>OZ025290.1:349305433-350620433 GCA_964019185.1 Maratus speculifer | reverse complement strand
TCAATACATGTCAATACATCAATACATATTTTAATTTTTCTCATAAAATAACATTATGTCAAACCTGGACAAAATTATAAACTCAAAGCTGTGAATTTCTATTATAAATAAATGCATTTTGTGATAATAAACTTATAAATAGAGTTATTAGGGATGAATATATTTCAATACATGAATGCATTTTTAAGATTTTCTTTCAAAAAAGATGAGTAATATAGTACAGTCTGAGTATAGTACATGTGTAAACTGAAAACATAAAATTATAGAGTTTAAGAAGTGAACGTACTTTTGAATCCTGGTGCAAAGTATTAACACATACATTGAAAAATGTGTTTAATCGCCATTTTTCCGAATGACTTCGAATATGCAATTTTCCAACTACTCCATAGAGTACTGGTTCCGGGCTGAAAATAAAGCCACTTTTAAATCATTTGTGTTTTGATATTGACGTCCGTCGCGTTGGACTCTTCGATCCATTGCATCCCAATAATTTTCAATGAAGTTTAGACCAGGGTTGCGGGCTGGCCAATTCAAGACATTTACATGTCAGCGCTGCAGCCACTCTTTTGTATTTTTTGCTGTGTGTATTTCTACATTATCTTGCTGAAATACCCATTTTACTCCAGCGATCAATGGTCCATATGGCAAAAGATTATCTGCCAGCATTAACTCGCAGTCTTCTGCTGTTTGTTTTCCATTAAAAAAAGCCAAAGCAGTTTTACCATTCTGAAAAGAACCAACTCACACCATTACAGACCTTTATAAAATCATGGAGAGAATTGAAAATATGAATAAATGTCGTTTGCATTAGTACAAATGTGAAAAATACTTTCATTGAATTAGTTTCTTATCACAGAACACATTTATTATTTAGATATTAAATACCAGAGTATAGAAATTCATGCCTTGAGTTTATAATTTTGTCCAGGTCTCACATAATGTTATTTTATGGGAAAAATTAAAACATGTATTCATATATTGAAATGTATTCATCTATAATGACTCCATTTATTTGTTTTTTTATCATAAAATGCAGTTATTTATATGAAATGTGCCAGAATATTGAAATTCGTAACTTTGAGTTTATATTTTTGTCCAGGACTCACATAATGTTATTTTTTAAAAGTTATGTATTTTCTTATTTAAATTACTTACTCCATTTTATTTATAAGTTATATTAAATTTAGATGTCTTATTATAAATATTAATCATTAATTTATTAATATAAAGCTAAGCTTATTTATATTATGATGTAAACAAACTAAAAAAATTCTGAGTTTATAATTTTGACCAGGAGTGTATATATATGTATCTTATATGAAATCCGCACTTCAAAAACGTATAGAATCAATATAAATTCATTTTAAAAAGATTTTACGAGTGTGAATTTGTAGGACAATGTTACTTTTTGCTACTTCTATCCGCTAGTAATTCGTCAACGTGTGGGCAGCGAATGTTTAGAAAAGCGAACATTGTTTCTTGAATAAAGAATATATAATAATATTTTTCTAAATAATCAATACCATTCATTACCATCAATACACTGAGTGACGAGTTTACCTTTATTTTATTGCATGTTATCTAAAATAAATAAAATAAATAAAAAATCTCTTAACTATTACCTACCACCACTACTGATTTTTTACACAAATTTCTTATTTTTTACTTATAAAAATTAACTGCATACATTATATTAATACTTTTATGCCTGCATTTTATTTAAATAATATTTGTTTCAAACGCTTTCATTATCTTTGTTATTTTTTTCCATAGACGACATTGCCTATTCATCATTAAGTTGTGCTATTAATCACCATCGTTGGATCGTAAGTATACTTCAAATGCAATTGTTACATCAAGGCCAAGTTCTGCTGAATATGCTATGAAATGCATAAGTAGGACGTCGATATCAGACACTTGTTCTACAGTCCCCTTATGCATATCTTTGATTTCTCCAGCTCTAAATTTAGAGGTAGTGGAGTTTCGCTTTCATACAACATTGTACAGATCCATGTAATTATGCACTCACTTTCAACTATCTTCTGATCTTCATATTTGATCGCTCACGTATTATGTTCGCAGATGATGGAATGATCTAAAGGTTTGATTTACCACAAATATTAGATAACTATAAATATTTCATGTGGTAATTAAGTGCATTTATATATAACTAAATTTTATTAAAGTAATAAATATAAAAATATATTGAATACAAAAATATTGTTAATTTATACCAGAAGATAATGAAAAAAGCTTTGACGAATAATTGCTGTATATGATAACTCTTTAAAATTTGAATATTTTATTATTGTTCTATATTTATTTTCATTTTTTTTTTGTAGGAAACGAATTTCTATTAGACAGCTCACTTAAAAAGAAAATATATATGCTTCAAAACTATTTAAAAATACTGAAAAATAGTAAGTGACTTATAAATAATCTATTTTTTAAGTGGATTTTTTATTCCATTCAATGGAACAAAACTTGAAATTAAGATGTAAATACTATCAAAATAAAAGCTGTAGAGTAAGCCACGAAAACTAAGGATTGATATAGAGTCTAGTAGTATTAAACAACTGCAAACGTTGAGCTTTACAAAATAAATGCGTTCACATTAAATTTTAGAGGTGGATGTTTATAATATAATAGCTATGCATGGATGTGTAATAATATATTCTAACCTTTAGTTTTGAAGGAACTTAAAGAGTGATTTTTTTTTTATTACGACGCTTAGTAAGACGAAATGGTCAAAAACCGAGGAATTGACCAAAATTAAATAATGTAAGTATATATATGACTCAAAAGAGGATAAACATGTCCTATAAATTCTAGATTATGAGAAACCAGTGAATATGATAAAAAGGCAACATTTACATTCAATAAACCTGTACATTTTATGGAATTTTGCATACTTTTAAAGTTTTGCAAAATTGTTTAGTTGGATCTGGTTATGATATTTCCTTTTAGGTAGATTTAGTACAAAAAACTACCTATTGCGGTCTTTCTATGTTCTAATTTCTGAAATTTTTTTGCAGATCTAAGCCGACCATGACCTTTAGACCCCAAAACTACCATCAGTAAATAAGTTTCTCTCTCTCTTTCTCTTTCTTTCTTTCTTTCTATATATATATATATATATCATTTTCTTCTAGACACAATATCGTTTATAATTCTGCTCCAATCTCTTCCATACAGATACATAAAATCAAGGAGTATAAAATCTCGGTCAAGTTCGTTAAAGGGCAAAATCGGACCGAAAAAGCGTCATCACTACTTAACTAAAATAGCTATCGAGTCAGTTTAAAGTTTATTATACTTCTAAGAAATGGGCAAAAAGTTTATGCATGATAGATATTTTATAAAATTAAAAATGGGATTAAGAGGTAAAAAATACAGGGTTTTTGGGAGAGAAAAATTCTTAACTTCGTCAATTCTCAAGATATCAAATCCAACTATTTTTTTTATAAATGTTCTAAAAAATTATCTTAAATTTTTGCAGTTACAAGTTTTTGATAGGACCTCTTTTTATAAATGAAAAAAATAAAAACAAAAAGAAAAAAAAGGGTGGAAAATAAAAAAAGGGGTGGAAAAAGAAAAAAATCCATAACTTCGCCAATTCTTAAGCTATCAAATGCAGTTCAATTTATTTTATATCAACTCAATAATATCTACAACTTTTATCTTCAGAAGTTTTTTATAGGACTGATTCTTATTACAAAAATTATTCAAACAAAAGTAGGAGTTGATGAAAAAATCTCAAATCCAAACTGCTTATATTCTGACTCATTTTTAAATTCATTTTGGATTTTAAACGCATCCAAATGGCAGATCCTCTTATTTAGGAACTATATAATGCGATGTATTGGCCAGTTTTTTGATAAAAGCAGAATATATTTTTTAAAAAGGCTGCAAAAAAGGGGGTATTTTGAAATGGAATTTCCCGAAGTGATCGTGATTTAAAAATTGAGGAAGTATTCAAATAACAAATTGCGTTTTTTTAACTATTTTTCAGTCACCATGTCATTGAATTTGAAACTACTCAATTTGTAATGTTAAAATTATAAAAAAATAAAATCTTTTTTTTAATCATATTTTGTATTTTTTTAGTTATAAAATTAGTTTACAAAAAGTTTTTTAAAAGTTCATTTACTCAAAAATACGACGTATTTAGGCCCATATTTTAATAATTATTTATGCATGCTTTATATTATTGAGTTGTTCGGAAAGTCCTTTTCGTTTGGGAAAATCAGTTCGTACCGGTTCTCTTATTTAATTATGAGATATTGTTTCCGATATCTAATACTTAGATATTAATGGACAAAATTTTGTGGTACGAATTGATTTTCCCAAACGGAAAGGACCTTTCGAACAACCCAATAAAAAATTAAATAAATTTTCTGTGCATACTTTAATTCTAATTGAGTTTGCGCTGTTTTGTACAAAGTTTTAACTGTTTTCATACGTACATGATCCCAATCATATCATATCAACCAACAACAATACGCCCTTCTTCAGATAGAATTTCCCGATCTACTTGTAATTCAGAAGGCTAGACATGGTTCATGTCTGTAACATTAGATAATATTTCACAGAGTCTATCAGATATATTCAACAAACATTACTCAATTACAAAATGAAAAGTTCATAAACTCCCAGCTCTACAATGTTAAAAATCTTGTCCTAGTTTGAACTGAATTTTGGTGCTCAATAGTGCCACTGTAAGATAGTGACATCTAGAACCAATATTTGGGACTTCTGTTGAAGCATAGTTCCAATAGTTGTAACGTGGTTGAAATAGGAAGCTCTTAATGCTGGTACAAGATTTCACCATCTTACAGTGGCACTATTGAACAACAAAATTTAGTCCAAACCAGAGGAAAAATCTTAACAGTGTAGACTTATAAACGAAAATTAAAAAAAAAATCCTCTTTCATTGTCCCATCTCTCGACATTTAATTTCATTTTTGGTCACGAATAATTCAAGTTATAAGTGCTTGGATTTATAAAATATCTAAATTTTATACACTGTTAAAAATCTTGTCCTAGTTTGAACAAAATTATGGTGCTCAATAGCTGTTACTGTAAAATGATGGAACCTTGAATCAAAATTTGGAGCTTTTACTGAAGTATAGTTCAATAGTTGAAACGAGATTAGAATAGGAAGCTCCAAATATTGGTATGAGATGGCCCCATCTTATAGAGGCAACTACTGAGCACCAACATTTGGTTCAAACTAGGATAAAACTTTTAACCTTGTATGCGATAATTTCAGACATCTAATAATTTTTTAAACATGTTTTTCATTTTGTTTATGCCCTAATCATTAATATAATATTAAATTCAGACATCAAAGATGTCTGTAATTTCCTATTAAGGCACTTCAGTGTTTTAATTAATTTTCAGTCATACCTGTTATTGAATTTAAGACTACCTTATTTTGTAATAATTTCACTGTTAAAATTATCTCAAAATAAAAGAAACACACATTTTGCATTTTTTAGTTATTAATTTACTTTATTTTACAAAAAGTTATTTTAAAGTTCACTAAACAAAAAAACGACGTTGTATTTAGGCCCATATTTTAATAATTATTTAAGTATGCTTCGTATTAAAACCTTAAACTGAAGTCATTTTCTATTAATACTTTCATTATAATTGAGTTTTTAAAACTTTTAAATGGAAATCTCTTTTCTTTATTATTATTTTAATTACATTTCACATTACTTCGTGTCTTTCTAGTAAATTATGTTAAAAGCCTGTTTCTGAAATCAGGGCAAGTCGTTTTTATAATCATGAGAAGTAAAATTGATTTTTTAAAAGAAAAGGTTTCATGTTAGATTGCATCATTATGGTAGATTTCCACTTTAATTCAATTAAAATATGAAAATATTTAAAATAAAAATTAATTAATATTCTATGGCAAAAAAGAAAGCCATTTCAAATATCCATTTAATGAAAATGAATAGTCAATATTGAAGTGCCCTATAAACTTAAAAGACAATTTTTTTACATTTCTACCGGTTGAAAAAAACAAGGAAGGAAAATAAATGCGTCAAGTATAGATTTTCCAACACTTTTTAATACTTCTAGAAGACTTTTTAGAATAATTCGTCGTTTTATAGAATAAAAAGATACTAAGTAAACATTTAAAAACACATAACGCACTTGAAAATCCGATTTCTGCAATTACTGTACAAAGCCGGAATGGTAGTCTAATTCTTTTAAATATCTCTGTATATGATTTAGAAATTATATATATTCTACATATTATACTATAATTTAGTTTAGTTACAAAACTCATAATGCAACTGAGAATTTACTTTTAGGAATTCATGCCACCAAACGGAAATGAACTTCAATTACTTTTGTATAGCCCTGTATATTATCTAACCAATTGTTCTGCACGCCATGTATTAAGCTCAAATTTAATCAGGCAAAAATATGATTAAAAATACTGAAATCAAACTTCTAGGATTTACTGTACATAGGTCGCCATGTATTCAGTTTTTTCTTAAACCTTTATATGATTTTGTTTATAAGCTACACACATTTCTTAGTATATTAAATGTAATTGAGCTTGAAAATACATGCTCAATTAAAAACAATAATAATAAATAAATAATTCGTGCTCATTTTTAGTAATGCTTAAAAATTATTTTTTGTAACACTATATTGTTATGGTTACTAGAATTTTTATGCCAGTTATTGTTGCAAATCTTAGTTTAAGCTTATGCTAATAAGCTTTATTACGCTTAATTAAGTGTATACTATAACTAAAAACATTCTTTCAGAAATTTTCTGTGATACAAGTACTGTTTGCAAAATATTGTACAGAAGTACTTTGTAAACAAACAGTATGTTTTACTGCACACTGCGTTTGAAATCCATATCAATTTCATTATGTTTGTAATAGAGAAATATCACTAAAATACTCCGCAAACGATTTTTCTTCGTAGACCATAATGTAACGGAATACTTTTGAGTTCTCTTGAACCTGTACTATAAGTGTTAAACATAACTCACTCTATATTACAATGCATCTCATTAATATACGAGGCCTGTATTATAAGTACCTGGCCTTGATAAAAAGAAAGCACATTTTAACTATAAAAATGTACTTTATTGTTCAACATAATCACGTTTCAGTTCAATTCACTCAGCCCAACGTTTTTCTATTTTTTTATTCGCTCTAAAATTTACGATTTCTCCAACCCTTCAAAAGAAGGTGTTTGTTTTAGCAATAGCCTCATCGTTAGAGCCAAAATTTTTTTTTTTTTTTTTTTTTTTTTTTTTTTTTTTTTTTTTTTTACTTATCCATCATACGTACACTGTAAAAAAAATTCTGGAAGGTTACTAAGAATTTTCTAGGAAACTGGGATGCCTAGAACATTTCATGTAACCGCAACAGAAGAAAATCATGTACAATTACAAAAGTTGCTTTAGTTAATGTTACTAAATATTATTTAGTAAACATACTAACGATTTTTTAGTGAGTTTCCTAAAGAAAAGTCTGTAAATTTTCTAAATATTATTTAGTAAACTTATTATAAATTATTCAGGGAGTTTAGTAAGGAATGTTTCGTAAATTTACCAATGATTATGTTGTATATGCAGTAACGAATTGTTAGGGAGTTTTCTGAAGAACGTTTTGTAAACTTACTACTGATTATTTAGTAAATTTACTAATGATTTGTAAGGGAGGTTCTCATATCATTTTATATAAATGTACTAAACATTATTTAGTAAGCTTACTAGCGATATTTTAGAGTGATCACTATATATATATTGGTAAATTTACTGAGAATTATTTAATAAACGTATTTAGGAATTTTTAGTGAATTTTCTATACATTATTTTGTGAGTATTCTAATGATTTTTAGTATTCTTACGAAACATTTTGTAGTATATTTATTGAGAATTTGTTGTACATTTGCAAAGGACTTTATGGCATATTTACTATGGGTTTTTTATGCTTGTACCTTAAACCTTTTATGTACTTTATATAAAAAAAATGTAACTTTAATGAGATATCGTTAGAAAAATTACTTATTAATTAATTTTGTAGATACTTAGTATGTAAGAATGGAACGAATCCTATTTAATATAAGTAACCTCGATTATCCGGAACTATTTTTTTCGGACTCTCGAAAAATTCGTTCTGATGAAAGTTACATAAAAATTTTCGAATTGTTTTATTTTAAGGAATGGACGTAAAAGGCAGTAAATTTACATAAATTTTGTATAAAAAACGAAGTCGATCGGATTATTAGTTGTCGAGATAGTTCTAATCCTGTTTTTCACATTCTTTGATTTTTCACGACCCTGTATTTCATTCAAATTTCAATTCAAAGATATCTTTTAATTTCAAATGAGACACTTAATTCAATGCAAGTAACCGTTAGTAAATATGATAATTATTTTTAGAATTATAAGGATGTTTCTTTTATGCAATTCAGTGCTACTTGAATAGTTTGGCGTTTCATACAATTTATCGAAATTGGTACATCAGGAAATTCATTAATAGAGCATGATGATGTGTTAAAAATACTTAAAAATACGTTTATATTTTGTTTTAGAATTGTAATGCATTTTATAAATTGTTTACATATGTTATGTTTTCGTATATTATGTTATGCATATCCATGATGGGTAAGTATTACGGTGGCCTCCAACGACTAGTTTTTTTTCACCGAGCTATTTTTTTCAAATTTGGAAACATAGAATAATCAATAAGGTTATCACTAAAACATAGAATCTTGCTAATACAGTGGATGCAGAAGCAGTTTACATCCTAATTCATCGAATTTTGCCATGATGTGCATACATGCATTGACTTGATGAAATAGGGTCTTCCTTCTTCGTCAAATGCTTACATTTTTCTTTTACAAATTCGTTGAAACGATCCATTAAGTTGACATAATATTCCCCATTGATCTAAAAATATGAAAAAGCTATCTAAAAGTATGTAAAGCATTATTATAACTATTAGAAAACAATTGCAATTTGTATGTTGTTGGAAAATGTTTATAAATGTTTTTCATTTATTAATTCGAAGAAGACCCCACAGTTCAAATGTTTTCAAATTCAACTGTTGCTCGAGCTTAAACATCATTTTTTGAGTAACAATTAAAGCGATACAAAAATATCTCAGTATTTATACGTAAAATTAAAAATATCTTTGAGACTGAACTATTCAGAATAATTCATACATTTTTAGGAAAAGCCTAGACAACACAACTTCTACAAAAAGAAAAAAAGAGAGAAATTAGAAAAAAGTAAAAAATGTATAAGTTTAATAGCACAATATATGAAACTGCGATTAGTGATTTCGGAGAATCGATTCAATTTATTTCGACGAAAAAAAAAATAACGAACTGTGAAAGCAATTCATTGTAATTCCTTCCTATCATTTACGAGCAAATGGCTACCTGTTGTTGTATTAGTTATCTGTTTTATGGATCATAAAGAAAGATTTTTGCAATTTCTTTATTTATCTATAAAACATCACACGGATTTTTCATTCATATTTATGACTACCGTTCTCTGATGACAATAAATTTTAACAAAGCTATAAAATAGTTGAAATAACATTAAAAATAAACACCAGATTGTAACAAATGTTTTTCCCCTAAAACTGTTTTATTAAAGTAGATCGAAAAAAGCATTCTCCTTCTTGAGTGTCATAGTTTTTGTTCTTGAATTTTCGGTACCAAAACTTTACAGTGTGTATAATACAGCAGTAATACGTAAAGCTATACATATGATTCAGTTACATTCTATTTCTGACTTTTTACAACAGAACTGAAAGTAAATGATGGTTCTAATCTGGTAGCGTGATAATTCCATTTCAGACACCTTGTACTTAATAATAGCGATATTTTTTTTACAAATATCACAACACAGTGTTATGAAGGAAGCCTCTCTCTTTCAAATTCCAAAAATCGTTCGACAAAATTTGAGCAAATACGTCAATGTGAATTATTTGCTCAGACGGTAATAGTTGTGTACTGTAAAAAAAATGGTATAACGTTGCACCATAAAATTTATAGCAGTCTTTCTGCCTCCTTTAAATAGAGCTCTTTAACCTATATAACCACAGCCAGTATTGCGTTACATTAATGTGTAATACTACACTAGTCTAAATTACACAGTTTAAATTACACCATAAGAATGAAAGATAAAACTTCGTAAAATCGGGGGCAACATTCTGCCACCAATTTCTTGGAATAACGCTTCACAATTTTTTTACAGTGTGACATAAAACATTCATTACAACCTAATTTTTATACTTAGTCTCAGAGAAGATACGTGCAGATTTACTTAACTGACTCATTAATAACTTGTAGTATAAAACTTTATTAGTGTTGCTACAATCGTAATAAATCAAAATTTTAAATTCAGTCAAGAAATTGCAGACTGATAGGCAGGCAGGTGGTAGCACATGAGCTCACGGATGAAATAGTAGGATTAGTTAAATCTCAATTCGCATATAAAAACTCATACCTTGGTGGTAAATCCTAAAAACCCGATTTTAGCGCATTAATTATAAATAGAAGTTTTCATATACGTCCATTAAAAACATTTCAAGAATATGCATTAAAATATTTAATTGCTATAAAGAACGTTAAATACTAATAAAAACATTAAAAGATCTTAATAATTTTTACATGTTTCGATTGAATTTACTCAATCATCATCAGAAAAAGAAAATACAAATAAACACAAAGATAGAAAATGACAAAAAACTATTACAAATGAAATTTAAAAATTTTTAAAAATAAAAATCACGCGCGTTATATTTTAATTCCCGAAATTCCCAAATATTTGGATTGAATTGTTAAATAATTTAAAAATTAAGCAATGTGATACACAGTTAAAATATAACGCGCGTGATTTTTATTTTTAAAAATTTTTAAATTTCATTTGTAATAGTTTTTTGTCATTTTCCATCTTTGTGTTTATTTCAATTTTCTTTTTCTGATGATGATTGAGTAAATTCAATCGAAACATGTAAAAATTATTAAGATCTTTTATGTTTTTATTAGTATTTAACGTCCTTTATAGCAATTAAATATTTTAATGCATATTTTTGAAACCGATTTTAGCGGTTAACTCATAGGTTTACCATTATGTTTTTCTGCTCCCGATCCTCCATATTTTCATACTTTTGGGTGCAGGAAAGCACAGTGGTAAATCTACGAATAAACTTGGGTTCTGATGTATTTTCCATCAAGGTATTGCTTGACATACCGATTGCGTTTTAATATACGAATCGAGATTTAACTAGTCCTAAATTTTCATCAGAGAACTCGATATAATGATAGTCTCTGCTACCACTTCCCGATCTATGATTTAGTAATGGAATTCTATAAGTGGTACTACAATCATAAATAGCTAGTAAATGTGGTTATATTGAAAAAATATGATTAAGTTCAAATGAGAGATAGCAGTTATTATTTGGAAACATGACACACATTTTCTTCTAAAGGGTCTAGCCTTAATAGGCATAGCAAAATTGTCCCCATGGGCAAGGTTTGATACAACATGTGTGGTAATTATATAAAGTGCTTTTAATTCCTGACCTTGATCTGTCCTTGAGATAATGAGGGATGTATGTGCCGGTACTATTATTTTTCAAATACCTTTTTCTCAAAAGTTGCGAAAGATAAAAAGATTAAACGAACGCCATTTATCGAAGAATATAGTAATTCACATTCAACATCTTTTTTACATTTTTGCACAACTTTAACATGCAAAAATAAACAAAAATATAAAAAAATCATTATGGATGCAGACACACACACACACACACATAGTTATATATAAATACATATATATATACATATATATTACTTTAAGAATAGAGGTGAAACAACAATTTGTAATGTTGGAAATTTTTTTTAATTTAAGGTGTAGAATTATTTTCTAGATTCTCAGAACCTTATTTTAACTTACATACACTATATCGTTTTTTATGTTTTTTAGATTCACTTAGTTTTAAAGGGTTTCGTTAATCTGACGCAACCTTATTCGCCTCTGCCCTCTGTGTATGACTGCCCGTTTCAGAGTTTGTATACAAAAAGTAAAAACAGAAAATTATAAGTCCAGGGTTCGCACAGTTCTACCACTAAATTTTAAGAATATTTTCGATGTGTTTCACTGCAGAGAAATATCGTAAAATCTGTGAATGAAGGTGAGGACTACGAATGTTGTGGTTTAAAAATTAAATGTAAAAATTATTATTTTTAATAGTGGTGCCAGAGTCCTTGGAAATTCCAAGGAGTGTGCGAACCTTGTAAGTCAGAGACTTCAAATTTTGTGTATTTACAGCTGAGTAAGTCTTGTCACACGAAAAATAATTAAATTTTGAAAAAGTCTATTATTTTAATTAATTTTTTCACTGTTATCCGAAATTTAAATTTTAAAAGAGACCTTTATTTCAATGCTTTGCGTATAGACATCATGACTTGGATGTAAAGAATCTCGCTTGTAAATAGACGGTTCTTAGTTGGATCCCCGGTGCTGGAAAGTGAAATTTTCATAAAAAAGTAGATTTAAAGAAAATTTTTTTTGTCGATTTACGGGTTTATTTGTTAGGATTTCGCTCATCTGACATTCATGATATTTTTTCGAATGCATTTTTGTTCTATAAAAAAAAAAAAAAAAAAAAAAAAAACTATTGCAATTTACTAATGGTTAAGCATTTTAAATTTCGTTTAAAAATTTTTTTCTTGTCTTTAGAAATTTTAAGTTTTATTTATGAGTCCGCTATTATTTTTACATTTTGGATTTTCAAAAAATTTGGAGTTTTGGATTTTATTTAAATAATTTTATGTGGACATTTTTAAGTTGATTAAAATAAAAAACTTACTTTCATAATTATTTTTAAATGGAATTTATTGGTGCTACCATAAGTTGAAGAATTTAATAAATATAAATTATCAATTTGGATTTTTTAAATTAAAGGATGAATTGTTGTGAAAGAGATATTAAACGAAACCTTCTGTATTATCTGCGATCACATTTACCCTACTTGTCTTCTATATATTTATGTATGTTTCATTCTTGTAATATTAGGTTTAAATAATAAATGAAAACTAGCAGAGATTAAACTTCTACATGAAATTTGTCTTTTTTATTTACCATTTCAGTTGCATTAATTCATTATTACTTTGTTTTCTCTACTTATGGAAATATTGCATAAAGGTTTCTTCATTACAAGAAAATAAAGATTAAAAATTACATGTACATGAACCATCCTTTATACTTTATTAGAATTTAAGACCAGTTAACGTAATTTCTATTATGCTTTCAAACCAGATTTGTATAAATTAAGGAAACACCATATAACTACGTTAATTACGAAACTGTGCATTTGCTGAATTCACATTGAATCTATGTGATTACTTTTGTCGGCATTAGTATTTTAATGTGACTTTATTTAAATGGGGAATTATATTCGACATGTTCATTTGTGGACCTTGTTTCACAAAACTTATTCATTTAAATATTTATCGACTTATTTCCAGGTATAAGCCTTTCTTCAGTACAATACAATATTCACGATATATTTAAAATATTTTAAGTATATTTTAAATATTAGAAATATTCGAAATACTACTTATCAGTATTATTTCTTATCCCATTATCGAGTAGAGATGTCAAAATACCCTTATTCTTGATATAACAGGATGCTTTTTGACACTTTCCAACAATGTTGAAGAGTGTTTATGACATCAGTTTAATCTTTGGACATAGGATTCCAACTTAGGACAGACGATAACAATGGAACAGTACATTTGGGTGTTTCAGTATTATTGCTACAAAAAAAAAAAAAAAAAAAAAAAAAAAGGAGTACAATTTTAAGAGATATTAATAAAAATATGAAAATGTAATTTAACATTAGAAGCACTGAATTCTGAATGTTCTTAATTCAAAAAATTATCATTCAAGTAACGTCAAGTGCCTATTTATAATTTAACCGAAAACTTGAATATTGTGTTAAAATTGAGTATTGCCATTGAAAAAAAAAAAAAGAATTTTAAGTTCGTTTTAATGTGTAGATGTCCCGTTATACAAATCTTATATGCACCATTTAAAAATAGGCTTTATTTCCAATCGTTCGGTACCAGTAAATTTCTTTTACGATAATTTGTTGAGAAGTTAGTGGGTGGTGTTTACAGTAGCGTAGCTATGTTTTTTGGCGCCCGGGGCCAGCAAGAGATTTTGCGCCTCCACCCCAATATAGATATATAACAATTTCTCTCAATTTGGCGCCCCTAGGCCTCGGCGCCCGGGGCGGACGACCCCCTTCCCCCCCCCCCCCCCCCCCCTTAGCTACGCCACTGGGTGTTTACATTTTTTGCACAACAGTACAGCTATTAAAAAAAAACAATTTTCGACCGTAAACATGTAAATAGAAGCTATTAATTTCATTCAGACGTTTAGATATATAAAGAATACCCCTTTTTGAAACACTGTACAAATAACTTTAAATATGCGATCCCAGTTAATACCCAGCATTTTTTGCACTTCCTCAAAACACGTCTTAACCGGGTGCGACTGCTGTTGTTAATAGAGAAACATGGAGTGATGTAGATATATTTGTTAATTAATTTTACATAGTTTTCATAACAAACAAGAAGCATATTGGTCACGATATGAAAAAAATATTAATCTAAAACATTTGCGCCATTTGCATAACATCTTTCGTATTTAAAATAGAAATATAGATTTATTTTTCATGCAGATTTAGAAACTTCTCCATAAAGAGAAGAAAAATAAAACTCATATGTTCGTACGATATTGATCAAGGATATTTTATTAATAATAGGAGGAAATTATCTGAAATAATTGTTCTTCAAAATTAAATTTTGTATTTTTTTAATTACTGCGCCAATAGCATGTTTGTCTATTCTTGTTAATTAAGGAGAACGGCATTCTACTAAACAGAAAAAAATACATATTGCATACGGTGCATAAGTTATTGATCGAAAATTTTTTCTTATTTGCATAACATTTGTGATTTAGAATTGAAATTGAATATAAAAAAAAAAAAAAAAAAAAAAAAAAAAAAATTAATCATTGTGGGATAGTGATGAAGCAAATTGTTTTAATAGTAAAAATGAATACACGTATAAATAATTGTACTTAGAAATTAAGGTTTGCAGTTTTTAATTCTTATGATTATAAAACAATTAGATAAAAATGACGTCGAAAGAATATTTAAATTATTGGATATTGATCAAAATTCTAAAAACTACAATTCACAGGTATTTTTTTTTATTAATAAATATTTTTAATAAAAATCCTTATTCGTAATAAATAGATGAAACAAACATTGATTTTTGTGTTTGAATAGTTTTTATTTTCCGTTAAAATCCTATACTGCAGATGTTAAAACATCTCAATTAAACATCTAAATACATCTATGATGCTATAGGAAAGTGTCGTACAAAGAATAGTTAAATTAATCGATATTGATAATTATTATAAAAAATAGTATTCTGATGTAAGGTGTTTTTAAATTAGTTATGATTATTTTTTTGTTATTACTAAATATCTTTATCTTTTAAGTATTCGAAAACAATGATTTTTGCGTTTAAAATGTTTTATGCGTCAAATTATTAATTTTTTAATCGAAAGATGTCATTTTTGTACAAAGTTATAGAAATTGAGAAATAATTGCAACATATAGAAAGTTTTAAATTCGTAACCATTTCTTAGTTTGTATCAATAAATATGTCGATATTTAAAATTGCTAGAACATTTTTAATTTGATGTTTCCAAAATGCTTCAGAGCATGATTTAAATAAAGTTTACTTGTATTTATGACAAAAAGACTATTTTACATCTTAAAATGGTGGATATATATTTTTTCTTCTATCAAGCATTGAAAAATCTCAGAACTCTCCATAATAAATCTCAATGATTAAGTGATTGATTGCTGGTTTTTTTTAAATATTCTAACCATTCATAAAGTTTTTTTTTATTTTATTTCAATAGTGTCTTTTAAAGAAAACTTATTATTTTTTATTCAAAAGGCAAACAAGTTTTACATACAGGTGGAATAAGCGTGATTGGAAGCGGCAGCTCATGCCACGCTGAGGGGTTCGGGTTCGAATCCTGTGTAAGACACTGATGTAATTGTGAATGCCCATTATAGTTACATAATAAAACTATGTAAAACAATTCTGATGGTCTTGATTGGTCGGATTATATTATATGAAAAAAAAGTATCAAAGAAAAATTCTGATTGGTCGGTTCGTATAGTACGATCTTATGATGATCTTACATCATTGTAAATTAATTTATCTGCAGTATGAAATGCATTATATAAATAAATAATAAAAAGAAAATTGCCCAGTTAAACTGATGGCATTGAGCTCACAGGGAACGGATAATAAATGTATAATACAGCCTTATATTTCCAAGGGTTAAAGTTGTTCGAAAAACAAATTATGGGGAAAAAAGCTTCCCCATTTCCAATTTTTATACTTAGTCATTGATCACTTTAAACTAATCAGGGATATGCTTTATCATATAAAAAATCTATATCCAAAATTCAGAGCAAACCAGATAATTCCCAATAAAAAATCCCTTTATATAATTTAAGTGAAATTATCCTCCTTCTTTATACTTAACAATTAAATTTCCAAAACTATTCAGAGATTCTCCTTATCAGAAAGAACCTAGATAAAAAATTTAAAGCAAATTTGATATTTCTGCATAAAAACCCATTTATCAAATTTAAGGGGGGGGGATCACCCATACCTCCTTTATGCTTAACAATAAATAAAAAAAAAAACCCACAGATAATTAAGGAAGCATCTTATCCCTATGAACCTGTATCCAAAAATTGATGCATTCAGAAAAAAAACAGCAACAGAAAAAAAAACAGTTATCTAAATTAAGAAGGTAGTCCCACAGATACCCTCTCCCATTTTTAATTATCCAGTGAATTTCCAAAACAAACCAGGGAAGTGCCTTATGAAAATAAACCAATATCCAAAATTTGAAGCAAATCGGTAAATTCTGCGGGAAAAAACCTATTAACCTAAGTTAAGGGGGGATTATCCAACATTTCCTTCCTTTTAGACTTACCCAATGAACTCGCAAAACTAATCGTGCAGGTGCTCTCATCAGAATGATCCTGTGCTTAAAATTTCAATGAAATTTGATAAATCTGGATGAAAAATCCATTTATAGAAATTAAGAGTGAGGGATTAGCTCCCCGTGCCCCTATTTATACTAATCCGATGAACTCCCAAAATTAATCATGGTGGTGCCCTCATCAGTATAATCTATTTCTAAAATTTGAATAAAATCTAATAAATTCTGCATGAAAAGACCTTTTATACGAATTAAGAGAGGGGAATTAGCCTCCCGTTCCCCTTCATTATACTTCTCCAATCAGCACCTACTACTAATCTCGGAGGCACCTCATCAGAATGATCCTATATTCAAATTTTGAGCGAAAACTGATATTTCAGCATGAAAAACCGATTTATATAAATTAAGGGAAGGGGCATTAGCTTCCGTTCCCCGTCTTATATTTATCTAATGAACTTCCAAAACTAATGAGGGAAGCACCTGATCAGAATATACCTTTATCCAAAATTTCAAATGAATCGGATATTTTTATCAATAGTTATCCTTTTACGCACGCACGCACGCACGTACATACATACATACAAAAAAGATGGTACAGAAGCTCTTAGGCTTTGATAGCCTGTGACCTAAAAATTATTAATTGTAGCATTAAAACTAATATTCATTTGGCATTTTTGAAAGTATGAATTCAGTAACGCAGCTGAAAATATTTATTAGAGAATTAGTTGCATTCTAAAAACACACTTTCGTTTTTTTGAAAACGGCATAAGTCTTTCCAAAGTATTTGGATGGTGGTACTTTCGATCCAACATGGCTCCCCAACACTACGAGAGAAATTTGCAAACGTTATGAATTATTCATTCATAACAATATTCAGCAATATGGAAATAAACATTATCTTGTCTATTTTCGCATGTATAAGTTTTAAATCGAAATCGAAAACTTTTGCTTCTGAAATGATAGAATCCATGTACCCAATGTTTTGTATTGCGTGTGTGTGAGAAGACTGATTAACAAACTCTGGAAACCGTAAATATTTTTTGTTGAGGGGGAGCATTAGGACAGACAGTAAATGGAGTTTTGTTGTAAATATTTCTTATATCTCGAAAATTTATTAATTTCTGAGGTTTCTGAAGATAAAGTACATTAGATTCTAGATGGAAACGGAAAAATTTCAATAATTTAATAAAAAGTTTAAATATACATTTCTTTTAAGTTCTTTGGTGCAGTTATAAATGGCAGTCTTTTTTAAAATCTAAGTTGTTTTCAGTCACATTTGGCAGTAGTATTTTAAAATTTTGTGTATAATTTCAGCTTGTATTATTAGATTTAAAGCAGCAGGTCGCCAGTGACCGAATTCTCCTCGGTACACTGTAAAAAAATCCATTAAATGTACGGCAAAAAACTGCTGTCAGTGATCTATTTGATTATAAAATTGGTGATTAAATGGGTTCATATATTGATACATCGTACGAAACAAGAAGATTATGTCACCGCCTAATACTTTACGTTTATTTTAATAAGGTAGAAATTTAAATAATTCGCTATTTAAAATTGTACCTTTCTGTATATTTTAAATAAAATCTTTATATATTTTTTGAATGCTAAAAAACTATTATGATTAGTTATTCATTTAGAATTTTTTAATGACATTTAACTTTGAAAACTATCATTAATGACGACATTTAAATTGGAAAACTAACATAAACTATCATTCATTTTTGATAGTTTAATTAAAAAAAATGTTTTCCAGTCTTTCGTATTTGAAATGTAAATGAAAGATATTTTAATTTCGTTAGCGATTGGGAATTTTAGGTTTTATCATTTAAGTTTAGTAGTTTTAAGTTAGAAAAATAACGCAGATGTTTAAATCTTTTAAATCTTTTCTTTAAATAACTTAAAAAAAGTAATACGCATTTCAGACAATTAAAACTATTCGATATATCTTAAATTTATTTATATAAAAGCTTTTATTTTTGAAATCTAATTTATACTAGATAATTGCGATAAAAGTATTTTTTATTTTTGTAATGACCTCAATTAAATCTTCATGTTTTGAAACTAGAGCATTTTGATTCTTTTGTCGAAATATTATTAGTTTTTTAAAACGCATGTATTTAAACGACAAAAGAAATTCAAAGGTGGTATTTAAGAATACACAAAGATCGAAATTGTTTCAATGAAATTGCGCTTAAATATGAAAGGAAACAAATTATATGTTCTGTTAAAAAAGAGAAATAAGTAATTGGTAGTAAATAAAATGAATGCATTTTTGCGAGCAATTTCTCATTCTTAAATATTTTCCTTGAAAGAATTCGTTGATTATTTAATACTTGTGGAGTTTATGTTATATATATATATATATATATTTGCGAAAAAAAATTTATTTTTCCTGTCCTTTCTTTAGTTGATTATTCGCATCCCAGTGTTCTAGAAAATTCTTAGTAATCTTCTTATTATTATTCATTTACTTATTATTTTTTTTTACAGTGTTGTAGAATGCGAGAATTCTCCCATCATTTTTTTATTCTTGAAATTGTTTTATAAAGGCAAACCAATGATGTACATACAATGCAATTAATTTAGTGATCAACTATAATATTCAGACATTTTGAGGATTTTCTGAAATACCAGATATTATGTGTAATAGATCATATTAATATCTTTGTTGTTATAAAACATATAATATTAAAAAAATAGGTATTCCAATCTGAATTATTCTGGTTAAAGATGCCTCATGCTCTGTCAGTGTATGGAATATATGTGAAAGTTTGCCAAATTTACGTAATTAGAAGCTCCAATCGAGTTTCTGTGTACGGTCTATATCTTCTTCAATTTCACTCAGGCTACAAGAAAGATACATTTTAGGTAATTTGATATTAAACGTATGCCAATTAGATCCACCATTTACAGAAATCGTTCTCATTTTGATTTTTTCAGTGTTTAACCGCGTAGTTCGATTACATATCTGTTAAGTTTGTATTTTTTTTATTTATACATTTCAGAAGTTTTGATTTCTTTTTTGAGTTTAGTTATGAATTATTACACGAAAACAAGATGCTGAATTACTAATAAGATGTTTTGAATGCTAATAGATTAAGTTTTCATATTTTCGTTTATAAGTTGAATTGTTATTAAATTTCATGCTTAAAAAATATTTTAACTGCAAAAATCAGTAAATTAAAAAAATAGTTTTCAAAAAAATTTCATGTGATTACAATTTTGTTTTTTTATTAGATTTATTAGAAGTTAAGAAAATTGTGCTAAAAACGAAATCTGATATCCAAGTTGTTGTCATCATCGATATGATGTCACCTTATTCATGAACATGTTTTTGTTTTATAATAGAGATAATTACATGTTTCTCCGCATTTTATAAAATCTAAAATATATAATCAGAAACATAGATCAAGCACTAAGCATTTTTCATATATACCTTACTTTTGTAAAAAGTCTTATCTAGCTATATAACATTTGTAGAACACCTAGAAGAGTTTTAGCCTAAAACTACTAAATTATTTTTGTGAAAAAGTTAAACATTTCTCTTAACGCTATGTTTACCTAGCGTTAGTAAATAGTTCCATTAATTTTTTTCTTATTTAAAAACTTTACTGCTATTCTCAAAGTTCTATCAAGAAGTATGTATTTTATATGAACTTAATATCAATGTATTTTCCTGAACTACTGGGAGTGTAGTAATACTTTTGTTTATATCTCAACTTTTAGTTTTCACATTAAAATTTCTCTCCGATAAAACTGGAAGTTCCAGAGATTTTCAATAGAATTTTATGCTTAAATTCTGATTTTTTTATTTTATTACTTTCTTCTTAGAATAAATATATAAAAAAGCTATTTTGCCATTTGAACTATATATTTCAGTTTAGGATTTTAATTTTCGACATTTAAGTTTTTTTGACATTTCCTTTCAATGTGTAAATATCGAAAAGTTTCTTGTCTGTTTGGAAATATTGAAAGCAAACACTACACAGACAAGCAGACATTAATCCACATACTATTATTTCATGCATAATGTACATTTTGATGTACATAATTTAATATAACATAGCTGAAATATATTGACATAGCTATCAAAATATTTTGGCATTTCATTTCAATGACAAATATATAAAAATTTATTCTGTGTAGAAATATTGAAAGCAAATAATATGTAATCGAACAAACATTAATCTACATTTTGATTATTTTATGCATAATACACATTTTAACGTATATAATTTAATACATTAATGTAACAATTATTAGACATAGTTATAAAAATGTTTTTGGCGTGTAAATGTAGAAAATTTTCTGTATGTTTTGAAAACTAGTAATACACAAACAAGAAAAAACATTAAGCTACATACCCATTATTTCATGCATTATACATTTTGACGTATATAATTTTGTAAACAACAGTAAAATTTGGATGATATATGTGCAAGATAACAATTTATTTTTACAAGAGAGCCAGGAATTTATTTAATTTTCATCTTTCGTTTATAAATTAAACCGCTTATGGCATCGTACGATCAGAGTTTCTATTTCATCCTCATGGAATCCTTGCAATTGCTATGTTAATTGTTGCTACACTTCCGTTTTGACGTCGTCCTATTTGCTAGAGCGCTAACCGACAAGATTCTTTTTTAAATGTATGAACAAAGAGTTGTCGTTTAGTGATAGATCTAAGCTATATCGAGGTATTGAAGTTGTTCTTATACATATGACGGAATCAGATCCTGGTTAGATAAGCTGTGTGCGGATAAACATTGTATGAAGTAATAAGATCCTTCAACTGAGCGTGAGCATAACACGCCTTTTTTATAGGATTGTTCAATGCAGTTTATTACGATGAGACTATCAAAACAACGGTGTTGTCCGAGTTAGCAACAGCAAGCGTCTGTTTTCTATAAGGATGGAATACAAAAGTTGTTAGTAAAATAGGATAAATGTTGTAATAAAAGCGAAAAATACGTTCAAAGTAAATTAATATTCAAGCTTTTATGTGAAAATAAAACCATTAAAAACGAATAGCCTTATATATTTGTTAATATCAAAACGATGCTTATTTAACAAAACTACATTTATACGTCTTATTGTTTTAAATAAACAGTTAAGTTCAAGTGTTACTCGCGCACGAAGGGTACCATACAACACATACATTGATTAGTTAATGTATTATTATATAATATATATAAATCTAAATGAATAATGAAACTGCAAAATTTATGCAACGTTTGGTTGGGTATAGCTATTTATACTAGAAAAGAGTGAATGGATGTGCCATGAAAGTTTAGAGAGATGTGAAGCCTAAATAGTGTCAAATATTGCTATTGTGTATTACTCTTTTTAAATCTTATCCTAATCTGATTATGATGAACTTAATTCGATTCTAACAATAAATGTAGTTCATATATAAACTTCATTTGAAATTTTATAAGCCCAAATTCAGCGTAGTAATAGTCTTATCTTTCTATAGTGTACCTAAAACAAAACCATTGTTCAAAATTTAAACTTGGCATATTGTGATGAGTGTTCTTTGGAAGAAGGTCGCAATTTCGCAATGCGCCTTGTTCTGAACCGAGTTATTACTGATACATTTTAATTACCCTTTAAAGATTGTGTGGCGTATTGAGAGAGTCAATCAATGAAACTAGATGCGATTGCCATAATAATTTTGAAATTAATTCTAGTTAAATTGGTCTTTTTTTTAAACAGTTTAACATACATCGCTTTATACTACTACTGGAGTTTTCATTATACACATACTTCATTGAAAATTTTGTTATCTAGGCTTTAAAAGCCGATGATGCATAAAAACGTCGAACATGCCTTGATATATGTCAAAACCTCCCGTGTCATTAAGGGTTATTATCTCGGCTAATTACCGACAAATCTTTTAGAAATTCATTATGAACAATCTTTTTTTAATCTCTTTATATTTTTACGCCCGGAAATCGAAATAGAAAAATACGATTTTCTCAAAAACTATGTGACCTCATATAATCGCTATAGTTTCCCAAAAAATTTTAAATAACGTTTACTATTACTAATTTCTTTATAATTTTAGATTCAATAGACTCAGAAATAAATGGAAAGAACACATTTTTAAGTTAGATTTTCGACAATATCTTCGAAAATTTAATACGCAATATTAAAATATCTAAAAATATTTTTAAGTTTTGTGTTATGAAAGTTTCAGACTATACCATACACGATATACCAAGGAAAGATTTTTTTTAGAAATTTATTAATGAGCCCCGATAACTTTTCTTAAAAGTATTTGAGAATGGTTAATCATCTATAAATATATGGGTCAATAGCCTTTTATACTTTAGCATATTACAACTTTCCATATTCCATAGTGTAGGAGTAAAATAGCTGTGACAGACAAACACAAGTTATGATGGTTACGTTGATGTTATATTGGTTACTTTTCCCTTTTTAAGTACCGAACCCTGCAATCATGACGATGATATTAACAATCCTAAATTTGTTTACGATAATGCTTTGTTTTATTTATAATTAAAATGTTTATTATTATGCAAGTTTAGCATTTTATTAGTAATGTTTGAATGGTTCAACATTACATTTGAATCGTTAATGTGTACGAATTTATATATTTGATTTCTTGCAATATATAAAATGTAGTAAGTTTAGATATCTTTAACGATATTGCATTTATTTTTTTGCAAATTTTGCGTTAAAAGAAAAGAAAAAAAGTGGAACTACTCTAAATTTAAAGTGTATTGTTAAAAGAACGTACTTTCCATTGTCTTAATTTTTATCAATTAAAAAAAATTTTCGTATAAGTTAAATTCTCTACGTTTTTCTTCCAAACTTAATAGAACTAACACATTTATTTATTTCACTAACAATATCTGACACTTACTTTGGAAGATCGATTGGTCTGTGTACTGTTAAGACCGGATGGGAAGATAAAGAAGTAAGCAAGGATAAGCTACATTAGTATAAGTATTTGGGAATCTATTTTTAAATATATTTACTTTAAATTTATTTTAATGAAGTATTTATATTCATTGCTACAAAATTTCAAAATGATGGATCCTTAATCCCAATTTAAAAATTCATTTAGCATTTAACTTTCGTAATTAATAGAGTATGTGAAAAACCATGCATATATTTTATATAACTTTCCATCATTTGTTCTTTAACTTTGGATATTGACATAAAACTTTCATTTTCTATAAAATATGAAGATAAAATTAATGAATTACTACTCTAACGTCTTTCGTGCCTAAATTTGTTGAGAAAATTTAATTTTTATATAGTGTTCTTTAAAGATAATAATTCATTACACTTTGATTGAATTTTTTATGGTATATTTTTTATTTTAAAATGTAAAAACATTGATTGAGTTTTCATTTAGATTTTTATGTATGATCTTTTGCGGAATTATTTGTCATTATCTTTATAATTAATGGGTAAATAATGATTATTTTCCTAAATAATAAGTGTAAAATTATATTTTGCTTTTCCTGACAAATTTATTTTAAATAAATATAGGATTTCATCTAAATTATTAGGAGTTCGTGTTCCTGGATCCATCCTTCAGACTTTTTTTTAACACTTCCTACGCATCAATTTATTTTCTTTTAATGCTAAACACAAGTACGATGTCCATGACATTGAAATATTTAAGTATTTTAAACGCCGTAACTTAAACGGGCCAGGCTATAGTCGTAAAAACCCCACTAGACGAGAAAAAAGAAATTGTCTATCGAAATTATATAGGTGTAAAATAACATGTAAAATAAGAATCACAACAATTAAAACAATTAAACTTAATGTGTAGGCTATGCTACGCACTTCTTATTCCAATTACAATGTCTAATTTAAATTAAATTGAATTCTTTTAAGAATTGGCATTCTTCAAAATTAAACATGTGTAATGTTACATAAGAAATTCCTATTTAACCTATTTCAGAAGTAAAAGTGGGGGATCCTGACAAGATAGACCAAGGACCCTACTGTGGAATTTAATAAGGTTTTCTAAAGATGCAAATAAGTATTCAGATTTGCTGTCCTTTTCAAATGCTCTCCAATGGAATTGACTGGATTAAATACCAACCTTATAAACGCATTTTTACATGACAGTACACCAGGAGGCGGCTGCACAGATCATCACAAAATCGAGTTGATGGTTGCAGTTACAGGAATAGTTTAAATTTATTCGAATACTTATTAATTAAAAATACCCTTTCACCGTCCGAGAGATTTCCAGTATTTTTATAAAATGCTTGTAAATCCTAGATATGTATATATATATCTATATATATTACATTGAGTAAAACGTTTTCCGCCAAAGCATTTTGTTTTTGTAAATTGTTAAATACATATGAAAACATCCAAGATAATGTGGGTAGAAATTTGTGTTCAAATTTACACTCGTCTACCAACGTTTTGGCAACTTTTCTATCCCTTCAGTGAAAAAGAGTGGCGAGCATGAATCCAGAAAGAGATCGATCTCATTTATAACCTCTTTATTTGAGATAAGATTTCGCCATCAAGGAGCAGCTCCAGATGTGAAAATAGATGGAAATCCGAAGCAGTCATGACGGGGCTGTATGGTGGATGTTGCATCAAATCCCACTCTTACTTGTAGAGCTCTTATTCGGTCGTCACATGGCTGGATGTCATCTTGATGGAAAGGAACCATTTTCCTTCTAAACTCTTTTTTTTGTTTTTTTGAGAAGAGCATCACGAACTTTTATTAGCATGTTGTGGTATATTGCACTGCAGATAGTCTGTGTGCTTTTCAGGCACTTCTCGTACAGAATTCAGCGACAATCCCACAGATACAGAGAAGCACCTTCTTGTTAGTTAGGGCACGTCTTGAGAAGAGCCTGCTGTATCCCCAGGTGCTGACCACTCTTTCTTACGTCTTGTATAGCTGTAGTACTCCCACGTTTCATCACAAATCGTAATTCTTTCCAGAATGTTCTCTTTCCTTTATTCTCTGAGCAAAACCAAGCAATAGTTTTTTCTCTTGTAATTGTCTTCAGCAGTCAATTCACGAGGCATCCAACGGTTGAACTAAAACTCTAAGCATTTCAGAGCATTAACTGTTATTGTTTGTTAATAATTAAGCTCTAACGCAACAGTTTATGTTGAAACATTTTTATCTTGATCAATCATTTGCTTTTAGTGCTTACAATAAATATCAATGGAGCAGCAAGAATGTGGTTCATCTTCAATATCGAAATTTCCAGGTGCAAACGTTTGAAAC
Source organism: Maratus speculifer (assembly GCA_964019185.1). NCBI lineage: Eukaryota > Metazoa > Arthropoda > Arachnida > Araneae > Salticidae > Maratus > Maratus speculifer. Next base: position 350,594,074 of record OZ025290.1, on the reverse strand, counting down.
AAAACTTTGATTATATCATAAGAAAGGGCATCGATGCCTAAACTGTCGCACATTTTTCTGTAGATTCACTCACAGTCAATTTGTTACGGAATTCATAGTATGTAATCGTACTAATCTGCTGACGTGATAGCTCCATTTTAAATACTTTTTTGAAGCAAACGATAATAAATTTTGAAGAAACAAATTACACAGTCATGTAGTTTCTATGGTCAGCTTTCGAAAATTTATTTATGGAATAGCTAACAACCAAACAAATGATAGTGGTTGTCGTGAAGATATCTCTCTTGGTGGAAAACGTTTTACTGAACACATATATTAATCGCAATTTGATGCTAAAATAACTTTGATATCACTGATTTTTATATTTGGTACAAAATAGAATTCGGTTAAAATATTTTTGCCTACAGCCATTTTAACATGATGACTAACACTGAATTTTTCGTTTAAACCGCGTCAATGAATGGTGATTGACAATGTAAAATATTACATTATATAAATTTTAAATACATTTTTAGTAATTACTTAAAACAATATAAATATTTTATTGTATATCATATTTCCAATTGTCAGTCATCGATGACAGACGCGGTCGAAAAAGAAAAGTTCAGTGTCAGTGGCATGACATGGCACTCAACGTGTTAACATGACTCATTGAAATGAAAAAATCCGGGCCAGCTAGTTAAAGGGTTAAAGAGAAAGTGGTCTTCCAAGTCATACCTTGGTGTGAAACACCTATAAATCTGATTTTGTTGGTTGACTGGTAGGTTTGTCATTGTGTTTGCCTTCTCCCAGCTTTCTATGCTTTTATATTTTTCGCTGCAGATAAACTGAACAATAAACGTATCGATCAATCATTAAAATTGAGTCTGCATGTGTTTTTCACGAAGGTACAACTTGAAAGACCACTTGCATATGGAAATTGAGTTGAGATTAATCCTGAAATTTCAGCCACTAACTCGATGAGGGCATGTCTGTGCTGCCAATTTCTGTTCTAATGGTTATCAGTAAAAAAAAAAAAAAAAAAAAAAAAAAAACATGTGCATCCAAAAATTTTCTCAGATTTATTACCTAATGCACACGATTGACTAATTTCTGACCTATTTTATCAAGACGTATTTGAAGACTCATCTAGTTCTCATTTAGGTAATGCTCCCACTGAGGATTTCTCTAATATACATAATGAGAACCCTGAGGATCCTATTACATCAATCTTAACGGATTCGCTGCCGATCATGCGTCAGCGCGTGATATGGGGTGATATCCAATAGCCAGTCACGCGGTGGCGCGGGAAAATCTTTCACTGATTCTTTCTTATAAAAAGTAAATCGTCTTCTGGGTAAAACCCACTTCTGCAGTGTGGCATTAACTATCAACACACGTAATCATCTTCACGTAAGCGGCAGCGAACGTGTTAACATTATGATTTTATTATCGATTTGGAGCTGTTTAAGGAATTTGTTGAAGTTTTGAATTCCAAGACTAAAAGAAAAATTTCGGTAAATCTTAAAATATCTACTACAGTTTATTAAAACAAGAAACGGGCTCTCTCTTATTTTCTATGTTTAATGTCAATAAATATATATATTTTTCAGACGTTTGTCGTTAAATACAAAGCCCAATAATAAAGGCATTTTGTGGACTTTACTTAAAAAATCTTTTTAAATTATTCTTTTACATGTTGGAAAGAAACAAATTTATCTACTATTTGTATCAAAATCAATTAAATCTATGATTGTAGATTATTTCTAGATATTTGTGAAAAGACAGAGCCATTATATATATAAAACCCCTCCGTGTATAACAATTCCGGGTTCAACCTACCCACGAGAAAAAGAAACTCATTCACCAATGAAAACGTTTCATAGTCGTAATGGAAAATTCTCATTGGTCAGATTTACAGTGGGAGCTGGAAATGACGTCACTACATTTTACTTCGTTTTGAAATCTTTTCACGATTTCAAAAACTACACTGTTAAAAATTTGACCCATTTGCTGCAGCGGCACTCCACAGCTTTCATAGAATATCTCTTTTATGACCAATGAGAATGCTCCATAACACAGTAAAGTAACCGTTTTTTATAAAAGCGGTGGAGTGACGCTGTAGCAAATGAGTCAATTTTTTTACAGTGTATATTTAATTAAAACTTTTTATTAAAGGAAAGCAAAGGTCCGTTTTAAATGCAATATTGTTAAAATTTTTATATTCGGGTTGCTTTAATTTTTTTTTCTTTACAGCCGCGAATGACTCTTGAGAATTTCAAATCTATAAAAAACATTGTGAAAAGTTACCTCCGATTTTAAAGGCAATCTATTTTCTGACTTCCATAGTCGTAATGGAGCGTTCTCAATGGTCAGATTTACCGTGGGAGCTGTAAATGACGTCACTAAATTTTTTCTTCGCTTTGAAATCTTTTCACGATTTCAAAAACACTATTTAATTAAAACTTTTTATTTAAGCAAATCGCGGATGCGTTTGAAATTTCATTATAATCCCCACCTCCATCTACCAGATAGTTTTGCTATAGTTTTAAATGCAGATTTCTGTTAAATTTTCTTTCTTTCCTTTTTTTTGTTAGATTTTTCCCTTTCCAAGTTTAATCGCTGTATTTATCAAAATTGATTCAGCCTGAAGTGGCTATGATTGACCACAATTGTTGTAATTTTTTATCATCCTTTAAAAAGGCAAACAAGTCATTTTGACGGGCTATCTTCTAGTTACATAATAAAGATGCAATAGAAGAAAAGTATGTTTAATAACTTTGACAAAGAAAGAAAAATATGCATTCTACATGTATATTTATATATATTATGTAAAGAATTAAAAAAAATTATTTGCTTTATTTATTTGCCATAGTTATGAAAAACATGATCAACATCAGTGAAAAACATGTTGATGCAGATTGTGTACTGTAAAAATTTTATTTTAAGTGAAAAAACAATTATATCATTTTTGAAATAAACTTTTCAAAATGTATCGAATCATGATAAATTTTTTTAAAAAAGATTTTACAAACGTGAATTTGCAAAATAATGTTTTCCTACATCTATCCTCAAGTTATTCGTCAATGTCTGTGTAACACATGTTTGAAAAAATAACATTTGTTTTCTTGAAAAAAGAATATATAAAAATATTTTTCTATATCAGATTTCCTTTAATATACCAAGTCATGATTTTTCTTTGAATTTGTTACATATTCTGTATAATGAATAGCATAAATAGAAATTCTCTTAATTATTACCTAGCATCATTATTGATTTTTTATATAAATTTCTTATTTTTTCCACATAAAAAACTAACTGCATACATCATATTAATAATTTTATGCCCTTATTTCTTAAAAAAAAACATTTGTTTCAAATGTTTGCATTACCTTTCTTATTTTTTTTAGATTGGTGACATTCGCTATTCATCATAAATTTAAGCTATTTATTACCATAATTGAATTGTAAGTATACTTTAAATGCAATTGTTACATCAAGGCAAAATTCTGATACATATACCATTTAATGGATAAGAAGGACACTGATATCAGACACTTGCTCTATAGTACACTTACGCATATCTTTGATAAACTCTTGTTCTAAATTTAGAGGAGTTTAATTTCGCTTTCATATAACGTCATACAGATACATATAACTATGCACTTACTTTCAACTATCTTCTGATCTTAGTATTTGATCGTTCATGTATTATATTCGCAGATGATGGATTAATCTAAAGGTTTGATTAAGCACAGAACAAACAGATATTTGACGAGTTTAAATATTTTATGTGACAATTACGTGCATTGACGTCAATATTTCACTTTAAAATCTAAATATAATTGCTTTAAAATGCGAAAAGTATTCTCCCCCATACCGAATATAAGCCTCCCACTCATATGTGATTTTTTCCTTTTTTGAAAAAGTGCCATTTATAAACTTCCCCCTCCTTCAAATTTCAATTTCTGACGCACGCTTTCACTCTTTCTGTTTTTTTAGGAAATTACTTATTTGTTCTGTTTCCATATCTCCTAAATGAATCTGTCCTAAGCAATTTATTTTTATCCAAAATTTTACATATTGTATGGTATATATTCTATATATTATGCAATTAATGGTTTCCTTGATTTTATGCTCTAAGATTTAATAGATTGATCTCTCGTTTATCGACTCTAGACAACCATTTCTCGACCGATTTTTTAAAACGTTCATTATACGATGTCTTCATTGACCATATAAATAATTGATTAATAAATTAGAAAATCTTTTACTTTAAATCAAATTTGGATTTTGTTCCAAAAGTTGGACATGATTAACGTATGAGCATATTGGGCAACGACCCCACTTGGGCAACACCCTCAACGAGGAGACAAATTTAAATGAGTAATTTTTTAAAAAAATCGATATTTTAAATTTTTGAACATTGAATTATTACAATAAGCACTTTGAAATTTTAGAGTAGTATAAAATTGAAAACAAAAAATTTATTTATCTAAGTTAAGTATAGTAAAATCTTTCAATATCAGAAACCTTGATACAGCGGAATTTGCGAAGATAGCTGATTCTTTAGAAGTAAAATTAAGGAATATGTACGTATTGAGGATTAAAATGATGTTACTTAAATTAGAGTATCCGCTATCAGAGAGTGGCAGTTATGAAGGTTTTACTGAGAAACGCATCTCGGCTTTATCGGATAGCCGGTTTACTTCTATCCCCAGAGTCTTAAACAGCACTGTAAAACATTTGTGGAAACGTTACTCCGTACAATTGGTGGCAGCATTGCTGTCTCCAATTTTATGGAGTATTTTAACCGCTAAAACCGGTGTAACATTGTAATGTTACACCCGTAATATATGTTTAAATTACACCATTGCATATGTGAAAAAAATTACTCCATGAAATTAGAGGCAGCATTTGCCACCATTTTTATACCAATTTTATGGAGTAACGTTACACAAATGTTTTACAGTGAGCAGGAATGTAATGTGAAAGTCACTCGCTGTATTTCATAAAAAAATAGATTAATTCTATGCACAATTTAAGAATGTTTTCGAATTTAAATAGATATATAATTCACTATAAAACATTTTTCGACCTTTTATGATTTATTATGCATATTTTCCCAATGAAGAAAACAATACATATATGAGAATAAAAAATAAGATTAAAAGTTTTTTTTTGTCGGTTTGTTTAAAATAAAATTACTAAACACTGTTGGGTTTTTCTCACGTATATGAAGAAACTTTAAAATGTGAATCATTCTATTTTTGCCTTTAATAGGCTAGTTGTTTTTATTGTTGTTAAAGGTACCTTTATATTTCTGAAATTTCATGTTCAAGCACTTAAATATTTGAATTAATTTTCAGTCATACATGTCACTGTATTTAAGACTACTCAATTTGTAAAGATTTCAGTCTTAAAATTATACAAAAAAATTATTATTTGTTATCTTTTACTTTTTTTTAACAATTATGTATTTTTTTAGTTATTAATTTACTTTACAAAAGGTTATTTTAAAGTTCATTTATTGAAAAACAACGTTGTATTTAGGCCTATATTTTAATAATTATTTAAGTATGCTTCATATTATAAACTTAAAGTACATTTTCTGTACATACTTTCATTATAAATGAGGTTTAAAAACTTTTAAATGGAAATCTTATTTCTTTATTATTATTTTAATTACATTTCACATTTTTTCGTTTCTTTCTAGTACGTTATGTTAAAAGCCTGTTTCTGAAATCAGGGCAAGTCGCCTTTATAATTATGAGAAATAAAATTGATTTTTTAACAGAAAAGGTTTTATTCTAAATTGCATAATTATGGTTGATTTCCACTTTAATTCAATTAAAATATGAAAATATTTAAAATAAAAATTAATTAATGTTTCATGGCAAAAAAGAATGTCATTTCAAATAGCCATTTTATGAGAATGAATAGTCTGTATTGAAGTGTTCTATAAACTTAAAAGACAAAAATTTTTTTAATTTCTACTGGATAGAAAACAAGAAGTAAAATAAATGCGTCAACTATAGATTTTCTAACACTCTTTAATAATTGTAAAGACATTTTAGAATAATTTGTCGTTTTATAGAATAAAAAGATACTTAAGTTCAACAATTACTGTATAAAGCCGGGATGGTAGTCCAATTATTTTGAATATCTTTGTATATGATTTAGATATTAGTATATATTCTACATATTATACTAGATTTTAGTTCACTTAGAAAACTCCCAATACAATTGTGCATTTACTTTTAGAAATTTATGCCACCAAACGGAAATGTACGTGAATTATTCTTTTACAGCCCTGTATATTATCTACAAATTGTTCTGCACGCCACGTATTAAGTTGAATTTTAATCAGGCAAAAATATAATTAAAAATACTAAAATTACACTTCTAGGATTTACTGTACACAGGTGGCCTTGTATCCAGTTTTTCTTAAACCTTCATTAGATTTTGTTTATAAACTACAAACATTTCTTAGTATACTAAATGTAATTAAGATTAAAAATACATCCCCAATTAAAATTAAAGAAAAAACAATTGACGCTTATTTTCAGTATTGCTAATAAATTGTTTTTTGTAACCCTGTATATAATTATTAGAATTTCTATGTCAATTACTGTTGAAAATCTTAGTTAAACTTATACTATTAAGCTTTATTATGCTTAGTTAAGCATATGCAACAACTGAAAATATTCTTTCAGAAATTTTGTGTAATATAAGTACTGTAGACAAGCACGTTGCAAACAGTATGTTTTAATGCACCTTAGAAATCCATATCAATTTCATAATGTTTGAAACAGAGAAGTATCACTAAAATATTCCGGAATTGATTATTTTGTAGTCCATCATATAACGGAATACTTTTAAATTCCCTTGAACGTGTACTGTAAGTGTTAAACATAACTCACTCTCATAAAAAATAATCTAACTCTAATCTAAACTCACTCATTTTAATAACAATGCATCTCATTAATGTACGAGGCCAGTATGATAAGTACCTGGCCTTGATAAAAAAGCACATTTTTATGTCAAAAATGCATTTTATAGTTCAACGTAATCTCCTTTCAGTTCGATTCACTCAGTTCAACGATTTTCTATTTTTTTATTCCCTCTAAAAAGTACGATTGCGCAAACCCTTCAAAATAGGTGTTTATTTTAGCAATAGCCTCCCCGTTAAAGCCAACTTTTTTTCCACCGATCTATTTTTTTCAAATTTGGAAACAGAAAATTATTGCCAAAGACTAAATCTTGGCAATACAGAGGTTGCAGAAGCAGTTCATATGTTAATTCATAGAATTTTGCCATGGTGATGACACAGATGTGAATGCGTGCATTGTCTTGATGAAAGAAGATTTTTTCTTCGCCAAATGCGTACTTTTTTGTTTCACAAAATAGCTGAAACGATCCTGTAACTTGACATAAAATTCCTCATTGATATAAAAATATGAAAATCATTATTATAACTATTAGAAAACATTTGCAATCTGCATGTTGTTAGAAAATGTTTATAAATATACTTAAACTACTAATTTGAAGAAGGTCTCACAATTCAAATGTTTTCAAATTAAATTGATGCACAAGTTTAAAAATATTTTTTTTAAGTAACAATTAAAAATACAAAAACATCTCACTATTTACATACAAAATTAAAATTCTCTTTGAGACTGAACTATTCAGAGTAATTCATACATTTTTAGGAAAGGCCTTGGCGACACAACGTCTACAAAAGGAAAAAAAAATGTGAGAAAATAGAAAAAAGTAAAAAAGGTGCAAGTTTAATAGCTCTATATACGAAACTGCGATTAATGATGAATCCATTCAATTTTTTTCGGAGAAGAAAAACATTACGAGCTGTGAAAGTAATTCATTGTAATTCATTCCTATCATTTACGAGCAAATGACTATCTGTTGTTGTATTAGTTACCTGTTTTATGGATCATAAAGAAAGATTTTTGCGATTTCTTTATTTATCTATAAAACATCATATGGATTTTTCCATTTATATTTATGATTATAGTTCTCTGATGATAATAAATTTTAATAGAGCAATAAACTAGTTGAAATAGCATTAAAAATAAATATCAGGTAGAAACAAATGTTCTATGCAAAAAAAAAATAATAATAATAATAATAAAAAATAAATAAATAAATAAAAAAAAATAAAAATAAAAATAAAAATAAAAAGGTCTTTATAAAGTAGGCCAATCATACCGTTCTCCTTCTTGAGTTTCATAATCTTTGTTTTCCAATTTACGGTATTAAACCTTTATAGTGCCATATGATAAAAAAGTTTGTCCTGAAATTGTATACGTGATTCAGTGGCATCCTGTAGTTGACTTTTTAGAACTGAACTGGAAGCAAATGATGAATCTGGTAGCGTGATAGTTCCATTTTAGATACCTTGTGCTTAATAATATGTATATATATATATTACAAATTTCACCGTGTTGTAAAGAAAGTCTCTTTCTTTCAAATGCCAAAAATCTTTTTACAAAATAAGAACAAATACGTCAATTTGAACTGAGTGCGCAAACGGGGGATGTTAGCTGTAGTACGAAACTTTCGTTACAACCTAATATTAATATTCAGTGAGGAAATTCCATACTCACTTAGCTGATTCGTTAATAACATGTAGTATAAAAAATACTGATGCTGCAATTCTAATCGAACAAAATTTTGAATTCAGCTAAGAAATTGCAGACTGACTTAGTAATTGAATTTCTTAAGTGGTGCTACGATTATAAATAGCTGGAACATGCAGTTATATAAAAAAAAAACGTGATTGATTAAGCTCAGAGGAAAGAAAGTACATATTAATTTGAATGATGCCAAGTGTTTTCTTTTAGAGGGTCTAGCCGCATAAGCATTAGTAGATTGTCATTACGACCAAAGTTTGACATAACATGTGTGGTAATAAGGCTTACCATCATAATATAATATATAATGATTTTAACCCCTGTCATTGGCCTGTCCTTGAGATAATCGGTGCTACTATTTTTCAAATATATTTTTCACAAAAGGTGCAAAAAATTAAAAAGATGAAACAAATGTCTTTTACTGAAGACAATAGTAGTTCACATAAAATATATTTTCCACATTTTCCCACGAACTTTATCATGCAAAAAGAAACAACACTAATTCATATAAACATCAACGAAAGTAAAATAATTTTCCTCTCAAAACAATATTATTCATCCGTAATAAGAGAAAAAAAAAGAGATTTTAAAATGTAAGAATGCCATATATAACGATGCAAAATCATTCAACCTATAAAATCTACAAAATCATTCAAACTACTGTGGCACGAGTTACTCAATGGTTTCAAAAGATCGAAATAAATATTCAAGTTAAAATAAAAATGATGCGTCACATGAAAAACTGAATGATGGCGTTTCAATTCAATGTATTATAGATCATGCGACGTATAATTTATATTAAGCCTCAGTGACATATATCAGTTTTATCATACATGGAACAGTTTAATATATTTAAAATAATATTGCATTCAATTCCCCCCTTCACCATTATCTAATGGAAATGCTTTGTGTGGCCCTGTAAATAAATAACAGCTATATTTTCATCGAATATTTTATATAATGCATATTTTAGTGTACCTCGTAAATGCATATAAGTTTTTATATGTTTGACATGGTGTAATATCTTTAAAATTTCTTTGAAACGATTTTCCCCATAGGCCATAATGCAATGGAAAACGTTTGACTCTCCCTGTACATACATTAATCATGGTAGAAACTTAATTTTTAATAGGGTTCGTGAGGGTAAACATCAATAATGTTCAAAAATTTTAGGGCAATCGAAGTGTATTTACAGGAGTTAGAGTGCGGCCAGACGGACAGACTGACAGACGGATAGATACCCAGACAAACCGAATGCATAAACACTTTTCATTTTGTTGGAAAGTATGTTTTTTATAGCCACTACTTTTGTGTCAACGCGCAGCCCGCGCGTGGTGATCAGGTGGCGGTGATTTAAGATTTACTGACAAATTATTCAGTGATGCAAATTGCGTGAGGATAAAGAAAAATTATAATAATAAATTCAATTAATAAACGTGTAATTTTACGAATTTCAAGAACCATTTGGAAAACGACTTTTTAAAATGTAAAATTTAAGACTTGTAAATAAAATCCACATAAAAAGACAACAGCAATAACATGGTCTTTTACAACCAATTGGTTCAACACTAGATGGTTTCTTCTTTCGTGAGCGTTGCGCATTTCGTATTCTTTCGTAAGCTCCATAATCAGACCTCGTTTTTTGCTTTAAAAAACGATCTTTCATACGACGTCTTACTATGGATTTGTTTTTTGCTATATCTGATTGCGCTTACCCATTTCCTTTTTTTTGTTTCTTCATTGCTAACAACGTCATTTTTATTTCCTATTTCCTATTTTTTATTTAGTTTTTTTCTAAATCTAAAGATTTTTGTTATAAGTAAATAAAGTGCAGACATCCATTGCCAAAAGTAAAATGCTTTAGTGTTTCCCATTGAGTTAATAAAAATTAGTAAGAACATTACCTTTGTGATGATCAAAACTTGTTTAACGAAATAACAGAGTCACATGTTACGTACACCATGGATTAAACATTAATATATCTGGAGCAATCATAAAAAAATAAATTGCAGACATCACGCGATCCATAATTGACAGTAAACCAGAACCCATTCCAAAAAGTTAAAAAAATATTCTATACTAAAGATTATACTGGTTGTTTAGTTTTTATATTAAATAGTATTTTTTAAATAAGTAATTTTGGTTCCTTTCACATAACATTTATTCTAAATTTTTAAAGGGCAAATTTTCCAGTTCTTAATAATTTGGTACTATGAACATTTTAAAATTAATTTACATTTACAATGATCAATCTCTGTCCATAAGTTATGCTTTTTGTATTATATGTTTTATATAATTGCAAATAACGATTTAAATATCCTAATTATACTAAATAAAACTTCCTAGATCATTTCAATTTAATTTTCCAATTAATTATCCTCGAAACATTAACTCTTGTAAAATATTTGCATGAAGAATTTTTTAATTAACTAATGCTAATTTAAAATGCTGTTAGACACGAAAATAAAGTTTAAATAGAACTTTCTCCGAAATTAAGATTTAATGATTGGACACTAATCTAACTTAAATAATTCTTATTTATTTTCATTTTTCGAAACATTTCAATATTAAGCTTATATTTAATGCTGTTTTTTCGTATATGTGACTCATAAAATACAGATTATAATTGAAAAATCTAACAGCAATTTTTAATTGAAGATTTAATCAAAATTTTCTCGAATTAAATTCATAAAAACCAATGACAAAACATCAAAAAGTCAGTAAAACACACTTGCCTCAATGGGCTTTAATTTTATAACGTATTTATAGAACACTGTTTCAGGAATTTATATCATCCACATGATAGTAATTTTAGCGTGAAAACCAAATTGCGTAAATAACCTGATATTTAAACTTTTCCAATACATTCAGAGATCCATGATAACTATACAGTTATTTTATTAACCTTATATAAATATAATTTAATGTTAACAGTCCGTAAAAATATTCTCTACGAAAAATTTTACTGTTTTTTTTAGGGTGTAGTTCATCTGACGAAACATTATTCGTCTATATCCTCTGTCCATCTGTCACAGAATCCGTACATAAACACTATATAAGTCAGAGAGTTAAAAATTTGTGTACTTACAGCTGAATACTTTTTAAATAGAAAAAGAATATTTATTATTTTAATAAGCATATTTTATTTAAATATCATTAGTTTATTTTTTGTTATATTTTTTTTGTCTAATTATTGCACGCAAGTTTAGATACATATAAAAATTATTATGCATGTAACATAAGTTAATGCATTAAATAAATCACTTGAAAAACGCGCTTATTTGTTTCTATTTCATCATATTTCATCTTACTTATTATATATTATGACACGCGAAGTGAAATATATTTTTAAAAATTATTAAATTCTTATCCATTTAAATTTTCTATTGACATTTTTCATTTATTAATTTAATGATAAAGTGTTTGAACTAGTTATTAAACAAAACCTTCTGTGCAATCTGCGATCACACTTACCCACTTGTTTTTTTTTTTTTCTAATAGGAATGTCTTTTGTGAAGCAATATATAGTTGATAAACATTCCTACATTTATTAAAAATTATTAAATTTTTGTTTTCAAATTTCTAATCATTACATATAGTAACCATTACATTATGTATTAGATTAATTAAACGTAATATGGATTTAAATATTCCAAAATGTCAATTTGGAATGAGTAGTTTATGATAATAATGAATCTGGTCCATATTAACTTGGTTTCATGCAATGAATTCTTAATAATAAGCAAATTTACTTGCAGATACAGCGTAGGAAATATTTGCCTAGATAAAGTTTAGAGATATTTTAAGATATGTATTTTTTCTACAATACAAAAAAAAAAAAAAAAAAAAAAAAGTACTGTTATAATTACATTTCAATTATCAGTTTGATTTTCTCAATTCATGTTTTTATAAAAATTGCTATTAAAGTTCTTTCAAATTGAGGGAAAAGTACTTTTTTATTTTAAAACACAAAAATAGAAAAAAAAGTAAATAAATAATAAATAAATAAATAAATAAACAAGTTGAATGTAGATTCTGCCATTGGCAGAATTCAGTTCACTTTCGCCTCGGATTAGGAAAAAAAATCGATAAAGGTCTTTTAGAAGGGCGAGGCCTTTTAGAATGCAATGAATTAACTTCCTTTTTCTTGTGTTTATCAATATAATTGCAAACAGAACGGCGTGAAATAGCCAATTGATTAGCATTTTCTCTCTGAGACATTGGAATTGCGGAATAATAAAGAGATACAGTTTGACGTGCTACATCTTCATTGACTAAATTTATCAAAAACGGATTTTCTCTTTAGTTTAAATGTTTTTTATAGACTCTGAGAAAGAGGAAATGCATTTTAACAATAAAACGAGTGGAATCCCGTCGAATTCGACGAATGAAATGTGTAAAAGACTCGATCGATTTGGTTTAAAAGAAAGCAAAAGTAATTATATTATTGAATCAATATATAATAAATATATTTCCAAACTTAATGTCAAGTTTGCCAGTTACAATTTTGCATGCAAATATTCGCACAACTTTAGTTAAAATTGTAATCTGAGTGCCGGCGAAATACAGAAATTTTATTTTATATGCACCCACAGAAAAATTGTTTTATTAAAAAAAAAAAAAAACTAATTTTATTTTTACTATGACATTATTTCCACTAATTGAAATCATCTGAAAGTAAAATCTCAATCTCAGTGTCCATAATGAAAGAAATATTGAAATGTAATACCGTTATCAATAAAAATGCGATGTTTTAAATAGTGACGTCATTTTCTCTTCAAATGTTTTTTAAAAGTTGCTGTTATTAGTAATATGAAAAAGGCATCCGTAATAATATTGTAATTTCCATTTATATGGTTGCTGAATGACATCATTTTCCTCATTTGAAATTTTTCTTATTTTGCTTTAGACATTCATTTTTACCATAAGTTATTTTCTGTTATTTTATTTACATTATTAATGTTATTTCTCAGAATTTTTTATTCAAATGCATTTTTTACGTCAATTAGTGCTTAATTATACGCAATCATTTTATTATGGTTAAATTTTACGAAAACAATTAACTTTTTTCTTTTAAATGCGAGGACATGTTCACTGATGAAATAAAGCTTCTGACTGGTTTAAAGCGATAATGGAAAATAAATTTTTATTATCTAGAGAAAACCTAAACTGAGTTTCCACCATTTTGAAGAAATATCATAAAAAGCATTTAAAATTAAAAATAAAATATAAAAATGGAAATAAATTAAAAAATGGCTAAAATGGGCACAACTACAAATAAATAGCTTTCATTTAAAAAAAAATAATTATCAAAATCGGTTGAGTAGAAATGTCAGGTCTGATGACTAAAAAAATAGCCAGGTCTTTCAAATATATAGATTGTATGAATGTCTCGTTTTAACGGCCAGATTATGAAAAAGTGGTCCACAATTTTTGACACGACACTTTTTAGCTTGTCTGAAAAAAATAGCATAGGGGGCTAATAAATAAATAAATTGTTTTGATAAATTTGTAAAAAAAAAAAAAATTGTCTTAACAGAAATACCAAAATAGCAAAAATCAATTAGAAATGTTTGAAAGTATATGTCAATGAAATTAAACATGACAAAAATTTCGCTAAAATGATTTATGAGGAGATATAATTGGATTTAAAAAAAGTATATAAATAATAATAAAAAATAAATAAATAAAATAAATAAAAATTGTCAGAAGGGATATTTCAATAAATCTCATTAAAACTAATTTTTTTAACGAAAAATACAAAGACTGTATAAATGGAAAATAAATGAAAAATCCTTCTTTTTAAAAGCCGTATTTTATTTCAGATTTCCGTCTGGTACCGGAGTGAGTTTTAGATAAACACTGGCTTTAAAAGGATTATGACTTTAAATATAGGAAAATGCCGATTTGGAATAAGCAGCTTCTGATAATAAGGAATACGTTCCATGCTAACTTGATTTCACATAAATAATTCATAATAATAAGCAAATTATTTACAAATACACCGCAGGAAATATTTGCCTAAATAGGTTTAGAAATATTTTAAGATATATTCCTCTCTACAGTACAAAAAATATTTAATGTATATTTAAAGTACTTTTTAAATATTTAAAATACCACGAGTCAATATTTTTTGTTATCCTATGATGGAGTGATGATTTGAAAATATTATTATATATGATATAAGAGGATGATTTCTTCGTAAATATTTTCACTTCGGTTTAAAAGGTTTTTTTTCGACGATTGGGAAAACTTTAAGTATTTAAGCGTACAAACACACAATATTATGGACAAATGTTTGACTGACATTAAAGGATGGGCTGTTTTGTACGGACATTAAAGTAATGGGTGTATTATGAATCAAGAAAAATTCCGCTAAATTTATTTTTATAAAATAATCACATACTAAAAGACATAAATAGAAAAATAAAAAAATAAAAGACTGAACATGTTAAATAAATTAAAAGTAAAACAACACACATACAAAAAAAGCTAATAATAAAATTATATTAAGGAACAGAGGTAAAACTGTCATCTATAATATTCAAAAAACTTTTAATTTTAAAATCTAGAATTATTTTCTAGATTCTCAGAGCCTTATTTTAATTTACATATACTTTGTAATGCTTTACGATTTTTTGATTCACTTAGTTTTATGGGATTTCGTTCATCTGATAAACCCTATTCGTGTCTGTCCTCTGTATGTCTGTCTGTCTCAGAGTCTGTAAACAAAAACTATATTCACAAAATTATCAGAGTTAAGTCCGAACCTTCAAATTTTAGGCACTTACAGGTGAATACATTTTGTTATACGACAAACGTAAAATTTTGAAAAAGTCTACTTTTTTAACTAAACTAAATTTTTTACTGTCATCCGCTCATTTCTGCGATTTAAATTTTAAAATAGAACATTTATTTCAACGCTTTGCATATAGATATCATAGCTTGGATGTAAAGAATCTCGTTACTAAACAGAAGTTTCTTAGTTCGACCCCGGGTGCTGGAGAGCGAAATTTTCATATAAAGATATATTTATTACAAATATTTTTTAGTCAATTTAAGGGTTTATTTATTAGGATTTCGTTCATCTGACATTCATAATATTTTTTAGAATTCAGTTTTTTAAATTTAAAAACTATTGCGATTTATTAATGATTCAGCATTTTAAATTTTATTTAAATTTTTTTTTTAGAATTAAAAAAATTTATTTATAAGTCCGCTATTTTTTGTTTTCGGATTTAAAAAAAAATTGAAATTTTGGATTTTATTTAAATAACTTTATTTGGACATTTTCAATTTTAATTAAAATAAGTAACTTCTTTTCATAATTATTTTTTAATTAAATTCCATTAAATTTAATTAAAACACTGATGGTTCAACCATCAGTGTTAGAATCTAATAACTATAAATTAACAATTTGGATTTATTAACTAAAGGATGAGTTGTTATGAAAGAAATATTAACCTTTGCAGAGGGACTGTGACAGTATTTGTCCGAGAATACATGCTAAGTCGGATTGACGTTGTCCGAGCCCCTGTGTAAATGTTAAACGAAACCTCCTGTGTTATCGGCGATCACATTTACCCACTTGTCTTCTGTATATTTATGTATGTTTCATTCGTGTAATGTTATGTTTAAATAATAAACTAAAACTAGCAAAGATTAAACTTCTATATGAAATTTGTCTTTTTTATTTACCATTTCAGTTGCATTAATTTATTATTACTTTATTTTTCCTCTATTTGTAGAAATATTGCATAAAATTATTCTTCATTACAAGAAAATAAAGATTAAAAATTACATGTTGTTATATAAATCATCCTATATATATAATATTCGAATTTAAGACCAGTTAACGTAATTTCAATTATACTTTCAAACCAGATTTCTCTAAATTAAGGAAACACCGCATAACTACGTTAATTATGAAACTGTGCATTTGCTGAATTCGCATTGAATCTATGTGATTACTTTTGTCGGCATTAGTATTCTAATGTGACTTTAACTAAATGGGGAATTATATTCGGCATGTTCATTTGTGGATCTTCTTCCACAAAACTTATTCAATCAAATATTTATCGATATATTTCCAGATATAAACCTTTCAGTACAATACAATAATTACGATACATTTAAAATATTTTAAATATATTTTAAATATTGGAAGTATTCGAAATACTACTTATCAACATTATTTCTTATCCCATTATCGAGTAGATATGTCAATATAATATATCAAATTATTTGAAATAAATATATGAAATATAATTTATCATTATACTTGATATAATAGGATGCTTTTTGACACTTTCCAACAATGTTAAAAAGTGTTTATGAAATCGGTTTGATCCTTGGACATAGGATTCCAATATAGGACAGGAGACAACAATGGATTAGTACATTTGGGTGTTTCAGTATTATTGTTACACAAAAATAGCACATTAGGAGTACAATTTCAGGAGATATTAATAAAAATATGAAAATGTAATTTAACATTAGAAACACTGAATTTTGAATGTTTATAATTCAAAAAATTTTCATTCAAATAACGTTAAGTGTCTATGTACAATTTAACCGAAAGCTTGAAATATCCTGCTAAAACTGAGTATTGCTATTGAAAAAAAAACTGAATTCTAAGTTTGTTTTAATGTGTAGATGTCCCCATAAACAAATCTTATATGCATCATTTAAAAATAGACTTTATTTCCAATCGCTCGGTACCAGTAAATTTCTTTTACGATAAGTGGGTGGTGTTTACTTTTTATCCACAGAAGTATAGCTATTTAAAATACACGATTTTCAACCGTAAACATATAAATAAAAGCTGTTATTTTCATTTAGATGATTAGATATGTAAATAACACCTATTTCTGAAACATTATATAACTTTAAACATGCGATCTCAGTTAATGCTCGACTTTTATCCTCTTCCTTAAAACACGCCTTAACTGGGTTAGACTGCTGTTGTTAACAGAGAAATATGTTGGATGAGTAATGTTGAATTAAAATTAAAACATGTTCGGCTGTCTTTGTTAATTAATTTTACATAGATTTCATAACAAGAAAGAAGCATATTTGACATGGTGTAGAAAAAAAATATTATTTTAAAACATTTGCGTCGTTTGCACAACATCTTCCATTTTGAAATCGGAAAATAGATTTACTTTTCTTGCAAATTTAGAAAATTCACCAGAAAGAGTGTAACGGTTGGGTACACAGATTGGATGTCATTTGTAACGTGAGGATGATTATGTAGATGAAATGAAGACATAATTCCAGATATAAGTTAAAAACCTCAGTTTATTTAAACTGCTAGGACCCAGGGAAAGTGGAGCGTCAATTCACTAATTTCAATAACTATTCACAATACCAAGAGATTAAGTTGAAAATATACTCACAACCCTCGGCGTAGTCTCAATCGGGGCACTTCAAACCAACTTCTCGTTCAGAATCAGCCAAACGCTAGATTAAAACTTTATAAGACAGCCCGTGGCTGTAAACACTTTTTGTTAAAAAATACTCAACGTAATTAAACTATCTCTTACCACCGGCAATCTCTTTGGAAATCCACCGGCAATCTCCGCTGGCGATAACTCCGCTCGACACGCGCTGCTGGCTGGCTCACTCTTAAGACATAATCTCATTCACTGGAGGCTGATAATCTAACTCACTATAGCGTTATCCAATTCACCTGGCTGGCTGGCTTACGCCGCCTTCTCCTCACACCTTCTCACCACCACACCCTTCTCCTCACTACCACACACTTCTCCTCACTACCGCATAAAGCTTTTATACGTTGCAAACTGAAGACGGAATTACGAATTTGCATATTACTCCTAACCGCGAACTAACTGTAGAAACGAGGCGACACACATGCTCTAGAAAGTTAAAGTAAAATAAAGGATAGACGTCACTTTCACACTACACATGTTAAAACATTGACGTCACGATCTCACTAAAATGCTAGAGTGCCTTTATCACAAAGGACACTCCCTCACAAGAGAAGAAAAATAAAATTCTAATGTTCGTTAGATATTGATCAAGGAGATTTTATTGATAATACATTTTAATCATCGTAATGACAAAATTTTGCCTCGCATTATATTTATATGCTAAAACTAAAACTATATCTTTAACCTGGACATCACTGATGATTTTGCCCTATTTTATTTGTCAAATCATCCAAAAACGACAAATTAATTTTTCTGTAAAGTAATAATTCCCAAAAAAGTCATGTTTAAATCCATATTTATTTGTATATAATGTTTCAGCCATATTTCAGTTTTTATTTAAAAGAAACAATGAAATCAAGTTGAATAATGTAAATATTAACGTAAATAGAAAAAAGATACAATTTCTAAATATAATCATACAAATAAAAGCTATTAAGTTCAGTAATATTAGATATTATATTCGATATGAAAATAATATCCATTTCTGCAATATTCTACAAATTACTTTTAAGGGTGTATTTCGATTCAAACTGCTTATTTTCCGATTTATTTTTAAATTCATTTTAGCTCTCATATGCATCAAACTGACAAATTGTCTTATTCAGAAAGTACACAAGGTGCCGTGACTGTTGATTCTTTGATAAATGCAGAAAATATTTCAAAAAAAGCAATCAAAAACGGCATTTTGAGCTGATTTTTCCGAAGCGGGAGATTTCGGAACGAAAAAAAAGTCATACTGAGAAGATAATTGTTCATAAATCAAATTCTAATGAATGGAGCGTAAAATGACATCACACGGCACCTTATATGTCTCTTCAAAAATCCCCTCAGCAAGTTCCATGTTTCTACTTTCAAAAATATGTCTGAAATTGTATCGGAAAATTTCTCGCTGATGAAGGTGGAAAAGCGTTTTTTCGAATACACCCTTAATATGCAATCCCACTTTATACGCGACTTTTTTCAATTCCCTTGAAATACGTCTTAACCGCGTTCGACTGCACTTTTTAACAGAAAAAACATATTGGATGCGTAATGTAGAATAAAAAATAAAACATGTTCAGCTAACTTTGTTAAATAATTTTTCATAGTTTTCATAAAAGGCAAGAAGCATATTGGACATGATGTAAATAAAATATTGATTTAAAAAATTCGCGCCATTTGCATAGCATATCTTCCATTTTAAAATCGGAATATAGATTTATTTTTCTTGCAGATTTAGAAACTTCACCAGAAAGAGAAGAAATCTAAACTTCTGATATTCTTAGATATTGATCAAGCTGATATTATTAATAACAGGAGGAAATTATCTGGAGTAATTGTTCTTCAAAATTAAAATTTTGTACTTTTTTAATTACTGAGCCAATAGCATGCTTCTCTATTCTTGTTAATTAAGGATATAACAGTATTCTACTAAACAGAAAAAACACATAATGCATACGATGTATAAATTATTGATTAAAAACTTTTTTTTTATTTGCATAACATTTGTGATTTAGAAATGAAATTGCATATTTAAAATTTTAAAAGAAGAATAAAAGAAAAGAAAATTAACGATTGTGGGATAATGATGAAGCCAATTCTTTTAATAGTAAAAATGAATACACGTATTAATAATTGTACTTAGAAATAATGGTTTGAAGTTTCTAGTTCTTGGGATAATTAAACAACTAGACGAAAATGACGCCGATAGAATATTTAAATTAATGGATATTAATGATAATTCTAAAAATTAGTACTCACAGTTATTTTTATATTGGGTTGATTACACTGTAAAAAAAAATCTGTAAAGGTACTAAACATTTTCTAGGAAACTGGGATTCCAAGAACTTTTCATGTAACGATAACAGGAAAAATCCATGTAACCGATTCTAAAACTTGAGTTTTTGTTGTTACCGTTACAGAAAAAGTTCTTGGAATCCCAGTTTCCTAGATAAAGTGTAGTACCTTTACAGATTTTTTTTACAGTGTACATATTTTTATTAATAATCCTTATTGATATTCGATAAATAGTTGAAACAAATATTGATTTTTGCATTAAAAAAGTTTTATTTTTAGTTAAACGTACGGCAGATTTTAATGCATCTCAACTAAACATACAAATACATCTGTGACGCCATAGGAAGGTGACGTAAAAAGAATAGTAAAATTAATCGCCATTGATATATATTTAAATAAAACCAGTGTAGGTTGTTTTTAAATTAGTTATACGTTTTTTCTATTATTACTAATAATCATTATCTTTTAAGCACTGAAAATTTTAAATATTTTAGCGTTTCAAATGTTTTATACGTTAAATTATTAATTTTCAATCAAAAGATTCAATGTTTGTACAAAGTTTTAAAAAATACGAAATAATTGCTACCTATATCAAATTTCAAATTCATGACTATTTTCTAGTCTATACATATAAAAGTGCTGTTATTTTTAATTATTAGAATATTTTTAATTTAACGTTTCCAGAATGATTCAAAGTTTGATTTAGAAAAAGTTTATTTGTAATTAAGACAAAAAGATTATTTTACATTTTAGAATTTCAGTTTCTTCTATCAAACGTAGGTAAAATTTCTGAAACCTATATATAAATTTTAATGCTTCATTGATTGATTGCTTGATATTTAAGTGTCTACACTGTAAAAAAAATCTGCAAAAGTACTAAACTTTTTCTAGGAAACTGGGATTCCTAGAACTTTTCCTGTAACGGTAACAGGAAAAATTCAAGTTTCAGAATCGGTTACATGAATTTTTCCTGTTGTCGTTAAATGAAAAGTTCTTGGAATCCCAGTTTCCGAGAAAATATTTAGTACCTTAACCGATTTTTTTTACAGTGTACTCATTCATAAAGATTTTTTATTTTATTTTGAACAATAAGGAAAATTTATTATTTTTATTAAAAAGACAAAAATGTTTCACTGACAGATATGATAACAGAATTAATGATAGCATTAAAACTGGTTATATTTTGGTATTTTTGGATGTATGAATTCAGTAACGCAGCTGAAAATATTAAATTAGAGAATTGGTTGCATTAAAATAGGAAATAAAGTGTGCAAAAATGTTTAAAGATAGAAAACCAACGATTATTCACGAACGATTGCTCAGTTTTGCTTTTTCTAGCTCGCTGAGTTTTGCACTAAAGAAGAATCTCGATAGTAGATTAGAACAGGTGTTTGGTGACTTTTCATACATTATTTGTGCATTTTTAATTGTTAGTTTTCTATCTTTAAAGAATTGATTGCATTCCAAAAACACACACTGTCATTTGAGGAAACGGGAGACGCAAAATTGTTTCCACAATATTAATATGCTGATGTTTTAGAAATAATACTTTCAATCCAACATGGTTCTCCAACACTTCGAGAAAAATTTGTTCATTTGTTCGTATTATTAGGATGAGCGAAGCGAATCCTCTACTAGCCCACTCAAATTACATTTTGTCGTACGCTTTACAAAAAAACTATTCAGTATTTTGATTTGAAATTAAACACATATATAAATTATGATCTGTAGATTTGCACAATATAATTTTTTTTACAGAATAACTTTTTAAAAAATTATTATTTTAATTAATTTATTTTACATGTTTTTCCATTACGAACGCATTTTTAGAAATAAGAAATAAAGCATGCATATTTTCAGAACAATAAATAATTCATGGAGTTAACAATTGTAGATAGAATCATGATTAATTAAATAAATAAAATGTATTTTCTTTATTCCGACAAAATCATTTACGCTGATGTCACTTACGCATATTAAAATTATATTGTGTTTTATTTATTTATTTATTTTTTCTTAAAGTGGCAACAAAAAAATTGTAAACAAATAAAATTAATTGTTAAATTCATTATGTAAAGAGTTATTTGAATTCGAAGATTGAAAATGAAACCAAATGAAACATATATATTATTATTTTGGTATATGTAGTACTATTTTTAAATAGTTTGCCGTTTAAAAACAATTTATAGAATGTATTAGTTCTATTATAAAAAATGCCAAGGAAACATATACTTACTGGATGAAAAGAATGCGAATATGATATAGCTTTAAGACAAGAGGTTAGATACCAGCGTAAAAAACGACGGCATAGATGTCATATACACACCATATCGACGCAATTTTTCCGACGCCAATTTGGCAAAAACCTGGTTTTCGAATACCAGTTACCATATATATATTTTAAATAGGAAATAACAATAAATTTTAAAAAGTTTAATTAATACCTGTGGAACAAAACAATTTATATAATAAAAAAAAGAAAATAAAAGTAAATAAACAATTTATTAATAAATAAACAATATCCGGGTTACCATGTCAAGCAAAATAACTACACTTTGTCGCCAATTAAGTACTCCGGTGCATATATGATACTGGAGTCTGAAAAAAATAGCTCCAATGTAATGCGTAATATGATATCTGTGCCAAAAGGACGACATGACAAATCTCTTCTGAAAGAGAATACATGTGCTCGGAAAAATGCTTTAAATTTCGAAGATGCACAAAAAAATTTTTGTAAAATTTTTCATGATTGTTGGCTTGGCATTCACTCTGACGGATCTCAAAAGACTCGCCATAAATGTACAGTAAATAATGAACTAAATATTTTTTCTTTAGCTAATAATATGGATCCTGGTCCACATCCCTAAATATTTTTAAAGGGCTTAACTTTCTTCGAGGAGAAATGAATTGCCCAAGTTCGTCCAGTTATTACTGTTTATCGCATTAAAGGTGGTCAGCTTGAATACTGTGGGCAAATTATTAATTTTCATCAAGATATTATAGGATTTTGTACTTTATCACCTCATTCCATAGACACTATAACACAATACATTTTTGGGTATTACTTGATTATCCCGTCGACCAAAAATATAATGCCAAATTTCAGGATTAAATGCCAATAATGGATTATCATAAATGTCAGATTGCATGACATTAAACATAATACACGTGATTGTTATGTCATCAAGTGATTTTTAATTCGGGTACTATTTGGTTATCCCGTCGACCAATTTCGTTAAATAATACAAATAGCCAAACTATTAGCACAATTGCACAAATTGACGCTTTTTTTTATCGAAAAATCAAATAAATTAGTAAAACATTAATAAAAATCCAAATAAAAAGTCGAATTAAGGTACTACTTGATTATCCCGTCAATCAATTTTGCCAAATTATACAAATCGCCAAACAATTGGCCATATTAAACAAATTGTCATAATTTTTATTTTAAATAACGAAAGAACAAATAAATTAATGAAACATTACTAAGAATACAAATAAAACTTCATAATAAAAATAACTTGATGGCATAACGAACAACTGATACGAGTTTAATGTTATGTGAATGTGATATTTATTACCATCATCATTAGCATTTAATCTTTTAGTTTGGCCGTACCTATTTGGTCGACAGGATAATCAAGTAGTACCAAATAATATTAAAAAAAAAGGTTTTTTTTCCAATAAATAACTAATGAAATAATGCTTCGCGAATCCAAACAAAGCATGGCTTTTGCTAGTTTATTCTTAATAATATCCAGCAATATTAAAATGAACATTATCTTGTTATTTTCGCATGAATATATTTTGTATCGCAATTGAAAACTTTTACTTTAGAAGTGATAGAATCTATTAACTTAATATTTTGTGTTGTGCGTATGCGGAAAACTGATTAACAAACTCTAAAAACTACACAGTTTTCTTTTAAATCGGCGGAATTGGGCAGATGGAGTTTTGTCGTAAAAAATATTCCTTAAATCTCGAAAATTCATTCATCTCAGACGTTTTTGAAGATAAAGTTCGTTAGATTGTAGGTGGATGCTGTAAAATTATAGTAAATTAATAAAAACTTTAAATATAAATTTGTTTTAAGCTTTTTGGCGTAGAAATAAATATCGGGTCAATCCATTTCAAGTGGTCCAGCACTGGTCGCTCGACTATTTTTAAAAAATCTGAAATTTTTTGTACAAGAACCCTAACATGATGGAAGTTCAAAATGACCGTTATTTTAATTCTACTATTTTTTGTTTGTGCATGGCGGTCATCTTTGTTTCATCGTGTGCAGCGATTTTCTCAGATACTAGGATACACAAAATTGTAAATATCTCGTCTTCTATTTTTCCAATTGAAATGGGGTTTGCAGCATTTTGTTCACAATAAAATAGGCTAAATATACAGTAATAGAAAATTTTTGAAAAATAAATTTTTACAGGTGAAATTTTTGCACAAAATGTACGATTTTTTCTAAAATCTATCCGTTTGCAAGACGAAAATTTTCATGCAAGAGCAACTGTCAGCCTTACACAATTTTTTTCTATAAATAGGTCAAAAGTACGTGTACTCATACATCGAGTCCCAGATCTGGGAGTTAATTTCTCTTTGCGAAAAAAATTCCGAAATTCGTCAAAAATTTCAAAAATCGCACATTTTAGGCTTTGCTATCTTTGGTGGGGCACGAGATAAAAATCTAATATTTTCGCCTATGATAGTATCGTGTAATAGCGTTATGTACAAAAAATTTCAAGAAGGAGATTTGACTACAAACTGAGATATGACATGGAAAATATGTGAAAACAATACTACCAAACTATTGTAAATCTACTATGTAATTGTTCAACAACACTGTCAACCTTGCACAATTTTTTTCTACAAATAGGTCAAAAGTGCGTGTACTCATACACAAAGTCCTAGATCTGAAAAATGATTTCTCTTTGCGAAAAAAATTTCGAAATTCGTCGAAAATTTCAAAAATTGCACTTTTTAGGCTTTGATATCTCTGGTGGAGCCGAGATAAAAATTTGAAATTCTGGCCTTTGATAGTATTGTGTAGTAGTGTTATGTACAAAAAATTTCAAGAAGGAGATTTCGCTACAAGCTGAGATATGACATGGACAATATGTGAAAACAATACTGCCAAACTATTGTAACATACTATGTAATTGTTCATACCTCCGAAATTTTAAATTAATTATTTATGGTACAAAGTTAAATGTTAGTTACAAATATCTTTTTCAAATGTTTCTGTGTGATTTAAACAATTCAGAATGTGTACTAAGCTAATACACTATTTGTCCAGATGAACAAATCTACTAGAAATGCTATTGCAACAATTTTACTCGGAACACATTTCAGGAAAAGTAAATTACAGACAATGAATTGCAACTAATCGAGTTGACGTGGCTTCAATTATTAAACCTAGAGAATTTCATTCAAGTTAACAAGGGATTACAAGACTTGGGGGGCTTCAAATAAAATTTTTAGAAAGAACAGCCTGATGGACTGACAAGAGTAACTGGTCGAACTCATAACATCTCTCGTAAATATTGTTAAGCTCTTTGTTGAGCATGTATAGTATTTTGTAAATTAAATACTTATTATTTAACTGTTTTCAACAAACGATATTTTCTGTGTAAATATTGTAATAAAAGAGACTAATCTCATTTCTCCTAATGAACTCGTAATAGCATTTCTTAACATATTTTTAATCATCGTATCTCAGCTTTTAGTCAAATCTCCTTCTTGAAATTTTTTGCTATTAACACTAATACATAATACTATCAAAGGCCAGAATTTCAGATTTTTATCTCGTGCTCCACCAGAGATATCAATGCCTAAAAAGTGCGATTTTTGAAATTTTCGACGAATTTCGGAATTTTTTTTCGCAAAGAGAAATCATTTTTCAGATCTGGGACTTGGTGTATGGGTACACGCATTTCTGACATATTTGTAGAAAAAATTGTGCAAGGTTGACAGTCTTGTTGAACAATTACATAGTAGGTTTACAATAGTTTGACAGTATTGTTTTTACATATTTTCCATGTCATATCTCAGCTTGTAGTCAAATCTCCTTCTTGAAATTTTTTGTACATAACGCTACTACACAATACTATCACAGGCCAAAATTTCAGATTATCATCTCGTGCCCCACCAGAGATATCAAAGCCTAAAAAGTGCGACTTTTGAAATTTTTGACGAATTTCGGAATTTTTTTCGCAAAGAGAAATTAACTCCCAGATCTGGGACTCGGTGTATGAGTACACGTACTTTTGACCTATTTATAGAAAAAATTGTGTAAGGCTGACAGTTGCTCTTTCATGAAAATTTTCGTCTTGCAAACGGATAGATTTTAGAAAAAATCGTACATTTTCTGCTAAAATTTCACTTGTAAAAATTTATTTTTCAAAATTTTTCTATTACTGTATATTTAGCCTATTTTATTGTGAACAAAATAATGCAAACTCCATTTCTATTGGGAAAATAAAAGACGAGATATTTACAATTTTGTGTATCCTAGTATCTGAGAAAATCGCTGCACACGATGAAACAAAGATGGCCGCCATGCACAAACAAAAAATAGTAAAATTAAAAGAACGGTCATTTTGAACTTCCGTCATGTTAGGGTTGTTGTACAAAAAATTTCAGATTTTTTAAAAATGGTCGAGCGACCAAAAAAATATTTTCTGGACCACTTGAAATGGATTGACCCTATCAGTTTCTTCTAAAATTTAAGTTGTTTTCAATCATATTTTGCAGTAGTATTACAAAAGTTTGAGTGTAATTTCAGCTTGTATTGCCAGATTTTAAAATATCACGGTCACAATAGGATACATTTTTAACTAAAATAAATTAAGCACCAAATTCTGTAGAACTTATGAAAATACATTCGATTTTTTATATTGCGGAATTTTCTTGCACCATACTTCTACACACAAAAACTTTTTACTTACATTTAAACAAGACACACACACAAAACAACATTTCTTTTAAATTTGCTTAATTTCATTTCTGTATCAATAAAAATTAAAGTATTCTGCATCTACAAACTGAAAAAAGGTAGATTTTAGGATAGTAATCTACTTAATCATGAAATTGGTAGTTAGATTGTGTCATTGGTAGTTAGATTGCTAACGTTACGTTTAGTTTAGTAAGGTAGTAATTTAAATAATTTACCATTTAAAGTTGCTCCTTTCTGTATATTTTCAATAAAATGGTGTTTATATATATTTTAGGTGTTAAATAATTATTATGATTAAATATTTATTTGGAATTTTTTAATGACAATTAACTTGGAAAACTATGATTAATGATGACATTTAAATTGGAAAACTGACAAAATATATTTAATGAACGATAGTTAAATAAAAAAGTTTGATATTCTTTCGTACTTGAAATGTGAATGAGAAAAATATTTTTAATTCGTTAGCAATTGGTATTTGAAAATTTTAGATTTTATTATTTAATTTTAGTAGTTTTAAGTTAGAAAAAGTAACGTAGATGCCTACATCTTTTAAACGTTTTCTTTGAATAATTAAAAAAAATAGCGTGCATTCGAAATAATTAAAACTGTTCTATACATCTTAAATTTATTTATGTAAAAGCTTTTACTTTGAAAATCCAATTTCTGCTAGATAATTGCCATAAAAGTATTTTTTGTTTTTGTAATGACCTCAATTAAATCTTTATTTTTTTAAAGTAAAGCATTTTAGTTATTTTTTATTATTTTTTTTTTATTGTAATTATATTATTAGGTTTTAAAAATGTATGTATTCAGTACACGACAAAAGAAATTTAAAAGTGTTGTTTAAGAATTTACAGAGATCAAAATAGTTTAAATGAAATTGCAATTAAATATGAAAGGGAATAAATATGTTCTGTTATAAAGAGGAAATAAGTAAGTAATTCGTAGTAAATAAAACTGATGCATTTTTTTGCGAGCAATTTCTCATTATTAAATAATTTTTAAACAATTCACTTGTTATTTATTCGCTTATTATTTAATACTTGTGGATTTTGTATTATATTTTTTTTTGCTAAAGAATTTTTTTCGTGCCTTTTTTGTAATTGATTATTCGTATCGCAGTGTTCTTGAAAATTCTTAGTAATCATCTTATTCTTCATCTTATTATTATTATTACTATTGTTGTTCTAATTGTTTTATTATATTTTTACACTGCAGTAGAATTAGAGAATTTTTCCATCATTGATTTCCTTCTTTAGATTGTTTTATAATGGAAAACCAATGATGTAAATACAAATGCAATTAAATTAGTGAGCGATTATAATATTAACACATTTTGAAGCACTTTTTTAAATACAAGTTATTATGTGTATTAGATCACATTAATAATATTATTATAAAACGTATAATGTTGTTTAAAAAAACAGGCAACCTAATTTGGAATATACTTTTTAAAGATGCCTCATGTGATGCCCAGTGTGGTAGTATATGTGGCTGTTTACGAAATTTACGCAATTTGAAGATCCCATAAACTTTTATGTTAGTAGCTATATCTTCTTAGATTTCACTCCAACTACAGCAAAAAAAAGTTTTAGGTGATTTCATATTAGATGTATGCTTTTTTATTTGTTATTTACAGAAACCTTTCCCATTTTGATTGTTTCAGCGTTTAAGCGCGTAGTTCAATTGCATTTCTGTTAAATTCGTGTTACTTTTATACAATTTATTTCTGAACTTTTGATTTCTTTTGTGAGTTTAGTGGTGCATTATTACACTGATACAGGATGCTGAATTTATAAGAAAATGTTTTAAGTGTTAACAGATTAAT
The DNA here is from genome assembly GCA_964019185.1 of Maratus speculifer. Taxonomy (NCBI): domain Eukaryota; kingdom Metazoa; phylum Arthropoda; class Arachnida; order Araneae; family Salticidae; genus Maratus; species Maratus speculifer. Next base: position 350,564,929 of record OZ025290.1, on the reverse strand, counting down.
CTTTCATATGTTCGTTTATAAGATGGATTGTTATTAAAATTTATGCTTAAAAGATATTTTTAAAACTTTAAAAATCAATAAATTAAGATGCATTTTTCAAACAAATTTCATCTGAAATTGTAATTTTATTTTCTATTAGATAATGTAAAAATCGCAATTGTGCAATGTTTAGAACCTACGAAAATTGTGTTAAAATGAAATCCGATATCCAGGTGGTTGTCATTGTCGATATTATGTCAACATTATTCATGGACATGTCTTTGCTTTCTAATACAGATAATTACACAACTGTCCGCATTTCATAAAATCTAAAGTAATTTATACACACAGAACAAGCCCTATGCATTTTTCAAATGTACCTTTTTTTTAAAAGGTCGCATATAGCTATATGATATTTACAGAACGTCTATAAGAGACTTGAACGTAAAAGTACTGAAGTATATTGGGGAAATCTTAATTTTTTTTTCACGCTATGTTTACATTACAGAGAGTAGATCCATTAATTTTTTTCTTATTTGAAAACTTTACTGCCATTTTCAAAGTTCTATCAAAAGAACATGTAGTTTATATTTATAAAAAATAACGTATTTCTCTATATGAGTGAGAGTGTCGTAATACTGTTTATATTTTCATTTTTAAAGACATATGTTTTCACAGTAAAATTTGCCTTCAGTAAAACTAGAAGTTCCGAAGATTTTCAATAAAATTTTATGTTTAAAATCTAAAATGTTTCATTTTTTTCTTGCTATCTACTAAGAATAAATAAAAAACTATTTTGACATTTCAGTTTCTGAAATTTCAGTTTAGTATTACCTTTTTTGGCATTTAAGTTATTTTGACATTGTCTTTTAACGTGTAAATATAGAAAAGTTTCTTGTCTATATAATAATGTTGAAAGCAAATACAACACAAACTATCCATAAACCATTATTTCATGCATAACACACATTTTGATGTACATAATTTAATATAATAGAGCTACAATTTTTTTGCATAGTTATCAAAATCTTTTGACATTTGATTTCAACGATAAATATGGAAAAATTTCTTATCTGTTTAGAAATAATAAAAGCAAATAATATACAAACGAACAAATATTAACCTACATACTCATTAGTTCACGGATAATGCACATTTTGACATATATAGTTTAATATATTAGAGCTGGAATTTGTAGAAATAGCTATAAAAATGTTTTGACGTGTAAATACAGAATCTTTTCTTGTCTATATTGAAGACAAATAATGTGAAAACAAACAAACATCAATCTAAATACCCATTATTTCATGCATAATACAAATTTTGATGTATATGATTTGATAAATCAGAGTTACAATTACTAGACATAGCTATCAAAATAAGTCCTAATGGTTATTTTTGTAAATTTAAGTTCCCCAATAATAATTTACAGTACAAAATATATAATATGAACTTTAAATTGTTCAGGTTTACTTAAAAGGCGATTAAAAGAATCAAATATAGATGTTAATAGTTAATTTTATTTAAAAACTTCTTAGTACTTTCAAGCCTTTAACAAGACTCTTCCTCAGAGAATACGTTAAAAGTATGGCGAAAATTTTCATTCCGTCATATATTTATATATTTATTTAATAATTTACAATTTACAATTAACAAGAAATTTTGTAAACTAAAATAAAATTTGGATGATAAGTGACTCATAATAATTATATTTTTACAAGAGACTAGGAACTTAATCTATTTTTCAACTTCCGTTTATATATTAAAGCACTTATGGTGCTGTACGATCAGCGTTTCTATCTCATCCTTATCGGAATCTGACAATTTCTGTGTTAATCGCTTTATCACCTCCTTTTTGACGTCTTCATATTCTTTATAGCGCTAACCGCAAAATTGCAGGGACAAATAGATAGTCGCTTAGTGAAATATAAGAGCTATACAGAGGTTATGAAGTTATTTGAAAAGATCCTGGTTAGATGAATCGTGTTGTATGCAAACATTGTCATGAAATAAAACGATCTCTCAACAGAGCATGTCACGCCCTTTTTCTTTTTTCATTGAACAATGCCATTTAAGGTGACGACAAGGTCAAAACTACTGTATTTTAGGAGTTAGCAACATCAAGCGTCAGATTTGTATGAAAATGGACAAAAATTGTTAATACAGTACAATAAATGCTATAATAAATTATTAGCAAGAATACCAGAAAGATACGTTTTAAAATAAATTATTAGGCAAGTTTTTATGTAAAAAAAAGTGCCCTTATATATTTGAAAAATATTGTTTTATAGAAAGGTCAAGTTTGAATATTAATCACGCATAGAGGGTTCCATAGAAATATATTAATTAGTAATTATATTAGTTATAAAAAAGTTTCTAAATGAATAAAAAGATTCTATAAAAAATATGTAACGTAGGATTGAATATAGCTATACAAACTAAAAAAGTATAAATGGATATAACGTGAAAGTTCAGAGAAATATATAGCCTAAATATTGTCAAATATTGCTAATTTGTATTACTCTATTTAGACCTTATCCTAATCTGTGTATGATGAATTTGATTTGGTTTTGCCAATAAAAGTAGTGCACATCTAAACTTCATTTGGAATTTCACAAGAAATGTTTCAGTGTATTAATTATTTTATTTCTTTACAGTATACATAAAACAAAATCCTTGTTCAAGGTTTAAATTTGGCATTGTGCTGAGCGTTTTCTGGAAGAAGGTTTCAAAATTGTAACGCCAAGTTTTTCCGTGCTGAGTTTTTTTTTTTTTTTTTTTTTTTGAAAAGATTTTAATTAACCTTTCGAGACCGAGTGGCTTGTTGAGAGAATCAATCAATGGAAACTAGTTGTGAATGCCATAATAATTTTATGATTAATTCCAAGTAAATTGATCTGTTTTAAACATTTTGACGTTTATTGCTATATACTACTACTGAACTTCTCATTGTCTAAAACATCCTTGAATGTTAATATTTAGTCTTTAAAAGATGATGATACATAAGGTATATACCACATATGTTTTTATGTATGTCATAACTGTGCGTAACTTAAAAGGTTTTTATTTCCGCTAATTTCCGACAATTTTTTTCAAAAATAATTATCAAGAATTTTTTTGTACTTCTGCGAAGACCGTTATCTCATCACTCCTCATCTTTTTTGCTGAACGCCGTCAAATCGAAACTTGTGCATAATGGAAAAATGTAACTTTCTCAAACACAACGCACTGTAGAAATAAAGATCCAAAGTGAGTTGAAAAATTTTTGGGTATAGTAGTGCTCCTAAAATGACAACTGTTTTCCCAAAGTAGTTAGCCCAAAATGGTTCAAAACAGAGGAGATCCTCAATAACATTAAAACAGTTAGAATTTCTCAGATATAATGTACACAGGGAGCCACAGAAATAATGATACAAACTTAAAGGGGAGGTAGGGGACATCACAACGATTCAGAATTGCATAGTAGCTCATGGTAGGAAACGTTTTCCTGGCGCGGTAGGGACGGCACAAAACACAAGAAAGACAGGACACCGACATTAAAGGAAACATGTTTACTATTCTTAGTGCTGCAAAAATACTAAGACAATGCTGGGGAATGTTTTGGAACTTGTTACGTGCATCGTGGCAGCTGTTGGGGAAGTTGGGGACATTCTTGGTGTTTTCGAGATCATTAGATTATTCATGCGCCGAAGATGTGTTCCACGCATCACAGCCCGGGATCATAATATTGAGCACCTGTTTTGATGACGATCATTGTCTCTTTAATGTTCTTTTTTCTTAGTTTTTTGCTGTATTAAGGATAATATAAACATGTTTTCTCCTGTTATTGTGTCCGGTCTTTCTTGTGTTTTGTGTCGTCCCTACCGTGACAGGAAAGCGTTAGCGACCATGGGTTGCTATGCAATTCAGAATCTTTGTGATGTCCCCTAACTCCCCTTAAAGTTTGTCCCATTACTTTTAGGACACCCTGTATGATATGTAAGAAATTTTGACTGTTTTAATGTTATTAAGGATCTACCATTTTTCAAAGCCATTTTGGGCCATAAAGTGAACATTCCAATGTGGAACACTACTGTCGCCAAATATCTTACACCCAAATTTGGGTCTTTTGTTTTTGAAGAGTGATTTGAAATAATCGCTAATGTTTTAATGCAAAACGTAAAACAGAGTCTTCTACCCAACAATTTTTTTATAATTTTAGTTTCAGTAGACTTGGAAATAGATAGGGAGACATATTTTTAAATAGTATTTTTGTACAATATCTCTAAAAAATGCTTAAAATTAAAATACTTTTGAGTTCTGCGTTACGAAAGCTTTCACATGATCCCTACACGACATACAAAAAGCAAGCAACATAAGTAGCCCCTACACATTTTTCCTAATTGTGTTATTGAATGAATAATATTCTAGAAATATGTGGGTCAATAGTCTTTATTATTTTAGCCAATTTGAACTTACCACTTTCCATAGTTTATGAGTCTAGTGGCTGAGATAAACAGACACAGGAGTGATGTTATAATGATTCCGATTTCTCTTTTTAAGTTCGGAATCCTAATAACAATCATGATGATATTAATAATCCTAAATTATCACTTTGTTATGGACTTCTAATTAAGTTTTATTATTATTATTATTATTATTATTATTATTATTATTATTATTATTATTATTATTATTATTATTATTATTATTATACAAATTTAGCAGTTTTATTTGTAATGTTTAAATGATACTCTGTACTGTGCAAGAGTTTGCATATTTGTTCATTTGGAACTTGTAAAATGTACACTGTAAAAAAAATCTGTAAAGGTACTAAACATTTTCTAGGAAACTGGGATTCCAAGAACTTTTCATGTAACGGTAACAGGAAAAATTCATGCAACCGATTGTAAAACTTGAATTTTTGCTGTTACCGTTACAGGAAAAGTTCTTGGAATCCCAGTTTCCAAGAAAATGTTTAGTACCTTTACAGATTTTTTTTTACAGTGTAGCAAGTTTAAGTAACTTTTAAGCAATTGCTCTTTATTTGTAATGTTTAAATTATTCCCGCTACTCTATGCTGTGTAAGAATTTATATATTTGTTCATTTGCAAATTGTAAAATGCAGTAAGTTTAAATGAATTGCATTTATATTTTTGTGAATTTTAGGTTTAATAAAAATATGTAAATGTTTTAAATTTAAAGTAAATTATTAAGAAAATGTGCTTTACATTACATTAATTTTTATCTGTGTTCCAAAGAATTACTTATAAATTAAATTCTGTACATTTTGTTTCTTCCAAATTTAATAGAACTAACATTTATTTACTTCACTAACAATATCTGACACTTACTTTGGAAGATCGATTGGTTTGTTTACCATTAAGACCGGATGAGTAGATAAAGAAGTGCGCAAGCTTAGATATATTACTGTAAGTGTTTGGGAAAATCTATTTTTAAGTCTATTTTATTTTAATTTATTTAAATGAAGTATCTAAGAGTATTTATTGCTTGAAAATATTAAAAAGATAAATCTCTAATCCTATTTTTAAATTCATTTATAGTATAATTTTTGTAATTAATATATGTAATCTAAAAAAATTCATACACTTTGTATAACTTTTTATTATTTTCTCTTTAACTTTGGATAATGCCATGCAAGTTTCATTTTCTATAAAAGATGGCTAACTGATACATCATTAATTAATGAATTATTACGCTAGGATTTTCGTGTCTTAATTTGTTGAAATAAATTTAATTATTACATATTATTTTCTAAAAATATTAATTCACTACATACGGATTTAATCATTTATGTTATTATATTTTTTTATTTTTAAATTGTAAAAGCATTGGTTGTGTTTTCATTTAGATTATTATTTATAATCTTTTGATAAATAATTTGTCATTATTTTTGTAACTAATGTGTAAATAATGATTATTTTATTAAAATGTAAGTGTAAAATTATATTTTACTTTTGATTGACTAATTTTATTTAAATTAATGCACGCTTTTATTCAAATTCTTAATAGTAGGTATTTCTGGTTCAATATTAGAAATTTCTTTTAAACAACTTCCTTCGCACCGATTTTTTTCCTTTTAATGTTCCACGCAAGCACATTGTCTATGAAAGTGAAATATATAAGTGTTTTCAAAGCCATAACGTATCTGGACCAGGCCATAAAAGTAAAAGGCTGCTAGACAGGAAAAAAGAAGTTTTACATTTATATTGTATATATGGAAAATAATACAGAAACAAGCGTATCTTTGCTTGCAGGTAAACAGAATAATAAACCTCCCAATAAACTACACTGTACAAAAAAAAAAAAAAAAAAAAAAAAAAAAAAACTGTATTCCTACAGATGTGAAGTTGTTGAAATCTATATGGTTACAAACACTTTATCTGTACAAGAAAAGATGTAAATCTACAAAACTATTTTTGTAAAGTTACAAAAATCTATAACTTTACAAACACGTCCACTAAAACTTCTGTTATCTTACTAAATTTTTATCTGTAGCATGGGTTGCAGTTACATGAAAAATTCGTAGAGTCTCAGTTTCCCAAAAAAATTCTTTGTAACCCTATAGATTTTTTGATTTTCGGTGCAAATCTGTACCTGTTACATCAATTTTTGCTGTTGGCGTTACATAAAAAGTTCTAGTAATCCCAGTTTCCTAGAAAACTTTAAGTAACTTTGATTTTTTTACAATAGATTTTTTTTTTTACAATAATTAAAATCGAGACTATATATGGTTTCCATCGCAAGATATGTTTTGGCATGTTAGTTGCATGTAAATATGCGAATGTGCCCGTGTCTAATCCTGCAATTGCAGCCGTCAACTCGATGAAATGGTGGTCTGTGCTGTTGGTTTCTGGTCTAGTAGTTAATAAGTAAAAAAAAAAATTGTATCCAAAAGTTCCGCAGATATATTACTTGCTGCACACGATTCACAAATTTCTGACCTCTGTTACCAAGACGTGTATAAAGACTCACACAATTCTCATTCGGATAACGCTGCTAATGAGGATTTTCAATCTTGCATAAACTTTGAGAATCCTGAGAACTCTATTGCATCGATATTAATTTTCTGATTAAATGAGATATTTGGAATTGTTTAAGGAATTTGTTGAAATTTTTAATTTCAGAATAACGGGAAAACCTTGTCAAATCTTAAAATACCTACTACTACATAGTACACTGTAAAAAAAAGGGTCGATCTACTAAACAAAATTTAGTAATCCTTGTAATTACTAAAAATTTTTTAGTAATCTTACTCGGTTACAAGGAATCTGTAAGAATTACTAGAAAAAAGCTAGCAACGGATAAGAGTTAATAGTTTTACATTTTTAATAGCTATTACTAAAACTCACTTGGTGTGACCGGCATAGCCTAGTGGTCATAGTACCGAACTCCAGGCTGAGAGTACCTGGGTTCGATGCTGGCTGGCTCCAAATGTGCACCTAATGTATGCAATGTAATTACTTTTTAAATAAAGGGATTATGAAAATCCTGTCGTAGCAGTTCCCTTGGGTAATGATCTCTGAATTTTCCCTCCCCTTTAGAAACATGTCAAAATAGAGTAGGTAGGAATGTTTGGTGCTGCCATCTATTGCGGCTTTGACGAAAATCTTCCCTTTCATAAGTCTGTCTTTTTACCCACTGGATGCGCTTGAAGGAGGCTCCTGCCCTTTGGGCACACGTAATGGTTACTAAAAATAATTTTGGAGCTATTACTAAAATTTGCTTGGTGGCTCATACTAAAAAGTTTTAAGTTAGTTATACAAAAAATTCTTTTGTTCAGTTTACAAAAGAAATGTTTGTTTTACTTGCAAAAAAAAAAAAAAAAAAAAAAAAAGCTTGTAATCGTTACTAAAAAATTCTGTGGAATACAAATTTACTAAGAAATTTTTAGTAACCTCTTGAATTTTTTTTACAGTGTAGTAGGTTATAGTAGTAAGTTACCTGGTTTAATACATATGCATTAAACCAGGGAACGGGTTATCTCTTATTTTTTACGTTTACTGATAGCAAATGTAGATTTTTGCACACGTTAGTAGCTAAATACAAAGCTCGATAATAAAGGCAATTTATGGACTTCATTTAAAAAATCTTTCAAAACTATTCTTTTACATGATGGAAATAAACAATCTATCTACTATCTGTATTAAAATCGACGAAATCTATGATGTCGATTAGCTCTTGAGATTTGTGAAAAGACTGAATCATTACAATAGAAAGAAAGAGTTTTATTTAAAAAAAAAAGTCTCTGTAAGAACTTTGACCCAGAAAAAAAAAAAAATTTAAATGCATTCTACATGTAAACTTATATTTATATACATGTTTTGAAATAAATTATTCTGTTTTTTTTGTTGTTGTTTACCATAGATAGAATCAACATACGTCACACACCAGTGACAGACATGTTGACGCAGACTGTGTACTGTAAAATTTGTAAGTGATAAAAATATATATATATATATATATAATTTTTAAAATAATCACATCAAAAATTTATCGAATCATGTTAAATTTATTTTTAAAAGATTTTACGAACGTGAATTTCTACAGTTACTCTTTTCTACCTCTATTCGCAAGTAATTCGTCTTCGTCTGTATAGCGAATATTTTTTTTTTAAAATGACATTTTTTCTTCTCAAACAAAGAATATATGAAAATAATTTATTAAATAAGATTTCAATTAATACAATGACTAATGATTTTACCTTGAATTTGTTACATATTCTCTATGATTAATAACATAAATAAAAATTCTTTTAACTATTACTATTACCACTAATGATGAAATTTTACATAAATATTTTATTTTTTACTCATTAAAAAACAAACTGCATACATTATATTAATAATTGTATGCCTGTATTTTTTTAAAATCCCATTTGTTTCAAACCTTTGTATTATCTTTCTTATTTTTTTCCATTGAAGACATTAGCTATTTGCCATGAAGTTCTGCTATTAATCATCATAATTGGATCATAAGTATACTTTAAATGCAATTGTTACATCAAGGCTGCTGAATATGCTCTGAATTTCATAAGTAGGACGTCGATATCAGACACTTGTTCTACAGTCCCCTTGTGCATATCTTTGATAATCTCCAGTTCTAAATTTAGAGGCAGTTGAGTTTCGCTATCATATAACATCGTACAGATACGTATAATTATGCACTCACTTTCAACTGTCTTCTGATCTTCATATTTGATCGCTCATGTATTATGTTCGCAGATGATGGAATAATCTAAAGGTTTGATTAAGCATAAACCGAACAGATAGTTAACTAGTTTCAATGTTTTATAAGAAAATTATGTACATTGATATTTAACAACATCTTAATAATAAAAAAATGTACATATAATTACCGTAAGTATATATAAATATAAATATTGCCCAAAAGTAGGCAAGCCCCCCCCCCCCCCCTCTGAATATACATACCCATTTATGTAAATTTTTCTTTTTCACTTACCCATCATACGTAGTATCGTTTGTAATCGTTTTAAAAATCATATATATATATATATATATATATATATATATATATATATATTATTGATGATTTTGTTGGGGTTCCCTGCTACAAATCTTAGTATCTTCAATTTGGAACCCTACTCGTCATTTATCAATTTATTATAAAGCATAAATATCAATTAAAAATAATCATTTTAATAAACTACTGACTTATAGACTTGATTGCTTCACTCATTTAACTACTAAATTAATTGAGATCTGAACTAGGTTTGCAACTTTATGAATCTTGTTGTTATAAGATAAATAAATTCAAAGTAAACTCCATATATGAAATTCAAAATAAATTTAAGAAGTAAAGAATTAGCCTGAAATCAAAGTAATGCAAATAATAAAAGGTAATTTAATAATTTATTATAATATTTCTCACTTTGCATATTAACAAAATAATAGAGACAACTCATGAATAGAACAACAAGATTCTCAACCGGTTTAGATCTCAATTTACTTGTATACATGCAGCAGTGAATCCCAACTTTACCAATACTGTTTTATAGGGTGTTATATACATTTTAGTACTTAAGAGAAAGTAATTAATAATTATTAAACAAATTTAAGGAACAGAACAGAAACCTGAAATCTCTCAGATGTACAGAGAGCCATGAAAGACAAATTTTCCAAACCAAACTAGAATACCAATAACATTTATAAACAAACACCCTACAAAGCAAGCAATGGCATTGGCCTATGACAGTATAGTGGAAACGTTCTCATTTATTTTTCTACTTGAATTATAGTTTATTACTTCATTTTTTTTATTTCATGTAAATTCATTAGAGAGTTTTTATGTGAAATTTAATTAAAGATTTCCTGGGTATATTTCTCTTTGTTACTTCCCCCTTAAAAAAAAAGTTAATTATATATTTCCATTTTACATTAGAATTATAAAAGGGAATTTACAGAGTAAGCATAAAATTAACTCATCTATATCTACTTTGAACTCTCTAAGTAGGTATTAGTATTTGAGTAAACACTTCATTTAAGTTCTCAATCTCAGATAATTGTTAAAATGAAAAACAGCCCACTTGGAATCTTCCCGAAATTAACTTCAAAATTAAAAACTTTAAAAAACGCTGAAATGAACGCTTCGACTTCAAAGCACTTTCCTCTTGTACAACCGTGACGCTGAGGGAGAACGCTCGCCTTCCAATGCTGGGATCTTGAGTTCAATCCTCACGCTGGCCGCGTTTATCTTTTCCGAACTTTTTTCAAATGACGGATATTTTACCTCTTTTGACGGAAATAAAATAAACGGATATTTGTCAATCTACAAACAATTACTGGCAGCAGTGCTGCCAGTACATCTTCTGTGAAAAGACGGAAGAATTTTTGAGATTGTAGAAAGTAATAATTTTTCTACTTACAACGTTACAGTAAGATGAAATGACGAGAAACTGTGGCCTTGAACAAAATTAAACTATGAATGTATACTTATACATAAGATTATAAATATATAAAAAAAGATGAATGTGCTCTTATAAATTCTAGAATTTTTGAAAAATCAGTATATGAAAAAAATACGCAACATTTACTTTCAATAAATCTATCCATTTTACGTGATTTTGCATAGTTTTGAAGTTTTTCAAAAAATGTTTAATTCGATCTCGTTGTTGATATATCTCTTTTAAAAATTATCGAACTTTTTGTCATTCTACATCCTTTAATCAAATACAGTTTAGTTGTAAAAATTGCTTTACTGGTGTTTTTTTTAATGTATAAAATATGTGCGTTTAAAAGTAATAATAATAATAATAATAATAATAATAAAAATAAACGTACAAATTTTGAAAAAAATTCTGCTTGCTTTTTTTGCAGACACAGGTAGATTTCGAATTTAAGTAGTAATCCCAACCGAAAATAAATATTTTGTTCTTTCCTAAAAATTATTAATATATTGAAACTGATTCTATATGCTTCATAAGTAAGAAGTTATGGGGATTTTAATGTTTTTATAAATATCACTGCCTCATTTTTTCCTGTAAGTGTTCATCCTATCAAAAATTTCTTACTACAAATGTCGTAAATAATATAAAAATATATATATAATAAATTTTTAAAAAATTGTGTTTGTTTTATTAAATGAACCACAGATTATATTTTAAATTCTGAAATTCTGACGTACTTTTTAATGAGATAAGAGCGCATTTAATTAAGTAACCCTGTATACAAATAATAATAATTTTTTTTTTCATCGATCCAGTGATATTTTCTTATCGCTTTAGTGGGCAGATTAATGGGGATGTAATTTTCTTACTTCTACAACATCTGGTTTTTTCCCTTACTGAAGAGTTGGTTTTATCAAAAACTGAGATTTATAATAAATTTAATTTGTTTTTTTGTGAATTGAAGAGTTTTTTTAATTGTTTCTCCCTAGACAACTATGTTTCTCTCTTATTTAGAGCATTCTTAATGATATCAAAATCCTGCTATATAAAAAGGCTTTACTAGTATTTCTAATTTAGTTTTATGTAGCTTTATTTTGAAAATGATATGCATTATACTCATATAATACTCTTTTATGGAAGCTTTTACTCAGCCGCACTTTTTCAGAATGAAATAATATATATCTTCACTATGATACCTTTTTGTATAAATATGAAGATATAAATAAATAAAATGAGATCACTATAAACTGAAATGACTGAAATTTAAATCCTTATAGGTCTGAAACTAGATGTTCTATTTTAAGGCTATATATTGTTATTTTTAGTACATTCTTTTCGTCTGTAATGCATCCAATTTTGATCTCTCATTTATCGGCATTAGGCGATCATTTCTCCACCCATCATATATATTAAAACAGTAGGCTAATTCTTCATAAGATCAACTCAAAAATTCAGATATTTGTGCATGAATTTGTTCAATTTATTAGCCTTTCTAGTTAGAGGAAAGTCGAAGCAAGTCTGGTTAGCTCAGTGTTTTACGGCCCGAATTTAAAGCTCTGCGCTTTTGTAAAGGACTCGGGATCGATCCCAACGCTCTGCAAAATAATTTATTCGAATAATGATGCATTTTACTACGAGAGAAAGTTATATGATTTTTATACTTTTGCTATCATTATTATTTTTATGCTTTATAATTAGATAAAATTTAACACTCAACAATGTTGTTTTTAAATAACAATTTTATTATTAAAATATTTCAAGTAATTAAAATATAGTAATTATTAGATATAAACAGCCAATTTCCAGTTCAGGGCTTTAGGGGTATATTTGTAAGAATAAAATTATTGAAAATTCTTACAAATCGCATTCTTAAAAAAAAAATAAACAATAACAAATACAACACACACAAATAAAAATTGTATCCGTTGAATTAATTTTAGTTATCCTTCTGCTAAAAAGCAAGCGCTGTTAAAATTCTTCAAATTCTGCTTAAAATTCTGTCAGTTGATTATTTGAGTAGGTTAGACTGACAGAACCATGAAACGCTTTGAATCTGTTGGAATCACATAGATAACATAGAAATAAATCAAATTTTCAAAACTTTATTTACAGGTAACTAATTAGGAAAATCTAACATTATTCTAAATAATCTTTTAAGATGGTTATTGTCAAATCTAGACGGGTACCATCGAGTTTTTTTTTTTTTAATTTGCATTATACACAATCTCAGTTGACCATATAAAAAACTGATTAATAAATTTGAATTTTTTTTACGATAAATCTAATTTGGATTTTGTTACAGAAGTTGAACCTCGTTAATGAATAAGAATATTTGGTTGTTGTCCCACCTCACTGACTTTAGGGGGGGGGGGAGTTTGGTGTGCATTTTTTTGTAAATTTGATATTTTAAATTATCTACATGGATTGATGATAGGTACGTTGAAATTTCATAGTATAAAATTAATAATAGTAATAATATAATAATAATATACTTAATAATTTTATTAGCATAAAATTGGAACCGAAAAAATCATCTAAATACAGTAAAATTTCTCAATACCGGATATTTTGATACAGCAGAAATCGGGTGTTTTTTGAAGATCATTGCTTTTTAAGAGTAAAAGAAACAAATATATATGTATTGTGTATTAAAAATATGTTCCTTAAATCAGAGTATTCGCTATTGGAAAGTGCCTGTTATGACGATTTTACTGTAAAACATATCTTGGCTAACTAGAATAGCCTAGTAAATTCCAGTCTCAAAAGTCTTTAATTGCAGGAATGTAATTAGTAAGACACTCTCCGAATTTCAGAAAAACATAGATACATCCTATACACAATTTAAGACCCTTTTCAAATTTAAATAGATATATAATTCAATATAAAATATATATTTTTTTCTTTTATGATTTATTATGCATATTTTCGCAATGAAGAAAATAATATATGCGTCATTACACGTAAAATGAGCAAAAATGTAAAAAAAAAAAAAAAAAAAAAAAAAAAAAAAAAAAAACCGTGATTGCATAAGAGTCGGTTTTAATAAAATTTTATACACATGTTTAATTTATATTCAAATGTAGTTTTGCAAAATATCTTGACAAAAACTAAATTATTTTGGCCGTTTTGGACATTTAAAAAACTTGTGATATAGGATGGCATGCGTGCAATCGTCAAAAGTAGCAAGTTTCATGTTGTGTATTTTGAAAACCATTAAACGAAAATGATTCTTTATAATATTGTAATCTTTGAAAATCTAACTTTATATTTATTGAGCAATAATAATATAGTAATCCAATGATTAATCTTAAAATGGAAGTAAATATTAAAAATTAAAAATTTGAAATGATATAAAAATCGAAGGAATTAAAAAAACATTTGTTAAATTGATGCTTGATGTAATATTACATATGAAGATCTAATTCTCCAAGCTTGAAAGTTGTCATTTATTTCCTTCATCTTAAAAAAATAACTTTTAGAAAATTACAAAATCACAATTTTTCTTCTTATGTATTTGCAAAAAATAAATAAAGGAAAGGTCTGGCATTAACAATGTTGCGCAGTCATAAGGATCAATAAGTCCATGATATACAATAAAAAATTCAAGATTCCCTTTTGATTCCTAACATAACAGAAATGGATCCAAAAAAGTAATATTTGTGACATCCTATACACTATCCCTCTTTGAAGTCTCATGAGTTTTTTAAAATATTGCAGGATTTCGAACAGAAAAAAATGTGTGCTGCCATCTACTTTTGATATTTGCTATTTGATTTTAGAATAAATATACGTTTATTTGTTCAAATGAATCTTTTTTCCTTTACTCAATATTAAATTATTTTTGAGACAAAAGTAAACTGAAAACAAGAATAAAAAATTATATATTTAAAATAGATACTTTTATTTAAATTATCAAAGAACTTAAAGGATTTGAAAGCTTTTCTTCGTATACAAAGAAATGTTAAAAGTATTGAATTTTTCCATCAACAGTTTACACTTAAAAAAAAATAAGAAATACAAAGGCAAAACTAAAAATTTAGGTGTAAAATGTATACCATTAGGTATAAAGTAAAAGAATTTGAAAGCTGTAAGATGCGTCCTTCATGTTGAGACAAGTAATTGAATTGTTTCCTTTTTTCCAAGATTTTTTATTGTTTATTTATTTTTAAATTACAGAATAAAAGAACAAATAAATTACGCAAATCGGTTAATTGTTGTTCGATCTAATTGTAAATAATTTTTAATACAGTCTTTCCCGTCCTTTTGAAATTTTAAATTTCAAGCATGTACACAAAACCTCTAATTCCTCATTTTATATGGAATGACCCATATGGAACTGAAAAAGAAGATTAGGGAGATTAATTTTTTAAGGAAAAATTACTAAACCCGTGTTTTTTTCACGTATATGAAGAACTTTAAAATGTAAATAATTCTGTTGTTGTTAACAGCTTTTAAATAATACTGAATAATGCTTTAAAAAAATCATCGGGTTGCATAGGTTGTATAAATCGTACTCTTTGTCGACGACTATTACTTCAATCATCTTTCAAGATAAATATTACAATGACTATATTTTTTTGCGCTGTTTTGTATAAAATCTAAACCTTTTTCATACATATATGATCCTAATCACATCATATCAAACAACAACAAGACGTTCTTCGTCAGAAAATATTTCACGATTAACTTGTCATTCAAAAGGCTGTTGTTCATGTTCACAATATTAAATAAAATTTCGTAGAGTTTATCAGATATATTCAGAGAAAAATACACAATTCCAAAATGAAAAGTTCAAAAACTCTATAGATTCAGACTCATAAGCCAAAGTCCAACAAATCCTCTTGAGATGTCCTATATCTATTCAATTAACTTCATTTTTGCTTATGAATAATTCATGATATAATTGTTTGGATTTATGAAACGTCGCAATTTTAAATGCGATAATTTCAAACATCTAATCATTATTCAAACTTTTTTTTCAACTTGTTTATACCATGATCACAAATATCAAATTAAATTCAGACATCAAAGATGTCTGAAATTTCGTGTTCAGGCACTTGCGTATTTGAATTAATTTTCACTCACACATGTCACTGAATTTATGACTACTCACTTTGTAATTATTTTACTGTTAAAATTATCCAAAAATTTAAAACCTTTTCTTTCAGAGATTTTACATATTTTTAGTTATTAATTTACTTTTCAATAAGTTTTTTAAAGTTCATTTAATCAAAAGCGACGTTGTATTTTAGGCCCATATTTTAATAATTATTTAAGCATGCTTCATATTAAAAACTTAAACTAAAATACATTTTCTGTGCATAGTTTCATTATAATTGAGTTTAAAAAAACTTTTAAATAAAAATCTCTTTTCTTTAATATTATTTTAATTATATTTCTCATTACTTCGTGTTTTTCTAACAAATTATGTTAAAAGACTTTTACTAAAATCAGGTTTTGATAATTATGATAAGTAAAATATATTTTTAAAAGAAAATATGCTATTCTAATTTGTTTCATTATGGTTGATTTGCATTTTAATTTAATTAAAATATGAAAATATTTAAAATAAAAATTAACTGATCTTTTCTTGTAAAGAAGAAAGTGAAATCAAATATCCGTTTTATGAGAATGAATACTCAATATTGAAGTGCCTTATAAATTTAAAAGATTACATTTTTGCACATTCCCGAATTAAAAAAACAAGAAGGAAATTATATGCTCTAAGCATAGATTTTCTAACATTTAAACACTTCCAGAACACTTATAGAAAACTTTGTCGTCTAATAATGTAAAAATACACCTAAGTAAACATTTTAAAATGTATATCGCATTTGAAAATAAGATTTCAACTATTACTGTACAAAGCAGACAAGATAGTCCAATTCTTTTGTACTCCTCGGTATATGATTTAGAGTTTAGTATACATTCTACAGGTCATGCCAAAATTTACACTGTTAAAAAAATTCTGAAATTCACGAATATTTTTTCCCTGAATTTCACAGAAAAAGTCCCTTTCTACGACAAAAGGGCATTTTCTGTTAAGAATCTGAAAATTTCATCATATTTTCTGAAAATAACGAAACGAACAAAAATAGAAGGAGATTCATCGCTATCTGCTGCGAATTTATTTCGAATGTTTACAAAATGGAGATGTGGCTGCACAGAAATTATAAAACTCAACGAAAGAAGCCTGTTTCTTTTATTTGAATTGCAACTGTATTGTTTTTTGTCATCGAGATTAAAGACTATTATATTTCTTGACTGTGACGCGCATCGCCACGCAGTTTGTTCACAAGTTCATCGCTCGGATCAATCATTAAATTATAGAAGAACTTAGTTCTTGCATTTATGGGATCAAAATAAAATTTGCTTCATTCCCTTGTTTAACATTATTCACGCCTTGTTTACAGTTTTCACTCAAAATCAGAAGTAAGTATCTGGATTTTTTTTACTTTTTAAAATTATAGTTTTAGACTGAATTTTTTTGATAATATTCTATTATTTTTTATTGTGATGCCATAATTGATCGTTTATAATTCAAAAGTATTAATTTATGTAATAGAAAGGCAGGATGGCGCCATTGTAATTGAAGCTCAGAATTCTTATTTTATATAATCCTTAATTTTATTCATATTTGTTTTGTTTTCACTGAAACTTTATGATACAAATTATGATATTTTGTCGATTTAAATTTTTAATGAATTAAATTCTCAATATAATTAAACTTGGCACGCTTGAATAAATTTTATATTAGTTATACAGAATGAGCTTCAGTGTTGAATTTAGACATTTTTCTACGGGAGAGGTTTCTGCGGCTCCGGTGGAGGAAAATAGGACATTTTAGAGTTCAATTTTCTATTTAATCCATTAAAAAGCATTAAATATCAAACCTTAGATGTGTGTGTGGTGGTGGTGGGGGGGAATTCCTGAATTTAACATTGGAGCTGATAATCATCATCAAAAGCATGCTTATAACCCTGTATAAAACGTGTACATGTATTAATTTACATGAAATGTTATTTAGTAAAAACTCCTAAACTACCATGCTTTTAAACATATACCGCATAAGCTTTTCAAAAAAAGGCAGAATCCAAGTAATGTACGTCTTAAGGAACTATAAACGAAATTATTTTTAATTAATAATTGTAATTATTGTTTTCTATTATTTTCAATAATATAGCAATCTATTAATAGTATATCAATCTATTAATAATATTTAATCATTTGCATAGTCCACTTTCCCAATATTGATCAAAATTTTTTTGCAAATAACAGAAATATATCAAAAGATCCAAAATGTAGTTGTGGACACTTTCTGTGCAAGCAATTCCCCCCCCCCCCTCATCACACACACACAACTGTATATATATATATATAGAGAGAGAGAGAGAGAGAGAGAGAAAATGTACCGGTAATGAAGTCCCTTAAAGATTTCTTTATTTTTCTAATTGTAGAGTAGATGGGGGGCAGAGATACGCACGGGTCATCCATACTAACTGGCTGATTTAATATGAAGAAATCACAGTAGCGTAGCTATGTTTTTTGGCGCCCGGGGCCAGCAAGAAATTTTGCGCCCCCACCGCAATATAGGTATATAACAATTTCTCTCAATTTGGCGCCCCTTGGCCTCGGCGCCCGGGGCGGACGCCCCCCTTGCCCCCCCCCCCCCCCTTAGCTACGCCACTGAGAAATCATGACCACTAGATAGCAATTTGGTTTGAAAAATGTAACAGTTGTGTGTTCAAATCTTGTGAAAAACGTAGCATTCCGTGACAAGAAAATAGGCAAGTTTAAGTTTTTGAATTTTTATCTAATATTTTAAAATTTTCACCTTATTGTTTAGCTAGCAATACCTTGAATTTTTAAAAATCCTAAATTTAACACAAACTCATTTGCTTTTAAATGCTGTGTTGTTTATCTCGATCGCATTTGTTTTAATTTGTAGGTAGCCAGTTAAACAAAAATACTGCAGAATAGAGTAAAAGTACACATACGTCTTGAAACAAAGATGTCTTTTTTCTATTATAGCTAGGTGCAAAGCTTTTTACAATTACCTTGTGGAAAGATTTGTTTTTTATATATGTTAGCATTGTATAAAAATAATAGCTATTTAAGTGTTATAAACCAGTTAACATTTTCCTTTATCTAGTTTTTTTTTTTTTTTTTTTGACATAGAAAGTAAGAATCTACCTTCCTACTTTTAAATATCAATATTCTTCTTTCATATAATGTATTTGTTTTAAACATTAACCCTCAACTTCAACTATAGATCTGAAAGATCGCTATATTCAGTTTTCTCAGATTAACTTGTAATTTTCAGTTAAAATATTCATATTAGTGATTTTTTAAAATCCATTTGGAAATTTAGCAGTATCGTTAGATTTTTGAATAGGGGGATTTCGTCATGTTTATACGTAATGTTTAACACAGAAACACAATCTTATAAAAAAATTGATTATTTTATTCATTTTACGATCAAGGGGTCTCTGAGACCACTCATATTACTTATGCTGAAATTTTTGTCACAGCAGTTAACTGCTGTCACAGTGGTTGACTTGTATTTACGATCTCAAATACCACTTTGTTTCTTTTTTTAATTGTTTAATTTATAATTTTCAATTAAACTATAAATACTAGAGAAATTTACTAATACGTTTTACATAACTCATTCGTTGTATCGGACATGGGACAAAAGCCGACTGTAATGAAGCAAAATTATGCACTTGCGTATTTTTGCCCCATTGCTCCATACTTTTACTCAAGCAAAGGAGTAATATTTTCTAAAGAATGCAGTTTCTCACGAAATAATAATTTGACACATTTTCGATTGATGTTGGTACTTGCCTAAGTTTCTAACCTAAGATGTTACTCATTCGTTACATAAATTTAGACCAATGTGTTCGTTAAAAATAAAGATTTTTTGAAAATGCGTATTTTTACTCCGACCTACTCTATTTTTGTTTCATAAAACACTTTTAGATCTTAAAATTTAACTTTTGTTAACAGACTTGCAGACCGCTGCTACATGTAGTTTACGTGTAGCAGCAGACCACAAATTAACTTCTAATTTTCAGTTAAACAACTGCTATAGTTTAATTTTTATTACACCAACCAATGGGGCAAATTTACGCGGAGCAATGCCTTTTTAAAAATTAGTTTCTGAGGAAATTATAATTTGACTGAATATCAGTTGATTGTGGCACGGGCCTAAGGTTACAATATAATATTTTAATCATTAATTACACAAGTTTAAACCAATGTGTTTGCTTAAAAAACCAAAATTTATGGAAAGTGTGTATCTTTCCACTTCCCCTATCTACTTTAGTTATAATTACATTCTGTTTTTTTTTTCAATATTACTCTATAAACAATAATTCACCATTCTCATTTTCATGTTTTATTAATATGAATTAGATTTTAACCTCTTCAGTCCTAAAACAAATATTATGAGTGACAATAAAAACCTGTTTAAAATTACTATACACCATCTCCAAAGATCTATCAATCGATGTATCGATACTTATAATATAGCAGAGAGTGGGGTGAAGTGGGACTGTGGGAGGAATGGGACAGAATGTTTTACTCTTTATGTATCATTTTAAACATTGTATCAATCCCACAGAAGATGATCCATTGGTAGTCCAATCTTCAGTTGGAAAAAAATGTTGATCTGTATAAACTTACTTGTATATAAAGGAAAGAGTCAAAAGTAAATTTGCTTCATATACTTTCTCGCTTACTGTATATTAACTTGTTTATCCATAGAAGCAATTGTTTCCCTATTTGTGGAATACTATACTGTATATTATCTATAACTTAAACTAACTTTAAAAACCAGCGTTTTTGTTTAGATAAAAATTTAATACAAAAGAAGGAAGTGTCGAGAAATGAGACGTGCCAGTGAAGGGAAGAATGGGACATGATATGATCAGGGAAATTGCTTCCTTTAAATTCATATTAGAGCAAAAATTATATTTTAGAATTATACCTGTTCAATAGCTTAAGTAATGTTTCTGAAACTTTCAATTTTCTCAATGATATTTTTGGACGTAACATGCATAATATTTTAATAAGTTTTCATGAAATTTTCAATATCTTTCATGTCAGTTTAAAGAAATTTTCTTCGTTTCTTTATTATTCAAAAAATATTAAGTGGTTATACTATTAGTTTTCAAAATTGTGTTAGTTAAATACAGTTTTGTATGAAATATAAAAATGCTTTAAATACAAATTTATCCAGATTTCAAGAAATTTTAAATATGATTAAGTGTCACAATTTTTCTTATAGTTGTAAAATATATTTTATAATCCTGCGTTGCCAATTTTCTGCTCGACCAATGCTTCAAAATTTGAAGCACAGTATAAGTATTAATTCTGCATCTTTCAAATTTTTTAAGCATATGATATGAAATAACACATTTTTCGTCTCTCCAAATTGTTTTAAATCATTTACAACATCCTATCATTTATACATTGGTGCAAGGGATTGCCTGAAAACGATGCATAAAGTTTCAGTAAAAATTAGATTTTAAATAAATGTTAAGACAAAATTATTCTTAAAATGATTACGTAACAAGCAGAATAATAAAATATGCGGTTCACTTGAATGATTAATGAATATCTAATTAAAATCCAAAATATGTATATCTAACTTTTAATTTCAGACCATATTTTTTTTAATAGTCGGAAATTGAAGTTCGTTTATGAGCTTGATCTATGTCCCTAAAAATAGATTTTAAGTTCCTTGAATCAAGAATATATAGAACCAGATGCATTGGTTTCTTGTGTGTAGTAACAAAGATTTTACAGGTAATCTATTGTCTTTGCAAAAGTCGATTATTATTATTTTTTAGTTTTTCTTTTTTAACCGTTGCATCAAATTGCTACAAAAATTTTAAGATGATAGCATTAAAGCATGCTTTACTTTTGTCACCGTATTCACAGGGTGTTTTTTGTACGTTTTTGGAATTAGTTGTTTATAATAAGTCGTTTAACCTTCTCATTTCTATGAAATGATATATCTATTCACTTACATGTAGGTTTCCTTGCTATAGACGTATTATTTAAATGAATATAATTATGAACTTATAAATCAATTTAAGAAAAAAAAGTGTAATTGATATTCTCTAGGTTTATATGCCTGTATGGGGGAGGGGGGGAGTTGGGAAACTTTTTTTAAGCATTTTTAAAATATGAGAGAAAACCTCACAATTATGTTCTTATGTTTTGTTGTTAAGGTGTCTTCCTAGAAAAAAAATTGGAATTTAAAAGAGGAAGGAAGTTTCTGTAAACTTTATTTTGTAATAGAATGTTTTTTCAGTTAAAAAAACATCTCAACATCTTTAGTGATTAGAAATGAAAACACTGAGAAAACCAGTTTGAATCTTCCAAAACGTTTGAGTGCTTATTGTATTTTGTATTTGCTTTATTTTTTAGTTTTAACAATTATATGCATGTCTATTTCAACATTATTAATAAGCATTTCATTTTATTATAAATATAGGTATTATGCCAACATAAATCCACAAAGAGGAACTAAAGCACCCAAGTAAAAAAATACTAAACAATACTCCCTTTCTCCTAAAGTATTAAAACTGGTAAACAAATTGAAGTAATTTGAAAGCGTTTTCACCCTTTAAACATTTTTCATTATTGTATACTTAAGTTATTCATATTTGTTTCATTATTGTATTGTATAATATCTTCTAATAAATTGATTTTTGCTATAAGTTTTTGTGTAATACAATTGAGAAGTTTTTATTATTCATTTACATCTACATGCACAAAACTTTTGCTCTACATACCATCCTTTGCTAAGAAATAGAAGATGTTGAATGGGATAGTTATAAGACTGTTTTACTGTAGATTTTAATAATTAAAAATGATATACCTAGTGAAAATTCTTTACTTATTTTTTCCTTATCCATTTTTAAGTAGAAACTTTGATATGCAATTCCAAGATTGCTATGCTAAAGAAAACACTCGAAAACAGTGAATTTTTAAGTTTAATTTTTTTCAGCCAAATTTTTGTCTCAAATTTACAGAAATAAGTTTTATATAACAAAAAAGTGTACATTATTATTACAGGATTCCTACATGAGGATTCCATTGTATATACATTTAAAAATCTTTTGTTTCTTTGTAGATCTTATAAAACACCACATTTCGTAAAAGTTGTCTGGCTTTGTTTGACATATCAAAATTTAGACTTTTAAAGATCTTCTCAAATGGGAATTCTCAACAAAATGTATATCTTAAAAAAATTTGCAACTAATCTGCGTTAAGTCACTTGTACAAGTAGAATGAATTTTGGAACCTTTAACAGAAATTTTTGCCTTACTGTTTGACACGTTTCTACAAAACTAAAACTTATTATTAAATTGTAGTGGTATTAAATTTTACTAGTAAGCAGCTTTATCAATACTTTCTTAGTCTATTTCATTTAGATAAATTTGACTGATCTTTTAGTACGCACATAAATACATCATTACCTTTCCTATTTCTTTATTTTTTTTAACCATGCTTTTTAAGGCAACCATCCTTGTAAGATAAATTATGATTTGATATTCTAAAGTATTCCTTCTTCCTAAAATAATTATCATTACACGTATTCTAGATTAAAGCACAATTATTTCTTTCACACTAAAATTAACAATTTTTATATTCTGTAAAAATTCAAGTCAAAATGCAGCAATGGCAGAAAAAGCGGAAACAAAAATTAAGTTTTGAGATTTTATTTTTCAGTAATATAGTCGCAAAGCATTCTTAATAGTTGAGAATTATGGTAAATTGTTTAAAACCATAGATCTCAAAAAGAAAAATTTTCGGGGACATTTGTAGTAATATCTATCAAAAATTTCTATGAAATTTTAGAAATGAAAATTTAATTGTTTTTCAGACAATTTATCAATTTTGTTTGGTCTACTCAATTTGTTCAAACGAATTCTTAAGCATTTGAAAAAGTTGGATTTAATAAAATGAATTCAATTGAAAACAATTTTCTCTAAACATTTAACATATGATTATTAGTAATTATAGTTTGAAAAATCTTAAATACAATACATGTAAATTACACAACAACAGTTTTAAAACCTTTAATTTGAATTTATTCTGTTAAGAACATTATATCATGATATCATATGTATATACTGTGATAAATATTTAACTTTAAAACGTAGAGCAGTTCATGAATCACAAATTACTTTTCCATAAATCAGCACACTAATTTGTATTTTGTTAAATTTGCAGCTATTTGAAAGTACTGAGATTTTCTGAAATAAGTAAAAAAATTCAATTGTGTAAACATCGACTTAGTCTTAAATTACTGTAGTAGTAGGATTTACCACAGTATATACATTTGTGTATTTGATACAGGATATACAAACTGCAGTGGAGAAAATGGCAATATTCAGTTTAGATGTCAAAAGAAAAGGGCTTTTCAAAACTTAACTCACAAATTACGGTCTTTATAAGAGTCATTTTTCAGAAAAATGTAAAAATTCAGATTCTTACAAGTTTATTTAGGCTTATGGGACTTCATCTACAGATTTTTCACTTGAATTAATAGTTAACCTATTTTCCTGCAACACAGAAATAAAGAAACGAATACTAACAGGAAAATCAAAAAGGTGTAGCGAGTTTCTTTTATAAATTAAAGATGAGTTCAAAGATAATCTCAAATCTCTGTGCTACTGAGCAAGAATGAGCAAAAAACTTTCTTACGATTGCAATTAAAAATATATTTGTAAAATTGCAAATAAGAATATATTTGTAAAAAATCAATAGATGTTTTTAATGAACAGTGAACTGGAATTTCATGGAAGCGAATGAAAACAGAAACTAACTCCAAACAAATAGATAATATGATGAACTTTTTATTTCATTTGTATATTATAGCTTAATATTTTTTTTACATTATATGCAGTGATAAATTTCTACATTTATATTAAATGAAAAATAAAACACAGTAGCTGTTTGTTTGAAGTCTGTATCCTACCAAAACATCACAACTGCGGTACTACTGTAACTTTACTCCTCACATAAAACTTTATATACTTTTGAAAAAAAAATGTGTTCAGCAGCTGAATTTTTAAACTTTAAAATTCTATATTCATTTAAAACAATTAAAAATAAAATTTGAAAACATGGCTCTGGATTATTTTTTGTAAAATCTATATATTACGGTTTGAGAATTTTGAGGAAAACTAATGCAGTATTTTCTGATGTTAATAACCTTTTATTGTTTTAAAAAATACCCATATTTACTTTTAAATTATGCTTTCATTATATTAATGAGGGTATATTTTAAAAGTAATTTCTAAAAAAGAAATATGAAAAACAGTGACCTGAAAAAGAGCTGATAAAAAAAGGGAAATATACCATTGTATATTAGTTAACGGATAGTGCACTGAAAAAGGGCTGATAAAAAAGCGGAAATATACCCTTCTTGCTACATTAATTAAAGGACAGTAACTTGGAAAAATAACGGACATATACCTTTTTTGTTTTATTAACTAACGGAAAGCGACCGTTCTGGGGGTAAGAAATAACGGAGAGATACCAAAATTTATAATGGAAAATTACCGCATCTTAAAACGGAGATTTTCTTAATTTATTTCCCAAACCGGAAAATCCACTAACGGAACGGTAAAAGTTCGGCTACATTGCTGCCGATAGTTTCACCTGGAATTCACAGAATTATTTTTAACAGTGTAGTTTAGCCATAAGAGTTATAATATAACTGAGAATTAACTTATAGCAGTTTCTGCAATCAAAAGGAAACGTATTTGAATTATTTTGTACAGCCCTGTATTTTATCTAAAAATTACTCTGCACGACACGTATTAAACTGAAATTTAATTCAAGTAGAAACATGATTAAAACTACTGAAATCAAACGTCCAGGATTTACTATACATGTCCATGCATCCAGCTTTTGCTTAATCCTGTATGTAATTCTGTTAATAAGCTACACGCATCTCGTAATATACTAAATGTAGTTGAGCTTGAAAATGTATTCTCAATTAAAATAATAGTTTTAAACAATTCGCGTTCATTCTCACTAATGCTTGTAAATTATTTTTTGTAATTCTGTATATGGTTATTAGAATTCTTTCGTCACTTATTGTTCAAAATATTAGATAAGCTTATGCTATTAAGCTTTATTATGCTGTGTTAAGCGTATACCATAACTAAAAGCACACTTTCAGCAATCATCTCTAACAGACAAGTATTTTGCAAACAGCATATTTTAG
The DNA here is from genome assembly GCA_964019185.1 of Maratus speculifer. Taxonomy (NCBI): domain Eukaryota; kingdom Metazoa; phylum Arthropoda; class Arachnida; order Araneae; family Salticidae; genus Maratus; species Maratus speculifer. The sequence continues at coordinate 350,538,788 of OZ025290.1, read as the reverse complement.
AACACCTCAAAAATTCATATGAATTTCATTATGTTTGTAAAAGAGCAGCATTACTAAAGTACTTCGCAAACGAATTTTCTTCATAGACCGTAACCGTGTTCCCTTGAAAGTATACTGTAAGCGGTAAACTTAATCTATAGTAAACACTTTCCAATGCATCTCAATATTGCATATAATTATTTTTAAGATTGTGTAGCACTTAAAATACACCGCAAAAGATTTTTCCTCATAGACCATAATGTAATAAAGTATTTTTGAGTGCCCTATAAGTAAACAATGAATACAATACACTTTATTTTCCATACCGAGAATGCCCTGAAAAACCTTACTAACACATACCAATTACATGTCAATCTGAGTATATTTACCTGAGTTAGAGACACACAGACGGAGAGATATATCCAATTCATAAAAACTTTCCAATTTAGCTGGAAATTTATTATAATGGAAAGTATAATAAATTAATATGTTGATCAAGAACAATTAATACGGCTGATCGAGATTAACGAATTCTTGTGCACATGCTCACTCACATCGAAATTTGTTGATATCTACAAGTGCTATCAAATAACAAAAAATCAGATTTTTCAAATTGCGATTTCGATTTCCCATACGAAATTTAAATTGTTATATCTCAGCAATTTTTAAGATAAAGACGACGAAAAAACAATGCATACCTGGGGTGTCTCTAACTCAAACATACAAGAAAAAGATTTTTATCAATTTCTAATTATTTTGACCTTTTTTTTAAAATTTTGAACATTTTATTTTTTTTAAAGTACGCCGTTTTGAAAAAAGCTGGCACACGAAGCTGTCTCGCAAACTTGGTCTAGGCACTGTTGTGTTCTGTGCTCATTATCCATTGCCCATCAGCAAAGTATTTGAATGTTTCTCATTTAGTTAATACAAATCAGTAAGAACATCATTTTTACGATGACCAAAACGTGTTTTAAGTATTAAGAGAGTCATATGTTACATACATCATTGAATAAACATTATTATTTCTGGAAAAATCATAAAAAATAAAATGCGGACATCATGGGTTCATACTCCACAGAAACAACAACAATTTTCCAAATGGTTAAAAAATTATTCTCTAAGAAAATTATATTGGCTGTTTAGTTTTTTATTAAACACTTTTTTTCTAAATCAGCAAGTTTGGTTTATAACAAATAGATATTCCTTTCACATTTATTGTACATTGCTAAATGACAATAATTTTAAGTGTTTAATTATTTGATATTATGATGGTTTTAAAATTAATTTACATTTACAGTGATCGATCTCTATCTATAATTTATGTTCAATATTTTATATATTTTATATAAATGCAAATAATGATTTTAATATCTTAATTATACCTATATAAAACATCCTATACAATTTCAATTTCAGTTTGAAATTAATAAACCTCGAAACATTAACTCTTGTAAAATATCTGCACGAAGATTTTTTTTCTAGCTAATGATAATTTAAAATGCTATTAGACACGAAATAAAATGTAAATGAAATTTTCTGCGAAATTAAGATGAAATGATTGGGCTCTAATTTAACTAATCTAACTCCTATTTATTTATATTTTGATAGATATTTCAATGTTAAGCTTATCTTTAATGTTGTTTTTCATATACGTGACTCATAAAATACTCATACACTTGAAAAAACTTTTAGTAATTTTTAATAAAAAAATTAATCCGAATTTTCTCCGGTTAAACTAATAAAGAGTTTCTATTTATAAAAACAATGACAAAATATTAAAAATTCAGTAAAGCACGCGTGTCTCAATGGAATTTAAATTTATACGTATTTATAAGAGTGTGTGTCAGAAATTTATATCATTCACACATTCATGAAAGAATTGCAGCTACAGTATTTTTTGTCTGATATAATAAAATTTTGTTCGCTCGATTTTATCCCTTCGTGTTCCACGGCGATTTTTTGGCACTAGTAAAATAATATCAATCCACAACCTCCTCCTCCCTCCCCCAACCTCAGATCTAGGTTCGTCTGCATAGATTTCCATTTAAAAGTGCATTTAAAGTTTTTGTCAGGAACCGGGTGTCAGGAGATCAATTATTTTCATTATATAAATTATACTGTTAAAAATCTTGTCCTTGTTTAACCAAATTTTGGCGCAAAATAGCATCCACTTTAAGATGATGAAATCTTGAACCAATAAATAGAGCTCCTATTGAAGCATAGCTCCAAAAGTTGGAACGAGGTTGAAATAGAAACCTCCAAATGTTGGCACGAGATTTTACCATCTCGTAATTTCGTAATTAATAACCTCGTTACCATAGTAATTTCGTCATGGAAATCAATTTGCGTAAATTTTGCAATATTAAAATTTTCTACTACATTCAGAAATACATAACAATTATAAAGTCATTTTAATAACTTTATAAACATAGTTTAATAAAAAAAATACTCACTTTATAAGTTTTTAGCTCACAGGCTATCATAGCCTGAGAGCTTATGTGCCCGTCCGTTCTGTATGTATGTTCGTATGTACGTAACGCGATAACTCATGATAAAAATATCCGATCCACTTGAAATTTTGTATGTAGGTATATCCTGACAAGGCGCTTCCCTGATTAGTTTTTGGAGTTCATTCGATATGTATAAGAGGGGGAACGGGGGGCTCATGCCCCCCGTTAGTTGATATAGATGGGATTTTCATGCAGAATTAAGTTTTCAAAATTTAGATTAGGATCATTCTGATGAGGCGATTCCGTGACTGTTATTAGGTGTTCATTGATTAAGTATAAATAGGGGGAACAGGGGTTCTAATGCCCCCTCCCGTTAGTTGATATAAATGGGATTTTCATGCAGAATTAAGTTTTCAAAATTTAGATTAGGATCATTCTGATGAGGCGATTCCGTGACTGTTATTAGGTGTTCATTGAATAAGTATAAATAGGGGGAACAGGGGTTCTAATGCCCCCCCCCCCCCCGTTAGTTGATATAAATGGGATTTTCATGCAGAATTAAGTTTTCGTTCAAAATTTAGATTAGGATCATTCTGATGAGGCGATTCAGTGACTGTTATTAGTTGTTCATTGAATAAGTATAAATAGGGGGAACAGGGGTTCTAATGCCCCCCCCCGTTAGTTGATATAAATGGGATTTTCATGCAGAATTAAGTTTTCGTTCAAAATTTAGATTAGGATCATTCTGATGAGGCGATTCCGTGACTGTTATTAGGTGTTCATTGAATAAGTATAAATAGGGGGAACAGGGGTTCTAATGCCCCCCCCCCCGTTAGTTGATATAAATGGGATTTTCATGCAGAATTAAGTTTTCGTTCAAAATTTAGATTAGGATCATTCTGATGAGGCGATTCCGTGACTGTTATTAGGTGTTCATTGAATAAGTATAAATAGGGGGAACAGGGGTTCTAATGCCCCCCCCCCCGTTAGTTGATATAAATGGGATTTTCATGCAGAATTAATTTTCGTTCAAAATTTAGATTAGGATCATTCTGATGAGGCGATTCCGTGACTGTTATTAGGTGTTCATTGAATAAGTATAAATAAGGGGAACAGGGGTTCTAATGTCCCCCCCCCTTAATTTATATAAATGGGTTTTTCAAGCAGAATTTTCAGATTTCGTTCAAATCTCTGAATAGTTTTGGAAGTTTAATGGTTAAGTATAAAAGAGGGGGATAACTCTTTTTAAATTATATAAATGCTAAATGGGTTTTTATTAAGAATTATCTAATTTGCTCTGAATTTTGGATATAGATTTTTTATATGATAAAGCATGTCTTTGATAGTATAGGAGGTTCAATGATTAAGTATAAAAAAAGAGAAAAGGGGAGAGCTGTTTCCCCTACTTAATTTTTTTTTTTCGAACGGAATTAACCCTTGAAAATATAAAGCTTTAATGTGCAATTAGTATTTGTAGCCTGTGAGCTCAATGCCTTCAGTTTAACTGGGCAGTATTCTTTATTAGCTCACAGGCTATCATAGCCTGAGAGCTTATGTGCCCGTCCGTTCTTTATGTACGTTCGTATGTTCGTTCGTGCGTAACGCGATAACTCATGATAAAAATATCGGATCCACTTGAAATTTTGTATATAGGTATCTCCTGATAAGGCGCTTCCCTGATTAGTTTTTGGAGTTCATTCGATATGTATAAGAGGGGGAACGGGGGGCTCATGCCCCTCCCCTTAATTGATATAAACGAAATTTTCATGCAGAATTAAGTTTTCGTTCAAAATTTAGATATAGGATCATTCTGATGAGGCGATTCCGTGACTGTCATTAGGTTTTCATTAAATAAGTATAAACAGGGGGAACGGGGGGCTCATGCCCCCCCCCTTAATTGATATAAACGGGATTTTCATGCAGAATTAACAGTTTTCGTTCAAAATTTAGATAGAGGATCATTCTGATGAGGCGATACCGTGGCTGTTATTAGGTGTTCATTGAATAAATATAAAGAAGGGGAACGGGGGGCTCATGCCCATCCCCTTAATTGATATAAACGGGATTTTCATGCAGAATTAACAGTTTTCGTTCAAAATTTAGATATAGGATCATTCTGATGAGGCGAGTCCGTGGCTGTTATTAGGTGTTCATTGAATAAGTATAAACAGGGGGAACGGGGGTTCTAATGCCCCTCCCCTTAACTTGTATAAATGGATTTTTCAATCAGAATTGTCAGATTTCGTTCAAATCTCTGAATAGTTTTGGAAGTTTAATGGTTAAGTATAAAAGAGGAGAATAACTCCTCTTAAATTATATAAATTCTAAATGGGTTTTTATTAAGAATTATCCGATTTGCTCTGAATTTTGGATATAGGTTTTTTAATACGATAAAGCATGTACTTGATAGTTTAGGAGGTTCAATGATTAAGTATAAAAAAGGAGAAAGGGGAGAGCTGTTTCCCCTTCTTTATTTTTTTTTTCGAACGGAATTAACGAAAATACAAGGCTGTAATGTACAATTAGTATGCGTCGCCTGTGAGCTCAAGGCCATCAGTTTAACTGGGCAATATTCTTTTTATTTAATACAAGTTATTGTAAAATGCCATTAAATATTACAGTTTTTTTCTAATTGGTAAAAAATACTTTTCATTAAAAAATACATAAAAAATTGATTTGCATAATTGAAATAAGAAACAAATTGTTTTAACAGAAATACAAAAATAGCAAAAATCAATTAGAAAAGCTCAATTATGTATGTAAATGAAATTAAACATGACAAAAGTTTCTCTGAAATGAATTATGTAATGATATAATTAGATGAAAAAAGAAAAAAAAACAAAATAGATAATAATGATAATAACAATAATAATAAATAAATAAAAATTGCTGGAAAGGATATTTTAATAAATCTCATTAAAACTATTTCTTTAATGAAAAATACAAAGATTATATAAATGAAAAATAAATGCAAAACAAAATCTGTATTTTATTTCAGATTCCCGTATGCTATTGGAGCGTTTTTTTTTTTTTTTTTTTTTTTTTTTTTTTTTTTTTTAAGTATTACTCTAGACGGATTATGTCTTTAAGCATTGCAAAAGGCCAATTTGAGTAAGTTGCTTATAATAATAATGCATATGTTGCATACTAACTTCATTTCACATAAATAATTCCTAATAATAAACAAATTTGCTTATAGGTGCATAGTAGGAAATATTTTCCTAAATAGGTTTAGAGATATTGTAGGATATATTCCTTTCTACTGTAGAAAAAATTTTCACGGTATATTTAAAGTACTTTTTAAATATTTTAAATATTTAAAATACCACGAGCCTATATTTTTTCCTATCCTGTGATAGAGTGGTGACTTGAAAATATTATTATATATAATATAAGGGGATTCTTAAATTCTTCTTAAATATTTTTACTTCGGTTTAAAAGCTTTTTTCTTCGACGTTTGAGAAAATTTTAAGTACTTAAGCGTACCAAAAAATGATATTATGGGCAAATGTTTGTGCTTACTTTCAAGTAATCAGTGTATCATCAAATACGAAACATGTCGCTAAATTTATCTTTGCAAAACAATCACACACTAACAGACAAAAATAAAAAATATATATATAAGACTAAATATATGAAATAAATTAAAGGTAAAATAATACAAAACAACAATAATAACAAGCAATATATATAATGTTAATGAATAGAAATGAAACTGCCGTTTGTAATGTTAGAGAAACTTTTAATTTTAAAATCTAGAATTATGTTCTAGATTCTCAGTGCCTTATATAGATTTATATACAATTTGTTAGGTTTTGTGATTTTTCGATTAACCCTTTTTTTTCACTGTACATTTATGTATGTTTCATTCGTGTAATGTTAAGTTTAAATACTAAACGAAAACTATCAGAGATTAAACGTCTACATGAAATTTGTCTTTATATTTAACTTTTCAATTGCATTAGTTCATTATTACTTTAGTTTTTGCTTGCATAGAGATTTATAACATAAATTTATCCCTCATAATATGGTATTGGAGCTTAAAAACTACATGCCACTATAAAAACAATCCTGTATATTTTATTTGAATTTAAGACAAGTTAACATCATTTCAATTACTTTCAAATTAGATTCGTCTAAATTAATGAAATGGCCCATACGTACATAAATTAGGAAACTGTGCATTTGCTGAATTTGCATTGTATCTAAGTAATTACTTTTGTCGGCATTAGTATTCTAATGCGACTTTATCTGAATGGTGGGAGTCTATTTATAGCATGTTCATTTATGGACGTTTTGTTTCGCAAAACTTATTTAATCGAATATTTACCTAAGAAACTGTAGAGATATTTCTAGGTATAATCCTTGCTACAGTACAATAAAATATTCAAGATATATTCAAAGTATATTTTAAATAATAAAAATACTCGAAGTATCTCGTTCAACATTATTTGATATCCTATGATCGAGTACAGATCTCAAAAGGTTATTATACATAATGTAACAGGATAATTTTTTTAAATATAGAAATATATTTGCTTAGATTTTAAATCTTTTATTTCTATATTTAGGACATTCTATGTCACATGCGGAACAGTTTACATATTGCTGCTGTGTTGCTGTTTCAATAATGCTATGTTTTCAATTAATGGAACAAAGCAAACGTTATAACATTGAGTTTTTTGATATTGTTAATGCATAGTTTACATTTTAAAAATTGATAAATAATAGATACAGGTATTTACGTAAATGTCACGCACAGGACATTTTTTCAATTCTTCATGAAATGGCCCACACACGAGTAGATTACTTAAAGGAGGTGGGTTGATAACGGCTATTTTTCGCCCATATAATCACATGTAATTATTCTTCTGTCAGTTCTTTACAGCGGTGATCGGTTCATGGTCAAAAGATTCTGTTATTTGTGTTTTTATTTGTGTTCTGTTATTTCTGTTATCAGCGATGACAAAAAACAAATCTATTCCTCTAAAGACGGTCTTCTCTTTGTCAAAAAAAAAAAAAAAAAAAAAAAAAAAAAAAAATACTGATTTTAATTTTTTAGTGTGTGGAGAGTAAAAAAAATAAGATATTTTAAATTCAACTGTGAAGTATTTCTGTAAGAAATTAGAATTCTTCAAATGGCGTATAATTAAAAACTGTTTAAATAATTGTCAAAATTCCATATTTATCTTTAATAAGGATTTGAACATATACTAATCCAAACTTTTATTCATTTCTTGATCATTGTTTAAAAGGTATAAATTGATTCATTGTTTAAAAGGTATAAGATCCCTTAAAAATTGCGAAAATGCATTTTCTTTAAATTCAAATACGGAAACAAACAAAAGGCTTTTTTTCAACGAATATTTTTCTGATAAAAAAATATTATACAAGGATAGTTCAGAAAACTTTTGTCGAAGAAAGCTAAACATCCTTTTTCAAGTACCAAGAGTTTCAGTAAAAACTTTTTTTGAAATATATGGTTAAAGATTTGCGTTCCTGATATATATGCATTGGGTTGAAGGAAAACTTTATCCTCTTATATATGCATCACTTAGCACGTGAAGTTTTGCAAATGTACAAAAAGAAAAACAACAAAAACAATAAATCCTGCCGAATAATTATTTTTTTTATTGAGTTTGGAAAATTACGTAATGTGGCTTGAATTACAAGGACAGTGAATTTAATCCCGCTTCTTTTCAAACTACTTTTATAAAAACTAGATTTTCAAAAAATTAGTTTTATATTGATTTTTACGATTTCCTCAATAGCTCTGTTTCAAAATTAACGCACAGATTTTAATTAAACCTCAGATTCAGTTAGAAGTTGATGGAAGTTTTTGCTGATTAGATCTCAATGTAAATCCCCTAAGAAGACGTGCTTCTATGCTACATTTTACAGACCATACACTTTTTTCCGGATGGTGATATATAAGAACTAACATACGGAAGTTCTTATCTTTAGAGCCCTATTAATGGGTGAAAATTGCCATTTAATTTTGATTATGAGATAGCGACTTTTGGAATTTAACATGGATGAGATAAAAGACATTTTTTTTAATTGGCACATCCGACTACTTAAAAAAAGAAATTTGCATCTTGTCTAAATGTAGAATTTTCATCACTGAATAAGAAGAATATTGAATTTGGTAAACAGAGTTACAAAAACACTTTTTGAAAAAGTAACGAGTTCGTTCGAGCTTGAAGAACGAATGACCGAATAACAGAATTAGTAAAGAGGGGAATCGTTAGGAATGTGACAATCATATCTGCATATGTTCGATATTTAAAGAATTTTCGTAAAAAAGGGTTTGATACATCGGTGTGTCTTTTTTGGTACCCATATAATTTCATGAGCATTTAATGAAAATCTTTTTTGTCATATTAATACATTTTAATGTGTGTTAGAAGTTCGTACAGGTAATTAGTAAAGTAATGGAAATTTCCTAGGTTTTTCAAGATGACTTATCCTTTATTAATGTGGTGTAGGACCGCCTTATGTTTTGTAATACGGCTTGGATTCTACTGGGAATCTATTCCTATACAAGTGCTGAATAGTGTCTAGATCAATATTATATATAGAGATATTGGAAAAGTTTCGAAAGAGATGCCAGTGGAGGGCATCGCTATCGGATTGAACTGTTTCAATCAGAATATAATGATTCGAATATACTGAGATCGGGGGATTGTTTGGGCCAAGGTATATATTGCACTTCAGCTTGGTGTACACCAAATTATAATTTCAGGAGACTCGCTGCATGAATTAGCAACATTATGATTCGGAACATTTATGCAAAATTCAATATATTACAGGAAACAAAGTTTGCATCATAAGATAGACTTTGTCAGCTAAAACTATTCTATGCTTCTTCGTAGAGATCCCCTTCCTTTCAGGGTTAGGATTTGGCCAGCATAAAATGTTGATACGGCTTCCATACCATGGCAAATCAACATCCATGCTTGAGACTTTGATAGAGACAGTCGAGATCATATGTTTTTGCAGGTGATCATATGCTTTTTTCCTTTAAGCATGCATACATCCTGTTGCGGGAAGAAATTGTGAAAGATGATCCGACTGCGCATTTTGTAACTGTAGCTCCTAACTGTCTTAATCATCCATAGATCAGAACTTGTGATTGCGAAACCACTGTAGACGACATTTGATATAATCAATTGTGACAAATGGCTTGGGAATTTATACTCTGTGGTAGGCATTCTGTTTATGAAATTGCCTCCTAACTATAACTATTCACACTGGAGAATTCAGATGCTGATTGATCTCTTTGGTCAATTTAGCTGCAGATGTTTCCATTTTAGACATCATAAATCAGCTTCAATAACCGTCGATCTTTTACCCTCATTTTCTCCTTCTATCTATTATTTTGCGCTGTACAGCTTGTCTTGCCGTAAAGGGCGTACTCTGTCATAATTTTACATACCATTCCTCTAGACACGCCTAAAAACGGATGTGTTTCTTTCACAGTTACTACATTTTGTCAGGTTCCTATAATTTACCAATTTTAAAAGTCTGTTAGGTTTGATATTTTGCACGTCTGATAAAAATTCAACATGTATAAAACTTTATGAAAGCTACCTCATACTACCATGACATATACTGTTTATATATTTTTTAAAAACTGGTAGCTAAGATTACATTTTAATGCTTAAGAAGAGCATTCTTAAATGTCACTTTTATTCAAAAGTGTTGTCATTACTTTGATAACCACCTTTATATTGAAGTACTACAAGAAAAACTAATACTGTACACAATATGAACAATTCTTAGATAGTGTAAAGTAGTGATATGTGTCGCGAATTTGATTAATATTGTGTAACCAAATTAGAATAATTTATGTTATCCCCGTACTCGACAGTCTGAAAATTATGAGTGAGTGTGTGTTGAAAGACTTCTCAAAACAAAAAGCTTTTTTATCTAAAATAATTGCAGTTTTAAAAAAAAAGATTAGATTATTTTTACGCGTTATTTTAAGACGATGATGATAATATTTTCGAGTAGAACTTATATCATCGAAAACGCACTGTCTGCGATATCAATATCTATATAATACCCGTAATCTATATCATCTAATAGTTATTGCTTGCAAATCTAATAATTATTGCTTGAATTATGTTTTTATTTGTAACAAAATTTTAATATTTTTTAATACAAAAAAGACTAAATGTTTTTATAAAAATTATATGGTGCCTAAGACATCATAAAAAAAATGTTAGAAATATTGCAGGTTTTCTATTAACTGATACAATGTCCTGAAATTTTGAAAAATATATAAATTGCGAAAAGTATACTACAAACTATAAAGTTAAGAAAGTTTTATTAAACAATTTATTATAGCCCTAGGAGAACTGCAGATAGAAAATGTAAGCTCTGAATTTCAGTTATCTACAAATACTTTTAAAAGATTAAAATAACGCTGAATATTTTTTTTGAAAAGCCACAACCGAGTGATATATAAATATTTCATAGTACCTCAGTTTGTTTAATAATAAATCTAACGAAACTTTACTTAAAATTCACTTTGACATTTTTGATGTTCCACTTTTCCGATAGTTTAAAAAATTCAATAATTCAACGAAATAAATTTGAAAAGTCAAAAACTTTGTAAAACTCAACAGGCAATACTTTAATCTTTTTCTTCATGGTAAAATAAATTAATAAAATATATTTTTTTAAATGTGGATTTTTTATAGTTATTTGTTTTTATTTCAATCGCTTTACATGCAAAAATAGGGTGAAAAGTTATGAACCTCAATTGCAAAAAGTGGCAGTTAAGATCTTGTAATATTTTAGAGTATGCTTTTATAACATATTATATAAAATTGTATAAAAACAAGTTTCTTTCTTTAATATTTTTACTTCTTATCAAGATAATGTACAGATGGTCAAAGCAAAAAGTACTTTCTATCTCCATAAAATATTTTGTGGTACTTAAAGAAATTTGCTACTAATACATAAATGTTTTAGAGTTTCCAAATGCGCTACGACATGTGAATATGTCAAGCAACAAAAATTGCTTGAAACTCATCAGTTTTGTCCCAACTATCATAACATTTGTTTGGTTTTATAAGTATTTTTGCTGCTCCAGAAAAAGCTTTCCTTTCGTTAGCTTTCCGAGTGTTTGATTGGCTATAACTGGCGACTCGCTTCTTTGCAGGCGCCATACACTTTTAAAACCACAAAATAAAAGTTAGTCACTTGGAATTGCAGGAAGATTTGACGCCTAGTGTTATAAGACTTTAATTTAGTAGGACAATATAGTAAAATTAAAGTATGAGTTCCATTATCATCATCAAAAACTGCAACTTCACCATAAATAGTTTCAATGTCTTCCAGTTCTCTGGACATTACATTATCGCCATCATTAGTGAAGTCTTGTAAAGAAACAATCTTGAAGTCGCTGTTCCTTTCTTTGTCATCGATATCCAAAATGCCTGTTTCTGTTGTTTTATTTTCCTGTAATGGAATACATTTTGAATAATTTGTCTGTTTATAGATTATACATACCTGCTATAACATACCTGCCAAGCTTTTCAAATAAAATAAAAACCAAAATTTCATTTAATAAACAAATATATTGAACTGGTAATGAGTTGATGGGATTCCTTCTTGCAGACAATTTAACTATCTGTTGATAAGTATCTGTGCAACATATTTTAGAAGAACCATAAGAAGAAGTCTAATGTATGTATTGTAATAATGTGTATAATGTAGAATAATGCAAATTTAAAAGCATAAAGATGAAAAAGAAAAGAAGCAAAAAAGAAAAATTATCCCTTTAGTTTTTTTCGCTGTTCAATATTTCTAAATTATCAGTTTGTTAACATAAATCCATAATTGACATTTAAAAAACGTATATAAATATATACTGATGTCTAAAAAGGTTTAAATATTTCTCTATTATTATTAAAGTGTTAGTTAATTCCAAAAGATAAATATTACTTCTGCAAAATCCTAACTTTCATGTATCTGAATCAGAATTCAAAATTTCAAAACTTATTCTTCGGGAAAAAAGAAAAAATATGTATTATTTTCTTCTATACTCCAGTAGTGGGCTTTGTAAATTACTAATGACTAAATCATTAACTTTTAAACGTATCATATATGTAAAATATGAGAGGGAATATCAATAGTAGTTTAATTTAAAATATAAACGTGAAATTAAAGAAAAAATTTCTAAATAAAAATAAATCTTATGATGAAATTTTTACGAATTCGAAAAAAATCTGTTTTAGACGATACTCTAGAAAATAAAAAAATGCACCAACAGGACAAAAATATTACAAACAGTTTATGAAAAGTTAACATTAACGCATATTAATCTATCAAATTTCTTTAGTCATTTTACAGAAATGCGTTTTCAGCATATTTTTAAACTGTAGCGATCTTATCTCATTTGATCAGTATAAAACGAGTTACTATCTTAAAGTAATTGGCTTAGCCTTTTGCTCGAGGCTAACATTCTCGCCTTCTGATCATGCGATTCTAGGTTCAAAATCCACTTGAGCCAAATGCACACACTTTTCTCATTAGTGATCCGGTTCAATCACGCAACAGTAATTATTTCATCTCATAACTAACAGATGATAGCACAAAACAAATCATCTCCAGCAATCAAAGCCTGTGAATTGTTCAAGCACAATGTTTGCCGTCTACGCATCACACATGCATACGACAACATTATTCACGAGTGTATATCATTCATCAGACGGCAGCAATACTTTTTTTCTCACTGGGGATGGAGTGTGCAGCGATTTTATTTCGCTTGATTTATATAAAACGAGTTATTAGCTTATAGAAACTTGTTTGGTCTTTTACTTGATAGCATTATCGTCTATTCTATCCTTTGTTAAAATTGCGCCTGTTCTAAATCCACTCACTCTTCTCAAAACTTTAAAAATTAGTAGCCCACTACATGTGCATTTACCTTAATTTCGAATTTCATGTCAGTTGATAAATTTTTGTATCAGTTTATATCGAATTTTTATTTACTTCACATTTATTCTGGTATTTTTACAAAACAAGTACATTACTTTGTTTGAGTACAGTATATTTTAATTTAATTTTAAGTAGACATGAAGGAAAAAAAATCCTTTAATGAAATTTCTAAGAATTCGATAAAAAGTCTGTTTTTGAAAATACTCTAGAAAATAAACAAATGTACGAACAAGAAAGAAACAATTATTACAAACAATTTATGGAAAATTAACATTTAAGGAGGTTAGTCTACCAATTTTCATTCAGACTGTATCCTAGAAAAGCATTTTCGCCTTGTTTTTTAACTTTAAAAATTAATTTCCCACTACATGTGCATTTACCTCAACTTTGAACTGCATGTCGATTAACGAATCGCAATGCGAGTTTATATCTAATGATTTCTTACTTCACGTTTATTCTGGTATTTTTACAAAACAAGGGCATTATCTTATTTGATTTAATAAAAATGATTCTACGAAAATTTAATTTTTTTAAACAAATCGCAAATTTAATTCTAGAAAAAAAGTAACAGACACACACACACACATATACAGGGTGGTCATAAAAAAAACTTTGCTTGTATATGGAGCTCTAACGGCCAGTCCGTTCAACCGATCGAGGTGAAATTTCATATATTGCTATTTATAGGTATGAGCTCGAGATTCTCTGAACGACAACAAAATGGCGCTCACTGTTACGGTTATAGTTACAGAAACTCGAAATTTTCCAATAGCAACGCCCATTTTTTTGTCGTAAAATGATCAGCGCATGCGAAAACCCTAAAGAGCGTTGTAACCGTACGTGTGTAGAGCCAGAAACGGACACGTTATGCACGCGCAATAAAATGTGCTGCGAATCCCTTCCCCCTATAAAAAACACGATTGGCGCGTAAGGAGTAAATTCGCATATGACACAGAGTCTTTTTATCCGTTTTCTACGCTGACTATCTGGCAAACGACGTTCCGTGATTGGTATTTTGTCTCTGTCATATTAAAATTTCCTGCGTGCGCCTTGGTCGTGTTTTTTGGGGCCGTTCGTAGAGCTGATTTTGTTCAAGCATAACGCGTCCGTTTATTGCAATAACCATACCGTTCCAGCGCTCTTTAGGGTTTTCGCATGCGCTGATCATTTTGCGATGAAAAAAAAGGGTGTTGCCATTGGAAATTTTCGAGTTTCTGTAACTATAACCGTAACCGTGAGCGCCATTTTGTTGTCGTTTAGAGAATCTCGAGCTCATACCTCTGAATAGCAATATGTAAAATTTCACCTCGATCGGCTGAACGGACTGGCCGCTAAAGCTCCATATATCGGCAAAGTTTTTTTATGACCACCTTGTATATCTATAGATATATATACCCATGTTTCATCGTTGTAATTGAATCATCGATTGTATTAAGAGACAAACATAAATATCGGAAAATTTTAAACGCTTGTTTTCAGATTACTTTAGCGGAGGATAATCACAGTATTTTTATTAGAAGCTAAAAAAAAAAGATTTTGTAATTGTAATTTATAAATGAAATCTCAAATGTTATATACTTAAAAAAAAATAAAAAAAAAAAATCAGTAAAGTTACTAAATTTATTCTAGGAAACTGGGATTTCTAGAAATTTTTGTAACAGTAACAATAAAAATTTATGTAATAGTTACATGAAATATAATTACATGAATTTTTGCTGTTACCGTTACATAAAGAGTTTTTCCAATCACAGTTTCTAAAGAAAATTTTAGTAACTTTACTGATTTTTTTATAGTGTACATAGAGGGATTTACTTTAGAGGTATACAAATTTGAAGCGAAATAAACACATAATGTTAATGGCCATGATATTGATCATATTAATAAAATAATTTTATGTCATTAGTGTTTAAAAATAATTTTTGGAATATGGACGCTGTGGCTGTCTCGAATAAAGCGCGATCTGAACTGCAAAAAAGAAATTTGCAAAGTTACTATAAACTTATCCTAGGAAACTGGAATTCCTTGATTTTTTTAAAAAGCGATGGCAGCAAAAATTCATGTAAGAGAATCGATTACACGAATTTTTGCTGTTACCGTTACATAACATTTTCCAGGAATCTCAGTTTTTTAGAAAATGTTAAGCAACGTTACCATTTTTTTTGGGGGGGGGAGGGGGGGGCGTATATCAGCAACGCCGCGAATATTGATTTCAAAGTGGTCGAACGTCTATGACTTATCGACATACAACATCGATTTCACATATCTACACACACATTGGCGAGAGATCACATAAATGTAGAAGCCAGTTCATAGGATCATTACGAGAAATTATGAGCTCACCGACTGGCTCCCGAAATGAACTGATTTTGTTTTTCACAATTTACAAAATTTATTCTAGGGTGTGTCTATTTATGGTGAAAAAGCGAAACATAATGAGTTTAAATCATTTGTCAACTGTCGAATTGACTATACTTAGAAACAGTGTGGGCAATTACAAAACTGCATCCCTAAAAAAAAAAATCCTTCATATATTTAGTACACTGTAAACATAATCTGTAAAGTTACTAAACTTTGTCTACACTGTTAAAAAAAAAAAAAAAAAAAAAAAAAAAAAACGTTAAATTTACGGCAAAAACTGCTGGCAGCAGTTGCCAGCAACTGCCAGCAGTTTTCGCATTAATAAGTCTAGTAAAATTCGATGTAATTTTTTTTCTGTTACATCTAATTTTACTGCAATTTTTACGGCAAAAACTGTTGGCAACATTGCTGCTCCATAAATTTAACGAAATTCTGACTGGGATGCTTATAACTTTTCATGTAACGGTAACAGCAAAAATCAATGTAACCTATTCTGTTAGATGAATTTTTGCTGTTACAAATACATAAAAATTTCTAGGAACTCCAATTTCCTAGAAAAAGTGTAGTAACGTAACAGACTTCTTTTTACAATGTAAATTAAATTCCCAGAAAAAAGAATTAATGTAATCTAGTATCGAAAAGGAAATATATCGTACTAACCATATACAAATTCGTGTATAATATACTTTAGTTTATTACTTGTAGAATGTTTTTCATTTAAACTAACAAAATGAAATGCTAATGGACTTTGAAAATAAACTTTTTATAAATTTTACTAACCATGATAACCAACATACCAGAACAAGATTATAGTTTAAAAATATGAATGCATTTCCTGAGAAGTACTTTTTCCATCAGTCTATGTAAATATATTTTTAATAACATTTTAAGCCTTTAATGGAGATTTTTAAATTTCTTTTATAAAAACTCATTCATGATTTGGAATTACTTTGCTTAATGTTTTTCGATGTCAAATGACATCACTACGTTCAAAATTACATGTGATATTTAACTGGAAATAAAATTAATTTTCTTTCGTCTATTTGCTTTGGCGAAATAAACGTTTGTATTTAGTTATTTTAAACATTATGTTTTTTTTTTTTTTTTTTTTTTTTTTTTTTTTTTTTTTTTTTTTTTTTTAAATAATACATGTTACGTAAAATTTTAAATAATTACTTTGTATATACATTACATTCCTTCAAAATAAAAAGGATAAAATACAGACCAAAATTATTTTCTCTGATTCTCAAAATAGTTTCTTTTTAATGCAAAAATATTCGATAAATTATAACAGTCAATACAATTTTTAAATGTTAATAGCAAATGACAGCAATTGTCTATTTTTCGTAATACACAGTAATAATATTACAACTATGTATGTTATAATCTGCATGATATTCCAACTATGTACAGTCGGCTCTCGTTAATTCGAAATCAGATAAATCGAATCTTCGCTTAATTTGAAATAAACGCGAAGAACCGAAATTTTCAATGGCAGAATAGCGTTAAAATTTTTCGTTTATTCGAACTCATTTTCTCTTGGCTTCGTTTAATTCGAACTATCGAGAATTCTGATTTTCACCTTTTCCTTTACTTCCTTATGGATTCTTTCATTTTTATCAGAATAGTTCTGAACTAATATACATATAATTTTATGAATCTTATATTTGCTTTCTTAGTCCTTGTTTGCAGGGCCGTAACTATAAACTTGGAGGCCCCGGGGCAAATTGAAACTCCCCCCCCCTCGGGTGCAGTTTTTTTCGCACGCCACTGTTTAAACGTACACAGTATGAAAAGCTAAAAAATGACTTAAAAACTTAGAATTAGGCAACCCTACTCGGCAGGCACCTGGCGGCGACGAATTTTTACCGATCCCACTGAAGCTAGCATAGAGGAGGACTTCTGATTGGTTGAATATTTTAAAAGAGCGTTTTGTTTAGGTTCATTTTTGAGTTTAAGTAACTTAATCATACGTTTCTGTTTAACACCTTTTAAAAGATGTTTTTTCAATTTTATGTATTTATTAATAGATAAGAAGAAAGATTTTTCTAGAATTTTTTAAATGCTTTTTATATCATTCAACCGATTAGAAGGAGACATGCTTGCGCGACATGACACATTCGACTCGACATTCTGCTGCCCGCTTGCCTGCGAAGTATCTAGAGTATATCGACGGACACGCAAAAACACTTACTCCAGCACAGATATATTTTTTAATTGCTAACCTTTAGCTAGGTGCTGGGCATTTTGTAGGAAGTCCAAAAACTAAACTAATAGAAGAAACTAAAAATCAATAGTTTTTTTAACCATCAGTTTGGGGCCACTCAGGATTGGAGACCGGCGGTAGTTACGGCCCTGCTTGTTTGTCCATCAAATACAAATTCACCCCTTCTTTCATCGTTCTTGTTCCTAATCCCTTAACTAGTTTATTTATATATTTTAATTTGATATGATAACAGCCGAAATAAATTTAAAAAATACTATAACGTTAAGTCTTTTGCAGCAACCTTCCAAATCTCTTTGAACATGTTTTCCTCCCATACTTTCCATAATTCGAACCCTAGATAATTCGAACATTTCTTGTGGTCCCGACGAATTCGATTAACGAGATTGTATGCCATAATCTGCATTAAATTAAAATTCTTTTAAAAGTGTCGTTGAATTTTCACTTGTAAATATACATTTTTAAAATTGCAATCTAATATTTAAAATTGCATCTTTAATTTATCGATACAATATATTCTTTCTGAAGTGTACTCTTACTCTCTGTTTAATGTCCTAGAAAATTTCAGTTCTCTGTTTATCAGTGATTGTTCATCTTCACCTCTCTATTTATCACAGTCTGTTCATCTTTTGAAATAATATTTCATGCGAATACACAACAAGCATTCAAAATTTAGAATTAAATAAATTTTGAAATAAAGACAAGGGAAAGTCTATAAAAGGCACAATTAACTGAATTAAAACGCGAAATTAGATAAAGTATTTTGAAGTGATTCTTTAACCTCTTCAGACCTCAGCACAAAATAACTATACAAATATATATTTATTGCTTTTGCATAATCAAAATGACACCATAGATGACAAAAAGTCTCACTTTTATAAAATCAGTACTTTGGGGGATTGGTAATTAAGGTTTACAAATATGGATATAAAAGTACTAATCCCCTTAAAACATCAGTTTAACTTCAGTAATATAAATTTACGCAATAAAAAAATTAAGGTCTTTAAACATGTAAATGATCAGCAAATCCTCACATTTTTTTTTTTAAATCTTAAAGCATGTAAGTTAAATAATCATGAATATTTCTTTCTTTCTTGGCCACAATGCCTTGAAGATATTTTAAAATTCGGATGAAAATAATATTTATTTTATGAGGTAAAATTCATCAGTTCTGACATTTATTGGTTTTGTTTTAAAACAAAGAACATTCAGCTGTGTAGAAGTAAAATAAAAGTGCAAAAAATTTCAACAGTTTAGTTTTTATAAGAAAAAAAATGGGGGTACACATTTGTGTACCTCAAATCTAAAAATGTTTAAAATAAGCAGAGTAATAATGATGTTGATAAAAAACTTGTATTATTTCATGAAAGTTTGTTATTGATTAAAATTAAAATTGAAATAATTTGATACGTCTTTATTATTGTCTAATACTCAAAAATCAGCAATAGTAAATAACTTTTTTTAGATCTCCTAGTCTATCAATAAAAAAACGACATTTTAAGAGTTTTTTCATCAATTTAATTAATAAAGGGGCTAAATAGTTTTTCACATATCATTTATCATTATCATTCTTATAAGCATATACAATTCTGAAAAAGAAAATCACACACTGCTAATTGCTGCTACTAAATTTCTACACTTTTTACTTATAATAAAATTTCTGATAAATCTAATTGTGAACGTCGATATTTCCTACTTTGAAGGTAATTCAAAATTACATAAATAATATTAATAATGAAAAATACTGGGAATTTTTAAGTAGGACTCGCGTTTTGAGGATTGCGTCAATTCGGATTATGGAATTCCTCATGCTTACGACATTGCAAATCGACATATAATTTTAAAAAAGCAGTTTTTGAATAGTTCTTTTGCATGTTCTATAAGATCTTCTTTCGTGCCAAATATCAAGGTTCTGGGTCAACTGGAAGTAGTCTATAATCTCTACACCAAAAATTAAACAACAATTTGCCACGAAGGAAAGTTTTATAGCAGATATGTAAAGGAAAAATTCTCAAACCAATAATAATATAACTATTACATGAATAACGTTTAGAATTGCAATTTTCGCACATACATCTTTGTTTGTGTTACTAAAAAGTCTTTTTGAGTCATACTTTACGAATAAGTAAACATAATTTCTGTCATGTTCTTAAATAAAACACTATGAGGCAAAGAATCAAGATAATAATTTATGGGCTATCCATACAATTCCAAATAGAGCAAAAGTTATAGAGCATGGATACACAAAACTCTTTTCTTCACTCGTTCAAATTGTGTCAGCTGAAAAAGTTTTTGTATATGAGTATTGATGGCGTATTTAATTGGATATAAATGGGTATAGATATCAATTTTTGATACAATTCATACGGGGTAGGATCGATACGGACTTTTACGAAAAAGAACGTTAAGGAATGAAGAGGAAATTTATGATCGAAAGACTGAAATTTGATAAAGAAATTTATAACATCAGTTTTTTTTACAGTTATGTAAGTGCAATAGAATTACCCCGAAGTTCTTTTGATTAATGAATTTTACACCAACACAGAACTTTCAGGTTTATTTCCATAAACCTGAAAGAAAAATTTGAAATGTGCAGCTATATCAGAAATAAGTTAAAGAGCACGGATTTTTAAACTATGTCAGAGGTCTGCATGATGATTTTGCATGTCGATTGGATCAGAACGATTGTGTTGAATTCCTCCGTATGGTTTGGTTATAGAGAAGCGCAGAAAATTAAAAGATAAATGCACTGCAAAAACTCAAAACACAAAAATAAACACATTTTGGAACACTTTTGTCCTCAAATTTACAACACATTATTATGTTGCGAAATGTGTTTTGTGTTGTGATTGTGTTCTTAATATGTTGCAAAAGCGCTGCACTCTAGAAATAACTTCTTAATATGTTGCAAAAGTATTGCTATTCAGAAATGTGTTCTAAAAATAATGTTGTTAATTGTGTAGAAAACTGTTGTAAATAGTGTTGATGAAAATAGTTTCTTAAAATAGTGTTGTCCAGCACAACACTTTGTCCCCAAATTAACAACACATCGTAAACTTTTACAATTTAGTACACTATAAAACAACATATGCAACAAATCTTCAAGATATTTTCAAGATGGTGCCTTTAAAATTACACAATTTTAAAAATGAACAGAACCATGCATAATCGAAACAGCACAATCGAATACGATTCTAGTCAGAAGTGTTGAATTTATGTTCAGTTAGTGTTGCAAAAGTGTTTCAATGCGTTTGCAGTGTGGTTATTTATCGCAAGATTAATTGATTAAAGAACTCCAATTCTACTAGCAACCTTATTAGGTTAAGCCTTACCAATTGAGTATTTTAGGTTACATGACAAGTTTCGCAATGGCATTTCTTTGCCATTAATTTTAAATATTCGTTTCGATAAAATGTTAATCCAAAAATGATAATTAAAGATTGTGCTTAAATTGCTAGATGAGCACCACCTAACTATAATGATGAAATGATGGGTTTACGTCATAATAATGTTTAGAAGTATATTAAGAAATCATTTAGTAACAAGTATGATAAAAAATTCATATTATTTAAACAACTTGAATTCCATTCTGACTATGCTATCATGCTAATGGACAAATCAAACAACATTTCAAATGATTATGCTGGTAAAATGGAAACTTGTATTATAGATCTGAATTACGTTTTTCTAAAGAAAGACCCTAATTCATTCTATCAATTGAAAAGGAAAAGGAATAGGTTAAAAATAGAATGTGGCATGATAAAAGAGTTGATAAATGGACAAACATTCGCAAACCTGGCCTTTATTGTTGATTAAAAGATTATTAGGCATGCTTCCCGATAAAGCCAATAGTCACAAAATCTACCAAGAAGTAAAGCCGAAGACTCGAAATAAAGCCAATACTATCACTCCAATATATTTTCCAGAAAAAGCATTTGCCACATTTTATTAAAATTTCTATTTTATCGGCTTCAAAAAAGTTAAAATACACCCGAAGGAAATATAGTATAATATTAATATCAAGACATGATGGCAAATTAACTATTCCACTACAGAAAAAAATTGATCCTATAAAGTACGGATAATAAAACAGGAATTTATTATGTCCCATAGACAGAAAAAGTAAAAAATAAAATATTAAATTATATTCAGTTTCAGTTTCAGCTAGGTGGGGAGGCCTACCAAATGGCTTAAGCACAACAAGCCCCATCTAGCAGGGTGTACAACTATACTAAAAGCCCAACCATGGACAAAGACAGGACTGTCAAAGGGAAATGAGATACGGAGTCAGGAAAGACCAGAGGCACTACTGAATGGTCCCCAGACCGCCGTCAAAAATACATTAGATAACAAATAAAAGAATATAATTTAAACACAATGACAACGCGTAGCCCTATCTATTCAGGGCTTGCTCAAAAAGTAAACATGATTGAAGAATTCTTCACAGTGATAAATACAAAATTATATGTACAATTCGCTGCAATAAGAAAATTCCATATTTGTGTTAAAGATAATATACAGGATATTAAAAAAATGGACCTACCTATCGCTGTCTGAAGACCATCCGAAACTAAACCTATTGACATCCTTTTCAATAGAGCGAAAGTCACAATGCATGCTTTTGATTCTAATGGGTATGAAATTCTTGATTCTTTGGAATTTTTGTGAGGGAGTGTCCTTTGTGATAAAGGTACTCTAGCATTTTAGTGAGATCGTGACGTCAATGTTTTAACATGTGTAGCGTGAAAGCGACCTCTATCCTTTATTCAACTCTAACTTTCCAGAGCGTGTGTGTTGCCCTCGGTTCTACAGTTAATTCGCGGTTAGGAGTAATATGCAAATTCATAACGCCGTCTTCAGTTTGCAACATATAAAAGCTTTGAGTTGGAGTGTGTGGTGATGTGGAGTGGCGAAAGCCAGCTGGTGGTGGTGTGAAAGGTGGCGAAAGCCAACTAGTTTGATGGTGGAGCGGCAGTAGTCCGCAGAGATAGATAGTTAGTGGTGAAGAGTTTAGCCTCCAGTGAATTAGATGGTGTTTTAGAGTGAGCTAGCCAGCAGCGTGCGTCGAGTTGGTTTACCACGAGCGGAGCTACCCAAGAAGAGTGCCAGTGGTAAGAAATAGTTTAATACGTTGAGTATTTTGAACAATAAAGAGTGTCTGCAACCACGGGCTGTCTTATAAAGATTTAATCTAGCTTTTAGCTGAAGTCTGAACGAGAAGCTGGTTTGAAGTGCCCCGACTGAGTCTAGACCGAGGTTGTGTGTATAGTTTCGACTTAATCTTTTGGTATTGTGATTAGTTATTGAAATTCTTGAACTGAAGCTCCACTTTCCCCAAGTCCTAGCGGTTTAAATAAACTGTTGATTTTATCCTATATTTAGAAATATGTCTTCATTTCATTTACATAACCACCCTACCGTTGCAAATGACACCCAACGTGTGTATCCATCCATGCGTTACATTTTTAATACAAGCAAGCAATTGTTTTAATGACATGACATAATATCAAATTTCCCACATTTGATTTGAATTGTTTTGCACTACACTAGAATTCGGCCTCCCGAGCAATTGACCTTACTTTATCCCCCAACGCTCTTCATTGTTAAAGATTTCGATTGCAGGCGGGCATTCAAGAAGGCATTTGCTGTCATTCAATGTCAAGTTTTAATTCATTGGTTTTTCCTCTTGACAATAACTTCGGTTTAGCCGGAAGCGCTAGGTTTGTTTTTTATATATAATTTTAACCTCTAATGTTTTTAATTTTTGTAAATCATTTGTACACTGCATTACATCTATTTTAAATGTCTTTCAGTGAATCAAATTTTGAATTTTTTTATATTTTTTGGTGCGTTTGTAATTATGTAAATACACATCACCAATAGTCGTTGTTCAGGTTCGTCTGTCTGTTTGTCCGTCCACCTGTCCGCATATAATAATGCAAAAAATACCCAACCGAATCAATTAAAATTTAAAATATATAATTGTTACATATTATTGTCGAGTCAATTCAAATTTTATGTATATCGGATGTGCAATTCAATTATAGCGACAATCAAAAGTATTCCGTTACATTACGGTCAAAGGGGGAAAATAGTTTCAAGTGCATTAAAATGATGTTACATTCTTTTGTACAGAATAAAGTTGATATGCATAAACTTTACACTTGTCACAGGGCACATCCCCAACCGTCATGAAATATATACTAAAATATACAGATTGTATAATCTGCTGTGCAAAGAGTATTTATTATTAATTTACAGTATCACACAAAAGTATTCCAATACAAAATGGTATAGGGAGAAACATTGTTTGGGACGTGTTTTAATTATATTAAGTTGCTTCATATTTTAAGAACATTTTAAGAAATTGATGTATGTTTCAGAGGTTTACTATAAGTTACTTCTTGTATAATAGAAAGCACGTAGTATTTAAAGGGACATTAAATATTTCGGATATTACACTGTATCCGAATTACTTTATACTGTTACACCAAGATCGGAATATTTTTAAAACATCGTTATAGTACGAACGCACCGCATTTGCTACGTTTGACGTGCAATTTCCGACTTGTTTTATATAATAGTTAAAGGTGAATTTAAAGCTTCAAATGGACTATTCATAAAGTCAGTTTATTAACTTATACGTGTTTCGTGAAAACTAGTTCCAGACTTCATTATATATTTTTAACTATTAAATAAAAATCGTTTTAATTTAATTTTTTATCTGTAGATTGGTTAGATTATTTGAATTTAATAATGCTTTTATTTCTGCCGCACATATCTGTTGGACACGAAAACATTAAATTAACAACTCATTTTCCTTGCGTATTTTTTCAACAAAACGTTTATGTAAAACATAGTGAAGAATTGATTTATTAAACAATCTTCGTAAAAGTTTACGCATTCATATCACTCTAAATGTGCACTGTTTTTGAAAAATGCACATTAAACTTATTTTTCTTTTTGTTCCGTAAAAGTCTGAAAATTTACATTTAAAATAAATTAAAAAAAATAAATAAGAAAAATCAATGTATCAGAACAGTAACTGGATAAAATGTGCAATATATAAGAAAATTTATAACCACAAAAATAAATATTTTCTAAAGTATATAAATGTTTAAATGCAAACAACCTAAAATCTATAAATTCAATATAAATAAATCTTTTCTCGAAATTAAAAAAAATATGTATATTTATTAAAACTTTTACTTAAAATTTCAACATACTTGTTAAATTCAAACACATCAATGTAAAGTTTTTAAGAATTCATTGACTATTTTTCTTTTTTTTTTCAGCCAGTGAGTTGATGATAAAATCAATGGTGTGAAATTTTCGTTTTATCAATATCGAAAACCTCCTTTCGCCAATTTTCCTTCAAATAAGTATTTCTTCTTCAAAACTTCTGAAATAAAGTTTAATCGTTTTTCGCTTTATGCGAAGTTTTTCCTTTTTTAAAAGTATTTCCAAAAACCTTTTAACTAATTTAACTTACTAGTAAATCATTATTTTTAAGTGTCTTGTGAATAACAAACTTAAAAGACACTCAAAGATTTTTAAAACAATAAAATTGGATAAAATAACATGTCATTGATTTTATTGCTGATACTATTGTGATGTCTAGAACTAAAATTGTTCTAGACATCACAATAGTATCAGCAATAAAACCAATGGCATGTTCTTTTATCCAATTTTATTGTTTTAAAAATCTTTTTAGACTTGAAAAGATAAGTTTTTTTCTTCAGACAGAGAAAAATTTATTTTATTTTTTAAGAGTAAATCAGTTTCTTAATGCAAAAATATTTCGCGATTTTATGAAATTCATATACGTTGCTGAATTTCACTATAAGTTACTTCCTGTACATTACAAAACAGATAGTATTTACAGGGATAAAAAGTATCTCATTTATTATATTGCATCCGAAGTACGTTACATTATTACACTAAGATAGGGATATTTTTAAAACTTCGTGATAGTTCGAACGCACCTCATTTTCTACGTTTGCTGTGAAACTTCGGACATGTTTTATATAATATGTAAAGGTGGATCTAATTTTTTATATGGACAATTTATAAAATAAATTTATCAACTTATAGAAGTTTTGTGAAAACTAGCTCCAGACTTCCCTATGTATCTTTAAGTGTTAAATACAAATCGTTTTAATTTAATTTTTTACCTGTAGATTGGGTAGATTATTTGAATTTAATAATGCTTTTATTTGTGCCGTACATATCTGCAGTTTTAAATATTTGGACACGAAAAAATTAAATTCACAAGCATTTTTCTAAACAAAAATTTGTTGACGTAAAATGTAGTGAAGAATTGATTTAATAAACAATCTTCGTAAAAGTTTACGTATTCATATCACTTTTAATATGTACTGTTTTTGAAATATGTACATTAAGCTATTTTTTCATTGTTCCGTGAACACTGTAAAAAAAATGTGTCATTTTACTAAGGAATGCTAAGTACAGTTACTGAATTTTCAGCAATTACTAAAAAATCCCCTGTAATTATAGAATAACTAATCACTGCTAGTAATAACACTGACGAAATGCATGTAATTAAACGACATCATACTCCTACTCTAAAAGCCTTCAGGCTAAATGTCTCCCTCAATACCCTTGAAATGTCCGGTTCAAGTGACATCTGGTTAGCAAAACTGGTTATGTTACCATTCCCCAGACCCAGAGAAGGTTATTTTTGAGCTTCATAAGGAATGAAATGCCCGTTGCTTTTACATGTATGTGATACAATGCGTGTTTTTACATTTACATCACACTACAGAATATTAAAAGTAGGATAACACATTTAAAATAAGGTAAGTGTTTTATATTGATGTATATGTGTATGAATTTATGTATTTACATCACATACTTCTATACTTTTGCTCGCTTTTGATAAGCTATTGTATAACTTAACACGTGTTTGGATGTTTAAAAATCAAGTGTTTTGTATTATATAATTTTCAATTATTACATTAAAAAAATCAATGCTTAAGATTTAGAATGATTTTTTGCTTTTTAAAATGACATACCTTTTGGTAATTTTAGCTATGTTATAAAATACATTTAAAAAATAGATTTTTAGTTATTAGAGTCATAAATTTAATGGAGATTATACTTTTTTTAACAATCAAATTACACTTTCTATTATATTAAAGTTGTTTAATTTTAGCATTGTAATTTTTTATATTACTGCATTAAATTTTATAGTAAAAATGTAACAAAATTTAAAATTATAAATAATAATAATAGTAAAATGGAAAAAAAATACACACATACATATTATATATAGTCGAAAACTTAGTTTCTTTGTGAAATAATTTATTATGTTTTTAACAATGGCTTGAAAATTAAGTGAATAATATTTCATTTAGCATATTATTTTTATTGTTTTAAATAAGTTTTAGAATAAATATGCTAATAATAATCAAATAAATAAAACTATTTTTTTAACCAAATTAAACTACATTAAATAAGATATTTTAGTCTTACAATTTATTAATTTTATTCTTTAAGTTTTGCAAATGCTTCGTTTTTAATTTATTACTGTTTTAATTTATAAATTTTAGGTCTGAACATATTTTAAAACTTTTTAATGCGCATAAAAATTTATATGCTTTAATCGCTATAGCTTTGAGGTTTTTGAATTATAGAATAAATACTGAAAATAGTTTTTAGGTCAGTTAAGTCAATCAATGCTGCACTTTTTTTTTCTTCAAACTTAATTTTAAATAGCTTTAAAGAATGCATAATATTATTAAAATGTTAACTATTTATTAGTACTTAATTAACTATTAGAGTTTAATTTACATTTTCTAATAGTAATGTTATTAAATCTCATCAAGTTTAATCAAAATTTAATATTTTAAGTTCGGTTTATAAGAATTTTTTTTTTTGAATTAAAAGTAATAACCGTAACATTATTATTATTATTATATTCACTTAGATATTTTTAGACAATTTATGTTCAATGCCATCAAATGCAGGTAAAAATATTTGAAGAAAGTGATGTAAATAGATTACACAAACAATTTTTAAGAAATATCAATATAAAACACTTATATTAAAAATGAACAAAATAAATTATAACAAATTGAAATTTTCAATAATTTCAATAATTTCAATTCAAATATTACTTTTCAGAAATGACTGAAAATAATTTTGAAACCGGGAGAGAAATAGAAAAAAGAGAGAGAGAGAGGGAGAGAAAGAGAGAGAGAGAAAAGTTTTTTTCATAAATTATTATTTTTGAATAAGTTTTTTTTTTCTTTTGTGAGGAAGGTGAGATACATTTTTTTTTTTGGGGGGGGGGGGATTTTTATAAATAAATTCACCAACTGGCCTTAACTAATCTTTAAAATTATTTTTTAATCTATTGATGTTCTCTTTAAACATTTTTAATGGGATTTAACTCCTGTGAATAAATATCTGTTGTATCATATTTACATTCTATTTTCTAATATGTACGGAAGAAATTGAATTTATCAGATTTGAAAAATAATGATTAAAGATTGGCATTTACGCCTGTTAAGCAATTAAAAATTTTAAATTTGATTTTCATTTGAAATATCTGTAATTTCTGCTTATAATTGTTAGTGAATGTACCAGAGAAATACCTGTAATAGCATTAAGCATTTCTTAGTAAACATACTAAAAATACACCGGTAACAGATACTAGCAATTTCTTAGTGAAGGCACAAGAGAATTATCTGTAAATCTACTAATTATTTATTTGGTAAACATACTAAAAAAGCATCTGTAACAATTACTAATGATTTCTTAGTAAGTTCACTAAGGAAGTCTGTGTGCTGTTTACTAAGTTTAATGCAGTAATGTTACTTAAGAAGAAGCTGTATTGGTTACTAGAAAAGTTTATGGAATCCCAGTTGCCTAGAGATTTTCTAGTAGTACTACAGTTTATTTTTTACAGTGAAACTCTGAAAATTGACATTGAAGTAAATAAATATATAAATAAGAAATATCAATGGTATCAGAACAGTAACTGAACAAAACATGCAATACATAAAAATATATAATCAGAAAAATAAATATTTTCTAAAGTATGTTTAAATGCAAACTTAAAATCTATAAATTCAATATAAATGATTCTCTTCTGAAAAAAAAAATGTATATTTAATAAAACTTTCATTTAAAATTGCAACATGCTTGTTAAATTTAAATATATCAATGTAAAGTTTTTAAGAATTCATTGATTATTATAGGTATATTTTTTTTCAGACAACGAGTTGATGATAAAATCAATGGCGTGACAATTTTGTTTTATCAATATCGAAAATCTCTCTTCGCCAGTTTTCCTTCAAATGAGTATTTCTTCTTCAGAATTTTTGAAAGAAACTTTAATTGTTTTTCGCTTTACGCGAAGTTTTTTCCCTTTTTAAAGATATTTCCGAAAACCTTTTAACTATTTTAACTTACTCCTAAATCATTATTTTTAAATGTCTTGTGAATATCATACCTATAAGAATTTTAGTTATAGACATCACAATAATATCAGCAATAAAATCAATGGCATGTTCTTTTATCCAATTTTATTGTTCTAATTTTTTTTTTTTTTGAAAACTTAAAACGATCAATTTTTGTATTCGGAAAGAGAAAATGTTATCTATTTATTCTTTTTAAGAGTAAATCATTTTCTTAAGGCGCAACATTAGTCACAGAAAAAGACCCGGATGATAATGTAAAGTCTATACGGGCGTTCTTTTCAAATATCTTGGTGAAATTTTAATATTTGTACATGTTTTTTTGCACAAGATAGCTGAGGACAATCCACAACCGGCCTAGTTTTTACTTTTTCAGTTTTGGATTAAGGTTATTTTTAAAAAATTACTTTAACTTTTAAAACCGGCTTAAACAGGTTCTGAAATTGAAATTATCATAATATAAAAAAATTATAAACAAAATCGAAACAGTAAAAACTAGTCCGGTTGTGGATTGTCCTGAGCGATCTTGTGCAAAAAAATCAAGTAAAAATATTAAAATTGGAGCGAGATTTTTAAAAAGAACGTTCCCATAGACTTTACATTATCATCCAGGTCTATTTCTGTGACCAGTGTTGCGCCTTAATGCAAAAATATTTCACAACTGAATAACAATTTTTTTTGCAATACAATAGAAATGAATTTCCGGTGGTGGTTACTTTGTTTCTAAGGAATTAGAGTAATTTTACATCTTAAATATTTTAATCGTTTATTGTCGAAGGTTAATATCGTCATTATAATGGTTTATGATTTCCTATTGTAACGAAAGCTTTTCGCAATAGTGGATAATTCGGAAGAAGCTAGTGTATATATGTGTTTGTGTTCATATTATATTTTACTGTATTTAGAAACATTTTCTTTTTTACGTTCGTAGCAGCACTGGCAGGAAATATTTCCAACTGCCATTTCTAGATTTTGAAGAATGTGATATTATTCGAAATTTCGATCAAGAAATAAGCAGATAATTTACTTTCGAATTCAATAGTTCACGAGATATGATTCCTTTTCTTTTGCAAAAGAGCAGAAAAAAGGAAATGCAAAACATCATCAGATTGCTTCAAAAGCTATCGAAGGCAGGAATTTTTTCTGAAAATTAATCATGATAGGGTTTTTTAATGTTAAAGTCTTAGAGCGTAGGTGGCAGAACAGAGAATCTCCTCAAAGAATTCACGGCTGAAATTCCTGAATTAGTTAAAACTATTCGCAAATTTAAACGCAGTCGGTCTACCAAGTCATATCTTGTTGGAAAATACCGATTTCAGAGGTTTACTCGTAGGTTTACCATTGTGTTTTCCTGCTCTCAGTCTTTTCTTAATTTTGGCTGCAGGAAAAAATAATGATAAACAATCCTGAAGTTTCAGTCGAGCATACGAATATCCACTAGCTTCTTCTAAGTTACTCAATATGACGAAAAGTGTTCATTACATTGGAAAATCTTATTATCTTAAAATATTTAAGATGTAATGTTTTTCAAATTCCTTAAAAATCAGCTGTAAATTACTTTTGCATTAAGAAACTGATTTACTCTTAAAGAAAAAAAATAAAGTTTTCTCTTTCTACAGACACAAATTGATCGTTTCAAGTAAAAAAAAAAAAAAAAAAAAAAAAAAAAAAAAAAAAAAAAAAAAAGATTTTTAGAACAATTAAAATTAGATAAAAGACCATGCTATTGAATTTACTACTGATACTATTGTGATGTCTATAACTAAAATTCCTTTAAGTTTGTTATTCATTTGGCACGAAAAAATAATGATTTACGACTAAGTTGGATTAGTTAAAATAGTTTCGAAAATACTTTAAAAAAATCGCGTAAAGCGTATATATCAGAAATTTTGAAAAAATACTTATTCGAAGGAAAACTGATGAAAGGGAAGTTTTCGATATTGATAAAACGAAAGTGTCACACGATTGATTTTATCATCAACTTGCTGTCTTAAAAAAATTACCTATAATAGTCAATGAATTCTTAAAAACGTTACATTAATGCATTTAAATAAAAAAAAAATATTTTGCAATTTTAAGTAAAAGTTTTAATATATATACATATTTTTTAAATAATTTCCAGAAAATTATACATTTTTACTGAATTTATAGATTTTAGGTTGATTGCATTTCAACGTTTATATATACTTTAGAAAATATTTATTTGTCGGTATGTAATTTTTTTATACATCGCATGAACTTGATGAGATGATTATCTGTGATGCCGCCTAGCGGTCTATATTGAAAACACAAGTGTTTTGAACTCCTGTCTCTACCAACTTTTGAAACTTCCCACGTAGACCCTGTCTAAACCATCTAGCAACCTTATAGGATCAGGCATAAAATAAAATTTAATTTTTTTGGACTTTTTTTTCTTTTTTTTTTCTTTTACATCAAATATTTTGTAAATTGGTGGATTCGGGGTACAGTTCCTATACATTTTTCTAACTTCGTATCAAAAGCTTACTGCTCTCGTCAAAATCCTGAATTAACTGTTGGTGATGTTCCCCCATCATTCTAACCACATTTTTTTATAAGGCTAAATCAAGTACTACGCTATTATATAAATTCGATCATTCATATATTTATTGCACTAAATACAGATGATAAATCGATAAACATTGTTTTTATATGCAAATGCAAATTCAATCTTTTTGTTTACAATAAACATTACATTTCTCAACAAATTAATTCAACTTTTATTCTTTCGCAAAACCAAAATTTTCAGCGTCTTATTTGATTTTTGATGAGGCATCGTGCTCATAGCGTAAACGGTGGTGGGATTGCAATGCTATTCCAAGGGTTACGGTACGATCCCATAGCTTGGATGTTTTTCAATCTGTTAGTTTCGACGCTTAGTCAAGGGGCGACAAATCACGCATTAAGTTTGCAAATTACTTCTGAAAGATACGCATATTTATTTCCAAGTTTATAACAAAAACATGATCAAGATTTATGAATTTTCTATAGCCAATAATAATTTTTTTACTTTTTTTCAATTTCTGGTTTATATTTAAGATGTAATTGAGAGACTATGAAATAATCAGTACACATAAAATGAAACCTGCACATCGTGGAAAATTGGAAATAACTATTAGTTTGATACAGAAACTGTGTCGTACGAAGCTATCGTAAAGCTCTGTCATATGAAGCTATCGTAAAGCTCTGTCGCATGAAGCTATCGTAAAGCTCTGTTGTATACCATTAAAAGCGATAAAACTTCAATGCCCAATAATTTTATTTTGTTGTCGAAAGTATTGAAATTAGTAATTAAAATACGAGAGAACTTTGTTTTAACTTGATAGTTTTGCAAGATTAGATTTGTTATAGCTATAAAAAAAAATTTTTATTGCTTTTTTTCGATTTAACAGATGTATTTTATTTCTATAAAACATAAATAAATAAATTAAAAAAATGTAATAGTTACATTAATTATATAGTACCTAATATAAGATCAACTATATTTTACATTTTGTAACCTTTCTTCGCTCTTTAATGACTGCATCAAATCGGACATTTAATACAAACATAATGTTTTCTATTAAGTTTTAATACCTACGTTTATTATTTTGCATTAATAAAGTAATATCAAAACTTTTGAAATTTTCGTTTTAAACCTAAATAAATATTAGAATTAAATCTAACTCTGCTAAAAATTTCATGCTATTTTTTCCAAATTGAAAATTGCTTATCTAAAAAAATATGCCACAACAAATAAGTAAATATGTCAAATGCATTTTATTTGTCATAATCTCATATTTTCCCTAGAGCGAAATAATTTGAAACTCAAATAAAAGTTTTGCGGATTTCCTTTAAATATGTCAAATCTGATGTGTATTTTCCTAATGTGATTTATACAGATTTGATTTTGAGTTTGGTTCAAAATATTTCCATTTTTAATTTTTTTTAGTAATTTCTCAACTTGATTTACAAATCGTTTGTTTTTGTTTAACGTAAATATACTTATTAGTCTTGACCAGTCTTCAAAAATAAAATATTTGTCATTAGATATTAAAAAGAAATATTACAATCTCATGGTGTTCTGTTCTACCTCATACGACGGAAAAAAAGTGGCTAAAAGTGAGACAATAGAATAGTTTCTTAAAATAAATTCTTACTGGTGGAATTTAAAATTTTTTTTCGAAAATCAGTGTGTTTACAAAAGGGAAATTTTCATGCAAGGAAAACTGTCAATATGACACAATTTGTTTGACAAATAGGTCGAAAATGCTTGTACTCATACATCAAGTGATATGGGAGTTGATTTCCCTTTGCGAATAAATAAATAAATAAATAAATAAAAGATAAAATTGTCAAAAATTTCGAAAATCACGCTTTTTAGGCTTTGATATCTCTGGTGTGGCATAAGATAAAAATCTCAAATTCTGGCCTTTGATTGTATTGTATAGTAGTGTTATGCACAAAAAATGTCAAGAAGGAGAATTGACTACAATCTGAGATATAGTGATTAGAAAATGTTAAGAAATGCTATTACAATACATGAAGAGAAATGAGATTTAATTTTTTTATTACAATATTTACACAGAAAATACCAATTGTTGAAAACAGTTTAATAACAAAATGTTTAATTTACTATGAGGACCCCAGAAGCCAAGGGGTACAAGTGACAAAATTTCGATTAGGAGTAAATTGAGTTTAAAGATAATTGATGTTAAATTGGAACATCAATAAAAATTGAGTGAATTGAAATAGGAAATTTCTGCTTGTTGCATTCTGGTCTTTGAACTCTTATTTCAATAACTGTTAAAAAATAAAGTACAATTTCCTTTAAATGTGTAATTAATCAATATTGTTTGTTTTTCGAAAAAAGTGGTTTGCCTCTATAACTCAGCAAATAATAGGAAAATCACTTATATTTCTTTACCTGAAATGAAAAAAAGCATATTTTTAAGTCTTCTGTGTATTTAGTTTATTTTTTCAATTTTGTCGCTTATACCCCTTGGCTTCTGGTGTCCTCATATATTCTCAACAAAAATCTGATATATATCTTCACACTATTTACGAGAGATGTTATGAGTTCGACCAGTTAATTTTGTCAGTTTTATTGGGGTGATATTTCTCAAAATCGTTTTTCAAACCACAAAAGTCTTGCCATCTCTTGTTAACTTCAATGAATTTCTTGACTCTGCTAACCCATACAAATAAACTTTGAAATCACTATGTTCAAGGCTCACTCTATTAATAATTCCAACATACGACTTCTTATCATACACACATACAATGATGTTATCTTTTTTAAGTATAAATTCTAAAAGCCTTTGTATATCTTTATTTCCTGAAAATTACTTAATATTGATGTATGATAACATCGTATATACCGGGTGATCCAAAAATCAGGACGAACTTTAAAAATGAATAATTTGAAAACGAATCAAGATACAAAAGTACGGTTAGATCTAAACGGATTGAAAAGAAACCGGGTTTTGTGTGGCAACGAGAAAACAGTTCTATTGGAATTCATTGAGGTACCCTTGCAACATGCAAAAGTGACAGTCTGGTGTGGCTTCACTGCGGATTTCATAATTGGTCCATTTTTTTTGATGAAGTCACATAGACGGGTTTCACATTCTGTGACGTTTGTATTGGAGACTCTTGAAGTCAAAAATGTACTTCGCCCAACTGACATTACTAGCAGCACTGAAAGATGCCAATCGCCAAAATGTGCCTGTCATAACGCAAGAAATGTTACTAAATGCTGCGAACGGTGTGGTGCTTCGTCTCACAGCTGTACTTCTGATTTATGGGCAGCACATTGAACTTTTATTGCAGTACTAATGAGCCGTAACTAAGCTACTTGTAAGTTGTCAACATTTTTTCATTTGTAAATCATCTTTAGGCGCAATAAAACACTATACAGTCATCTGCTGGTCGCTCACAGAAATATTCCTTTTTCGTTGGCACACAAAACCCGGTTTCTTTTGCATCCGTTTGGTGCAAACAGTATCTTTTTCTCTTGATTCGTTTTTGAATTACTCATTTTTAATGTTCGTCCTGACTTTTGGATCACCCGGTATATTTCATTTACAGGAACATACTTATGAAAGGAACAATTTTCAGGAACTGGCAAGCAGAATTAAAATCAATTGTGTAATTCATTTGCATGGTTGGTTACTTCTAAACTTGAAACGTATGTCATCGTAATGCCGGGAAGGATTTTGTAACAAATATTAAACATTTCTTCAGGAGATAGGATTTGATTTTTAGTGTCATCTGTAGACTTCCCTTACACTCTTAAAACGAAAGAGCTGATTTGGCTTCTCATGAAAGAGCTGTAATTTTTTCGATCATAAAAGCGTTGTTTTTCAAACGATTAAATCTTCTTGATCTAAATTGGTTATTTAAATAGCTCAACTTCATTTAAATTGGTTTAAATGAAGTTGAGTTATTTCAACTCTTCTTTCAAAACTCGAGTTATTTCAACTCTTTTTTGAGAAGCTGCCTTTCAACATTGAGATGAGTGGATTTCAGCTCAACATGAGCTATTTTTTGGCTGACTTTTTAAGAGAGTAGCTACTTCTCTCTTTGTAGATCTTCCTATGCTATCATAACCATTTTCTCATAACTAGTAACAAAAAAATACCATTTTGCTTGAAGACAAAAGTCTTTCTGATGATGATAAAAATTTACAAAATTCTATTTATTTTTGTACTGGCTTGAGGATCCGTCATTAAAATAGAAGATCTTTGATACTGTTTGGACAGTACTTTTTATGCCATAAATCTCATGTTTTAGGAATGTATG
This sequence comes from Maratus speculifer, assembly GCA_964019185.1. Lineage (NCBI taxonomy): Eukaryota > Metazoa > Arthropoda > Arachnida > Araneae > Salticidae > Maratus > Maratus speculifer. The sequence continues at coordinate 350,502,579 of OZ025290.1, read as the reverse complement.
GACTGTGATGGCATCATGTGAAGAATAATCACAAAACTTTTACTCTTGCATTTATCAAAAGCCTAATATCTTTATAGCAATATACAAAAAGATAGACAGTGGCCTGCTTCTTCGCCCAGGCAATTTTTTTTTTGAAAGACGCATGTAAAATTTTCAGAAACCTCACCCACTTGAATGCATTCTGAATACAGTAGATTTTCTTTCTTGTGTTCACAAAAAATTAATTGTATTTTACTCACATAGTAATATTTCTTCAAAGCATATAGTTTTTTACTAAAATTTAACACATTTTTTTCCAAGGTTTAATATTTGAAACCATGACAACTCGATCAGTTGCAACCCGTTGTCTGTAATTTAAATTTTTTGAAACGTTTTCTGAGTCAAATTGTTGCAATATTATTTCTAGTAGGTTATGTTCATCTAGACAAATAGTGCAATAGCCTAGCATACATTCCGAATTATTTAAATCACATTCAAGCATTTGAAAAGGATATTTGTAATTAACATTTAACTTTGCATTATCAATCATTAATTTAACATTTTGGAGGGATGGACAAGCACATAAGTAGGTTACAATAGTTTGGCAGTATTGTTTTCACATATTGTCCATGTCATATCTCAGCTTATAGTCAAATCTCCATCATGGAATTTATTGTACATAACGCTACTATAAAATACTATCAAACGCCAGAATTTGAGATTTTTATCTTGTGCCCCACTAGATAAAAAATGCCACCAGAAAGCCTCGAAAATGCAATTTTTGAAATTTTTGACAAATTTTGGAATTTTTTCGCAAAGAGAAATAAACTTCGAAATCTAGGAGTGGGTGTGTGAGAACACGTATTTTTGACGTATTTGAAAAAAAAAATCTGTTACGTTGACAGTTTTTTTTTATGTGAAAAATGTTCTCTTATCAACGGACATATTTTGGAAAAAATCTTAAAATTTATGCTAAAATTTCACTAGTAAAAATTTATTTTTTAAAACTATTCTACCACCATACCTTTCTCTTATTTTATTCTGAACAATTTGCAGCAAACCCCATTTAAATTGAAAAAATAAAAGACGAGATATTTACAATTTTGTATACACTAGTAAATGAAAAATTCACTACACATGATGAAACAAAGATGGCTACCATGCAACAAAAACAAAACAAACAAAACAAAACAAAACAAAAAAACTAAAATAATAGTCATTTTGAACTTCCATCATGTTAGGGTTGTTGTACAAAAAAATTCAGATTTTTTAAAAAAGGTCGAGTGACCAGTGCTGAACCACTTGAAATGGATTGACCCATATAAAATAGACAGTCTTTAAAAACAGAAATAATGTTTTCCAATATATTTTTTTAACAATTTAGATTCTTTTCGTGGACAAATTTTTTTAGCTCTTAGTTAATCTTACGATTAGATAAATAAAAGTTAGTAAAATTACTGCTACACGAGTGGAACAACTGTACGATTCAGCCTTATAAATCGATGACATGTGAGAAAACTAAAATTTTAATTTAATCATATCGAAACCCCTCATTCAAAGTTTCACTACGAAATCTTTTGAACAAGATAGCAGGCTTTTATTAAATAAAGAAAAGAACATTGCAAACTACATCTGAAAGATAAGCACAATTTCAGCTCCAAGTTTATAACAAAAAACATGATCATATTTTACGGATTTTAATTACTGAATCAAATTTTTTACCCTATTTTTTATTTGTATTTAAGAGAAAATTGAAATATAATGCAATACGCGTTGCTCAAAAAGGATATTAACTCAAAAATATAGAACCTGAATTTCATCGAAAATCTTGAAAAAGATTAATTTGATGCAAAAATTCTGTCGTGTTTTAAAACCTAATTTAATAACCTTTAAAAACGGTAAAATTCTAACCCTTAAATAATATTTCGTTCTTTAAGGTAATACACGGCATTGGCTGTGCCGAATTGGATGATTAAATTACTGTTAGAATAATATTGAAACAATTATGTCTGATGTTGCCTATAAAATACATACTAAAAATATTATTAAATCAATTTTAAACATGTAGATGACAGCACTAGGGCTTTATAAGGAAAGATAAATTTATTTATTTTTTCAACCATTAACACATGTGCTTTTCGTTTGTTTAGATGTTTGCGAAATACTATATTTTGATTTGCACGGAGCAAGTAAATTTATTATTTATCATAGTTTTTAAAATTCATGTGTGCTTAAAATTATAATATTTTATCAAAGAAAATTATTATTTCAATTAAAGAACAGTGTTGTCAATCGGCAACAAGTTGTTTTTAGTCTATTTAATTGTTTTTTTTCTTTTTTACTATTCTTAAAATAACATTTTCACCACCGCAAGCTGATATACCCGTTCACAAATTTGCAGGTTTCATTGCAATAGTAGCATTATTGAAATTAATGTAGTTCTACAAATATGATCTTGTTTTTGCTCGGCAGTCACGGGGTTAAATAACAATTCTTGCCTTTCGGTAACTCATGACATTGGGTGACTAAAATTACTATTAGAATAAGATTGAAGCGCTAATGGCTAATGTTGCCAATAAAATACATACTAAAAATATAATTAAAGTAATTTTCAACATATACATGGCAACACTAGGGCTCTTTTAAAAAAGCTATACATATTTATTTTTTCATCCATTGCCACCTGTGCTTTATGTTTTGTTTAGAAACTTGCGAAATACTCTATTTTGATCTGCACTGAAGAATAAACTTTATTCCTTAGCTTAATTGTAAAAAATTATGTGTGCTTAAATTTATAAAATTTTATCAATGAAAATTGTTTTTTCAATTAAAAAACAATATTGTCGATTGACACATATACACACACAAAAAAAAGCTGTTTTTATTTTATTACCATTTTTAAAATAAACATGATGTATTTTACCCATGATTTATTTGCGTAATAAAAAGTCGAAAAACACTTTAAATTGATTTTTGTAAAAAAACACATCTAAGGGTTAATTTCTGAGAATTTTTTTTTGGCGTAACCAAATTAAACACGAAAGAACTTTTCTATGACCCTTTTAATTTTGCAAGGTTAGTTATGTCCTAAACATGAAAAATTTTGTAATTTGTTTTGTTTTTATGCTTTTACAAATATATTTTTTCCTGTAGAACATAAATAAACAAATTTTAAAAAGTGATAGTCTACATTAATTATAGGCTACGTATAATATGGTCAAATATATACAGGTTGTCCACTTTCAGCGGTGGCCAATGACTAATTACTAAACCGCTGGTCATAGATATATAGTTTTAATTTCAAAAATGCTTTAAAAATGGTAAAGAATTGTTTTTCAATCGATTTAGACAAAAAAAATTATTAAAAAATTACGAAAATTAAATTTTTATACGGTCCCCCGGTCCTATAAGTGATATTTAGTAAATTTTTACCACTACTCTAACAAGTAACACAAAGAAAAAAAAAACAGTCCTCTGCGATTAAAACAAACCGAGTAATAGCTGTTTAAAATTGAAGCATATTTTTTGCTGGAAATTAGGGATCAGTCACAAATTTACTGGAAATAAAAAGAAACGCAAGATATTAAATTTAACATTAAACATTGAGAGTAAAATAATTTTTACAATATTATTTTCAAATTTATGTAGATGATTACATATTAAAGCAAAATCTGTACTAAAAATATAAGTAAAAAAATAACAGAAAGTTTGTTATTTTAAATTATGAAAAGCAACAGTTACAATTGTTACAAAATGACATATATTTAAAATTCTATTAGATTACTTAACCTAACAGAATATCATGTAGTCCTATAAAATAAATAAATGGTACGCACCTAAAATTGTAATAATATTACAATGTCACTAGGATATAAATAATATGCAAGTTGAACCTCGATAGGATATTTGGAAGCGAGTTAAATTTTGAACTAGGGAAACTTACATAAGTACGTTTTAAGCAAAAGAAAAAAAACATCAAAATAAGACACCTTTTTAAAATAAAATCTTGATTTCCCAAAATTTTATTTTCTCGACAAAGAGAATTTTAAAACTCATGTCTTCAACTATTTTAACCAATCTAGAAGTTAATTAATAAAAATTAACACAACCGTAAAACTTATACGGTGGTAGCACTTTCAGTTAAATTGCTTTAATAATATTTCTTTATCTTGTTTAAAACATTTTTGCAATTGGAACTAAACGTCTGTGACAAATGGTTTAGGAATTAGCTATTCGACAGCGTTGGAAATGTATACCCTTTATGATAATTTAAGCACTTAGTATATGTTCCTTGAAAACTAAGTCCAACTCATTCGTTTTCAGCTACAGAAAAGTAATTTAAATCATGAAATTTAAAGTTTCATAACTCGGTCAATTTTAATGTTAGATGAATGGGACCTTTTTTGTATTGCTTGATAGACTGATGGAAAATTTTTACTAAATATCACTAATAGGACCGGGGATCGTATAAAAAGTTAATTTTCGTAATTTTTTAATAAACTTTTTTTTTTTACCTAAATCAGATGAAAAACATTTCTTTACCTTTTTTAAGGCATTTTTGCAATTGGAACTATATGTCTATGACTAACGGTTTAGAAATGAGCCATTGGCCACCGTTGAGAGTGGACACCCTGTATATATATATTTATTTTCGTACCCTTTCTTGTCCTTTTAATAACTGTCTGAATCCAGACATTTAGTATAGATATATAATCAAAAATGTTTTCGATTAATTCTTAAAGCGTTTATTTATTTTGCAGTTAAAGTAATGCTAATAGTTTGACATTTTCTTTTTAAACCTAAATAAATATTAGAGTTAGATATTACTTCCCTAAAAATTAAAGTCTTATATTTCCTGTTTAATTTTGTATATTTGAAATTGTTTACCTAAAAAATATCCCACAACAAATAAATAAATACAGGAAATGTATTTTATTTGTCATGATTTTATCTTTTCCCTAGAGCCAAATAATTTAAAACTCAAACAAAAGTTTGGAGAATTCCCTTTCAATATGTCAAACATGATGTGTATTTTATTAATGTGATTTATGCAAATATAGTCTTGCGTTTAATTTGAAACATTTTCAATATATATTATTTTTAATAATTTATTTACTTTATTTACGAAATCCTTGCCTTTTTTTTAAACTCAATGTATATACCTTCATTCAAATATACAATTTCCGCCATTAGATATTAATGGGGATCCGGGAACCATTTTAAAATAATTAACCGTATCACTTGTAAATAAAATCACATGAAAAAATTCTGGTAGTTCTTTTAAATCTTAATTTTAATGACAATAAAAAAGTGGAATAATTTAAAATCGTAATAACTCAAAATATTATTTGTAGAATTCCAATTTTATTTGTTCATTTAAATAAACAAAAATATCTAAATTTTAAATTTTATTCAGCATTTTTAAAAATATTATTTAAAAAAATTAAAAGTATTTGTTGTAAAAATTTGAGAAAAAATTCTTTTTACTTAAAAAATCATATTTTCCCAATCTTTATATATTTTTTTCAAATTTGCTGAATCTAAATTAAAGTACACAATAAAAAACAGATGGTCCAAGTTTGAACCATTTATCTTTAATGGATCAAGTTGTAACAACTTGAATCCGAACACTTGTGAAAAATCCGATCATGAAGAAAAGCGTATTTTCACAAGACGTTATTTGCATGAAAATCATTGTTTGAGAGCTAATTTTTCAAAATAAACCAAAGTGTAAAAAAAGTATTTCCTCCTCAAATTAAGGATAGAAGTATGATTTAAACGTCATTTTAAGCATTAAAAAATAATAATGCAGCATTTTTTAAAGAATTTTGTGTCCCGGATCTCCTTAAACAATAACATCAATAAAAACAAACAAAGAAAACAAAATCTTATTAAAATATTGTGTCTCACATCACAAACTAAGCAAAAAACGTTACATTGCCTAAAGAAAACAGAACTCCTTAAAGATTATCTTATGCCTAATAGACTCTCTTTTATATGATTCTTTATTATACGACATTTTTGGTTAACTGGCACCTTGTACTAATTTCACGATCAATATGCACTGTTAAAACTAATGGTGACACATTGCACCTTTTAGGGGTGAAAAGCTTGTCTCACTGGTGACACCCCTAGAGGAGCTAAAATGGCACCCTTAACTAGGGTGAAAGGATGGCACCCCTAAACCAGGGTGTTTCAGGGGGTGAAAGGACGGCACCTCAGGGAAGAATAATGGCACCCCTTATCCACAGTGTTCAATAGGGTGAAAAGATGGCACCACATGGGAGAATAATGGCACCCCTTATCCAGGGTGCCCCAGGAGGTGAAAGGATGGCATCTCAGGGGAGAGTAATGGCACCCCTTAACCAGGGTGTCCCAGGGGGTGAAAGGATGGCGCCTCAGGGAAGAGTAATGACACCCCTTATCCAGGGTGTCCCAGAGGGTGAAAGGATGTCATCTGAGGGGAGAGTAATGGTATCCCTCATCCAGGTTACCTTAAGGGGTGCAAGAATGGCATCTCAGGGGAGAATAATGATACCACTTATCCAGCGTGCCCCAGAGGGTGAACGGATGACACACATAATCCAGTGTGCCCTGTGGCATCCTACAAGAAATATCACTCACAATCTATGGCCCACAGTTGCAATCCCCCTCCCCCACCCCCCTTGTCAAGAAATTGTATTGGTTTGAATCATGAAATACAAAGTGTTTACCCATTTTTAAATTGAAGTCTGCAGAGAAAATTATCATGATCAGTCAATATTTTGAGTCTTTTTTTTTTTCTTTTAGATTGATGGGATATTATATTTTTAAACTCATTATCAGGTGTCCAAAGAAAAATTGTAGCATGTTTTTGTAACTCAGAGAGGGATAATATGAACTACAAAAATAATCATAGAAAGGCAGAGAATTCAAATTGTACTTTCATTTACATGGAGATTATTTTAAGAAAAATTCAAAATTTTAACTTTTATACAGTCTTTGCATTTCAAAATCACCAATCATAAGTCATCACTATTGCATTGTTAGTCATACCCAAAAGGTTTTGTTAGCATAAATCGCAAAATTTACACAACCCCTACACTTATTTTCTGCCTCTAAAATCACTGAGTTAGAGTCAAATATTGTGACTTTGTCATGCAATTTCAAGTCCGATTTTCAATTTTATGTTTTGAATTTCTTGTAAAGTGAAATAAATCATGATTTTTGACTGACTCTAACTCAGATGTTTGGATCAAACTTTTTGGGTATGTTTAAGAAAAGGCCAGTAACAATTTTTGTGATTGGGGATTTTTAGATGCAGGAACATTATAAAAATTTTATGTTTTTTGACTCCAAAATAAGAGAAAGTACAAGTTATATCAGTTCGTTCAATATCTATCTTCATATGAATATCTTTATAATTTTCTTATAGTTTCAGAAGTAATCCGTAACCATCTTTTTTGACGCATAGTATATTGCTGGACATGTATTTTCATTATTTTATATACAGGGCAACTGAAAATTATGGGGACACAGAAAAATGCTATATCCTGTAAAATATATGCCATATTTTAATAAAAAAAAAAATAAAAGAAATAACAATATTTCAACAAATTGTTCACTGGCTTGATATTTGTTTTTTACACAAGTTTGAAAACGAAAAATCACAGAATTGACAGTCCGCTGCAGATAATTCTGATTTAAATCATTCTATGCCTTGATAATTTCGCATCACATACAATGCAAACTGGGGATTTTCTATTTCTAACTTTTCTACAGAAGTCAAGTGAGTTAAGATCTGATTGTTCGAAGGCAATACACCTGTTATTAAATATCCACACAGATGGGTGTTGAAGTTCAATGTTGTTTTTGCTCCATGTGAAGGCCCCAATACTGCTGGAAGTTCCATTAAAATTATTTTGCTTCCATGAGGCCAACACTTCGTTGAACATATTAGTTGCTGATCATTTTGACGGTTGTGAACTTTTCGGAGGATTAAGATTTTCATATAATAGAAGAAATGCTACAAATTTTAAAATAAGCATTTTTCAGATTTTAGTTGTGAAATATCAATGTCAAACAACGCACCAATATTTTTTCAGCTATCCTGCTGTATCTAATTAAAAAAATGTAAAACACAAATTAGAAAAGAATATGTAATAAATGCTGTGTAACTCTTAAATTAGTAAGAATATTTCATATTCTTTAAAATTCTTACAGAAAGTTAGCCATCAAGCTATGAAATGAATTATAGAAAATAAGTTCATTTTATAGTTGTGGTAAAATAATAGATGAAATTGAGTAAAAAAAAAAAATCATTTTTACATTATATGTATACTTACCTTTATAGTGAACTTATGCAAATCCATATTTTATAGCATATATCCATACAGGATTGGAAATTAAGAACTGTAGGTAAGGTGTCAAAATAATGCCTACAAATTTTTTTCGATGTGCCAACTGCATTTCATATTTTCTTATTTCTTTTCACAACCATGTTAATAGTAATAATATTGCATTGCATATTTAATTTTAATGTATTGAAGGGAAGTGGAGAGGAAACTTTATATATTAAACACTTTTTCTTACTAAACAAAATAAAAACTGACTTTGCATAAGTATGAAACCTGATTAAACTACAATATTTGGATTCTGGAAAAACTTATTATTTTTATAAAGCTAATATGCATACAAAACAGATAATCAAGTAAATATGTCCACAGAAAGAAAATATGAGCTTTAGATATAACTAGGGATAAGCTAATTTTTAAAAAATCTGAGACTAACAGTACATCAGAAAATAAAAAGTTAGCAAATAAATGAATCTTTGATTGTCAATTATGGTGTGGCATTTAAAACATTTCCAAATCACACATATTTTTTTTGTTTGTTTGAGGAAAGGAGTACAAAAATTTTAAAACAATTTTAATACAGTTTCTTATTTTAGGAACATATAAGGATGCAGAAATATCTCATAATAAAAGAAAATCTTGTTTACAGGGGTGTAATATCCAAGGACCAGTTTTATCAGTCATTGGTTAAAGTGAAGTTAACTTAGAGGTTATTGACAGGTTCAAAATTCTTAAGACACGTGCTGATGTCATGGTTCAGAGGGGGGGGGGGGTGTATGCTAAAATACAAATGAAAGCATTTGCTAAACAAAAATTAAAGAAAGCTAGCTATCAAGATTTGACGACTAGGAATAATTTTTCTATAATTTAGTTTCATTTGACGACTAACGACTGCTGATTTCTAGTCCTGTATCCACATCAAAACACTTTCTGCGAAATTGTTTTATGTTTTGACTTATTGCATCTGAAATTTTAATCCAAAGAGTAATTATAATGAAAGGAATAAAACACTGAATTAAAAAAACAACCTTTTAGTTCAAATAATCTTTTTATTGTAAACACCAAGAATGTATTAATTATTATTAAACAAAGATGTGACACTATGTGGAACTGATGCCACTAAGAAAGTTTTGAAGACATAAGTATCTAATAAAAATTATAAAAATTTAAATTGGCTTTTGCTATATTTAACGTTAAACAACCAAAATAATGCATGCCACAAAGTAACTAAGCTTATAAAATTATCAGTTTTTGTAATTAACTGTTTATATAAAATTAATACATAGCATGAGTAATTTAACAAGTTGCTTGAGTTGTGGAGCACAATAAAAGGTTAAAACACAGAAATTTCTGCATCTTCTTCATGATAAAGAGTCGGAAACTTTTCTTGTATCAAACATGGTGATGTAAGTACTGTAAATGTAAGTTCACTATCTGTAATAATAATAATAACACATTAAGGAAAACACATAACAAGACAGTCTAATTAAAATGTATCATCAAAGTACAGCAAAAATGGTAGATGAATAAAAAAAGAATAAATACAATTTAAATAAAATTTAAATTATAGCTCACAAGGCTATCAAAGCCTGGCAGCTAATGTGCCCGCAGGTTCTGTATGTAACGTGATAACTCTTTATATAAATATCAGATTTGGTTCAAATTTTATATGTAGGTTCACTTTGATAAGGTTCTTCACTGATTAGCATTGGAGGTTCATTGGTTAAATATGAAGGGGGGAGAAGAGAGTGCTACCCCCCTTAATTTATATAAATATGCAGAAATCATGCAGAATTATCAAATTTATTTCAAATTTTGTTAATAGGTTCACTCTGATAAGGCACTTCCCTGATTAGTTTTAGGGGCTCATTCGTTAAGTATAAAGAGGGTTGGTAGTTAATCCACTGTCCAATAACTTACAGTTGATTTCTTTTATTTTTGGAAGGGTATTATTCTGTGAAATAAGAGTATAATATACAGTTGTATGTATAGCCTGCGAGCTCAATGCCATCAGTTTAACTGGGCACTTTCCTCTTTATTGCCTATTTTCGGACAGCACGGGAAAATTACTTGAGTAACTCATACTTGTCATTCAGTTATTCTTTTCCTGTGTAATCATTAAGAGTTACAAACTATTTACATTATTAACCATATTTACAAAACACACTTTGCAACAAAGTGTCTATTCCAGATTAGCAACAAATTTCCCTAACATGTCCAGGTATCCCATAGCAGTAATAATAATAAAAAAATAAGGAATTTTATTCAAATTTATTAGTACGCCCCTATTATGTATCCTATATTGGCACTAATCAATGAATATATGGGCACAACCCCTCGTGTTTTCCCTTCATTTTGGGAATAACGAATTTTCAACGTATTTTATTGACAATTATTTTCAAAATTTTCAAGATGTGATTTTGCGACTTTCACAAAAATTGCTCTATGCATTTGGCTAACATAATATGCAAATGAAATTTTGATATCTTTGACGCATGCGCAGTGAAAAATTATTTAGTAAACCTACGCAATATTCGAACAATCTTTATTATTTTTTAAATCTGATTACAGGGTATTATGTGCAATGTTGTTTGTCGCATTTTCTGAAAAGAATGTTACTTTATATTAAGAACTCTTCAAATTATAAACAAAGATCTTGGGTAAATTTGAGACTGTTTTTCGGATTAGTAGAAAACCTTAATTTTTCTACGACTATACATGCTATCGACATAAAAATGAACACAGTTTATTACAATAAACCACTTAATCATAATCTACAGTTTGAGCGCTTTTGCTACATTAGTTTTGACAGGGTTATCCAAAAGATATTCAAAATGCATTCATTCTTTTTTAATTTGTTGACGGTCCCCTATTAGAGTTTCGGAATAAAACCTTCAGGGAAATATATGACTTGTACTACAGTACCTGACCATTGATTATCGCCCACTTGCGATTTTAGACATTTTGTTAAATATCTAGAAAAATACATGAGGAATTATCCTGAAACTCACAGTGTATAAACATAATAGGACAGGTCATATATATCCGTGAAGATTTTTCCCAGAAACCTTACAGGAGACCGTCAACAAATTAAAAAAAATGAATATCTTTCGGATAACCCTGTCAAAACAAATGCAGCAGAAACGCTCAAACTGTAGATTGTGATTAAGTGGCTTATTGTTATAAACTGTGTTCATTTTTATGTCGATAGCATGTATACTCGTAGAGAAATTAAGGTTTTTATATAAATAGTCCCAAATTTTTCCAAGATTTTTGCTTATAATTTGCAGAGTTCTTAATATAAAATAATAATATTTTCTGAACATCTGACAAACAACATTGCACATAATACCCTGTAATCAGAATTAAAAAATAATATAAATTGTATGAAAGATGAGTAGGTTTACAAAATAATTTTTCACTACGCATGTGTCAACGATATCAAAATTTCATTTGCATGTTATGTTGGCTAAATGTATAGAGCAACTTTTGTGAAAGTCGCAAAATCATAGCTTGAAAATTCTAAAAATAATGGTCAATATAAAAAGTTGAAAATCCGTTGTTCCCCCCCCCCCCCCCCCAAAAAAAAAAAAAAAAAAAAAAAAAAAAGATGGATTTTTTTTAAATGTAGTAGTAAGTTCCATATTGTGTATTCTATATTTATACTAATCAATGAATATATGGATACAACCGCTCTTTTTTTGTTTCATTTTGGAAATAACGGATTTTTAAATGATTCTATTGACGATTATTTTTAGAATTTTCAAGCTATGATTTTGCAACTTTCACAAAAGTTGCTCTATATATTTGGCCAACATAATATGCAAATGAAATTTTGATATCGTTGACGCATGCGCAGTGAAAAATTATTTAGTACACCTACTCATTTTTCATACAATTTTTATTATTTTTTAATTCTAATTACAGGGTTTTATGTGCAATGTTGTTCGTCACATTTTCAGAAAATATTATTATTTTATATTAAGAACTCTGCAAATTATAAGCAAAAATCTTGGAAAAATTGGGGAGAATTTTTATAAAAACCTTAATTTCTCTACGAGTATACATGCCATCGACATAAAAATGGACACAGTATATAACAATAAGCCACTTAATTACAATCTACAGTTTGAGCGCTTTTGATGCATTGGTTTTGACAGAGTTACTTTGACAGAGTTGCATTCATACTTTGTTTAATTTGTTGGCGGTCCCCTATAAAGTTTCTGGAAAAAATCTTCACGGAAATATATGACCTGTAGTATATTGTTTATACACTGATAGTTTCAGGATAATTCCTCATGTATTTTTCTAGATATTTTGCAAAATGTCTAAAATCGCAAGTGGACGATAATCAATGGCCAGGTAGTGTATTATATTTATACACTAAGATTTTCAGGATAATTCCTCATACATTTTTCTAGATATTTAACAAAATGTCTAAAATCGCAAGTGGACGGTTATCTCTGGTCATATAGTGTATATCAGGAGCTTAAGGGAACTGGCTAATTCTTTATTTCCCCTTTTGCTATATGGGGGAAAGTCGGGTGGAATGGGACAGTAGGTTTTTCTTTTTGTGCATTATTCTAAACACTTCATCAATCGCACACAAGATGAAGCAATGGTAATCCATTCTTCAGTTTACAAAAAATATTGTTATGCATAGATTTGCAAATGTATGAAAGAAAAAATTATTTCAAAAATCCAATTTAAATTTGATTTATTTGCTTTCAATATGTTAAAGACTTGTTTATGTATAAATGTAATATTTTTCCTATTTATGGAACATTATACTGTATATTATCCATAATTTAAACTAAGCCTAAAGCAGCATTTTTGTTTGAACAAGAAGTTTAACACAAATAAGGAAGTGGCGAGGAATGGGACGCGCCCAGTTCCTTTTTCAAATTAATAATAATGCGAATTGCTAACATGCAAATATTTTTAGAGGATAATATATTAATTATAACATTGATAATATATATATTCATACTTCAAAATGTAAATTGGTGATTATTTAAGGCGCAACGCTAGGCACAGAAAAAGAGCCGGATGATAATGCAAAGTCTATGGGGGCGTTTTTTTCAAATATTTCGCCCAAATTTTAATATTTTTACGTGGTTGTTTTGCACAAGATTGCTGAGGGCGATCCGCAACCGGCGTAGTTTTTACTTTTTCAGTTTTGGTTTCAGATTTTTTTAAAAAATTACTTTAACCGCGTAGTCGCGACTTTTTTCACAACGTCATTAGTCGCGCTCGGTCTTTTCGCCGCTGGCCCCCCCCCCCCCCGTATACCAAATATGTAAAATAAAAATATTTTTCCCCTAATATACGAAAATAACATTACAACGAAGATATAAATTTGCAGTTTTCTTAAATTATGCATTTTATCCATGAGATCTGGAGTAATTGGAAATGATGAATGAATGAGAAAAATGAGCTCACATTAGTAATTTTTACGTAGACTTTTTCGCCGATTTCAAATTTGTCTCTAAAAATGTACCTGAAAAAAAAAACAGAGGTGTCCTGTTACTTCGCTAAGGTGGTCGAGAAAGCTTCAAAGTCAGCTACATGGTAGATCTTCGTTGTATTTGTAATGTGATATAAGTTAAGAGAAAATAAGTTATACGGGCGGCGAAAAGACCGACACGCGACTACTGACGGGTTAACTTACGAAATCGGTTTAAACTGATTCTGAAATTGAAACTATCGTTATACAAAAAATATAAAAGCAAAATCGAAAAAATAATAAAAACTAGGCCGGTTATGGATCATCCTCAGCTGTCTTGTTAAAAAAAACTATGTAAAAATATAAAATTTTAGTTAGCTATTTGAAAACAACGCTCCTATAGACTTTTACATTATCATCCGGGTCTCTTTCTGTGCCTAGTGTGGGGCCTTAATGACACCTATGACAGAGAATCCTGAATTTTCATTCTAGTCATGAAGATACTGGTATTTTATATTGTGGCACATACATTATCAACTTACAACCTTTGGTTGATTGTTTATCTTACCGACACTATAGGTTATTTTGTGCCTTATAGCTTTTTTTTATTATTGCTGTCCCATAACTCTTGATGAGGAGGTATGAGACACATTTTGAAACTTACGTTCTCTTTAAAATAAAATAGTATTTGCACGTTATGTTTCTATATTGTTCAGGGGGATTAAAAAGTGTTTTACCTTGCATCCTATAAATTGAAATTTTTCTTTTTGTATATAAAAAAAAACTTACTTTTGTAAAAAAAAGTCCCACACCACCCCACTCTCCCCTATATAGTTATTATATATTAATACACCATTTACATGAAAATAGAATTTTTATCAATAGTATTAAAATACAGTTTAAGGGCTAACAGTTTATTGTATATCCTTAGGTTTTTACCACCTTCTCCCCAGGTTTTTACCGGTAAAAAGCCAACCCTGTTTATTGGTCTTGTTTCAGAACGGGTGGAATAAAAGATTGTTAAAAATTATATCATTAGAAAAACGTTTAAGATTTATAAATGACAATGCAAAAATCACCTTCAAAACACGAGATCTTCATCACCAGCGGGAAAATTTCACATTTGTGTAAAATTACGATATAAGTTTTTATTCATTGTTATATTTTTTGAACACACACTATTTCTGTAAACTATTCTGAAAGTTCAGTGGAGTAAATACAGATTGTTTTCCTTTTATAATTTGAATGTTCATGACTAAAAATTTGTCATATCGGATGATGTTGATGATTGAGAAAGGGGGGGGACTGATTACGGTCTAATCAAACTTAAATTACTATTATTGAAAAAAAAATATTTTATTTTATTTAACCATAAAATTCTGCTACTAAATAAGGTTTAATGCGAAAGAATACTTTCGAAAAAAAATGGGTGTAAATCTGCATAGCCGATAATCAGATCATAAGGTATATTCATATCAATTCCCTAACATTTTCTCACCTTTTTGAAAGAAAATGAAACCAAAAGTATGAAAATATGAAGAATTGGGAGTAAGAAAACATAATGGTAAACCGAAGATACCGCTAAATTCGGGTTTTTAGGCATTTCCCACCAAGGTATGACTTGGCTGACTAATAACGCTTTAATATGCAAATCGAGGTTTTATCCGTGATTTTTATCCTTAAATGAGACTAAATGATTGTCCGTGCTACCGCCCCCCCCCCCCGATCTAATCTTATTATGAAGATTATTTTGGAAATAATGGTGGTTAATAAGGAAAATATTAATAATGAAAACCCTGTAAATAAGTTTTGATTACTTTAAGATTTGCAAGTATTCAATTGTCTTAAATGAAAAAGTTACCCCCCCCCCCCTCTCAAATAAAGACAAATCAGGTATACTGAAACAATATTAGAGAAGTTACGCGAGGCTGCAATATGGTGTGAATTAGCCTTTACAGGAGGGGTTCGGATAGCATCTATCCGACAATATATACAAAGCCGGCCAGATGCTGTCCGAGATCCCGTGTAAAGGTTAAAATTAAAACTTCGCGAATAAAATTAATTGCTTTTAACTGTATATAGACGCAAAAACATATTTTAACCTTAACTGCTCTGACAAAAATTGTTATATAACTACTGTAACCTGTCTGTCAGACCATTTAATCTGAAGATGAATAAAATGTTTCATTAATTCTCAGAATACTATTTATGCATTAAACTTTATGTACAAGAATATTATAAATCAGATTCAGCTATTCAAAAGTATTTAGAGGTAGTAATAAGACTCCAAACTAAAAACAGTTGACCAGTATCTATATTTAAACTAAAAATTACAAGTTAAACTGTTAAACATGAAAAACTCACGGTGTCTGAGACCACTAACAGCAGTTAAGGGTTAAATCTAAACAGGTGAGTTTAAACACAAGGTAAAATGGTCATAGAATGTTCCGATTGCAACAAGATTCGTCTAAAATAACTGATTTGTAATGAAAAAATATGTAAATATTTTTACAATCTTTCATTTCCCTCTTTCTAATTGTGCGTCCTTAGGATTCCCGTGCCTAGAGCAGTTTGCTCCAATTGCTCTTCGGTAGCTAAGGACTCGATAAATCATTTAAAAATATTGACATGTAAACGAGAAATTGTAAAATAACTGCCTCATACGTTTAACATTAGCAAGCGGGTATTTTGGTGAGAGTGTAGCTTGTAGCTTCACATAATAAACTTACCAATCAATCACACTAACAAAAAAATATGATTTACTGTTTTCATATGACATTACATATAGGGATGTACGATAAATTAACGTAACAATAAAATAAAATAAAATAAAGTTAAATCTTACCTTTAATCAGACTGCCCGGGGTCACTGGTCGCGCAAATCGGATCATTAAGTCATCATTGTTGTTTTATTGTAGCTCAGTGGTTAGTCCTCAATTAATATAGCCAATTTACACACCACCATGTTTTACTTTGCTCACACACATAAACTTTACTTGCCGACACCGAAAGCAGAAAGACACACGTCATAGCGCATGCGCAAGTTGCCAGTCACCCGATGAGGTGGTAAATTGCTACCAATACGAAGTGCATGGCACCTTTTTTAGCTCCCATCATCCAGGAACAGATCTGTCGTCACCCCAACCACATATTCAAGCTCCTATGACACCCTAGGGTTCCAAATGGCACCGCCTTTTCACCTCCGGGTCCCAAATGGCACCGGTTTGTCACCTTTATTTTTAACAGTGTGTTTATGGTGATTAGTAAAATTATTTTAAGTAAAAATGAAAATAGCATCTTATTATAACATCAGTATTATGTTTTCGGACATCATAACAAATTTAAAAGTGATTTATTTAACATTTTATTTAGAAAAAAGTACCAAAACAGACATATTGTTCAAAAATATGTAGATTGATAAGTATATGAATTAAAAATACACTAGTATAAATCTATATTAATTTGTTTCTGAAAATCAATTTATGCATGAAATTCATTTTTTTTTTTGGTTTATGTATGGGTTTTAATTGGTATGTTTAATGTTAAAAAGACTTCATCTCTGTATCTATTTTAAAGTAAAACACATGATAAAAAATATTTCACAAAAACTGCTTCAATCCATACCTAGGAATGCTCCATGTGTCCTTAAACTGCCCAATTATTTATTTAAAAATGACAACAATAAGTTTAAATGTTAAGTTGACATTCAGAAGAATAAAATTCTTATTGAATTTTAAACGAAATTTTCCTTTCAAACTGGACTATTGATAAATTATTTCTGTGTAAAAAAATGATTAAATATTCAAATTTATTTAAATTACTACCGAAATCCAAACGTATATAAAAGTCAACTATTTTATTACTTTTTTTCTTATTCCATTAAACATGCTATTATTGGAGAAAAAATATTAAATGTTATCCAAGATATTTTTAAAAAACACTTAATTTATGCAATTTCACATAACTCTTTTGAAATTTTAATGGTGCATGTGATTATTCAAGAATGTAATTATTAATTTTAATTATAAGATATAATTTTTTTTATTCGAATGTAATTTAAAAATATTTTTCATAACTTTTTCTTAAATTAATTAAAAATTTAAGTTACATTATTTAAGAACTTAATAAGAGGCGAAAATTCTATCTTTCAATTAAAAATATTTATGAATGGCTAAATACAGAAAGTGTAATCACGTACGTAACTAGATATAGAAGGTGCAAAAAAATGTACATAAGGTGCTAAATACAGGAGATGCAAATGAAATTTATATCTTAGAAATATAATTTTTCAAACAAAATCTGAAAAATTCGTTAAATACTCAATTATTCATTGTTTTAAAAATATTTTTTAATTTATAAGTGAACAGGGTTGTATCTGTCGAATCGAGTTACTCAATCCCTTAATTAATTTGTAAATGTTACTATAACACTTACTTAAACACTTAAACACTTACTACACTTAACTTAACCACTTAAACACTTAACTTAAACACTTACTTTATAACAAAAGAGTAACGTTGATCATAGCTGAGTTGGAACAGCATTTGCTCATAATCCCGCGGATTCGGATTAGGTACCGGAATGCGCTGTATTTATTTTTCTCAGTTAGTGTTACATAAATATACTTGTAACTATAATTTAATAATTTTAATTACAAATCTTAATATCGTACCTTAATTACAATGCTAATCTATTTAAACTCTAAATAAAAATTTTTGATTTTTAAACTATTATTTTTCATCTTTAAAAAATATTTTTTTCTTAATGGATCTATTATTAAATAATAAAAAATAGAAAATCATTTAAAAATCTGTTGTGACGCTCCTTACTTATAAAATAAAAATAAAAATAAAAGTAGAAAAAAGATAAATGTAAAAACAAAATAATTGAAAGAGCAAGCATACTTATTACAAATTGCAAAATCTTTAATATGTATAAAATAAGTTATAATTTAATTCTTATGCTAATTTTTAATATGATTATGTGAAAACAGAATAATATTGCCACCATATTGACTTCCCTTGTTGATGCAATATAAAAATTATTTTTCTTTTTTAATCACGATTTGACACATAATTATTCAATATCAATGTATCGATAAAGATTATATGAAATACATTTTAAAAATTATTAAAAAAAATAACAGCTTTTTAATATTTTATACAGCTATTTAATTACAAATAAGATTGTAAATAGGTTAAAATTAAAACTGTTATACAATACTATAATTGTCATTTGGCATAGCATAGTTAAATTATAATTACAAGTATATTTATAAAACAATTTATGAGAAAAACAAATGTAGCGCGTTCCGGTACCGAACCCGAGGAACAACGAGCAAGTACCGTAACAACTAAGATACAACCAACATTATGTTTTTGGCTACTAAGACAGTACCGGGTATCCCCAAAATGACTGATGGATTTTAAAATTCAATAACTTACAAACGGTGACAGCTATTTACAAAAATTTTACAGGAGGGTTATGCATAATGTCAGGAGTTTTTTACCGTAATTTTTGATTTTAGTTCAAATATCAAACAATAGGTGGCGCTGACGGCGATTGAAGCCAGGTCGACGCTTCACTCAGCATTGATCACCTGGCCTTCAATCGCCGTCAGCGCCATCTATTGTTTGATATTTGAACTAAAATAGAAAATTACGGTAAAAAAACTCCTGACATTATACGTTACGTTTAATTTTAGCCCCTCCCCACCCAGCTGTTTTGCGAGAACTAAGAATCGTTGTATAATATCTGTTGAACCTGAGACTAAGGGGTCACTACTCTACAACATATGTTAAAATAATCAACATTTTTATTACCAAGGTTGTCCCTCCCCCCCCCCCTTGTAAGATATACTCTTTAACGTTATCACACGATGAATATTTTTAATGGTATTTCGAACATGTTGGAAAGGGAGCGATAGTTTATGCCTTAATTTATCCTTATTATTTTAAAATGTATAATAATATTTGTCTGGTGAATTTATAAATATATACAGTATAATGAATTTAAATAAAGTATAGAGTAAATAATAGTAATAGTATAGTAGCAATATAGTATAAGAAACAAACAATAATACGTAAATCTAAATCATCAATACAACTTTCAGAATTCTACAACTGCAAATGGTAATGTGAAAATCCACTTTATTTCGTATGCAAATATGGATAAATGAACACTTTTCAATAAATTGTATTTCCTTTTCCGAAGATAAATAGTCGAACAATAAAGCAAACACTCCTCGTAAAATGTTGAAAATGATTTGTTTCTACTCATTTTGATAGCTTTTCTCTGAAATATGTTCGATCGATCATTGACTATTCTGGTAACACTAGATATCATACAGAGTGTTTAAAATATCAGCAATTTTTCTTTCAATTAAACATGAAAAAAATAAATAAATAGAATGTGAAGGATAACTTTGAAAGCAGCGCATTATATAAGAGTGCTTATAAGGAGTTATTAAGAGTACTATAAAATGTTTTGGGAATATTAAAATTAACGCATTTTTTCTTTCTCAACACATAATATATATTAAGATGTGAGTTTCAGAACTACTCTTATCCAAAATTTAAAAAATCGAAAGTTTCCTAATATTGTACTCTACTGGTGAATGTGCATAGAAAAACATTGCAATATACAATTAATAAGAAGTGACAATCCAAAACATTCTTCTAGCACATAAATATTGATAACTTTCTGAAAAATGCAGCATATCCGAGCCACTGGTAAGGCGATTTATACCAAAGTCTAACTAGCACAAATTTATATTAATTACTAACTGAATCTGAAGTTCGTGAAAATGCCTCTTTAGTTACTGATGTAGAGCTCTTACGGAAATCTTTAAAAAACCTGCATAACAAAATCACATGTTGGATGATGCACGTCAAAAACTAATGAGGACCCAATTAATCAAGGGCTAACTGAATCTGAAATTTTATGAAAATCCATGCATTATTTTTAGAGATACAGTTATTGGAAAAGGATGTAAAATGCAGCACTGTAGCGTCTGAAACTAAAAATCGCTAATCTTAGGGCCGTTGCAGAAATAAATGTAATGAAACAACTGAGATATTTTGACAAAACGTGTCTCTTAAGGGATTTTGCGCTATAAAACCCCATATAACCTACCAACCTGTGGAGAGATACCCACCAAAGGCTAATCAGATCCAGTACATAACAAGGTATGACTGAATCTAAAACTTTGTAAAATTCCGTCTATTAATTCTTGGGGAATTGTGCATACAAAATTTTTGTCACATACAGACAGAATGTCAGGCAGATATTTTCTCAAAAAACATCAAATCGTTATCAGGAGCTTCTGAAACGTATAAAACCATCGAAAACTGGAATTCGAAAATTTTTACTTTCTTCTTGTAATGATAGGAGGAAGTAAGTAATTTTATCGTATATTTTAAGCATTGTAAAATTTTAGTTTGCATTAAAAACTAATGTATGCTGTCAGATGTTTTTCGCGATTTTTCAAAATTTTATTTTTTCGACAAAGCGAATTTAAAAAACTCAAGTTCTCACATGTAAAATAATCTCTGAAATGCATAACAAGATGATTGTTATGGAGCACAATTAACATTGCATTTGCAAGTACAAATAAAAGAATTTGATTACAGCATAGCTTATGAGCAGTAATTATTAGAAGTGCAATTTCTGTTGTGGTAAGCATTTCAAATTCAACTAATTCTGTGTATGTTACTTGGTGTGTAGTATAAATTCTATAAATTTATAAAGGACTGCACAGAAGAGTGCAAAAAGATCGCAACTTATTGTCGGAAATTAGTTAAATTTAAATGATTTTTTTTAAATATAAAATAATTGCTAAGGAATTTATTCAGCATCTTCTACAATTTTGGCTCACAATTCCCAAAAGTGTTCTTTATATTTAGAAACCAAAGAAACTCAAATATTTTTGATATTTAAAGAAGTATTTTTATGAAGATGTTTATATAGCTGTTACTGATTATCAGAAACGTTTCCGAGAAGTTTTATTAGTGTATTAGTCTGGTCTCTCATTTTAGAATATAAGTTTTTCAACTATGAAATAAAAAAAAAAATATGTTACACAAACATGTTTTACAATTAAACCTGTTAATTAACTGCCTTAATAATAAAATTAAAGTTAATATTATTTCCTTATTGTTAAATGCATCAATTGTGTTGAAAATGTTTAGTTAAGAATGGCTAGCATCCCTAGATTAGAAGTTCCAATTTGAGAAAACTGATTACTCTGTAATAGAAAGTGGGCGACATGCACTGCAGAAAAAGACAAAATGTTTCTTTAAGTACGCAGATAACAGATGATAATTCGTATTTTTCTCTTTGATTAATTAAAAAATATGTATTTGAAATTGATATTCGCAAAATGTGTAAATTTTTACTTATATTTTATCTAATGGAAATATTGATTACTGGAAGTTTAAAATATAGAAATCTAAACTTACAGATTATTTTGTGAAATACTTCTTGAGTTATATAATTTTGAATGTTAAAAGTTTGAAAATTCTAATATTAAATTCCTTTTTAGTCGTAGAAATCAGATTATAATAAAGATGGTTTTTAAATCCATGAAACAAACTGAGAAAAAAAAGAAATATTTCTGTTTTTGCATATAAGAAAATAAATTACGTCTGAATAAAAATCACCAAGTTGTCCCTTTTTTAAGACAGATAGTTTTAGTTTTGCCTAGCTTTACTGTATGTAAAATATATTTGAGTTAGGAAAGCTTACATCGAAATTTACAGACATTCAACTGGTAAGTAAGAAAACTTTTACTATTTACAAGAAAAAAATAAGGCATCAAAATGAATATTTAATAATTTAGATTGATAGCTTAAAATACTGGAAAGATATAAAAGAAAATCATTTAAACCAAATAAGTTTTCCAAAGTATTGAAATGACATCGTTTTCAAGTTTTTAATTAGGAAATTATATTGAAATTTTAATTTGCATGGCCATTTAAAGTGTTCCTTTAACAAACTTCAGCAAAATAAGAAACAATAAATTTTCTACTTCAGTGCGGAGACAATACATACGTTCTAACATACGTTCAGAGGAAATTTTTAAATTAGCGTAAAAGTTCTTCGACTTTCTCGATATAAAATTTCCTAATTTAGAAATATCTATTCATATTACGTAGCACGAATCGCTAGTTTTATATTTCAAAAGATTACCTTTATTATATTCACAAACCTCAGTTTCTGAGAAAATCTCTGTCGAAACTAACATCAAAGAGTTTTCACATCTCAAGACATAAAAAGGATTTCAAAGATATATTACACCTGAAAGTGTTTTCGCTTTTTACTATTTTCTATCTTTACAAGAGGAAAGCGTTAGATTCGTGAAAATTTTCGACTTCTGGTTATCGACGGATGTACACGGTTTATGGGTCAGAATAACAATGAATCACAAACATAAATCTAAAATGGCATTCTAACATACGTGCAAAACAAATATTCAAATTAGTATGGATTTTTTTTTCTTTCTCGTTACACGATAAATTACCTTATTTGAAATATCTGTCCAGGTTACGTACAACGAACCAATACTTCTGAATTAGTACTTCTATATTTTGAGAAATAACCTTTGAAGTATCTCATGTACGAGACTCAATTTTAGAGAAAGTTTCTGTCAAAACTAAAGATCAAAGAATTTCCTATCTCAAGACGCGAAAAGCATTTCAAAGATGTATTACATCTGAAAGTTAATTCACTTTTTTAGTCTGCTTTGAGATGTATCCTATCTTATACATGTTATTGTGAAAAAACAATTTACCAAAAATTGAATACATAATAAGACACATATAAAATATTCCTATGTAACCAAAAGTATGAAAATATGGAATACAGTAAGCAATAAAACACAATAGTAAACCTACTAGGTAACAGCTAAAATAAATTTTTCCATGTGTTTTCCACCAAAATATGGTTTGGCAGACCGAGAGCATTTTAATATGCGAATCGAATTTTACTTACTCCTAGAATTTCGAATTTTGCGGGCAGATAATAAAAGATTTTTCATAAATAAATTTTTAAATTTCAAAAATAATTTTTTTTCGTTTTTTCTAGAGAAAACAAGTTGGAAATTGCACGTGAAGCGTAGCAAATAACGTGCGTTCGTACGATAACGAAGTTTTAAAATATTCAGATCTTGCTGATATAGTAGAGCGTACTTTGGATACAGTATAGTGGTCGAAATCTTTGTGTTCCTGTAAATATGCAGGAAGTAATTTTTATTATACTTCATTAAAGTATATCTTATTCATAAAATGTGAAGTAGTTTAATATAATTAAAACACGCCCCAAATAATGTTTCCCCGTATAACATTATTTAGTGGAATACATTTGTGTGGCCTTGTAATTTAATAATAAATATTCTTTGCATCACAGATTGTACAAAATGTATTTTTTACTACATATTTCCTAGATTCATGTCTATTATGTTCAAATGAATGTAACACCATTAAAATGCATTTGAAACTTTTTTCCCATTGATCGTAATGTAACTGAATATTTTGATTGTCCCTGTAATTAATCTATGCATCCGATTTTCATAACATTTGAAATAACTCGACAAAATTATGTAATAATTATACATTTTAAATTTCAAACGATTAAAATGCATTTGAAACTTTTTTCCTCATTGACCGTAATGTAACGGAATCCTTTTGATTGTCCCTGTAATTGATCAAGCCATCCGATTTTCATAAAAATTTGAAATGACTCGACAAAATTATTTAAAATTATACGTTTTAAATTTCAAACGATTTAAATGCATTTGAAACTTTTTCCCCCATTGACCGTAATGTAACGGAATACTTTTGATTGTCCCTGTAATTGATCTATGCATCCGATTTTCATAACATTTGAAATGACTCGACAAAATTATGTAATAAATATACATTTTAAATTTCAAAAAATTAAAATGCATTTGAAACTCTTTTCCCCATTGACCGTAATGTAACGGAATCCTTTTGATTGTCCCTGTAATTGATCTAACCATCCGATTTTCATAAAATTTGAAATGGCTCGACAAAATTATGTAATAATTACGTATTTTAAATTTCAAACGATTCGGTTGGGTAGTTTTTGCGTTGTTATATGCGGACAGACAGACGGACAGACAGACAGACAGATGGACAGACAGACAGACGGACGGACTGAGCGACAATAATAGGTGCTACGCATTTACATAATTACGAACGCACCTAAAAAGGATACTTTTCGGAATCTTGGGTGGTTAAGAAGAAATTATTATGTATTTGCGTCCGCAATTATTATACATTTTCGAAGATAAAGAAATGTCCGTCTTTAGTGTAGTTGATGTTCTTTCTGACGTTATAGAACTCGTAACTTTTGAAGAAATAATAAGTTCTGGACAGTTCGTTGAATTGACTTGATGATAGTCCTTAAGAACTTACACTCCTCTTCAAACGTCTTAAAAATCATTTGAATCCGACTTGGGCATATATACCCTTTCCTGAAAGACACTGAGAGATAATGCATTTGAGGATCCAAAAAAACACAATATCTTTCAAAAAAAAAAAAAAAAAAAAAAAAATCTGGTCAAGTTCTATAAAATTTGGTATGGACACTGCCAATTTTATGTGTTTTTAATCGTATTTCTTAACCGTTTGACGGCTATGCAGTGCTATCGCGCTTCATGATTTCAAGTGCAAACAAGCTAAGCGACACTATCGCGCATTCATTTCAGTGCGAGCCAGTATCTCAGTAAAATTAAAGTACACACATTAAGTCGTGTGCTATTTTTGTACCATAAATAAATAAAGTTGCTGTTAGTGTATTTTTCTTTATTTATTTTCTTATTAAATAATGCACTATTAAAAATTTCTGTAAAGACACAGAAAAAAATCGAAATTCTCTATAAATTTACACTGGTTCTCAGTTAAATATATTTTATTGAGTTTCTCAGTCATTATTTTACACACAGTTCCCTCATCTTGTATTTAATTCCCTGTAAGGATTTTTATCTCTTTACTTAAAAATATTTTTATTTTTGTTCAAGCTTGTAATTCAAAATACACACATTTAAAATTCCTTTGCAATTTTAATTTTACATATTAAAAAAGAAAAGAAATGTTTTTTATAAACATAGAACAATTTAGAAAAGGAAAAATCATCTCTTCGGATTTAGTGAGAATATTTATTTACAATAATATTTATCAATAGATTTTTCCCTACTGAATCATAAAAGATATACTTTGTACTCAATAACAACAACAGCTTTTATAGATCAGGGGTAAGGTGCTCTCCGTCTGTCAAGAGGTTCCGAGTTCAAACCCCAGGATGGCTAGGAACGTATTGTGTAAAAATTAAATGATAACGCAACTCAAATTTACTGAAAATTTCAAATACTTTGAGGTCATTCAAGATTGAGTGATTTACTTACTTTTAAAACTAAATGAAATTATTATCATTAAAAAAACATTACAGTCTTGTGTGTTTTTAACGATGTTAGTTTACAAAGTCTGTTATAAAATTATCGCATGACTTCTCTGATATTTAAGAAAATATCAGTTTTTCTAATTTCAGCAATTTTACATAAGTTTAAGATAACGGATTAGGCGTAGATTCTTTGTAATTTCACAAATTTTTTTTCACAGTGTATGTATTGAAAACGAAATGTTAATGTGTAATATTTGACAAATATTACGGGCAACTCGTTGATTTTAGAATGATATTGCATTATAATGAAGTTATATCTGTAATATAGACGAGTTCGGAAGGTACAAGGTGCATTAAACAAATATGGCTTTGCGAAAAAAGTTTTTTTATCATTGTTTTGTTTAAAAAGAAAAAAAATATATCTAAATTCTTTTAAATCAAATTTATGTAACACAGTATATATTTGAGATTCATTTTATGTAACGGATAACACAAAAACTTCTGTGGTTTGTATTAAATTTAAATCGCAATTAATAATTTGCATTTGCTAAAGTATGTGACTATAAATATATTTATCTTTCTCTCTCTATATATACATATATATTTACATGCATATATATATACGTGCATATATACAATAATAATCACAATAATAATAATACGTATATTATTTGTGCCTATGTATCTTCGTAACAAATATTATAATATATGTTACGTAATGCTATAATGTATAGAAGAAAAATCATTTTCCCTATAATACATGTATTTTAAACAGTTTCTTAGAAGCATTGTTTATTTTTTCCCCTATTTCGTGACCAAGACATGAAATTCTTGAATAGATATATCGAAAAACGATAGCACTTTATGCTTGATTACTTTTTATCAAGAATTGTGATTAAGTCTCTGTAGACTGCAAGCTGTTATAGTTTTCATTTCGAAGAAAATGTTGTGAAAAACACTGGGAAACACTTCCAAAACAGTATTAAAAAAAACTGCATTTAAATTAAATATGAAACTTAGCATTTTCATGTTATTTATGAATGAATTAACAGACAGGTTTTAAACTGATTAATATTCTACGCGAGAGGCTATCAAAAAATACTCACATTTTCTGACATTTCAAAATATGATACTGTTATACAAATTGTAATGTATGCGTGAACTTACACCACTGGCTCCAAATATAAAAAACTTCGATATTTTTCGTATAAGGTCGTTTTGCCTATATGTGAAGATCCATAAATTCGATATTGGTTTGGCACCTGAAATCTTAATGCAGTTATCGGACACAATACACATATTTCTGAAAGCTTGGATGACATAAGGATGTTACAGTGTGCAAGGAGCCAAATCATTTCAGTCAGAATTTTGTGGGGTTACTCTGCCAAGATTTTTCTTTTCAATATAAATTGAGTATTCTGAAATCCATTCTTCAATATTTATAAATTTCGCACCTTCCTTGCTAGAGTATTTTTTGATAAACGTTTTAATTTTAATTATGACACTGTAATTGAGAACTACGGCTAATCTCCGCAAAACTTTAAAAAAAAGTGCCGTCCTCACTTGGTCTGCAGCAAGTTGTTGTTAACCCTTTGCGCTCGAAAGGTAATTTTCACTGACCACTAGTCTCCCGCATAAATGGATGCTCCAAATATTTTGGACATTCGTATTTTAAACTAACTTTCTTAGCCTTTTCTAATGGCCAAATAATCTATGATAAAAAAAGACAAAATAAACTGTAAGATATTAGTGGTATCCAAAGCATTTGGCGTCTTGATATATGAGAGACATTTGACAGCACTAGTGGTGAGGGAGAGTCACCTCTCGAGTGCAAAGAGTTAAAACTTTAACACAAGAATAACAAGAGTCAACAGCTTTAACATTCTAAACCCATCTTGTTTATTTTTATTTGTGTATATGTTTTGCTACCTGCAAATCTACATAATTAACAAATAAGTCAATAAACTAGTTTTAATTTTCGAAAACGCTTATAATAGTTTCACACATACCATTTCGAGATTGAAAAAAAAAAAATTAAATTCTCCTCTTCTTCATAAATGGAAAATTTGTAACGTTCCTTGCAACGGCTGTGATTTAACTAAACATGAAACTAAATGTCAAACTAAAGGAAACCATTGAAAATCTGCTTAAAAAAACATTCCCATTATGTAAATATTCAAGAAATTTTAAAATCTTCTATTGCCAAGCATTCTTGGTATTCTGAAGATAGTTTTTATTTTTAACATGCTAAAATTACTTTATTGTCAATTTATCTCTGGAATGGACTTTTATTGAAAATTTAGCTATTTATCTTAATCGTGCAGTCATTTTTTCTTACCGTATATATATATATATATATATATACGGTATATATGTATATATATATATATATATATACACCATGTATATATATATATACAGGGTTTTTCTAAATTCATGGTACAAATTTTAAGGGGTGATAGTACATATCAAGACAAACAATATTAAATAGGACATCAAAGGTCCCAAACGTTTTCCGAAGGAGATAGGCGCTATTAAAGTTTAGGGTCCAAAAATTCAAATAATTATAAAAAAACAGAGAAATTGGTTGATTCGTTTGCGGTTTTCACTAAAACTATTCTTTATGTCAGTATTGTCTTGAAAATAAATTATAAAGAAAAATTTCAAAAAATGCCGATAGAGGGCGATTTAGACTTTGGAGTAACGAACAACTATTTTTTACCATTATTTTTTGCATCTCATTAATTTTTTTAGAAGCTTAGACATAAACTTAAATTTTGAACTGAAAATCTAAATCGTTGGGAGTGGTTAAGTAGCGCAAACTGAGCTGTGTTCAATGGGAGTGGGGAGGTTCAAATTTCAAATGTTTATAAAAAACGGAAAAATTGGTTGATTTGTTTACGATTTTCGCTAAAACTATTCTTTGTGTCAATATTTCCTTTAAAATAAATTTTAAAGATAAATTTCAAAAAACTCCGTTAGAGGGCGCCTTAAACTTTAGTGTAACCAACAACTATTTTTAACCGTTATTTATTGTATCTAATTAAATGCTTGTAAAAGCTTAGACTTAAATTTTGAGCTCAAATTCTAAATCGATAGGAGGGTTAAGAAGAGCAAACTGTGTTCAGTAGTTGAAATGTTACTCTCCCCAACCCTCGAACACAGTTCAATTTTCCGCTACTTAATTACAACGATACAGATTTTGAGCTCAAAATATAAGTTTGAACTTTTACAAGCATTTAATTAGATACAAAAAATAATAATTAATTATAATTGTTGGTTACTCTAAAGTTTAAGGCGCCCTCTGACGGCTGTTTTTGAAAGATATCTTTAAAATTTATTTTCAAGTAAATATTGACATAAGGAATAGTTTTAGCGAAAACCGCAAACGAATCTATCAATTTTTCCGTTTTATATAATCATTTGAAATTTGAACCTTCCCACCCCCATTGAACACAGTTCAGTTTGCGCTAGTTAACCACTCCCAACGATAAAGATTTTCATCTCAAAATTTAAGTTTATGTCTAAGATTCGAAAAAAAATTTATGAGATGCAAAAAATAACGGTAAAAAATATTCGTACGTTACTCCAAAGTCTAAAGCGCCCTCTATCAGCATTTTTTTGAATTTCATCTTTATAATTTATTTTCAAGTTAATACAGACATAAAGAATAATTTTAGTGAAAATCGCAAATCAATTGACCAGTTTTTCTGTTTTTTTATAATCATTTGAAATTTGAACCTCCCCCCACAGTTCAATTTCCGCTACTTAATTACACCGAACGATTTAGATTTTGAGCTCAAAATTTAAGTTTATGTCTAAGCTTCTAAAAAAATTAATGAGATGTAAAAAATAATGGTAAAAAATAGTTGTTCGTTACTTCAAAGTCTAAAGCGCACCCTATCGGTATTTTTTGAAAATTATCTTTATAATTCATTTTCAAGGCAATACTGACATAAAGAATAGTTTTAGTGAAAACCGCAAACGAATCGACCAATTTTTCTGTTTTTTATAATCATTTGAATTTTTGGACCCTAAACCCTATCTCTTTCGGAAGACGTTTGGGACCCTTAGTTTCCCATTTAATATTGTTTGTCTTTGTACTATCACCCCTTAAAGTTTGTACCATGAATTTAAAAACACCCTGTATATACAGGGTGATTCCAAATTTTTTTTACAATAAAAGAGGGGTGATAGTACACATCAAGATAAACAATATTAAATAGGAGACCAAGGGTCCAAAACGTTTCCCAAAGGAGTTAGCCGCCATTAAAGTTTAGGGACCAAAATTTCAAATAAACATAAAAAACGGAAAAATCGGTCGATTGATTTGCGGTTTTCAATAAAATTATTCTTAATGTCGGTATTTTCTTAAAATTAAATTATAAAGATAAATTTCAAAAAATGCCGATAGAGGGCGCTTTAGACTTTGGAGTAACGAACAACTATTTTTTACCGGTATTTTTTGCATCTCATTAAATGTTTTCGTAAGCGTAGACTCAAACTTAAATTTTGAGCTCAAAATCTGAAAGTGGGAGTGGTTAATTAGCACAAACTGAACTGTATTCAGAAGGTTCAAATTTCAAATGATTATAAAAAACGGAAAAACTGGTTCATTGATTTGCGGTTTTCACTAAAACTATTCTTTATGTCGGTATTTTCTTAAAAATAAATTATAAAGATAATTTTCAAAAACTGAAGATAGAGAGCGCTTTAGACTTTGGAGTAACGAACAGCTCTATTTTGGCGTCATTTTTTGCATCTTATTAAATGCTTTCGTAAGCTTAGACTTAAACTTAAATTTTGAGCTCAAAATCTGAATTGTTGGGAGTAGTTAAGTAGACAAACTGAACTGTTTTCAGAGAGTTCAAATTTCAAATGATTATAAAAAACGGAAAAATTTGTCGATTAGTTTGCGATTTTCGCTAAAACTAATTTTAAAATGAGCATTTTCTTGAAAATAAATGTTAAAGATAAATTTCACAAAATGCCGATAGAGGGCGCCATTGACTTTGGAGTAGCGTACAACTATTTTTAACTGTTATTTTTTAAATCTCATTAAATGCTTTCAAATGCATAAACTTAAATTTTAGGCACAAATTCTGAATCGTTGGGAGTGTTTAAGTAGCAAAAAAATTGAATTGTGTTCGAGGAGAGCTGAGGGTTAAATTTCAACTCCTAAAGACACTTCAATTTGCGCTACTTAACTACTAATTATTCAGATTTTGAGCTCAAAATTTAAGTTTAAATCTAAGCTTCCGAAAACATTTAATAAGTTTTAGCAAGCATTTAATTAGAAGAAAAAAATAATGGTTAAAATTAATTGTTGGTTACTCTGAAGTTTAAGGCGCCCTCTAATGGAACTTTTTGAAATTTATCTTTAAAATTTATTTTCAAGAAGATACTGACTTAAAGAATAGTTTTATTTTAAACCGCAAACGAATCGACAAATTTTTCCATTTTCTATAATTATTTTAAATTTGCCCCCCCCCCCCTTTAAACACAGTTCAGTTTGTGCTACATAACTACTCCCGACTATTCAGATTTTGAGCTCAAAATTTAAGTCTTAAGTCTAAGCTTTCAAAAACATTTAATGAGATGCAAAAAATAACGGCAAAAAATAGTTGTTCGTTACTCCAAAGTCTAAAGCGCCCTCTATCGACATTTTTTGAAATTTATCTTTATAATTTATTTTTATGAAAATACCGACATAAAGAATAGTTTTAGTGAAAACCGCAAATCAATGAACTAATTTTTCCATTTTTTTTTATAATCATTTGAAATTTGAACCCTCTGAACACAGTTCAGTTTGTGCTACTTAACCACTCCTACTTTCAGATTTTGAGCTCAAAATTTAAGTTTGAGTCTAAGCTTACGAAAACATTTAATGAGATGCAAAAAATAGTTGTTCGTTACTCCAAAGTCTAAAGCGCCCTCTATCGGCATTTTTTGAAATTTATCTTTATAATTTAATTTTAAGAAAATACCGACATTAAGAACAATTTTATTGAAAACCGCAAATCCATCGACCAATTTTTCCGTTTTTTATGTTTATTTGAAATTTTGGTCCCTAAACTTTAATGGCGGCTAACTCCTTTGGAAAGCGTTTTGGACCCTTGGTCTCCTATTTAATATTGTTTGTCTTGATGTGTACTATCACCCCTCTTTTATTGTAAAAAAAAATTGGAATCACCCTGTATATATATTGCCTTAATTAATATTAGTTTGATATTTATTTTTACTTAATTATTTGTTTTATATTATTAATTTTTATATTACTAGTTTTATATTATTAGTTTTATATTACTCCAGTTTTCCCATATTTTTATGTCTTTTTTCGTTTTGTTATAATCTACGTTTTAATTTATTTAATTTATAAGTATTTATTTATTTTCAATTTTCTTCCCTATTCCCCTTCTACTCTGTGTTCTATTGTTATGATTATACTCTTCTTTGATTGGCTGTTGTCTTCTGCTTCCTGTTGGCTGCTGATTTCCACATTTAATTGGTTGTTTCTTCATTTTTCTCTTATCTTTCATTTCAGTCTTGCTGCCGAATTCATAGTAGAAGATCGCCTTCTTTGCCTCTGACGAAGAAAGACTGAGATCTTTTAAAAGGCTTATTGCATTTAAAAAAAATTATGGTGTTTTAAGATCTTTTATTTTTTATTATTTCACATCAGGGTTTAACTAATAATTTTTAGTTTTCACATGCCTGCAAGAATGTGACATTTAAGAAAAATAATAGACCGGGAATGGCAGCCCAGATAATCACCCCATCGGGTTTACGATGAGAATCTTGGATTAGTTATCTCAATTCGCATATTAAAACACAATCGATCTGCCAAGTCATAATTTGGTGGAATACACCTAAATACCCTATTTTAGCGATTGACTCATTGGTTTAGCATTATGTTTTCCTGCTCTCTGTCCTCCATGTTTTCATACTTTTAGGTACAGGAAAGCACAATATTAACCTGGTAGGACGCGCGCAGGGCCTAAAAGACCCGGAATGCGTGTGGTTTTTACAATTGTAACCACTAATTTTTTAAAAGTGATCTTTAGCTTATTTTATCGCAAAATTTGTAAGAATTGTCTCCGTCTTAATAAAGTGACTGTAATAATGTGATTTTATTAGTGGCAAAGTTAAAACCATTCATACCATGGTTAAGCGCGCGTTCTCCCGGGTTAAACCTACGCGCCAACCGCAAATATCTGATTTTTAAGTATTTTCACTAAGATATGACTTGGAATACCGACTGCGTTTTAATATTCGGATCAAGATTTAACTAATCCTAGATTTTCTTCTGTAAACTCGATGATGTGATTGTTTGTGCTGCCGATTACTGGTCTATAAGGAACAGTTTTGTAGGAAAGGGGAGTAAAAATGACAATCACGTATTGATTTCTGTAAAGATTTAGCAAAATTTGTATCTATATAAAAAAAAGAATGAATCTCTACATATTCTTATATGTGTAGGCACACCTGAAAACCTAAAAAAAAAATTACAAAAAAAACTTATTTTGGAAGACACGTGTACATACATAGTAATTTCGATATACTCGAAAATAGCGATGTCTACGTATGGATTACACTACATTACATAAGCAAAAACGAACACACTTAAAATAATATGAATACATGCTGAATAGTTGTACGTTAAAATATAATAAATAAGAATGTATTCGTTAAAAATACAAAAGCTTGCTCATTGGTATGCAAAAAATAAGAACTTTAATATGAATTTATACATTTAAAGATACAATAAAATGTAAAATTTACGTTTCGAAATGCTTATGCAGTCGTCCTCAGGTTAAAATATTTTATCCTGAGGAAGATTGCTGAATCAATTGTAAATGTAGATTTTATATTTTATTTTATTTTTAATTGTACTAGTTCAGATAAAAATTCTTCTTTTATATTATACCGAGGAAGACTGCAGAATCTTTTCGAAAGTTAGATTTTATATTATAATTTATTTTTGATTGTACAATAGGGTGGTGCGAAAAAACAAAAGTTTTTATTTCCGAATCGCTATAGTGCGGAAAAGTTGCAATTGGTAAATACAAGAAAAACTAAAAATTTTTTTTTTCAAATCGGACTTTATCTTCCGATCGCGCAAACCACCTAAAAATTAAAAAAAAAAATGGAAAATTTCCGATTTTTTCGGAATTTTTTTAAAATATTACATATACATATTTTTAATACTACAGTGAAAATTATTTGCATATTGTATTGTTTAATAATAATAAAAAGCAAATTGCGTTTAGAGACTATCTTCCAATCGCGCAAACTCATTAAAAATCGGGAAAATTTTTCAATTTTCAGTGATTTTGATGCATTAAGAAAATAATTAAATGTGTTCAGTTTTCAGTTTGTGGTCTCCTGTTAAAATTTAAATGAAAAACAATACATTGAGCATATTATGCCCTTTTTTAGCAGTCTAGATCTTACCATGACCAGATTGTTGCAGGGCGAAAAAGTTATTAGTTCGCGCAACTCCTATTAGCCAAGTTGCACAAGAGCGCTGAAGTCGCCCTACGTGTGTACACCCTGTGAACGAATTTCATTTCTTAATTGGTGTATTGTAACTCTCTCTCTTTGTTATTTTAAATACATTAACAAGTGACATGGATACGGATATGCATACGTCGTTGACAAAGAAAATTACTAGACAATCTTTTCATTGTCCTATATTTTTTCACCCAAAAGATTTTTTGCCAAATATTTTTCCAACACACGAATATAGCACCTGTGAGAGACAATAAAAAGCACCCTTTAAATTTATTTAAATGCTTTTAAAATTGTTAAAAATACTTCTGGACTTTTTCTATAATTGTGTCCATATAATACGCATTGATATGTAGAATATACAAGTTTGAAGATGTTTTATAGTAAATTTAAACAGATGTATGTTATCGCTCGTGATATTTGTCTCAGGAATGAGGAGGATAGCAAAAGTGTCTTTCTCCCATTTTAAGAAAGATAGAAGAAAGATATATTTCTTAATATCCTTTCTTCGATCAAAATATATGGCATGTGGTTCTTATGAATCCATTTGACTTTGCAGTAAATTTTTTCTAGTGCGGCTGTTTTCCCTTCTAATTTTGTATCGGCCAATAACTTGAGAAGCATCTATTTTACTTATTGCAGCAATGTCT
Organism: Maratus speculifer; assembly: GCA_964019185.1. NCBI lineage: Eukaryota > Metazoa > Arthropoda > Arachnida > Araneae > Salticidae > Maratus > Maratus speculifer. Next base: position 350,467,240 of record OZ025290.1, on the reverse strand, counting down.
TCTAGCTCACTCTACGCTATAGCAGCACTTGACAGTCAGATACACCATTGCAATCGCAACGTAAAGATGTGGATTGCAACTCTACTTTCATTTGCCATGGTAATTTCTTCTTGTTAAATCTGATAGACTGTATAGGTATGATAATGAGATTTTACATATACCTATATAAGCATTAAAATTCTCCTGTGTTTCTTCTAAATGCTTAAGATCTTTCATTTCCGCTTCAAGAGATTTAAGAGGTTGCCTTTTCAATATATAATTTCATCTTCTATGTCTTGTACACAGTTTTTTTTTCTGGCCTCTTTTTGATTTATAGCACCAATTTTTCCCGTTCCGTACTTTCTCTGGAGGTAGATAAATCTATGATCAATGATTGGAATTTTGTTGTACTTTTCAGACGTACAATTAGTCTTAATCGGACTCTCCCTCACATCTGGAGACTTTTTACAGGAGCAGTGTAAATTCATTTCGTATTTCCAGGCTGAAATATCACACAGTTGAGTTCCCCTTTTTTTTTTAAATTCATCAACTTTTTTATAAGGTTTGATTTTTTTTAGCTCAAATATAAGATTTCGTTAGTTTATAATACTTATTGTAGTAGGCATTATCTAAATCATTCTGTAATCAGAAACGTTTGGGATTGACGCCTTCTGATAAATATATTTTATTTTTTCTGGCACTGTATTCCTGACAGATGATAAATTCGTTTTAATGTTGTTGAGTTTACTTGCTAATAGAAACCTCTTCTCAAAGCAGCATCGAAGAACATTTTCGTGTGTTGGAAGAATATTTGGCACGAAATCTCTTGGATGACCGAATATATTACAATGAAATGTCTAGTAATTTTCTTTGTCAACGACGTATGCATATCCGTATCCATGTCACTTGTTAATGTATTTAAAATAACAAAATACACCCAGTTAAGAAACGAAATTCGTTCACGGGCTCACTGATACGAAATGGCGCACTATGCAAATGGACGGGGGTGGGGAAAGATGGGTGTGCACACATAGGGCGACTTTAGTGCTGTTGCGCAGCGTGGCTAACAGGAGTTGCGCGAACTATCAAACCTTTTCGCACTGCAGCGATCTGGTCATGGTAAGATCTAGATTGTTCAAAAAGGGCATAATATGCTCAATGTATTAATTTGCAGTTAAATTTTACCAAGAGACCGCAAACTGAACTGATTTAATTATTTTCTTAATACATCAAAATCATAGAAAATTGAAAATTTTCCGGATTTTTAATGAGTTTGCGCGATCGGAAGATATTCTCTAAACGCAATTTATTTTTTACTTTCTTCTATCTTTACAAGAAGAAAGTATTGGATTCATGAAAATTTTCGACTTCCGGTTTTCGACGGATTTATACGTTTTAAAAGGTCCTGAACACGTTTTGACTATTTTTAGAAAATGTCTGTCTGTGAGTCTGTCCGTCTGTCTGTCTGTCTGTGTGTCTGTCTGTCTGTATGTGACAAAAAATTTGTGGGCGCTCTATCTCAAGAACTAATTCTCGAAATTTAATAAAATTTTATATTCAGTTAGACCTTGATATGAATTAGTGCCTATTGGTTTTTGGTGAAAATTGGCCTGCAGGTGGCGCTGCTATACTACGTTTTTCATGATTATCAAGATTGCTATATCTCAAGAACTAATGCACAGAATTTCACCAAACTTCAGATTCTATGACCCCTTGATATACATAGACGCTGATTAAGTTTTGGTGTAAATTGGCCAGCAGGTGGCGCTGCTATGCCACGTTTTTCATGATTTTCAAGATTGCTATATCTCAAGAACTAATGCACAGAATTTCACCAAACTTCAGATTCTGTGACCCCTTGATATACATAGACGCTGATTAAGTTTTGGTGTAAATTGGCCAGCAGGTGGCGCTGCTATGCCACTTTTTTCTGGATTTTCATGATAGCTATATCTCAAGAACTAATGCACAGAATTTCACCAAACTTCAGGTTCCGCGATACCTTCAGATACATAGCCGCTGATAAGGTTTTGGTGTGAACTGCCCTATAGGTGGCGCTGCTATGCTACATTTTGCACGATTTTGCGATAGCTATATCTCAAGAACTATTGCAGAGAACTTCATCAAATTTCAGATTCTGTTACTCTAGAATATATAACATAATTAGACGCTGATTACATTTTGGTGTTAACCTTTCAACAAGTGCTGCAGCTATGCTGCATTTTGCACAATTTTTCCGATAGCTATATCTTAACAACCAACGCACAGAATTTCATCAAACTTCAGATTCTGTTACAAAATGGCATATTACATAATTACACGATGATTACGTTTTGTTATAAATCCTTCAACTGATGGTGCTGCTGTGCTATATTTTACACGTTTTTTTTTAAACTAGCTATATCTCAAGAACTAATGCACAGAATTTCATCAAACTTCAGATTCTTTTACACCATAACATAATTAGACGCTTTTTTACGTTTTGGCATAAATTGTCCAAGATATGGTGTTGCTGTGCTACGTTTTGCATTTTTTTGTTATAACTATATCTCAAGAACTAATGGACGAAATTCCATCAAATTTCAGATTCTGTTAGGTCTTGACATAGGTTTTTGTATAAATTACCCAACATGAGGCACTACTAAGCTCATTTTCTCAGAATATTAATTAAATTTTGCGTTTTAGGCTTTTCGGATACCAGAATCTCATTAGGCTAGGTCAAATGTTCGAGGAAATTCGATAGTAGGTAACTTTGGAGTCACCACGTTTTTTTTTTTTTTTTTTTTTTTTTTTTTTTTTTTTTTTTTTTAATATTAAAATGTACTTATGAGATAGAAGAAAGTTTTGGGATTGACACATCCAACTAGTTTTATTATTGTTAAACAGTATAATATGTAAATATTTTTCATTATAGTGATAAAATATATGTATATGTAATATTTTTAAAAAATTCCGAAAAAATCGGAAATTTTAAATTTTTTTAAATTTTTAGGTGGTTTGCGCGATCGGAAGATAAAGTCCGATTTCAAATTTTTTTTTTTAGTTTTTCTTGTATTTACCAATCGCAACTTTTTCGCACTATAGCGATTCGGAAATAAAAACTTTTGTTTTTTCGCACCACCCTATTGTACAAGCTTATATTAAATTTCGTCTTTTTATTTTATCCCGATGAAGATTACAGAATCAGTTCGAAACGTAGATTTTATATCATATTTTATTTTTAATTATAAAAGTTCATATTAAAATTCATGTTTTAGGTAGCTTTCATTACAAAAAGTAAAAAGCTACCTATTGCAGCCGTCCGGAGGAAAGCACTTCCGGAAAATTTTGGTATATTTTCACCGATCATGACCCCCAGACCCCAAAAACACCCTCCGTTCAAATGTTGACATATATATATATATATATATATATATAACCATATATATATATATATATAACCATATATATATATATATATATATATATATATCTGATTTTTGTCATGCGATAACTAACGTATTTATGAACCGATTTGAATGAAACTTGGTATGTACATAGTACATACAAATGTATCGACCGAGTTCGGTGGTCAGCATCATCCGCCATTTTGTTTCAAAATGGCGGCCATTTTAAATTTTTTAAAAAATTTAAAATTTAAAATTAAATGCGAAAAAATTAAAGGTTGAAAAATATTTTTCTTTTACGTTTTAGAACTTAAAACAACGATTCCAGAACACTTTTTATTTTGTCTATATCTTAAAAAATGATTGAGTTATAGCACTTTGAATTTTTCTTATGGCTGACATTTTGAAACGATCTAATTTTTGTCACGTGATAACACACGTATTTATGAACCGATTTCAATGAATCTTGGTATGTACATAGTACATACAAATGTCTCGACCGAGTTCGTTGGCCAGCATCATCCGCCATTTTGTTTCAAAATGGTGGCCATTTTAAATTTTTAAAAAATTTTAAAATTTAAAATTTAATGCAAAAAAATCAAAATTTAAAACATATTTTTCTTTTACGTGTTAGAACTTAAAACAACAATTCCAGAACACTTTTTATTTTGTCTATATCTTACAAAATGATTGAGTTACAGCACTTTGAATTTTTCTTATGTCTGACATTTTGAAACGATCTGATTTTTGTCACGTGATAACACGCGTATTTATGAACCGATTTCAATGAAACTTGGTATGTACATAGTACATACAAATGTCTCGATCGAGTTCGTTGGCCAGCATCATCCACCATTTTGTTTCAAATGGTGGCCATTTTAAATTTTTAAAAAAATTTAAAATTTAAAATTAAATGCGAAAAAATTAAAAGTTGAAAAATATTTTTCTTTTACGTGTTAGAACTTAAAACAACAATTCCGGAACACTTTTTATTTTGTCTATATTTAAAAAAATGATTGAGTTATAGCACTTTGAATTTTGCTTATGGCTGACATTTTGAAACGGTCTGATCTGAACGATCCACAATGTTGCTTTAAAATGGCATACACTTTATGATATCGTGGAATTTAGTGACTCTCTAAATCGCTTAAAATAAAACCAGGTTGAATAAAAGATGACTAATTTCTAAAAATTCCTATTAATATTCAGTCTTGACAAAAACTAGTATTCAATCTTATAAAATCACTAATTTTATAAGATTATTTCTACTAATTTGAGCTTAGTATTTTTGAACAATGTAACTTACCTTAAAATAAATAAATAAATATGTAAGTATATGAAAGCTACCTCTTCCTCCCGGCATTGCCGGAAGGACTTTTTATTTTATCCCGAGGATGACTGCAGAATCAAATTGAAACGTACATTTTATATTGTATTTTATTTTTAATTGTACAAGTTCACATTAAAGGTCTTGATTTTAATTTAACATTAAGACGACTGCAGTGGCAGCCGAATTGTAGATTTTATGTTATATGTTATTTTTAATTGAACAAGTTCTATTAAAATTCTTGTTTTTGTTTTATCCAGAGGATGACTGCAGAATAAACTCGAAACGTAGATTTTATATATTTTATTTCTAATTGTACTATTTCATAGTGAATTTCTTGTTTTTTGTACCAATGAGCAAGAATGAGTGCTTTTAACGAATACATTCTTATTTAGAAAATATTTTTATTAATCCCATTTACTAGGTAATCAACTTTTCTATTATAAACATTTTTGCATTCAATTTAAAATAGTTATTCATGCAAATATATCGCTTGATAAAATTTGAAAAAAGTAAAAACTTTTTAAATACAATTTGAACGAATACAATAACGATGTCAATTTGATAAATTTCATTTAAACTATTATTTTGATAAATTAATAATTTGAAAGAAAGAAATCCAGGAAATCTCGTTAAGAAATATAAAGGCTCTTCCAAATTTTTAAGAAAAATCAAATTATGTTTTAAAGATTAGCGCAAATTTATTTTCGAAAAAATCAACATTGAATGAGATCGACTCCAAACTGATGAATACAATTTTACATTAAACAGAAATTTCAATATTTTTGGCCGATGTTTGCCCTAAAATTAAAATTTATATGTATATTTTGAAAATATCTTTTTTTTAAACATTTTAAATGTCAAAGTTTAAATTGAAATTAATTAATCTATCCCACATCAGCAGTTTTATCCAAAATATTTTGTTTCTTGAAAAAAATAAATCCTTTTCGCAAACAGATAAAAGACTTTTTTTTATTATTTCATGGATGTATGCTGCCTGCATGACTGCATTAAATCGAGCCAAAAAACTTTTTAATGGCCCGTCTACAAACGATATAACGGTTGGAGGAGGGAGGGGGAGTCATGAAAGTTTGACAGTTTAAGACAGAGGAATGAGTGGGTAAGAAGTAATGTGACGTCACACCAGGGAAATCTTGTTAAGGAATATAAATGCTCTTCCAAATCTTGAAGAAAAATCAAATTAATTTTTAAAAAATTATCGCAAATTGATTTAATTTTTTTAATTAAATTTAACGTTAAATGAGATTGACTCCTAACTGATGAATGCAATTTTAAATTAAGGGGATATTTCAATAATAATTGCTGATTTTTGCGATAAAAATCAAATCTAAATGTATATATTGGAATGTTCGTTTCTTAAAAACATTTTAAATGTCAAAATTTAAAGGGAAATTAAATAATCTTTCCCACATTAACTGTCTATTCCAAAATACATTAAAATAAGAAATCTTTTTCGCATACAGATAAAAGTGATGGATGTATGTTGCCTGTGAGGGTACTTCGGTGAGGTGCTGCACTCCACCGTGTGCCACACATGGCACATACTTAAATACGCAATACTTATCATTATGTGTCATTAATTTGGCCAATAGAATCGCTGTAACTTATAAAGAACAGTCCAATGAATGGAATAACACTTATTTTGTCCAAATCGAGATGACTGACAAAAATTTAACATTTGTTCTTCGGAAAAATAAATATATTCAGTCAAGTTATTAAGGAAAAATTTAATTTCATTATTTTTACTCAATACTTAAAAATTTTAATATAAAGAAAATTGTAGCGTATTAAGCAGAAAAAATTAATTAACTTAAGCCCATTTAAATGTTCTTGATCTGGGTTTTTTAACGCAATACAGTCATTGCAAAATCATATGCCCCTAAACGATATTGGCAATTTAATTGAAGCTATTAAAATCGCTTTTCAAAATATAGATGTAGAAAAGCTTGACAATGTATTTTTAGCTTTACAAACATTTATGGAAAAAAATATGATGTCAGGCGGAGGCAACTCGTACAAAATTACACATCTCAATAAGGAAAAACTTCGTCGTCAAAATCTTCTTACGCCAAACTTGGTGTGTAATCCGGAAGCTGTATTATGTGCAAAATATCATTTAAATTTTGCTTTAATTGCGATTTAAAGTATTACAACTTTGTAATTTTATTCCCATTTTTTACTTTCTGCAAAAGTAGCATTTATTTTAGACAAATTTTTCGAAGACAATTTACAGGATCCACACGCTTTTAAGTGACTTAACCATTTTCTAGGGATTCCACAGCTACTATATCAGTCAAAAATTATTTTCTTCCTAATGAATTCGCGATTCTATAGATAGAAGATAGTTCTATGCGATTACTGGTTGAAGAATCCTTAAAAAATCAGCGTGGCTTAAGAGCACGCAAATCTTGTATTTTTAAAACTAATTTGCTTACTGATTTAAGAAAAGACAGAGGGAATGTTTGGTAAGTAAATGTTATTGATTGATAGCATATTACCCTGAAGTATCTGAAAAATGTTCAAACAAAATCAAAAAATCGTTATTATCAATAATCGGTACAAAAGTATTCAAATGTAGCAACTAATTTGGGACAGAGGGAATACAAGTTATTATTAAAGTTATTATTAAAGAATTAAAGTATAATAATTTCAATACATCTAAAATTTTCAGAACCAGTAGAGATTAAACAATATTGAGTAATTAATATCGAACACACTTAATAAATAATTTTTATTAAACACATTTAATAGGGTTACGATATCTTTACAGTAAAAATATTTCGAAATGTTTCAAGAAAGAATCCCGAAACAATTTGCATATTTTATCGGAAATTTGAATTATTTTATGTCCTACCACAATTACAGCAATAATTCTTGTTATACTTTTAAAAGGTTTTAACTTTTCCAAAAACAACGATCTACGCATGCGTGCTTCATTTTTTATGTCCCATTAATCATTTTTAAGACTATAAAATAAAAAATATCTGCCTTCAGATAAATGCATTCTGTACAAATGACATTCTTTGTCTGGATATCAATGGATAAAGGGCTGTGCAGATATAATGTTATGATTTTAGAGGTCTGGCATATGATATCGTAAGTTATCTCAAAGAGAATTGGAGTTGTATTTTGATATCGATATCATTTTTGATCCAACCAAAATTTTCTTTTTTTATTTGTTACATGGTCATTGGTACACAATAGCATGTTATTTTTTAGTCTGTTGTCTATTTTTCTCAAAATTCAAAGTTCGTATTAAATTCACTAAATTACTATAAAGTTATTCAATTCTAAAATAAGAAGTACCCCAACGTCTTACATTCTAATTCTTCTTCATATCTGTATGCATATATAATCACGGTTCGAGAAACTATATTTGAAGCAAATTTAAAATGAAGCTAGTGTTTACTAATAGAAAGAAGTAGTAGAAGCGAAGGAAAGTTGTCCACTTGTTTTGTTGATGAGAATTTCTATTTATTCCCACCCTACCCCTCCTCCGACGGGGCAAGTGCAACAGGCAATTACTGGAATTTCAGTTTAGTTTTACTATTGAGTACATTATGTAGCAAAATACTGTTAAAAATACTTTTTAATTTATTTTATATTGTAATATATATTATATTATTATTTTATGTACTATTACTTTTAAGTATTATTTGATACAAAGTTTTTCATATGCAAAATAATATTATTTTGGATTTTCTTCATTTGAAATATACAAGCAAGCGGAAAATAAGTGAAATCAGTTTTGTATATAACTTCAAACAAAAGAAATAAATTTCAGAAATCAAAAGTTTTTAACACTTTGATAACGATATCAGTGAAGATGAGCGGATTCGAGGGATGATAACATATGATATCAAAGGGGGAAGAGGGTGCAAAATTACCAAAATTTCGATAGTGTTATATGCACAGCCTTTAAAGTACGTAGCTAATTTAATATATTTATGCTTCATTTTTTGAATTTTCATTTTATCTGTGATACGAAACTTTAAATTTGCTTAGTAAGACACCGAAGAAAAAAGTAATGATTTTTTATAATGTCTAACTATAAAATAATTATTCTTTCTAATAAAATCTGAATGTATCTGCCAAATAGGTATATATTAGGAAATATTCCTTAAAATTGAAAAATTTCACTTCTTTGTTGTGAAACATAAGAGTAAAAAGCCGTGGCATCTTAATGCCCCACTTTTTTTCTAGAATCTACTAAAAAATGTTTTACTTACCTACACAGATTTTCTAGTACTCAATTAAAAATATTTATTCGTACAGATAGTCTCTTGTTAAAATTATTTAATAAAAACTTTCTAAATGCATTTTCAGCGGATGTAATAACAAATTCTACTTTATAGTTCGAATTTAAATTATTATTTGAATGCATTAAACTGATTGAAAAAAAGAAACCGAGAAAAACGCATTCAGAAAAATAAAAGATCTTCTAAATCTTGAAAAGATATCTAATTACAATTTTAAAGATAAACTGAAGTTAAGTATGAGAAAGAAAAAACATTAAATAGGATTGACTTTAAACTCGTGAATGCAAATTTAAATTTCATAGAAAAATCATTCATTTATGCTGATGTTTGCCATAAATTTCAAGTCTAAATGAATATTTAAAAAAAAAAACGTTTTAACTGAAACATTTTTAATGTCAGAATATAAAGGAAAGTTAATTAATCTATTCTACACCAGCAGTTTTATCCAAACTGTAACATTTTATTAAAAAATATATTTTTTTTTCACATACCTTTAAAAGTCTTTTTTTTAATTGATGGATGTATTTTGCCTGTATGACTGCATTAAATCCCATCAAAAAGTTTTCTATTGCCTTTTTTACACGTGTTTACAAAGTTTACTTTGAAATTTTTAAAAAGAACATTTGAAAAATGTTTCTAGGCATGATATTTAAATTTTTAATGAAATGAAAACATTTTATGTAATGTTTGGTTGTTGCCGTAGCTTAATGATTTTTTCGAAAGCACTAACTAACACAGTTATTTCACTAAATGAGTCAAGAACTAATGAATTTATCGTGATATTTGTTATTCCTGTGTTTTTGGAACTACATTAATTTCTACGTCTTTTTCGATTCAAATTTTGAAACATGCAAATTTTAAAGGTTCGGGTCCATATTGCAACACATAATACAGGTAAATAAGAAAGAAAAATCTTTTAGATATATAGCAGGAGGAAATAGTATTTTATCTATTCCTTATTAAGTTATTCTTTTCTATACAAAGGTGAAACAAATTTTTTTGAAGAGTAATCTGACTTGTATGTTACAGTATAATAAAATGAATACATCTAAAATTCTCAGAACTATTAATAATTAAACTGTGTTACATAATCAAAATCAAATAGAATTAAATTACTTTTATCAACCACATTTAATAAGGTTGGATATGACACCCACACAGATTTTCTTGTGCTCAATTTAAATATATATGTAGATTTGTGAAAATGGACTTTTTGTAAAATTGGATAAAAAAAAGTCTTTCTAAATACAATTTGAGCGAACGAAAAAAATGATTACGACTTCAGAGTTTGCATTTAAATTATTAATTTGCTACATAAAACTGCTTGATAAAGAAACACTGATAAATTGTTGCTAAGAAAAGTAAATGATCTTTCGAATCTTGAAGTGAAATCAAATTACAATTTTAAAGATAAGTTCAAGTTAATTTTCAGAATGAAAAAGCATTAAATAGGATCGACTTAAAACTCATGAATGCAAATCTGAATTTCAAAGAAAATAAATTAATCTTTGCTGATGTTTGCGATAAATTTTAAATCTAAATGTATATTTAACAAAGAAGGTTTTAACTCAAATATTTTTAAAGTCAGAATATAAAGGGAAATTAATTAATCAATCCCACATCAGCAGTTTTATCGAAAATACATTTATTTATTTAAAAATATGTCTTTTTTGCATACAAATGAAAGTCTTTCTTTAAATTTGATGGATATATCCTGCATGTCTGACTTCATTAAATCCTAAAAAAAGTTTTATATTGGATTCTTTACAAGTGTTTGCGAAGTTTATTTTGAAAAAAATTGAAGGAATGTTTGAAAATGTTTGTAGGTGTGATATTTAAATTTTTAATGAAATTAAGGCTTATTATATAAAGTTTCGTTGTTGCCGTAGCTTAATGACTTTTTCGAAAACTTTAATTAATATATATTTTTTTTTCAATGAGTGAGTTTTGAGCTAATGAATATTTCGTAATTTTTGCTATTCCTGTGTTTTCGGAATTAATCTATTTTATACGTAATTTTCATCTTAAATTTCTGAACATGCAAATTTTGCAGGTTAAAATCCATGTTACAACGCACGATACAGGTTAATAAGAAAGAAAAATCGCTTAAACATATAGCAAGAGAAAATAGTAACTTCTTTATTCGTTTTTATTATGTTCTATTCTATATATATATGTATATATATATATATATACATATATATATACATACATTTAAATCGTTTAGACATATAGCAAGAGAAAGTAGTAACTTCTTTATTCGTTTTTATAATGTTCTATTTTATACGTGGTTATATATATATATATATATATATATATATATGCACACACACACACACACACACACACATATATATATATATATATATATATATATACATACATACATACATATATATATATATATATATATATATATACATACATATATACATACATATATACATATATATATATATGTACATGCATATATATATATATATATATATATATACACACATATATATATATATATATATATATATATATATATATATGTATATATATATATATACATATATATATATATATATATATATATATGATAAAATCCATTGGTGAATCTTGTCTACTTTTAATGGTATTATATATATATATATGTATGCATATTTAGCATTGCCTTTGATAACGAGCTAAATACCACATTTCCAATTTTATTCCAAATTTTGAAAACTCCTCTGTTTGATATAATTTGGCATTAACAAGTTTTTCCAGTAATTGATGTTGATTTGTAGTATTATCTAATGGTTCTATATAAGCATTCAAATTGCTTTGATGCTAAAGCACAAGTAATTATGAATGTATTTTCATTTTTATTTTTATTTCACTATGATTTGTAAAATTCATTCTAAAAATCCAATTCGTTTATGGGTATCTTATATATTATTAAATTATATATAATCGTATAGCTATATGTTTATCATTAGCAAATTATTTAATTTTTATACACAATGTCTAATGCTGCTATGCGCATTATCATTGTGTATTATTTGGATTTCTACTTTCTAGTCATTTGATACCTTTCTTTAAGAATTTCCATTTGATTGCTACTTGTTTTTCATCACTCTGATTGATTCATGTTGTATTATATTACTGTCATATTGAAATTATTTATTCTATTAATGTATATATATATTTAATACTTTATTTATTTAATCTTTCTATATAAGTATCTTTATCAATATTCAATTACAGTTTAATTATTTTTCTAATATTTTTTCTTTGAAATATTTTTTCCAATGCATTTAATATATTGATAATTCTATTATGGTCTTATTATTTATTTAATATTTTTCTTTGAATTGAGTTCTAATTTGCGATTAATCGGGTAATATGGAAATCATTTTTAGGTCTATCCTGATTCCCATTCAGATATTAGTCGCAATTAATGAGGCTATTTAGCATTGTCCTTGATAACGAGCTAAATACCACATTTCCAATTTTATTCCAGATTTTGACAACTGCTCTGTTTGATATAATTTGGCATAAACAAGTTTTTCCAGTAATTGATGTTGATTTGTAGCATTATCTTATTCCTGTTCTCTCTCTCTCTCTCTCTCTCTATATATATATATATATATATATATATATATGTTGAGCAGTATTTCTACTTGTATGTTAAAGTATAATAACGTCAATTCATCTAAAATTTTCAACGTCTATAAATATTAAATTACGTTACATAATCAAAATCAAACGCACTTTAATTATTTTTATTAATCACGTTTAATAAGGCTGCGATAAAGCATCTACAGTGTTTCTCTAGTATTCTATTTGATATATTTATTCGTAAAGATAATGTTTGGTAAAAATGGATTAAAAAGTGTTTCTACATTTTGAGCGAATGCAATAATGAATTCAATTTCATAGTTTACGTTTAAATTATTATTTGAATACATTAAATTGCTTGAAAAAGAAAAACGAAGAAAATGTCTCTAAGAAAAATAAACGATCTTCAGAATCTTGAAGAGAAATCAAATTACAGTTTTAAAGATAAGCTCAAGTTAATTTTCAGAATGTAAGAGCGTTAAACAGGTTTGACTTGAGATTCATGAATGCGAATTTGAATTTCAAAAAAAAAAAAAAAAAATCATTAATTTATGTTGATGTTTGCGATAAATTTCAAATCTAAATGCATAATTTGAAAAGAACGTTTGGATTGAAACATTTTTAATGTCAGAATACAAAGGAAAGTTAATTAATATATTCTACATCAGCAGTTTTCTTCGATCTAGATCAATTTATTCAAATATACAGGGTGATTAAAAAAACGTGGACAAACTGATATGACAAATCATGCATACGACAAGAATAAAAAATCACATAAGTCTCAAACCACTTATTGAGTCACAAATACAGGGTATTTCATCCTAAGTCAATTTGGGTTGACAGTAATAAATTTCAGAAAACTGAAGTATGTTATAATAAAACATTTAACAGAAATTCTCACCTTTGTATTAAATATGATAACACCAAACAAAAGAGGTAGAAGTTTGCATTAGGCGCACCAGCAATATGCACTTGGCACCTCACATGTTGGACTGCGATAATCGGTTTAGACAGTTTCATCGATTACTTGAGCAATATGTTTTTCCAGATTTTTTCGTAACGTTATCACATTTCACACAAAATAAGGAACATATCGTTGCATTTTCATTACAATATTTTTATTTTCCTTGAAATTATTACTTTCAAAGCGAGTGTAGTTAAAATGAAACACCCTTTATTTCTGACTCAATAAGTAGTTTGCGACCCTATGTTCCTATGTGATTTTTCCTTGTTGTATGCTTGATTTGTCATATCATTTTGTTTACGTTTTTTTGAATCAACCTGTATATATTTTTTACATACCTATGTAAGACTTTCTTTCAATTTGATAGATGTTTCCGGTCTGTATGAGTACATTAAGGGTGTATTCGAAAAAACGCTTTTCCACCTTCAACAACTCGGAATTTTCCGATACAATTTCAAATATATATTTAAAAGTAGAAACACGAAACTTGTTGAGGAGATTTTTGAAAAGACGTATAATGTGCCGTGTGATATCTTTTTACGCTCAATTCATTAGAATTTGATTTAAAAAAAACTACCTTCTCAGTGTGACCCTTTTTTTCATTCCCAAACCTCTAGCTTCTCTAAAATCGTTTCAAAATGATGTTTTCGATTACCTTTTATGCAAAATTTTCTGCATGTATCAAAGAATCGTCAATCACGGCACCTTTTGTACTTTGTAAATAAGACAATTTGCCAGTTTGATGCATATGAGAGCAAAAATGAGTTTAAAAATAAATCGGAAATAAGCAGTTTGAATCGAAACATACCCATAATTCCTCTCAAAAAGATGATTTCTGTTGCATACTTTATACATCTTTGCGAAGTTTAATTTGAAAGAATAAAAGAACATTTAAAAAATGTTTGGAGGCATGATATTTAAATTTTTAATGAAATCAAGACTTTATATGCAAAATTTAATTGTGGACGTAGCTTAATGATTGTTTCCGAAAACGTTATTTACATATATATTTCATTGAATAGGTTTAGAATTAAGCAGTACATAGTGATTTCTATAATTCCTGTGTTTATGGAACTATATTAATTTCTTCATTTTCCATTTAAATTTTCGAACATGGAAAGAATTGCAGGTTAGTGCCCTTATTACAACACACAATATCCGCTAATAAGAAAGAAAAATCGTTTAGATATATAGCAGGAGAAAACAGTAATATCTCTATTCGTTTTTATATTGTTCTTCTGTAAAGAAAGTTAAAAGATAAATTTTTTAATGAGTATTCTGACTTGTATGTTAAAGTTTAATAAATTTAATACAGCTAATATTCTCAGAATCTGTAAAAATTAATCTACGTCACATAATCAAAAACAAACACACTTAAATTATTTTTATTAACCCATTAACGCCCGAATTATTTTCTCCGACAAAATTTAAATTTTGTATATCCCACCACTTTTAAAAGCAAATTAACTTTTATCTAAATTTTTCAAGGATTCTGTCTCGTGAAATAAGGTATACATTTTTCTTCCTCTTTACTGGTGGGAAAACCGATTTCTTGCTGTTTTTGTAACCGTCCTCAAATGAGGACGCTGGGCGTTAATGGGTTAACCACGTTTAATAAGGCTGCGATATGGCACTCACACTGAGTTTCCTGCACTAAATTTAAAATATTTATTCGTAAAAGATAGTTTCTTGATAAAACAGGATTAAAAAAGTCTTTATGCTTTCAGTGATTGCAATAAAGAATTCAACTTCATAGTTCGCATTTAAATTATTATTTAGAAAAATTAAACTGACTGAAGAAGAAACACTGATAAATTGTCTCTAAGGAAAATAAATTATCTTCGGAATCTGGAGGTAAAATCAAATTACAATTTTAAAGATAAGCTCAAGTTAATTTCCTGAAAGAGAAAGCATTAAATAGATTCGAGTTGAAACTCATGAATGAAAATTTGCATTTCAGAGAAAAATCATTAATTTATGCGGATGTTTGCGATAAATTCCGAATCTAAAGGCATATTTTGAAGAGAAAATTTTAATACAAACGTTTTAAATGTCAGAATATAAAAGAAAATTAATTAATCAATTCCACAACAACAATTTTATCCAAAATACATTTTTTATTAAAACATACTTTTTTTGCATACAGACGAAAGTTTTTCTCTGAATTTGATGCATGTAACCTGCCCACATGACAGCATTAAATCATGTGAAAAAGTTTTTTGTTGCATTCTTTGCACGTATTTTTGAAGTTTGTTTTTAGATATTTATAAGAACATTTTAAAAATGTTGTAGGCATAGTATTTATTTTTTTTGTGAAATTCAGACTTATTATAAAAAATTTATTTGTTGAACTAGAGTAATATTTTTTCAGAAACTTTAGCAAACACCTTTATTTTATTGACGGAGTTTAGAAATAATAAATTAATCGCGATATTTGTTAGACCTGTGATTTTGGAATTCCGCTAATTTCTACGTTATTTTCGATTTGAATTTCCAAACATGCGAATTATGCAGGTTTGTGTCCATATTACAACATATAATGCACATTAATAGGGAATAAATCGTTTAGATATTGTAATACATAAGACAAAATTGTAATACATAATATTTTAATATTTAAAGTTATATTTATAATATGTATAATTTATCTGTTCGTTTTTATATTATTCTATTCTATACAAAGTAAAAAAAAAAAAAAAAAGAGGTGAATTCTAACATGTATGCTAAAGTATAATAATTTCAAAACATCTAAAATTCTCAAAAACCATAAATATTAAACTGCGTTACATAATCAAAATCAAACACACTTAAATTATTTTTATTAATCACATTTAATAAGGTTGCGACATGGCACCCACACAAAGTTTCTTGTACTCAATTTAAAATATTTATTCATAAAGATATTTTCTTGATAAAATTGGATTAAAAAAGTCTTTCTACGTTTTCAGCGAATGCAATAAGTAACTGAACTTTATATTTCGCATTTAAATTATTGTTTGGATACATTAAACAGATTGAAAAAGAAAAACCGAGAAAATGTCGCAAGAAAAATAAATGATCTCCCGAATCTTGAAGAGAAATTAAATTACTATTTTAAAGATAAGTTCAAGTTAATTTTGAGAATGAAAAAGCATTAAACAGTATCAACTTACAATTCGTGAATGCAAATTTGCATTTCAAAGAAAATTCATTAATTTGTGCTGATGTTTGCGATAAATTCCAAATCTAAATGCATATTTTGAAAAGAACATTTCAATTCAAACATTTTAAGTGTCAGAAGTTTAAAGAAAATTAATTAGTCTATCTTGCAGCAGCAGTCTTATCCAACCTACGTTGATTTTTTAAAACTGTACATTTTAACATTCCGATAAAAGTATTCCCTTAAATTTGATAAATATACAATGCATGACTGCATTAACCGTCTCAAAAAAGTGTTCTTTGGCATTCTTTTCACATGTTTGTGCAGTTGAATTTTAGATGAATATTTGAGAAATAGTTACATACATAATATTTTGTTTATTAATAAATATTAGATATATTAAATAAAATTTGGATTGTTGCTGAATGACTCTGCATTTAGATATTATCATATAAAATTATTAGAAACAACCATTTATTTATAAATATTAGGATTTATAAATATTATTGTAATTTATAAATATAAATCATTAATATATAAGTTTAGAGCTAACACATTAATTGAGATTTTTGGTCTACTATTGTTAATGTATTTCTACGCAATATTTTACTTAAATTTTCAAACATGGAAATTTTGAATAATGATTATCATATTACAAGATACGACTCGAGATAATAAAATAGAAAAATTAGTATATAAGTTTTTTTACTATATAATTCGCGATAAATTTTTAATATAAACGAATCCAAAAAATTAATGATTATTATTATTTTTAGGATGCGTTATATAAATTACAATATAACATTTGTATAATCAGAATGTCTTTGGAGATAATGACAAGAGGCGAGTACGTTTGTAATGATGTCTTATTCTATAATATACCGCCTTTATAATTTAAGATACTTCGGATATCTGGTGAAGTTAGTTTCGAATAAACTTTTCCGCCATCCCCCTCCCCCCCTCTTTTTTTCACATTTTTTCCTGGTATCTGAGTCAAAAGAATCACAAACAACTACTAAAAGTTTATTTGTTGCATTTGTTGACCTTATCGCTGAATTAAGAACGTAAGTGTCAATGTCCGATCTAAAATTTTCTAGGTAAGTTTTACGATGCGAATGCTATAAGTTTATTACAAAATATTCTGTTTATTAAGTGAATTTGTAGAGTACTTCATTACTTTACAATGCTGTTGTGAGGTAGATAGTTTATAGTTTAAAATGTACTGCGCAAAACGTATACCAGGGTAATAATGGCATCCACTCGGTTAATTCGATTTAACTACTATTTTTTGCACGAAATATCATCATTGTCATTATTGAAAACTAAAAAGGGTTAAAAGAAATTTGTAAGCCTAAATGCAGAACCCTAAAACATCAGAAGAACAAATATCAAATGATTATTACTGCATCCTGATGTCGCAATTAATTATACGTAAAAGCAATTTGTCAATTTTCAGAACTGTAGAATTTGTATCTCTATAATTGGGCAATTTACATGCCCTTATTTCATCTTATCTTATAGTTTTGTTTGATGGCGTTATGAATTATAATAACAGACTTTGAGAAAATCCCTATAAAATAAAAACCAAAGCAGGAGCTAAAAACAATAAAGCTCGTCATCAGCTCCGGGCTTTGGCCATATAGGTGGCCAAATAGCATCACTCAAGAAATCGCGCCATTTCATTTAATGAATACATATCTGCTAAAATATTATTTGTTGTTTGCATTGTCAATACGTTGCTGTCTCAAATCTTACATTTTTTTCAAAAAAGAAAAATCCTAAAAGTAAGCCATAAAAATTGGTAGAACTTTAACGTGATATTATTGCCCAGAATATCTTATTTTCATTTGGTATCCGTCAAAATGACAATTCACCATCGTTCCAGTGTTTATCTATAAAAATATGAAATAACGAATATGAAAATACACAATAATTCTTCAAAGTTAGCCATTAGTTTGAAAAGAGATTTTCAAATCTACATAATTATTGGAAATTTTTTTATTGAATATTTTGCACGCCTTGCATTCAATATTATTTCAAATTTTGATCACTTAAAAGGCATAACAGGCAACAGCGTGAAAAAGTGTCGAAGCCAGGAATCGAACCAGGGCTACTGATATAGCGTTCTACCAACTAAACCACTTAGAAGATATCCAGTCTGGCACTTCTCACTATCATATGTTGGCAAAACTACAACCACAGCACAAAATGAAATATTTTATCGTGAGCTAATAGCTCAGGGCGAAACACGTTATCAATGGGAATCCAGCACCGATTAGCTGGTGCCTCACGGAAAAATATTCCAAGATTAATATTTCCAACTGAGCGAAAAATTGCCCAGCCTAGGCAGTTTTTCGCTCAGTTGGAAATATTCAATTCGTATGATACATTTACCAATCAGTTTAATTGTGTTAACATAATCGTATATGTACGTACCCATCGTTATATGGAGTCTCTTTACCTGCGGTTTATTCTGTCGAGCTATCTAAATGACAGACCAGATGTTATGACCAATATGGTTATCTGAGCGAAAAATGCCCACTGGTTGTCACCCGGTTAGCTTAAACGGTATAGTATTGGTCTTGTAAGTCAAAGATCTGGGTTCGATTCCCGGCCTGGGCAATTTTTTGCTCAGTTCTGAAAAATATTCAATTTGTACGATTAAGTAAGTTAAACTAAATTCTGTGACATTGTGATCCATTAAGGATTTTGCTCTACAATGTCTAGTCCTGAATATTTAATTTCCCAGTTGACAATCCATTACGTATGACTATTAAAAGTTATTGAGTGGAATACTTCTCTTGTATGTTTTTTATTTATTTATTTATGATTATAGAAATAATGATTGCTTAGTGGTTAGCACGTCGCGCTTCCACACGGTAGGTCCAAAATTTCTCGAAACTAAATCTCGCATACAGAAATACTAAAGTAAGTTAAAGTAATTCTGTGACGTTATGATCCATTATGGATCTTATCCTACAGTGTCCCTTCTTGAGGATTTAATTACTAAATTGATAATTTATATATGTTTGAGTACTAAAAGTTATAAAGCAGAACATTTCTCTTGTATGTTTTTTTATTTATTTATGTTTGTGGAATCTCGATATCTTAGTGATAAGCACGTCGTCCTGTCAGAGTTTCTCAAAAATAAATGTCTCAAAAAGAAATACTAAGGCAAGTTAAACTAAACTCCGCAACAGTATGATACATTAACGATCTTGTTCTATAGTGTCCAGTCCTGAGTATTTAATTACTCAGTTGACAATTTATATACATTAGAGTAGGGGAGAGTGGGGATACTTGAGCATAGGGGATACTTGAGCCACCCCTATTATCTCTACAGTTGGTTAATTTTTCTTTCTAAAACTGCCAATATGATAACATATTTATAGTTCTGAACACGTAAAAAAGAAATCACACATCTTGGTACCATTTTGAAAGTATAGTGATTAATAGTTTTCTTTTCCCTATCTGAAGTAAATATTTGGGTGAATGGTTTTTTTGTTTTTTTGTAATCAAAGTTTTGTTTAAAGTTGCAACTATATACATACATTCAATAAGCATAATTTCAATTGTATTTTGAGTCTAAAATAGTTCTAATTGCTGCATGCTTTATTTAGTAAAACTCTGGGAAACAAAAATAGTGATAGTGGGGATACTTGAGCCAATGAGAGTGGGGATACTTGAGCCATGTCTGAATCATCCCCACTAGAAATTAAACATGGGTGAAACAAACAAAAAATAAAATTCCATCCTTATATTCACTAATAGATATTTTTCTGGAGAAAAGGGAGAATAATTTTTCATTTTATTTATTTTTTTCTTAAAAAAATAACGACCTAAAAATGTTTAAAAATGTATATTTTTTAAATGAAAATGTCTATTTTATTTTTCGATTTGACTAACAAAATAGCCTGTCTAGATAAATGTAAACATAGTTTTCAATTTAACTTTCATTAAATGAAAATAACTTTTTAAAACGGTTTTACAGGCTATAATCTCTAATACTTTAATTAGTTAGGTCCAACATATTAAGATATTTATTTTTTAATATAATATATTAAGATTAGTATTTTATATTGAAATCGTAACCTCTGTTGCTGTAACTTTTTTTAACTAAGAAAATTGAAGAAAAATTGGTAAAAAGAGCGCATAAAAACAAGAAAAGCAACAAAAATCCCAGTTCAAACTTACCTACATGGAGCGAAAGAGGAAGACAAAATCTTTTCCTGTGAAATCAAAAAAGTGTTTGAAATAGTAGAATGATACATCTGGCTTAAATTCCGACAGCTACTAAACTAAAAGCATGAGTTCGACAATATCATTAGAGGAAAATTCTGCAAATGATGGTGATGATGTGAAAGAAAACTTTCTATTGATGGTTGGTTACTAATAAAATATGCCAGAAAGAAAACTGTAAAAATATTTGTTGGATAAGTGCTTAATATTTTGAAAATGAAATTTGTCCGAAGAATTGCAGATTCCAAATTTAAATGGATCTGAACTGAGGATGTTTCTACCGTCGTTATAACTGAAGTTCAAATTATCTTTCGACAACCAGTTTTAACGACAAAAAATGATCGTATTACTAGCTTTGTTTTCTCAATTGGTTTTGAAAGACTTTACGTTTCATAATTTATCATTCTGTAAAATGTTTGTGCAAAAATAAAGCAAAAAAATTACTTTTGTAGGTATTTTTCCGTAGTGGCTCAAGTATCCCTTCACTATGGCTCAAGTATCCCCGCCATGGGGATACTTGAGCCATGATGTAAAACAATAAATAAACATTTATTATACATAGAAAAATAGTTCAAAATTTATTGAAAGTGGTTTTTAGTTGAAGGAAAAATATCAAATTTTCATTTTCAATATTTTATTTTATTCTAAAAAAATATAAAAAATTTAAAAAAATTAAAATTCAAAAAATGGCTCAAGTATCCCCATCTTCCCCTACTGAAAGTTATTAAGTAGAATACTTTTCTTGTATGTTTTTTGAATTTGTTTATGCTTTTTGACTCTCGGTAACTAAGTGTTTAGGACGTCACGCTGCCCCCCGAGATCTAGAGTTTCTCGAAAATAAATTTCGCAAATAGAAATACTAAAGTAAGTTAAACTAAACTCTGCAACATTATGTTCCATAATTTTTTATAGTGTCTGGTCATGAGTATTTAATTACTCAGTTGACAATTTATATACCTTGAATACTAAAAGGTAATAAGTAGAAAACTTCGCCTATATGTTTTTTATTTATTTATGCTTGTGGAATCCTAATAGCTTAGTGGTTAGCACGTCGCGCTTCCACGCTATAGTTCAAGAAACAGAAATACTAAAAGTATTTAAATTAAACTTTGCGAAATTATAATACATTATGGATCTTGGATACTTGGACAAAGACCTTAGAGGGAAAGACATGAAAACTTTGGAAACCGTAACTGACTGAAACAGTGCAAACAGCACTGCTAGGAAACACGCTCAAGGGGGAAGATCCAGTCGTAGGCTGGTTCATTGCATCCACCGATTCGCCAAATATTTTTCTAGTAAAGCTCCTTGCGCCAACTCCCCCGAGAGAATTCAAAACGCCATTTTTCGGCAGTTCGTCTTGAGACTTAATGATTGTGGGAGATTTTTTAAAATGATTTGTTTTCAACTTTCACTTGAAAACTAACATAACAACGAACAGATTCATCTAATCTTCTGTAACGTATTGTGTGAACATTGACCTAACTCAGCTCCCTCCACGAAAAGGGAAGGAGAGGCAGGGGGGGGGGGGGCGCTCTGCTTTCGTGGGGACCGAGGCGGACTGCGATTGCGATGACCACATCATTGCTCCATATTTTGATAATTATCGCTACTCGTGATAACGCCAAAGCGCGCCAAGTGAACTTTCGCCCCTGTATGCGACTTCTATTGCCTAGCTGTTTGCACTGTTTCACTGACAGCTGTGGATTTACGTTACGTCTACGAAGGCTTCACACCTTTTTCCTCTAAGATCTTTGACTTAGATACATTATGGATACTATTTACAATCGAGTATGTAATTACTCAGTTGACAATTTATATACAAAGTTATTTAGTAGAATGCATCATTTGCATTTTTTTATTTATATATGTTTGAGGAAAATCGGTAGCTTAGTGGTTAGCACGTCGCGCTGCCACGTTACAGCTCCAGAGTTTTTCCAAAATAAATCTCGCTAATGGAAATACTAAAGTAAGTTTAACTAAACTATGTGACTTTATGAGCTCTGAAGAATTTTGTCTTACAATGTCCTGTCCTATTTTTTCGACCATGCGTCATGACGATCTATGCAGCGTATGTATGGATTTGGTAGAAAACCTACATCAATCACCAGTATTTAGTTCCTAAGCAAGCTTAGTATTTTTATACCCATTTTAAAAGTTTGAGTCAACCTTGCTTGTGTTCGGAGCCAAACTCTGCATTTGTTGCGTGACAGAGTGTCGTATTGTCCTCTAACGCTCTTATTCACCAAATACTTGTACCAAATACCAAAAACCTGAGTTGAACGCTCAAATTGTATTAACTTTTAATCGTGATTGGTCGTCTCTGTGATAATGCCAATGAAATGTTACAGTGGACTTCCTTTGAGCGTTCGACCGGGGATTTCCAGAGGTTCAGGTAGAGAGTGAATACGAGCGTGAGCTACCGAATATACACGAACATAAACAAATAAAAAACATACAAGAAAAAAATTCAACTTAATAGATTTTAGTATCCAAACGTGTATTAACTGAGTAATTAAATATATCAAAATCTCAAAATGCAAGAAGTTATATATTAGAAAGGAATAAATAATGTTTATGATTTTAAATTCTACAGGTAACTGTATTTCTCTAACTCTTAGACATAAAATAAATTTTGAACAAATAGACTAATTACCATTTAATTATGACTCTAGACAAATTCGGAGGATATGATCTTCCTTCGCTTTAAATTTAATCTTTCCTTTTATTTTCTCTTGAAAAGTTAAACTGTTACACAGTTGTTCAGGATAGTATAATATTATTTATGTTTTATCGAATTTAAGGAGCGTTTCTTCTATTTTATAATAAATAATTTGCTTGTTATATAAAATGGATATAAAGAAGGCAAATTCTCGAAACCAATTAACTTTCTCGAATGAAATTTTCTGTTCGGTACTCACGATGTAATATATAAGAAGGTAAGGATAAAAATTTCCTTTCGTTTATTCCCTTCCTTTGTGAGTGTACATTTAACTAAACTGTAAAATAGTTGTGCCCGACGCTATAATAGTATTAATTATATTTTATCTTTAATTTAACCCTTAAATGCATAGGATAGAACGCGTTCCAAAAAATTCGCAATTCAAAGAATCAGAATTCATACCAGAAAAATCTAAATAGTAAATTTTTCTTTATTTAATTACGAATGGTCTGTCATTAAGTAAAGTGAAAATTGCACTTTTAAATTTCTGGTGAGAATACGGAATATGTGAATAAAACCCACAATAAATCGGGAACACTTATGGTATCGAAAATGATACAATATGCATTTAAGGGTTAACCTTCCGTCTACCAGACAAAACACCCATTTATCTACGGCAACACCTAATTTTAATTCCAAACTTGCAAACGGCACCAGTAATATTTTAATATAATTTTGCTTTTACAATGAAAGCTTAAATTAAGGAATTCGTAATATCTAGACAAGTCCTTTATAAATTCCGGTGTCAATCGACAATTTCTCATTTTACCATTGACACCAGAAATATTGCTGTCGGGTCCAATGGACCCGTCTGGTAGACGGAAGGTTAAGACCATTTAAGGGCTGCTTTCTACTACTTTAGGAAAGGTGATCTCCCTATTTATATAAGTGGAAATCAAATATCAATCGATTTTCTAGAATTCTGATAAAGATTTTTTATTCGAGATTCGAAATATAAAAAAAATAATAAGGTAAGAATAAAATTTATTTTTATATGTTTTTATTTAGTATCTCTATAAAATAAAACTATAAAACCATTTATCACGAGACGTCAATATTATTATTTATATTTTTTCAAATTAAAGAAATTTTCTATTTAATTAAAATTCATCACACTAAATCAAAAACATATAAAAGCACTTAAAACAATTTAACAAGGACGTGTGGGATTACATCTTAATCCCTCATCAGCTATTTCAATGTAAAAGTCATTTATATGTAAAGTTCAGCATTCAGAAAAAATTACAACAAGCTGTCAAAAAGACCCCGAATATTCTATTGGTACAGATGTAATCTCTATAATTGCGAATGAAGTTGTTTTAGAATACTAAACTTAAAAAAAAAAGGCTGGTGTGGTTGCCAGCGTTTTTTAATTTTAGTGTAATGTACTGTTTGTGATTTTGATGAATATCAATTTAATATGAATGTAACCAAACGTAGTCCATTTGTTTATATTAAAAATTTTCTACTTTATAATAAGTGATCTTACATGAAATAAAAATGGGAAATTGAATTCCTACGTGTACATAATGTACTGAAATGAGTTCTTCCATTCAATACTTGCGATGGGAAAATAAGAAGTTAAGAATAAAATTTTTCACTGTATGTATAACGTAATTCATTTACGAAAAGAAATTTTCCAATTGAGCGAAAAAATTCGAAAATTTTTTCCCGTCTGAGATTCGAATCCAGAACTTTCTCTTATAGAAACAATGCATTACCATTTGTGCAAACTGGGTCGATAAACAGACACCATATTTCGCTTACATAACCGATTTGATTTCAATCAGATATAATAGTCTAATATATTTAATATATTTGAAAAGTCAAATTTTAACATTGTTGGTCTTGCCACTATATAAAATGCAGCATGATTTATATTTTCTTGAATTTAAAAGGTTCCTTCTATCTTACAATAAATCACTTATTTATGTAAGTGTAAGCATTAAGAAATCTAATTATAATATTAGTTAAAAATTTCTGAGGTTGATACAGCTCTTCTTTTCATTACTCATTACGTAAAAAAAAAGAACAAGTCCAGAAAAACTTTTTTTAATGTGCACATTTAGTGTTTCCGGAAAGCTAAATTGCAAAACTGTTATTCCTGATACTATAATAAGTAGTAATATTTATATTTTCTAGAATTTGAGAAATTTCCAATATTTTATTTCCATTTTATATAAAATGCATATTAAGAAATCAAACTTACATATATTTTCTCCTATGCTGATAATGATTTCCTATTTAATACTCATAAACAGGAAGTTAAAAATAGAATTTTCATAATTATTACACACAGATAATTATTGATACTAATTGAGAGTTATTTTATTAAAAAAAATCCTTTCTAAAATATTTCCTATTTTTGCTAAACTAAAGTGATTTTCGACTAATATGGAAATTTTAAAATAAAGTAAATATTTATGAAAGAGTGGTCGAAATTTTTTACAAGTAAGAGGAAAAACACGTGATTTGACATTTTAAAGGGAAAGGAAAAGTGTTTACGAAATTTTTCTGACTCTGCTGTATTTCTTTTATTTAAAGTCATACTGTCAAATCTTATTCAATACATTTCTTTAAATAAATTTATAATCTTTATCGAAATAGAAAACCTTATTTTGGTGAAAAATGCGACAACATAATTTTATTTATTTATTTATTTTGCATTATTTTCAAAGTTAAACTTATATTATCATTTTTGGCATCCAAGGATTTAATACGAGACAATAATTTTGTGAAGAATATTAAAATATATTATTAGAAAAGGATTTTTAGAAGATAAAGCTTGTGCATGAGAGCTTAGCATGAAGTTTAATTTTGGCGCTCTATTTGTGAAAACTAGGTTCTGACCTCGAAACTGGTAGACGGTAGGTGCTGGGTTCGAAAACAATCGCGACCGTCGACCTAACCGTTCGGAGTTTTCCGTGGTTTTCTTCGAACCTTGCGTAAATACGGGTTAGGTTCCCTTAGAAAGACCCCCACGGAGGGCATCCCATCCCATAGGGCCTATATCCCATAGCGTAGATAATTGGCCGACATACATACAATTAATCTATTTGGGAAAAATGAAAACAAATTAGTGATTGATTTATTCTTTTTCAAATATCAAGTTTTTTTCTCATTTTAGTTACATTCATACATTACATTACATTACATTACATTCATACATTACATTACATTACATTCATACATTACATTACATTATATTCATACATTACATTCATACATTACGTTAGTAATTATATAAATACTAGTGGAAATGCGTATCCTAGGACGGTGGGTAAAAACTGTGGTTTTTACTTAAATATTGAAAAAACTGATAAAAATAATGACCACAGATGTCTCAGACGCACCGGTGTTGACGTAATGTTTTAGTGCACCATTATAGGAAACCTCTAGCATAATCCGCGCAAACAGGATTTAAAACGGCCTACAGATGCGTTAATCGCAACCTGCTGTAGAGGAACATTGTCTATTTAATGTCTCTTTAACTAAGGCTAAAGTGCCATTGAATATATCTTTCCTCTACCAGATGGCGTATTTGATTGCTTGAATCGGCAAATGTATAAATGCGAAGAGGCGTGATTGAATAGATGAATTCGTACCGGAATAGTTACACTACATTTTATCATATTTAGATATAGAACCAGCAATCGTCTTCTGGCACATACGTCTGGCCATCTGTGCACATATAAAAATGCAAAAACTGTCCAACCGAATGGTATGAAATTTAACATATACAATCGTTGACCAATATTATTAAGTCATTTCAAATTTTATGATAATGAAATTAAAACTTAAACGATATTAATAAATTTTTCTGTATTCTATTAAATCCGATGATGTGTAATAAATTCAATTATATATTAAGGCAGATAATGAATCTAAGTTGTCATAGTTGTTACACTAAGTTTAAGATGAACTCATCATTCTCCCCTATTGCTGAATTTAATGGATATATTCCTATTAAATTTTGTATCCCTGTATTGTTCCATAAGGGTGCGAAAATTATTACACTAAGATCAGATTATTTATAAAACTAGTTTTGGAACGAATGCATCTCATTTACCACGTTTGACTTACTATTTGCGACTCATTTAAAATTGTGAATAACCAACATTCTTGCTTTGACCTCAATTCTCCCGAATCCGAAAAATAATGAAAAAAAATGTTTCGGGTCTGAGCCGGGCCGAATTTTAAAGTTGTCTGAAATTGAACTCAAGCCTGTCAGACTCCGAAAACTGGTAAAATTGATGTCCGTGCGTCTCATGGCTTAAGTCTGAGCTCTGTTGTACACATAGCAAGAATATTTTATATCTCATTATTTTGTGAAGCCATATATTCAAGTAAATATACTTGAATCATACATGGATAATTTTTTAACCTTCAGTTAATTTATTTTTATAATAAACAGGTTAAACACAAATGGATTTCTAATCATCTTAAATATTTTGTTATAATGAAAGCCTAAAAATGATTAATTTTGATCTATCAACCTTAAAAATATGTGTAATTTTTTCGTTTAAATAAAAAAAAAAAGTTTACAATGCTTCCAGAACCGCTTTTAACGAGATCAATCTTCTAAAATTAAATGAAAGATTTAAAATAGTTTTTTGGATAAAACATTTAATTTTAAACAACAACGGAAAGATGTAAAAAAATGTAATGGTAATTTTTTTTTTATTGAAGCAACAAAATATAAGTAAATTAATTGTTTTATTAAAAATTATCAAGTAATCATTTAATGAATCATAAAAGGTTAAATTTCTTCTAGAGATGAATATGCATAAAAAATAATAAATTCTGTTCAATGTAATTATTTTTATATTTTTAAAATTTTCTGTTTAACCTATATTTTAGAAAACTATTTTTATTTTGAAAGTATTAAAAAGTTAATTATATCTTTAATATTTTTCGTTGATCGTTGAAATCCATTATTGTTTCAAACATTTTTATGAATTACAAATGTTGTTAAACGAAAAAAAGTTCAAGTTCGGCATAAATTCAGACGATAATTATTTGAAGAGATGTAAAATCCATATTTTATTCTTTTAGATATTTTTTCAAACAATTTCCAATTTTCACTGCTGTTTAATTACCACTCGAATAATGATAGTAAAAATGCATCGAATGGAAATTTTCAAACATAAAATATAAGTGAGCATGAAAACAAGTGTTCTATATTTTTCTTTTTATGATTGATTCATAATGATTAATATTGAGTATCTAAGATATAAAATAAAATAATTATTCCACAAATTTCTCTAAATCAAACATAAAACATAGTAAAAATTTATATACATATACATGTATATAACTAATAAAAAAATCGACTCAAAAATAAATTAATTTTTTCCAAATTCTTCTAGTATTTAACTTATCCCCTTTCTTTTTATAATGTCTTGACATATTTATTTTAATTCTACACATTTTTTCAACGTTTTCATTATTTTATTTTATTATAGAAAAAAATTAATCTGTGATAGCAATTTTTCTTTTTATAAAATCCCATTACTTATATTTATTCTTTTTTTTTCTGTTGCAAAATATATTTGTATTTACGTTCAAAAAAATCATTCGATTACCCACAATTCCCTTATAAGTGACACTAGAAAACGGATTGAATCAGATAAACTTCCAGCCGTCTGCGAGAACTCTTTTTCCTTTTTCATGGTAAAATTTTCGTATTGTTGAAATCACCATTTCTAAATAAGTAATTGGCAATTTTGAACTTAGCCACAAAATCCTGTATTCTTTTGCAGAGTCTGATAAAACATTGTTACATGGCTTCGGGATGAGATTTATAGGTTTTTTTTATTGGACTAATAAATCTAATGTCAGCTGGTGCGAAGAATTTATCTGATGAATTTCTATATTAAATGACATCAATTACATGTAATGGCTACATCTTATGCCTTTAGTGGAATTGTTTTTCATTGAAGTGAAATAAAAATGAACGCGATTAAAAATATTCGACGTTTCTGTTGATTTTAAGTGGGAAACTTATCAAATGATATTTATTTATTGTTTTACGACCAGTTGCCACACGACATCTAAATCTACGAGTGTTCTTGATGGAGTTTTCTTGCAAGTGGTATGATTTTGAGCAGAGTATTACATTCTATCTACAGTATTTTACTTAACTACGTTCGGATATTATATGAAATTTGGTTTACTTATGGAGAATATGCTATTCATATATGATTATATTTACAACCAATAAATTTGTCAAAATAATTATGTAATAAAAAAATCCTCATTTTTTTTCTTTTAAATTATCTACTTTCTGTAACTGGTAACATAAATTAGACACTGAAAAGCAACAAACAATAATTGTTTAATTGGATCCCAGGTGCCTAATTTTAACCGGTCCGAGCTTGCTGTTAATTGACTGCAACTTTTTAATTATTTGGTATTCTAATTAATTTTTAAAGGTTTATTCTAAACACATAGGAATTGGAAAAATGAATTAACAACATTAACAATAATAACAAAAATTATAAACAGTAATTTCAACTTGATGTACTTGTATTACAAAATCCTTATAACAATATTTGATGAATGAGTATATATTGCCAATGTATGCTCTCTGTGCGAAATACGTTACTACAGATTAAGAAAATAAAATATTTTTTATAGGGGGAAATACTATCATTAAATGTGTGCACATAAATGTTATTTCTAGCATTGCGAGATAATTTGGAGAATGAACCGAAATTTGCTACAGAGAAATGCTTTTACTATCATCGGGAACAATTGGTTGAAATTCATTTCAGGCATTTTACGAGCAGACACTTACCTATTGTTCATCCGACTATTTATCCTGGGAAAAAGAAATAAACTTTACTGAGTCGCATTCACTTATCTTTATTTCCCTGAGATATAAAACTATCTCTATCATTCCCATTTGTAAATTCAGAGTTCCGAGAATTATGAATGGAGTTTAGTTTAATATAAATGTTTAAATTTTGAATGTGATTGTGAAACTTTATTCACGTATTTTGAAATATACATTTTTGTGCGAGATGTTTCAAATCTACTGATGTAAAAAAATTAAGAAATATAAGCCCATACATTTCGCAATTTGAACTGGACTGCTGCGATTACACTAGCTCGTAAAATTTGGGTTGTATCACGTTGTTTGGATTTTCATAAGAAATTTTTATCTAATTCATTGCGTTGAATCTGAAAACGACCATTACATTTTACCATCACATGAGAATTTTTCACAAATCGGGAATTTCAGAGTTCAAAACTAAAAAAAATAATGAAATTCTCAAACTATAAAATAAATGTGATGTTTTTATTTTTTAGCTTTTGATAATTGTTTCTTTGTATTTTTGAACACTAGATCAGAAAACATCCTTTATCTTTTATCATCATCTATGAATTGTTCGGAAATCGCATACATTTAAATGAAAAAAAACCCTTCAAAACCCATTTGATGATAATTCATTATTCATTTGATTCATTTGATTTCATTCATTCCTTATATTATACATTAATTTCCACAGAAAAGCATGTAAAACATTGTGTATTTAAAATCCTTAATTTTTTAGCGAAAGTGTAAAAGTTTCTTTAAACTTCTTATACTAAATGAGTTTCATATCAGTTTAACATCCAAAGTAATCCTCTATCATCGTCACCGACTTACTTCATTAATTTATTGCGCTGAAAGGGTATACCATTTACTGATATCACTCTAAGAACTTGTAACGGCCTGTTATGCATATGATGGTTCCTTAATCGTCTGTAAATTGGAATACTACTATAGATCTCAACAGTGACAATGAATCCTCTCTCTGCGTCACAAATTTTGTGTATTAAATTTACGACTTTCAAAAAGTTCTGAGATTATTCGCGAAAAATTCTGATGCAAAATTGGAATGGTTAAACGTGAGGCTAATTTTCGGATTTAGAAAATTTTTTCGGTGTTAAAAAAGTCATAAAAGCCAGCTATCGAAAGTTAAAAGACATAACCAGCACATCTAATTTACTATATCAGATTTTCGCTATTTTTTTCTTATTTTTTGCTTTTAAATTTACAATTTGCGAAAATTCCAGACTCCATAATTAAAACTGAAGGCTATTTTTGGATTCAAAGCTAAAAAATGCGTATATTTGTTTTGTAACGTGCCTGTTTTGTGATGCTACAATAAGCAAAAATCAGTTGCATTATCGTTAACTGAAGGCATTTTTTTAACTAAAAGTTCACAAAGTTTGTTGTAGTTTAAAAAAAATGCTTGTAAAATTGTAAATATTATGAACTTAGCTTTTTTTTAGGATAATTAATCTTGTATAAAATGTATCAGAGATGAGAGCAAGTATGGTTAAATAAAATTCGTTGGTACCAAACTAAAATTTGTTCGTATGTTATAAAAGAAAATAATATCAAAATTGAACACTTTTCTATAATATTCAAATTGCTGATCTGTTTACGAAGACTTCGCCTAAAGTTAAATTTTACGAAATGTTATTAATGAGAGATTGTTTCCTGTATCTTTTAGACAACAGGGTACGTAACGGGTACAATGCGTCTCTAAAGTATAAGAACAGGAGATTTTTTGAAAAAACAGTTAAAATATTGACTCATAATCACTAAAAAAATAATATGTATATGGAATCATAATGCAAGTTTATTACAACAAAAGAAATACTGCATCGGTTTTGTATATTTTTTGTAAAAAAATGAAAATCAAAATAGAACGTTCCAAAAATATATGGACTTTTCGAGTACTTTGCATTTAAATTTAAATTTTGAATCCGTTCCTTTGAATTACCTTGAAAATACTATCAAGATAGCTTCGAATTAGTATTTCAAGAATATATGGCTGCAAAGAGATCCAACTCTGCTATATTTGTTATTTTAATTTCGCAATAGTAGAAAATGGGCGACAATGAGCATACACATCTCGTGAAAGTATTCCCCTAAAGATTTTTAGTTGGATTTAGGTCTGGGCTGATGATTATCCGTCTATAACAGTCACTAGATTCTGCATAAACTAAGCTACGGTTGAGTGACACGGGTTAATCGACGCATTGCCCTGTTGGGATTTCCAGTTTTCCCTTTCTAAAATGTTTTCAAATGGAAATTGATTGTTTCGAAGGACATTTTGATAATCCGTAGAGCACTGTCGGCTAGTAAAATAGCAATATCCACCAAAAGCGCTTCACATCATGAAGAATCTTCTTCTTGTTGTCGACTAATGTGGTCTTCAGATTCTTGATGGATATCATGTCAATAGTATGTTCATTTATCAGAACCATTCATACTAAATTTATTTTCCTCACCGAAGTGACGCTTAACAAGTCAAGCCTTATAAATTTAACCCATTCATTTTTTTTTATTTCAATGAATATGTGCCTTTTTATAGTGCACTTTCGGCATAGGTGTCCGATACTTTTTACGATATTTATGACAATAGCTTGCCTGTATGCAATAGTCAACAGCAGATCTCGTAATAGGAAATGCTAAAATCCTTATAATTTCCCAAACATCTTCTTTTGGGTTGAAACTGCCCGAAAAATCTCCCTACCTGTTTTAAAGATATTTTTCTTGGTCGACATGAAGGTTGTTTTATAATTGCATTGTCACCTTTTGATGAAATTTCATAAATTCCGAATCTGTTAAGCTTCATGTGTTTAGCAATGTCAGAAATGTTAACATTTTGAGCCTTTAACTGCGAAAATTTGGCTTTATAAGCAACTAAGAATTGAACATTGTGAGACATTTTCCAATTGTTAGAGAAGTGAAGAAGGGATCAGAAATTTTATATTTAGAAATTGTCACGTCACATGTACAGAAAGAAAAATGCAATTTTTTTCATTGGTAATAATAAAGGCAATTCGCTTCATTATCCAAAGATTTTTCATACAGCTTACTTTCATTTTATTGTTTTACATTGTTTTGGATTTTATTATTTTATAAAAATTCCCTAAAACCTATATCGTATTTCTGTATTCTAAAAAACTTATACTATGATTCCATATGTCTATTATTTTTTCGTGATTATGATTTCATTTTCTGAGCTATTATTCCAAAAGATCCCCTATTTATATACTTTTGAGACGCACTGTGTGTAACTTAGACCTACGTAATTTTTAGCTCCATCTATTGGATCTGTATAAATCTAATCAATATAGTTTTGAGGTACATTACTAGATGTCACTTTCCAGTTGGTTCCTTTAATACGGACATTCCATGTTTCAGACAATTCTGTTCTCTGTCTCTTCAACCATAGTTGGCGAGTATGGTTTCAACATAACGGGGTCCCTCCACATAAAGCATCAAACGTCCGAGCGTATCTAGCCACCGAATTCGGTAAACACGTCATTAGATATGGTGGTCTGGTAGAGTGCCCATTTTCTTTGTCGGAATCCCATGATATTCTGCCTCAGAGATAACATCAAGGCACAGGTCTATGTTACTGACCTATTTCTCTAGTTGACCTGAAGCAGTGAAACACCCTTACTTGTTACACAATTACACTTGCTATTCCATGTTCAGTACTCGTATTGCCAAACATTCAGTTGTGCATTGACTCCAAAGATGAAAACTTTGAGCAATATCTCTCGTGTATTCTTTGATAGTGTTTAAAGTTTTTCATTTGTTATAATAGACCATTTTTTTATATTATAATAAGTATTGATATTTATTTTTGTGTTGAATTTCAATATTTCCTTCTTTGCTGTGCAGATAACTTTTAAAAGGCAACTCAATTTTTTGATGAAAAAAAAATATATATGGGGTTATTTGGTGATACCCCGATTTGGCGATACAAATGGCTAAAGATAATTCTACCGTAAAAAGGACATTGCACCTTGATTTCGATCTTGAATTACTTAAATTCGTTTTTTGATTCCTCAATGAAAAACAAAATCATATGCAAAATTCTGAAAATTCGAAATTTAATAACGCTGTTAATTTTTATACTAAAAAAAACAAACTTTTATGCTGTGTTTAACTGTCAATGTTATGCTGCGCGTAAACCTTTACTAAATATAACTAAAGAATTGGGGAACGTATAAAAAGTTCGATTACCTAAATTTAATAAAATGGATTTTTTTCTTTAAACAATACCATAACATGAATATTTGCTTCAATTGAAACCTTTTTGTAATTCAAACTGTATATTTACGACAAACGTAGAAAATTATAATGTCGGCTAAAGATAATATATTGCACCCTGTATAGTTAAACATATCTCCAATGTTTGTCTATTTCATTTATCACTGTTGTTTCCTAGGCCGCAATTTTTTATATTTCACCTGTTGAGTGAAAAATCCTCCTTCTTTCAAACTTCAAACATATTGATATCTTTAGATTTCCTTTGTGAAATATCAATATCTGAAATAAAAATATTTGGTATACTGAAACTTAAAGATCAAATAAAATTTAGCTTTATACTCAATTCCAGTTTTATCTGTACCTTAGTTTATTTCTTCACTGTTATTTCCAAATTCATCATTTTTTATCTTAGTCTGTTTAACATAGACTCCTTCTACATCTACACTGTGGAGGGATGCATATTTTTAGGACTTATTCTAAAGATATATTTACCTGAAAAATTATATATATTGTTTTATAAATATATATATATTATTTTATAAATATATATTAACATATATTATTTTATAAATTAAAGCATAAATGAGACATAGGTTTCAATATATAATAATTGTACATACCTCAAATTTTTATCTCTTTCTTTTATCACTGTTATTTCCTAGTTCTAATTTCTTATATTTAACCTGTTGAGTCAAGGCTCTTTCTTCTTTTAAAGTTCGAACAAACACATTGATACCTTGAGGTTTTATAAGGAAATAAAAATGCCTGAAATAAAAAAAAATATTTGTTATATTAAAACCTAAAGGTGATATAAAACATAATTTTTAATTATTCTAGTTGTACTTACCTCCATTTTTTATCTGTACCTTTCTTTATTTCTTCGCTGTTATTTTCAAGTTCAACATTTTCATATCTTTGTTATTCTAAAACTTTTCCTACATTTACACTTTGGAGAGATGCAGAATTTTAGGACTTCTTTTAAAAAAATATATACCTGACAACAAATATATATATTATTTTATAAATTAAAGTGCACATACGGGCTTCAAAATATAACAGTTGTACAAACCTTCATTTTTATCAGTTTCTTTTATCACAGTTATTTCCTAGTTCCCATTTCTTACATTTAATCTGTTGAGTCAAAACTCCTTCTTCTTTCGAAATTCATACGCATCGGTATGTGTAGATCTTTTATGAAACTTTGAATTCCAAAGTGCCTGACACTGAATTTTCCGTTTAGAACGCATCAGTCACCGGTGACTATGTAAAGTATGATATAAAACTAAAAAGTTTATGTTTTTAAAAATAAATATTAAGAAAGTATAATCTTACAACAAATTAAAGCTGTGTAAATTTTAAGCAAATTTTCAATAATTACTTAAAACATCATACTTTTTTTAAGTTTTACATCATATTATAGATTAACAGTCTAAGGTAATTGACCAGGCCTAAACAAAAAGTGCCTGTGTCAGGTGGCACATAACGTGTTAGGGAAAATCAATACCTGAAATAAAAAGATTTGTTGTATTCAAATTTAGTGACCAAATAAAACATAGATTTATGCTTATTCTAGTTTTACTCACCTCTGGAATTTTTCAGTGTTCTTCATATCTTCTCTGTTATTTTCGAGTTCATTACTTTGATACCTTTGTTGCGCTTAGCATTCTTCTACATTTACAGTTTGGAGAGATACATATTTTTAGGACTTCTTTTAAAAATATCTATACCTGAAATATATATATATACACTATATTGCCATTGATTATGGGACACTTGCGATTTTAGACATTTTACTAAATATTTAGAAAAATACATGAGGAATCATCTCGAAACTCTTAGTGTATAAATATAATAGTATAAGTCATACATCTCCGTGAAGATTTTTTCCCGAAACTCCAAAGGGGACCGTCAACAAATTAAAAAAGAATGAATATCTTTTGAATAACCCTGTCAAAACTAATGTAGCAAAAGCGCTCAAACTCTGGATTGTGATTGAATGCTTTATTGTAATAAGCCTTGTTCATTTTTATGCAAATAGCATGCATACTCGCAGAGTAATTAAGGTTTTTATAAAAATGATCCCAAATTTTTCCAAGTTTTTTCCTTATAATTTTCAGAGTTCTTGATATAAAATATTATTTTTTTCAGAAAATATGACAAACAACATTGCACACAGTACCCTGTAATCAGAATTAAAAAATAATGAAAATTGTATAAAAAATGAGTTGGTTTACTAAATAATTTTTTACTGCGCATGCGTCAGCGATATCAAAATTTCATTTGTATATTATGTTAGCTAAATGTATAGAGCAACTTTTGTGAAAGTCACAAAATCATAACTTGAAAATTCTGACAATAATCGTCAATTGAATAAGTCGAAAATCCGTTATTCTCAAAATGAAGCAAAAACAAGAGGGGTTGTATCCATATATTCATTGATTAGTGTCAAATATAGAATACACAATATGGGATGTACTAATGCATTTGGATAAAATCCCTCATTTTTTTGGTTCATTTTGGAAACAACGGATTTTGTCCTTTTTCTATAGACGATTACTTTCAGAATTTTCAAGCTATGATTTTGAGACTTTTACAAAAGTTGCTCTATACATTTAGCTAACATAATATGCAAATGAAATTTTGATATCTTTGACGCATGCGCAGTAAAAAATTATATAGTAAACCTACTCATTTTTCCTACAATTTTTATTATTTTTTAATTCTGATTACAGGGTACTGTGTGCAATGTTGTTTGTCATATTTTCTGAAAAAAATATTATTTTATATTAAGAACTCTGAAAATTATAATGGAAAAACTTGGAAAAATTTGGGACCATTTTTATAAAAACCTTAATTACTCAGCGAATGTGCATGCTATTTGCATAAAAATGAACACAGTGTATTACAATAAGGCATTCAATCATAATCTAGAGTTTGAGCGCTTTTGCTACATTAGTTTTGACAGGTTTATTCAAAAGATATTCATTCTTTTTTAATTTGTTGACGGTCCCCTATGGCGTTTCGGTAAAAAATCTTCACGGAGATGTATGACGTATACTATTCTATTTATACACTAAGAGTTTCGAGATGATTCCTCATGTATTTTTCTAGATATTTAGTAAAATGTCTAAAATCGCAAGTGTCCCATAATCAATGGCAATATAGTGTATATATAAATATATAATTTAATAAATTAAAGCGCAAATGGACATAGGATTCATTATATAACAGTTACACACACCTCCAATTATTATCTGCTTCTTGTATCACTGTTATTTGTTTATAATTATCTATGTTAACCTCGTTCCCATTTCTTATATTTAACCTGTTAAGTCAAAAGAATTAAAAATGATTTTATTTTATTTTATTTTTTTTTGAAATGTTGGCTCATAAAAATTTATTATAGAAAATGTTTAGGTGACATAAATAATAAATCTCATAAAGCATTTTATACGTATAAGTAGATTCAAAACAACCTTTACAGAACGCAA
This sequence comes from Maratus speculifer, assembly GCA_964019185.1. Taxonomy (NCBI): domain Eukaryota; kingdom Metazoa; phylum Arthropoda; class Arachnida; order Araneae; family Salticidae; genus Maratus; species Maratus speculifer. The sequence continues at coordinate 350,429,057 of OZ025290.1, read as the reverse complement.
AAATACTTTTATTTTTTGCAAACTAGTTTCGGTAGTCATATGATTACTAAAATATGATATAAAAATAAAACATAACCAATAAAATGTGATTTAAATATACTATGCACCAATGACAGTGCACTATCTGTACCAAAATTTGTTTACAACAAATACAAATTTTGATGCTAAAAGCATTGTTTTTTATCAACTGATTTTATATTGCATGAAGTAATTTTTAGTTGTAATTTTACACGTATTTACAGGTATTGTTTAAAAATGACAAATCTGTTTTTTTTCTCTCCTTAGTGAAGACTAAATTTTTAAGTATGATGTCTTTACAAAATTGAGAATCTAATGAATTTGAACAAACAATTAATAAGAAAATCTCGGCATTTTAAAGAAAACACAAAAAATATTCAAATATCTTAGTTTGATGCTTGAAAGAATTATTATTTTAAACACTTTAATAATTAATTAAACAAAATTTTTTGACATACGTATTTACTTTTGTGTGAACCACGTCAAAAATGTATACCTGGTAATACTTTCACATTAGTGCTTTCCGGCACAAGTTGTGAAATTCCGATAAATCAGACCAGTTTTAAAGTAAATAAAGGCTTTCAAAACAGATATTGAATTAATTTTTCTTATTACATGTATTAATATTTTCGGTATTAATAACATTTTCAGTCATATTAAGAATAAGGGTACCAAACACGTTTTTTAAAAGAAATGCTATAAAATAAAGTTTAAATTTATTTATACAATACGATAAAATTGTAAATCATATACCGCAATGAATTAAAGAAATTTCTTCATTTTTTTTCAATAAAATAAAGAATAACATTGTCAAATTATTATTAATTTATTACAATACATATTACCTAACTCTTATAAATTCAATGTAGGTAGATTGATTTTATATTATTAATAGAAAAATAAATGAATTATCTGTCGAAATTTCACAATTTAGTATTGTTAGATGTTTCATTGTTAAATTAAGAAAAATTGATTGTTAAACATTATAATCTAATAATAGGAAAATACAGTATACAGATTGTTGGCACTCATTGTTCTTATTTGCTGTTACCACAAATTGTTGTAAAAATAAAATACATAAAATAATTGGTTACACTTCAGACGACTGAAATAACATTTATCGAAAGCTCGAATTAGAAATTCAGTTTTCAATACTCACGCTGGAGGATTTTTAACAGGGGGAGTAGTGAGGGGTATTAATACGAGTGAAAAATAAAAAATTCATTTTGCACAAAATAAAAAAAAAATTGTAAGAATATAGTGTAGCTACCTCCCTCGCTTTTAACACACATAATACATTTTGATGATATCTTACTACAATTTCATTTTCTCGGAGATAGGATTTTTGTTGTAAAAATGTGATTAAATAACAATTTTTTTGAAAATGGAATTCGAAAAATACTGTTACTTCTAAGCCAACTTGGTATTAATTCTGTCTGAGAGAAGAAAAAAGTTTCTTGTTTGTGAACAGAAAAACTCCCAAGAAGATGTAATTGACGGATGAAAAGGTTTAAATAAAATAAATATTTTAAAGGCTAGTTCAAGGCAAAATATAATTTTTTCACGTTATATGCCGATTACAGCATTTTGAACTTTTTCATCAAAATTACATCCTGGACATATTTCAAAGGCTGTAAGCTTAATATAATGTAAGCTTAATGTTTTATTCTTTGATGAACTATTTGTAAACTTCTCAAAATGGGCTGGTTATTTTAAATTTATCTTTCTGAATTTAACACAAATCTTTAGTATTCACCTCTTTTGCAACTTTTCTTTAGTACCTCTTATGCAATGGCCCCTAAAATTTCAAAGACTTTAGTCATATTACCTTGGTTTCCCTTGGGAGCTTTGTATCCCCAAGATTTCAAAAACAGTCTTCTATAAAATAGTCTTTTCATTTGATTTTGGATCTGCACAGAACGGTGTTTGTTTTGATTACATGTTTGAAGTTTATATTCCGTGGAGAATTCTCCTTATTCAGAATCTGTTTGTTCCCAAGTAGAAATGAAATAAAGTGCATAGACGCTGATTTGTCTGTCATGTCGCAGATAATATAGAAAGTCAATATAATAGTGGATAGATCAAGTAAATAGATATATTTTACATTATGAGTAGAAAAATTAAATGACTTTGACTTGAAAAACTTTGGCAATTTTGATTTGTTAAATGTAAAAAAAAAAAAAATATTTGTCAAACATTGTAGTTTTAAAAATTTAAAAATAGAGTAAATATACTGTGAACACTTATTGTTGTCATTCATTGTTGTCACAAATTTTCGTAAAAACGTAAATGAAATTTAAAACAATTGGTTACACTTCAGAATCCCTATCTGTCAAAAAATCATATGTAGTTCGAATTAGAAATTCGATTGTTAGTATCCATGCTGGGAAGTTTTTGTGCTAATGGAGGAGAGAAATAGGGAAAAGTAATAATAGAATAAAATATTGTAGATTTCTTTTTACATAAAATAGAAATTTTTGAGTGAATATAGCAATTACCACTTCGTTTTTAAAACAGACATATTGTATCTTAGATAAGCTTTTAATGATAGCTTACACTAATTTTCTTTTCGCGAAGGTAGGATTTATGTTATAAAAATGCGGTTAAACTTGAAATGTTTTGAAAAGTGAATAAGATAAAGGCATTTGAAGGCTAGTTCACGGGGAAAAATCATTTTTCATGCTATTGATTAATGTCGGTTGGTGTATTTTCAAGTTTTCTATCAAATTTACATTCTAAAAATTATTTCAATTGTTTGTTCAAAAATTGGAAGACTTTGTACTGAGAGTTAAAAATTTGACTTATGTAGTTTTGATCTCTATATGTACGGAAATTATTAAAATAATTTATAATGATTTTATTCTTTATAAAATATCGCTCATCTTTCAGATTTAGCATATAAAATATTCATGTGAAATAAATAATAAATCTTAAAAAGAATTTTGCACATATAAAAAGACACAATATAACCTTTATAGAACCAAAAAAATACTTTTAATTTTTGCAAAATAGTCTCGGTAGCCATATGATTTAAAAATAAAATATGATCAGTAAAATATGATTTAATAATAAAATATGACTGGTAAAATATGATTCAATCAGATTTTGAGTCGATTACAGAACTCTATCTCTACCAAAAGTAGTTTGCATTTTTTTTTACTATGTGCTATAAACGTTGTTTTTTATCTACATATGTTGTGTTGCCCCAAGCAATTACTTGATGTAATTTTATACGTATTTAGACTTTTTGAATAATTTAGTGAAATTCCATACATAAAGTTCTTTCAATCGGCATTCATAAAAGGAGAGAAATCTGTTGATTTTTTTTTAATTATGTTTAAATGTGTTTTTCCTTCTTTTCTTAAATAAAAAACCATGATTTTTTTCGGGTATATTTTGAATTTTCAATCATGAAGTCGTTTCAAAATTGATATTGTAAAATATTCGAATATACTATTAATAAGAAAATCCTAAACAATCCAGAATGGGACGTTTTAAAGAAAAGACAAAAAAAGATGAATATCGCAGTTTGAAGCTTGAAAACAGCGATTATTTCAAGCAATTTAATATAAAATTGAAGAACAATTATTTATTTTCATGTGAACCACGCAAAATACTTTTAACACAGATACTGAAATAATTTATTTTAATGCAGGTATTAATGTTTTCTGATTTTATTGCGATTTTATTTATATTACTCATAGAATGAGGGTTTTGACTACTTTTTATTTAAAAAAAATGTTATGAATAAAGTATAAACACGATAAGACTATGCGATGAAATTTTAAATTATACACAGCATTAAAATGAAGAAATTTTGTTAAAGTTTTCTATAAAATAAACAGTATCATTCAAACTATTGTTAATTTATTACAATGAATATTACCCAAAACTTTTAAATCCAATGTAGATAGATTTTATGCTATTAATAGAAAAAAAAACGAACTATCAAAATGCCTGAAAATGAGAAGTGCAAAACTTTTTAATCTTGGTTGGAGTTTTAGAATTTTTTTTTTTTTCAGACAGAAAAAATTGCGATTTAAAAATTACGATTTAAAAAATTAATATTTCAAATATTTTTTCGAAATAAATTCTCAACACAATTTTTTTCATAAACTTTTAAATTTTAATCTAAACTTCTCCAGAAACGATTACATCTTGATTTTCAGCAATGATTTCAATTACATTTCCCAAGTGTTAAAATAGGACTGTGAAAATTAGTTTCGTGAATGATTAATTTTAATAAATTCCTCCTGGTGCGTGACATTAGAAATGAATTCTAAAAATATCAACCAAGGTAAAGATTTTTTTAAAAAATAATATTTTTCATTTCCGTCGTGCTCCTAGCTTAAGATATCAAGTTTTATAATTACGTTTTTTTCTACAAAATTTTTTTAAATCTCAATAACGATGGATTTTTTTTTCATCGATCACAAATTGGCATTAGTAAATCTTTAAATAATGTACTAGTGTTTACTGTTTTATTCTTATTATTACTGTGATTATGTAATTACCTCATCTTCATATATCATTAATTAATTCTCAATTAAAATTACAATTAACAACAGATCCAACATACATAACAATAGAATTAACATTTGAGATAATATTGCACAAGAAAAAACATGGTATCATAAAAATATTATTGTTATTAAAAATTACTATTTTGTTTTACAAAGTTAGTTTTTTTAATTGGTTATTTTAAATATGATCACTTAAAAAAAATTAAAATACTGAAGAAAAACTAATATTCTGGAATTTATTCAATGAATAAAATTTCACATCGTTTATTCCTAAACATGACACATTTATTTTGAAAAATATTGAATTATTTTTATATATAGATAAAAGGCGCTAAATTTTCTATTCACTAAAAGGCAATATTTCTATTATGCGTTTACAAATATACGTTTTCTCAAGAACATAAACAAAAGCTGCAAATGGAAATTGCATGTAACTTAGACGAAAGAAAACTTTAGTTGTCTTACCTGAAAAGACGATTTTCTAGATGGTGATTGGTGAATGCACAGTAAATAGTTTTAATACTATTGAATATAAAGATAAAATAATAAAATTATTTATCAAGAAAAAAAATGCATTTGTGCATGAAATTCTGGAAACATTAAAATTTTGCATTTTAATATGACACTGACAAAATATCAGTATTTCATCGTTCCAATAAATAAATCTTTCTAATAATTTTTAAAGAAATTTCAATTCAGTATTATTTGTTAGAGACATAGTTCAAAATAAGTAGGAATTTGTACGTCAAGCGTAGCAAATAAAGTGCATTCAGTCTATAAAAAGTTTTTAAAATATTGAGATATTGGTGTAACGTCAAACAGTACTTCGGTGCAGTATAGTGGACGAAATCTTTTGTGTATCTTATACTTTCTATTGTACAGGAACTAGCTAGTAATAAACCTCAGCAACGTATCTCAATTTCATAAAATATGAAATAAATTAATAGTATTAAAATGCCCCCCAAACAATGTTTCAATTACAAACAATAATGATTTAGTTTTAAATCGCAAATTTTGATGGTTAGATTTGAATGTAAATACATATAAATATTAATAGAATAAAGTTATACTAAAAACAATCTACAACTGACAAAATTAAAGTTATTTAAAGTAGATTAAACTAAACAAGTTTATCGTGATTATTATTTTTTCCCTTAAAGTGCATTTGACATAAAAAAATATTTTTTTTTTTTAAATTCTATTCCATCGCCAACAGATGAAAAATCGCCAAATAAGGAACTATGTATTTTTTTACGAACGTTGTCTGAAGGTTCCGCTGAAAGTTTTTTTAATAAATGTATATATCCTTATGAGTAGAACATTCTATATTTTTTTCAGATTTTTTTCAGTGTGCCCGTATGGAGGCCTTCCTTGTAGGATGCGTCCAATGATGTAAAGTGAATGATTCATTTACAAGATATTTGCATATTCAAATCACCAATTTCAATTATTCTCCAAAGTCCTGACGTCGCGTCGCTTGTAGCAGATGCTAAAGTACACCCTTTAAATGGATTTACAGTCGACTCTCGTTAATTCGAACTCTTCAGGACCACAAGAAATGTTCGAATTATCCGAAGTTCGAATTATGGAAAACATGCTTAATATGGTACTATTACAAAGCAATTAATGTTATAGTGTTTTTTAAACTAATTTCGTCTGTTATCATTAGAATATGACTTAGTATTAAATTAGAATGTATAAATACATAAACAAATTAAAAGATTAGAAACAAGCACTATGGAAGAAAAATTTAAAGTGTCATTTATGGACACACTGTTAAAAATAAAGGTGACAAACCGGTGCCATTTGGGACCCGGAGGTGAAAAGGCGGTGCCATTTGGAACCCTAGGGTGTCATAGGAGCTTGAATATGCGGTTGGGGTGACGACAGATCTGTTACTGGATGATGGGAGATAAATAAGGTGCCATGCACTTCGTAACCACCTCATCGGGTGACTGGCAACTTGCGCATGCGCTATGACGCGTGTCTTTCTGCTTTCGTTGTCGGCAAGTAAAGTTTACGAGTGTGAGCAAATCAAAACATGGCAGTGTGTGAATTTGCGATATTAATTGAAGACTAACCACTGAGCTACAATGAAACAACAATGAGGACTTAACGATCCGATTTGCGCGACCAGTGAACCGGGCAAAGTCTGATTAAAGGTAAGATTTAACTTTATTTAACTTTATTTTATTGTTACGTTAATTTATCGTACATCCTTATAAGTAATGTCATAAAAAAACAGTAAATTAGATTTTTTTGTTAGTATGGTTGATTGTTATGTTTATTATGTGAAGCTATAAGCTAACCTCTCACCAAAATACACGCTTGCTAATATTAAACTATGAGGTAGTTATTTTACGATTTCTCGTTTACATGTCAATATTTTTAAATGATTTATCGAGGCCTTAGCTACCGAGGAGTAATTGGAGCAAACTGCTCTAGGCACGGGAATCCTAAGGGCGCAGAATTAGAAAGTGCGAAATGAAAGATTGTAAAAATATTTACATATTTTTTCATTACAAATCAGTTATTATAGACGAATCTTGTTGCAATTGGAATATTCTATGACCATTTTACCTTGTGTTTAAACTCAACTGTTTAGATTTAACCTTTAACTGCTGTTAGTGGTCTCAGACACCGTGCGTTTTTCAAGTTTCACAGTTTAACTTGTAATTTTTAGTTTAACTATAGATACTGGTCAATTTTTTTTTTTTAGTTTGGAGCCTTATTACTACCTCTAAATACTTTTGAATAGCTGAATTTGATTTATAATATTATTGTACATAAAGTTTAACACATAAATAGTATTCTGAGAATTAATGTAACATTTTATTCATCTTCAGATTAAATGGTCTGACAGACAGCTCACAGTAGTTATGTAACAATTTTTGTCAGAGCAGTTAAGGTTAAAATATGTTTTTGAGTCTATATGCAGTTAAAAGCAATTAATTTTATTCGCGAAGTTTTATTTTTAACCTTTACACGGGATCTCGGATAGCATTTGGCCGGCTTTGCATATATTGTCAGATAGATGCTATCCGAACCCCTCCTGTAAAGGCTAATTCACACCATATTGCAGCCTCACGTAACTTCTCTAATATTGTTTCAGTATACCTGATTTGTCTTTATTTGAGAGGGGGGGGGTAACTTTTTCATTTAAGAAAATTGAATACTTGCAAATCTTAAAGTAATCAAAACTTATTTACAGGGTTTTCATCATTAATATTTTCATTATTAACCACCGTTATTTCCAAAATAATCTTCATAATAAGATTAGATCGGGAGGCGGTAGCACGGACAATCATTTAGTCTCATTTAAGGATAAAAATCACGGATAAAACCTTGATTTGCATATTAAAACGTTATTAGTAAGCCAAGTCATACCTTGGGAGGAAATGCCTAAAAACCCGAATTTAGCGGTATCTTGGGTTTACCATTATGTTTTCTTACTCCCAATTCTTCATATTTTCATACTTTTGGTTTCATTTTCTTTCAAAAAGGTGAGAAAATGTTTGGGTATTGAATTTAATAAACCTTATGATCTGATTATCGGCTATGCAGATTTACACCCATTTTTTCCCGAAAGTATTATTTCGCATTAAACCTTATTTAGTAGCAGAATTTTATGGTTAAATAAAATAAAATATTTTTTTTCAATAATAGTAATTTAAGTTTGATTAGACTGTAATCAGTCCCCCCCCCCTTTCTCAATCATCAACATCAACCGATATAACAAATTTGTAGTCATGAACATTCAAATTATAAAAGGAAAACAATCTGTATTTACTCCACTGAACTTTCAGAATAGTTTACAGAAATAGTGTGAGTTCAAAAAATATAACAATGAATAAAAACTTGTATCGTAATTTTACACAAATGTGAAAATTTTCCGCAGGTGATGAAGATCTCGTGTTTTAAAGGCGATTTTTGCACTGTCATTTATAAATCTTAAACATTTTTCTAATGACATAATTTTTAACAATCTTTCACTCCACCCGTTCTGAAACAAGACCAATAAACAGGGTTCGCTTTTTACCAGTAAAAACCTGGGGAGAAGGTAGTAAAAACATAAGGATATAGAATAAACTGTTAGCCCTTAAACTGTATTTTAATACTATTGATAAAAATTCTATTTTCATGTAATTGGTGTATTAATATATAATATCTATATAGGAGAGAGTGGGGTGGTGTGGGACTTTTTTTACAAAAATAAGATTTTTTTATATATATATGTATATATATATATATATATATATATATATATATACAGAAAGAAAAAATTCAATTTATAGCATGCAAGGTAAAACATTTTTTAATCCCCCTGAACAATATAGAAACATAACGTGCAAATGCTATTTTATTTTAAAGAGAACATAAGTTTCAAAATGTGTCTCATACCTCCTCATTAAGAGTTATGGGACAGCAATAATAAAAAAAAAAGCTATTAGGCACAAAATAACCTATAGTGTCGGTAAGATAAACAATCAGACAAAGGTTATAAGTTGATAATGTATATGCCACAATATAAAATTCCAGTATCTTCATGACTGGAATGTAAATTCAGAATTCTCTGTCATAGGAGTCATTAAGGCCCCACACTAGGCTCAGAATGTAAAGATGATAATGTAAAAGTCTATAGGAGCGTTCTTTTGAAATACCTAACTCAAATTTTAATATTTTTACATGATTCTTTTGAACAAGACAGCTGAGGATGATCCATAACCGGCGTAGTTTTTATTTTTTCGATTTTGCTTTTATATTTTTTGTATAACGATAGTTTAAATTTCAGAATCGGTTTAAACCAATTTCATAAGTTAAAGTAATTTTTTAAAAAAAATCTGAAACCAAAACTGAAAAAGTAAAAACTACGACGGTTGCGGATCGCCCTCAGCAATCTTGTGCAAAACAATCACATAAAAATATTAAAATTTCGGCGAAATATTTGAAAAGAACGCCCCCATCGACTTTGCATTATCATCCGGGTCTTTTTCTGTGCCTAGCGTTGCGCTTTAAATAATCATCAATTTATTTACATTTTGAAGTATGAATGCATATATTATCAATGTTATAAATAATATATTATCCTATAAAAAATTTGCATGTTAGCAATTCGCATCATTATTAATTAAAAAAGGGTGGGCGCGTCCCATTCATCCTTTTTCTGGCATGTCCCATTCCTCGCCACTTCCTTGTTTGTGTTAAACTTCTTGTTCAAACAAAAATGCTGCTTTAGGCTTAGTTTAAATTATGGATAATATGCAGTATAATGTTCCATAAATAGGGAAACTATTACATTTATACATAAACAAGCCTTTAATATATTGTGAGCAAATAAATCAAATTTAAACTGGATTTTTGAAATAATTTTTCTTTCATGCATTTGAAAGTCTATGCATATCAATATTTTTTGTAAACTGAAGAATGGATTACCATTGCTTCATCTTGTATGCGATCGATGAAATGTTTAGAATAATGCACAAAGAGAAAAACCTACAGTCCCATTCCACCCGACTTTCCCCCATATAGCAAAAGGGGAAATAAAGAATTAGCCAGTTCCCTAAAGCTCCTGATATACGCTATATGGCCAGAGATGACCGTCCACTTGCGATTTTAGACAATTTGTTAAATATCTAGAAAAATGTATGAGGAATTATCCTGAAAATCTTAGTGTATAAATGTAATACACTACCTGGCCATTGATTATCGTCCACTCGCGATTTTAGACATTTTGCAAAATATTTAGAAAAATACATGAGGAATTATCCTGAAACTCTCAGTGTATAAACAATATATTACAGGTCATCTATTTCCGTGAAGATTTTTTCCAGGAACTTTAAAGGGGACCGCCAACAAATTAAAAAATGTATGAATATCTTTTGGCTATCCTGTCAAAACTAATGCATCAAAAGCGTTCAAACTGTAGATTATGATTAAGTGGCTTATTGTTATAAACTGTGTTCATTTTTATGTCGATAGCATGTATACTCGTAGAGAAATGAAGGTTTTTAGAAAAATACTCCTAAATTTTCCCAAGATTTTTTGCTTATAATTTGCAGAGTTCTTAATATAAAATAATAATATTTTCTGAAAATGTGACAAACAACATTGCACATAATACCCTGTAATCAGAATTAAAAAATAATAAAAATTGTATGAAAAATGAGTACGTTTACTAAATAATTTTTCACTGCGCATGCGTGAACGATATCAAAATTTCATTTGCATATTATGTTAGCTAAATGTATAGAGCAACTTTTGTGAAAGTTGCAAAATCATAGCTTGAAAATTCTGAAAATAATCGTCAATAGAATCACCTAAAAATCCGTTATTTCCAAAATGAAGCAAAAACAAGAAGGGTTGTATCCATATATTCATTGATTAGTGTCAATATAGAATACACAATACGGAACTTACTAGTACATTTGGATACAATCCCTCATTTTTTCCTTCATTTTGGGAACAGTGGATTTTCAACTTATTATATTGACGATTATTTTTAGAATTTTCAAGCTATGATTTTGCGACTTTCACAAAATTTGCTCTATACATTTAGCTAACATAATATACAAATGAAATTTTGATATCGTTGACGCATGCGCAGGGAAAAATTATTTAGTAAACTACTCATCTTTCATACAATTTTAATTATTTTTTAATTTTGATTACAGGGTATTATGTGCAATGTTGTTTGTCAGATTTTCAGAAAATATTATTATTTTATATTAAGAAATCTGCAAATTATAAGCAAAGATCTTGGAAAAATTTGGGAGTATTTTTATAAAACCCTTAATTTCTCTACGAGTATACATGCTATAGACATAAAAATGAATACAGTTTATAACAATAAGCCACTTAATCACAATCTACAGTTTAAGCGCTTCTGCTGCATTAGTTTTGACAGGGTTATCCAAACAATATTCATTATTTTTTAATTTATTGACGGTCTCCTATAAGGTTTCTGGAAAAAATCTTCACGGAAATATATGACCTGTACTATTATGTGTATACACTGAGAGTTTCAGGATAATTCCTCATGTATTTTTCTAGATATTTAACAAAATGTCTAAGATCGTAAGTGGACGATAATCAATGGCCAGGTAGTGTAGTACAAGTCATATATTTCCCTGAAGGTTTTATTCCGAAACTCCAATAGGGGACCGTCAACAAATTAAAAAAGAATGAATACCTTTTGGATATCTTTTGGATAACCCTGTCAAAACTAATGTAGCAAAAGCGCTCAAACTGTAGATTATGATTAAGTGACTTATTGTAATAAACTGTGTTCATTTTTATGTCGATAGCATGTATATTCGTAGAAAAATTAAGGTTTTCTACGAATCCGAAAAACAGTCTCAAAATTACCCAAGATTTTTGCTTATAATTTGAAGAGTTCTTAATATAAAGTAACATTCTTTTCAGAAAATGTGACAAACAACATTGCACACAATACCCTGTAATCAGAATTAAAAATAATAAAAATTGTTCGAATATAGAGTAGATTTACTAAATAATTTTTCACTGCGCATGCGTCAAAGATATCGAAATTTCATTTGCATATTATGTTAGCCAAATGTATAGAGCAAATTTTGTGAAAGTCGCAAAATCACATCTTGAAAATTTTGAAAATAATCGTCAATAGAATACGTTGAAAATTCGTTATTCCCAAAATGAAGGAAAAACACGAGGGGTTGTATCCATATATTCATTGATTAGTGTCAATATAGCATACATAATAGGGGCGTACTAATAAATTTGAATAAAATTCCTCATTTTTTTTATTATTATTACTGGTATTGAATACCTGTACATGTTAGGGAAATTCGTTGCTAATCTGGAATAGACACTTTGTTGCAAGATATGTTTTGTAAATATGGTTAATAATGTAAATAGTTTGTAACTCTTAATGATAATACAGGAAAACAATATCTGAATGACAAGTATGAGTTGGTCATGTAATTTTCTCGTGCTGTCCGAAAATAGGCAATAAAGAGGAGAGTGCCCAGTTAAACTGATGGCATTGAGCTCCCAGGCTATACATACAACTGTGTATTATACTCTTATTTCAAAGTATAATGCCCTTCCAAAAATAAAAGAAATCAACTGTAAGTTATTGGACAGTGGATTATCTGCCATCCCTCTTTATACTTAACCAATGAGCCCCTAAAACTAATCAGGGAAGTGCCATATCAGAGTGAACCTATTAACAACATTTGAAGAAAATGTGATAATTCTGCATGATTTCTGCATATTTATATAAATTAAGGAGGGTAGCACTCTCTTCTCCCCCCCCCCATCATATTTAACCAATGAACCTCCAATGCTAATCAGTGAAGAACCTTATCAGAATGAACCTACACATAAAATTTGAAGCAAATCTGATATTTATATAAAAAGTTATCACGTTACATACAGAATATGCGGGCACATTAGCTGTCAAGCTTTAACAGCCTTGTGAGCTATAATTTAAATTTTATTTAAATTTTATTCTTTCTTTTTTTGTTCATCTACCATTTTTGCTGTACTTTGATGATAGGTTTTAATTGGACTGTCTTGTTGTGTGTTTTCCTTAATGTGTTATTATTATTATTTCAGATAGTGAACTTACATTTATAGTACTTACATTGCCATGCTTGATACAAGAAAAGTTTCCGACTCTTTATCATGAAGAAGGTACAGATATTTCTGTGTTTCAACCTGTTACTGTGCTCCGCAACTCAAGCAACTTGTTAAATTACTCATGCTATGTATTAATTTTATATAAACAGTTAATTACAAAAACTGATAATTTTATAAGCTTAGTTACTTTGTGATATGCATTATTTTGGTTGTTAAACGTCAACTATAGCGAAAGCTAATTTACATTTTTATCATTTTTATTAGATACTTATGTCTTCAAAATTTTCTCAGTGTCATCAGTTCCACATTGTGTTACGTCTTTGTTTAATAATATTTAATACATTCTTGGTGTTTACAATAAAAAGATTATTTGAACTAAAAGGTTGTTTTGTAATTCAATGTTTTATTCATCTCATTATAATTACTCTTTCGATTAAAATTTCAGATGCAATAAGTCAAAACACAAAAACAATTTGGCAGAAAGTGTTTTGATGTGGATACAGGACTAGAAATCAGCAGTCGTTACTCGTCAAATGAAACTAAATTATAGAAAAATTATTCCTAGTCGTCAAATCTTGATAGCTAGCTTTCTTTAACTTTAATTTTTGTTGAGCAAATGCTTTCATTTGTATTTTAGCATACATCCTCCCCCCTCTACACCATGACATCAGCACGTGTTTTAAGAATTTTGAACATTTCAATAACCTCTAAGTTAACTTCACTTTCACCAATGACTGATAAAACTGGTCCTTGGATATTATACCCCTGTAAACAAGATTTTCTTTTATTATGAGATATTTCTGCATCCTTATATGTTCCTAAAATAAGAAACTGTATTAAAATTGTTTTAAAATTTTTGTATTCCCTTCCTCAAACAAACAAAAAAAAATATGTGTGATTTGGAAATGTTTTAAATGCCACACCATAAAAGATTCATTTATTTGCTAACTTTTTATTTTCTGACGTACTGTTAGTCTCAGATTTTTTGAAAATTAGCTTATCCCTAGTTGTATCTAAAGCTCATATTTTTTCTCTGTGGACATATTTGCTTAATTATCTGTTTTGTATGCATATTAGCTTTATAAAAAGAATAAGTTTTTCCAGAATCCAAATATTGTAGTTTAATCAGGTTTCATTCTTATGGAAAGTCAGTTTTTATTTTGTTTAGTAAGAAAAAGTTTTTAATATATAAAGTTTCCTCTCCACTTCCCTTCAATACATTAAAATTAAATATGCAATGCAATATTATTACTATTAACATGGTTTTGAAAAGAAGTAAGAAAATATGAAATGCAATTGGCACATCGAAAAAAAATTGTAGGCATTATTTTGACACCTTACATACAGTTCTTAATTTCTAATCCTGTGTGGATATATGCTATAAAATATGAATTTGGATAAGTTCACTATAAAGGTAAGTACTACATATATTGTAAAAATGATTTTTTTACTCAATTTCATCTGTAATTTTACCACAACTATAAAATGAACCTATTTTTTATAATTCATTTCATAGCTTGATGGCTAACTTTCTGGAAGAATTTTAAAGAATATGAAATATTCTTACTAATTTAAAAGTTACACAGCATTTATTACATATTCTTTTCTAATTTGTGTTTTACATCTTTTAATTAGATACTGCAGGGTAGCTGAAAAAATATTGGTGCGTTGTTTGACATTGATATTTCACAACTAAAATCTGAGAAATCCTTATTTTAAAATCTTGTAGCATTTCTTCTATTATATGAGAATCTTAATCCTCCGAAAAGTTCACAACCGTCAAAATGATCAGCAACTAATATGTTCAACGAAGTGTTCGCCTCATGAAAGCAAAATAATTTTAATGGAACTTCCAGCAGTATTGGGGCCTTGCCATGGAGCAAAAACAACATTGACCTTCAACACCCATCTGCGTGGATATTTAATAACAGGTGTATTGCCTTCGAACAATAAGTTCTTAACTCACTTGATTTCTGTAGAAAAGCTAGAAATAAAGTCCCCAGTTTGCATTGTATGTGAAGCGAAATTATCAAGGCATAGAATGATTTAAATCAGAATTATCTGCAGCGGACTGTCAATACAGTGATATTTCGTTTTCAAACATGTGTAAAAAATAAATATCAAGCCAGTGAACAATTTGTTAAAATATTGTTATTTTTTTATTTTTTTTATTATTAAATTATGGCATATATTTTACAGGATATAGCATTTTTTGTGTCCCCATACTTTTCAGTTGCCCTGTATATAAAATAATGAAAATACATGTCAAGCAATATACTATGTGTCAAAAAAGATGTTACGGATTACTTCTGAAACAATAAGAAAATTATAAAAATATTCATATGAAGATAGATAATTCAATTTGTACTTTCTCTTATTTTGGAGTAAAAAAACATCAAATTTTTATAATGTTCCTGCATCTAAAAATGCCCAATCACTAAAATAGTTACTGGCCCTTTCTTAAACATACCCAAAAAGTTTGATCCAATCATATGAGTTAGAGACAGTCAAAAATCAGGATTTATTTCATTTTACAAGAACTTCAAAACATAAAATTGAAAATCAGGCTTCAAATTGCATGACAAAGTCACAATATTTGACTCTAACTCAGTAATTTTTAGAGGCAGAAAATAGGTGTAGAGGTTGTGTAAATTTTGCGATTTATTCTAACAAAACCTTTTGGGTATGACTAACAATGCAATAGTGATCACTTATGATTGGTGATTTTGAAATGCAAAGACTGTATAAAAGTTAAAACTTTGAATTTTTCTTAAAATACTCTCCATGTAAATGAAAGTACAATTTGAATTCTCTGCCTTTCTATGATTATTTTTGTAGTTCATATTATCCCTCTCTGAGTTACAAAAATATGCTACAATTTTTCTTTGGACACCTGATAATCAGTTTAAAAATATAATATTCCATCAATCTAAAAGAAAAAAAAAAGACTCAAAATATTGACTGATCATGATAATTTTCTCTGCAGAATTCAATTAAAAAATGGGTAAACACTTTGTATTTCATGTTTCAAACCAATAAAATTTCTTTACAAGCAGGGTGGGGGAGAGGGGGTTGCAACTGTGGGCCATAGATTGTGAGTGCTATTTCTTGTAGGATGCCACAAGGCGCACTGGATTATGTGTTTCATCCGTTCACCCTCTGGGGCACCCTGGATAAGTGGTATCATTATTCTCCCCTGAGATGCCATTCTTTCACCCCTTAAGGTACCCTGGATGAGGGGTGCCATTACTCTCCCCTCAGATGCGATCCTTTCACCCTCTGGGGCTCTCTGGATAAAGGGGGGCCATTACTCTCCCCTGAGGCGCCATTTTTTCACCCCCTGGGG
The DNA here is from genome assembly GCA_964019185.1 of Maratus speculifer. NCBI lineage: Eukaryota > Metazoa > Arthropoda > Arachnida > Araneae > Salticidae > Maratus > Maratus speculifer. The sequence continues at coordinate 350,412,551 of OZ025290.1, read as the reverse complement.
CACCCTGGATAAGGGGTGAGATTATTCTCCCCTGTGGTGCCATCGTTTCACCCTATTGAACACTGTGGATAAGGGGTGCCATTATTCTTCCCTAAGGTGCCTTCCTTTCACCCCCTGAAACACCCTGGATTAGGGGTGCCATCCTTTCACCCTAGTTAAGGGTTCCATTTTAGCTCCTCTAGGGGTGTCACCAGTGAGACAAGCCTTTCACCCCTAAAAGGTGCAATGTGTCACCATTAGTTTTAACAGTGCAGATGGGGCTCTAATAAAATGGATATCAAATGAATTGTATTATATGTATACTCACTCGGAACAATAAAAAAAAAAAACAAAGATAAAAATTTATTCAAATAATCTGAAATCCGCGAGAAAGAAAAGAAAAATGAAAAACCGGAATTCTCGTTAGTTCGTATTAAACGAAGTGAAGAGAAAATAAGTTCGAATTAATGAAAATTTTTAACATTATTCTGCCATTGAAAATTTCGGGACTTACGTTCGAATTAAGCGAAGATTCGAATTATCCGATTTCGAATTAACGAGAGTCGACTGTATATGTTTATACAATTGTTAAAATTATTTTTAGGCATTTTCAATTTATGTATGATTATTATAAGTATTGATATATAGGCTGATGCATCTTTGGAAATATTTTACAGAAATTTTAAACAGGTCTTTGAGGTCCTTCGTAATATTTGTCTCAGTCCTGAGGATGTTAAATTCACGGAAATATCAGATCTTGCCCATGATTAAAAGACAATTTAGCATAGTATCTGTGCGCTACGTCCTCAATATGAATGCATTATTCTCGTCTCGATGAATTTTCTAAGATATGAGAAAATGGGCGAAATTTTTCATCACAGATACAGTGAAATCTAAATAAAGAGAAGAGGTAAATTCTATACACAAAAGTAAAAATACAAATCGATAAGTTTACAATGACTATAATAATCGGTCAAATTAAAGTTTTACTCCCTTACTAGAAATTTATTATTTACTAACAGAAATATTAGGAAAAAAATCATTGCTAAAATAATAAAAAAAAATTGTAAAAAATTATACAGTGTAGAGTTAGGTGTATTTGTTTATACTTGCAAAGTGTACAGTGAGATACCGAGAAAATTCAGATATGATGCCCGAATACTAACAAATGTCACGATTGTGTATGATTCTTTTAGAACCTTACCCAAAAATGTTTATGAAGCTGAAAAGTCAATGAATAACCATGGTTACCATTGCGATTATCTCACATATAAGATACAATCACACACACACACACACACACATATATATATATATATATATATATATATAATTTAATATATTTAATACATATTTAACCGTAATAAATCTGGTATTCATTTATTTTTGCAACTAAATGCAATAATAGAGTATGATTATTCATAAAACTAGTTATATTACAAACGAATCTTATTTTCCACGTTTCATATATAATTTCTGACATTTTTTTTTTTTTACCTACAACATTTCTCTGTTTAATAGCTAATTTAAAACACAACTAGAATAAATACCTCATGTTCAGTTATAATAAGTTTTATTTTCTCACAACTTCAATCCTTTCTCAAATGATTTACATTGCTAATTAAAACATGTATGAAATTTCTCTAGTCTGAACTTATATTTTACAAAAATTAAATTATATAAGCTTTGAACAATATTCTTCCTTTTTAAAGAAGTAATTTTACGCAGAAATTTGCTAACAAATTTCAACAAATTTCTCGTAATTACTTAAAGCTCAAAACCATGTTATTATATGAAACGTCTTTGAAAATCTCTTCTCAAATAAATTAGAATTTGAAATATACTTAAAATAAATCTTGCCTTAATACGTCACGTATTAAAATTCATCGTGAATTGGAAAGCAGAGCAAATCGTCGTCATCTTCCTTAAGAAGATCGATAAATGAAATATTTCTATGAAATGATTCAAAATAACGTTATTTGTGTTATGGTTGAGTTGTATAATTATTTTATGTGTCATTCATTATTTAGCTTTTGTATTTAGTTTTACTTTGGCGTTTATGCTTTTACTTTTGCTTTTGAAGTTCTAGTTGACACGTCCGGCACGTTTGTTCTTTATGATGGCCAATTACCTGCAAGAGGGATATGAGCCCGAACGGGGGAGGAGAATGCTCTCCAATGGGGTGTTTCTAAAAATACCTAACACGTTTTTATACAAGGAAATACAAGGTTTAAGAAAATCACGAAAAACTGCGAACGATTAGATCGACGAACACGATTGGGCTCGAACATCCCTTATACCAGGTTTGAGTGTAAAACCTCTTGGCCACTGTCAGATAGTCCGAAACCCTCGGCTTTGCCCAGGTTCTTGACAGTAAATAAAAAAAAAATACACATTTACATTGTAACCAAATTTTGTATCGATATTATGATAAATGATATGAAAAATGATGATATGAAAAACTTCAAAAAAAAAAAAATCTACTATCGGTAAAAAAGCATAAATAAAACTTATAGCTTAATTCAGTTGCACACATTTTCTGAAAGGTATTCGTAATAAACTCATCGCGTTGTATTACATGAAGTTTTCTTTTGTATGTTTATTGTATATTTGTTGCTCAAAATAGTTCTATTATAGTCTTACTATTTTATTTTTAAGTCTTGCTATTTTTGTTTCAATTATCTATAATGTCGGTTTTCGTTAGTGATTGTTGCAAGACCATCGATATCAGCATCTCTAAATTATTCCGGAGTTTGAATTGAGACAAACATGTTTGCAACAGAAAATTTTCTTTAATAAGCGATTTTAAAATAAAATTGAATAAATACCATTTTGAAAGAAGACACATTTCCTTTTCCTTCCAGAACCGTACACTTTACGGTTCTAATCTTGTTTGCCTTTAATCAGACTCCGGAAAAATTAAGAGATGTTGGCATCCATGCAATTCTAATAGTTTTTGCAACAAGGTACCCTGGGGTAATAACGCCAAGTGCTTATATTTTGCATAATTATGAAATAATCAGGTAAATGACACCCATGTGCTCTGCGCAGAAGGGTTTTGAGTCATATAAATCGCAAAAAAACAGCTTCAAGTTAATTTGTTTCATTTTTAGGTCTTATTGTTTTTACAAGCAACTAAAATTAACGCTTGATCTAAAATTTGCGAGATAAGGTTTTTGATCTGAAGACTATATTTTTTATCCAGGAATACTTTGTTTATTACATAAATTTGTAGTGTATTTCATGTACTTTCAAATTGTTGTAGAAGATTTTGGATATCTTCTCAAGATAATTTGTAGTTTAGGATTTACTGCGCAATAAGTATCCCGGGGTAATAACGCCAGGGATTGGCGTTATTACCCCCGTTGATTCCCAACAGTGGCCGAACTATATCCGAAGGGGGTTTATATATTAAAATGGGAGAGCATTATCATCATTGTTGAAATGGTAAGATTAAGGGGGGGGGGGGTGCCCAATAAAAAATAATCCCTCTATTTTATTTTTTATTATATTATTATTTTTTTTTTTACTAATGTAAAAAATAATTTTTAACTCTTGTAAGTAAAACTATATCAAAATGTTTTTGAGATTCAAATTCGAACATCTTCAAAATCAGGTTTCTATTAAATTTCCACTGGATTGTTCAATTGAGTTCGAAATTTTAACTGTCCGCTTTCTCAGCGTTTGGTTTTTCAAAACTTTATAGATTTAACCTTTAACTGATGTGACAGAAATTGTAACGTATGAATGTGATGCGGTTTGTGAGACCACAAAATTGAAAGATGAATAAAAGGCGGGAATAACTCATAGGATTGTGCTTTTGTACTAAACTTTTTATACAAGAGTATTATACTTAATATTCACCTATTTAGTCTCTGGTGATAGTACTAAAATTCCAAATGAAACCAAATTTCTGTAGTGTTTGCAGTTAAACTGAAAATTACAAGTTAAACTAAAAAATTAAAAGAAAAATAGTGATCTACGAGGCCGGTAACATTAGTTAAAGGTTAAAATGCTATCCATGATTAAAAATCATAGAATACTGTTCCTGCGCTAAACTTTTGTACAGAATTAATTCTAATTAAATTTAATCTATTCAAATATTTCTAACAATATTACGAGAACTCAAAACGAAAGAGAATTTCAGTTGTAACTATAGTTAAACTGGAAAATACAAGTTAAACGCTAATTTTTTTTTTTGGGGGGGGGGGGGGAGGAGGTACAGTGTTCAGTCAGATTGCCAACAGCAGTTAAAGGTTAATTTTGTTGCTAATATAGAAATAATGATATCTAACCATATGAATTATTTATAAAATTGAATAAGAGATCTCTTTGGGATAATATTTTTAATCAAAAATTTTATTCAATTCATTAAAAATTTATTAAAGCATGCTCTTTAAAACGTCGACAATTTAACTGTAGGTTTGGAGAATCCGCATTAGTGTGAAGTTATGGGTTAAAAAATATTTACTGGATTACTATAATAGTTTTTTTTTACTAATGTAAAAAATAATTTTTAACTCTTGTAAGTAAAACTATATCAAAATGTTTTCGAGATTCAAATTCGAACATCTTCAAAATCCCTTAACTGCTGTGACAAAAAAGTTCGCATAACTTACTGTGAGCGGCCTGTCAGACCGCTTAATCTAACGATGAATAAAATGTTAAATTAACTTTTAGAATATTATTTTTGTATTGAACCTTATATACAGGACTATTATAAATAAAATTCAGCTATTCAAACGATTTTAGAGATAGTGATAGGACTCCAAATGAAACGAAATCTATAGTTAAACTAAAAATTGCAAGTTAAACTCTGAAACTTGAAAAACTCAGCGGTATGTGAGACGCTAACAGCAGTTAAGGTTTAACAAAAATATTCATTACATATAACTCTAGTTATTATAAAACTTCACATGATTAAAATATTACATTATGAATGGTTAAAACCATGCAATGTTTCTTATAATCATATTTAAGCGGGACTTTTTAACCCGTCAGTAGTCGCGTGTCGGTCTTTTCGCCGCCCGTATAACCTATCTTCTCCTAATTGATATCCCAATTTCAAATACAAAAAAGATCTACCATGTAACTGACTTTAAAGATATCTGTATCACCTCATTGAAGTAACAGGACAACTCTGTTTTTCCTTCAATTACATTTTTAGAAACAAAGTTGAAATTCACGAAAAATTCTGTGGAACAATTCCCAATGGCAGTTCATTTTTACTTTTTGCCATTACTCCAAATCTCATGATTAAAATGCACAACTTAAGAAAATTGCATATTTATATCTTCATTGAAATGTTATATTTATATACTAAGTGAAAAATATTTCTTATTTTACGTTTTTTGTATCCGGGAGGGCAGCGGCCAAAAGACCGAGCGCGACTAATGACGTTGTGAAAAAAGTCGCGATTACTCGCGGGTTAAGCAAAGAGGGACACAGGGTGTTATATTCTGTTGAAGCTCCTCCTCACTCCTTTTTCTTTCACTTTCACAAAAAAATCAATATTTTCTATCGAATAGAATGCATACATGGGAATATAAATACTGATTCAAATAATCCGTGCAATGTTTCTAATAATTCTATTTAAATGGTCATTTTTAAGCAAAACGTAGCTTAGAATCTGATATTCTTTTGCCTCCACCCCCCGCCGCCACCACAGCTTTTTTTTCTTTCAGAGTCACAAAAAAATTGTACATTTTCAATAGCTTAGATTGCAATTTGTCAATTTCTAGAGCTGTAGAGTTTGTATTTTTAGAATTGGGCAATCTACATGCCATTATTCCATCTTATTTTATAGCTTTGTTTGCATGGCGTTACTACCCATATAGGTGGGTATTAACGCCAAATAGCATAGGTCAAGAAAAAACGCCATTACATTTTATGAATACATATCTGTTAAATTATTTTATTTTATATAGATAGTCAATGAGTTGCTGTATCAGATCCTATATTTGTTTGAAAAATACAATCTAAAACTAAGCCGTGAAAATTGGTAGAACCTTAACGTGGCGTTATTACGCCAGGGTACCTTATATTCAAAGAATGAGACCGATTTCAGTAAATTTAATATCTCCTAATCAGAACATGATAGTTCTGATATTTCTAGTGAAGCTTTTATTTTAGTCTAATGAATTAGAAGATGTTCATGTATGCATTCTATAAGATTTGCAGTAAAGCAAATGCGTGCGCCCTGCTCCCCATCGTTTCAGTTTTTCAGAAAACTGTCACGAAAGAATTTTATAAATATATTATAAGTGTATTTTCCAGTTTAAAACTTGGGTGCATTGCAGAGAAAACATAAATTTAGTTTATGGGTTACTATATATACGATCACGTGTACTTAAAAAATGCTTAACGTGCCCCCACCAGTGGCCGAGAGGTTCAGCCTTCGAAAGTGGTAGACTGCAGGTGCTGGCTTCAAACCCATTAACGGCCGTAGGCCTAACCGTTCGGAGCTTTCCGTGGTTGTCTTCGAGTCTTGGATTTTCTTCTGTAAATACGGGTCATGTTCCCTCAGAAGGACCACCACGGAAGGCATCTTCCCCTACGGGCCTATATCCCAAGTGCAGATAATTGGCCGTCATAAACACAAACAACCAAGCTTAACGTACGTAAATCCGTATAGATTTTACCTTTTTTATCTTTTCTTACCTATCTTTTATTTGCTCCTAGTGCACAGTAATGCTTCAAAATTGTGTTAAACAATTAATATTAAATTGTATTTTTAAAATATCGGATTACTTGGTATTTTCAGTAAGCCTTTCAATCTTTTTTTGCGCTTAAAACTGTGGTGGTAAAATTACATGAGAAACAGGGCAACATTATCAACTGTCTATAGACAAGTCAAAAGTATCGAAAAAAACCGCTGGATAATTGAATTTTATAATTCAGATAGTATATTTCAATCATACATACACATTTCAATAAAAGTGAAAAAAATCGAAAAACAATTAGAAAAATATTTGAAAATTATTCTCAGAAAGAAAAATCTCTATTTTCTATGTAAGGAAATTCAACAATGTACCCAACATCGGCTACATTGACAGACACCTCATCAAAAACATTAAGGAAAACACCACCAATTGATTTTCGTTCAAAGGTATGATGCTTCAAATTCTGCATCCCGTAATAATGATTGTTTTTGCAGCATAATTTCTCACACTTCTTTCAACAAACACTTACGATCACAAACATTCCAGCCTTCAATTCCATGAAGTTCTTACCGTCTTGGGCTAACTTAATTTCTTCATTCATTCATGACTGATCGTGATCCTGAAGAAGAATGTCCTGAATCAAACCTACACTATTAATCAAGAGCCGACTGCACAAAACCTATATTATCGAGTACAAGGAAAAAACCTTTATTTTATGTAAGAGTAATAATAGGGGAATCCTCCATATCTGCCGGAAGTGAAGTGGTGCATAAGCCAATAAAAAGAATATTGCCCAGTTAAACTGATGGCATTGAACTCACAGGCTACGCATACTAATTGTACATTACACCCTTCTATTTTCAAGAGTTAATTCCATTCGAAAAAAAATTAAGAAGGGGAAACAGCTCTCTCCTTTCCCCTTTTTTATACTTAATCATTGAACCTCCTAAACTATCAAGGACATGCTTTATCATATAAAAAATTTTTATTCAAAATTCAGAGCAAATCGGATAATTCTTAATAAAAACCCATTTATCATTTGTATAATTTAAGAGCAGTTATCCCCCTCTTTTATACTTAACCACTAAACTTAGAAAACTATTCAGAGATTTGAACGAAATCTGACAATTCTGCTTGAAAAACCCATTTATATAAATTAAGGGGAGGGGCATGAACACCCCTTTCCCCCTGTTTATACTTATTCAAAGAACACCTAATAACAATCACGGAATCGCCTCATCAGAATAATCCTATATCTAAATTTTCAACGAAAACTGTTAATTCTGCATGAAAATCCCGTTTATATCAATTAAGGGGAGGGACATGAGCCCCCCGATCCCCCTCTTATACATATCGAATGAACTCCAAAAACTAATCAGGGAAGCGCCTTATCAGGATATACCTATATACAAAATTTCAAGTGGATCCGATGTTTTTATCATGAGTTATCGCGTTACGCACGTACATACTGAACGGGCGGGCACATAAGCTCCCAGGCTATGATAGCCTGTGAGCTAAAAATTAATACCACTAGTGGCACACGCGTAGGTTTATCATTGTATTTTAATGCTCCCAATTTCCCCCGTTTTCATATCTTTGATTGTACGGCATACACAATGATAAACCTACGAGTGAACCACTGGTGTTATTAATTATGGCTTATGCACCACTTCACTTCCGGTAGACATGGATCATTAGAATACCCTATTACTACTCTTCGATAAAGTAAAGACTTTTGTCTTGAGTTCAATAATATAGGTTTTTGTGCGGTCGGCTCTCGGACTATGTGTTCTTTACATTACTTGTGTTTTGTATCTTGCTCGTGTTCTGCTTCTTCCTCTGGTACTACAGCTTGCTCGTATTATGCTCTCTTAAAAAGTCAGCCACAAAACAGCTCAAGTTGAGCTGAAATCCACTCATCTCAATGTTGAAAGGCAGCTTCTCAAAAAAGAGTTGAAATAACTCGAGTTTTAACCAATTTAAATGAAATTGAGTTATTTAAATAATCAATTTAGATCAAGAAGATTTAATCGTTTGAAAAACAACTCTTTTATGATCGAAAAAATTACAGCTCTTTCATGAGAAGCCAAATCAGCTCTTTCGTTTTAAGAGTGTGATTCCAATGCGTTATTCAAGAAATATACACACACAAAAAATAATAATTGCGTTAATTTCCGATTTAAAGACAATATATGAAAGAATCAAACAAATGACAAAATTTTATGTTGACAAAGTTGCACATTCGTATTGCATTAGCTACATTAAAAATCCATGTGTTACTTCCATTTAAAACATATATAAATTTAATTAAAAATAATAATTATAATAATTAAATAATAATAATAATAATAATTTTTGGCAATGGAAATACTCATAGACTTTCAGTTTACATTAATCTGGCCTTATATTTATTTTAACTTATAAGCTACGCTCGGAGTCTTATATTTAAATAATAAACTGACATTGATTTACGACATATCGGGGACTTGAATGACATTAATTGTAGTAAAATAACGATCATAAATCTTCCTATTAAACAATGAATTATACTTTGACCACTAAAGACCAAATTTAGATATTTCCGTCTTATCAAATTATCTTATTACAGAATCACACATGATTAATGAGATTAAAAATTTCTAAATTGAACTAATTGTGTATTTATAATTGGTTTTATCTTTGCAAAAATATTAAAATAAAAGAACTTGTAACAAATAATATTTTTTTCAGAAAAAAACTAGTGATTAAACTTATTTCCGACATATTTAATTCTAAAAATAAGAATAAAACTATGATAATTTAAAACTTTTTTATGATTGAAGTATAAAAACAGCTTTTCTGTATGTATTTAAAAAAGATTGGAAAAAGAAAATTATTTTTATAACATCATAGAAATCCGAAGAGTAATTACATTATAATTCTATATTTTCTGCAGTATATAAAACAATTTTAACTTTCAAGAATAAAAAAATTATAAAATTTAACTAAATAAACTAGCATTTTTCAATTCCGTTGTTGTTGTTCCTTAAAACAGTTTATTGTTTTAAATTAATATTTAACACTGTACTTTTTTAATCGGCACTAAAGTACAGGATGCGTGTATCTGCAAAGAGGTCCAAGTAAGCCCATGTCCAGGTGAACTGATACTGGAATCGACATTTTGGTTTATTCTGCGAGTTTTACTCATGTGACTACACGACTCTTCAAACCAGCACTATCATTGACAGATTCAAAGCCGCTTGCATTAACTTTGCGATCGAATTTGTGTCTGGTAGTTATAGGCTGTCTGATAGCCAAAAAGGCTACATACCTGATATGTTACAATCTTCAAGTTTGCTTAAATTATGTGAAGGGAATATATATATCTATATTAACCAATGAATCTCTTTTCAAACCTCTCCTTTTGTTGCCTGATTTAAAGCCGTTTTTCATTAACTTTGCAGCCGAATTTGTGTCTGACAAAGCAATTATATGCTGTCTGATAGCTAAAGAGTTATTATTACATTGCAATTTTCAAGCTTGCAAAAATAATGTAAAGGGGATTTTTGTAAGGATAAATTACTCTCAAACCGGCACTATCATTGCCATATTTAAAGTCATCTGGCATTAACTTTGTAATCGAATTTGTATTATAGGCAAATTAGTTATAGGTTGTTTGATAGCCAAAGAGTAATATGTTGCAATTTTTAAGCTTGCTAAAATAAGGTAAAGATGACTTTAAAAAATTAAAAAACCTTTAAAAAGGGATTGGGCAAGGTCTTAAGAACGTTGGCAATGTCTGGCAATAATGGATTGATATCACGAATAGTAGCAGGAACACATTTTTTAAACAAAAGTCATGCTAAAATGACTTAATTTTGAAGTTTTGTTTACCTGAATAATCCCTATTCCCACAGATAAATGCAACATATACCACCAGGCAGACCGCCCTCATGCGTACTACACCATAAAACTGAAGAGCATATTAAGAAATAGCTTTGCTAAAATCTGATGATGAAAACGTTACTAGCACTCAGAGTATCTTTATTGTCCTGGTTATTCTACTGGAAATGTATTCTATAGAGTACATATTCAGTGTACTTTCTTTCTTTAGCGTATGACCTCTGTTGTTTTTACGACTACACCACTGACGCTATTTTTCACTATTAGATGATTGAACCCGCCTTTCCCGGATTACAGAATATAGATGAAACCTATTTTTATCTTAAACTGAAAACATTATTATATATTAATTGTCCACTAATAGCGCCAAAAATAATTTTATGTGAAATAATGTGGTAAAGTATTCAAAGTTTTAAAATTTATTCAAGGCGATTTCTTCTATCGGTCAAAATTTAATAGCCAAAGTATAGTTAAAGATCGTCTTTTACAGCAGCCTTTTTTATTTTAATAAGTTGAGCAGTTTAAATGCGTAATTTCATTACATATCCGATAAATATATATTTTAACATTTTTTTGTTTTATTTATTTATTGACGAACTCGATATAGAATAAGAGTTAGAAATAAATGCTGAACAATTTAAATTATTTTAACAGGTTTATGTGGTATCGTCTGACAAGTTTACAAACGCTTCATTTGAAAGCATTTTTTTTTCACGTTCGACGATGTAAAAATTGTAAATTTGCGATGTTTAGAAGTTTTAAAAACCGCACTGAAATCGAAATTTAATTATCTAGTGCGTCGCCAACGTCAAAATGACGTTATCGTAAGACCTTTTTTAAAAAATATAAATAATTAATTTCTAGAATTAATTTAAAAAAATAATGTTTCCATTTTTCATAAAAACATAAGAGAATATAATTTTGAATATCTAACTTTAATTTCAATAGCGTATTCAATAGATGTTCCTATATTTGTAATCACGCGCTTTTTGATACATATATATTCCTTTGAAGAATACAATTAGTTCAAGAAATAATAATTTAGAGCAATATTTTTCTACTTTTTATCAAAAGAATAATACCAATTCTTTTTTTTCAGAATATTTTTGTTGATTTAAATATAAATATCTAAAAGTATTGCCTTTTTTTCAAAAATATACCTTTTTACATTTAAAAGCTTTTCTCTTTAGGCAGTTGGCGTCGCAAAATGATGGGTTTACTTTGATATGGCTTTCACATTCTTATTACCTGCTACAGTTCCTTAAATTAAACTGTAGAGAAAATTTTTAGTAACTCTTTTTCGGTCATGTTTAAGTGGATCGTTTTTTTTTATTTTAGAGAAACAAAGAAAAAATATCTGAAACTAATAAGTACTAAACTTTAATAAAACATGAAATATTTCATAAAAATAAAATTTTACTAACTGTAATTTTTTAAAGTAATTAAATTTATTCTCGTGTCAATTATTCATTTTTACTTACCCATCATACGTAGTATAGGGTAAGTCTTGCAATCGTTTTGAAAATAAAAAAAAATTTTTTGACGGATTTACACGTTTTAGATAGTGGAGATTCCGAAAAACATATTTTTAGAAAAAAAAATTTGCCGTCCGTCTGTCTGTCTGTCTGTCTGTAAACGCTCTATCTCCCGAACAAATTGAGATAGAGACTTGAAATTTTGTATGTAGTTAGTATGTAAGAATGGGACGAACCCTATTTAATATCAGCAACCTCGATTATCGGGAACTATTTTTTTCGGACTCTCGAAAAATTCGTTCTGATGAACGGTATATAAAAATTTTCGAATTTTTTTGTTTTAAGGAATGGACGTAAAAGGCAATAAAATAACACACATTTTGCATATAGAACGAAGTCGATCGGATTATTAGTTGCCGAGATATGTGTAATCCTGTTTTCCACATTCTTCGATTTTTCATGACCTTGTATTTCATTCAAATTTCAATTCAGAGGTATATTTTAATTGAAAATGAGACGCTTAATCCGACGCAGTTAATTGTTTGTTAATAGAATTATTATTTTTGGAGTTATAAGGATGTTTCTTTTACGCAGTTCGGTACTACTTGAGTAGTTTGGCGTTTTATATAATTTGTCGAAATTGGTACATCAGCAGTTCTTTAATAAAGCATTACTATGTATATTAACAATATTTAAATTTTGTTTATGAATTGCAATGCATTTTATAAATAGTTTTCACATGTTTTATTTTCATATACATATCCATGATGGGTAAGTATTACGGTGGCCCCCAACGACTAGTTTTCTTTGTAATTGATATGCATAATATATTTCAGCGATTTAAAAATATTTTACATTTAAATTTTAATAAGTTAAGTAACTTATTTACTTGGATGAAATATTTTGAATTATAAACATTTATTTTTCAATATATCAGCTAATCTAAATTTATTTTATATTTTCATTTTCTAAATATTTAATCTAAGAAAATCTAACATGGAAACCACTTTTGGGGCGGTTTGAACCTCTCATTGAGACTTGGTGCATTTTAAAGTCCTTTTATTAAAAGTTTGAGAATCGATAACTTTTTTTGTTAAATCATATATATATATATTTTATTTTATAGCAGCATAACTTTCCAATTTCCGAAACCACTTATTGAACTACTAACATAGAATTTTGTAAAAAAGAAAAATCTTAAAAGAACAAATTAGTCAATAATAAATATAAAATATTGAAAAAAAAATTACTATTTTTTTAAGAATCTAAGAAATTTATTTTAAAAATTTACAACATTATTTTTATATTTTTATTTATTTATTTATTTATTTTTAAGTTGAGCTTTCTGGCAACCCTGTACAAATGTCATAGATTTTTGTCTTGTGTAAATGAAAATTGGTTTGGATTTCGCTATTTTCAGCAGCACTTCCTGATTCTGATAATTTCAGTTGTTTAAATGCATATTTCGAATGCATGTTCGTAAAATTTGTTTTCATTATATATATATACATATATATTATTGTTTTATTAGTTTAGTAACGAAATTAAATTAGTTGTGGAATAAAAGTTGGAAACAAATGATAATAATTTCTTAATCGATAGATAATCATTTCTTAGAAAAATTTTAATTTATTACGTTTTCATTTCCCCTAAAAACATAAGAAAAACTAAGTTGGAAGATTGGACTTAAATTCCTTTCAGTAGTACATAATATGTTTCTATATTTGTAATTACGCTCTTTTTTAAAATATATATTCCTTTTAGGAACACGCGTAGTAAAAAAAAATAATTTAAAGCACTTTCAATAATTTTTTACTTATTTATCAAAAGAAATATCACCAATTCTTCGTTTTTAAAATATTTTTGTTGATTAAAAAATGTATATAAAAAACTATTGTCTTTTTTAAAAAGTATACTTTTTTTCTACCAAAGCTTTTCCCTTTAGGCAGTCGGCGTCACAAAATGATTCATCTGCTTTGATATGTCTTTCAAGTTTTAATTACCTGCTGCAGTTCCTTAAATTAACTTTAGAGAAAATTTTCATTGACTTCCTTTTGGCCATGCTTTAGAAGATCATTTTTTCTCTTTAGAAAAAAAGAAAAAAAAATCTGAAACTAACTAATAAACATTAATAAAACGTGAAAAGTTTCATAAAAAATGATATTTATACTAAATCTAATTGCTAAAAGTAATTAAATTTATTCTCATGTGAATTATTTATTTATTGTTTTCTAAATGATGTTTATCATATACTTCAGATATTTAAAAATATTTTACATTTAAATTTTAGTAAGTTAAATAAGTTATTTATTTGAATGAAATATTTTACTTTTCAAACATTTATTTTTTGTTATATCAGATAATATAAATTTATTTTACATTTTCAATTTTCAAATAGTCCAAGGAATTCTACAAAGGAAAAAACTTTTGGTTCTAGAATTATTATTATAATTTATAATATTTGCATTTCCCATAAAACATAAAAGGTAATAATTTTGAAAAATAAACTAAATTTCGCTTCAATAGTACTTTCTATGTTCTGATATTTGTAACTACGTGCTTTTTAAAATACATATTCCTTTGAGGAATACAGTTAGTTACAAAAGCAATAATTGAGAGTTTTTTCAATAACTTTCTATTTGTTTATCAAAAGAAATATTATCACTAATTAGAATGCATTTATTAAAAAATTGAATTAGTTTTTTATTATCTATTTGTTTGTGAAATAATATCGATTCTTTGTTTTTTTTAAATAGTTTTGTTGATTCAAAAATGCGTACAAAACTTTTGCCTTTTTTCAAAAGCATACTTTTTTTAAAGCTTTTCCTTCATGCAGTCCTGCGTCACAGAATGATGCATTTGCTTTGATATTTCTTTCAAATTTTAACTACCTGCTACAGTTCCTTAAATTAAACTTTAGAGAAATTTTTATGTGACTCTCTTTTAGACATGTTTATAAAGACTGTTTTTTTTTACTTAGAAAAAAAAGAAAAAGAAAAAGAAATTTTAAACTAAAAACATTAATAAAATAACTAAATTTCTATAAAAAGGAAATTTTACTAACTATAATTGCTAAAAGTAATAAAATTTATTCTCGTGCTAATTAGTTATTTATTTTCATAATATACTTCAGAGATTTAAAAATATTTTACATTTAAATTTCAATAAGTTAAGTAAATTATTTATTCGAATGAAATATTTTAATTTATAAACATTTATTCTTCGTTATATCAAGTAATATAGTACCTGTACCCTATATGGACACCTTAAGGAAAATGTATTTTTTTCACCCCCATGTACAAGTCAGAGGACTCCAAAAATGTGTGTCCACTATCCTTGGATTATTGCCTATCACTATTAAAATTAGCGACCTTGTAATTATTCTGGTTTAATGCATAAGATAAAAACAAAAAATGTTTACAAGTATCCATATAAGGAACTACCTGTCCCTATTATGGACAGGTGTTTCCTTATTGACTTTCTACACAGTGTGTATGGAAGAGCCACTTTTCCAAGGGATTTTAGAGGAGAGGAAATAAAAAAATGCATCTTAAAGTATTCGGAGGAGGAGGGGGAACAGTAACTATCTTTAGAACATGCATTTTCGAAAGGGGCTTTTCGGCTTTTTCTCTTCGAAGACCCATGCAAAGCCCCTTAGTTACTAATATTATGAAATAATATTGTTGGTTTTACTTAGCTTTATAGCATCTGTCTGCGAATTTACATGTGTTATTACCCAGTCCTCACAGCATGGACAAACATAAACTTTTTCACTATGGGCAGTAAGGCCCATATAATCCCCATGAACATATCTGCCACATGTGATGCATGGCCGCATGTTTAAAAAAGCATCAATACTGCAAAAGAAGCAGTACCAGCTCTCTTTTGTTGAGGAAGTCTTACCATTGGTGCCTATGATTTCGCCAACAGATATCCTACTTACTTTACTACTTACTTACTTACTATACTTTTTCTCCTTAGAAAAAAAAGAAAGACAAAGAAATCTTTAATTATTAAAAATTAATAGTATATAAAAATTCCATAAAAATAAAATTTTACTAACTGTAATTGTTAAAAGTAAATAAATTTATTCCAATGGCAATTATTTATTTTTCCTTTCTAAGTGCTTTTCATCATATACTTCAGATATACAGGGTGATTCCAAATTTTTTTTACAATGAAAGAGGGGTGATAGTACACATCAAGACAAACAATATTAAATAGGAGACCAAGGGTCCAAAACGTTTTCCAAAGGAGATAGCCGCCATTAAAGTTTAGGGACCAAAATTTTAAATAAACATAAAAAATGGAAAAATCGTTCGATTCATTTGCAGTTTTCACTAAAATTAACCTTTATGTCGGCATTTTCTTGAAATTAAATTATAAAGATAAATTTCAAAAAATGACGATAGAGGGCGCTTTAGACTATGGAGTAACAAACAACTATTTTTTGCCGGTATGTTTTGCATCTCATTAAATGTTTTCGTAAGTTTACACTCAAACTTAAATTTTGAGCTCAAAATCTGTAGTTGGGAGTGGTTAACTAACACAAACTGAGCTGTGTTCAAAGGGTTCAAATTTCAAATGATTAAAAAAAACCCGGAAAAAATGGTCGATTGATTTGCGGTTTTCAATAAAGCTATTCTTTATTTAGGTATTTTCGTGAAAATAAATTATAAAGATAAATTTCAAAAAATGCCGATAGAGGGCGCTTTAGACTTTGGAGTAACGAACACCTATTTTTTGCCATTAATGTTTCATCTCTTTAAATGATTTCGGAAGCTTAGACTTAAACTTAAATTTTGAGCTCAAAATCTGAATAGTAGGGAGTGGTTAAGTAGCACAAACTGAACTGTGTTCAAGGGGGAGGGGGAGGTTCAAATTTAAAGTAATTATAGAAAACGGAAAAATTGGTCGATTCGTTTGCGGTTTAAAATAAAACTATTCTTTAAGTCAGTATCTTCTTGAAAATAATTTTTAAAGATAAATCTCAAAAAATTCCTTCAGAGGGCGCCTTAAACTTCAGAGTAACCAACAATTCATTTTAACCATTATTTTTTGGTTCTAATTAAATGCTTGCAAAAGCATTTTAAATGTTCTCGGAAGCTTAGATTCAAACTTAAATTTTGAGCTCAAATCCTGAATCGTTATGAGGAGTTAAGAAGCGCAAACTGAAGTGTGTTCAGGAGTTGAAATTTAACCCTCTTTCCTCCTCGAACACAATTCAGTTTTTCGCTACTTAAACACTCCCAACGATTCAGAATTTCAGCCCACATTTTAAGTCTATGCATTTGAAAGCATTTAATGAGATTAAAAAAATAACAGTTAAAAATAGTTGTACGCTACTCCAAAGTCTAAGGCGCCCTCTATCGGCATTTTGTGAAATTTATCTTTAAAAATTATTTTCAAGAAAACACTGATTGATCAAGAAAACTGCTGATTTAAAAATTAGTTTTAGCAAAAACCGCAAACGAATCGACCATTTTTTTCCGTTTTTTACAATTATTTGAAATTTGAACCCTCTGAACACAGCCAAGTTTGTCTACTTAACCACTCCCAGCTATTCAGATTTTGAGCTCAAAATTTAAGTTCAAGTCTAAGCTTACGAAAGCATTTAATAAGATGCAAAAAATAACGCAAAAAAAAAAAAAATGTTTCGTTACTCCAAAGTCTAAAGGCATTTTTTGAAATTTATCTTTATAATTTATTTTCACGAAAATACCTAAATAAAGGATAGTTTTAGTGAAAACCGCAAATCAATCGACCAATTTTTCCGTTTTTTATAATCATTTGAAATGTGAACCTTCTGAACGCAGCTCAGTTTGTGTTACTTAACCACTCCCAACTACAGATTTTGAGCTTAGAATTTAAGTTTGAGTCTAAGCTTACGAAAACATTTAATGAGATGCGAAAAATACCGGCAAAAAATAGTTGTTCGTTACTCCAAAGTTTAAAGCGCCCTCTATCGGTATTTTTTGAAATTTATCTTTACAATTTAATTTCAAGAAAATGCCGACATAAAGAATAATTTTAGTGAAAACCGCAAATCAATCGACCGATTTTTCCGTTTTTTATGTTTATTTGAAATTTTGGTCCCTAAACTTTAATGGCGGCTATTTCCTTAGGAAAACGTTTTGGACCCTTGGTCTCCTATTTAATATTGTTTGTCTTGATGTGTACTATCACCCCTCTTTTATTGTAAAAAAAAATTTGGAATCACCCTGTATAAAAATATTTTACATTTTAATTTTAATAAGTTAAGTAGTTATTTATTTGAATGAAACATTTTATTTTATATACATTTAATCTTCGTTACATCAGATAATATAAATTTATTTTATATATATTTAATTTCCAAATAGTCTAAGGAAATGTAATAAGGGAACAACTTTTAGTGTTAGAGTTATTATTTTAATTTATAATGTTTGTATTTTCCATAAAACATAAAATGAATTAATTTTGAAAATTGAACTAAATTTCTCTTTAATACTACTTATATGTTCGTATACTTAAAACTACGTGCAACTTTTTAAAATGTATATTCCTTTGAGGAAAACAGTTACAAAAGCAGTCATTTAGAGTTCTTTCAATAATTTTCTACTTTTTTATCAAAAGAAATATTATCACTACTATAAATGCATTTGTTAAAAAATTGTATTTCTTTTTAACTATGTATTTGTTTCTGAAAAAATATCAATTCTTTGTTTTTAAATTATTTTTACTGATTCAAAAAATATATGGGAATTTATTACCTTTATTCAAAAATGCAAAGTTTTTTCACTATAGGCAGTCGACATCGCAAAGTGATGCATTTGCTTTGATATGTTTTTGAAATTTTAATTGCCTGCTACATCTCCTTAAATTAAACTTTTAGGAAAATTTTCAGCGACTCCCTTTTGGCCGTATTTAAGAAGATGTTTTTTTTCTGTTTAAAAAAAAATGGGAAAAAGGAAAAAGAAATCTGATACTAAAAGCTACTAAGCATTAACAAAACATAGAAAATTCAATAAAAATAAAATTTTACTAACTGTAATTGCTCAAAGAAATTAAATTTACTCTCATGTCAATTATTTATTTTTCCTCTCTAAGTGATATTCATCATATATTTGAGAGATTCAAAAATATTTAAAGTTTTATAAGGTAAATAATTTATTTATTTGAAAGAAATATTTTACTTATAAACAATTATTCTTCAAATTCAACGGTGTAAAAATTAAAAATCTGCAGTGTTTTGAATTTTCAAAACTTTAGTAAAATTGAAATTTAATTTTCTGGCGCGTTGCCAATATCAAAATAACATTATCGCTATACCCGAACATTAAAAAATATATATAGCTAATCATTTTCTAAGGTTATTATTGTAATTTAAAATGTTTGTATTTCCCATAAAAACATAAAAGAAATTATTTTGAAAATAAAACTAAAATTCATTTCGACAGCACTTATATATTCTTATATTTTTAATTACACGCTTTTTAAAATACAGATTCCTTTGAGGAATACAATTAGTTACAAAAACAATTATTTAGAGCACTTTCAATAATTTTTTACTTGTTTATCAAAAAGAAATAATATCAATTCGTTGTCTTAAAAATATTTTTGTTGATTCAAAATATATATATCAAACTATTGCTTGGTTTTTAAAGTATACTTTTTTTCTTCAAAAGCTATTCCTTTTAGGCAGTCGGTGTCACAAAATGATGCATTTGCTTTGATATGTTTTTTATCAAAGTTTTTGTTTTGTTTATAATTTTAATTACCTGCTACAGTTACTTAAATAAAATTTTAAAGAAAATTTGCCGTGACTCCCTTTTGACTATGTTTAAGTAGATCATTTTTTCTCTTTAGGGAAAAAAAGAGAAAAGAGAAAAGAAAAAGAAATTTGAAACTAATAACTAATGAAAAAAAAAAAAAAAAAAAAAAAAAAAAAAAAAAAAACATGGATAGTTTAATAAAAAATAAAATTTTACTAACTTTAATTGTTAAGAGTAATTAAATTTATTCTTGTGTAAAATATTCATTTTTTTCTTTCTAAGAGATGTTCATCATATACTTCAGGGATTTAAAAATATTTCACATTTAAATTTTTATAAGTTAAGTAATTTATATATTTGAATGAAATATTTTACTTCATAAACATTCAGTAGTTTTAAGAGTGTTTTAGTAAAAAAAAAATTAGCTAAATATTCTCGTGTAATGAAAATAAAGATAGGGCGGAACAAAAGTATTAAATTATGTTTCCATCTGTTTGTATAAATTTCTAAAAGAGAAATTTCAACCTGATAGGCATTTTCTTGCTAAACTAAATTTCCTCATTATAGAGTATGTATATCAACCGACAGATCAAATATAAGGCTGTTCAAAACCACTGAAATACATATTTGGCTATAGATAGTAACTTTATTTACTTAAATATCAAAATTTTGTTAAAGGTTTTAGGAATTGTTTCATAATCTATTCTTAAAGCAAGATTTTTCTACTTGCTATATTTTACAGTTACATAACTTTCTCGAAATGCAATTTTCGAAACCAGTTGTCGGACTATTAACATGGAATTTTTTTAATAAAATAAAAGCATTCAAAAGTACAAATCCGTCAATAATAAATGTAAATAATGAAAAAAGTTTAAAACCTTCTTCAAGAACCTAAGATACTGATTTCGGAAATTTATAACATTATATTCAGATTTTTAGCGAAAGACATGATGGCTTTTTTTTTTATTTAAGTATAGGTTACCAGCAACAGTATGCAAATGTTTTACATGCTGTCTTGTGTGTGTGAACACTGATTCGAATGGAGATTGAGTGATTCAAAAATTTAAAAAAAATTAAATTATTATCATTAACCCTTTGAAGGGCGGTGGTATAAAATTAACCACCGCCTATCTCAATTAACTTAATTTTAATTGAGAAATGCCACATAGACACCAGAATTTTGAAATGAAAATTTAAATTTTATCAAGTACGTAAAAAAAGGCATTTTCCATTTTGAAATAAATTTGTTTTTAAATTGTGGTCTCATTCAATCATTTTAGCATTTTTTGAATAGAAGTGCTTTGCCCCTCAAAGGGTTAAAAGTAAATTTACAGAATCTTGTGTATTTTTAACGATGTTAATTTACAGAATCTATTCTAAACTTTACGAATAATTTTTCTGTTATTTAAAAGAATCTCGGTTTTTTTTATCTCTGTAATTTTACACAAATCTTAAGATAATGGATTATTCGCAGACTCTGTGCAATATGACAGAATCTACAACCCTTGGCACAAAGTTTCCGACCATTACACCAACAATACCATTTTCGTATGAAAGGATTATTTATTATCACTGCATAAAATTAAACAATTATTAGTGATAATACATTTGTATTTTACATAATGAAAAAAAATATGTAATAAAGAAAAATCATTTTACATCAATTTATAAGCAGAAAAAATGGCTATTGAAATTTAAACACCAAAGAAAAAATTAACCTATCACGCTTTGAAAAGGAGAAAAATATCCGATCACTGTAATCAATATTTAGTAAATACACCTTTAGCTCCGATGACAGCCGAAATTCTTCGTGGAATATTCGATAAGCTTTTTACACTCGTAGGGAGCAATTTGGCACCAGCATTCTCTTATAGATTTACGTAGTTCTATTCTGTGGCATTTGTGACCTTTCGAAAATCAATTTTTCTTTTTCATACATTCCACAGATTTTCGATAGGATTAAGATCCGGACTATTGGGCGGCTAAGTCACGGTTTTAAATGGATTATTACCTACATTTTGTAGGAATTTCTGCACTGATTTGGTGCAATGTGGAGCTGCGTTCTCATCTTGAAATAAGAAGTCATTTTGATCCTCGAACCATTGATCGATGCTGGGAATAAAAAAATTCTCTATAATGTCAATGTAAACTTCAGAGTTTACTATACGTAACACAATACACAACTTTCGACCCTTTAAGATGTCATACAACACCAAGCTGTAAATGCAGGTGAAAATTTAGTCCTCGTACTGACGCACTTGTTATTGAACTTTTCACAAACTCTCCTCCAAACAAATGTTCCACAGTCATCACCTGTTCCGAAAGATATGTGAGATTCATCTCTAAAAATAACCTTATTCTATTTATCAAGTGGCCACTGTACATGTTTTTACACCATTTCAAGCGCTCTTTTCTACGCTTCTTTGTCAAGTAAGGTTTCGTTTTAGCTTTACAAAATTTAAATCCTGCTGAATTTAGACGGTTACGTACAGTGCGGTCACATACCTTTACATTATACTTAGACCATTCGGCATTGAGTTGTTTTGAATTTGCTCACCGGTTTCTTTTCGCTATTTCCACTAGTTTTCTACATTCCTTAGTTGTTGTCATTCGTGGACGTCCACTTCGAGGTAAATTTTTCACGCTGTTAGTCAACTGATATTTTTTCCAAATATTGCATACCGTACCTTGAGCCCAATTTAATAAAGCAGCCACTGTTCTTTCTGAATTTTTCTCTTGCAACAATTTAATCATGCGGATTTTTAAATCATGAGACATGTTTTTCACACGAGCCATTGTCCAGAACTTCAGAGCTGCTTTTGATAACGCAGCTGGAAGATTCTTGCTTTTAAATAGGATTCGGATGTTGTATGCATGCGCAGGTCCTCTTATCTGTCTTCAATATGCAAATTTCAAACTTGTTTCCTCAGTGATCGATTACTATTTTCCAACTTCCGTTTTGATCGGATATTATTTCTCACAAAGATACTTTTTCACCTGTAGTATAGTTATAAATTAGATGATTGTTAAGTTGAATTCGCTTTTCATTTATATTTTCATACTTGTTTTTTTGTTTGGAAATACCAAAAAACGCTCCTATGCTCATGAACCGCAAATATATGTTTCGAAATGCAAAAATCATAAATTTAATAACACTGATTGGAAACTTTTGCCAAGGGTTGTATATTATAAAGGCCAAACGTATCTGTGCGCAACGCATACGTTATTTTGCGAATGGAAACACTTTCCCGTGCAATTTCGGGTTTGCAATTTTTGCTACTGCAAATGTTACACTTCTAAACATCGCAAATTTTAAATTTTTACACCGTCGTATAGAGAAAAAAATTTACTTTAAAATGTAATTTGTTTGAAAGCTGTTTCTCAATTTATTTTTGACTTTTTTTTTATAGTTTTTAATACCAATTTTGTAATTGTGGCAACAGAATCACTCCATTTTCAATTAAAATTGAAAAAAAAAATAGAAATTAAATTGCGTAAGACTTTCCTATGCAAATTCGGTTTTGCAATTTTCAGATTTTACACTTCTAAACATCGTACATTTTTAATTTTTACAGTGTCGTATAGAGAAAAAAAATGTGCTTTTAAATTTAGTTTGCTTCAAGGTTGTGTCTCAATTTATTTTTGAGGTATTATTTTTTTATAATTTTTAGTTTTTGCCACATTTTTTTAATTGTGGCAACAGAATCACTCCGGTTTCTCTTAAAACTGAAAAGGAATTAAAATAGAAAATAAAATGCGTATATTATTTCAAAAATGTTGTTTGCTATATATTCCGATGAATTTCGGTTTTATTTCTTTTAATAATATGGATAAATGAATTTTATAGTATTTTGTTTATTTTAGATGAAAATATTATTTGAAAGTTAGACAGACCAATATCAGATGTATTTTTAACTTTAACTAATTTTAGTAAAGTCGAATTTCAATGGGTTCCACCTCGTTTTTTTAATAGTGTAGTTTCAAAAAGGGGTTGTTTAACATACAAACTTTGTTGCAGAACTTGTTAATATTTGGTAAAAGTATTTGGACATAACTGCATGTGGAGATTATCGCTGTTTTATTTCCATTCTAAAGTTTAAGCATTTAAATTATAAGCATACTGTATGTAAAAATATTTTATTCTTTTATTCAGAACGTGTTGAAGTTTATATTTTCGTATAGAACAAAAACCGGACACAAATTCGGAACAATTTATATTTTAAGTGGAAACAGATGATTGTATCATGATCGTATGCAGGTAAATAGATGGATATAAAAAAATCATGCTGAAAAATATTTTAAAAACAAGAAATTTGGAGTAAATTGCAACTCGAATTTCAAGGAAATCGCTGATGGTTCTTAAATACTACATTTGATAACATATTGTTTTCAATTCACGGTGTAAAAATAGAGAATCTGTGATGCTTAGAAGTTAATAAAAATACAATGAAATGTAACTGATTGGCGTAGCCAACGCTAAAGTGGCGCAAGCATTATGCACAGACATGTTTGTCATTTAAAAAATATAATGATTTCTGAGATCTATTTTTATATTTTTTCCTAGCTTTAAACATAAAAAAATTATTTTGAAAACCGAACTAAAATTAATTTTAATGTTTGCATTTTTGAATTTACTCACATTAAAAAAATATATATACTGTTTTGAGAAATAAAGTCATATGAAGAAAACACAATTTTGGCCATTAAAAATAAACCGTACTTGTTTATGAAGAAGAAATCACATTTATTCCGTTTTGTTTAAAAAATATATTTTTGCTTGATTTTCAAAAATTATTTGAAAACACAGCCTTTTTTAAAATAATAATAATAATAATAAAGGTTTTTCTTCGAATGCTTTTTCCTTGAGGCAATCGATGTCATAAAAGCATTTATTTGCTTTGATATGTTTTTCAGGTTTTAATTACCATTTAAAAGTCCAAGTTAAACTTCAGAGAAAAACTTCATTGAATCCTTTTTTACCATGTTTATGTTCATGGTTTTCCTTTTTTTTTTTTTTTTTTTTTTTTTTTTTTTTTTTTAAAGAAACTAATAATTACTAATCGTTTATAAAATTTGGGAAGTTCTATAAAAATAAAACTTTAAAACTTTAATTACTGGAAATATTTAAATTTATTCTCATGAAAAATTATTTATTTTTATTGTTTTATATTTATTATATATTTCTGATATTTAAAAATACTTTACGTTTAAACTTTTAATAAGTTATTCAGGTATTTATTTTCAAAAGAATTTTTTTTTACTTTATAAACATTTATTCATCTGTATATAAGCTAATATAAATTCCTTTCATAGTTTATCAACTATCTATTAATAATATTTTTTTTTCAAACATATAATGTGAGTACAGTATTCTTGATATGTATGCAGAGCTGCCAAATCTCCGTTCTTTTCAATGCCAAAACCTTAGTTTAAAAAAAATTTGTTTCACTTAATGGGAAAATACCCAGCAAAGAGGAGATTGCTGGCTAGCAGAAAGATAGGTGCTGGCAATGATGGAGAAGTGCTGGCTAATGGTCTACCACAACATGACCACTGCTGGACAGCTTCAGTCAATTTTGCTGTTGGAAATCATTAGATAAAATTCTTATAGGTCTCCGCTTTATTTCATCGCTGGCCCACCACACGATGGAAGTGCACGAACTTTTGCAGTATTATTGCTGGGAACCTTTACACTAGGTGGCGTTGTGGAAATCAAAGACATTGAGTATTTCGGAATTCATTATTCTGGGTATTTGTAATTTCATTCTGGTATTTTTAATGTTCTATTTGCGAACATTACATACATTTAGATTGTAACCAAGATCAATAACAACCATTAATAATAAAATAAATGAGTAAAACAATAAATATATTATTTATTTTAACAGATTTTTTTTCTCAAATCTGACTTTCTAAGTTACAAATGACTTCGGTTTTCATAATTCACACATTTGAAAATCAGCGTATAAAATGTATATGATTTCTACATGGCTTTAAAGATTAGGAAGGCAAATTGTAAAAGAAACAAACTTAAAAAATCTAATAAGAACAGTTAAGGTATGAAAAGCCGTAGCATACGCTGAAGTCATCAATGCTCGTCCGATCGCAAAATCAAACAGCATCGAACGCGGTTAGTACTTGGGAGGGTCCACTGTTTGTTGGAGAAATATGAATATATTTGAATATTTATATATACTGCTTTTGGTTAAACTATCTTATAGAAAACGGACTAGAATTCTATAATATTTTTTATAAGAAATTTTTGTAAGGGTGCTGGTTAGGTGTCTGCTTATAGTGAAAAAAAGCTGTTTGATGGTATGCTATTGTATAAACACTGTAGGATAAGTGATGGTGCTGATTAAAAGTGCTGGAACAGCAAAGGAATTGCTGTAGGATAAGTGCTAGCACTGCAGGAAAACTGATGGACTGAAATAATGTCAGGGATAGTAATGCTGGCATGCTGTTGGACATCACTGATGGGCCAGCTGCATTTCACCCGGACACTTCTGTACTGGTTTAAGTAATGGCACTATTGCACTTTACCGCTGATGGCACAGATGGCTGCCATCTTTTTTCTAGCTGATGGCCCACTGTTTCTTTTTTTGCTCGATTCTTCGTTTTAATCATCTTAGCTCAGTCAAATTACATATACGGTCATTTACTTTAATGTAAATAATTGAACTAATAATAATTCTAATTTTAATTTAATTCTACAGTATGATGCATAACATTGTGTAATAATTCATACTCTTGAAGATTATATGCATAAATATAAGTAAGTTAGTAATTTTAAATTTAAAAACTCAATCTGTTTTTTTTTTAAATTAAAAAATACAAAGTAAATAACACTGCAGTTTGCCGTCTGCTTACGAAAAATTGTCCCCGTAGGAATTTAAAAAAATAGAAACAGGGATGTAGCGGTGGGTAGACGCCGTAAGCCTTTAGTGATTTTTTAAGGATTTCTGTATCTATTCCGTTTCTGAAGAAAGTTATACACTCTAGGGTATCCCCCCTGACTTGAGCGTATACCCTCTGCTTTGAGCGTGTACCCTCTACTTAAAGCGCACAACCTCCTTTTTTTACGATTACACTACCGAATACTAAGAAAACATATTTTTATACTTAAAAATACGTTTTAAGATTGTCCTTCTACTTTCCTTATCTCAACCATCTGACTGAAATAACAATGTTTTCTGTAAGTTATTAACAGATTCACAAACTTTATGAGCAATTTTTGAGCCAATTTCTCATTTCAGCCAATTTTCTTCGCGGAATCGTCTGAAACCCCAGTGTAATAGCAAACAGTAACATTTCCAACTTTTTTACCCCTGTTCCAAAAAGTCCGCGGCTAGCCACGACTTAATCTTCACACTTTATCTGCTTGATATAATAGTATATTCTCACTCAATCATTCTCTCTGTATTATTATTATGAAGCACGTTATTTGTAACAATATTAATTACAAAAAGACGCAATTTGAAAACTATGTATGTATTTACATGTTTTTATATTATTTACACATGTACAACGAAAGAACATCAATCCAAATTTATATAATTTTTTGCTCACCTTTGATTGATTTAACCATGCAGTTTGGTTCCTATTATGAATGTCTAAAAAAATTCTTTAGATTCTGAAAGCTTATTATTATTATTATTATTATTATTATTATTTGCCAAATATTGCCAAACTTTGCGACATTATTTCATTTAGCGCAAAGTATGTGTTTTGACATTTATAATCTCAAAAGTCGATTTTTTGGCATAATGTCGCAAATATTTTGTCAAATATCGGCAACCTCCGTGACCCCTCTTCGTGACCCTGACCCATAGTTACCCAAAACGACCCTGTAATCAAATCTGTTCGATCAGAAAACTTAGCTGAATGGCCTTTAGGTATTTAAAAACGGTAGGACACCCACAGGAACCACCAAAACGACCTACTAATATCATTTTCTTGAACATGGAACATAACCAAGTGGTGTTGTGAAGCTTGAAAGCTGCTATGAGATTTAATAAATCTCTGACATAGAAACTAGCGGAGACTTAGCAAGTCTTTGTGTGTGTGAGGAAACACGGTAACTTCCGTACTGCATTTTCAAAAGAACTTCTATTTGGCGAATATCGCTCACACATAGGAAAAGTGACGAATCTCGACAAAAGAAAATTTCACAGGAAAGATAAAATTAGATATGCATGTTTTTACTATAACGTGAAATTATAGCATATATTCTCTGCATGCAGCAGCAAAAAAGTGCACAAAGCTGATCTGTAACCCAAATTGATGACATTCTGACATATATTTTAATACATTTTTGTTCGGGTACGCAAGGAATTGGCAGATGTTATTGAAAATTATGTTACTGGAAGACATTTTCCATTTTACTTGTAAGCGCAAGGCATATTTCAGAAAATACTGACAAAGTGGTCGTTTACAATCAAAATTTCCTCATACAATCGCAAGAGACAGGAGATAAATCGATTGTAATCTTGATCAGAATCGCTTATAACTCATAAATAAGATAATTTATTAAAAAAATGGAAAATTCCGAAATTATTACATTAGTCAGGGCTACCAAATTTATACTCTTAAATTAAAAAAATAATTCGAAAATGTGGAGAACGTTTCCCGTTTTTGAGCAGGGGACTTGAGAACCACCATAAAAGAGAAAAACCATTAAGAATGAAAACATGATCAGGCTTGGAATATGGAGTAATGTTTATTTCTTGACACAATTTATCCATATTCTGTGATGACAAATGGGCAAATTGCGCAACATAAATTTTTTTTCGGATAAGTACAGGAAACCCTTAATATTGGTGAGAATTAAGTTCTCGGAAAATGCCGCGAATGTCAAAATCGTGAATTTTGAGGCTATCTTCATATGCATAAAAGAGGTTTTAGGATATTTTTAATAGGCAAAAGCAGATGAAACGTAAATTAACGTAAATTGTTAATTATAAAAAAATGCATGCTGTGAATGAATTTCAATAATAATAA
The DNA here is from genome assembly GCA_964019185.1 of Maratus speculifer. Classification (NCBI taxonomy): domain Eukaryota; kingdom Metazoa; phylum Arthropoda; class Arachnida; order Araneae; family Salticidae; genus Maratus; species Maratus speculifer. The sequence goes on along the minus strand of OZ025290.1, from coordinate 350,383,799 downwards.
ATGCATTAAACAAATTATGGTTGCTAATTAGTGTCTGAAAATAAATTATTATTGATGTAAGAATTTTTTTGAACAACAGATGATTTGTTTAGGATTTGTATAAGGAAATGTTGCGGTCTCGATATCTCCTCACGAATTAAATAATGCTTTCTATTGTTTTTAAAAAAAAATTATTGTTGAAGCTTTAAAATTTTCCACATAATTTTTTATAAAAAACAATCATTTATAATAAAAATTTTAAATTTTAGAAAATGTAAGATTTTTTTTATTTTTAGCACTGAGTCATGTTTTGTGCTTCTCGGTATTACTGATCTATTACTTTGATTCAATATAAGAGTTTAAATTCTCCGAACTTTAGCTACACAGTAGAATGCAACTGTCCAGTGTCAAATCATGGAATTGGTGAAATAAAACGAGTTCATTTTGTAATATATCTATCTATCTATATTCAATCAATCAATCAATCAATCTATCTATCTATCTATTTATCTATCTATCTATCTATTTATCTCTCTCTCTCTCTCTGTATATATATATATATATATATATATATATATATATGTATTCTTTATAAAACAAAATTCGCGAATAACCAAATTAAGAATTCGCAAATGTTGAAATATGCATCATTTTTAGCACTTTCCAACAAAGTTGAAAATGGCTTATGTACACTGTAAAATAAAATCTGCAAAGGTACTAAACATTTTCTAGGAAACTGGGATTCCAAGAACTTTTCATGTAACGATAACAGGAAAAATCCATGTAACCGATTCTAAAACTTGAGTTTTTGTTGTTACCGTTACAGGAAAAGTTCTTGGAATCCCAGTTTCCTAGATAAAGTATAGTACCTTTACAGATTTTTTTTATAGTGTATTCGGTTTGTATGCCCGTCTGTCCATGCTATTCGTTCCCGTAAATATACTCGGATTTTCAAGAAATTGATAAAGCTTATTTAGGGTAACCAAAGAATGTTTGGTGTTGCATATGAAGTGTGTACGATTATTAGTTCATTTACAGGGACAATAAAAGAAATTAATTACATTATGGTATATGGGGAAAAACGTTTGAAGAGCATTTCAAAAATATGCATTAAAGTATTAATTGCTATAAAGGACGTTAAATACTAATAAAAACATTAAAAGATCTTAATAATTTTATATGTTTCGATTGAATTTACTCAATCATCATCAGAAAAAAAAAGAAAAAAAGAAAAAAGAAAAAATTTTAAATTTCATTTGTAATAGCTTATTGTCATTTTCCATCTTTGTGTTTATTTGTATTTTCTTTTTTTCTGATGATGATTGAGTAAATTCAATCGAAACATGTAAAATTATTAAGATCTTTTAATGTTTTTATTAGTATTTAACGTCCTTTATAGCAATTGATACTTTAATGCATATTTTTGAAATGTTTTTAATGGACGTATATGAAAACTTCTATGTATAATTAATGTTTGAAGAGCATTTTAACGACATAACACTATTTTAAATGTATTTAAAGTTATATAAATTACTGAATTTCAATACGATCAGTTAAAACAGACCATTAATACAATTTTTTATAAATTCACTTGGACACGCAAAAGAAATCGGTTACAGTACAGTTTTTGCGTAATATTTGCTGGACAATACGTTTTAAAATTCAGTATGCGCTTTTAAATTTCATTAGTTTTTTTCATATTACTCTTTATACATAAATTCTGTATCTCATATGCAGAGCTGCACAAAAGTATTCGTATACCATTATCTTTATTACACTGTAAAAAAAATTCTGTAAAGGTACTAAACTTTTTCTAGGAAACTGGGATTCCAAGAACTTATCCTGTAAAGGTAACAGCAAAATTTCAAGTTTCAGAATCGGTTACATGAATTTTTCCTGTTATCGTTATATGAAAAGTTCTTGGAATCCCAGTTTCCTAGAAAATGTTTAGTACCTTTACGGAATTTTTTTTACAGTGTAGAAGAAAATGCTGAAGGGAAATTTTCAACTGAAACATGCGTATATCTTTAATGAACTAAATTTATGAAGGTATATTGCTAATAGATGCAAATATGTATCTCATATACAGGACTGCTAAAAAATTTGGATAATTTTCTATTTGTAGATGGGAACATTTCTGTATGGTGAAATGGGACGTAATATTTTAATTTTTTAAACAATGCAGTTTTGTTACCTTATTCTGTAAGTGTTGGAAAGTGCTTCATAATCTATGCTTGACGCATGATTTTTTCTTTCTTCTTTATTTCACAAATTTTGAATCTGCGAATGATAAGGGGTTACTGCACATTTATGAAATTTTCTTGTGGCAAAACGCGCTTATCAGAGGCTTATTAACGGAATAAGATACAGGATAAATATTCGCGACTTGTCACATCTTTGCGGGAAAGCGACATTTTGTAAACCATTTTTCACAAAAAAATTATAGATTTTCGTGCACATCGCCTGATGGATTACTTATTATTTTTCTTCTCAAATTATTTCCCAACATATTTTATAGGGGAAAATCACCAAGGTCATTCCATGTCACAAATCGGGCAGATTTTCCGCATATTTCTGCTGTTTTAACAATGTTATTATAACCTCAAGTTAAAAAAAATCATGTTAATATGAAAATCTAGATTTTTTTTGTTACGTTTAATGTAAAGTTTATATTTTAACAGCTCATAAGTCATAGATAGGTATTTATGTAAGTATCACGCTAATTACGTTTTGTCAGTTTTTCACGGATTGGTCCTGATACGTCCAGATTACATAGGTCTAGGATTTAAAATGTGGTGATTTTTATTATCTATTAACATTTTTTAATTTTTTTATTATTAAAATCGGACACTTAACTAGTGTTTAGTGTTTAAAATAGGAAAATTAAGGGGGGGGGGTCTGGGATTCCTTTTAAAATAATTTTATTTTATTGAGTTAAATTTTGAATTTGTTTTGACGGTTATTCATATTATTTGTAAAAAAAAATCCCGTGGCAAATCTTCTCATAATTAAAAAAAAAAAAACTAAAATTTAAAGTTGGTGTAATTTAACATCTCAGTCCTCATATCGCTTTAATCAACACTAAAGAAACATGCTCCTAAAATAAATAAAATTACATCTAGAATTTTTTAATAAATGTGTGCACATTAAAAGTATATATATATACACTGATGATTCTTTGAAGATGTTTTATAATAATTATAAACAGGTGTTTTGTAGTGCTATGTAAAAATTATTTTAGGACTGGGAAGGTTAAAATTGTTATAACTCAAAATATTATTTGTAAAGTTTCATTTTTTTGCATTTTAATAAATAAATTTATCTAAATTTTATTTTGATTCAGCATTTTAAAAACTATTAACTTTAAAAATAATTAAAAATATTTAAAATAAAAATTTTTAAAAATGTAATGTAACTTTTATGTATATATAAAAAAAATCCTATTTTTAAAAGTAAGTATTTTTTCAAATTTGCTGAATCAAGATTAAAGTAAAATCATTGAAAAAGATATGTTGCATGTTTGAAGCAATTATCTTTAACGTTTCTTGAGTTATAACAATTTATATCTGTAACAATAGTGAAAAAACCCATCATGAAGCAAAAGTCATTTTCACAAGAAACAATTTCATTACAACCATAGCTTGAAAGCTAGATTTTGAAAACAAACCGAAACGATAAAATTAGCTGTCCTCTTCTAATTAAGATAGAAACATGATTTAAACTTCATTTTAAACATAAAAAATATATTTTTTAATGCAATAATTTTTTTTATATAGAATATTTGAAGATTTTTGTGTCCCGGACGCATTTTCAGAAAGAACCACCTTTTGAGCATCTTATCGCCAGAACAACGATTGGCGCGGATATGAAGTCAATGCTACGCACCCTTTCTTGTTGTGACGTCAAACGTCTAGCAAATAGCAACCCTTCCTTCTTCAAAGAGATCGCGCTTATTGTTCATTTGTTTTTCCGTAAATGTTATCAAGCAAAGACTATAATATGAGGAAATGTTATTCACTGTTGTTTACGATTAAAACATAGTTTAAAACAAAGAGCTTTTTCAGATTAAAATGCTTTAAATTTCACAGAACATCTAAACATAGTTTTTTTTCTCAATTCAAAAATATTATTTCCTTAACTCGTTATGTTCGAAGAAATTGAGTAGTTAATTAAAAACAGTAGTAAAGATTATCTTGTAATAAATATAATTATATTAATCATATGTTTTGTGATACATTTGAACTTAGTTTATTTTGTGTTTGGCGATGCTGCCAGCTGAACGTTCTCGCTTTCGCCAACTCGCCAAAGCTGGTGCTCAAATCGTGATTCTTTCTGAAAATGCGTCCCGGACCCCCTTAACCTGTTAAAAGGCCATTCTATATCACATATGGAACAGATTTTTAACATATTACTGTTGTTTGAGCAATGCTAATGTAGCCTCAAATTAAAACAACTATGATAATATGCAAATATAGGTAATTTTCTTAATTTTAATGTATAGTTCAATATTTTAGCAACTTATAAGTAAATAGATATTGATATATTGTAAACATTAGTGTTACATGCGTGACATTTCGACAGTTTCCCATGGAATGATCCTGAATCAAATGTAACAGATCAATAGTGATAAATATCGGGGGGATATAATCGAGGGTTAGTAACATAGGAGTAACATCTGCATTTCAAAATAGGAAGTCTGGTGTATAAAATTTCTTATAGATTTTTTTAACGTTTGGTAAAATATTTGCACACATTGCATGAATTTAAAAAAATAGTATTTTTAATTTTGTTTTTATTATTAAGTTTAAATAATGTAATTGCAAAACATATCAAAAGTAAATACAGCATAGTGTAAGAAAAGAATACTTTCCTTTTACAGAGTTTTAGTACATAAATTTCATTTTTTTCCTTTCTTCTATCTTTAAAAGGATTAAGTATCGGATTCGCGAAAATTTTCAAAATCCGGTCTTTGACGGATATATATAGGTTTTAGAGGTGAAGGATTCTAAAAAACATGTGTTTTATATAATGTTTCTCTTTGAGTTTGTCAGACTGTGACTCTGTCTGTATGTGACATACAGTGGCGGTCAAAAGTTTCCGGCCAGCAAAAATTTTTCAGTTAATTTGTAAATATACCCATATGAAGAGGAATCTCAAAGCGATACTTATACATTTTATTGACATATTAGTTAGGAATGTACTTATAGAAGAACGTGTAACTATCAATAAATTTAATTGACAAAATTAAGTATAAAGGAAAACGCATGTTCTCAAAAGTTTCCGGCCACTTTCACAAGTTTGTAAAAAAGTGGTATTGTAATAGAAAATTAAAGTGATCAACAACATTTACAATTATTATTTTATCGTATTACTATTTTATTAGCTTTAGAAATAACTACTGCGCGATATTTGGAACTCTGGGGGCACTTTTCTAAAATTTAATGACATCCTTCACGTAATATATCATTGGAAAACTATGTTACCACTTTTTGATGTCATTAGCCTCCCGCGCCTCTCCCCTCAATTTGTCACCGCGGGGGTGCATTTTCTAAATTTAGTCGACACATGTGATATAGCATTGAAAAAATCTGTGACCATTTATTCATATTAAGGACTTTTGTAGCCACCCTCCCTTTTTCCTCCCGGAAAGGTACATTTAACTTATCCCAGTTTGAGGTCTTCTAATAATGGAAAAATTATAGAACGTATCTCAAAAGACGTAGAATAATCAATAACAAATATTGATTCATTTAACCATCCATTTAGTTCATTTTTTTGTCAAGAGGTGTGCCGTTAATTCTTATTTCATTCTCACTGCTAATTGCCGAAAATTTCTAATTTCTGATATTTAAACTCCCTAATTTTTTTATATTTACTCAAGCCTTTTAAATTTTCTACAACCAAGGGACGTAGTCACGTAACTTCTCCTCTATTGTGACTCCCTTACAGCCTTTTTTCGGTTTGTTGTGTTTGAATTCCATCTTTTTTAAGTTGCCATGTATTTATCAAAATCATTTGTAAGCATGTAAAAACAATTATTTAAATGATCGATTGTAGAACCTATTGATTGTAGATTTTTGGAAGTAATCGATGACTGTATGGATTTTTTTTTTATATGTAACGATTTTTTTATTGGTAAATGTTTGAGAATTGTTCATCTCTAGCTATATCCTAGCAGCAGTTTTAAATAAAAAACGTGAAGTTCAAGATAACAAGCATCTTAATAAATATATCAAACATTTATTTAAGCGATTTTAGAAATTCTCCTCACTCTATAAAAGTATGAATGGGAGGTACGAAAATTTAGGTCGTACCTTAGCAGCAATTTTAGATAAAAGAATGAATTTGAAACTAATCTACTAAAAGAAACTTAAACATGTATTTTATCTACTTTAGAAATTCCGACCTAAGACGATTTAATAGCAGGGGCTTTTAGGACATTTATCCAGATCCAGGGAGAAGCGGTAAAATCAAGATAACACACCTACTAAAAAATAGTTAAACATAGCTACGTCAATACTTTTAGAGCTATTTTGTCTATTATATCACCAATATCGACTTAAATTAGGATAATGAAAAATAACCCGAATAAGGCAACAATTATATATATTCGATTAATTTTTTTCCGATCTTTATTAGTTGTACTTCGTTTGATTAATGATTTTTTTAGAGAAACCGACCCCTACCTTAGCGGGTGAAGGATGCTAGTTTAATCATATATTGATTACTATGAAAAATCTTGTAAATTACAATTCATCAAAGCTAACTATTATAATTCAATTGAACAATTTTAAAAATGTTCAAAGAAATGCACTAGATTAGAAATGTTGCTTAAGACATTCAAGAAAGTTTCTTTGCATTCCTTGTCCATTTTGAACATTGACAATGATTGATTATCTTGTTACCTTAACTAGCAACAACTTTTTAATTCCTTTCTAAAACATTTTAAAATCATTCATTATGCCATTAACGACGCGAAGTCTAGTGTGTAGCAAAACTTTTTTTAGGTTCTGTTACATTATTTAGTTACATTTTCCATTAAGTAATCTATATCAATAATAATTCTTCTTCTTCTACGAACATCATTCAGTTTTTAATACAGATCATTTTGGAAAATAAAAAAAGTGATTTATTAAGAAAAAGTGTAAATTTTGTTTCTAAAAAAATAAATAATAATTAAATTCGTTATAAAATTTATTTACAATTTTCATTATTAAACTTAAGAAACAACGAAATTTTTACATTTATTGGAATATAGGTTTTGAATTTAAAAAATATATTGTCTGTTCGGTCATAGCCGACTATATACTACCGGCCGAGCCATTTCGCGAAGAACCGCCAAAAAAGTGAAGCCGGATTCAGCTTCAACCGTGAACCATTTCATTGGACCACGTGTGATTCCACTTGACGCAAACTTTGCCCAATTTAGCATTGAGTAAGCTGCTTTCTGTTCGGTGCAAATGGCTCGGCACATGGTTATTGTTTTCGTTCAGGGTTTGCACGATTGATTAGAATAAATTGGGCAAGGTATCAGAGTCCTCTGGCGGGAGACATCATACATTAATCTCAGATAAACGGGCCTATAGATCTAGTGGGCCATGAACTGATAAAAGTATTTGAACTTTGACTGTAAAAAGTCCGACATTATCTGATAGATGGGGTTTTTCTTTTCTTTTTTAGAACGAGCTTTTAAGAAAGAAAATGATTCGGAACAAAATAAAGCAGAAATCCTGTTAATTTTTTTGGAGACAAAGCTTTTTTCGTGTATGACGCACGGTTTTCTTCCTAAAAATTTTCTTTAAAATTTGCATTAGTGCAAATGATGAATGAGTTTTTAAAATTTAACGCTGACCTGTGTAAAAAAAGATCAAAGTATTGTATGAGATTTAGGAGCGACAATTTTCTATTTTGTGTAACCAAAAAGTAATAATTAGTGAATATTATGCAATTCTAATAATATTTGGTGAGATTTTGGCTATACGTGATTATTCCATCGACCAATTCCCCAAAATTATAAAAATCGCCAAATTATACTAATTGACATAATTTTTTAATTTAAATAAGGTTGGTTGGTTATATAGGGTTTTATGGCGCAACGTCCCTTTGGGGACATGCTAGTTTAAAAAACAACATAACAAGTAAACATTAGTAAAAATATTAATATTAGTAAAACATTACTAAAAATACTAATAAAACTCGAATTAAAATTCCCTTGTTTACGTAACTAATCCATGTAATGCGTTTAATGTCAAGTGAATGCGATATTTACGATCATTCATTATTAGCATTTTTTCTTGCAATATTAATACTTTTTTTGTCGACAGAATTATCAAGTATATCAAGCAATAAGTATATCAAGTAATCAAGGAATAATCAAGTACCTAGATTTTAATACGGTAATAAAATTTGTTTTACATTTCTTATTCATTAGTTTTTTCCACTATTCGTGTTGTTAAATAGTATAATCTATCTGTTACACAAGGTTGCGGTATACATGAAAAATAAATGATAGTTGATTTTATCGATAACATTTGTTATCGCGTTTGATCTTTTTAATCTTTCAATTTTCTTTCTTTCATTTCCTTCTATACTGCAATTGATTAGTCGAAGCATAAATCTAAGATGAAAATCCAAGTTGGTGTAATATTGAACTAATAATATTTAAGTATTAACGCCTGTAACTACGCTTTGAAAGATTAAAACGTATGAGATAGAAAAAAGTTTTGGGATTGGCACATTCAATTAGTTTAATTTTAGAAATACCTGCCACAGTAAGATGTTTTAATTTTATGTAAAATGTTTATTTTATAGTCCCATCGTGTGGTATTATCCAAAGCAGTCTCCAATAGGCTTTCCTTATTAGTCGTATATGGAGATTCAGACCAATTTTTAACACTTTCCAACAAAGTTGAAAAGTGCTTATGCATTGGGTTTGTCTGGCCATCTGACCGCGCTATAACTCTCGTAAATATACTCGGATCGCCATGAAATTTTTATATGTTATTGACATTTACCCTAGCATGAACCCTATTGAGAATGAAGTTTCTACCATGATTAGTTTATTTACACGGGTAGTCAAAAGCTTACCGTTACATTACGGCCTATGGGGAAAAATCGTTTCAAATGAATTTTAAAGATGTTACACCCTGTCAACCGTATTAAAATTTATATTCATTTACAAAATGCATTAAAATATGCATTCTGTAAAAGATGCGGTAAAAAAATATTATTATTCATTTACAGGGACACGCAAATGTATTCTATTACAGAATGGTAAAAGGGGAAATTGTGTGCGGCATATTTTAACTATATTAAACAATTTCATATATAATAAAATTGGTATGTATAACTGGGACTTAATATAAATTATACGATATCGTCATGCATAATATGAAGGATATAGCATTTACAGGCACGCACAAAGTTTTCAAATAGTACATACTTCCCGAAATACTGTACATGTATCCGATGATGGCTGATGGTTGAGTGAAATAAATCTATGCATATTATATGGTGTGTATAAATACTATAGTTGATATACAGGGCTACCTAAAAGAGGTCGCAAACGTTTCTGAATATGAGCTTAAATTACTTAAAGGTGGTTTTTAAATAAGTTAAGCATTTTTACGCTGAACTGCATTCACTTTACTAAGAAATGTTTGCAGAATATAGAAAAAACGATATACACACAGGGCTACGCAAATACCTGTTCAACAGTATTGAAATACATATTTCGCTATATACAGTAACCTTATTGCCGAAAATGACGAAGTTTTGTTAAGGATATCATGAAGTGTTGGAAAGTGCTTCATAATATATGCTTAACGCATGATTTTTCTTACTTGTTAATCTTTATATATTATATTTCATATTTTTCAAAATATTTTCAAGTTCGTGGTATGCTTCTTTTTAATATTTTTAAATCATTTACTTTATTAAAAATACCAATTATAGGCATTAGTTTTAGATCTTTTAAAACAATCTTGAAAATAATTTTATATACATAAAATACAATTGTCACTATCACAATAAAAGTTTGAATAATCCAAGAGTTAAAACTGATAACGTTTTCGTCCTTTCTAGGACATCTTCAGTCAGCGTAAGTGGAAATCGTTTTCTCTTCAGCTTTATATACCGTGCAAATCCCCATGTCTTCCCTCTTTCTTTCTGTTTTTCCCTTCTTTTTCGCCAAGCATCTTAACCCATCTGGGGTCAATGGCTGCATGTGCCATATCATTACATGGTTTTTCTTTTGAAATAAATATTTCGAGAGTTTCCCTGATTAATGTGTTGTGTAGGTTGTCGTAATTAGCTATTTTTTGTATATGTACAGATTCTATTTTTATAGGTATCTTATGGTTACTTCTTGACAATGCTGTATTTAATTTATGATATTTTAAATCTCTTAAGTGCTCTCTTTCTCTCTCAGCTATCTTTCTTTTCGTCATTCCTATGTATTCTACTTTTTCGTTATTTTCATTTATGCAATTTATTTTATAAACTCCTGCCGTTTGGGTTTCTTCATGTTTTTCAATTTCATTTCTTATTTTCTTGAATAGGGATGGATGGGGCGTTATTGGAATATGTTTATCTAATTTTCTAAATTCTCTTTTGATCTTTAACGCTATTTCATTCATATATGGAATGGGGGGAGTGTATTTGATATTTTTTTGCGCGGGTTGAATTCGATCAATTCTTTCCATTGCTTTTTGGATAAGTTTGTTAATCGTTTTCTTAGGATGTCCAGCATTTAAACCAATTTTTTTCAATTATTTTAAATTCTTCTTCTAAGGATTTTTTTGTTGAACATACATTTAGCGCTCGATTTATATATGAATGGAGGGCTGCTAATCTATATGATAAGGGGGTGTTATCTTTATAAGAAATTATATTCAAATTTGTTTTCTGTAAACAGTAGTTTCTATTTTATTATACTTATGCGTTATTTTTACAACTAAATATGATATTGTATGATTCACTTCTTCTTCTATCGTAAACTGAATATTTTTGTCGTATGAATTGACTTTTTTTAGGAGGTTATCTAGGTTAGTGTGTTTGGATGTTATAATGAAGATATCATCTATGTATCTGAGCCATAACCGGATTTCAGTTTTATGATCATTTATAACAATTTTTTTAAGGTTTCTAAGCTTCCATTGAGCTACTACATTAGAAATTGATGATCCCATATGGACACCTTTGTTTTGTTTATATATTTTGTTATTGAATTGGAAGTAGCTTTCATTAAGGATAAGATTTGTTGCACTTTGTAAATTCGTATTAATTTTAGGTTCTGTATAATGGATTTTAATAGATTCATTAATTACGTTTGTCATTTCTTTTAAATTAATTGATGGATATAGATTTTTAACATCTAAACTTATCATAAAATCGTCATGATTTGGTTTATATTCCTTTAGTTTTTGTATAAAATTATTTGTTGAATTTTTAGAAATATCTGAAGGGGGCTCATTTTCATATATTGATTCTTCATATACTTTTCCAAATAATATGTTGGGCTTACGATTTTATTTACTATAGGCCTCAGGCTGTGTGGAGTTTTATGATCTTTTAGTTTGCCAAAAATCATTGGAATGTTAGGTGCAAAGTTATATTTTATCGGTTTATCATCAATTGGCCAATCTTCTGATTTTATTAATTCATCAGATGCTTTCGTCAATTTCTTTAGGGGATCTTTTTTTGCAAGCTGTGTATCCATTTCCTTTATAGTTTCTTCCATTTTATTTATATAATCAGTTTTATTCATAATAGCCAATTTTCCAGTTTTATCCGTATGTAAAAAGGTTAAATTTTGGTTATTTTTCAAATCCTTTAGTATTTTTTTCTCCTTATTGTTCCTTTTTTTCAACTTTTCTTGTTTAACAATTTCTCTTTGTGTTAAATTCCTAATTCTGGTTGCTTCATCCTGAGGGATTAGTTTAAGAACTCTTTCAATTTTAGGAATTGCTTCTTTTAAATTTATATCCTTTCTAAGGGTATATTTAGGACCTTTTCTTAGGAGTTCTTCCTCTTCAGGTTTTAGAGTGTATGATGAGAGATTTACATACGGTATATCAATGGTCCGTTTTACAGGTTAATTCCCGTTTTACAGGTTAATCAATTAATTTAAAAGAAATGACAAACGTAATTAATGAATCTATTGAAATCCATTATTCAGAACCTAAAATTAATACGAATTTACAAAGTGCAACAAACCTTATCCTTAATGAAAGCTACTTCCAATTCAATAACAAAATATACAAACAAAACAAAGGTGTCCCTATGGGATCACCAATTTCTAATGTAGTAGCTGAATGGAAGCTTAGATACCTTGAAAAGATTATTATAAATGATCATAAAACTGAAATCCGGTTATGGCTCAGATACGTAGATGATATCTTCATTATAACAACCAAACACACTAACCTAGATAACCTCCTAAAAAAAAGTCAATTCATACGACAAAAATATTCAGTTTACGATAGAAGAAGAAGTGAATCATACAATATCATATTTAGATGTAAAAATAACACCTAATAAAATAGAAACTACTGTTTACAGAAAACCGACAGCAAATTTGAATATAATTTCTTATAAAGGTAACACTCCCTTATCATATAGATTAGCAGCCCTCCATTCATATATAAATCGAGCGCTAAATGTATGTTCAACAAAAAAAATCCTTAGAAGAAGAATTTAAAATAATTGAAAAAATTGGTTTAAATGCTGGACATCCCAAGAAAACGATTAACAAACTTATCCAAAAAGCAACGGAAAGAATTGATCGAATTTAACCCGCGCAAAAAAATATCAAATACACTCCACCCATTCCATATATGAATGGAATAGCGTTAAAGATCAAAAGAGAATTTAGAAAATTAGATAAATATATTCCAATAACCCATCCATCCCTATTCAAGAAAATAAGAAATGAAATTGAAAAACATGAAGAAACCCAAACGGCAGGAGTTTATAAAATAAATTGCATAAATGAAAATAACGAAAAAGTAGAATACATAGGAATGACAAAAAGAAAAATAGCTGAGAGAGAGAGAGCACTTAAGAGATTTAAAATATCATAAATTAAATACAGCATTTTCAAGAAGTAACCATAAAATACCTATAAAAATAGAATCTGTACATATACAAAAAATAGCTAATTACGACAACCTACACAACACATTAATCAGGGAAACTCTCGAAATCCTTACGTCAAAAGAAAAACCATGTAATGATATGGCACATGCAGCCATTGACCGCAGATGGGTTAAGATGCTTGGCGAAAAAGAAGGGAAAAACAGAAAGAAAGAGGGAAGACATGGGGATTTGCACGGTATATAAAGCTGAAGACAAAACGATTTCCACTTACGCTGACTGAAGATGTCCTAGAAAGGACGAAAATGTTATCAGTTTTAACTCTCGGATTATACAAACTTTTATTGTGATAGTGACAATTGTATTTTATGTATATAAAATTATTTTCAAGATTGTTTTAAAAGATCTAAAACTAATGCCTATAATTGGTATTTTTAATAAAGTAAATTATATATGAAGGCATTATACTTGCGATTGTGGTTATCTACAATTTCCTGAATATTTTTAAAACAATTTATAAATCGAAAATGCGTATGACTTTTAAACACATTTTGTAAAATATCTCAAGCTACACCTATCTCAGGAAAAATAATCTATTTTTTTCAACCAAAACATGCCTAGAGAACGTTCTTTAAATCTTATAGATTTTCATTTTTTTCTAACACTAAAAATGTTTTTTTTTCTACTGCCATTGTATTTCGCAGCAGGAATTTAAGTTGACACACAAAAACGTAATACATGTGCAAAAAATATTGTTTATAATTGGTTTTTTGCATCACAGAGTACCATCTATCGATGCCAGAGGGATATATGTAACATTGATGCTGAAATCACCACTACATGAATATTAATTTTGAGCCCTGACACAAAAATGAATTCTATTGTAGAAGGAATTTATTTAGCATTTTTAAACCGACTAGAATTTGAAAATCAATAACTTTTAGAAGATTTTTTCGATTTATTTATCTAAAGGACGTTTTTGGAAAATTTAGGTAAATATTTCAAAAGCCTATACAAACGCTTAAAAAAATTGCCTACGAGAGCCGCCATTATTGTGTCAGCACTCACGCCTTGTATGGACCTTATTCTATTTTTCAGTTCGAGATTAAAAAACCGCCATTTTACCAATTATGAAGTCACCAGAATATTGTTTATTGTACTGATAATCATGGAGATGATTACATAAAATTTCTTTTGCACTTAAAAGAATATAAATAGTTTAGCATTTTTTTTCAGCTGTTAATCCGTAAAGAAATGAAACCTTTTCTTTCATTCGGTTCGAGATTATAAAATTCAACATTTTACCAGTTGTGACGTCACACGAATACTGTCCATTATGTGGGCAGTGTCAAAACGCTCCATTTATTCGGAATGAATGAAATGTTTTTTATAACAATATGATTGATACGGGTACTTTAAACTATCTTCTGAACATAAAGTTTTAAATAAGTATTTTTTAAATGATATTATTATTGTTTTGAAATCTAATAATAAATATGAAATACTACATCCTTTAAATTAATATTTTGTTTTTTAGAAGCAGGAATCGTTCGGTTAGAGGAAACTTTTACGCCACTTGCTTCTACTTCTTGTTTCACTCCCATAATACAATTTAAGTTTAGAATTAAGCAAAAAAAGCTGCTTTGATTATTTTGATTTCAAAATACAGCCATTTTTCAGAGTTTTGAATTGGTAATTGAACATTATGTATTTGTGTATTTTCTTTTTAAAATCTGCAAATTATATATTTTCTGTTTATCTGATTTAGTATTTTATGGAAGCAAAATCTCGATTATCGAAGTAGTCAAGCCAAGTATCTGCGTTCGATTCCCGCCCTGGGCAATTTTTCGCTCAGTTGGAAATATTCAATCCTTATGATAAATTTACCATTTAGTTTGATTGTGTTAAAATAATAGTATCGAAGTAGTGTATTGAATTTCTTTTAACCTTTTCAGAAATTATTTAAAAAAACTAGAAACTGAAAAACACGAATTAAATAATATGCTTACATCATTTTTAATTTAATTACTTTAATTAGAAAATTGAAAAAAAAAAGAAAATAATAAGCGATAAAGTTTTATTTAATTGTTTTAAACATTTTACATATGTCATTTATATATGCGTGATAAATGTTCCTGCAAATATAACTCCTACTACATTGCTTTTTATGCTAAGCACAATTAGTAAATAATTATATACTTTTAAACTTTTTTTATGTTTTAAAATTCAAACCTTCCTAACTTGCGCTTTCAACTTAATCAATTTCTGGAAATATATTTTTGAAAGCCATATGAAAAATCAGTACTCGATAATAATTGGAAACTTTCCCATAAGTTCTTCGTACGTGATCTGGAATTTCATATGGAATTATACCTATCAGTTGCTCCAAGAAGATTACTTTTTATTAAAAATCTTTCTCAAAGATTCAAGTTATTGAGAATATTCATCATGAAAAATTTTTGCGAATACTCTTTGACAGCACGGGATTTAAGTATGTCAATGTCTTTTCGAACTATGTTAGCTAAATTATATATAATTAGTTTTTTAAGTTTTAGTTAGTATCTTTTATCAAACATTTCAGATAATTTTTAAATATTTCCTTTAACTAGACATTTGATAAATCTAAAAAAACCTAATGTGATTTAATCTTTGCCAGATTCTTTAAAATTAATGGAGTTTTATTCAAATGAAGAAACAGCAACGCAAGAATTCAGTTTGGTGTCGAGAGTGAAAAAAATATTTTGTAAAAACATGTTCTTTTGGAATCTCTGACCCTTTAAATGTGTAAATCCGTCGAAAACCGGAATTCGAAAATTTTCACGAATCCAATATTTTTATCTTATAAAGCTTGAAGAAAGTAAGAATTGGAAATTGAAAAACACGAATTAAATAGTCGAATTAAATATCTATATAAACTTATTTATTTCTTCTTTAGAATTCTTTCATTATTAAAAAAAAACAATTTTTAATAGCATAAACAAAATAATAGATAACTAAACATCCTATTGAATCTTTTATATGTTTGTAAAGACGATGTATTCAGTACGTGACTTGGAATTTTATAAATAGTTATACGTGTCAGTCGCAGAGCTGTAAATAATTTTTCTTTTATATATCTCTTTATTCTTTCCTCTATAGTATATCTTACTGAAATTGAAACTTCTAAAAATGTTATACAAACGATTACAAAATAATGGGAGAAACTTTGAGGGGTCGTGCAAATCAATAAAATAAACATTTCTTGGTACTTTCACAGTATAGAGGTGGAGGCGAGATAGGAAAAAGGGACAGAAGGGAATCTCGCTGTATATTTTCTGGCAGCCTAATCACTATTTCGTATATAAAGCTGGTATTTTTTAATATTTTTCAATTTATTTAATATAAAAGTCGTTTTTCTATTTTTATATACAGATAAAAGTAAATTGTAATTAAAAAACAATAATAAATACATATTAAAATACATAATTCATAAAGAAGAAAAGTTTATTATAAAAATAAGCATGTATAAAACAATTAAAAATGTTCATTAGGATTGTTTTTATAACCATTTTCATTTGGCAACAAATGTTAATTTCTGAATTCAGAATTACTGCAAATTTCTTTAACAGAGGGTCAAGTCCTCTACACTGGATAAATACGCATTTTTTATATGCTAAGTCTCAATCCACTTTTGCAGCCGTACATAAATCAAGGTGACCTATTCGAAGCCAGATTTTCTTAATAAGTTTAACGATGAAGAAGACATTTTATCGATATTGTCAACAGATGCACTTTACTTGGCATGAAAATTGGATAGATAGCATGTGAAGTGCGATGTAATTATTTCAGTTATATGCACCATGAGCTGTATTATATTGATCTAGAATAGCTTAAATCTTACTCAAATCGTGACCATTTCCAGAAATTCTTGTTATGTTTCATATTTCATAGAATGCAACGAAATTTGTTTGAAATATTGGTGAAATATCTTCTTTAATGTTAAATTTATAACCTAAAATCCAGTGATTTGGATTGGATACCCCATCAAAGTGAATAGCGAACCAGCTGTCTGGTACAAAAAATGATTGTTTTACCACTCCTGAACGTTTATTTCCTAATTTTAGTATCATTCTATGAATAAATATGGGCACATATATCTAAAAAAATCTAGATAGAAATATTGGTAAATAAACGAACATATTTAACATATTAATTATTACATTGCTAATTAAGTAGAACCAGCAGAGTGAAAAAATACACGAGAATCGAGAATTGAACCCGAAATTCTTGGACTATAGTCAAGAAGGTGGAAGCATAGGCAATCACATCATTGAGTTCACAAGTGAACATTTAGGATTAGTTCAATTTCGATTCACATATCAAAACGCGATCGGTCTGCCAAGTCATATCTTGGTGAAATACGCCTAAATATCTGATTTTAGTGATTGACTCGTAGGTTTACCATTGTTCTTCCCTGCACCAAAAAGTGTGAAAATACGGGGTATTAAGAGCAGGAAAACATAATGGTAAATCTATGAATCAACCGCTAAAATTGTCTTTTAAGCGTTTTTCTCCAAGATGTGACTTGGCAAACCAATTGCGTTTTAACATACGAAATGAGATTTAACTAATCCTGGATTTTTCATCCGTGAACTCGATGAGGAGATTGTTTATGCTACCGGCTCCCGGTGTAATAGCACTCGAAGTGGTCTACCATTTAATCTACAAGGACGATGCTCAGCTTAGCATAACTCGCTTATATATGTTAGTAAGGCTGCAACTGTAGCACATAAGAAATAGTCTTCATGAAAACACAATGCTCATTTGTGACTCACGAAGAATATTCCACCTTGTGTTGCATTTATTTGAGTGAGAGATGCTAAGCTGGGCATCTAGCTCGTAGTGTAAATGATGGAGCACTGGACACGCTATTCTGTGACACGCCAAGCTTCTGGACACGCCAAGTGTTCTCGTTTCGCATCCCGGCTATGACATTTTTCACTCTATTGGTGCAAAGGTTTGTCAGTAATGTGATTATTCACGTATTAAATAAATTTCAAGCGTAATTTCACTGATGAAAATTAATTGAAAAAAGGTTTAAAATTACTTATCTATAAATATAAATTAAATACATATTTAGCATTAAATAGTAGACATTCTTAAATCAAATAGTGCAAAAATTATTTTATAATATGATCAGTGGCGTAATTTGTAAGGGTCTATATTTTGTCGTGACAGTAAATGTCAACATTACAAGGCATTGACTTTCAGGAAAAACCTAATGATTAACATTTAATTACGTACTGCATTTCTTTTTCTTTTCTTAACCTATTATAAAGAAATGTGACTTTTCTAAAATTTATTGTATCACTAAACTAGTTTAAAAGAAAGCTGCAATGAATGTACTTTGAAGGAAATCCAAATTTTATTTCTTCATCCAGATTGGTATTCATTTTAAGATTAAAAAATAAAAATACAAATAAAAGACCATGATATTAAATCTACAGAACTTTTGGTAACCGGCAATTAAATGATAATTAAAGTTAAGTGATTCATGATAATATTTTGAAATACAAAATTCTGAATGAATGAAAATAAATTGAAGAAGGAATTTGCTTTAAGTTTTATCTAACCATATTCTACGTAAAAAAATTAAAGAAATTCTAGATAACTCATCCATGTCAAATAACCTAAAATAGGCATGAGATTAGGAACTATTTCTTTTTTAAATATACGAGGGTTTTTATTTATATTTCTGGCATTGGCAACAGAATGTGTTACCAGGCGACTGCAGACAATTTTAGTTGAAAATTTGATATTTTTAATCATAAACTTTAATTTGTTATTATTTTCAATCATTCACAACAATTTGTCATTATAGCTTGATTTGTATTATTTACGGTATTTGTTATATTCATCTTGTGCAAAAAATGAAACGAACATTTTCATGTGATTATTTTTCATAAATTTCGATATGGACTTTCAAGATACGAATGCTTCCATGAACGTAATTTTTCCTACAGCATTAAAATACCATCATACAGCACTGTAAAAAATCGTATAACCAATTCAATCGTGGGCGATGATCGTTCCAGGATGCATTCCGTGAAGGACATCCAAAATCGGTTGTTGTGCAGAAAATATCAATGTTGTGCTTAAACTGCTAAACAAAATCATCATGTGACATACCACCAGATTGGGGGATCTTCGGAAATTAATATAACAAACATTAATAAAATATTACATGAACATCTGGGAGTAAAAAAAAATGTTCGCATTGGATTCCGCATAATCTGACTAACGCTCAAAAGAAGGCTGATGTCAATTGGTGAAAGGAAATGCTGAAAAAATAAGTTGGTTGATCAAAGACTGTGTATAACATCTATAGAGTCTACAAATCATGGATCTATGCACAAGAGCTGGAAACAAAACAGATACTGACTGTATGGGTCATCCAAGATGAGCTAAATCCAACAAAAATTGTTCGATGAAGAAGCACATCGAAGCAAAAGTTTGTCTGTTTTTTCAACATTATCGATCACGCGGTGAAATGGCGTTAGAGCCACGCAGGACTGTCAATTCTGAATGGTACACAACCATTTGTATGCCAGAAGTTTTCGAAGAAATGGGAAAAAAAGAAGGACAGGCGGACAATTCTTAAGCATGCCAATGCGAGCTCTTCTATATCGGCTCAAACAAAGGAATTTCTAAAAGGCCAAAAATCTTTAAGTTTTGCAAATTACATGTTTTCTGTTTACCTCATTTAGTATTTTAAGGAATGTCAACGTAATCTCGATTATCGAAATAATGTATTGAATGTCTTTTAACCTTCTCTAACATTATTTAAAAAATTAAAAATTGAAAAACACGAATTAAATAACTTACTTACATTACTTTTAATTCAATTAGTTTGAATAAAAAATTACACAGACTAATATAAAAAATAAAAATAAATAAATGATAATGTTTTAATTGATTGTTTTACACATTCTATATATGCCATTTATGCATGCGTGTCAAATAGAATTCATTCCTACAATATTGCTTTATATACTAAGCACAATTAATAAATAATTATGTACTTTTAAATTTTTAAACTTTTACTTATATTTTAAAGCTTATAATTTCATGATTTGCACTTTAAATTAATCAATTTCTGAAAATATATTTTAAATTCCATATGAGAAATCAGTGCTTGAAAATAACTGGAAACTTTCCCATAAGTTCTTTGTACGTGATCTGGAATTTTATATGGAATCATACGTAAAAGTTGCTCCAAGGAAATTACTTTTTATTAAAAATCTCTCTAAAAGATTCAAGTTACTGGGAACATTTATCATTAAAAATTTTTGCGAATACTTCTTGAAAGCACGTGATTTAAGTAGCTCATTGTCTTTTTAAACTGTGTTAGTTAATTATACATAATTTGTTTTTTTAAGTTCGAGTTGATATCTTTTACAAAAAATTTCAGATAGTTTTTGCTTTAATTGGACATTTGATAAATCTACAAAACTCCTAATGTTTTTTAATCTTTGCAAAATTAATGTAGTTTTATTGAAATGAGGAAGCAGTAACACAATAATTCAGTTTGTTTTTGAGAGTAAATAATATTAGTATGCTTACTCCTGACACGCCAAAAGTGATAAATTAATTGATCGGATGTGAAATCTCTTCCCTTCTTGGTCACTTGTACAAATAGAGAAAGGCGAGAAACCATCACGACGTTACGAGATGGTATATGTAATTTTATAATACGGATATTTTTTATAATTTTTACTTTTTAAATACCATTAATAAACCAAAATACAACTTGGTAAGTTTATAAATGAAAATATACATGCTAAAAAGGTCGACAGCTATTTAGCATTTTCTTAAGCTCCATCTACAGTGCAATCGCTAAAATTACAAAAAGTAAGTACAAAAAACACTATCAGGAGCAAAAAACGCTGATAAGGATGAACAATTTGGAAATTGAACGTCAGACGTAGCAAATGAGGTGCGTTCGTACTATAACGAAGATTTTTAAATATACAGTACTTGGGACAGTATAATACAGTACAATACTGCATCCGAAGTATTTTATGTGTC
Organism: Maratus speculifer; assembly: GCA_964019185.1. Classification (NCBI taxonomy): domain Eukaryota; kingdom Metazoa; phylum Arthropoda; class Arachnida; order Araneae; family Salticidae; genus Maratus; species Maratus speculifer. The sequence goes on along the minus strand of OZ025290.1, from coordinate 350,362,658 downwards.
CCTGTAAGTATTAAATACATGAATTAACATGAATTAACTTGTAGTAAACCTCAGCAATGTATATGAATTTCATAAAATGTAAAATAGATTAATAATCTACCCCACAAAAATTGTGAGTTTTGCCTAGTTTGATGTGGTTGTGCTTTGAGGCCTACAGCAACTATGGCTTTCGCCTCGAATGATCCATTACACAGAGGCAACGGCAGTACAGAACAATTCTATTGTCCATTAGATATTTAATACACAAATTTAAAAACACACCATTCATGTCTTGCTCTGGGTTCGAACCTGGTCTGACTGATACTGACTACGCCACCGGGGCAATGCTTTGTTTAGTGCGCGTGGCTTATTTAACACAGGCAATGGAAAATTCCAATGGAGGGGAGTTTATTATAAGCGGGTACAATTGTTCTTGTAAGGTTATAAAATTGCCCATGTCAATTTAGATTTTACAGTCAAACAGATTTCCAACTACAGTCCATGTTAATTTTCGCTTTGTATTAATATTCTTTCTTTAACAATGTATTAAAAAATTTCGCATTAAAGTCTGTTATTTAGAGTTGCGCCATTTAACAAATAGACATATAACAAATAGACATATAACAAAAGTTCTTTTTCTAAATTTAATTTTTTTAATTGCGACAACTTTTTTTAAATATTATAGTTGGCTATGAATAATATGCAGAACCTAAGATATTGTTTTCAAATCTTTATTGAAAGAGATTTCTTACATTTTTAATTCATCTTTTTTCAAAATATGTGCATTTTCTAAAATTATTTTTTAAAATTATTCTTTAACGTTTTTAAGGAAAAAAAATAAACGGTTTCATTTTTATTTAACTTCGACTCCAAGATTGTATTTGACATTTAATTATTGGTGACCTATATTTAGAAAAATTATCTATCATTATCGTTTTTTTATACGATTGCTACACAAAATTCTACTTTCTATTAAATCTGTAAATAAACTTATTTACTTCTCCTTTAGAATTCTTTCATTTTTGAAAAAACAATTTTTAATAGAAAAGATAAAATAATGGATAACTAAAGATCCCAATGAATCTTTTATATGTTTGTAAAGACAATGTTTTCAGTACGTGACTTGGAATTTTATAAATAGTTGTACGTGTCAGTCTCAGAGCTGTAAATTATTTTTCTTCCATATCTCTCTGTATTATTTCCTTTATAGTGTATTTTACCGAAATTGAAACTTTTAAAAATGTTATATATACACAACCGATTCCTAAATCATGGAATAATCTTTGAAAAGTCGTAAAGCTCATTTGATTTTTTTTTTTTTTTTTTTTTTTTTTTTTTTTTTAACGGTATAGTGGTTGAGGTGAAATAGGAAAAATTGTCGAAAAAAGGAAATTTCGCGGCATATTTTCTGGCGTACTAATCACTATTTAATATACAAAGCCAACATCTATATGTATATTACGCTAACGTATGGCACAAAAATCACGATTATTTGTTAATTGTTTATTGGCCACATCTTATGGGTTACTATGCAAAAGTCCTTTGGTAATATTGTTACGAATTTTGTAAATAGCTAGTATTTGTACTGTAAAATAATGTAAATAATCTTATTAAGCTCCATTTCTTTACTAATATTAGTTTTTGTTACATTGTCTCTGTTATCAAGCAAACTTGTCTATTATTTTCAGTGAATGTCTATGACAGCTTTGCGAAATATTAGCGATATCGCCAAGTTGGCGTCACTGTTGGCGACTAATTTTGGTCGCCAAATTTGGCGATATATCGCCAAGTTGGCGACAAACTTGGCGATGGTAACCCTTCCCTCTTAATGGTAACCCCCCCTTAGATATACTGATACATTGTTTGTTGTTCCGTGGATTTTTCGAGATGGTTCTAGAAATTTCCAGCACATGCTACGAGCCTATATAAGAAGAGAAGCGATGCGAGCTGTTGTTATTTATTTACCAGTCAGTCATTGAGTGAACAAGGCGTTTGTTAAGCGAGTTTGCTTGAGTTTCATTTATGTTGTTTTGAATGTTATTAAGTGTTGAGACGTTGTATAAAGAGTCTCTGGGATCTAAAGCTGTACCTGTACGATAGATTTGAGCAGTTATATTTGAATATCCAGTAATATTTGTGAGTTTCGAAGACTCTGTTGTTCTGAAGATCTGTAAATAAATTATTTTCTACTTTTCTAAAAGACAAGAGTTTGAAGTTGTCTAACCATAGGATCAAAAGAACCCTATATACGCAACAATATTTATGCTGTGGTAAATTGTATTTATATTTAGTTCCTTCGATGCAATTATAGAGCTTCAAAATATCATTATTTTATTTTTATTTCTGTTCTTTTTACTTAAAAATAAATAAATAAAAGTCATAAATTTTAAATTTTTTAGATTCAAATTAAAGTTATGTATTATAAATGAAATGCGTGAAAGGATTATATTATTATATTTTAAATAAATAATGAAATACGAAAAAGTGCCATGGGTGCAATATTGAAGCGATTTATTATCTGCACCGGGCTAGCACAAAAATACTGAGTTCCTTATTTATCAGCACATATGTCATATATGCACCACATAGGCGCCTTATTTTTCTGATGCCAATTTGGCGAAAACTTCGTCTTCAAATACCAATTACATATTTTTAAACTAATTTCTATTATGTTAAAAAGGAAATAATAATAAAAAATAAAAAAAGTTTAGTTAATAATTATAGAATAAAACAATTTATATCATTTTAAAAAGAAAATAAAAGTAAATAAACAGTTTATTATTAAATAAATAACAATAGCCAAGTTACCATGTGGTGCACATATAAATGTCATTTTGTTGCAATCGCGCCAATGTGGTGCGTATATGACATCTGTGCCTATTCTCTAGCAAAATCGTCTAATTTGGCAAAAAATTGAGCAATTAAAATAAATTATGAATAAAAGCAATATGATTGAATGCTTAGTATCCATTCAAGGGAGACCAAACTGGTCGCCAAGGCGGCTAGTTTCTGAATATTTATTCAATTTATTTTATTTAAAAGCCGTTTATCTATTTTTATATACAGACAAAAATAAATCGTAATAAAAAAAGCAGTAATATACATATGAATAAACGTTTAAGTACATAATTCAAAAAGAATAAAAGTTCATTTTAAAAACAAACATATAAACAATCATAAAAATTTATTAAGATTGTTTTCATAATCGTTTATATCTAATTGAAATAATGCAATTATTAAATTCTCCATAAAATAAAAAAACAATGCAGGACGCGTTCGAGCCAAAACAATACAGATCAACTGAAACAGATACGTGTTCGTAAGGGCATAAAGTCAAAGATGAACTAACCTCAGACGAGCTACGAGGACGATGCCTAGCTTGGCTTACTGCAGCGCATGCTGGAAAGGTCTACATGAGCACATAAACGTATGAAGTAACATGCAACACAAATAAACCCAGTACCGATTAATGCATATATACTTATAATTAATTTTTCACTTAATTACAGGCTGGAAATTACGCTTGAAATTATTGATTCACTTATTTAAATATTCAATAATTTCAAGCGTAAATTTACTGCTGGTTATTAAAGGGATGATGCCCAGATTTGGCAACAAAAATTATTTTCTAAAGCCCGAATCGCTGCAAAATTAAAAGAAGAAAATCTTCTATACTATAAATAGGCATTTTTTAAATGTAGAAACTCGTGTTCCCAATGCACTTTTACAACCGTATATACGAAGTGCCCTACTCCAAGTTACATTTCTTGGTAACTGTAGTGATAAAGAAGATATTTTATCAATATTGTGATCTGATGTTTTTTATGTCGCCTGAAAAGCGATAAATAACACGGAGAGCGCGATATAATTATATCAGTGATACATACGCACCGTGAGCTGCATTAGATTGATCTAGGATAGTTAAAATATGGCTCAAATCGTGACCATTTTCAGAAATTCTTGTTACGTTATCATATTTCAAAGATAGCATTGAAATCTGTTAAAAATGTCGGTGAAATGTCTACTTTAACGTTAAATTTACGAAGTAAAATCCAGTGATTGAGAGTGGGATACCTTGTCAAAATAAATAGCAAACAAGCTCTATTGTACAAAAAATGCTTGTTTTAGTGATAGACCGTAAGGCGGTAACATGAGCAAACACCACATTGAGCTCACGTCTGAAATTTCGGAATTTCTGAAAATTAGATTCGAATATTAAAGTGCAATTGATCTGCCAAGTCATATATTGGGGGAAAAGATCTGAAAACATTATTTTAGCGATTGACCCGTAGGCTTAACATTGTGTTTATTCTGCTACCAACCTTCCATGTTTTCATTTCTTTGAGTGCAGGAAAACACAAATGGCAAATCTACGAGTCAAACGTGAAAATCAGATTTTTGGGTGTTTTCTACCAAGACTTGACAAACCAATTGCGTTTTAATACGCAAATTGAGTTTTAACTAATTCCGGAATTTTGACCGTGAATTCGATGACGTGATTATCTGTACTGTCGCTTCCCGGTCTATGAGCTGTAAAGCCCCTGAACTTTTGTATCATTATTTTTAGAATCATTCTATAAATATATGTATATATATATACATATACATATATATATATATATATACCTGGTGTCCCAAAAATGACTAATGGATTTTAAAATTCAATAATTTGCAAACGGTGACAGCTATTTAAAAAACTTTTGCAGGAGGGTTTTGTATAATGTCAGGAGTTTTTTTACCGTATTTTTTAATTTTAATTCGCATCTCAAATAATAGGTGGCGTTGACGGCGATTGAAGGCCAGGTGATCAGTGCTGAGTGAAGCGTCGACCTGGTCTTCAATCGCCGTCAGCGCCACCTATTGTTTGAGATGGGAACTAAAATAAAAAATTACGGTAAAAAAAGCTCTTGACATTATACATAACCCTCCTGCAAAAAATTTTTAAATAGTTGTCACCGTTTGCAAGTTATTGAATTTTAAAATCCATCAGTCATTTTTGGGACACCCGGTATATATATATATATATATATATATATATATATATACAACTCTCAAAAAGCTCAAGATCGATATTTTGATAAATAAATGAACATATTTAATATGTGAATTGTCGCATTGTTAATTGAGGTAGATCCTATAGAGTGAAAAAAATACATAAGTCGAGAATTGAAACCTAAACCTTTGTAATAGCACTTAAATTTCTGTACTATTTAAGCTAAAAGGAAGATGCCCAGCTTAGCATCTCTCACACTCATATGTTGGTAAGACTGAAACTATAGCACATTAGAAATAGCCTTTATGGACACACAATGCTCATTTGAGTGCTTACGAAAACTATTCTCCACGAGTGAGGTATGCTACGCCAAATACTCATATAGCTTAAATGATATAGAATTTGGTGCCCTATTCCAAGGGTACTAGATTCGCTACCCGGTTGTTACATCTTTGACTCGGTTGGTTCTATGGTTAACCCTCTCACTGAGAAGCCCGTGTTAACACGTTCACTAAGCTTCAGATTTCACTGCAGTACAAGCAATATTTAAAATAATATAATTCAGTTGATTTAATAGATTTTTAATACATTTAACAATGATTAACACTCTCTAGGATAACATTGATATTCGTAAATAAAAGTTTTCTATAATGTTGAAAAAAAAAAAAAAAGAATAATATTTTTTAGCATTTGAATCAAAATGCAGAGAAAACAACATTACAATGTTGCCTTTTTGCAAGACTGTCGGAGGGAATTAGAAATGTGATAATTCACTTATTAAATATTAAATATGTTTCGAGCGTAATTTCACTACTGAAAATTAATTGAAAAAATAATTAAAATTATGTACCAATAAACATAAATAAAATATTATTATTAATCGGATATTACAAAATTATTTTATAAGATGATCACCGGCACAATTGATATATGTTTGCATTTATTCCTGTATTCCTAAGGGTTAGTATTTTGTCGTATTCTTTTCTTAACCTATTATAAAGTACAAATGTGTCTTTTCTAAGATTTATTGTATCACTAAATTAGTTTAAATGAAAGCTGTAATGAATGTAGTTGGATGAAATCCAAATTTGCTTTCTTTATCTAGAGGAATATTCATTTTAAGATTCCAAAGAGGATAAAAATAAAATTCCATGACATGATACAAAATTTTCTGTAGCCGGCAATTAAATGGTAGTTAAGTTTAGGTGATTCATGATAATATCTTGAAATACGTAATTCTGAATGAATGAAATTAAATTAAAGGATGAATTTGCAGTAAGTTTTATTTTATCAAATACTAGATGAAAAATATTTAAAGAAACCGCAGATAACTTATCCATGCCAGATAACCTAAAATAGGCATCCGATTGGGAATTATGTCTTCTTTTATATTATGTGAAAGAAAAAAAAACTTAAGGGATCTTTTTCATAGTATAATTGTATCAAACTTTGAAATTTTGGAGGGAGGGCATTATTTTTATAACATACATGGATTTGAAGGAAAACTTTATCTTCAGATACCAAAAAATAAGTTATTAGGTCTAACAATTCATAAATTTGGAAAGTTTAAAGTTTACAACTTTTGATATTAAGTTTGTTTTAAAACTATTGTAAAACAGATCACACAGTGGGTTAATCTCTTTGAGCATAATTCAAAAACTACAAGGTGGAAGAGGTTGTAACTTTGGATTCGCTTTTTTTTAAACTTCTGGAACTCGTTTTCTTTTGAAATATTTCACTGTTTACAATTCAGATACTATTCTAAACTAAAATTCAAACTATCTATCATTTCGAAAAAAGATTTGATTGGAATATATAATTTTTTAGAAAACATAAATCGATTTCTGGACGCTTCAAATATGTGAATACAAAGTTACAACATATTTTGCCAAGTAATGTTTGATCTGCGTTTTTAAAACTATCTATATTGAAGATTGTTTTGAACAAAAATAATTGAATTTAACACTAATAGTTCAAAACTTTATTTCCAGCATAATTCCTAAGCAGGAGAGATTCCAAGTGGGGGAAATATCTAAGTCGTCATAAACCAGTCGGATGTGGCAATCTCAAAATGTTCTTTTATTTCACACATGTTAATACGAGGTGATTATACAAAAACTATCCCGACATTTGAGCCCCTAACTATCATATCATTCACAGAAACAGAATGAAGTTTTGGCAAAATATATTTTGAGGTATGCGCTCAAGAGTGATATGGTAAACAAGAGTGTCACTAAGAGAGTTATGGTTACAGTGAGAAAAGTTCGAAAAAATTAAAAAGAAACACCCATTTTTTGTGTACTGGAATGTGATCTCTATTGTGAAAGATCTTAAATAGCGTTGGAACGGCAACTGTAGCATGAAATTCACTGGAACTAGGCAAGGGAAAGATAAAAATGACTTTGCCGTGCATCAGAGCATTAATGCCCGTTCCTGTAGAAGCTATTGTAGAAGTCCATCAAACGATAAGCACAGTTCCTCCCGCAACTACACGCGGTGTTTCACGTGTTCTGAATCTGCCGAATTCAACTGTACGCAAGTTTTTGCGCTTTGTTCTAAACATGTTTCCGTATCGATTCCAGCGTGTCTAGATGTTGGAAGGGGGAGACTATCAATTATGGCTGAATTTTGCAAATCAATTCCTTATCCGGTACGATAAAGATAGCAGCTGGCCTTTACGCATTCTGTGGACAGATGAGGCGCATTTTTTATTAACTGATAACTTGAATTCGAAAAATTGTGTGCACTGGGCGAAGAATAATCCACATGATGTGCTTGCACATTCATTACACAAGGCAAAAGGGACTGTGTGGTGTGGTATAACGAGTATGTTAATCCACGGCCCTTACTTTTTGGAAGAGATTACTGCAGGTGATCTGCAAACGTGTACAATAACGAGTGCTCGCTATCTCGACATGTTAAATCGTTACTACGTTTGCAAAGGCAAATGCTATATCTGAAGTTGTGTGGATGCAAGATGACGCTCCTCCACATGTCGGGTCTTCAGTCAAACGTGTCTTAAGTCAACAGTTTGGTGACAGAGTTATCTCCCGTCATTTCTCATTTCCGTGGCCACCAAGGTCTCCTGATCTGATACCAATGAATTTCTGGCTTTGGGAATATCTGAAATCCAAAGTGTATCAGTTTCGTCCACAAACTGCATCTAATTTGAAAGATGCCATCAGAACTGCGATTCAAGATATTCGTATTGCCATGGTATGTTCTGTAGTGCTATCCACCATCTGCCGCATGCGAAGTCTCATCGTGGGTAAAGGAGGTCATGTGGGAAATTTTTGAAACATAATAAAATGCTTTATTTTATGTTGCTTAATTGTCCTTATTGGTTGACCTAAACTTTTAGCCTATTTACCGCCGGTGATTTTAATGCTATAGTTGCCCTTCCAACGCTGTATAGGGTTTTAGGTAGATTTCGTATGAAATACTACCTATTGCGGTCGCTCCAATGTTGGAATTTCTGAAAATGTTTTGCAGATCTACGCCGATCATGACCTCCAGACCCCAAAACTACCATCAGTAAAAAAGTTTATCTATCTATCTATCTATCTGTCTATATATATATATATATATATATATATATATATATATATATATATATATATATATATCACTTTCTTATGGACACGATAACTTCTATAGTTCTGCTCCAATCTCTTCCAAATTTATACATAAAATCAAGGGTTATAAAATCTCGGCTAAGTTCGTTAATGGGCAAATCGGTCCAAGGGGGTGGAAACAGGGAGGGTTTTGTGAAAACCGAAAAAAACGCCATAACTTCTTAATTAAAATAGATATCGAATCGGTTTAAAGTTTATATTACTTCTTAAAAATGGGCTAGAAGATTATGCATGACAAATTTTTGATAAATTTAGAAATGCACTCAAGGGGCGAAAAAAACAGTTTTTTTGGGAGAAAAAAAATTCATAACTTTGTCAATTCTCAAAATATCAAATTCAACTAAATTTTGTATAAATGTTCCCAACATTATCTAAAACTTTTGCATTTACAAGTTTTTGATAGGACTATTTCTTGCCAATGAAAAAAATTAAAAACGAAAACAAAAAAAGGGATGAAAAACATAAAAAATCCACAACTTTGTCAATTCTTAAATTATCAGATGTAATTAAATTTATTTTACATATTCTCAATAATATCTACAACTTTCATATTGACAAGTTTTTCATAGGACCAATTCGTATAGCAAAAATAAATTAAACAGAAATAGAATTTGGAGAAAAACCTCAAATCCAAACTGCTTATATTCTGACTCTTTTTTTTTTTTTTTTTTTTTTTTTTTTTTTTTTTTTAACGCATCTAAATGACAGATTCTCTTTATTAGGAGTTGTATAAAATCAGTTTTTTCATAAAGACAGAATATATTTCAAAAAAGTCTGCCAAAAAAGGTATTTTGAACAGAATTTCCCGACGTTATCGTGATTGAAAAATTGAGGAAGTATAACAAATTGCGTTTTTTTGGACTCATTTTTAAATTCATATTTGCTCTCAAACGCATCCAGTTTACAGGTGCTCTTATTTAGAAACTATATAATGAGACGCATTGGTCAGTTTTTTGATAAAGGCTAAATATATTTAAAAAAATGCTCTCAAAGTGGACACTTCGCACATAATTTCCCTAAGGGATCATGATAAAAAATTGATGATGTATTCAAATAACAATTTGGATTTAACAATTAACAATATTTTATTACTCAATTTTAATTTCAATTTTGCTCTGAGACGCATTCAATTGACAGTTTTTCTGTTATTTAGGAACTATATAATGTGCCAAATTGGTCAATGTTTTAATAAAGTCAGAATATATTTCAATAAAGTCTGCCAAAAAAGGTATTTTGAACAGAATTTCCCGACGTTATCGTGATTGAAAAATTGAGGAAGTATAACAAAATGCGTTTTTTCTGACTCATTTTTAAATTCATTTTTGCTTTCAAACGCATCCAGTTTACAGGTGCTCTTATTTAGAAACTATATAATGAGACGCATTGGTCAGTTTTTTGATAAAGGCTGAATATATTTAAAAAAAATGCTCTCAAAGTGGACACTTAGCACATAATTTCCCGAAGCGATCATGATAAAAAATTGATGATGTATTCAAATAACAATTTGGTTATTTTATAACTCATTTTTAATTTCAATTTTGCTCTGAGACGCATTGAATTGACAGTTTATCTGTTATTTAGGAACTATATAATGTGCCTAATTGGTCAATTTTTTGATAAAGTCAGAATATATTTCAAAAAAGTCTGCCAAAAAAGGTGTTTTGGACAGAATTTCCCGACGTTATCGTGATTGAAAAATTCAGGAAGTTTAACAAAATGCGTTTTTTCTGACTCATTTTTAAATTCATTTTTGCTCTCAAACGCATCCAGTATACATGTGCTCTTATTTAGAAACTATATAATGAGACCCATTGGTCAGTTTTTTGATAAAGGCTGAATATATTTTAAAAAATGCTCTCAAAGTGGACACTTCGCACAAAATTTCCCAAAGCGATCATAGTAAAGGATTGATGTTGCATTCAAATAACAATTTGATTATTTTATAACTCATTTTTAATTTCAATTTTGCTCTCAAACGCATTCAATTGACAATTTTTCTGTTATTTAGGAACTATGTAATGTGCCGAATTGGTCGATTTTTTAATAAAGTCAAAATATATTTCAAAAAAGTCTGCCAAAAAACTTGTTTTGAACAGAATTTCCCGACGTTATCGTGATTGAAAAATTGAGGAAGTATAACAAATTGCGTTTTTTCTGACTCATTTTTAAATTCATTTTTGCTCTCAAATGCATCCAGTTTATAGGTCCTCTTATTTAGAAACTATATAATGTGATGCATTGGTCAGTTTTTGGTAAAGGCTGAATATATTTAAGAAAATGCTCTCAAAGTGGACACTTCGCACAAAATTTCCCGAAGCTATCATGATAAAGTATTGAGGTTGTATTAAAATGACAATTTGGTTATTTTATAACTCATTTTTTATTTCAATTTTGCTCTCGAACGCATTTCAATTGAGAGTTTTTTGTTATTTAGGAACTACATAAGGTGTCGTATTGGTCGGTTTTTTAATAAAATTAGAATATCTTTCAAAATAGATTGTCAAAATGGGCATTTGAGTCGAATTTAGCTTAAGATGATTCTGATAAAACTTATTTTTACAGAATAATTAAATTAAATTTTTTTCAAAAGCGGTCAAATCAAGTTATTAAACTGGATTTATCTGTAATCAAATTTTATTTTTTGATGTTGAAATGAGCACTCTTCGAAATCTACCTCCGCCTATAGGCCAAGCCGACAGGGATTTTTCACAATAGAGATCACATTCCTATACAAAAAACTGTGTGTTGCTGTTTGATGTTTTCGATATTTTCTCACTTTAACCGTAATTGTTTGACTGAAACTGTTGTTTTCCATATCATTCTTGAGCGCATACTTCAAAATGTCTTTTGACAAATTTCAATCGGTTTTTATAAATGGTATGATAGTTAGGGGCCCAAATGTCAGGATAGTAGTTTTATAATCAACCTGTACTTCCTGAAAAATGCGGCATAGCAGCAATCACCGATTAGGCGATTTACACAAATATTTAATCAGAAACAACTTATTTCAACGTCTAAATGAATCTGAAGTTTGATGAAGGTTAGTTATGATTACCATTAATTTCTGAGACTAAAATATTGCGGGAATATTAAAAAATGCTGCATCCACAGCGCCAACTTTTAGATTGATGTACACCACAGATTAATCAGGAATAATTGTCATCACGGACAATTGAATCTGAAGTTTGATGAAAATCCCTTTAGTTCTTGTGACACACCTATTGCGAAAACGTGAAAAATGCAGAATAGAAGAGTGATCTTTTGGGCGATTTACACTAAAAACTAAACAGCACTAACCAATATTAGAGATACCTGAATCTGATGTTTGATGAAAATTTATGCAATAGTTCTCAAGAAAGATCTATTTTGATAATCATGACTAGTTTAGCATAGTTGAGCGATTGGTGTTGCGCGATTTATACCAAAAAAGTAATCACTGAAAAATTATATCAAGGACCAACTAAATCTAAAGATCGCCGCTGCGGTGACATAATTTTTCCTTGCATAATTTGTTTTGGGCACTAATAATAAAGGAAAAAGTAAATTGTGCTTTATTTATTCAGAGCATTTTTGAAATTGTGCACTTAAAAGAAATTTCTTTTAAAAATACTGGTACCGGCGGAATAAAGTTTGTGTAAGAGACGAAATCCAAAAAACTATATTTAACAAAAATGTCTGACTACAGTCTTTGTACATCTTTTCTTTGAAATTCATCTCTCCTGAAAAATTCTGTCTTTAATGGCATATGAAAATAATGAAAGTTGGAAAATCTCATTCAACTTTTTATAGCAGCGTAAAATCGATGATTTCAGTACGTGACTCGGAATTTTATCGGGAATTACACGAATCAGTTATTTCAAGCGAATCAGTTTTCTTCGCAAAATCTTTCACTAAAATTCAATCTTTCGAGAATATTTATTGTGATATGTTCTAAGAATAAGTTACAGTACATGTATATTTTATATTAAGATAAGAAGTAATCCTGAATCTAAGTTAGCGGAATCAGGGGAATATCGGGGTTCTAGACTGTACGGGATGTGCATACGTTATCTTTATTTATTTTTGTTAATACAAACAAGATGGGTCATATTATAGGTTTTATAGCAATTAATATTATATTTTAGCAATTTTTGGTGATAAAAATGCGAAATTTTGCAAATATGCCCTCCATTCCAAAAAGGTATTGTCTTTGTATTATTAGTAACCCCCTCCCCCCCCGCTGTAAACTAGTACATGAAGCAAAAAGATTTTTTTTCTTTAAAAAGCGCTTTATTTAACTGCCAAAAAATAAGATAAGAAATCAGAAATTGGCATATTTAATTATATGTATTTCTATACATTTATCTCAAAATAAGAGTTGACAGAAGTTTGACCAGGAACAAATGTTTAATTCTCTATCTAGAATATTCATGACGTGATTTATAAAAATAGAAAAATCGTGCGTTCTGTATAAATCTATTTTATTGATAAACTTCCACCGATAAAACACAACAATCTAAAGAAAAAAATAGTTTCATCTTTATTTTCTTTTTAATTGAAATTTATTTTTTACTATGTGAAAACCAATAAACGCAGTAAGAGGTTTTTCGCAGTTTCCTAAAATTTGGATTTCTACATATGATAACTTTTGATACTGACATCTTCAATTTAGTCAATTTTGATAATTGAAGTTAAAATTAAAAATAAAACGTTTCAATTATATAAGAAAGTAACTTATTTAACTAACCAACAGCATAACTTGTAGAAATATTTTTTGAATTTGTGCTGTAACATAATGTCACAACTAAAACTAAATGCGAAAATAAAATATGTGAAAAATAAATTCAAATAAAAATGTTTCAAAGTCAAACCCTTGGGTTAATTTTTTCTGAAAGTCTTTTCAGATCATAAGTAGCTATTTAGAAAGATTTGCTTAAAAAATATCAATATTAACGTGAAAATAAAAAATCATAAATTTACTAAATACGGAGCCCAAAATGTTGTTCATTTAAAAACTTAACAAACATCAAAATAAAATTATAAGAAATAACGTTTTGATCATCATTTGCAACTATCTGCAGGATAAAGTTTTTTCGTTCTTTTGTCATTCGTAACATGTTATTCGTTAAGATTTTAACTAGGCATGCGAATTTAGTAAATTGGATGTTATATTTTTTCCATTCTAACACATAAATAAACAATTTATCTGAACTGAGAATGCAGCTTTTTTACTGTTGTCTACTTGTAAATTGCAGGATTTGCATGATTCAGTGAAGGTTTTTCAGATTACTAACCAACGACCAAAGTACAATAGACATAACTAATAAGATATAGAAGTTTGCCAACCAATCAATATTCTCATAATTTGGTTTTCTGTTACCACAGGAGGAGGAGGGATTTATGAACATTTGTTTGGGTAAAAGACCAAACCTTTTGTCGCCCAGTGAAAATTCATTAAAATATGCTCTGCCATCAGCAATCGAGTGGTGCAAATAAATACCACTTTTGGTATTTATTAAGTAAAACTTAGTTGCCACCACCCTTTATGTAAAAGTCATACTACCATGTATTTAGTGTATTTCAAGAGCAAAATACAAAAAAAAATTCAAAGATTACGTTTTAAATTCAATACAGTCATAATTTAAAATAAATAGTTTCATGCAAAGAGGCTGCTAAACAATCTTTCATTTGAACATTTTTTATAACGTACATTTTAAACATATTGCTAATTGATAAACAAGGAAATTTTCTCTATATTTATACTTTCACAGCAAAATAAAAAATAATTTAAAAATTAAATTTTAAATTTAATACAGCCATAAATTAAAATAAATAATTTGACGTAAACATGCTGCGAATCTTCCTTATAATTGAGACCATTTATTATAACATACATTTTAAATATATTACTAGTTGGTAAACAACGAAATTTCCTATATTTACATACTTAAAAATATCTTTTTCATAGGTTAATAAGTCATCCAATAAGCTGAAAAACATATAATAATGATTTTTTTATGAAAATATTTTTGTTAGAGATCGGACAAATGCCATGGTCACATGCTATAAAATATTTTTGTAACAAAAATTATAATTACTCGTAACTATTACTATAAATTTAATTCAGAGTTTCTAATTTTCTTAACAAAATAATAAACATAAGCTACATACGAGATTAAATTTCCCCATAATTACACAATTTAATGCATAACACGAAAAATGCTTAACTATGCCAGCTAAGAAATAAACAAATCTGTATAAAAAAAATGAGTTGATTACAACTGTTATACTAAGAGCATACTTCTCGTTAAATTCGATCATGTTGCCGTTGTTCTTAAAATGTCAGTCCACTAGTACACCATTAAAAGCATGATCTAAATTAAAAAAAAAAAAAAAACCCACATGCAAACATTATTTAGTCTCAAATCTTAAATCTACAAAGAATAATAATAATATTGCTCACCTCATGTTTGATTTTTCAAGTGCTATTCGAAAGTTAGGAACAATGATTAAATGCGGAAGTAAAATGGCGCTGTGCTGTCTGCAAACAAACGATTCGGAATCAAAACAGTAAGATAATTTCTTATGCTGAATTTGGTCTTTGGTGTCACATTTCAATAATTGTGATTAAAGAATAAAATACCACCATTCCGAGGTTATTCTTACTCTGAATTTAATTTCTCATTTCAACAATTGCGTCTAAAGAATAAAACACGACCAATCCAAGATTATTCTTACACTTTTTATGGAACAACTAGCGAAAATAGTGTAGATTTAAAGTTTATTTGGCATTTCATAAGCCCAATTTAAAAGTAATAATGTTCCTTTGTTTTTAAAAGTGTAGTGTTAATGAATAAATTCAAGAAATGACAGCAATATTACAATTTCTTTGAATAAAATTTCTCGTGGAAGCATCCTCTTTATTATTTTTGATTAAATATCTTCCGCAGTGGCTCAGTGTACATACTTATGGGAAAAAATTCAGTAGAATTTTGCTTTTTAAAAAAATATATGACACTGTAAATGAAGAATGTTGCTAATAAATTATTTATAAGTGGCAATTGTATCCTATTTCAGCGATGCCATTGTCCCGCTTATTTTAAGTCAAATAAACTTATTTCAACCACAAAATTATGTTTAATGGATGCAAACATATAATTATTACATAGCAGAAAGATAACGTATTATCATCAGCTGTGACGTATAATTGTTCGACATTTGTTTATTCTATTATATCATGCATGTGGTGTGCCGACAACTTATATATTGCCCACCAAGCCTTTTCTATGTGTTTGCTTGTCAAGTTATTCTATTTTTTATTCAAAATACTATCTGTATTGCAGAATAATACTCTACGTATTACTCGATGAGGGACATTTCCTGATTATATAAATAGAAAATTACAATAAAATAATGTGATAGCCACACTGAAAAAAATGAAATACTCATAAAAGAGTACATCGATGTACGCATACTGCATTGAGTATGTTTGGATCAAAAATGATCACATTTCTTTCTCAAATTTGAAACATTACATGCTATCAAATCCAAACATCTAAAATATTCCATAAAATAGCAGGCAGCATGGCTGCCACCAATTTTACGGATTAACGTTACACAGATATATGCGATAAAAGTTTGGATTGTAAACGTAGAAATCTCTATGATTACTAAGGCATTTTTAGGAAACTAGGATGCCCAGAAATTTTCATGTAACTGCATCTCGGGTTACAGATAATATTTTTGTAACATTACTTTAAATTGAATAAATTCTTCTGTAAAGCTACAAATTTCTGTAGTTTTACAAAAACTATTTTTGTAGATTCACACCTTTTTTTTAATGTACAGTGTAGAGATAAAATTTGAGTAAGCATACAGATTTCTGTAACTTCACATCTGTAGATTTTTTTTTTTTTTTTTTTTTTTTTTTTACAAAAACATATGCAATAGAGAAAGCGCTTGCTATAATTTTTGGAAGATAAGCCGAGAAAGATATAAGATGACAGTTTAAATACCAGCAGTGTTAGTAACTTCTTTTTAGAAAAGATGGATTTAAAAAAATATTTCAGTGCCATTTCTGGAAATTTTAACCTTTATGAAGAGTTGAGTTTATAAAGGATGATGACATAGGTAGATGATAGATACTCGTCCTTACATTGACGAGTGCCTACATTTAAAAATTTTCAACCTTACACGAACTCTTAAGTGTGTATTCCAATCAAAAGTGTTTATTCTCTGATTTATTTTTTAATTCATTTTTGCTCTCAAACGCACCATACTGGTAATTTCTATTATTTAGAAATTGCACAATGTGCTGTGCTTGTTAATTTTTTGATAAATGTAGAATATATTTAAAATAAATTTGGCATATTGAACCTAATTGTCCGAAACGTGAGATCTGGGGACGGAAAAAAATGGTTATACCGAGAAAATAATTGTATATAAATCAAATTCTAATTAACTGAGCGAAAAATGATATCATGTTTTAATTTTAGAAATGAGTCTGAAAATTTCAAGCTTTTGACGGTCGAAAAATCATTTTTCGAATATACTATAAAGTGTATTTTTTTTAGCATTTTAATGATGTTGCTATCTTTATTCTTATCTCTAACAGAAATTTTAAAAGAATAAAATTTATTTTTGACTGGATCTTAAGTTAATAAATGCAATTACGATAGTTAGTACTTTGAATTTCAATGGCATTTAAAAATTCACAATATCCTTTTCCCCCCCCTACCACACTACTTTAACATATTTTTCAAATCTTTATTGTTTAAAAGATTTTTTTTACTTTAAATTGCTTATTCAGTTACTTTTATGTTTATTTTTGTTTTCTTTATTATTTATTTATTTACTTTAGATATTGAGTTTTATCTTTTGCGACATAACTAAAATATTTTTGATTACACAGATTTTAAGCCATCATTTAAATTTCAAATATCAGTGTTAAGCCTTTTTAGTACTACAAGTCATTTGACTTGTTACATAATACAATAAAAAAGGAAAATAATCTCTTTGATGAAATATATTTTCCAGCAATCAAAATCAATGTAATTGGATTGAACGAAAAATCTGTTTGTAACAGTATTTTAAATACAGTCGAGTCTCTATATAACGAAATTCACCGTTCCAGTAAAAAATTCGTTATATAGAGAAATTCGATGTATTGAGAATGACGTTAAAAATCGTATTTAATGTGTGAAATTTGACAAATATTATTTTTGATCTTTTGAATTAAGAATTAGAAATGTTTAAAAGTAAATATTTACCTAACATTTTATTTCTTAATTATTTAAGCTGTTTCAAAAAAGAGAACAGACATTTATTTGAAAGCTTAATGAAAATCAAATAAGGAAGACTTACATTAATTTCAGACGATGAAAACTGTAATTTTTTGTTGTTTTGATTTTAAAATTGTTACGCTCTCAAAAAAATGCTCAGATTTTAGCAAGGAATGAAAAATTGTAGTTAACATGTTACCTCTATTTGAAGGCCTCTCTTATGTGCCTTTCACTGATCCCTCTCTTACATGTGTATCAATCCAATTGACTCTGTTTTCAGAAGGATGTGGAAAGGTGTGTGGGAGGTGGGATGATTTCGTTGGATTTAAAGAACAAGGAGAGAAGTAATATAAAAAGACATCAGCATTGACGATAAATCAAAAATAAGTGATGAAAAATTGATTCCATATGATTTTGAAGATTTTTAAAACTGAATAAATTAAGAACAATTTATGAAAAAGTTCGTTATATGGAGATAGATCTTTCGCTATATAGAGACTACTTTTAATGTAATCATGTGAAAAGGGGACCGTTCCTACTAAAAATTCGTTATATATAGAAATTCGATGTATGGAGTTCCGTTATAGAGAGACTCGACTGTAATTTCAAAAGATTTTGTCTTAAAAAGAATTTTAGAAGCTAACTAAAAGAAACAGCTAAAGAAATTTCAATGAAATCGATATGTAAAATAACTTTCTTCAAATTTAGTTTTCGAAATCGATTGAATTTTACTTTTATATAACATAACTATACGGGTAATTGATACGTTATTTCAATCTGCCTTCTGATTCTTTTCATTTGCATTTAAAAAAAATTGTGTTTTGGGAAAATTATTCTAAGCATTTTATTCTAGAATGAGTATGAAGAAGTAAGTTTTAAATTTCCTTTTTGAATACGTGACAAGAATATTTCCAAAATTGAATTTGCTTTTGAAAGAAAATGCGTTTTTAAAAATTGTTATATTTGAATCTCAAAGCAAATAGAAATATAATCATTTCTTTTTGTAATGCCTATATTCGCTTAATGTTTCATGTTTTATTGTCAGGATCATATTTTTTTGTATATGTGAAATGTTACGATAACTTCAGATGCATAAAAAGCTATTTTATGTGAATAGTTTTTTTTTCAAATGAGCAGCCTCCAATCCTTCAAACATTTTAAAATCTTTATTGTTTAAAAAAATGATTTTTTAAGAATTACTTAACAAATTATGCTCATATTTATTTATTTATTTGTAAATTAATATCTCCAAGATTGCTTGGACATTAAACTACTATTTGAATATGAAATTTAAAAAGCAATCTTTTTGCATACAAAAGTTCATTTAACCTATTACACAACCTTCAGAAAATGCTAAAAACTTCTTTAATGAAATATATTTTCTAAAAATTTACATCTAACTTTACACTGTAATTAAAAAGAGCTAAAAATTATATTTGTAAAAGGATTTGAGAATGATTTCAAATGCTTTTAATTTGAAAATAGTTTAGAATGTAACTCAAAGAATTAGTTAAAAATTTTCAAATAAATCGATATGTAAAATATCGTTTTTTAAAATGAATTTTCAAGTAGTTTGAATTTTAGTAACAAAATTAAAATGGGAATCGATACGTTATATCAACCTACCAGTTGCTTATTTCAATTTGCGTTATGGGTAATATTTTATGCGTTTTATGAAAATTATTCTAAAACATTTTTAATCCAGCTTAAGTACGAAAACGTTTTGAAAAGTTTTGAATTTTTCTTCGAAACAAACGATAAATGTATTTTTAGTATTAAATTTATTATTTTAAAAAAGAGGTGTTTTATTTCACCCCCCCCCTCAAAAAAAAGCAAAAATAAAATTATAAACACTGTTTTTTCAATGCATATTTTCGCTTTTTATTTTTGAAGTTTTATTGTAAAAAAAATCATTTTATCAGGCAAATACACTTTTTTCAATATAAACGCTACGGAAATTTTAGCTGTATAAAAAAACTAAATTATGTTATTTTTTTTCTTTTTGAGTAAAAAATATCAAAACAAAAGGCATAATGTTGCATTGATATCATAAAAAATTTTCTATTTTTAATAAAGGATTTTTTAGACTACCCTCTTTTGGGGAGAATGTATTTTAAAAATTTATAATTAGCATAATTTTTTATAATTCTTTTATTGTAAATTTCTTCATAAAATTTGTTTGTTTGAATAACTCCTTTTATAAAAGAAGAATACCTTAGATAGAGGGGAGTTATTAAAGTTAGTTCTGTTTGAATACACCAAAGAGGGTTTTTAAAGTCCTATTTAATTTCATGTTGTTTAGAAAGACATTTCTGAAATTAAAATTTTTAATCAGTGAAATTACTTGTGCTTTTTGAGTGGTTTTTTTTTTTTTTTTTTTTTGAGTTTCTCAATTGATTCCCACTAAGTAATATAACTTCAGAGACACTGAATACTAAATACTTGAATATGTATTTGCTAAAGTATGATGATGTATCATATATTTAATTTAAAAAAAACTGAAAAATTGTTTTTGTTGACAGAAGCTTATTTTGAAAATTTTATCAAATAAATAAAGGATAAATTACCTAGATTTCTAGGCGAAAAAAATTATATGTAATTTTGCGAATATTTCTGTTTATACATAAAATTATATTCAAAATTTCTTATATGAAATGAAATTTGGAGATGAAAATAACTACTTCTACTATTTGGACAATTTATTTTTGCTTATTAATATGTTTAAAGAGAATTTAATGGAGTTATTTACTGGATTTCATTTACACTAGGAAGTTCTGGAAATTTAAACAATATGAACCCTAGTTATTTCGTATTATGAACACAACCTTTGCATTGAAAACATATGCTTAGCTATTTATTAGAATAATACATTTACAATAATATTGCGAATATTGCTGACTATAAATGTAATTTATTTAAAATTTTTATAGGAAATTTTTAAATAAAAACACTTTTACCATTTACACAACACATTTTACTGATTAATATTTGTAATGTATAATAAAGTTGTTCATTGAATTTTGTTTGGAATTCAACTTTCTTGTAAATTTTCGGCAAATTACTCATAATTGTATTCAGATTAGATTTAGAGCCTTATGTCTACAAACATGATACACATTATTCTTCACTTCTCAGAATAATTTACACTAGAGTAATAAGAATTCGACAATGTCTCTGAAAATAAGCATATTATAACTAGTAAATCTGCAGATCAGGAGCCTCAACGTCAGCTTTGCACATCATTTTTTTAAACACACTTTGGGTAATATTCAACTTACTGGAAACTGTAATTTAAAATTTTCAAATTACGTAATTATTTATAAGAATAAAATAAGAATAAGAAGTTTTCAGCCATCAAAAACGTTCAATTAAAGATTTAGTTATGTTAGGATATTCTGAAATTTTCATGATCTATTATTTTTGTTTTTTTATTAAAACATAGCAGATTTCTTCAGGGGGGGCTACGCCCCCCCTGAACCCCCCGTAGTCTCATTAAACTTAAATTTGTAACTTTCTATCAATTTGCTAATGATTATCGTATATCTTGCATTTCTTTATACATTTTGGTTTATAAGGATAAGTAACAGTTTTAATAAACATTTTTCATTATCCTCATACTTCTACATACCTGTCCAACACAAACACCTAAATCTGATGTACCAGGAACTTTTGAAAGTGTAAACTCAGTAATCTAGGGTTTTACAATTTTGTTTCCGAAAAAAAGAAGTTTTGATTGCATTTTGTGGCAGTTATCGCGGACAGACAGACAGAACAGACTGGCAGGCGGAAAACAATAAATTTTGTGTCACCAAAATAAGCCTTCACTGAAGTTTCGGCAATGACGTCTTTATTCATGAGTTATTGCTATCCATGTTTCTAATATTTTTTACGACTACTATAAAATACCTGTTTTATTTCAATTATGACGTCAAATTTTATCAGGTGAAATAACTGTTAAAAATATAATTATTTTTATTTTTTTTTTACTTCTAATTATGCCCCTATTTTTGTCAGAAAAATTCTTATTAACGAAACAAATTTCCGTGTTTAATATTTAACAAAGTGCTATATTTATTTTTATTTTAATTCTGACGTCATATTTATTTTTTCTTAGTTTAATTTTTCGAATGGAAATTGCTCAATTGAAACTTATTGCCGTTGAAAAATTATTCCATATTTTGATTTTTTTTTGGCAACGATAAAGGAAATTGGTTAAATTTTATCTAAAAAATCGCTATTAATTTTGCATGAAAAAGAAGGAAATTTTGAATTATTAAGGAAAATATGTGAATAAAATTAATAAAACATAGCCTATGTTCTTTTCTGGGCTATGTTATAGTTATACACAAAGATACAAACACATTAATTCATCAGTTTTGACGTTGACTTCATTTAAATTTTCGTACACGCATTCAAATTTATAACATTATAAAAATAAGGATTTTGATGAATGGTTGCTTAGCAACCATTAAGAAAAACTAAAGAAAATGAAATAAATACATTTGAAATAAGTATATCTCTAAAACAAATTAGTTTATATTATAGGAACACATTTATAAAAAATCTCCAAAATTTACAGTAATAATTTAAAAAATCTGACAAATGTGTAGACAAAATTTAAAAACAATACGAATAATTTAACAGGTAAATTTCAGTATCCCTTTGTCACTGAATTCCATTAATGAAATGTGACATTTTCTCTCAAGAAAAAAAAAAATAAAAATCATTGGATTTGCCATAGAAAAGCATTATTGCGCAAAATAAAATATTCTATATTTTCCGAACGAGTGAATCAAATCTTACAAAAACTATACAGCTTAATCCCAGTGCCTCGCTAACATACCCACTTAATTTCAAGACAATCGGATGATTTTTACGGAAGTTATCGCGGAACAGACAGACTGACAAACTGACAGACTGACTGACAGACGGACAGACAGACAGACGCAAAAAAATTTCGTGTCTCCAAAGAAAGCCTTTACTGACGTTTCGGCAATAAAATATATGTATTCTTTACAATTCGTGGTTTTAAAAAGTATTCTATAAAATTGATGCATTATATTATAAATTGATATTATGACCATTTGTCAGAGATATTGTATAATAATTAACATATCTATATAAAGTTATATACAAGTATATATATGTGTGTGTGGAATTTTCTCTTCTAAAGTTCAGTTCTTTAAATCATAATTAAATTCACAGACATTCTGACACCGTTAAACTTTTGAAACTTATATTTAAACAATAATTATTTACAAAGGTAATATTTACAAAATTCTATTTACAATTTAAACATTCATAAGTTTTAGCTAATTAGTACTCGTCTCCAGCGGGAAGTCATCTTCATCCAAC
This sequence comes from Maratus speculifer, assembly GCA_964019185.1. Taxonomy (NCBI): domain Eukaryota; kingdom Metazoa; phylum Arthropoda; class Arachnida; order Araneae; family Salticidae; genus Maratus; species Maratus speculifer. Next base: position 350,339,436 of record OZ025290.1, on the reverse strand, counting down.
ATTCTTTTTTACAACCCAAAACAAAACTTTCCATCAAACGTTATCTTCATCTCACTTCGGCATTTCGCTTGAATTTGATCTACTGCTTGAATCGTCTGCCTTGCTGAGAGCCTTGGTTTCAGAGTAGTAATATGGGGAGACAAGACACATTGCTGCTTGGCTGTGGGAGAAAGAATCGCTCCCACATATATATAAATCGATGAGTGATAATTCATTGAAATCAAACAAAATATCTAAACCAAAATATTTATAAAAAATAACCCTAAATGATAATATCTTTTATATTTTTAAAAAAGTTTTTCTTTAAAGAAATAAAGTTAAACAAATGTCTAGAAAAATACTTCAGGCTAGCATGGAGAGACATTTATCATCAAAATCTGATAAATATGTGTTTATGTGAGGGTTTTTTTTTTTTGCGACTTTAGCAAGTAAAGAAAAATATTTCCGAATTCAAAGACATGAAAGCGCACATTCTTTAGCTCGCTAAATAATTTATATTTGATATAATATAATATTGCTTCCCGAAATTATTTGCCCACATCTAGTTGCTGCAGCCAACAAAAATAAAATATTAATCGTACTTAATTTTTACAGAAGTTATTCTAATAAAATAATGGATGTCTTTATAAATATATAATCTGATTATCTTCTGCAATTGTATTTTAATAATTAAGTACACTTACATTCAAAGACATATATATCTGAATGCGATCACAAAATCAGAAAACAGCGAAAACTGAAACATAAAAAATGACTGTAAATAATAGCGTGTTTTAGTGTTTTCTGAAACTTTATCTCTGGAGAAATAAAGTTAAACATATGTTCAGTAAAACTTCGGGCAAACAACAGGAGACATTTATCATCAAAACATTAATATGTTTGTTTACTTTTTTAGAACTGTAATACAGAAAATACTTTCAGTTGAACACGTAAAGAAATATTTTTTTGGTGAATATATATTTTTAATAAATGCTTTTTGAACCTCTTTTTTGGTTATTATAACCAAAGGGCTGAATCCAGTATTCTCTATTTACAGAAAATACTGCTAGGTGTACGGAATTCATTGAAAATCCGTTTAAATTCAAAATTGTAAAATAGCTTTTACTTTTATATACACTTTTAGACTGCTCATTAACAACATCAAAAAGTATTTTTATGTGGAAAATAGGACTGTATCATTATATGGACAAATGTTGTTATTTTTTAATTATTCCAATAACAATATCTAAACATTGACTCTAATAATTATCCTCCCCCCCCCCAAAAAAAAAGGATGAAATAAAAATAACAATGTATAAAACTCACTCCAGTTTTGAGCATAAGCCTCGAAAGAAAAAAATCTAAAACAGTGTCCCGTTGAAAATCTCAAAGTCCAATTAATTAATACAATTTTGTGTTCAACGCCAAAGCCCCGAAAGAGTCAAATATACAAGTCTAATGTGCTTAACCTCTTGCCTAATCCGAAACAGAAAATTTATCTTGCTAATCTTTCTTTATTTTGATTATCTCCGTTAGGAATATCCCAATTATTGCAACGCATTCTTTTGTTATACAGATTCAATTCATTCGATTGTCTCTCTGCGTAATACTGAATAAGACTTATTGACCTTTCTTTTCTCTCCACTGTAATTGGTCTACACCTATTGATATAGCTCTAGCTATTGATATATCATAAATATTCACATGAGCACTGTTTTCTCTTCGAGTTCGGGTTGATGCAGAAAATAACAGCTGGAAGGCTCGACTTCCGAACGGCCAATCAGAGTCCACTGATGGTAAAGCTTTGCCTTTTTTTCTGTTAAAGTTAGTGAAAAGCCCAAAGTCGAAACAGCCGTTCACTGTAATGATTCGTTACTTTTAAGAAGATCTTCCCAATTAGTAATGCTTATTCATATTGTTATACTTTCACTAGAGTAAATACTTCTTGAGTGAATTTAGCATATCCTATCTTCATAATTTTTTACTTGAAAAAGATATTTCTCCAAAAAAAAAAAAAAAAAAATTAATTTAGTATAGAACTATTCCCAATTATGATTTTAACATTTATAGTTTAAAAAAAAAGGATTTTAGTGTTGTTTTCTTGTAGTAAGTAGTTAAGAATACATAAATACAGTATTTTTTTTTCTGTTAGCAGCATACTGTTTCCTTAGAAAAGGATTGAAAAGCAACTATTAAGTTGCATCTGTCATGCACTGTAACTTTTTTAATTACAAGTATGTAAGAATGACATGTGGCATTAAATTAATTTTAGTTTTTCCTGTGCTTTTACTTATTTTACTTATAGTAAAATCTTCAACGTCCTAAATTTAAGAATATTTTATTTTACAATATTGTCACATATTCGCAAAGTAATTAAATAATTAAAATGGTATTAATAAATAATGTATAAAGTAAGAAGAATGGAAACATACTATTTTTGAAGAAAATACTATGCAACAAATGGTAAAATTGCAAATTGAAAACAAACTATAGTTTTTTGTTTTTTTTTTAATAATTTTACTTTCTTAGATTCTTACATGAAGAAAGTATTGAATTCAATAAAAGGTTCAAATTACGGTTTTCGATGGATTGAAACATTTTATTAGTTAGAGATCCCGAAAAATACGTTTACAAAATGTCTGTCTACGAGTGTGTCTAATCTGTATGTCACAAATATTTGTGGCCACTGTATCTCAAGAATCGATGCGGTTTAAATCGCCCAAAAGTGGCGCGAGATTTATTTATTTACTTAATGACGAAGTTTTAATCCTATTTAAGGTATTAGATGGAAACAAATGCTGATTTGTTTATATTGTTTTAAATGTAAACAGGTTAACTTTCCGTGGCGGGAGTGTGCACAAAAATATACGTAAAACAATATCCTCGCAAAATTTGTTAAAAGCTATAAAAAAAATCAGTAAATTAAGATAAAATTCGCAAATGAAATGTATTTCAAAGTATATTTTTACCCTTTTCGATTATCTAAAAAGGAAAAATTTTCTATGTTTTAAAATTTACTAGGGTCGCTATAATGAAAATTGTATTTATGTAATTAATTCGCCATTTGAAGAGTAAGATGTTCCTATAGAACGTGCAGAGTGCTGGAAAAGCATGCGATATCTTCAGATCCCGACAGATGCGTATGTGATTGCGTGGGAACACGTTAAAAGACATCGTTCGCTTCATTGATGCTTTCCAAAGGGTGTTAGAGCGCAGTAGAGCAATTTTTAACAGTGGAAAATGTGGGTGCCAATGAAATCTATTGTTGAATGAAAAATGTGTATGACAATGAATGTATGTCACTCAGATGGGTATTACAATGGTGTGGCAATTTTCATAGTGGAAGAAGACCACATACATTTGACCAAGTCGTGGTGTGTCTTTAGTACTGCAGGATGCATTATGAAAATCCCTGCACCACGATGTGCGTGACATACCCCCACCCCGTGCCATACACATTTTGAATTCGACAATAGATTTCACTGAAATTTTCCGCTGTTAAAAACTGCACAACAGTGACTGACACCGTTTGGAGGCATCCATGATGCGAACGATGCCTTTTAATTTGCGGGGTCTGATGGTATCGCTTGTGTTACCAGCATTCTGCGCCCTTTACAGGGGCATGCGCAGTGATCTTTCTCTTAACCTTTTCAGACCTGACACATTTTAAGCCATCATAAAAATTGTTTAACAGTTTGTTTCATCTATTTGTATCTATAGAAACATAACTTTGTGATAAAAATAAAATAATTATTATTAGTTTTTATTTACTAGTAGGTAAACACATGTGAACCTCGTGTTCATACTAAAAAAAATTTCATTTATTAAAATTTATTTAAACAAGGAATTTGATAGACAATTGATACACATGTTTATTTTACATGGTATTTTCGAAACATTTTTTTTTATTCAGAGATATATATTTGCACAAATAACACTTGTTCTTAATTTGCAGTCTTCATACTTACATTTCGAAGCAAAGTTATCATTTATTGAACAAGGAAACGGTCCAGTCTTGTCGTATCTAATGTTGAAAATTGGCTGCTGAATACCCTTACGTTCTTTAAGCTGTGGTTTATTTTCAAAATATTCTTTCAAATCACTTTCAGATAAATACATTTTGCGTGGTCTCCCTGGTCGTCATTCTTCACATACTTTGTCTCCATATTTCACCAGTACATGTGCTATCTCTAAACGATACTGTAAGAGAGACAATCTATCTTTTCGAGGAGCTTCACCTGCTTTACAATTTCTGATGTACTTTATCCAACAAATGGAAATAACCAAATCTATAAAATGTACAAAAACTCTTGTTGACTACTTTTTTGTGCTAATAGCACAATGGTAGTGAGATTTCGTCCGGAATCGCTCAGTTGGAAGAGAATTGGCGGCTTCAGTCAATTCATTTCTGGTTCGAATCCTGGCCCGGACTTTTTTTCACCAACTTTGAATGTTTGCATGTGATAAAATTCATTTAATGATTAAATAATCGTGTTATAAATTAATCTAATATTAGTTTTTTTCAGCATTATCATTCTGGTTTGCTGTAACATAAGTTTTAAAAATGTATTTATTTTCTGCTTTCCATAACAAAGGTCTTTTAGGTTCAACTTTATTGCTACATGGATTCAGGATAGGAACTGGAGCAATATCATCAATAGTTATAACCGTATGTCATCTAAATTTTTATTGTCAGAAGGCTTGCCATCACTATTGGCTTCATCAGTTTATTTACTCTAGCAAAGATATAATATTTATGATTATTTAAAAATGTTTAATTTAATACATCAACAAAATGAACTTTTGTTTATAATTAGCTATAATTTTTGAATCACTCAATAACTTTGGCACTGCACCAATTAGATATCATCTATATTAATAAAATAACAAATCGCTCTGTCTGTCTGCGTGTGTGTGTGTGTGTGCGATGGCTAGCAAAATCTATGGGGCGTACGAGGCTCCAAATTTTTAAGAGAGTAGCCCAATATCTCCCATGATGCACCTGAAGCTCAGAATTTCAAAATTCTATTTATTAACTGAGTAATTAATTAAATTCCAAAGGCCACTCTCATAAAAATTCGCCTTTTTTCGTTTTTTTCTCTTTCATTTTCTTACGGTTGGTTGGTTGCATAAAATTTTCGCAGAAAAAATTTATAAAAGCTGAGCTAGACCTTTAAAATTCATAGACTGGCAAACTATCAGTTTAAATGAGGATTTTTTTTAATCACAGCTACTGTACACCATGGAGGAAAAAGATAGGTGGAGGCGAAGTACACCGAAAAAAAGGTTTTCAATATGAAACCATTTACCGCTGAAATTTTAATGTCTCAAACAAAAGCACGAGGAAGGAATTTTGTATTAATAAGACGAATCGAAAGAAATGAATTACAGCTGAAGCATATTTTACGAAGAAATAGTAATATTTTAAAATGTTCTTTTCTATTATATTACTTATTAAAATAAATAATATATTATTTATATAATTTGCTTTTAAAATAATTGAAATTCGAAAATAAGAAATAATTAAATGTCAAAATAAAATTAAATAAAATATTCAAAAAACATTTGATTTGAACTAAAAATTTTATTACTAAAAGTTTTCTTTTTTTTCAGAACTTTTTAATACTTTATAACGTAGATAAAAAATGTTTATGATTTAACAACATATTAATAATTCCATGTCAATATATAAAATATATTGATGAAAACATTTTTTTAAAATCCTGCATCAAAACTTAACAAATATTAATCTGAATTCTAGATTTCAGAGTGCAGACGATTTTAAGACATTAACAAAAGAATGTTAACTTTTCAAACAAAATCTCAAATGATGATTCTATATTGATATGTTAAAGTCAGGTGATAAAAATAATCAAATAATTCTTGCCTACACTGTAAAAAATATTACTATTTTGCTGCATCGTCACTTCCCCGCTGTTATAGAATATCACTCTTTTGGCTAATGAGAATGCTCCATGATAGCCTGAAGTAGTCGTTTCTTTAAAAGCGGTGGAGTGACGATACAGCAAAATAGTCATATTTTTTACAGTGTATGATTGATCGATCTGTATCTTTTATGCATTACGATCGTGTATTACAGCGAATAATGGCACAAAACGTTATTTTTTTAAACGAAATTTCAGACATCTATTTAATAACAGTTTAAAAGATAAAAAATAAAAACAAACAAATACGGGTTTAAACCAGTTTGAATTGATCGGAGTGTCAAAGCACATGGTTTTGTTGGTGCTTATTTGGACTTAATGTAGCGGATTTTAGAGTTACATTTTTGGCGTCACGACAAGATATTATACTGCCACTCTATTAATTTCTTTTTACTGTATGGTTGTACGCAGATTTTTACCATTTCGAACATTAGAATGTATGAGTCATTAGCTGTGTTGCAGTAAAAAATTACACGTTTCTTTTTTTAATCATTGATTAAATTTAAATGTGTCTTATTCAATTTAAAATTGCAATATGGCTTTAATTTATTTTTAAAACAAAAATAAAATAGCTATTTGGCGTATAATTGCTTGAATCCGCAAACGATTCATACACCATAATAAATTATCAAATAGCAAATTATTTATCAGAAAATAGCCATAAAAAGAATAGTAGCAAAACTGATTATAACCTTAATGTTCAGACTAATTTAAACATAACCCGATCGCAACCAGAAAAAAATAGACCACACTCCGATCCGTGATAGACAAAATTTCCGTGAGTATAAACCCGACCCGAACCTAAAAATTCTGTTTGAAAAAACTATAGATTTGATAACTGATCCGAACCAAATCTGAATCCCGCAAAAATGTTCAAATGAAGCATAACCCGATCCAAACAAGGAAAAATAATTTTCGTGGGCATGAAACCTGAACCAAACCTAAATATTTTCTTTAAAAAAACCCAAAATATGACCCGAATGAAATCTGAAACCGATAAAAATATTCCAGAGAACTATAACCCGATCCCAGAAAGACAAAATACTTTCCGTGGTCATAAATTCTACTCAAACCTAAAAAAATTCCGTTTTAAAAATCTTGAACTTTGACCCAAACCACATCTAAATCTGACCAAAATATTCGAAAGAACCATAACGGGATTCGAGTAAGACAAAATGATTTCCGTGGACATGAACCTGATACGAACCTAAAACTTCCATTCGAAAAAATACCTGAAATTTGAATCAAACCAAATCTGAATCTGACAAAACTATTTCAAAGAAACGCAACCGGATCCAAACAAGACAAAATATTTCCATGGACATGAACCCAATTCGAACCCAAAAAATTTCTGTGAAAAAAAATCCCGAAATCTGCGCTGAACGAAATCTGAACTTGGCAAAAATATTCCAGTGAAGCATGTCCTTATTTGAACAAGACAGAATAATTTCCGTGAACACGCAAGAAACCCGAACCCAACCGTGATATTTAAAGAAAAACCCGAAATGTGAATTGAACCAGATCTGAACCCGACAAAAATATTCCAAACAACTATAACCCAATGCAAGCAAGACGAAATAATTTCCATGGACATAAACCCGACTCGAACCTAAAAAATTCGATTTGAAAAAAGCTGAAATTTGACCCAAATCACATCTGAAACCGACCAAAATATTCGAAAGAATCATAACTGGATTCGAATATGACAAAATAATTTCCGTGGATATGAACGAAATCCGAACCTAAAAATTCTGTTTGAAAAAATATGAATATTGAAGTATGAAGAAATTTGAATCGAATCAAATCTTAATCTAATAAAAAATATTCCAAAGAGCCGTAACTGGATCCGAATAAGACAAAAAATTTCCATGCATATGAACCAAATCTGAACCTTAAAAATTTCTTTGAAAAAAAATCACGAAATCTCAAATGAACCAAATCTGAACTTGAAAAAAAAATATTCCAGTGAAGCATGTTCTTATTCGAACAAGGCATAATATTTCCGTGAACACGCAAGAAAACACGAACCCGAAAATTCCATTTGAAGAAAAAGACGAAACCTGAATTGAACAAAATCTGTTCCCGACAAAAATATTCAACAGAACCATGACTGGATCCGAGCAAGGCAAAATAATTTTCATGGACAAAACTCCGACCTGAACATTAAAATTCGATTTAAAAAAATACCTAAAATCTGAATCGAACGAATCTGAACCCAACGAAAATATTCTAATGAGTCATAACCAGATCCGAACAAGATAAAATAATTACCATGGACTTGAACCCAATATATGGTTAGGTAACATTTAGGTTGCAATTACATTACGGTAAGTCTTTGATTATATTTAATTTCCCGTTAGGTTACAGTTAGTTCACAGTTAAGTTAAAGTTAGGTTAAAGTTAAATTGCATTTATATTATGGTTAGAATAAGGATATGTTACAATAAAGTGAAGGCTAGGTTACATTTATGTTATATTTAATTTGCGGTAGGGTACTGTTAAGCCGCAGTTAGGTTACAGGCAGGTTATGGTTACGGTACAAAAGTTTACGGTTTGGAATTTATCCACAGAGTGAACATAACGCATGATTTGATTAAAAATAACACTTACTTTTCTTAAATGGCTCTGAAATTATAATACTATATACCAACGTTTTAGCTACGATCGAGTATCGATTTCATTCATGGTATAGTCGGAATTAAGAGTGATGTAATTAGTTTGAAATTCTAAATATTTCACTTGGGATTTCTATGTAAAAAACATAATTAGTTACGTGACTTAGCAGTGATTTTTAAGGGTAAATATCAACACTTTAACACGAAAATCACGCAATCGTTGGATGCATATTCCCTCCCGCGTTTCTCATTGCTGATTTTGAGTAGGCCAGTCAAATTGTCAGAAAAAAGAGCCGATAGATGCAAAAATTCTGCTAGATGATTTTATGTTTTTAAAGTGTTTGTGGGCATGCTAGTTCAATATAAAATTTTTAGGAGATGACTTTTTTCTAAAAACACAGAATTGAAGCCGCAAGTGCACTGATGTGCACTCAAGTGAGTGCACGTGATCTAACCATAATCAAGTCAGTGCACTCACGTAAGGTGGTGCACTCACGTACATTACCTTACAAATTGCATCTAATTTATAGAGATATTATAATCTAGTTAAAAATTTTAAATGATTTATGAATACTGAAGAGTTTATAAGCATTTTTAAAAAATATTGAGAATAAATGTTAATTTTCTATTTTAAAGAATGTAGTTACTCTTTCGAAGTCTTATATTTTTCGCCATTGCTCGATTATTTCTTGAAAAATCATATGAATTCAGACTGCTGGCGCTATTTCTTGCTGAAAATAGAAAACTCTAAAGTACACAAATGACATCCTCTGGTCTCAATAAAATAATTTCAAATAATAATTGGCATACGCAGTTGAAATCAAAGGTACACAAATGTGCACCTTGGGTCTGAAGAGATTAAAATGGCGGAATTGATACACCAGTCCCACTTACATTTTGGTGACCCATATAAAGGCAAATTGATTAATAAGTTTTGTCACCATTGATACAACACTTTTTTTCCCACCCGTAAGACATGGTGACGTCACTACAACGTCGTTGTGAAGTCACATTGTGACTTTGTGACGATCGATTGTCGATGTGACGTCACCTGACATCGATGTGAAGTCACATTGACTAAAATGTGAAGTCGTTATTGCCGTTTTAGAGCTTTTTTGTGACGTCACATTGTGACCACTTTGTGACGTCACAATGTGACCAATTTGTGAAAAGTGTGTCATTTGTGACTACTTTGACATTAACATTGTGACGATTTTCTAAAAAATTTTAAGAAAGTCACATCTCAGTCACAATGTGACGTCACTGCGTGGTGGCATTTTGATCACAGATGTGATGTGACCAAAGTGACTCACAGTGACGTCGTTGTGACGTCACTGTGACCATGCACGCAATGAGGGCAAGCACGTTTATGATTTACAACATACAAATTCCGCTATTACGACTATTTTGAAAAGAGGACTAGGGCACTTTAAAAAGAAAAGTAACATTTTTAAAAATTATAAAAATCTATAAATAACTACTTTGCAAAATTCTCTATCTGAAAGTAATGAATAGATAAAATTTAATAATAACTTAAGGCAAATTAATGTGAACTTTTTTTTTTCTTACTTTAATCGGTGTCTAATCGGTATAACGTTATTCAGTTTTCTGACCTACAAGTAAAATTAAGTTTAATAAATATTTTAAAACATATAACATTTGTAGTTATAATGTAAATAAATTTATTAAAGAAGATATCTCAATACCATAATGAATAACTATCTTTAACAAAACAAATACTTACTCATTAAGTAAAAAATCATATTAATAATAAATATATATATTTATAGGTTTGAAGAAACAGTGAAGAAACTTAAATGTTAACCTGAAAATTAAAATTAAAAAATTATTTCTCCAAACATGGATAAATATTTCCTTTCATATGATTGCAAAAAGCCATTTTAATAATTATGTGATATATGATTACCAATACAATGTGAGGTAGAAATATCTAAAATAGTTTTAGCAGTTAGCTGTATCAAAATATTATAAAAGTATCTCACTATAGAATATTTGAATGAAAATAGAAGAGATACATTAATAAAACTAAAAGTATTGGAAAACCGTATAGTGTTTTTATTATTTTTTATCTTTTTCTTCATTCATTTTGCACTGGAAATTGGATTCCTATCGTAAAAACATTTAACAGTTGTACTTTAAAATCATCCAAACTATTTATATAATGCATAATTTTCTAGATATTTTTATAAATTTACTACGATAGACTTAACTATTAATATCAGTATAAAAATAAACTGGAATTTTTATTTAGTACTATAAAACATAAAGGTTAGTAAGCCAATTTTTTATTTCTAAAGTTAGTAATGTCTTCAATCTAATTATAATAGCTATTCATAATTTTCTTGAACTCCATTACGAAATAAGATAGCATTTCTGAAATTTGTCGACGGATTTTTCGAATTCAAACTTTTATTCATTGCATTTATCTAAACTCAATTAATATTTGAAGTGCTTTAGAATATAGAATGGTACACAAAATAGTAAAGTGGTATCTTCTGTTCATTTTTTAAAGGGGCAATTTTATGAATATTGTTTTCATCAATATTAGAGAAACTATTTTCATTCATTCTTTTAATATAAATATCTAAACAGAAGTAGGAAATTCATCAGGATTATGCATGGCGTTTCATCTGATTACACTGGTTGTCTAAAAAAAAGCTTTTTTATCCTTCCTGGAAAATAATGGGTAAACTTTATCAATTTCAATTTCCTGATTCTCAATATTTCGTTAAAATTCTCCATCCCGTAAAGTTTTTAAGGGAAACAGTTTTTAAAGAACACAAATTACTATATCAAATTAAAAATGTATGTATTCTTCGACAATGCTACAAAGTAATAAAAACTTGGAAATAATTTTTTTTTGCCTCTGTTAAAAAATGCATAAAATCTATCATAAAAAAATGTGATTTTGTTGATATTTTTCTTTTGTATCGTATTTCGCGTCTTCCGTATGCATCAATATACTAACATATTTTTATCCCTTTTTCTAGTGTAAATCTTTTGCATTTCAGCTACATCCTGGAGGAACTTTACCCCACGTTCATCTGAAAATACACCCATATTATTAAGGAAAATTATCAAGTAAGAAGGTAGAAAATGTAGTTTTAAAGGCATCTTGCATTCCAATGCTTTAAATGAAGAGAGTAGATAAACAGCGGTTTTTTCATAATTTCGACACTTTCTATTTTCTGTAAAATATTTACATACATTTTAAAAAGCAACCAATGCTATTTCATCTAAAGCATTCGGTTTATCTTTGAAAATAAAATTATAAGATAGTTTTTTTTTTAACTTGAAGTCTAACAAAAGTCTTAATTTTATTTTGGTGTTACTCAGAATTGGAAATTTGTGTTTGAAGTAGTATTTAAATCTTTCACCCCTTGTACCCAAAGCTTTAAAAGGTTATTTAATAAGTCTAAGTTTTATCTAAAGGGTTAATAAACACAATTTTTCCTTACAATTAATGCTTAATGTGCAATATTGTTTGTGCAAGGTATATATTTTTCTCGCAGTACTTATTTATACTATATATGTTTGAAAAGGCAGATTTTTTTGTTACGCAAATATAATTGTCATCCAACAGATTCTGAAGTTCACGCTTTACCATAGAAGCAGCAAAAAGCATTGACTTCCCTAGAAAGTTTAACGTTTAACTGTTTTAAGAGTTCATAGTTATTTTTTAATCAATTTAACCTTATAATATTTCTTGTGCTATAATTTTTATATTTTGATGAAATACATATAATTTATGTAATATATATGTATCTATATCTATATTATAAAAAAAATATTTTTCAGTCAATACACTTAATTGAGAAAACAAGGGTTGTTTTGCAATCGTATTGATTTGTACAATTATGGCGTGAGCGAAGTTGCCGTTACATTAAAAACCAATACTTCACATAAACTTATTGTTTTTCTTTATTTTTCATTGTCCTAGCCAAATTTCAAAATCTTATACGCAATCAAAACATATTTTCTTCGCCATCATTAACCTATTAACGCCCAGCGTCCTCTTTTGAGGACGGTTACAAAAAAAGCAAGAAAGCGGTTTTCCCACCAGTAAAGAGGAAGATAAATATATACCTTATTTCGCGAGACAGAATCATTGATAAATTTAGATAAAAGTTAATTTGTTTTTAAAAGTGGTGGGAAATACAAAATTCAAATTTTAGCGAAGAAAATAATTCGGGCGTTAATTGGTTAAAACGTGACATCAGTATTCATGATTTATTATTATAAAAATATGCATAAATATTATGGACATCAGCGTCTAAACTGCTAATAGTGATATAACACTGTTTACGCTTATCTGAAAATTTAACCCTTTCGGGTATGGTGTAGTATCAATAGTACATGTCTTTTAATGGAGTATTATTTATTTTTAAAAAATATTTTTGTTATTATTTATATGAAGTAATGTTAGTGTATGTCTGTGCATATACTGTATGATTTCATTTATGTTAACGTATTTAGTAATAATAATAATTATTATTATTTGTTTAATTCTTTCCGCGCCAGTTGTAATTATTTTATTTTAAATATGTATTTCACTCTTTAAATGTAAAATAAATGTTACTTTCCTGAAAGAATCATGTGTAATAAAGCTCAAAAAGTATTAGAAATTTGTAATATAAGTTCAATCTTATTGTAATGCAATATTTTCTAAATATTTCAAAAATTCTTCCTTATCTTATTATCATATGAATATTAATTGAACAGTGCGCAAAACACCAACATTCGTTATGTTTCAGACAATGAAATATTCGTTAAAAACTAATTAATCTGAATGAATAGTTAGTGTTAATGTTATTTATGTAAAAGTAATTTTTACTTAAAACGGAAAAATAATTTCGAACCCGAAAAGATTAATATAGTTGTGTTTTCGACAGATACAATTAAACATATACTACCATTTAAATTTTTCCGCTAATTTCTCTAAAAAGATACACTGTACGATATCTAATAACCCGAAATAAACCCTCCCACGTTCTTATTTCTGAGTTACTCTCTTAAAATTTCAGCCCAAAAGTAACTCAAGTTGAGCCAAAATTCGCTCATGTCACGTTTTGAAAGGCAGCTTCTCATAAAGAGTTGAAAAAACTCAAGTGAGTGAGTTTTTTTTTAAACAATTTAAATCAAAGAGGAATTAAATAAGCAATCTATATCAAGAGCAGTAAAGCATTTTAAGAACAACTCATTCACAATTCAATAAATTATAGCTCTTTCCTTAGAAGCTAAATCCACTCTTTCGTTTTAAGAGTGTAGCATCTTTTCATTTTCCCTACGTTTGATCTTATCTGGTTGTCGCGACTTTCCCAGAATCAATTAGAAATTTGACAATAAATCCTTGTAGTTGTTTATTTATCAGAAATGATTTTATTAGATCAACATTTATGCAGACTGCAGTTAATGTGATTAATAAAACTTCAAATCTTGCGAATTGCAGTTCTAAAATAAATATGAATCTTTATATTTAGAGAATAATTAATACCTTTTTAAAATAAAATGAAAAATTAAATAAATAACACACTTTGTAAAAATGTGTAAGGGGACAATGCCCTCTGACATTGTTCCCTTAGGTGTATGCCTTAGCTGATCATGAGCTCTTATTGTTATTCTTATATGAGCTCTAAACGCGTCCTGCTTTGTTTTTTTTTATGGTGATTTTTTATAAGTGCATTATTTTGTTTATAAAGTATCTCCAGTGTTTCGTTGTATTTTTCAATTAAGTAAAAAATATTTCATATTCTTTCTGTTAATAAAATAAAAATAAATATTATAGGCAACAGCGTTTAAAATGTTAACACTAATATAACACAGCTTACCCTAATCTAAAACTTTAATGCAGTCATATTTGTGACACATATCTTCTTATTCAAAATATTGATATTTAAACTATTTTGCTAATCACTCTAGAAAGATACACTATACGTTATCTATTAACCTGAAATAAACCCGCCCACGTTCTTATTTCCAAAGTTTTCTTCTCTTCATTTTCGTTTGATCTTATTTGGTTATCGCGAGTTTCCTAGAATCCATTAGAAATTGGACGATAAATTCCTGTAGGCGCTTGTTTATAAAATATGATTTTATTAGGTCTACATCTACGCAGAATGCAGTTCTCTCCAATTTACATTATGGGATTAATAAAACTTCAAATTATGCAAAGTGCAATCGAAAATAAATGTGAATATTTATATTTAAAGAGTACCTAATGCCTTTAAAAAATATATTGAAAATGATTCAGTTTCTTTCTCTTAATAAAATATGCATAAATATTGTGGACAATAGCATTTAAAATTTTAATACTGATATAACACAGTTTACTCTAATCTGAAATTTTACTGGTCTTATTTGTGACAGATATCTTGCTATTAAAAATACTATTATTTAAATTATTTCGTTAATTTCTCTAAAATGATACACTGTTCGTTATGTATTAAACCGGAAGTAACCTCACCCACGCTGTTATTTCCAAAGTTATCATAGCTTCATTTCTCCTACGTTTGATCTTATCTGGTTATTACATGTTTCCTAGAATCCATTAGAAATTTGACAATAAATTACTGTAGGCGGTTGTTTATCAAATATAACTTTATTAAATTTACATTTACGCAGACAGCAGTTCACTCCAATTTTTACTATGCGATTAATAAAATTTCAAATTTTGCGAAGGCCAATCAAAAATAAATAGAAACCTTTATAGTTAAAAAATAATTAATACCTTTTTAAAATAAAGCGAAAATTAAATGAAATAATCCACTTTGTAAAAATGTTTAAGGGGACAATGTCCTCTCACATTTTCCCTTACGTGAATGCCTTAGCTGATGATGAGCTGTTATTGTTTTAGCTCTAAGCGCGTTTTACTTTGTTTTTTTCATTTCATGGTGATTTTTACAAAGTGTGTTATTTTGTTGATTAAGTATCGCCAGTTTTTCGTTAATTTTTCACTAAAGTAAAACAATATTTCATATCATTTTTGTTAATGAAATATGAATAATATTATGGACAACAGCGTTTAAAATATCAAATGAAATCAAATTTTGAATTGCTTAAAAGGCGCAAATGCCAACCCAGTGAAAAAGATTCCATGCCATGAATCGAACCCGGGACATCAGTATAGCGCACTGACGTTCTACCGACTAAACCACATGGAACGACACCCAGCAAGGAACTTATCACTATTACTTGTTGGCAAGGCTACAAATGCAGCACAAGATGGAATACACTAGGTTCACATATTTTTACTAGGTTGGCATTTGCGCCTTTTAAGCAATTCAAAATTTTATTTCATTTGATATGTTACATTCAAGACGAATTTTCTCTCTGGAAAAATTTCCAAGCGTTTAAAATGTTAACACTAATATAGCACAGTTTACTCTAATCTAAAATTTTACTGCAGTCGTATTTGTGACAGATACCTTCTTATTCAAAATATCAATATTTAAAGTATTTCGCTAATTACTGAAGAAAGATACATTATACGTTATCTATTAACCCGAAATAAACCCACCCACGTTCTTATTTCCAAAGTTATCATCTCTTCATTTCTCATTTTATCTTATTTGGTTATAGCGAGTTTCGTAGAATCCATTAGAAATTGGACAATAAATTCCTGTAGGCGGTTGTTTATCAAATATAATTTTATTAGATAAACATTTATGCATACAACAATTCATTCCAGTTTACATTATGTGATAAACAAAACTTAAAATGTTGCAAAATACAGTCGAAAATAAAAATTATCTTTTATATTTAAGGAATATTTAATTCCCTGTTTGAAGTAAAGTGGAAAAGAAATAAAATAATGCTCTTTGTAAAAATGTATAACTGGACAATGTTCTGTGACATTCACACCTAACGCACATGTGTATGCTTCATCTGATAACGAGCTATTATTATTTTAGCTCGAAAAGCTTCCTGCTGTGTTATTTTATTTTATGGTAGTTTTTACAAAGTTTATTATTTTATTTAATAATTATTGCCAGTTTTTTGCTGTTTTTTCACTCAAGTGAAAAATATTTCAGATTCTTTCTGTTAATGAAATATACATAAATATTATGGACAACAGCGTTTAAAATGTTAATACTGACATAAAGCAGTTTACTTTAACCTAAAACTTTAATGTAGTCGTATTTGTGACAGATTCCTTCTTATTCAAAATATTAATATTTAAACTATTTCGCTAATTACACTGGAAAGATACACTCTATGTTATCTATTAACCTCAAATAAACCCACTCACGTTCTTATTTCCAAAACTATTATCTCTTCATTTCTCGTATGTTTGATCTTATCTAAATATAAGGAGTTCCCTAAAATACACTAGAAATTTGACAATAACTTCCTGTAGGCGGTTTTTTATTAAATATAATTTTGTTAGATCTACATTTACCAGACAACAGTTCATTCCAATATACATTATGGGATTAATAAAACTTCAAATGTTGTGAAATGCAGTCGAAAATAAATGGGAACCTTTATATTTAAAGCGTAATTAATACCTTTATAAAATAGATTAAAAAATGTTTTAGGATCTTTTTCTTAATAAAATATGCATAAATATTATGGATAATAGCGTTTAAAACCTTAATACTGATGTAACACAGTTTACTTTAATCTAAAACTTTAATATATTCTTATTTGTTGACAAATACCTTCTTATTCAAAATATTAATATTTAAACTACCTCGCTAATTACTCTAGAAAGATACACTGTACGTTATCTATTACCCCGAAATAAACCCACCCACGTTCTTATTTCCAAAGTTATCATCTCTTCATTTCTCTTACGTTTGATCTTATTTGGTTATCGCGAGTTTCCTAGAATCCATTAGAAATTGGACAATAAATTTCTGTAGGCGGTTGTTTATGAAATATGATTTTATTAGATCTACATCTACGCAGAATGCAATTCACTCCAATTTACATTTTGGAATTAATAAAACTTCAATTTATGCAAAGAGCAGTCGAAAATAAATGAGAATCTTTATATTTAAAGAGTAATTAATGCCTTTTTAAAATAGATTGAAAAATGTTTCAGGTTCTTTCTCTTAATAAAATATGCATAAATATTATGGACAATAGCATTTAAAATGTTAATACTGATATAATACAGTTTTTTTCTGATCTGAAACTTTACTGTAGTCTTTTGTGTACAGATATCTTGCCATTGAAAATACTACTATTTAAATTATTTCGCTAATTTCTCTAGAAATATACACTGTGCGATATGTATTAACCCGAAGTAACCTCTCCCACGCTCTTAATTCCAAAGTTACCATAGCTTCATTTCTCCTACGTTTGATATCTGGTTATTACAAGTTTCCTAAAATCCATTAGAAATTTGACAATAAATTCCTGTAGGTGGTTGTTTATCTAATATAACGTTATTAGATTTACATTTCTATAGAATGCAGTTCACTCCAATTTACATTATACGATTAATAAAGCTTCAAATGTTGTTAAGTGTACTTGAAGAGATATACGAACCTTCATATTTAAAAAATAATTAATTCCTTTTTTAAATGAATTGAAAAATGTTTCAGGAGAAGTTTCTGTTAATAAAATATATTTTTAAATATGCTTCTCAATTTATTTCAGAACACAAGCATAAAAATCACTTTTATTATCTATAAAGTTTCAATTGTCAAAACTAATTATTGGATCTGATAGAAACTATCATAATAAAATATATTTACTTTCAAAAAGAGGAGTTTTTTTCTTTATTTGCTCTAAAAAATGCATATAATCAAAAGTCTGTACAAGTTAAATTAAAAAATCTCAAATCTTTTATAAAAAAAATAGCTTTTACAATTTAGCCGTTATTGCATTTTAAACTTTAATTTTTTTTCTTAAATTTTAAGTAAAAAAAAAATTAAAAGTTAAAAAAATTAAAAGTTTTTTTCTTCAATTTTAAGTTACGGGTTAGGTTCCCTTAGAAAGACCCCCACGGAGGGCATCCCACCCCTTAGGGCCTATATCCCACAGTGTAGATAATTGTCCAACATAAATTCAAACCAAACCAAACAAACCAATCAATTTTAAGCCAAGGACAAAATTTCATAAAATTCAATATAAACTTAGTTGAATATATTCTACAAAACAATAGATAACATTTTACATCCTGATTAAAGTTATTTATCTCAAATATTTCATTTAAAAGGATGGACAATATCTTGTCGATAACACTCTTCAGAATTTATTGTCTAACACTGTATACTCATGAATTATTTGAATATTTATACATAATATTAGAATGAAAAAGACCAATACATGTGTAAAAAATTTAAGTTAAAGAAACGTTACGATGATAAATATCACTGAATTTTATCAAACATCATTTTTGATAAAAAACATTTATTCTAGTTATGATTTAATGGTCATTTTGCACGATCTGCAGTCATTAACATAATACTGTTATTGAAATTTATACAATTCTCCATATTTTGCCGATATGAAAGAATTTTCTTTTAATTACTTTAGAGATAAATGGAAAGTGTTGAAATGTTTTTAAATACCGGGCCTCCACATTCTCCGGACATAAATCATTGATACTTCATATGGAGATTCCTGAACGATCGTTGTTGCGAATAAAGCATGTGAAAACTAGAATAGAAAACATGCGCAACATGTTGCATGTCATGAAAATTCTTTTCGGACAACCGTTAACTACAGCGCGCTTTAACTAACCAGCCGCGGAAAATGCTTACATGGGGTTCCAATAAGCTACTTTTTAAACATTCAGATTGCTTGATTAACGTTAATGTTTACAAAGTGTATAATTTCACTTATTCTCGCATTGTTTAACCACTTGAGCTCTGGTGGATAAATCGCTTCAACGTTCGAAATGCCACAATTGACCAGTATTTTGCAAAGAAAAAATTTAATTTACGATATACACGAAAAAATGCATTAAACTCTTCTAAATAAATTTGGTCGAATATTCCGGTGCTATTGTGACATTTCGGAATTAAAATTAAATGATAGAAAATTCAACCATCAAAGCTCAAACGGTTAATCTGTATTTAAATAAAGTGACTATTTATACTTCAAAAAAGTGATAGGAATAAAACAATCTGAATTAAAAAAAAGTAAAATATGCCGCGAATTTATCCAAGAAAATGAACAAGTCGCCTGTGGCTGGAAGGTGCTTTTGATTGACTATGACAAATCCACGTTGAAGGATAAAAAATTGATTGAATAAAATGATGTATTTCTAATTTCTTTCCTTTTTTGCATGATAATGATTACATTTATTTTCTTTTTAAATGATGATCATTAAATTTCTTTTTTAATGCGATGATTCTTGCATTTTTTTTCTTTGTGCATGATGTTCATTAAATTTCTTTTCTTCTTACATGATGATCAGTATGATCATTGACGTAATAATCATTTCTTTACTTGTTATATATTGGTCATTAGATTTTTTTTTTTTTTTTTTTTTTTTTTTTTTTTTTGCAAGACTTGTTGTTTTACAGATGATTTACAGAAGATGCACGTCTGAATCTTTTCTTTTTAATCACCGACACTTTTTTTCATGTATCATATATAAAAAGTTTGAAAGAATTATGCCCATTATAATTAGTTCTACATATGTCTAGGTAGGACTACTTTAAATAATTTTAAGGCATCTTCAGAAGAAAACCCAGTTTTTTAATTATTTGTCAATTTTTATATAACAAGCTTTATGAGTACATTCCATATTTTTCGTAATTATAGTTAACATTATTAGGATTCAGCCACAGGCTCGTGCATGACATCAGACATTTATCGATTACTTTCGAAAATTCATGCTTTGTATATTTTCTGCACTCAAGATAACAGTTTTGAAATTAGAAACATTAACAGTATATGTTTTGTTATGCAAATAAAGATAAATTACAAACACATACAGATACTTTACAGATATATGTACAACAGATAAATTAAAACGAACTGGAGTGAAACATTAGCCAAGGCTAGGAATCGAACCTGGGATCACAGCATTTCAGGCTTTTGCTCTCTCCACTGAGCTACTCCGTTCATTATCTGTGTCTGCAATTTCTCACAAACAAACAATAAAAAGTCGGGGAAAGTTATCAGCAATTTATACGATAGCCATGTATGTGGGATAACGATGAATAGATTTCCTATTCCCTCGATCTACTGTATATATTAAAACACACATATACACATAAATAATGACTGCATTCAAATTATAAATGTACATACAATTACTATACTCACCAACTATCATTATAATCACACATTTACCCCCAAAAATTAATTGAAAATATTTAGATCTCCGTTGATGAGCATGAAATTTAAACCTTTTGTCCTAAAATGCAGATTTATTTTATTTTTTTACATATATTAATATAAAAGTAATTTTTTTTTTCATGTACAAAAACGAAAAGATTAGATAGGCGTTTGACTTTAAGAAGATGTTATGCCTGTCAATAGTTTTATAAGTCTTCCAGAATCTAATTGAAAATCTTATTATTTTACCAAATATCCGAAATTTTCAATTTATTTTGGCGATTGTTTTAAATTTTTAAAGTTATTTTTTACATATGAAAACTTCCAGATTTTATACAAATAAAATTTATCTTAATTTTTTAGTTCATTAGTCTTTTTCTTTTTTTGGGGGGGGGGGGAAGGCATGATATTAAAAACGATTTTTAAAGTAAAAAAAAAAAAAAAAAAAAAAAACTTTAAAATTTATAAAGTGTAAATCTTAAATAAAAAAAATTACAAATACCACAGTTAAACTTTTGAATTTGAAAAATATTGTTCAACGAAAACCTCAATTTCTTTGTATGTTTATTTTAATAATAAGCTATCTTGATGGATGTAGAACTATGTTCAATACATTTTGGTTATTTAACTCCAGATAGTGGTTCTGGGAAAGATATACTAAAATCATAATAAAAGATATGAAATGTGATTGTATTGATGAGAAAACTATTAAACCTCTTAGATATGATGATACTTCAACAAATACTAATCTATCTAATGGTTAAATTGCATTGAATGAAAGTGCTTTAAAACACACGGTACAAGTTATGATTTAATTTTACAAGACAAAATCTGTCAGCCAATTTACCATGCTTTTTTTTTTAATAATCTGTATGTATTACTAACTATCAGTTATTTCAACATATTTACCCGTAGATTCTTATTAAATCGAGAATATTTATTAAAAAAAATATAGACTAATAAATAATATATATATATATATATATATATATATTGTATAAGCCCCGGATTTTTTGCTCCAAACTGGGGAATCGGCTTATAGACGAGTGTAAATAAATTTCCAAAATGAATATTCTAAAAATAATAAAAAGATGTTGAATATAAAAAAAAATACAAATTTTTAAAACATACTTTAATATTCCATTCTTTTACAATAGAAAATTCACCAATCATATTTCACAATAAATTAACTCATTATTGTAATTTTCAAACAACTCCTCAAAATCACGTTCTTTCATTGGTACATCAGGGTATTATACCTCTAGATATCTCTAGTATCTAATTCATCATCATCATCACGAACTTCTTCAAAAATAGTATCATTCATAGTTCCATCATGCTATATACTGACGCAAGATTTTTTTTTGAAAGATCGGATGATCATTCCATATGGTAATTCAATACAAAGTTCTATCTCCGATTTAGAGATGATGACGATATCAACTTTTCTTTAAATTCAACGCAATTAGTCACATTGATCCACACATAATATGAATTCAGTCAATTTTGAACGGAGCTTGTGTTTAAAAGGCTTTTTATTGAAATTTTTAATAGTAGACAATCTAACTTGACAACATACTAAAATATAATAGGAAAGATAAATAATTTCAGAGTTTGCATTTCTTTTTTTTTCCTGTAAGACGTTTCTACTAATTTTCGATCACTGAATTTGTCATTATCTTTTTTTTAACATCGGCTTACATTCGATTTTGGACGATTTATCACAGAAAAATCGTATACTCGCTTTTTACACGGATCGGCTGATATTTGGAAATATACGGTAATCTACAAACTGAGCCGTAGCTAGAAGTTATCTATAGGGGGGGGGGTAGGGTGGACCTTAAATGCTATGATTTTTTAAAATTATTATTTTTACAAGTCTCACCCCCCTATTTTGTTCCTTTTGATACAAAAACATTATGTAAAAAGTTTGAGATATAAATTCAAATATTTAGAGGTAGCTCAATTGACCTGAAATTTTTAAAAGTAGGAAAAAATTCAGAATATTAGCTACACAAATAAGTAAGCACTTTAAATGTTTTAATGATTTAATTGTGACTTTTCACGTTACATTAAAATTTTATTGCATTTGTGCAGGTTGAGAGAGACACATTTTTCTGCTATCTGAGTACATTTTACGATGATCTTCAACAACTTGTAGTAAAAATTGTAGTTGCAGTTCATCATGAGCTAGCAATCCATTGTATTCTTGAATAAGTGCAACTGCACGTTCGGCATGGTCATTTACTACTTGTAGAGATTTTATTAATTCTTTTGCCTGTTTATAGTCTTCTCTTAACTCCTACAATTCAGGATCTACTGCAAGAAATCCATCCGGAAGTTCCAACAATTGAAACAACATCATTGTCTTAGCTGTGACAAAATCTTCCAATCTTTTATTCTTGAATGAATGTAGAGCAACACTGACTCGTTTGGAATAAATTTGAGCTTGTTTTTTAGAATTAGCTTCCTTCTGTAATGCAATAACCATGTGTCATTTAGTTAATAAACACACACGGCTATCAAATAAAGTTAAACCAACAAGTGTTCTGACAAATACCCCAAGTGATTAGCAAATTTACGTGATGATGACTGGGAAACAGTTCATCATACTACTCATCACAGTATTGATGAGTAGTCAAGTAGTGATTTGAGCAACAACAGGTCATTATATGGGGCACATGAAGCTTGAGTTGCAGTGGTTGCAGTGATCCAAGCTTTCAAGTATACACTGACTGTACAAACACACATATCACGTATACCTTCTTCCTCTTTTACAGTCAATTTAAACTGAGCCTTGAACATCCAGATCTTGAGACAATATATTACTTTGGACATCCTACGGGCATGGTGCATTGCACCTGGTGACATAAATCTGATTCCCCTTTCTGGGACAGCATCTAGAAATAGTTCTAAAAATTCCTTATAATCACCTCTTAGCTTTGTTTCTCTTTGCTCTTCTAGGTACTTCTTTGCATAGTTGATAGTCTCTTGCTTAATACCTTCTACTAGATTTGCAACATCATCAAATGAAATTCCCGTTTGTACTTGTCTTTCAATTAAGCTTCAATATTTATGAAAGCGTTTAAATAATGCAACTTCAGGTGAAGATTTGACTCCCGTGCAAACTTCAAATACAGTACTAATTATCAGCTCCATAATGTGATGTCTGCAAGAAATGATAAGAGCTCTTTTTTCAATTTGTGTTCTAAAAAAACACATGCACCAGAATTATAACCAGTGTTTGAGCTGGTAGTGTCAAAGCACATTGCACGTATATTATCTGCTATTCCCCAGTCTTCAATGGCTTCAGAGACTGCTGTCGCCTGAGCTTCTCCCGTTGC
Organism: Maratus speculifer; assembly: GCA_964019185.1. Classification (NCBI taxonomy): domain Eukaryota; kingdom Metazoa; phylum Arthropoda; class Arachnida; order Araneae; family Salticidae; genus Maratus; species Maratus speculifer. Next base: position 350,315,289 of record OZ025290.1, on the reverse strand, counting down.
AGATGAAATCTTGGCAACAGTCAGTAGTTGAGAAACTCAGAAACTAATCCAGAAACTTTCCCAGAAACTAATATTGGCAATCGATTCACTTTTTCTTTTCCAGTTAAATCATGCATTAATTTTCCATCCCAATGAATGACAAAAACAGTGTTGCTTTGGAACTTGCTTTTTATTTTTTCATATTTCTTAGTTCTCTCAAAGATTCTTTGTCGGCGAATCGAATTTCTTTTTATTGCATATTCAGTAATGCTTAGTCCTAAACTTTTGGCAGTTTCTGATAACACAAATACAGCCTTTCGGTCTGACACCTTAGTGCAATCTAGTGCTGCTGCAAGATCTGGAGTAACTATAGTTTTACGACCTCGTTTTCTTTTTCGTAATTCTTCGACATGGACTGCATTGTTTTCAGTCTTTTCCAACTTTTCAAAATCTCTTTCTGTCGAGTTGTTTTCAAACTCGTCATCTGTAGATGAAATTAATTCAACGAAATCATCTTATAGTCTTTTGATTTTTATTCGTTGTTGTCTCGCAAGTAAAATTTTGTTTCTTTCATATTTTCTTTTTTCTTTAAGAGTGAGTGTTTTATCTATTCCAACCATTGATCCGCATCTTCCCTTTTTTCTTTGAGCTATCAAAAATTCCTTATATTCAAGTAATACTGATGTCATTGTCAGTACATTGGCATGTGCTATGTCAAAAAGATCTTCAAGCTTGGAAACAAAAGCTAATTCCTCAGTCTGTTGAGCGAGAGAAACTCGTGCTTTGTTTTTCTTAAGTCGCCACTCTTGAAATAACTGTTCAAGTTTGTTTTGGCAATGTTGATGTTCTCGAATGGGAATTCGAGGTCTATTCCAAAATTTTGCTATTTCCTTAATAGTAATAGATGATGCTTTTCTTATAGTCTCCTTCATTTTAAAATGGCGATGTAAAAAAAAATCCAAGAGCCATTCGTAAAGATGGCAACTTGTTGCCATTTAATTCAGAAATTGAATCACCAAAAATATAGAATTGAGTTCTAGATCTTGCTGCTTCAGTCATTTTAATCAGTAATAAATCTAAAATATACCATATTTAAAATCATGAATTTTAATACATGATTTCAAATGTATGTTTATTTCCTATTTACCTGTTGTCATATTTTCAAATTAAATCCAGTAGCTAATAATACTATAATTTATTAACTTTTGTTTTTGAATATATAAAATTCTTACCTGAAGAAGTATATCCAAGATTATTTTTGAACCTGTGTGTCAATGAATTCTTAATTCTAAACTTATTAAAAGAGAACGCTTTTGAAATATTTATCAAAATAAATTATTATTTCAAAATTCATTCAACACTAATGGAATATTTGATTTTTGCTATTTGCTAAATGCAGTTTATTGTTTTAAGTATTATTGTGCATAGTACTGCCATCTATGAATAAAAATGTAAAGCTAAATGCATTTAAAAATATTTTAGAAGATAGAATTTATTTTCTATGACATAGCATGCGAGTACGCGTATGTTTATCATTGCTCATACATTGGAAACTTCTACATCCTTGAGCTACCTCTAAATATTGTTCAATTGAGCTAATGTTTTAGCAGAATTATTTTTTCATAAAAAGGAACAAATTTAGAGGGTGAGAAGATTACATTTTGAAACTTGAAAAATAAGGTCCACCCTAGGGGGGGGGGGGGTCATAATTTTTTTTCTCTTTCTCTGACACAGAAAGATAAATTAGTGCATATTTACACTGTAGATATTATGTTTCTTTTTAAACTGTTCTAATAACTTCATTTCATACTAAGAAAAGTGTATGATGATGAAATTTTGAGTGTATAACTGGTGCGAAATTAAACATCATGTTAGCTTCATATTTACAAATAGGATGAGGGAGTGTTGAATTACTTATTTTAGGTACAATTAGTAATTCTGCAAAACTGTAAAAGGATCTCGAAACTAAATTAAATTTTTTAACAGGCTTTCATTTGAATTTTCGGCACAGAAATTCACTTAGTGACCTTGGAATCTTTTCCAGGGGGGGAGGGGGCTCAAAATATTTTAGGGAGTGCTGAGCTGCCCATAGCGCCCCCTTAGCTACGGCCCTGTCTACAAATCTAAGAATTGGTTTTTCGTATATCCCGAAAGTAAAAAAATTAAACGAAATAAAGCTGTTGATCTTACATACAAAGACTCTACTAAAAACTGTTTATTTTATGGAAAGAATTCGTAATTGTTACGGAACTTTCTATTATTTTAACAGTATTTGCCCCTAAGTTCTTATTAAATGCAGAACATTTCTTTAAATTAAGCAGTTACTTTATAGAGTTTCTGGCTGACAGTTTTTTTCCTGCAAAATCACCAATTTTTAATTTTTCTGTGAACAAGAAAGAAAAATTATTTTAACATTTTCGTAAGCAAATAACTTTTTGATATACATTATCTGACGCTGTTCTCTTCGAATAAAAGAATAATTTTTTTCTCTTCGTAAATATTAAAAATGTATAATGTATGATGAGTAATGTATGACTTTATTCAATAGAAATGTTTTTATCAATAGTAGAATTTACGAAAGAAATAGTTTTTAACCGAAGATTCAATATACATCTTCATTCTTTATAATATTATTTCTTTGGATTAATACCTACTAGTCATTTCAAAGATAGCTCTGTTGCTTTAGGTAGGACGAAAAAAAAACCCATATAAATCTATTGTACATACACATATATGTATGTATATTTATACATATATATTCAAACAACACTTTTGTGCACAGCAATAAAAGAGACATATTTTTATTTAAAAATAAATGACGTAACTACGCCAAAAAGATAAAACACTCAAAGTGTTTTAACCAATACTTGCTTTTTATCCGTTAAGTAGAAGTTGTTACTTAATATAAATATATTTCATAAATTTAAAAAGGAATATAATAAAAAAATAAATGCATCATATTCATAAGTTTCATCGAAGAAAAAAGCGTCCAATTATTTTTTCTTTTATCTAAATATGTACGATTATTTTTAATTGCACAATTTTTATCAAAATATAAACACACATAAACATGTACGGTTAAAAAAAAATCTGTATTCCTTTAACTTTTTTCTAATTTTTTTTTTCTTTCCATTAAATTTTACGACTTATTCATAATATTCAAAAAGAAGAGAATAAAGACTTTTTTTTTGTTAAAACATCTTTTTTTTTTATTATTTAGCAACCAAAGTCATAGATAAGCGTTATTTAAAAAAGGAGTTAGATAAATATCTAAGAACTATGTATGCGAAATAAATAAAAATATCATATTTGGGGAAAAAGGGATTTTTAGAATTTAACACTGACATACTTAAAGCATTAAAATATGATTTTAACTTCAGATTTTTTCTTTTTAAAGCCAAAAAAAAAAAAAAAAAAAAAAAAAAAAAAAAAAAAAAAACAGAATTTGTTAAAAAGATTAAAATGTGTTAGTCGTGTTTCTTTTCTCTAAAACGAGCTATTTCTAAATGATTGAAAAAAAAGGTTTCGTGAATTTTTTCAACTTTTTTTTATACCGATTAAAATTTAAAAATAGGAATGTAAATAGCTTTCAACTTTGTTAAAAATCTGTTTTTTTTTAATTTCATGCATAAAATATTTATTATATGTAAAAAAGTGTTAGCTGATGTGTGAATATATAGATCTGCCCAAGCATTTCGTTTACCGCCTGTATAAGTTGAAAAAAATCAATTCGATCTTATTACAGAATTTATAAACTATAATTAAAGGGTTTTTTCTTTATAACTTCAGTAAAAAATGAAAAGTATTCTAGAAAACTATTAATGTAGACGAAGAATTATTTTTAGCCATCTGTTGTAAAACGAAGTATCATTGTTTTAGGAAAACTACAGTAATTGATTAATCAACAAAACAATTTATCAAATAAAAGTAAAAATCAGTCAGCTGAAAAGTTTGTAACAGGTGTTATGAAATGCAACTTTCCTCATTTACTTTATCGTTACACTTTTTTTTTTTTTTTTTTTTACTTGAAACTGATTTGGAAATTATTGAACAAAAAATTAATGGATTTATATTTTTATTGCTAAGCCTGTTATTACAGTTTATTATTTGTTATCTCAATAGTTGTAAAAAAAGTACTTATCATTGAAATACATTAATTATTTAAAATAATGGTCAAAGATGCCACAGACACCCACTTGCATACAGAATGTTTCGTACAATGAATATATTAATTAGTATCTGAACATTGCATTAAACAAATATATCATTAAAAATTATTATCTAAATTTTAAAAGCCGATGGCTCATAGAGTAGCCGCGCAAGTTGCTCAATCTATCTATCCAAACTGTCCGTATTTTTAAATGCTAATGTTTTGGCTAGATACCGATCTTAAAAAAATCATTATGAACAGTCTTTTTATACTTCATCGACGATAGGTACAGTCGGAGGAAAAAATAAACCTCCCCTACTAACTCTGCAAAAAATTATCGGAGAAGAAAGTCACCGGTACTCAACTATAGGAAATAAAGTCTACTTTGAAATGATGTATATGAAATTACATTAGGAAACCATCCACATATTCATAAGAACCCTAACCATTTTATATACCGTATTTACTCGTATATAAGGCTCAGGCGTGTATAAGGCGCACCCCTACTTTACAAATAAAAATGGCGATTTCTTAAAAACTCGTGTATAAAGCGCACCTTAAATTTGATACGCTAATGAAGAATGATCAAATGAATTTCAGTAAAATAAAAGTCGAAACGAACATTACACCAGACCAAAAAACAAGACGAAAATGCATTTTTAGACTTCGGGTTGTAAGAGAATGATGAGAAATAGGAATGAGTGACGGTAAAGAGAATTGCTAATTAGCGTTTAGATAATGTCACTAGCTCTGTTGTATAAAAAACTGCAAGGAGGGAAATAAATATGCAATAGAACTTCAATTAAGTAACATTTTCCGAGTTTTAATATCTTCTTTGAATAATTTTTTGTTTCATATGTATACTTTTCGACTGCATCCAACAGTAAAAAATTATTCCGTGTATAAGGCGCACCTAGGAGTTTTGCCCTAATTTTTTGAAAAAAAGTGCGCGTTATACACGAGTAAATACGGTATATCAGTACTTAATTAAGAGAGCATAAATATAAATGAACACTAAGCCCTCCAAATAGCCTAAAAACAAATTTTCATGCAATTCGTATGTAAGATTTGAGAAATTAATTATTTTAAAACGAGAATATTTTAAGGGATATATCCGAATTGAAGTTCAGTACTCGGTAGTTGACCGAGAGAGCCCCCTACCTGATCAAGGTACCTTTGGTGCCACTCAAAACAGTCATTGAAGACTTCTTGATAACCGGATAGCATAAGCAGTTTCAAATTATCTAGAAACTTCTAGTGCGGCTTCTAAAAAAATCTTTTGTTGTTTTGTTAGTATAATTTGAAAACTACGTGGAAGAAAAATTTAAAATTCTGTGCTTCTTTAAAACATGACTTAATAAATCTAAATCCACCAAAAAATTGTTGGTTTCAATTTATATATTTTTTTGAATATTAAATTAATAATTCATATCATAAATTTGTAAAAGTTGCAAATCCAACGTATTTTTGTTTGAGCATTTTAGTATTATTGCTACATAAAAAATTAACATATAAAGAGTATAATTTCAGTCGATATTAATAAAAATATGAAAATAAAATTTAACATCAGAAGCAATAAATTCTGAATATTTATAATTCAAAAACTTATCATTCAAGTGATTGTATCAAAGTATAGTTTGAAATATTTTGTTTAAAGGAGGTGGGTCAATAAGGGCTATTTTTCGCCCATGATATACCCGGAAAAAAAGTTTCGAATTCAGATGATTGTTCTGTGGCTTTGTATAGTTAAAGATATGTATTTTTGTTTAAGATAAGTTTTACGTGATAAATAAAATAGTAAGTCATGAAAATTATAGCCCGAAAGTAGACTGTTTTGGCTTTTTTCTGCATTTTTGACGTTTTTTGCGTCTTTGAATAAATGTTTTACTAAGAGGCGCTCTATGAACCCAATTAATTTTGACATGCAATGATTCTTCTCTTTATAAGCTTTTATATGAGCATTATTTTATTTGGGTTCAGTGTTTGCTTCTACCTGTAAAAGAAAAAAAATTATCATGTGAGAGAATCAAATGCACTATTATCGGAGTGCGTTCAAACTTCTTTTGCTGTACTTAAAAAGTATTAACGTTGTTTAGACGTCAATGTTGTTTTCTAAAATTATTTTCGTAAATAATTATTAAAAAAGTTACTAATAAATAATGCTTGGATACCAATGTCATTGTTGTAAAGTCTCGCAGAAAACTTTTCGTATCTGTTGTAACAGTAAAGTTATATTGATACTTAGATGTTCGAAAAACTGAGATTGACTGAGTGGTTATAAATAGTGCTCTAAATGCAAATAATATATATTTCGTGCTCTCCAGGCTCCAAATACTTCTATTTTTTCTTCTGATGTAACAGTAAGAGATAATGCGTCAACGATTACTGTCGATGAGACCACAAATAAGAAACCTAATATACATTTATCAGTATCTTATTTTCACAACTCTAACACTTGTTGTATAATATGTAAAGGTAAGAACAGCCTGGTTATTGTAGCAGAAGCTATTAAAACTCAAGCCTTTATAGAAACTAATATCTATATTTTGTCGAGAAAACGATGCTTTAAAACTGATATTACTTGACCGGTAAATTGACTCTGCAAGATTTAAGTCCTGTAAGTGAGAATACATCGGTGTAAGAAATGCGATGCATGAAAATATTTAAACCAATATCAGAAATGTAGCAAAGAAGGCCTCGATTTTGATACACTGGGACGAAAATTTTCCGACTTTTCTGAAATCTATTATTATATTATCATGGGTATATTTATGTCTGATTTTAATTATATCTTTAAACTTGTAAAGTCCAAAATACGTTCCTCAATAAAGAGGTAATCTCGTACTTACTTTGCAATGTTACTTGTAAAACTTAGAACTGGTCTCTGTCGTGGTGTTCTGTCTACATTATTCAATATAAGAAAAATAATAATATCTTCTGTAAAATACGAAAACCAGGCTTTGATTGAGAACGCTGTTCTAAAACACCGTAGAAGGAACACATCACCAGAACACAAGTTATTGAAAAATATACGAGGCTTCAGCAGGAAGATTATTTATTCCGGATGACAACAATGATACTGTGATGATTGTTTTCGATAGCACGTACGTTTAAATCTAGAAATGTGTGAACTATTCCTTTCAAAGACATTTTTTCTGGTTATACAAAGGAAGACCTTTTGTTAAGCATATGGTATTTGGTCATTACTTCAAATTACAATTTGAATGTCTTCGTTCCTTACTTCGCGGAAACAAAGAACAATTACGCTAACATACTTACAAACACATTAAAAATATTCATATATTATCTGAAAGTGGCTGAAGCCAAATGATGTTGAGAGTATTGATATCTTTTACCGGGATTGTTTGAAACTTCTGCACAAAATTGATATTGAACATGAAGTGCCAAGATTCTTAATTAAGCAGCAAGAGTTTTTAACGGATGATGCTAAGGGACAGCTCTCGTAACCAAAATTTGATTTTTCAGCACACAATTTCTAAAACCTATTTCTATAATATTTGGATAAAAACACAACGAAACACTATAACATAATGGTACTGTCAGTGTAAAGCACGCAAAAGTGTTGTAGAGTGCTGGGTGCTTGTTGTTTTCATATTATGGTGTCTGTCTTACAATACTACTGTAATGTACTATCGCTCAATCAAAATAAAAAAACCAAATATCGAATATGTTCATATACTGTACAAAACGCGGCCGCTGGATGGTCCATTAGTGATTCTGGTGAAGCAATCAATAAAGAAAATTATCTAAATCACATTGTCCAAAAAGTCTGAAACTGTATTATTATTATTATTATTATTATTATTATTATTATTATTATTATTATTATTATTGTTATTATTGTTATTATTTGTTATTTATTATTTCCGATATTTCATGTATTGAAATAATAATCTTAATAAGCTCCATTTATCTTAATTTTACGCTTATTGTTGTGTTAATGTTACACTTATTGTTGTATTTACTATTGATTATACGGAGTAAAACTAATGGCAATAGTGTTTATGCTCATTAAAACACATAATATTTACTTAAATATATATATTATTTTTCCATCAATTATTAAACTTTCATTCAAGGTATTATTATTTTCTTACTTGTTATGACGTATACTAATAAAAAAAATGCATGTCACTTGTAGGCGCTGATGGGCGAAAAATGGCCCTTATTGACCCACGTCCTTTGAAATTGCCTTTGAAAAAAAAGGAAATTTGAGTTCGTTTTAATATGTAGATGATCAACTAAGCAATATTTTTACACATCATTTGAAAGAAGACATTATTTACAATTGTTTGGTATCAGTAACTTTCTACTTCGTTTATTTGTTGAGGTGTTCATCTAATAAGAACCATAATCATAATTATGATTATGATTATTGTTTCTTATTCGATTGGATTCGAAACAAATGAATAATATCTGTTTTTAATTTTTCCTTACACTTCTCTCAAGTAAAATAAAATGATTTTAGTTATGTAAATAATTTAAAAAACAATTAAAATATTAAAATATAAAAACACATAAAGTTATCTACTACTTTAAAATATTAATGTTCTATAAGTGCATACTTTCAAAGTGAATGATTAAAAAATTATAATTCTCTGTTCAATGTTATTTATTAAACATATGTGAACAATAGTAAACATTGTGAATATTTCTACTCGAGTTTTTTGTTACTGTGGTTGTTAGGAGTTGTATTTGGTGTTTATATACAAATTTTGTTTTTACAATAAAATTATGTTTTGCGTATTGTTAAGAATTTTCTATTGCATTACATACAAACACATAAATGTTAATTTTTCACTTATTTTAATTTTGATTTAATTATTGGGCTATTTGATATTCTTATCTTGTTATTCTTATCTTGTGTGTTATCTTGTTGTGCTGAGAATTCTAACACTTTGGTTAATAATTATAATAAATGGTTAATAAATATATATTTAAAATATAGAAATTAATTTTCAAAATTATATTTTGAATTAAAATTAACATTTGGATTATATGGCGTATGAAATGCACATAAGTGAGTAATTTTACATTTCATTCCTGAATAATTAATATATATTTAAAAATATTTTAATGCACCACTCACAACTTTTTAATGAATTTTATTTTCTATTTCACACAATCATTTTTTTAAAATCTTGTATAAAGCACCTTATAAATGTTCTAAAATAAAATACATTATTTTTATTGTATTGAAAATTAAAAATATCCTAAAAAAATAAGCATAAATACTTTAAAATTGAATATTTAAGCTGCTTTGAGGAAAAACTTTCAGTTAAAGCTAAAGCATTATTTGCGACAGATGTTCAATACACTGGGAAAAGTAACAGTAGTTTGAAACTTCTGAATAAATCTTTTTTTAAGTAGGTTTTTTTTTTATTCATTCTTCTTTTATTATTAAGGATTTTTATTCATAAAACATCTAAGAAAGAACTTTTATTGTATCTAGTATTATAAACATGTAGTATTTTTACTTTAAGAATGAAAATGATATCAAATTTTGTTTATTAGCTGTAACGAAAAATCATGAAAGAAAAAAAGAATAAAACTCAAAAAAAAAAAAAATAAATAAATAAATAAATAAATAATGAAAATGACAAAAAAAATTATAACACACATATATAATAAAAATAATACGATGTTCTTTTCCCCGAAGAGTATTTTTCGATCATGCAACTCACGAAAATAAATGCCGTATGTGGTATGATTTCAGTTAATTAAATTCTGTTCATTATCTAAAAATATAATTAGATATTTAAAGCATCAAATAAGTTAACGTCCTTCTGAGAAACAAGTTTCAAAGTACTGAAACAAACTTGTGTTCTAAATTTATGCAGATCTACTTCTCCAGGAGTTTCTTCCCATACGAAATTTTCCTCAACCAAAAACTAAAGATAATTTCCTTCGCGCTTAACTTCTGTCCTCTGCCTCTGCCTCACTCAGCAGTGGTCTGGCCAGACTTTTCTCACAGGGTCCTGTTTTTGTGAAATTGTGAAGTTTTTTCTTATATTTGTGAAAATTCTTATCAGAATTTTTTTAATTTTAAATTATCGATGTCTTCAGGTTCTATTTTTGATATATAAAAAGCTAAATAATATGCCCTTTGGTGAGTTCAACTGTTTATTTACAAGCCAGATTTTATTATTAAATGATTATATTTGTGAAAAGTTCAATTTGAAGGTGAAAAAATTCAATTAAAGTTCTATTTAAGAGACAAGTAATTTTGAGAAGGGTCCTCTTTTGAGATAAAATGTTTTGTGAATATCCTGTTTGGGGAGAAAAAAATTATGAAGGGTCTTGTTTTAAGATAAATTATTTTGTGAAGGGTCCTTTAAAGGACCTAAAATTTTCCTAAACATATCCCTGGTCAGTCAATGTTTTTCCACATCCTGTTTCAGGATATCACTCCAATGATTTTTCGGTCTTTCTTTTCTGTTCCTTCCATCGCTTACCAGTTCATTTTTTATGAATGTCTAAAAATTCTTTTAAATTTTGGAACATTGAGTTTGGAAATCTGCTGCTTTCCTACCTATCCACATGTCCAATTTAGAACCATCATATCCATGTTGTAACTTTTCAATTCCTCTTGTAAGAAATCAATATTTGTTGAAATACACTGAACATTCCAGAATAAAAATTACAATATTTGTTTTCCGTTTCCATGATGACTGTTCATTTATATTTGCTTTTGGTTTTGTAGTTTTTGATATTTTTCCTATTATTTAAATAACTGGCCCGATGTGAACACTGCCAACCTGGAGGACCAGGATATATATTAGGATAATTATGTGTAAATTTACATATCACGCATACATGTTATCATAAAAGTTTGTGTCGGCGTAATGTTTCTACTTTAGAAAAAAAAAATAATGGAAAAAAACACATTTTTAAAAAGTACATTTGTACAAGTTTAGTACATTTTGTAAATAAATATTTTCTTTATACAACATTATTAATGTTATTATTTATATCTAGGCTTACGATACCTACACAACTGCACATATGAAAAATACATTAAATTTCCTTTTCTTTTACTCTATTGTTCATGAGAAATCTTGTAAATCGAAAATATGATGTACTTTTGTTAATTGAAGTCTGTAAAATTGATTATATGGTAATAGATAGTTGATATTATTTGTTGTTAAATTTTTTTGGGATAAATTCTGAAAATAAAAATGCGATATATTTCAGTTAAACACAGACTATTAAAGCTGACTTTACGGAAAAATATCATGAATGCAAATTGCCGTTACATTGTTAAATAATCCGGAAGTTAAATAACCCATTTGTAGAACTCTGTCTTTAGTGAGTATTGAGCGCTCCTACTCTTTTTCCCCAGAATTTGCAGATAGAAACTAAACAGTTTGCACAATTTATGCGATATTTACGAATAATGCACATTTAAAATTTTGTTGCATTCTGCCGAGTCATTAGACCGTTTTTATCGGAAACGGTTAAGCAACCATTATTTTGCGCTAATCTGACCATATTATTGCCCATTTTATCGTCAGAATATAACTAAATTACGGTTAGGTAACCGTTTTTAAGAAAAACTGTCAAAAGACTTGATAGAATTCTGCAATTTTTTAACAGTGAGTATAAGGCATGACATGATTTTACTAAGTCGTCGAATCACCATTTCGGGGATGGAGGATTTGACAGTTTTTTTTTTTTATTTTTGTTTTCCTTTTCCCTTAATATGGATGATTTGAAAATGAGGATTTTCAAGTTATGGCTATGTTGTAATTCCCTTTAGCGTAATTTGAAATTTGCTGTTTGAAAGATGTGTTTTCTTTTTCTTTTCTCCATAGTATTTTCACATCTTTTAAACACATAATAGAAGCATGTAGCCAATGCAAATCTGTTTTTTGAAGCATTCACAACTTTTGCTTGCTACTAATGATGTTGTACTTTTGTTGTCTAATTAAATACAAGTTTTCTTGCGCAAGAAAAACATGAACTGCGAAAAACGGAACAACCAATATTTTACACTAATCTGATTATATTATTGCCCATCCAATGGTCAGAATACAATTAAATAACTGGTATATAACCGTTTTTTCAAAAAACGGTGGAATGACTGGATAGAATACTGCAATTTTTTTACAGTAGGGTATAAAACTATTGACTCACCAATTCGGGGATGGAGGATTTTACAGATTTTTCTCGTTTTCCTTTCTCTTTAATATGGAAGACTTGAAAACGAGGATTTTCAAGTTATAGCTATGATGTAATTCACTTTAGCGTAATTTAAAATTTGCTGTTTGAAAGTCATGTTTTCTTTTTTTTTCTCCATTCCATCCTCACACCTTTTAAACACGTAAAAGTAGCAAGTAGCCAATATGAATCTATTTTTTAAGGGCATTTATCTCTTCCTAAATACTAATGGTGTTGTACTTTTGGCGTCCATAAATATTAAATACAAATTTTCTTGTGCAAGAAAAACATGCATTGCAAAAAACGGAACTGTGCGATTATTTATATTATGATAAATTTGCTAGAGCAACTATGGAAATTTATGTTAGAGTTTATTTGTCAATCAGGATTTACACGTTTTTCTGTCGTTAAAATAACATTATACGACTTATAATTTAAATATAGCTTTTTTTTTTCGTTTTCTTCCAATAAAATGTTATGCGCATTATATTGGAACTCGTATATTATATGTGAAAAAAATACGATACTAATTTTTTTGGCAGATAAAAACATAAAACTAAACATGAAAACTTAAATAAATTTATTGTGCTTAGATTAGGCGCTATTTCCTATGCTTACATCATATTTAGAGGACGACTTTAGTATTTAATTAAATATATATACAATTTATTATGCTAAAAATTATTGTCTGCTTCTCTTTTAGTTTGAAACTAACTTATGAAATCGTTATGTGCTGCATAACCACACAATGTACCATTGTCGCACTAAGATAATTTTTGTCACATTTGCTGCAGTAAATACCTCAATGAGACATCCTAAATCCTAAATATGACAATAAGTTTTATACATGCTATTTCGGCTAAAAAATATCATTAATTAATAATTCTATGACAGCCATTAACTTGTAGAATATTGTTTCTTCAATAAACATTTGTTACAAGAATAATTATAATCAAATTCCATTTATTCAAATATTTCTAACGATAGTACTAGCTCTTCAAATGAGTATTTTATTAATGAGCAATTGACTCATTGAATACTGTTTATAAAAAAAAAACAATTTGCGTTAAAATACTTCTTATTAAATATTGTCCATTCAAATATTTTTAAAGATATAGTACTATAAGACTCCAAATATAACAAATTTCAATAGTAACTATAATTCAATTAGAAATTACAAGTTAAACTATAAAAATTGAAAAAAAAGCAGCGAAATTTATGTTGGCAATATGATGATAGATAAGGCACATTATACTATAAGATGTGTACCTTAATGGGATTTTTTGTCTGAAAAGCAATAAAATGCAGAATAATGTTTCTGGTTTTGTTCCATATGATCAGATGCCTTATTATATAGCGTGTATTTAGGATTTTTGCGTAAATATTTAACTTTTAAAAAAATTGCCTCATTGGGTCATCACATTTAGACACGATCATCTTGTTGCTTGCTTTTTGACACATTAAATATAATGAGTGTTTTACAATCCATTGTTATCAATGTTTACCAGTGTAACTATAAAAATTAATATTCAAAGTCATTTTGTATTTTTATTTTTATCAGAATTTCCACTTTTGTCTGTCATTAAAATAATGTAATCGAATTATACATGAATTATAACTTTGTTTTCATTTTTACCCTTTTAAAAAGTTATTAGCATTATGAATACGAATCCGCATTGTGTATGAGAATATAATACGATAATAAAGCTATAATTGAAAAACGATAACAAAGCATAAAAGATAATAAAGCTTTTCTGGCAAGTAAAAGCATAAAAATAAATATTTAAATTTAAATACTGTTTCTTTACTGTACGTAAAAAGTGATCGATGATTTACAGTCATTCTTATCTATACTCTGTAAAAAATAAAGAAATAATTTTTTATATAAAGTTAGTTTTTTTGAAGATTTGTGAAAATATAGGTTTAGCACTTTTTAGTTACAAACGATTGCAGAAAACATTCCTTTTACCTTCAGAAACCTCTGAAATAATCAGATTTCCAGCATTTAAAAAACCATATCTGAAACAAAAGTTTCTGTTGCTGGCCAAAATTTCGGAAACATTTCCGAGTAGTTTTTACAATGTAACAGCCAGTTTTGGTAATCTTTACAAACATTAAGTACTTCTATTCCTAAAATACTGGACTATCTGAACAAAACCAGAATTTATTAGCAGATTTGTTTGAAAATATGAAGGTATTTGAATTCACAAACTGCTGAAATAATTGAATGATACCAGTATTTACAAAAAAATTTATTTGTAAACAAGAAAAAGTGAATTTTTGCATTATTCATAAAACTAAAAATTTCATTAAAAAATTCGGTTGCCAATGTGGCAATTAGGGGATTTCATTGTTTGATGCCATAGCGGCATCACCGATTTTTAAGAGGTTAACAGCTTTTCAGTACAGTCTTAAAAAAAATTAAGGTATCATAAAAAAAATTCTGGTGTTAATGTGACGTTTAGAGATTAAATTTAAGTTTTTTAAAAATGAACCACCTTCTTTTAAGAGATGTCCATAACATATTTGTTTTTCAGAAGCTTACACTTCTCAAATAAACATGTTCTTGTAAAACAATGAAAAAAAAAACCCAAGCTCATGTTCAACAAACATGATATGATAACAGCATAAATAGTATTAAAATTACCAAGATTAAAATTTATGTTAATATTATTTTATTACTCACATGTAAAGCACCTTTCATCAAGCTAAATGCTTATCGCGTATTGATAGAAACGAAAAAAATCGAGACTCCGAATAGAGAAAAGTAATTAATTCACTGTAACAATTACTCGGAAACTTTTTGAAATTTGTAAGCAAGAATAGAAACTTTTTTTACAGAAATGTTTTTTTAAATATCGAATATCTTTTGCTTCAAAATCTCCTTAAGACAGTGTAGAATCCAGACATTTTACTCAGGGAGGGATATATATGGTTCCGGGAGGAAATTACAGAGTTCCGGATAGGAATGCACTTTTTGACCATTGAAAGCACAAAATCTCTAATTTTCCGGAAGGGACATCACATTGCTCCGGAGAGGGATGTCTCTCAGGCCACTCCACTGAAATCAACACTGCCATAACCTCTTCAGACCTGAGGTACACAAATATGTACCTCCTTTCTTTTCCTCATAAAAGCTAAATTGTTCCACTTTTTGGCATTTTTACTTTACTTCTATACAGTTGAATGTTTTTGTGCTTTAAAACAAAACCAATAAATGTTAGCACTGATAAATATTACCTCATAAAATAAATATTATTTTCATCCGACTTTCAAAAATACCTTCAAGACATCCTGGCCAAGAAAGTAAGAAATATTCATGTTTATTTAACTTAAATGCTTAACAATAAAAAATTTTGAGAATTTGCTGATCATTTACTTATTTAAAGACCTTAATTTTGTTATTTCGTACATTTTTATTCCTTATTGTTAAACTGATGTTTTAAGGGGATTAGTCCTTTATACCCATATTTGTAAACCTAAATTACCAGTCCTCTGAAGTATTGATTTCATAAAAATAACTCTTTCTGTCATCTATGGTGTCATTTCGATTATGCAAAAGCAATAAATAAATATTTTGTAGTTATTTTATGCTCAGGTCCGTAGAGGTTAAGATTAAAAGGATGCTTTTCCGAATCACGAGTAACTCGAAAGAAGTTGCACAAGGTTTTCATAAAAGTATATCCCGGTTATAAGTTTTAATTGTATCAAATGTAACTATTGCAGAGTGATGATTAAAGGTCACAAATAAAGAGTTTCTCAAACACTTTTAGATCAGCGCAAACGTAATTATTGCTTTGTTATAGACTCCTTTGCAGAGCCAGGTGCATAAAATAGCGACTCTTAAGCGTAAAGCGTTATTACTAGGTTTAAAATTAAAAAGCCGTTACAGCCATGCTTTTTTTTAAACCTTTTAGGCTTTATAAAAGATCGTGTCTACGTTCTGCCGCGGCTTAATGATTTTCTAGAGATGAAACGCAGAATTGCAGAGTCTAATGCTTTCAATACTTCGGACTTCTAAAATAACGAGAAGAACTGAAATTTGGATTGGATATGTGCCGTATAACTAAAGGTACATATAATGGATATTTGAAAGAAAACATAGATTAGTTTACCATCCATTTCACGTATTATTAGCTGTAATATGTCTAAATTAAACTGTTATAATATACCATTGAATATTTATGGACAACCTGCATTACATTTGCATAAGCCTTCAGAAAGATAAGAGCTAGATTTAAAAAAATAACATTTTTGCAATGTATTTATAGTTATGGAGAAAGAAATTCTAAATCTGTATATTTTAAATACTAAACGTTTTCTTTTTAAAGTTCATGAAGAAAAGTACAATTATTGATCAAGTAAAAATATTCTTAATAAAAATCAAATATATTTGGTCACATGCTTCTTATCATGCATTCATTTTTTTCAAATCTCTTATCAGTTAGAGAAATTTTCAATTAAAATGTTACATTTGAGCATGCACAGCATATATGTATACAAATTTGAGCCATTGGACAGATGTACAGATAAATATGCTCATAGGAGTTTGCGTTATCACTGATGGAGAGATATGTACTTCATTTACTGAATATGATATCGTAGTATAAACTTATTTCGCAAAAGGTCCATGAAAAATTCTTTGTTACAGTACTATAAATTCATGCCGAATGATCTGCATTACCGTTGTTTACAAATCGTTTGTATGGAGTTTACATTGAAATACAGTTGAATTACAATATATTTCACAGGGAAAAAAAACTTTAAAAAAATCACACTGCTTTATACTCTTTCCCTATTAAACTATAAAGATACGCGTACGTATTTCTAGGTTTTTTTAGTTAAGTTTTGACAGGTTTCATTTAAAATAAAATAAATATGCACATTAATTCGCATTCCGAATCAATGATTTATTATAAACAGTTTAACTATTTTGGTAAAATGGTATATTTTTCAGCTTTTAACAGCATCAGTTATGATAGAGAAGATCGCGTTTATACAATAAAATCACCTACAAATGCAGAATTTATTTACAATAAGCAAAACGGTTCGCTTACCCAATTTGATAAATCGTAAATTTATTTCTTTTTACTTTTTACATGAAGTTGCATTTATTAAGGCACTGTGCATCGGAAAGAAAAACTGATGGTAGAAAAAAATGCCTAAATTAAAAAGATAAATTAAGGTAAAAATAAATTATTTTGATTTTTTACTTCCTTTACTGTAAGTTATTACAATTGTAAATTTTTATAATAATTTCTGTGCGTTTTTCAAATATTCAGAAGACAAGGCTATGTCATATATATGTTGTTTTTTTTTAAATCAAGCGGTTACACATAACAATAGTGATAATCAAATAATCAACAGTCAGGTGAATTACATAAAAACACAAAATGTTTTAGAAAGATTCTTAAAGTATGTATTTATATAATTATGATTTTCTCTTGACATTTGACTAGTGACTAGTGTCACTAACTAGTGTGACTAAACTAGCTAACTAATGTGACTAAAACACTTCTCATCTCTATCTGAACATTACTGAGCTTTCATTTTATCTCATTTTAGAAAATATAAATACATTTCTGGCATTTTGTTTTTTCTGTAATAGGGTAACTGTCAAAGGGTAGATAAGCTATATTACATACAACTTAATAAAGATTGGCACCATAATCTTATAACTGAATTTTATTTTTACTTTCATGAAAAAAAAAGATAATAATTTAACCCATTACAACAACCATTTGGAAAATGATTTTTTCAAAGATTAAAATATGAGACTTAAAAATAAATTTTATATTACAAAATTTTAATGTTAGAAAAAATATATTTTCCCCACTTTTGTAAACAAGACACGTTTATTTTACAGCTAAAGTTAAATAAAGGTAGAATATATCGAAGAGATTATCATTTATACAATCATTTTCCTCGTAAGGGATTTATTATTTAAAATATAAAAATGATAGTGTTTCTTTTTTTCTGAATTCATTCAATATCTTACAATCTACCCTAAATATATTATAAAGGACAAACCTATCTCTGCATAATACATATGACAATGATACGTCCTTCTGCGTATGGCTACAGTTTTAAATTTTAAATGAAATTTCAGTTTTATAATTATCGGCTTTGCAAATTTTTAAACTTTTAAACATCGCCTATGTTCAATTTTTACACCGTGGTACAGGAGAAAAAATGTACTTTTAAACGCAATTTGTTTGAAAGCTGTATCTTATTTTGCTTTGAAGTTATATATATATATATATATATATATATATATATATATATATATATATATATATATATATATATATATATATATATACATTTATATATATTTGTAGTTTTTAAAAAAAGGTTTTTATTATGGTGGAAACACAAATATTCCAAAATTGCGGACATCAAAAGTATTTTAGATATCTCTATTCTTGACCGACAGCAACGACCATTTTCGAAATGATAAAATAAACATTTAATAATAATAAAAAAATAGTTGTAACATTGTACTTTCTTATTTTCAAATGAAAATTTTCGAAAGTATCCGATATAAATTAACATTAGAGAAACACAATTAAATGCCCTTGAAAGGATCTAATTGCGCAAGACACTTATAAAGAATCTGAATCCGACTCTAACTGAAATACTCTAGGGAAACATTATTCAAAAATTATTCACTTTGCACATTAAACTTAAGGAATGAGGGAAAATAGAAGAAAATGAAGCGTATAATCATCAACGTATAAGGTTTTAATTTTCTAGTGAGATTTTAAGTGTTATTTATGCGGAAATAAAACGCAATCGAGAAGAAAAGAAATTTTCAACAAAATGCCTTAAAAGGATGAATTCACAAGAATAATTTCAGGTAAAATATAAAATGAAAACCATTTAACTTTAAATTGAGTTTTCACACCAAGATTATAGAATGAATGATGTTTGAAGAAAATTTAATGTAGCATCATAATTCAACAGATAAATTTTATGGAGTGTTTTAAATATAATTTGATTGTACTTTAATAGAGAAGAAAAACAGAGCGTTAACAAAATACATTAACAACGTTGCATATACGAAACATTTTTAATAAGTATCAAGCGAAAGATTATTTAAATTTTTAAGCAAATTTATAAAATTTAAGCTCAACAAAATATGATATGTCATTTTATTTATTATCATAATCTTTTAACAATATCATCTGATCTTAAATAGAAAAAAATCTCTGCCAGTGTTAAGTGCTAAGTTCATCAACAAAAACTAAATCCAGATTTGATCTTCAAACTCAGTTAAAAAAAAATATTTGACCGCTTTTGACGAAGTTTTATTTTCATTTTCCTGTCTGAATTGACTTTATCTGAATCACTAAAAGACGCTATTCAAAAACATATTTTGCGACTCTGGTCAACTCGAAATTTTCTAACGCAGTTTAAGAATCTTTTTAAAAATTAAAACATAAAAATGCCGATGTGATTTTTGAAAAGATTCATAAGTGATATGTGATTTTTTTTCTTCAGTTGGTTAGAACTTGATTTATAAACAGTTATTTTCTCCATATGTTTGTGACAAATGTCCAATTTGACAGATTTTTAAAAGCATATTTTGCCCTTATAAAAAATAGACCAGTATAATAAATAGTATCTGAATAAAAGAACCTGCCAATTGGATGTGCTTGAGAGCAAAAGTGAGTTTAAAAATAAGTCAGAAAGTATGCAGTCTGGACTTGACTACGTGATAATATTTTCAACTACTGTAGAATTTTCATTTGTTTTTTCTCTGAGAATTGGGATTATTAAAAGCTTGTCAACATAAAAGATGTAGATATTATTAAGAAGATTTATAAGTAATTTAATCGGATTTGACACATTGTGAATTTGACGCAGTTATAATTTTTTTTCTTCAATCCACTTTTTTTGTTTTCTTTTTTTTTTTTCAATAAGAGTTGGTTCTATCAAAAACTTTTTGAGTATAAAAGTTGTAGATAATACTAAGAAGATTTATAATAAACTTAATTGTCTTTTATATGTTGATAATTGGCGGGATTTTTTTCTCCCTAAACCATATTTTTGTGGCCCTTGAGCACATTTATAATTTTATCAAAAAACTTTCATGTGTAAATTTTGGCTCATTTTTTATAAGTAATAATAACTTTAAATCGATTTGATATCTGTTATAACTAAGAAGTTTTGAAGTTTTTTCGATTTTCACAAAATCCCTCCCTATTTTCAATCCTTTGTCCGATTTTGCCCAATAACGAGCTTAGTCGAGATTTTTTGCGCCTTGACTTTATGTATCAATTTGAGAGAGATTTGTACAGAATTATAAAAGTTATCGTATCGCTTAAAAAGCGATATAGATAGATAGGTAGATAAATCGGTGTAGATCTGCAAAAAATGTTTAAAAATTCCCACATAGAGGAGAATGAAATAGGTAATGTTTTTTTAAAAAATTTACCTAAAATAGATATTTCTAATGCATTTTAAAATTAATTTTTGTTTGGAAACGCATAAAATTGGCAATTGCTTTTATTCAGAAACTATGTAATCGAAAGACGTTTCCCGCTTTTTCTCATTTTATTTCATAAAGGCAAATCATCTTTCAGAAATAACTGCCAAAGCGGACGTTTTGAATCGAATTTCCGCACGCGATATTAGATTAAGGAAGAAAACTGGTTGTCACATGACCACAATCACTTATAAACCAAAAGGTTATTCATTTATAAAATAAATAACTAAATAAATAAAAAGAAAAAAAAAGAAAAACTTATTTCGATTGCAAATCACTTTAATACTGATAACTACCAATTTTATGTTTTTTTTAATAGTAAAAGTGTGTAAAAAAACAATTGCTGTTCATCAAGGAATTCTAGAACTATTAGCGCTATTTCACATGTTACTAGATTTGGCTCTTAACAGTAGCTTCTTGTAAAAATAATCACATTTTGCATTTCTTTCAAAGCATATTTTTTTAAGTTAAAATTTAAAAGTTTCGTTATTGGTACATTTTAAATGCATTTTTCTTTGTCATTAAATTAAATCCTAATTCTTAAGCATTTTATTACCTGGATTTAAAATTTAGTTTTATTTCAAAACCTCTATCATATGAATATGAATCTTGAAAATTAAGCCATTTAGAGTATAACACAGGGAAATAAAATGAAACTGATTCTTTGCTTTCTAAAGAAATAAATTGTTTTACAGGGTGGTCATAAAAAAACTTTGCCGATATACGGAGCGCTAGCGGCCAGTCCGCTCAACCGATCGAAATGAAATTTAAGATATAGCTATTCAGAGGTATGAGCTCGAGATTCTGTGAACAACAACAAAATAGCGCTCACGGTTACGGTTATAGTTACAGAAATTCGAAAATTTTCAAAGGCAACACCCATTTTTTTTCTTCGCGAAATGCTCAGCGCATGCGAAAACCCTCAAGAGCGTTGGAACCGTACGTGTATCGCAAGAAACAGGCATGTTATACACGCACGAAAAAACGTTCTGGGAATCCTTTCCCTCATAAAATAAACTCGATTGGGGCGCAAGGAGAAAATTTGCATATTACACAGAGTCAGTACACTAATCTATGATTACAATACAGATCGGAGAAACTAAAACTTTTCTTTTGATTACATATTTTCCACATGGGTGTCATTACGGTGCATGGTGATAAGCATGGTGATGGCACCCATGTGGAAAATGTGTAATCAAAATATTTTTTTTTAATTTCTGTGATCTGTATTGTAATCAGAGATTAGTGTACTGACTCTGTGTCATGTGCAAATTTCCTTCTTGCGCCCCAATCGAGTTTTTTTTATGGGGAGGGGGAGGATTCGCAGAACAGTATTTTGTGCGTGCATAACTAGTCCGTTTCTTGCGATACACGCACGGTTCCAACGCTCTTTAGCGTTTTCGCATGCGCTGAGCATTTTGCGATGAAAAAAAAAGAGTGTTGCCATTGGAAATTTTCGAGTTTCTGTAACTATAACAGTAACCGTGTGCGCCATTTTGTTGCCGTTCACAAAATCTCGAGCTCATACCTCTGAATAGCTATATCTGAAATTTCACCTCGATCGGTTGAGCGGACTGGCCGCTAGAGCTCCATATATCGGCAAAGTTTTTTTATGACCATCCTGTATTTCATACACTGTTAAAAAAATTTCTGTAAAATTTCAGAGAATCTGCGGGTAAACCATTATTTTAAGTCTTATATAATTACAGTGATAAAAAAACCCAAATTCTGTTAAATAACAGAGAGGTTATTTGGTAAATTTATATTAGACTCTCTAAATTAACATCATTAAAAATACACAAGACTCTGTAAAAATAATTTTATTGATATTAATTTCATTTTAAAAATTATTGAAACATTCAGTCTTCAATGAGCTTTAAAGAATTTTATTTTTCCAAGTAACTTTGAACTGCTGTATTATTAAATTTTGACACAGTTTATATCCTTTCATCCTGGGGTTTGAACCAGAGACCTCTGAACAGTGGAAGACCCTTACAGGCTGAGTTAAAAGAGTTGTTTTCTATTACGTACAAAGCATATTTTATAGATCAGCGGGTGATAAAATCCCCATTAAATCTGATGAAATGGTTTTTTCCTTTCTAAATTAATCTAAGTTTTTTTAAAAAAATCTAATTTTCTCCAATTATTAATCTCCAATTAAACCACAAAAGAATATTAAAAATGTGTATTTTGAATTACAAAATTTAACAAAGGTATCTTTTAAAAAAAGGAAAGACATGGAAATCCTTACAGGGAATTACACATAAGATAAGGAAAATGTGTGAAAAAGGATGACCGAGATACTTAGCGGAATGCATATAATCGAGAACTAGTGTAAAGTAACAAAGAGTTTCGCTTTTTTATGTGTTTTAAAGAAGTTTTTATCACGGTAATCAGAAATTCCTTATTGAGTATAAAATTAAACTGCTTAAAATAGGAAATGATATTGTACCTACATGTATTAACAAAATTTAATACCTACATGCGTGTATACTATGAAACAGACTTATATTAATATATTAATTTTTATTTGAGTATAAGTATGTTTATTTAATATATTATGCGTATATTTAGTATAATTTTCTTACGTAAAAAGGCACATTAAAATACCGATAATACAGTTAATGTTTTAATACTACAATAATTATATTTTAATGATCAATCAAATAATCGAAAAAAGCAACAAAACAGAATTTAAAAAAAACATTTTCTTGTTTAATATTTAAGCAAAAAAATCTTTAAAATTAAAAGATTTTTTTGTGAAAGAAGAATAATTTACTGTAGTGGAAAAATTTAAAACAGATGCAGACATACTCGAATAAACAACCTAAATTTTAATTCCTATTCATTTTAAATAAAGAATGTATTTTTAATCTATTAAAGAAAACAGAACTCTTGTTATAACATTAAAAAACGAAATACTTCAGGAGAATTGTTTTTAATAAAAGAATTCTTCGTTACTTTTTTGTGTTTCTCTAATAATACCTGTTTTTTATTCAAAATATTTCAGAAAAAGAAAAATGTTCAATAAAAGTGTATTGTATTATTTTCCAATGTTATTCCGTTGTTATTGGTAATCTGATACTTAGATAAACTTAAAAAATTAAATAAGTGTGTATATTTAAAAAATATTCCAGAAATAAATATTTTTATTTCGCAAAAATTTTGTTTAGTTAAAAAATAATTCAAATTTTTTTCATCATAATGCATTCATACTTATATTTTATAAAAATAGTTTTTGAAAATATGTTAATTATATTTTAGTTTTCTCAGATTATCGGATATTATTAAAAGATAACAGCCTGTTAAAAACCACTTATTCATGTTTTTAGAAAAATCCGAATTTAATAAAAATGCTTACGAATTTTACTTCCTGCTCAAGGTTATATTTTTTCTAATATTTCATAATTACAACTCCTTAATAGCCTTAAATTTCCGTGCATTATTTAACCGATGCTTTTTGAGATTAAAAATAAAAAATAACTCAGAATATTTGTAATTAAATCATAATAATTATTTTTAATAAAAAATAATGCATTTTAGTATCACATAGTGAAATTGAACAAAACATAATGAATGACACAACTTTGTGCACAATAAACAGTATTTCCACGCAATTTTTTTTATGTCCGTAATGTTTTGTTCATTTTTAAATAAGGCGAAATGAATAAATCTTATCATTTTGTTGCTTCTCCCTTGGCATCGTAAATATCTCTCCTGCCACGCTTTTTAAGTGCGTTAGTAATTACATAAATACGTACCATCCAAAATCGTCATCTGTTCCGTCCGTCTGTCTGTCAGCATAAGACATCGCAAATACTAGTCAATCCAAGAGTTTGTAATTTGATATCCATAATCTATGCACAATGCTGTCAAGCTTTTTCAAATTTTATGAAAATCTAATTAAAATTTAAAAAGATATTAATAGAAATTCCCTTCATTATATTAAATCATATCATACGTAATTAATTAAATTATATCGAATGATAGGTAATGATTCTATATTGTCATTACGTCATATTAAGGATGGAGTCCTATTATTTCCAAATGACTAAATTTAATGTATATAATCGTTACAAATCTTATGTTTTTTTTCACATTAGAGTGCAACAATTATTGAATCAAGATCTGAATATTTATGAAACTCGTTTCAGTACAAACGCATCTCATTTGCCACATTCGATGTACAACTCCGGCTTCTTTGATTTTTTTAGTTTCACACTTTTATGGCATTTTTCAAGAATAGTTCTTTTCAACTGATGGTTTTTACATGTTTTCGTTTTATAACGATAAGTTTGGAACCCAATCTAGTACAGGAATGCAATTTTTTTTTACTTTCTTGACTGTCTTGACTTCTGACATTTTCCTGATCTTTGTGCTTTTAGCTGTGTTCCGTTGACTTAGTTCTTATTTCAAAAGATAACTCGATTGACGAGTAAGTTCTTAAATTAAATGCAACAACTGATTTTGTAAAATGTTCCGATAATGATATTCCTGTCACTTAATGTCATTTTGCTGTCAGCAGATTGAATAAAACATTCCCAAATCTGAACAAATGACGAAAACATGCACTCTTTCACACATTTTAGGTTTTAAATCTTCATTTGTTTGCCCTACTGCCTAATATATGATATTTTCTAATAAAACAGTTAAAAGGTATCCGATCAGATAACAATTAGCTACTACTGATCTGTCTCTTTTATTCACTCCACAGCATATAAAAACGTTTATTTTTTCAGAACGAGTTAACAATGGTTTAAGTTTCTTTTTGTAAGATCATTTTATGCAATCTTTTTTTAGCCAGAATCACTGGTCCACCTATGCTGCTTTGCCATAGGCTTCTCTCATTGTTTTTGGTCTTCTGTTTATTACACTAGTTTGGATGATATCAGATGATTAATAACTGCCCTTATTGCATTATTTTTACTGATTACAGAACTGTTCTTAGTTTTCTTCGATCACGTATAATTTGTTTGCAAGTGACCGGAGTTGGTCTCGAAGATTCAACGTTGAGAACAAGTATTATGGTGGATACTAATGATGATTACTTTCCAGTCTTGCCATATGACTTTTTTCCAGAAAATCTGGGACATTATATGAAAAGCATGGCGCTTTTCTCAGAATATTAAAGGGGGGGGGGGGAGAATAGGTACCGGGGAAGATGGAATGTTAATATGATGGTAAACTACTGTTGGACGTTGAAGATGACATAAATGATGAAAAAAGATCTCAAAGAAAGACAAAAAGAAAAAAAAGTTTAATTGAACACTGTGTGTTTTTCGTTTCTTTAAAGAAATATCATGAACTTAGAAGGACATTTTTTGCAGTTTTTGTAGGGTCTAATGAAACCTTTTGTATGAAATTGTAATAAATTTTTGATCTCAATAATTAAAATATTGAAAGCACAACTTATTTTTTGTAAAATCCTTCCGGTCTAAGCATTAAAATTTGATTCAAGAAAATTTAATTATAAAAGATAATCTGACAAAAAGTAAAAAAATGCAAAATAGTGTTTACCAATCTATTAAGCATTCAATCATCCTGGGCTGATGCTGTATACATCCAATTGCAACGAAGGTTTTGAAAACATAAGATACTGTTGATTCAGAAATTATCTGGTCCCTGCATATGTTCCTCATTAGAAAAACATTATTTGGATTGCCTTGTTCTAGGCAACTCTTGTGTCGATCTTTTACCTCTCAATTTCTTCATCTGTATTCATTTGAAAGTGTTCTTCTTTTAAACAAAAAATTACACCAATTCTGGATGCAATAATTTATATAGTTCGAAACAACCATTCAGTCGCACTTCTCGAAAACGTTTTTTTTAAATATACATGCGAAAAACAATTAGGTTTCGATTTTTAAGAAGAAAAATATTTCGCATACCATAAACTAAGTTGGCAATGTTTCCCTTTTTATTATTCAATGCAACTTCCTTTAAATGAGCATGAATTTGATTTAGGCAAAAATTAAGTTTGTACTTTATTGCTTTAAAACAGGCGCGAACAAGAAAAAGTGAAATGAACAACAACAACAAAAGAATAATTTTTAAATAAAATTCCGAGAACACAACATGCATAACGAAAAACAAATTCAAACATAAAATAAAATGGATATTTCTCAACCTGAATTAACTTTAACTATTGTTTCTTATTCTGCAGAACATTTCTTTTTGAATTTTAGGGAGAATTATTCAGAGTCTAATGAGTTGCCTAAATCTTAAAAAGAGATGCTCTAAAGTAACATTTTAAAGAGTTAATTCCTTAAATTTAAACCTTACTGATTACTATTAATGTTTAGCAAATATATCCATTTCATTTCATCTGATCACTTTTTTTACTATTTTATTTTATCACTTGCTTTTAATTATACATATAGTCTTGTGATTTTATTTACATATTTCTTCTTTTTTAAAAAATTTTTGCGAAAATATTTTTATCAACACTTTTCAAAAAATCCCTTAAATTCACGCCAAAAACTTTTGGCAGCAATGTTGCCAGCAGTTTATGCCATAAATTTAACGGATTTATTATTATTATTATTATTATTATTATTATTATTATTATTATTATTATTATTATTATTATTTTACAGTGAACAAAGATTTTGACAATGTTGCCGTTTAATCTATAAAACATATATCGATATGAATAAAGCTATTAAAATATCTTTTTTTTTTTTTTTTTTTTTGTATATGCCTAAGCATGTTTTACCACTTCTATATATTTATGCATTTTATATTTGTTTTCTTTAAATTCTTTATGTTAATCTATATATTTTAAATTGTTTCAAAGAAATATATATATGCATTAAATACAGCTTCAATTTTAAACGTTTAAGAGACATTATTCGCTGCTAGAACATAATAATACAGAAAACGATTTATTTTGCGTAGATTTATATTAAGTAAAAAAAAATAATGCAAATCTTTAGAAAACAAATTTAACCTCATTTAAAAGTAAAAGAAACTAACAATAATATTTGAGTAAAAGAAATATAGCGATTATATTTATTAAAGATAGAATACTGAATATCAAACTGTCATTCGTCTCTAAAGATGATTTATTACGCTTGAATATTGAGTATAAAAATATTTATATTTTATCTGTATATATATATATATATATATATATTATGCCAGAATAGGAAAGTTTTTAAATAAAAGAATTTTAATAATATAATTGTAAAATATGTTTCGGAAAGAACAACAAAAAAAGTGAAGTGCATGCTTTTTATCTGACTCTATCTAAAATGATTAAAATGCATCCAGAATTCATCCAAGCAATCCATCATCTAAAAAAGACTATTTTTAATAATGCTTCGAATTAAAATTTAACATGTGCAATCCAAAAATTTTTCTTTCTATCTGGTACATAAATTAAAACACATACTTTACATATTTTTAAATTGAATTTGGTTGTGATATATTTTTGTCAAGCACATAACTGTAATAATTTAAAGTTACAATAGTGAAAGCCACTACATTGTAAAAAAAAAAAAAAAAATCGTTAAATTTACAGTGAAATTAGATGTAAATTTTTTTATTACATCTAATTTTACAGCAATTTGTACGGCAAAAACTGCTGGTAATATTGATGCCAGTAGTTTTTGCCGTAAATTCAACGAATTTTTTTGCAGTGCACTTTTGAAACTTCGCTTTAAGTGTAATGGTCTTAAGACTGTTTTCGCCAGTGTGGAAAGCAGCTTCACCAATGCTTTACAACATTAGAACTTTAATATTTAATAACGTTCCTGTTTTTTATTTTACATTGTATCATTAAAGCAATGTATTTTCTATGTTACAATGCATCATTAATGCATGTATATTCCATTTTATAATGTATTATTAATGTAAAATATTTTTTTATTCTATAATCTATTTACATAATACACCAAGTTTACGATTCACGGTTTATGGATCACACTTATCTTCCGAAAAAGGAATAAATATATCTATGCCATTGAGGAGGTTGGCACCGGTTGGTTTTGACATGAGGATCTCGTGATCAGGAAGCGAGAAAGTTATCGTCAAGCAAAAGGCCAAGCCAGTTACTTTCCGCTAGTAACTCGCTTTATACTGATCGAGATCGCTACAGGAGTATCCCTCGTGTAAGAAAGACATATTACTGACTTCTGACGAGCGATATGCACTCGTGAATTAATGTCATCGTACGCATATGTGATGCGTGAATGACAGGCATTGCGTTGAAAGATTTTTGTTTGGTGCTGCCATCTAATGGTGATGATGTGAGTTGATTGCCGTGCGATGTTGAGAGTTGCGTGTTTGTCAGGAATCACCAATGAGAAGATAAGCGCCGGTATGTTTTGATCCGGGGATCTCGTGATCAAGAAGCGAGAACGTTAGCGTCAAGCAAAATGCCAAGACAATTACTTTTCGCTAGTAACTCGCTTTATACTGATCAAGAACGCTACACCATCATTCCATTGCCTTTAATTAGGCAATTGTTCAAATTTACAGTAATAATCTATGCTGTATAACATCTAATCTTCAACTTCTATAAAACCTTCAAGAACTATACAATCATAATGTTTGACGTTCTAAATTACAAATAACCTGCTTTCAACAATATTTAACTCGATATAAAAAAGAGAACATTTCAGAAATTCATGAATGTAATAATTACTTTGATGAATTTTAAAAAAATAATATTTCGTCATAACTTTTCTACAGTAACATTTCCACGTTAAAACTGAAAACTAAATAAATTGTTTGAGAAATTTGCAAAAATTGTGAATATTATGTCATATTCAAAATATAATAAATGTAACCAGGTAAATATGTAACGCCACGTGAGTTTGAAAAAATATACGGAAACGTAATAAAAATCCAACTATGGAAAAATCGTCATATTTTAACATTTTGTGGTTCTCTGAATTTTTTTTCGCTTTTTTAAGATATCCCATATACATGCCTGTGTGCATGCGTATTTTTTTTAATTTTTCACAAAAGGCTTGGGTTTCTAGAGCTCATTCTTAGAGAAGAAACTGGGTTTATCTCTAATCTTGATTTAGTTTTTATTGGTGATGAAATTATTACTCAACTTCGAAAAATATCTCCGCCTGTAAGTTAAGCAGGCGGAGATTTTTTTCCAAATTGTAGTGTTTCTTAGATTACAGATCGACAATTTAAAAAAATGTGAATATTGCGTCATGTTGGAAATGTCGAGGCCAACGTAAAAGACAGGCTACCCCAGTGCATCTCAAGTATCTTTTTTTACAGACCGTTAGAATGACGTAGTGCTTTATTCGTGCACCCGCATTGGTGCATTCGAGCGCCATGTAACTCCAGCGGTCTGTAAAAAAAGATACGTGGAATGCATCGCGGTAGCCTGTTTTTCTTGTTAGCCTTGGGAAATATAATCGATGTCATCAGAGGAATATGTAACGTCAAGTGAATTAAAAAAAAATGTAGGAAACATGATAGAAACTCGACTATATGAAAATTGGCATATTATAACATTTTGTGGTTTTCTGAATTTGTTTTCGTTCTTTTAAAGCTATTTCATATACATGCCTCTGTGTATTAGTGTTTATAAAAAGTTTTCACAAAAGGCTAAGGTTTTCAGAGCTCATACTAAAAGAAAAAAGTGGGCTTATCTCTAATCTTGATTTAGTTTTTATAGGTGATCAAATCAGCACTTAAATTCGAAACATATCTCTGACTGTAAGCCGAGCAGGTAGGAATTTCTCTTTCTTTCTTTAATTTTTTTTATTCATTTTTTTTTTCCAAATTGTAGTTTTTTTTATGCAGGTTGACCAATATAATAAACTCGATTTCATAGGTTTTGGATAAGGCAAGTTTTGAAATTTACGTCCATATATATTTTAAATAATTCTAAATTAGATTTTATTACGTCACATTTTCGTAATCTTATTACTTTAATAATTGAAGGGCGCAAAATTACATTAATGTAAGTCATTAAATTTAAAATTTAGCGTTGGCAGCTATGATCGAAAAAAAACTATATTTTCTTCTTTCACTAACGAATGTAGTATAATTTCGTTGTAGTGAAATACAACGACAACTACTTTCTCGAACATATATTGAACTAGAACTATAATTTTTTGCTTTAAAAAGTAACGACTAAAAATGCTATTGAAAGTAATCTCTTTTTCCCCAAAATAATTTAATCCACGCTTGAAATTGACGGCATAGATTAAGTATAATAAATGGCACTCCATTACTTAATAAATGACAACTCATTTAAAGGGATGTAATCAAATATTTTTTAATAAAAGGTAGTAAAAAAACGACACGCAAGAAAATGTTTTGTTTTATTATCTAACTTATTATTTTTAGGATTTCTTATTTGTTATATACGTAAGAGAGCAATCCAAAATTAATTTTCTGTTCTATAGCCAACGATTATAAATATGTTAACAAAGCAATTACAAAGGAAAGCATGCACATTAAAGTATAAAAATCTAATTCTATCTAGCTATCTAGGAAGTATTTTTAAGTATATTTTTTAAGAAATACTACATATTACATTGTACACCAAGTTTAAAATACTCCAAAATGTTTGTACATCTACATCGATCATGACTCCTAGAACCCAATCCAGTTTAAAAGAGTTCCAGTTTGAGACTGTCATATGACTGTCATTTGGAAGCTCAATTTCAAAGTCATTGTGAATTTTGCATGATTATAAATAACCAAATAATGACATATTAAAGTCACATGGTGACTTTCTGTCATAAGACTCTGCCAAATGGTAACGGAGACCCTACTGTGAAGTAACCAGTGTGTAAAGTGAAGAAAAGTCACCATGTGACTTTAATGGGGCATTATTTGGTAATTTATCATAATGCAACGTTCCCAATGACTTTGAAATTGAGTCTCCAGATGAGGAGTCACACGAGAGTCTCAATGAAACGACATTATAAAGTCACCTGGTGATTCGCCATAAAGCAGCAGTTGCAGTGACCTGACAGTGGAGTCACATATAGTAGTCATTTGACACTCATAAAAGAGACGTATGAAATTTCCTATTTTTTTGTTTAACCGTAGTGACTTTGACTCTTGTGACCATGTGTGACCTGAATGAGATGTTATGTGGATTAGCTGTAATGCAGGGATAGTAATTATTCGAGTTATATTACTTCCTTTTAGGTATTCGTGTGAAAATTATCACTTGAAAATCCCTTGAAAATTGGTATTTTGGCACTCGTCCTTACATTTTGCACACCAGTGTGGTCAGTCAGCTGCCTTTATATGTATATATATTTCTGTTAAAATCTAAATATTTTTTATAAGGTCACTTTCTGCAAGGAAACCAGTTTCAAAAGTTAAATTACCATCATAAAAAAGAAACTTCGACCAAAATTTGAAAAAAGGGAAATAAGGCATGATTACATGTTGTAATTTATTATTCTGTAAATAAAAAATACCATCCAAGTGCATTTTATAGCATAAAGATATTCTCTAACATGTCCAGAAAATCTTCAATTTTAAACATTTAGCAAAATTTCATTCATACCACTGTAATATCAAACCCCTCAATTAAAAAAATGTTATTTTGGTATCTGACATTAAAGCAATAACACGTAGATATTTTTTTTATTTATATTAAAAAAAAAAAAAAAAAAAAAAAAAAAAAAAAAAAAAAAAAAAAAAAACTAGTGCAGTTGGTATTGTAATAATCGATGATATAACGGAATATCTATTTCTAAATCTGATACTTGCGTGAGTATTTATCGCAGTGCACGGCCTAACGATAAATTTATATTTAGATAGAACTTACTTCAGGTACTGGAGAAAATTTTAAGACTTTTACTATCACGTTCACGAATATTTCAAGATTGTTCTATGAAAAATAAATGATTCTCGTAAAAATAAAATGCTTCAAAATAGAAACATTCTTGGCATTTCTTTAAAAAAATTATCTGTCTATATATTTCTTGTAAAATTACAAAATATGTCACACTTTATAAAAAAAATTATATCCCGCAGTAAGATCTGCGAGTATTTTTCGGGACCTATTTTTAGGTAATATAAAATTTTTACAAAACACATACATTTTCTATTAAAACAAAGAATAAAACAATGTATTCATATAAATTTTTAATGGAACTTCAATAAACCTTTCAATTTTAGGCAGTAATTAGTCAAAGTTGCATTTATTCCAATACCTTCTATAACAAAATTAGTGCAGTATATTTCACTTTTGTTTCAGCAATATTTTAGCAAACAACTTATATGTGTTATGAAACAAAAGTCCTCACTAAATAAAATCTATAAAAAATTTTTAGGTAACTGCCCCAAAACTCTGCAGAAAATCCGTTGGTGTTTGGCCCATTCTGCAGATACTTTTAAGAATATCTTACAAAGTTCTGCAGCTATTTTTAAGGTTAAGCTGAATCTGCAAAATTTCTTCAAATTTATGTAAAATTTCTGAAGAATGTGGAACTTTCTTCAAATAATCTTAAGATTATTTTTAATGGAGGATTTGCAATGTCTTTCAAAATATAATAACATATACCAAAATTTATATGCAAAACACAATTTTTTTTGTTAAATTGTATTTTCAATAAAGGTAGTTCTTAATTTCTACATATACTGATATATACTCTCATATATACAAACTTACAAGCTATTTTTTATGCTTCATATCATACCTATTGATAAGCAAAACCTTGTGAGAAAATTTTATATCAATAATTTAAAAACTTTTTAAGAAATGATGTTTCTCGTAAACGTACATCATGAAAAATGTTGTTTGCCAGAAAACGCAAATTTAATATACCACAAAAGGAAAAAAAAGTATAAAGTTTACAACTTTAAAATCCACCATATTTGTAAGTAGTTATATATTTGTGTATATATTGTGTTTTTATGTATTAAAATGTACTATTTACCTTTCTGCAGCTATTTAAATGGTCATTTCCTGTTTCAAAAGCTCATTTCTGGTTTTAATGTTTTGGATTTTAACTTTGCTTCTAACAATCGGTGAACCGAAAGTAACGTATTTTAAGAATTCTTAATGTCTAAGCTTTAATTTTTAAAAGAATCAAAAGTTTTCGCAAAAGCAACGATTTGAGTGTAGGCATATATCTTAAAAATTATCTAAACAGATAGATATTTCGAGAACAGATAGTATGGATTTAAACAGGTTTTGATTTAAATAAAAGCTACATTCTAAAAAAAAAAAAAAAATCCGTTAAATTTGAGGCGAAAACTGTTGTATATAATATTGCCAGCAGTTTTTGCCGTAAAAATTGCAGTAAAATTAGATGTAATAAAAAATTTTACATATAATTTTACTGCAAATTTTATGGCAAAAGCTGCTAGCAACTTTGCTGCCATCAGTTTTTACCGTAAATTTAACGATTTTTTTTTACAGTGTATCTTAAAGCCTTCGGTCGAACTAAGCTTATTCTACTTCGTAGGAGATGAAAAATATTTCTTGTATATCGCAGTTGTACAGTAAATGTTTGACTGAAGTGTGGGAAACGTGCTTTATGTTTCAGACAAAGCGGAAAAATTATCATGTTTAATTAAATTAAATTAAGCAATAAAAAATAGATTTTTTACTTTTTTTTTTCTTTTAGCCACTGAATCCGAAAATCGACATTTTTTCACGTAGAATAGATTTTCAAAGGATAAAGAAAATTTGACATTTTTTGAAGATGGAACTACACTTCTGAAATTAGCGCTATAGGAATTACCTTTTGGTCAACATCAAGAAGGCATCCAGTGTGTGCATATATTATGGCCAAAACCCGAAATTGGCCAATTCTCGAACTGGCCCGCAACGTTTAAAATTGACTGTCCGATTCGCAAACTGGTCAGATGCGATTGGCCATTTTGCGAACTGACAAGATGCGATTGGCCAGTTCACGAAATAGTTATAAGCACTCCTTTCTAACATAGTTGAAAGTGTCTAAGAATTCAAATAGTCTAGCCTGCTCGTGCTCCAAGTCGAGTAGAGGCTAGGTTAACTTGTAATTGTTATCTTATTTGGTTTATCAATTAATTTCGGCATTGAAAAGAAATTGTGTACTAATTTTGGTTAATTTACTGGGATACACAAAAATATTTCGCTTCAATATAATCAATGGGAATTTTTTTTCTGTGCATTTGAATGTTGTTATGCATTATCTTAGTTTCAATAAAATTGGTAACTATAGTTACCAATTATTTATTAATGATACCTATAGGTATCATTAAGATGGCCTACAAACAGATATCGGTTATAGTGCACGAAATATAGCTATTCCAGATTTTTTACAGAGGCACTGAAAAGATAAGAAAAACAAATAAGAAACAACTTCTAAGGGAAGTTTCGTGACGGCCCCGCATCTAAAGGGTAGCCTTAAATCACCTGTTTGGATGTTGGGCAAGGCTTCTCGCCCAGTTTACGAATTGGACGGACCAAACCCGAAATACGCAATTCATTTCATGCATTTCGGGTTTTGGCCAGGACGCTTGGTCAGTTCGGGTATTGGCCGCGTAGTTCTAGAAATGGCCAAGCTCCGGGTTTCGATCGTAATATATATATATAGGATTAAATAATTAAATTTTCCATAATATGGGCCATGTGTAAAGATGTGAGAATTACCATAAAGTTTTAAATCAAAATATTCTTGTACACTTTTACATTCTTTTTGCAATCTTTTGAATGGCATTTTTAATTATTCCACTTTTTGATTCATAACATTTTGAAAATCACTTTTATGGTATCACAAATCATTTTATTTTTCTGGTCCATCTTTCATTTACTCAGTATGTTTGTAATTAAACAAAGTTTTGTTATATATATAAACTATTTGATCCCCAACATTTCAACTATTACGCGAGCAGAGCCGAGGGGTTTGCTTGGTTCTAATACAGTACGCTTTTCCAAATTTCGGGTTACCGGGAAGATGTTACTCTGTCGTTTCGTCCATAGTTACATTATAGTTTTTTATACATAAGGCAACATTTAAAAAAAATTTATATGTGCAGGGTGGCTTTAAATTCATAGTAGAAACTTTAAGGCTTTGCAAAGAACGTTGTAACCGTCACTTATTGTGTAAGAATATATTGGCGCAAGTGACTCATCGAAGTGCAAATATCGGGGGTGGGGGTCAGTTTGGTTTTGTTCAATTTCAAAATTCCTCATTCACAGCAGTAAATTACTGCGCTATTCTTTTCTTTACTTTAGACAGACATTTAATGATTACAAAAGAAAAAAATCTTATTTGAGAATTACCGGTATGAAATTGATTTTTTTGAAATTAAAAATGAAACGCAAAACTAGAAAAACTGTCAAACACAGGAAAACTTCAAAACAAATAGAGCTTTATCTTAATTAAAAAAATTCGATTCCATATCGGTTTCATTTCGATTTCATTTTACAGGAAATTTTGAAAGAAGATTTTTTTTTAAATGCATTCATGAAATGTCTATTCTAAATAAATAAAGAATGGTGTTGAATTTTCTGGCATTAATGAGAAATTTCGAAATAAAAAAAGGCCAAAATATCCTCTTTCGTGTTGTATCTCAATGCGTCATTTAAGACCATACATTCCTAAGTAATACATGGTAGCTACATACCACCCCTTAAAGTTTGTAATATGAATTTAGAATCACCCTGTAGATTCGCTTGTCTATATACCTTTTGCGCACTGAACTGAAATATACAAAATTGGTGACATACACCACTATACTTTAAAAGCCTCTCATAATATAAATCGACGTTATTATTACAAACAAAATGATATTCTTAGACAAATGTAACCTCATTCTACGAAATCGGTTAGAACATTAATTTAATAACATTCTTGACATTTTGTATTATTCTTCATAGATGGTATTACAGTGAAATTTATTTCAGAAAATTTGTCATTCCTTTGAGAAAATTCTATTTTTTTTATCTGACAAAGTCATCAATTAACATGAAAAATGTACTTAGAGAAAAACGCTGTCTGACATTCGCAAATAAATAATATAGTGTTGAAATATATTTTTCTCTGCAGCTTCGATTTCGTGTTTTTAAACTTTATTTTACAAAATGAAATGAATAGGTAACACTGATAATTTGCTGATTCCCAAATAGGGCCACATAATCTTTTATTTTTGACAGTTTCGAACAAAGGTGAAGCGATTTTATTATTTCAATTCTTCTGCCGTATGGGCGAACCCAACCACTCCTAAACCTATCAGCTTCTTATATAATTTTTATTTATTATGGAGATTACGTATAGGAAATCCCATATTTTAAAGAATTATGTAGCATTTATCCTCCTCAATACTCAGGCAAATTTTACGTGGCATTACAAAAACCGGTTTAAAATTACTATAAAACATCTCCAAAGATGCTCCAATCTATAAATCGATGCTTCTAACATGCACACATCTATTTAAAAGGTCTAGATGTAATTTTAAAATTTCTAGAAGTATTTAAATTAATTTAAAGGGTGTTTTTTTTAGTGTCGTCTCCAGGCGACATCAGGACTGAGGATGTTAAAATTAATTTATAGGGGCAAACGAAATACTTTTTCTTTCTTTCTTTCTAACCGATGGCCAGGCCCCTACCTGCCGAGTTATCTCAGCTTAACGGGTTAGATACCTGGTATCGGGGCGGTCGACCGCCTAATTGCCGCGTAGCGGCAATAAACCTGATTTCTTTGCTACGCATGCCATCATTTCTGCAGTACTTGCTTGTCGTTGAGCATACTTTGTTTCGCCTGTTTGTTGTTTGAACTGTAATTGGCTTCGCAAGATGGTCTCGTAATTTAGAGCCTTGATCAGATGACGAGACCTTCGCCTGGCAAGGCACCTCCAGAGGTATAATTCACAGGTAACTTGGAGGACTTTGCACCCACGACGGATTTTACATGCACCAGGCGCCATTAGCGTACATGAT
Organism: Maratus speculifer; assembly: GCA_964019185.1. Taxonomy (NCBI): domain Eukaryota; kingdom Metazoa; phylum Arthropoda; class Arachnida; order Araneae; family Salticidae; genus Maratus; species Maratus speculifer. The sequence continues at coordinate 350,277,615 of OZ025290.1, read as the reverse complement.
GTAGTTTTTGCCGGCAAAGTGGCGAACCACTAAGACAAGTACCCAGGTCGGCTGTTTAGGTTAAGTGCTTTGTTGGTAATCTTTGTGGTTTATTGCACATTGGGTTAACTTTGTGATTTGTTGCCGCACACCTTGTACTCATCTTACCAGACGAAATCGGACTGGATGTTTTTGAGCCTAAACAATGGTACTGAACTTAGCTGAGTGTTGGAAAAATTTTGAGGAAATAAAAAAAAAAAAAAAAAAAACAGAAAATGGCCGAAAAGCTAAGTCGTACCGCTGATGGGGGAAAATTTTTGCGCCAAATAGCAAGGCAAACGAGAGCGTTGCAGAGAGAGAGACAAGAACCCACCTTTCTACCGTACCCCACCGAGAAAAACTGGCTCCCTGGGTTGCCCCATTAGAGCGGGTCCGGTATTTTGTACGGACAGAGTCCTACTGCACCAAATAAAGAGGCGAGCTGTCAAAAATAAATAATTAAATAAATAAAAATTAGTAATAATAAAATAAAAAAATAGTTAAATAAAGAGTTAAAAAAAATTAAAATAATAAATGAAAAAACTTAAAAGGAGTTATTAATTTTTTTTTGGCATTAGGGGATTCCTAGACCTTATATATATATATATATATATATATATATATACATTTTTTTTTCTTTTTATAACACAACACAGTGGACGGACAAGCAGTGTCGGGGGCGTTTGAAGCTTCTTACTATGTCATATTGCACAACCTGCTGAACCGTTGTTGATATTCGTTGTGCATGCAATTCATATGTTGCGGGGCTCCTATTGCGGGCCATGGTTACAGCTGATGTTGTGCGACTACCGCACACTGCTAAAGGACATAAAACATATACAAACAATTTTTTTTTTTTTTTTTGCAAAAGAAAAAAAAATTCTAGGCCTTTTTTTTTTTTTTTTTTTTTTTTTTTTTTTTTTTTTTTAACATACAACATATAACACATAACATACAGTATTATGTTTGTGCTGGGTTATCAAAATGAGAGGGCTTTCTGTTTTATTTGTTTGTTTGCTTTAATGTTGTGATACTGTCGCAGTTTTCTTGGAGCCACCTGATTACTGTTTTTGCTTTATTTTGTACGTGTTTGTTTTTACCTAATTGTTCGTGCCACAGTTTATCATTATTTGCTGTTATGTTTACCAGGTGGTACTGTTGGGTGAGTGGGCAGTGGAGGAGATAATGTTTAGGCGTACCCTCCGTGCCGCATGCACAGTCCGGAGTGTCCGCTTTATTAAATCTGTGGAGATACGCTGGAAATGCTCCATGTGCTGTGTAGAGTTGTGAGAGTAAAAAGTCACTTATGAGTCTGCTTTCACCTACTGTTGGAAAATACTGATGTGTTTCCCTGCCTGTATCCCCGTAATCCCACTCGAACTGCCATTGTTTCATTGTTAGCTCTTTGAGTGTCCGTTTCAGTTTTGAGATTGGCTTTTTCATATAGTATTTGTTTTTGTTATTTGTGTTTTCCGCTGCGGTTTTGGCTAACTCGTCTGCATCCTCGTTTCCTTGGATGCCCACATGCGCCTTGACCCAGCTGATTTTAAACTTATTGTTGGATTCTTTAATTAAGTTTTGTATTTTATCTACTGTTTCATTGACATTAAATGGCTTTTTTAGTGATTCTAATGCTGATCTGCAATCCGAGCGTATGCTGTATGGCTCACCTGTTGTGTTGCCCCATTCCGCTGCTTTTTGTATTGCCAGTAGTTCGGCCTGGAAAACGCTGTTGCATTCTCTTAGAGGCACTGACCATGTCATTATTTTTTGGTTATTTTTGTATGCTACAAAGGCCGAACCTGTAGCGCCTGATTCCAATTTGGAACCGTCCGTGTAGGTGACTACTTCGTGCATGTTATATCCAATCCTTGGTTCAATTATTTCGGCTGGGTGATTTGCCCATATATTGATTTTCTTTTCATATTCAAGTTGGTGCAGGACCTTGTTGTGTATTTTTGTGTTTTTTCTAAGTCTTGCGATTGTTCCATAGGCTGCCTCGTAATTGACTTTGAGGTGGATTGGAATCAGGCCCGAGAGTACCAGAAGTGCCGAGGTGGGGGCCGTTCTATAAGCCCTGACTATGGCCAGTGCAAAATGCCTTTGACAACTAGAGAGTATCTCTTTGCTCCTTTTATTGAGCTCGTGCCCCCATATTGGGGCCGCATAAGTTAGCGTTTTTTCCACTACTGTTGTGTACCATATCTTGATTATGTTAGGTTTTAGTCCCCAGCCCTTTGCCGCCATATAGGCCAGGTTTTTGAAGTTTGTTCTAACTTTGCCTGTTTGCGTTGCGCAGTGAGGTACCCAGTTTAGATTTTTATGCAATATCACTCCCAGATATTTGATATGTTCTTTCACATTTAGAGATTGACCGTTTAACTCTATGCCCTCTATTACATTGGTGTTTTCTGTAGGTAGGTTCCTCATATGTCCCCTGTTTAGATATAGTAGTTCTGTTTTTTCTTTATTCAGCGTTAGGCCATTAGCCTCTATCCATTCGTTAAAAGCTTTGAGTATTCTATTTGCGAGTCTTCTAAGTTTATCTTTTGTTCTTCCCTTGAGTATCAGAATAAAGTCATCCGCGAATGCCTGTATCCTGACATTTTTTTCCCCAGTGTTTTTTTAATGCTGTCTCTGCGATTAATAGCCATAGAAGCGGGCCCAGGCAACTTCCCTGGGGGCAGCCGCCGAATGTCTGTTTTGTGATTTTGATCCCATTTTCCTCTAGTGAAACGTGTCTTTGTTGTAAGAAACTCACTACCCAGTTTATTAAATAACCCGGGCAGGGAGATTGTTTTATATTATCTATTAGTATTGGCCAGCGTATGTTGTCGAAAGCCCCTTTGATGTCCATGGCTATTAAGAGTGTTTGGTAGTTGTTAGCTTTGTCTTCTTTTATTGTTTTAATTAGATTGTCCAGTGCGTGTTCCGTGGAGAATCCCTGCTTGAAGCCATATTGTTTATCGCTCCAGTATTTATTTTTATTAAGATGGTAGTTTATTCTGCCATGTATTATGCGTTCTAAAATCTTACTTATTGCCGGTAGTAGACATATCGGTCTGTAGTTTTTAGGGTTTGCAGGGTCTTTACCCGGCTTGTGAAAGAGGACCACTATTCCGATTTTAAATGACTTGGGGAAGTATTCAAATTTTAAGCATGTATTGAGAAGTGTGAGCAGTAGTTGCGGGGCGGCATTGTTTATGCGTTTAATTAAGTTATAGTCAATGAAGTCATAACCTGGTGCTTTGTTTTGTTTGATGTTTCTGATTATTCTATTTAATTCCGCCTTCGTAACTACTGGTGGTTTTGCATCTTCTTTTTTTTTATTTACTGTTATGTTGTGGGGGGTGTTCTGGTCTGTTATGTATAGATTGTCTAAAAAGTGTGTCAGTGTATCTTTAATGTTTACTGATTGCTGTGGTGGGAGTATATTGACAAGTTTAGCAGGGCCCGTGTTTTTATTGCTTGCATTTTTGTATTGCGAGCCGTATGTGTCCGTTACTTTGCTGCAGTAGTCTTTCCATGTCTTTAATTTTGTTTTGTTGATGAGCTTCTTAAGTTTGGCTCTTTCTCTTTTAAATACTATTTGTTGTTTTATTTTTAGTTCTTCATCTGGTTGTTTTTGGTATCTCCTCCTGAGCGCCCTAACCTTGTTCCTGGCTGTTTTGATTTCGTCCGTCCACCAAGGGGGGGGCAGTGACCGCAGGTGTGCGTTTCTTTTTATAACACGCAAAAGCAATTGATGTGATTTCATTTTGTAGTCTCAGAGTTACACTGTCCAGTTGTTCTTCTGTTGTGGTTCTTTGAAGTTCTTTTATGTATTTGTTTCTGATTTTTCTGATGCTTTTGTCAAATTTTGCATGTTTACCTATTTTTGTTTGTAAGCCATGTCTTTGATAGTCGATGTTTTCATAGTTGTTTAGTGTGAATATAATATATCTGTGGTCACTTTGTGAGTCGTCATCACTAACGTGCCATTCACATATTTCGTTGCCCAGGGCGACCGTCGCTATCGTCAGATCTGGCCAGCCTTTTAATTCCCTTCCCCCACGTATTGTGAGGAAGGACGGTGGGCATCCGGGGGGTTGTGGACGAACAGTGAGTTCAGCAGGAGGAAATCTGTGAGATCTCGACCCCTTTGGTCTATGTCATCATAGCCCCAAGCGGTCGAGTGAGCGTTAAAGTCCCCTGCCAGCAGAATTTCTCCGTCCGCCAACTTCAAGGCCTCTTCTATCTCCTCCAAAACGACGGAGAAGTCCACTAGCGAGGGGGGTGCGTATGTATTTATTATAGTGAATAATTTGTTTTTGTTCTCTAACTTGACCGCCGTCGTAAATTCTTTTGATAAGATTCTGATTGGCTTAGTGCCTGTATTTGTTATTATGGCTGATCTATTCAATTTTGTTTTTGTTATGTTCCATGTGTTGCGGCTAAAGCCTGTTATGGTTTCCTTTGTTTTGTGTTGATGATAGTCTTGTATTAGTGCTATGTGGATATTGTTGGTAGCAGCGTATCCCGCTAGCATGCTAGTGGCCGCTCTGCTACCGTGTAAGTTTATTTGGATAAAGCTTAAAGAGTCTTGTGATTGTATGCCTAATGATGCAGGAGGTGTGATCGTGTTTGTGTGCTGTGTAGTGTGGGGGGTAACCCTTGAATTTTGTGTTGCGCTCCCGGGGCGCGTGATAATTGTGTTACTTCCTACGACCATGATATCTGCTGTACTTTTCGTCATGTTTTCGTCTCATTTCATGGTCGTGGCTGGTCATGTGTTCGATCCTATCCTTGCCGCCAAATGTGGCAATGGTTACCCTCCCGTGTATAACCTGGTGACCGTTTGTAAGTGCCATGCCCTTCTCTACTTGAATCTGCCTGACACGTAGCAGCGTTTGATGTACCCAGCACTTCCCGGAGTTGGCCTGGTGATCTGTTGGCTTGGGAGCACGGATCCAGTGGCCGTTGATTTCATTGTACTTGGTGCACACATAACAGCGTTTGCTTTTATTGTTGCAATCTGTGTACACATGTGGGCCCGCGCAGACAGAGCACCGCTGGGTCCCCTTGCAATCAGCTGCCACGTGGTCATATTCGAGACACTGATGGCACCTCGTGATGCTGATGAAGTTTTTAATGGGGCATTCCTTGAACCCCAGGCAGACTGTTCTCACCATTAGCAAGTGGTCTGCTAGCGGTTCGTGGAGGAGGACTGGTTGGTGCTTCTTCCCCTCGCGGGCCCCCACGGGCCTGAGCAGAGTGACTGCGTCCTTGCTGTATTGTGGACCAAGTCCCAGGGTCTTCCGCAGCTTCATCTGTATCTGTTCTTCAGAAACGTAATCCGGAATGTTGAATATTATTATCCTTTTCTTCCTTATGCTTGCAGTCTTTACCTGTATTGCTTCTCTAGCTTCTGAGTTGCTGTTGATTGTCTCCTTTATCTTCTGAGCCTCCACTTCGTTTTCACAGATAAGCTTGACTCCGCTCTTTATCCGTTTCACTTTCTTCACGCTGTCATGGTGTTCCGAGGTTGTCTCTATTATTTGCTTCTCTACGTCTTCTGTTTCTCTTTCTGTGGTGGCTTGGATGATCAGGGTGGATGTGGCCGCCTTGACCGCTTCCGCGTATCCCCTGGGGGGCTTGGTTTGGGTCCTGGTTACCATCTCCTCCCTGCTTTCTTCTGTTGTTGGACCAGCCGGTGGTACCGCGTCGGGCTGACGCAATTCTTCAACCCTTACGTTGGCCGTCTGCATTCTGATTTCCATTTCCATAATAGTATTGAATATCACATTTATGCAGCTGTCCATTACCTTGCTTGTACCCGCTGGGATCCTTGAGCATCTGTGTTGGACCGCTTGGAGAAAGTTGATAGCTTTTATGGCTTTTTCCACCTCTGGACTCCTTTGTCTTCCTAAATCCGGATCCTGATCACAGAACTCGAGTATCTGTTGCCTGAGTCTCTTTCCTTCTTCATCTTGTAGCGAGCACTGTCTTGTGATTCTTGCTTGTTCATCTTCTTCTACTTTGTTACTCGCCTTCGTGCTTTTTTCATCTTCTGAGTATTCCGTATCGCTGTCACTGCTACTGATTTGTACTGCAAAATGCTCGTTGATTTTCTGTGTTATATCCATCATTACTTTCTTTGCTTCCGACTTTTTCTTGGTCCTCTTGATGTCTGTTTTCTTTTCTGATTGATTTTCGGGCGTAACCGAGACCATCGAACTCGCTCTGGTAATGCGGCTGCTACTTGTTATCAGGCCTGTGGATTTTTTTTGTAATCCTGACTGTTGCGAAAGTGACTTTGTGCTGGTAGTTAACCTGCCACTCTTGGCCAAGGGCATGGTGGGGGATGCTACTTTAGTCTTAGACATATTTAAGAGCATCCCACGTTTCATGGGGATAGATGTTAGTGTTATATGTATGAGATGTCCAGGGGTATATGTGAATGAAGAGAGTATTATACGTGACGTTCAAAATGTGCTTGTTGATTTATGTTTTATACTTGTTAGATACTGATGCTATGAATTTCGTAATTTAAAGCGTATAATGCTTATTGTGAGTTAAGGTTGTGCATATGTGTGTGTGGGGGATACTATTGGAAAATCTGGCTTAGTAGTGAGCCCTTTAGTAGTGATCTCCTTCTTTCTGAAATGAAAACGGCTCTAAATTGAGACTTTTTTTTCCCCCTTAGTGAGGCACCTGTTGCTATATCCTTTGTTATCTAAAGAATGTCCTTGGAGAAAGATGGTTGAATGACAGGGGGTGGGTTATGACTAAGGCTGGTATGCTATTGTACTAGTGTAGTAAGAAGGAATGAATAGGTGGGGGAACTCTGGAATTTAATCTATTGTGCTGAGCTAGAGGAGCTTTTCTTAGGAAATTGCACCGGCTTATTGTGAAGTAAGTGAAATTTACTTTAGCCTCTATAGAATCACTGAATTTTCGAATAAGTTGAGGAAATTATTAATTAAGAATATTTAGGGTGATGTTAAATTAGGATGACTGGGTAATAATTAACTACTAATGGGGATGTATATTCTACTGTTGATAAGCGTAAGATAGTTTGATGTGTATTGATTGGATTATTATTGTATTGTTTTTACTGATATGCTGAATTCTTTGTTATGAACGATGAAACTAGTTGGATTTAACTGATGCTGTACTATTTAATACTATAGAATAGGCGAGGGAGCACAGGCGCAAGCGTCCCAGTGACGATAAATGCGAATGGGTTTCTGGCCAGCGGAGGGGGGGGGGGCAGGAAACTTAACGATATAATATTGATAAAAGAGAAAAATTACCTAATGTAAAAGAAAGAAAAATTAAATTAAAAAGGAATGGAGATTATTGAATAATAATAGTTAAAAGTAAAATCTAGCAAACTCGCGCTCTAATATAGGGTAATTATAATTAAAAAAAAAAAAAAAAAAAAAAAAAAGGAAACTATCACCCTACGTTCTGGTCCATTTGGAATTACTATAATTTTGTGCACCAGAACAAATTCCGAAATACTGACTAGAAATTAATTACTACACCCCAATAAATTGGGGGGGGATGGGTTGAATGGGCCTACCACGCGATGGGGCACGAGTGTAAATTATTTCTCGTACCCCGACTGATCGTCACCAGACCCGTGACGGGGGGCGCATGCGTTACTACACGTGGCATATATCGTCTGCACCTCCCTGGCTGGGCGACCGCCACCAACCCGGCTAACCTATGGGATACTTACGTCATGTGCTCCTTTCCGCCAGGCCTCCTGGTCTTCTTACATCCTCTCGATTGTGATGTTACCTAGAAAAACTGTAAGAAGACTAAGCATAATTAGTAGCATTCATAAATATAACACAACAATACTTTTTTTTCAATTAATTCACCACGTGGTGATGCGTCCTCCCTTGGGGGAGCCTCGGTCTCGATCAAGGCCGGAGAATTCTTCGAGCGCTGCCCTTTTTCTACCGGGCGTTGGACGTTTCTTCCTCCGCTGGATTACGGTGGGACTTTACGGTCTAATTACACCGTGCTTTTCTTAATTAGTTAAATAAATCACTAATTAGTTGAGGAAAACTCTTTAAACTGGCATCATCTTCTTCTTCTTGATTGAGGCTATCCGAATATCTGACTTGTTGTGTCTTACGACCAAAATTTCGGGCTCAGCTTTTAAAAATGCAGGAGCGCAAAAAGCATGTCTTCTCTCGTTGAATGCCGGGAGGAAACTTCCAAACGAAATACTTTCGTTCCATGCTGGATGAAAAATCTCTCAATCAATTAAAGGAGATCATCAAAATTTTTATTATTGATTTTAAAGTAATGAATTTTGGTGTACTATTTAAGAATCTCTTTGTAAGGAATAATTAGCAAAAAAATTCACTTTTTATTAAAAAGTATATTTTTTATGGGGATTTTTATAATTTTTTTTTTTTTTTTTTTTTTTTTTTTTTTTGTCGAAAAATACACTTTTGAAAATTACTACTCCTCATTCAATTTTCAGTATTTTGGTATTTCTAAATTTTCTTAAATAGTGTTATAGTATATGGAAAAGACTTAGGGAGAGATATTTTTAATTTTCTATTTTAATCAGCTAAGAAAAAAAGCTAGAAATTACGCATGGTAAATTTCCTTAAATTCGTTATAATTTTCATGTTTACCAATTTATGTAAAATTTTCAGAAATAGATAAAAAAATATCTCTCCTTACTTTAGTTGCAATTTTTTTTAAGATTCTAAAAACATAAACACTTTGTTTCTAAACCATTTTACCACTGAGCCTTAGTACTTTGAACTTAGGCAAAATACGGAAAAAGTAATTTTCAGGAAAACACATTTTAAATGGCCGTTAGTCCTTTAAACTCTAGTGACTACAATTAAAAATTGACTACAATTAATAGTGCTCATTTGCTACCTGCAACAAGTGTGCCCGAGTTCTGAAATTTTGCATGGATATTCGCAAATATGTATTTTATCGTTTTCTGAGATTAAAAAAAATTGAACTTTTGGTGATTTTTGGTCGAAAATGGGGTTCGGGTCTCCCTTAACTTCTATGAGGAAAATTGTTTGTGGCACATTTCCATAATGTTGCTACACTTAAAACATAATACAGTTTATTGATATCGCCATGATAAACCGCAATATGCTTTCACAGGAATATAAAAATCTGACATACATAGTTCGTTTACAAGGATGCACAAATAACTATTATATTATGATCTATAGAGGTAAATTCTTTGTAATAGGAGATAGTGAAGTAACGATGTTTTAAAAATGATGATATTATTATGGATCATTCTGGGAAATATATTTTCATGTACATTTAAATATTTATCAGAAAATTAATAGTGAAAGATACAGTTTGAAAAAAAAACTGTGTCTATGGCTAACACTAATGCTCCCATATTGATAAACTTTACGTGTCCTTACAAACTCTAATTTTATAAATCCCTTTCCTTCTGTTTAATTATTTTTAACTTTAAACAGCATTAGAAGTTCTTTTGTATGAAAAATACATTTGTTAGAACATATTTAATGGGTTCATTTAATATTTCAAATGAATGTTTTCTAAAATTCCATTATGGACGAAATGTCACAAGAATAAAATTTGTTTTGCAATTCAAATTCAAATATGCATTAATTAAATGTAATTTATGCGTTATCATATGATTTGAATGCCTTATCATCTTTAAAAAATATATAATTACGCTTCTATACTCTGCAATTTCAATTTCTATATTTTTAAATAATTCAAAAAATATTTTTGTCAGGTACAATTTTTGAATATTGCATTATCCAACTGTCCAAAGAGGATCAAAATTTTCATTTATTATCAAGCCAAGTGAAATACCATTTGTTAAAAATTGCATATAATTTATGTGATTAGAACACAAACATTTTTAAGTGGTTGCATCATATTTAAGCAATATATATTTTGCAATAAAAGAGTTGGGAGTATTTATAAATAATTTTTTAATGGTCAAAAAACTTTTAATGAACGTTCCTATATTAATTATAAAAGTTTGAATACATATAGTCCATTCTACATGCATTGCACGCAAAAAAAAAAAAAATGTTTACGGGGATGGTTATTGTGATCCTTAATTGCTGGCATTGTGTTATCCATCCTATATGCATAACCATTTTCAAGTATTTTTAGTGCATTATGTTCTGTCTAGGAATTCTTTTTTTTTTCATTTATAGGAAATCAGGTTCACCTTCATTTGTTAGGAAATACATGGGAGCAAAATATTAAAATGCGAAACCTGAATATTATTATTAACTTTGATAACAATAAAGATATTTCAAAGAGTTACCTTTCTGAGTGTGAAATATAATTATATCTTAGGAACTGATGGATATGGATACCATTCACACACAAACAGCATTAAAATGTTCAGTTTTTCAATTTACATGAAATCATATAATACAAAACAAGGTACATCAAACACATTTCGTTTAAACATCATTCTTAGTTAGAAGCTTATATACAGGGTGTCCCAGAAGTAATGGGTCAAACTTTAAGGGGAGGTAGGGGATATCACAAGGATTCAAATATGCACAGCAATCCATGTATGGAAACGCTTTCCTGGCGTGGTAGTGACGATACAAAACACAAGAAAGAAAGGACACGAACGGGGAAAGAAAGCATGTTTATTATTCTTGGTGCAGACAATACTGGGAAGTGCTGTGGAACTTTTTACACACATCGTGGCAACTGTTTGGGATGTTCGGGACTTTCTTGGTTTTTTTCGAGATCATTAGATCATTCATGCGCTTGTAGATGCGCTGCATGCATCAAGGCCCGGGATCGTAATTTTACACCTGCTATAAACACCTGTTTTTATGACGATTGTTGTCTATTTAATGTTCTTTTTTCTTAGTTTTTTGCTGCATTAAGTATAATGAACATGTTTTCTCACCTTATTAGTGTCCGGTGTTTCTTGTGTCGTCCCTACCGTGCCAGGAAAACGTTCCCGACCATGGGTTGTTATGTATAACAGAATCCTTGTAATATACCCTACCCCCCCCTTAAAACTTGTCCCAATATTTCTGAAACACCCTGTATAAAAAAAATCGGGATTGAGATTGGGGTGACAAGCCATTTATCTTAGATTGAAAAATGAGTTGTTAACTTGATTTTCCATTCAAAAATGCTTGTTTAATGTGTTTTACTATCTCTGTAAATTTGTTATATTTTTTTATGAGAAAGACTTTTTTTGTATACCAGGATACACGCACGCGATAAAATTCTAATTCCAAGTGAACCATAGAAACATAATAGAAATAATATAATTTTGGAAATAATTTTATTGGTTTTTATTAATTGTTATTTGCAATATAACTTTCTATTGTCTCTATTGAATACGAATAAAAATTTAATGCTCTTTTCTTTTAATTATATTTTATAAACGCAAAATAAAAATTTTTACAAAGAAAAATTTAATTTGTTTTAAATCTTATAAATACAGTGGAACATTTTACTGCTTTTTATTTACATTATCTTCTGTACAGCAACATTAAAAAAAATTCTTTTTCAATCGAAGTATTTTAGTTTAAAAATATTTAAAAAAACACATAAAAGAAACCACTTGCTTTTATTTAAGTGAATCAAATCAGTAAACCCACAGGAAAAGAATATTTTTTTTGCACAAGATGGTATATGCAGGAGTAGTTTTACATGCAATCTTAAAAAGATATATACTTAGCGTTTGTTCTTTGAGTTTCAAAAACTATCTATATCGAAACCATCAATCAAATAAAGTTTGGAAGAGATTCCCGAAAGAATACGGAGAATGGGTATTAGGGAATTCCTTTAAACATTCCATATGCTTATTAAAGATATTAAATAAAAGAAGATGAATATTTTTTTTCGATCTAAAACGATAATAATTACACCTTCTGTCGAATAACAAAAATCATAAAAAATGTGGATACAATTGATTTACAATTAACTTATTAATAAAATAAGTGCTAAGAAAATGTATAAAACAAACGCGCATGGCTTTACCATTTGGAGATAGGCACCATTTATTTTAGGCTGATAAATGGACTGTTGATTTGATTTTCCCTTTTAAATAGTTTGTTTATTGTGTTTTACTTCCTCTGTAAATTTGTTGTTATTTTATGCCTTTTTATATACCAGGATACACACGCACGCGATAAAATTTTAATTCCCTTGTGAACTGTAAAAATGTGATACAAATAACATAATTTCGGAAATCATTTTATTGGTATTTATGAATTGTTGTTTGCAAGATAACTTTTTATTGTCTCTATTGAATAAGAATAAAAATTTAATGCACTTTTCTTTTAATTATATATTTTTTAAATGCAAAATAAAAATTTTCACAAAGAATAATTTAATTTGATCGAAATCGTATAAATACAGTGGAACATTTTAATGCTTTTTATTTGCATTTGCTTGTGTAAAGCAACATTTTAAGAACTTCTATTACAATCGAAGTGTTCTTAATTTGAAATATTTAAAGAAACACATAAAAGAAACCACTTGTTTTTATTTAAGTGAATTAAATCAGTAAACCCATAGGAAAAGAATGTTTGGTATGTACAGGCGTAGTTTTACATGCAGTCTTAAATATATATATATATATATATATATATATATATATATATATAGCGTTTGTTTTTTAACTTCTAAATCTATCTACAGTCGAGTCTCTATATAACGAAATCCACCGTTCCAGTAAAAAAATCGTTATATAGAGACATTCGATGTATAGAGAATGACGTTAAAAATCGTATTTAACGTGTGAAATTTGAACAAATATTGTTGTTGATCTTTTGAATTAAGAATTCGGAATGTTTAAAAGTAAATATTAACCTAACATTTTATTTCTTATTTATTTAAGCTGTTTCAAAAAAGAGAACAGACATTTATTTGAAAGCTTAATGAAAATCAAATAAGGAAGACTTGCATTAATTTCACACGAAGAAATCTGTAATTTTTTGTTGTTTTGATTTTAAAATTGTTCCACTCTCAAAGCTCAAATTTTAGCAAGGAATGAAGAAGTGTAGTTAACATTTTCCTCCTTTTGAAGGTCTCTCTTATGTGCCTCTTATTGATTCCTCTCTTACATATGTATCAATCCAATTGACACTGTTTTGAGAAGAATGTGGAAATGTGTGTGGGAGGTGGAATGAATTCGTTGGATTTAAAGAACAAGGAGAGAAGTAATATAAAAAAAAACTCAGCAGTGGCGATAAATCAAAAATAGGTGATGGAAAATTGATTTCATATGATTTCGAAGCTTTTTAAAACTGAATAAATTAAGACCACTTTATGAAAAATTTCGTTATATGGAGATAGATATTTCGCTATATAGAGACTGTTTTTAATGTAATCATGCGAAAAGGGGACCGTTCCTACTAAAAATTCGTTATATAGAGAAATTGGATGTATGGAGTTTCGTTATAGAGAGACTCAACTGTATATAGAAACCATTAAGTAAGTAAATTTTCGAATAGATTGCCGAAGGGATTTAGAGAATAGGTATAAGGGAATTGCATTAAATAATCCATATGCTTTATTAAAGATGTTAAATAAAAGACGATGAATATTTTTTTTCAATTACAACAAAAAAAATAATGATTACATCTTCTGTTGAATAATAAAAGTCACAAATAAACATAAAGATACAATTTATTTACAATTCATTTATTAGTAAGATAAATGCAAATAAAATGTTAAAACCAAATGCATACGTCTTCATCGTTTAAGGACGCAAATGTTACTTTAATGGCGATTCTGAACATATTTTAAAATATTTTTTTATTTATTGAGTTAAAATTTTGAAATTGATTTTGATAGTTAACCCATTAATGCTTGAATTATTTTCTTCGTTAAAAATCAAATTTTGCAAATTCAAACCACTTTTAAAACAAGAATAACTTTTATTTTAATTTATCGAGAATTTTGTCTCGAGAAAGGAAGTATTTATTTATCCTCCTTTTTACTGGTGTGAAAAGTGCTTACTTGAATTTTTTTAAACTGTCCCAAAAATGGGACGCTGGGTTAACAATATCTAATGGGTTAACAACAACCACTAATGGGTTAACAATATCATTTGAAAATAAAAAATGATATATTTTGTTATAATTTAAAAATAAAACTCAAAAAAAAAAAAATCTTTAAAAAGTGACGTAATTTGAAGTTATTATAACTCGAAATTTTATTTGTAGAATTTGATCTTTATAGTTAAATAAACATAAATATATATGCTTTAATTTTGATTTAGCATTTATAAATATAATATTTAAATAAAAATCTAAAATATTTAAATAAAAAAACATCTTAAAAAATCATATTTACAAAATTAAATATTCTTTTCAAATCAAAATAAAAAGAAAACAATTGAAATAGACATGTTCCAACTTTGAACATTTTATGTTCGACGGTCTTTAACTTATAATAATTAAAATACGAAAAATGGTGAAAAAAGCACCGTGAAGAAAAAAGCAGTTTCACAAGAAGTCGTTTTAATGACAACCATCCCTTGAAAGCTAGATTTTGAAAACAACTGATTCTAAAAAAATTATAAAATATGTTTCAATTAAGAAAGAAACATCATTTAAATATGAATTGAAATACATGCTACTATAGAAGAACATTTATACTTTTTAAACATTTTTAATAATTACTCATCGATTGTTGGTGATTACTATATTAGTCGTATTTCTATTAAAGATGACTAGCTAATTCTCGAAATTTTTATAGGACGAATAATAAGTTTTAAAATTTAAAAATAATTAACTGTTAGGTAATAATTACTGAATTTTAATTTTTTAAACTAGTAATTAGTGTTCTTCTTATAATTTAATTATAATTAAATGTAATTTAATTCTTTGAATTATTGCGTTTTCTAAGACATACTAGTGTTTTCGATTACACATTGGAAAATAATAGCTAATTCCCAATTTTTTTTTTTAATATTAATCATCACATTCGTAGAGTACTTTCACTTTCTGGTGAAAATATCACTGCTAGAGTTTTTAATTGTACATTGTCGTTAATAAATACCCACTGTTAGTTTTATTTAATATTAAATAGTTAAAAAACTGTAATTAATTGTGATTTCACTACTTTGTTTATTTCTTACATATTTTGAATTTATTGTTTACAACTTTCCTTAGATTTTTTTTACATTTTATGTTTAATGCTAGATTTTTCTTTTTTTATTGTCATGAAACAAACGGTATTAATAGGTTTATTTTAAATCGCCTGTCATACATGTCTATGAATTGTAAACACACTTACTTCCTTTTCGGTCTTATTTCTGTTTTCTAAGATAGCTACGTAAATTATACCCCACTGACTCAAGCACTTAAATGGAACACAAATGGCTTGTAATCAATTCCCACCCCATGTGATCAATGGTGTATCTCGCTATTTTGATATACTTGTTTCACATTTAATGTATATTTTTCGTATATCAGTTTTCTTGGAGGAATTACTTTGATTCCGCTTGCATAGTTATATATATCTTCATGAAGTTTGTAGTGGATAATACAATTTTGTTTTGGGGGAGATATAAGATATTTGCACATTTAAATAATAATAATAATAATAATAATAATAATAATAATAATAATAAAATAAAGTTTGTGTTCATTATTATAAGGACTGAGGATCGTTAAAAAATAAATAACAAATTCCAACTTTGTTTTAAAAATGATTAAATTGTGAAGAGTTTAGTTGTTTTTCTATTCTAGATATTTGTCATAAAATTTTGAATAGCTTTTCTTAAACATATAAAGGTTTGAAATATATGTAATATTTAAATGCTTATAATTTATGATATGTTAAATTCCACAAAAGATTTTAGATTTTTTGCTAATCTTAATAGATCAAATTTTTAAAAATTTCTTTAAATGCTGAGAAAAGTTTAATAATGATTAAAAAATAAAAAGGCTGAGTAAAAATTTAAATATTTAAAAATGTTTAATTGAGATTATTAAATTATAATTACAGGTATGTTTAAAAAATACTTAAGGAGAAAACAAGTATAGCACATTTTGACCATCCAATATTTTTATGGTATAATTTTTAATGTATAAAATGCACAAAAAAGTTTGTTTTTGTTCTTTGACTATTTAAAATTTAAAATATAAGTATGCATTTACCAATCATACGTTATTCACCATTTCTTATCATATTTGTTACTTTTATTCACGAATGTATTCACTTCTAAATAGCTAGTTAGTATAAAATAAAAAAGTACGCATAAAAGTAGATTTAATGATTCTTTCAAAATGCATGCCCAAATATTGAAGAGCTAGAATTTCTTTTACTTCAAGTATCACTAATATCATTCAAATTTATATTATTGCATTTAGTGCTTGCTTTATCACGTAAAAAAAAAAAAAATATGAAAAAAGCGATGCCCGTATGATGCCTATATTAATTGAGTTTTCTGTAAAAATATTCGCATGAAATGTAGCAATATTTCATTCGCTAAAAGCTTTACTACATATCATTTGTAAATCGGTAATATTGAAAAAAAACTTTTTTTAAAAAACATGACATGTAACGGCTTACACGAGAATGTCATGTCCAATTTTCTTCAAATATATTTTAATACTTAATCGGAGAGATTTTTCCTATAATCGAATTTCAAACTGAATTTCCTCTAATAGATAGTCTTTTTTAAGAAAGGAGGGTATAAATTCAGATTTATAAATGATGTTTCTCTAAAATCAGTTCTATTGAAAAATTAATAGGATGAAATTTATTGAATGAAAAGTTATTTTAGCAGACAATAATTACAAATTTCTTCAATTTTCAGATTTTCTGTTAAATAATTTTTAACATTTAATTTTTTACTTACTAATTGACGATATATTTGTTTAATAAAATATTTTTAAGTATCTTTATGTAATTGTATCGACATTGGGCAGCTTGAATATCTTTAGTAAAAATGTTGTTGTTTTCATTATATTATTTACTTTGTTAATGAAATGTTCTTTTTGTTGTTTTATGTAATATGGTGATAAAAGGCAACATTTAAAGTCTATTTTTAACTTTTATTGGATGTTTTAAATGTTTTAAGAATTTGAATAACGAGATCAATCATTACGTGTTTTTAACTGGGAATTTAATAAAGACATAATTCCTAAGTGAATGGCTATTTTCGTTTTCGTCTGTGATACGTGGTGATTAATTTCTAAGGAAAATGTGTTCTTTCCAATTTCATATAATACAAAATTGCATTTATATTTGAAAGTGCGACACACAATCTAAGAATTGAAGAATTTTGGACATCACAAACATTTATTGTATGAAAACATCATCAGACACATGTAACACGATTAATAGGATCACTTTGAAACTCTATTGTGGCTGACATTTTGAAACGGTCTGTTTTTTTTGTCCCATATTGACATGCGTATTTATGAATCGATTTGGATGTATCTTAGTGTGTACATAGGATATATCGATGTCTGAACCAAATTCGTTGACCAGTTTCATCCGCCATCTTGTTTAAAAATGGTGGCCATTTAAATTTTTTTCAAATATTTAAATTTAAAATTAAGTACAAGAAATTAGAAATTGAAAATATTTTTCTTCCACATGTTTGACTTTGAGACAAAGATTCCAGAGCATTTTTTGTTTTATCAAGAAGATGTTTGAAGACACATACTACACATATATTTGCATAAAACACCTTGATTAACGCGTACACCAATTTAAGGGTCAGCGGCGTGACATTTCTTATGGCCGGTTAATTTAAAACTTATCTAGGGGTAAGAAAAGTTGTTCCGTCCAAGGAATCAATAGAAAACAGCCCCCTCTGGGCTCTAAAAAGCATAGCGGAAGGAAAGGAGAGTTACGAAAGTATCTTTTTAACTGTGTATCGTTACTTACAGTTGTTTTATATAATGCTAATATTTATCATAAAATTGTATTTATTAAATAATCAAGTAATTTCTTATTGTTCTTTTTTAACAGTTTTTAGAAGTATTTTAAGATTTGTTTAAGGAACTTAAAACACAAGAATTTCTTTTGAAAAATAATAACCTTTATAAAAAAAAATATT
Organism: Maratus speculifer; assembly: GCA_964019185.1. NCBI lineage: Eukaryota > Metazoa > Arthropoda > Arachnida > Araneae > Salticidae > Maratus > Maratus speculifer. Next base: position 350,259,560 of record OZ025290.1, on the reverse strand, counting down.
GCCTGAATATTTATATAATTTTAAATATAAACTTATAAATACAAACAGATTTTTATTTTTTCTAAACATTACGAAACTATAAGAAAAGACTATTTTTATGGGTTCTTTTTTAATAAAAATGGCACGTTGTAGGTTTCTGTGAAGTAAAAGACGACGTAAATAGAGCTCAAGGTTGTCATATATGTATATAAATGAGAGCATGTGAGAAACCTTTAAATTTATATCAGTAAAGCCAATTTCATAAGTTTTAATTAACCATTTTTATGTTAGAATCTAAATAGTTTTTTTAGATTTTCATAGTTTTTTATGGATGATTTTATTTAATAATTATGATCTATTATTTCTTTTTCAATAATCAATTCGTTGAAAGTTTTATTCCAAGTTTAGATATTTTTTCATCTGTGTAATATACACATAAAATGTAAACTTTTTTTTCTGTTTAATACAAAACTAGATTTATTAAATTAGAATAACTGCGACATTTTTGGGCTTAAAAATTAAAAAAATATGTTTATTTATTTATTTAAAAACAAATATATTAAACAAGGGTGTATTGACTTGACGTCCAAAAAATGGCTTCCTTTGTATAAAGAAATGAAAAAAACAATAGGGCAATGTAGCCGTTGTATTAGCAACTTTTACGAGTTTATTCGTAATTATTCATATTTTAAGGCAAAAATATGTCCGTGAATAACGGTTAAGTCACATTTGCAACAATTTAACAACCTGTTTCCGTTTTTTTTTTTTTTTTTTTTTTTTTTTTTTTTTTTTTTTTTTCAAATTGCGGGTAAAGGAACTGAGGAAGTTGTCACAAGATGGTGGCTGTTTTTTTTTTAAATTACCGTCAGTAGAAACTTTAACCAATAAACATGGATTGAAAATTTCTTCTTAATTAAGATACTTGTGGGGGAATTTCATCAAACAAACACGATCAAAATATTCTATTTCATGTTACCGAGGTCAGTTACTAAGTAACAGGAGGCTGACTTTGTTGTCACAAGATGGAGGATATTTTTGTTTAAATGAAATCAACATTTTTCATTACTGTCAGAGAAAATTTTAACCAATAAACTTGGATAGAAAATTTCGTCTTATTTAAGAGGCTTATGTGTGAGAAGTTCATATTAGAAACACGGTAAAAATATTCTACTTCGTATTACCGAGGTCATTTACCAAGTAATCACCTTACTGATAATTTATTTATTAGCAATGACAGAAGGCTGGCTTTGTTGTCACAAAATGGAAGCTTTTTTTTATGAAATCAAAATTTCTGATTACCGTCAGTGGAAGCTTTAACCAATAAACTTGGATAGAAAATTTCGTCTTATTTAAGAAACTTGTGTGTGGGAAGTTCATCAAACAAACACTATAAAAATATTCTACTTCATGTTACCGAGGTCAGTTACCAGGTATTATAATTTATTTATTAGCAAATACAGGAGGCCAGCTTTGTTGTCACAAGATGGAGGCTCTTTTATTTTTTAATGAAATCAAAATTTCTCATTAACGTCAGAGAAAACTTTAACCAATAAACCTGGATAGAATTTTTTTTCTTTTTAGAGAAGCTTATGTGTGGGAAGTTCATCAAACAAATACGAAAAAACTATTCAACTTTATGTTACCAGGATCAGTTTCCGGGTATTATAATTTATTTATTAGCAATGACAAGAAGTTGGATTTGTTGTCAGAATATGGTAGAACTGCTACCGCGGAAGTAAACTTTTACCAGTAAAAATAAACATATGTTTTTGCTATTATTTTTTATTGAACTTTTCTATTAATAAGAAGTAAAAATAACGGGAAAGTTTCTATTTAAATTTATCGGTGGAACTTTGTCTTCTAGGTAATTAACTCCTGCGAAGATGGTTGCAATTGAAGCTTCATTGTTTTAAGGGTATAATATCGTGTGGGTTCGAATTACTTGTACTGTAATTCCACCAGGGAAACAACCTTTATAGTTCCATCATTTATTTACACTATATTACAATAGCCGCTCTCGCAGCATCCGAAAAACAAAACATTCTTACATCTCCGATCTTATTTGGCCAACATGCATTGCCTCACAAAACAGATTATGGTATCGTTGCGCAATCTACATTTAGGAAGTGGTACTATTCGAAGATATCACACCCCTCTCCTCATAGTTCAAACGAACTACAGGCAATCTTGGTCTATTGCTTCTTCGAACTGGAACACTTTTCTTCGGGTCCTCATTATTATTTTTAGTCACAGTGTCCTTTACAGATATATCTGTCATAGCATCATTTTTATTACTCACAACAGTACCTGTTACAATATCATGTGAAGGCTGAGATTTGTTTGGTTCCATAATATTCTCATTATCACGTTGGTCTTTTATTTTTCCATTAATCTCAGAAAAACGGTTTTTATTAACCCTTTCATAATTATCATAAGCATTGTAATTTTTACCACTATAACCCATATTTTCAACTCTTTCTGACATTTTTTTGTTATTGTGGTCATTTTCTTCAATTCTTTCAGATTTTTCGTAACTTATCTCTCTGTTACGTCTCAACTGATTTACATGACGCTTACACATTATTCCGTCACATCTATGTACTAAAACCCATCTACTTCCTAATAATTTTATAATTTTTCCTTTTACCCATTTCTCCCCCTTTCCAAAATTTTTAACAAAAACTAATTCATGAAGCTTAAATTTGTGCAGGGGTTGCTGTATTTTAGGTTTTGATGGTAATACCAAATGAAGGGCTGTTCGAATTGGCCGTCCAAACATTAATTCAGCAGGAGTTTTACCAGTCACCGAATGAGGAGTTGAATGATTTTCTAACAAAAGTCGTGCAATTGATAATGATATGTCATTTTTATCCAGTTTCCTAAGGCAATTTTTCACAGTTTGCACGTATCTTTCCGCCTGTCCGTTCGACGACGGATGATATGGTGGAATAGGTGTATGCTTAATTCCATTATTTTTAAGAAATTCCTCAAATTCCTCACTTGTGAACGCAGATCCATTATCACTGACTAATTCTACTGGTAATCCAAATGTCGCAAAAATTCTTCTCAGTACTCTAATAGTATTTCTACTATCGGTCCTGGGCACTACTTCTACTTCTAACCATTTCGTATAAGAATCAACTACTATTAAAAAAAATTTCCCTTCAAACAGACCTGCATAATCTATGTGAATCCTTTCCCAGGGTAATTCAGACTTCCATTCTAAGGGTTTCATTTTTGGATTATCCCTCGCACACATTTGGCATCTACTACATGAATTTACCATTTGTTCAATTTCCTTATCCATGTTTGGCCACCAAACCACCCCTCTAGCTTTAGCTTTCATGCTAGACATACCCTGATGAACAGAATGCAACAATTTCAATATATATTCTCTACCTTCCTCTGGCACAATTACTCTATGCCCCCATAATAGACAATTTTCTAAACAGGAAATTTCATCCCTTCTACGAAAATAAGGTTGATATTCTTCTGCTTTAACCTTTCGAGGACACCCATGTAGTACCCACTCTAAAATTTGTTTAGTTACAGGATTTTCAGTTGTCCACTTTGCAATCGTTTTAGAAGTAACGGGCCAATCATTATTATTTGAAACAAACATTATTTCAGCAGGATTACTAACTATATTTACAGTTTCTGGGAGAGGTAATCTACTTAATGCGTCCGCATTTTTATTATTTTTACCTTCGCGATACTCAATTGTATAATCATATCCTGCTAACATAAGCGACCATCTCAGCATTCTAGGTGATAATGTACCAGGTACCTTTTTAACAGGATCAAACAATCTAATTAAAGGTTTGTGATCTGTTATAATTTTAAACTGTTTACCAGCTAAATATTGGTGAAATTTAGTAACACCAAATATTACAGATAAAGCTTCTTTATCTATCATTGCATAATTTCTTTCAGTTTTATTTAAAGTTCTAGAAGCATAAGCTATGGGTTTCTCTTTACCCTCAATAATATGGCTTAATACAGAACCAATGCCATATTCTGAAGCATCACAGTTCAAAACAATATCTTTGTTAACATCATATAATTCTAAAACAGGTGATGTACATAATAATTCTTTAACTTTTTGAAATGCTTTATCATGCTTTTCTGACCATGTCCACTTAACATTATTATCTAATAATCTATGTAAAGGTTCTAAGACATCTGAAATATTAGGTAGGAAGTTTCTATAATAAGAAATTAAGCCTAAAAATGAACGCAATTGTGACACATTATTTGGAATAGGTGCATTCAAAATAGCATTAACTTTTTCTGGCATAGGTCTAATTCCTTCCTGAGAAATTTTATGTCCTAAATAGCAAACTTCCGAAACCATAAATTTTAATTTTTCCTTATTTAATCTTATACCATGCTCAGAAAAGCATTTCAGAACACTTTCAACTCTTTCAGAATGTTCTGATTCATTCCTAGCACTTATGATTACATCATCTAAAAATACACCAACATACTCATATTTTTTTAATATATTCTCTATTTTTCTCTGGAACATTCCAGGAGCACACTTTACGCCAAAAGCTAATCTTAAAACATTAAATAATCCTTTATGAGTATTAATAGTTAAAATTTTACTACTTTCATTATCTACAGGTTGTTGTAAATAAGCATCTTTTAAATCAAAAACAGTAAAGAATTTTCCACCTGACAATTTAGAGAATAATTCTTCCATCCTAGGAAGAGGATAATTATCATTTTCTGTATTTGCATTTACTGTGGCTCTATAATCACCACAAATTCTAACAGTACCATTTGGTTTTGGAACAATTACTATAGGACTAGCCCAATCTGAATGATCAACAGGTTTCAAAATACCCTCTTTTGTTAATCGTTCCAATTCCAAATCAGTAGCTCTTCTCAAAGCAAACGGAACAGGTCGAGACTTAAGAAAAACTGGTTTTGCATCCCTTTTCAAATTTATTGAAACGGGAGGACCTTTTATTGTACCGATCCTGTCAGCAAAAACATTTGGAAAATTTCTAATTAAATCATCTTTCGAAATACTTTTAATCATATTTACATTAGGCCAAAATAATTTTGATGCTTTTAACCAAGTTTTTCCAATTAGACTCGGACCTTCTTCTTTAATAACTAACAATTTTAAATCAGGTATACAATATTCATCAACAAAAACATCTACTTTTAACTCACCTAATACAGTTAAAAAATCTTTAGTATAAGTTTGTAACTTAACTTTAGATTTAATTAAAGGTAGCTTACCTGAGAACAATTTTTCTGCCACATTTTTACTTACAATCGTATGCGCCGCCCCGGTGACAATTTCAAATTTAACATTCACCCCATTTATTTTTACATTTTTTTGCCATGTTACACTATTGGAGTTGTTGTCCACACAATTAAAACAATATTCCTCTTGAACAGTTTTAATTTTACTGTTTTTGTTCTGTTTATCATTTTTCATCATAAATTTTCGATTCCTACAACAAATTCTTAGGTGACCAAATTTGTGGCACAGATGGCACTCGGCATTCTTGAAAGGGCACATTTTAGGATTGTGGTGTTTCGCACATCTGAAACAAGGTTTCTCAGACGCGAATTTTTCTTCTTTGGGCTTAAATGGGTGAGAGAACTTTTCTGGTTTCGGTTTCTCCGCTCTAGCGTGCACTTGGTTGACAGCTGTACTTTCGCCTATATGTAGTGATTTCACACCGGCTTCCGCAGATTCAAAAGATTCTGCGATCTCCACCGCAGTCTGGAAATTCAATTCCTTACAATCGAGCAGCTTTTGTTGTATCTTTTCATCTTGTATTCCGAATACAAGCTGGTCACGCAGGCGGTCATTTAAGGTGTTTCCGAAATTACAGAATTCAGACAATCTTCTAAGTTCTCTTACAAACTCAGCTATGCTTTCCCCTGTCTTTCTAAGACGTTTCTGAAATTTAAATCTTTCTACAATTTCACTTGGACAAGGAGAAAAATGTTCTTTAGCTTTTTTTAAAAGATCTTCATATTTTATCTCCTTTAACGTCTTCGGGACAATAATGTCTCTTAAAATTGTAAATGTTGTCGTACCAACAGAACTAAGCAAAATATTCTTTTTCATTTCTTCATTCTTTATATTATTCGCACAGAAATAAAAATCCATTTTCTCAACATAAATAGTCCAAGGAACCTTTGAGTCATATTCTTCTAGCCGACCCAGTGAAATAATTTCTTTTTCAACAGCCATTTCTTTTCCCGGCGTTTACTTTTTTTTCACAATATTTTTCTTAACAAAATAAAATGGGTAAATAATCCCATCTTAGTCGCCACTTTATAATATCGTGTGGGTTCGAATTACTTGTACTGTAATTCCACCAGGGAAACAACCTTTATAGTTCCATCATTTATTTACACTATATTACAATAGCCGCTCTCGCAGCATCCGAAAAACAAAACATTCTTACATCTCCGATCTTATTTGGCCAACATGCATTGCCTCACAAAACAGATTACGGTATCGTTGCGCCATCTACATTTAGGAAGTGGTACTATTCGAAGATATCACAAAGGGTATGTCCAATACCGACAAAGAAATATGAAACTATTTCTTAGTAACACCATGCATTTAACCATCGGTAGTTTTATTTTAAAAATGCACTTTAAATACATTTTAATTGACACTGTATTCTAATTTACAGATTTCTATTTTAGTTTTTAACGTAATTTTCAAAACAGATTAAAAAAAAAAATATTTTTATAGCGTATAGCTAGATTAGCCAATCTTCACTTAAAACAATATATATAATTCAATGTCTGTTTCCTCCCAGTGTTCCATAACACAATTATCATTTTATCAATAAACATATAAGTAGAATAAAATAAATGAAACACACATTATACTATTAGACTCCTATTAGACTCCTAGGAGAATATTATCCTATGATGCTCTTGTTACATCGTTTTTGCAGCTTTTCTCGATCTTTCAAACAAATGTTCCTTTCTTGGGCCCGAAACCAGCTATCGGCAGCCTCTTTGACATCTTCAATGTCCCCATAATGACTACTTTATGGTGCTTCATCAAGTTTGGAGACAGACAATATTCTGAGCGTACTAGATCTTGTGAGTAGGAGGCTTTATTGAACAAATGGAAGCCCGTGGTCTTCAATTTGACAGCCTCAAAATTTGACGTATGTGTGGAGGTGCATAGTCATGCAATAGAAAGATCCTTCTGGTCAACTTTCCTCGGCATTTATCTTTGACGAATTTTCTCAAATGGACCAATAAATTAGCATAATGTTGCCTAGTTGCACTACAGCCTTGAGGTAGCTAATCCACCAACAAAATGCCTTATTTGTCACAGAAAACTGTAACCATGACCATTTAAGCCAGGTTCTTTGGCAAAATTTCTTCTCCCGCGAATACCGACTTTGATACCACTCTTTTGACTGTTCCTTGTTTTCTTAATCATACATGTTATACCAAATTTTTTTTTCAAAGTCTCTAACTTAGCCAACAAAGTCTTGCTTTGTTGACTTTTCCTGTCGGAACATGACGTCTCATACCTCCAAAGATATGAAATTTTCTTGTTCTTTTACCACCGCAATTTTCATTTGCAACAGAAAAAAATCTAATAATCAGAAACACCTGATATCATTAGAGTTACATAATAACATTTTAAACTTTCAATTGAGTCTAATATTGATTTTCTATTTCAACTATAAGTAATGAAAGCCAAGAACTTTTAACAGCATGCCCTCGTATGTTTGTTAGCTTTTTTGAAATTTGAGCATCATTTACATTCTAGAAACATGCATCTGAATATGAAACCAAGTCGAAATAACCAAGAAAATACTAAAAGAAAGTACTAAATAAGAAAATGGTAAAATTTTCAATGTGTATCGTAATGTTAGCTTTATTTAACTTTACAAGCTTTGCGATTAAAATAAGGCAAATATTACTACACGAAATTATGGATATTGAAGACTTAATTGTGATATTTTTCTTACTACTTGTTTGAATCGAAAGGTTTCATAATGCTAATGGAGTGAAACTCAAATAAATTCTTACATAATAAACAATATGATGTTTAGCTTCTTAATAAACAAATATGAATGTTAATATTTCTCGTTAAAACATCCGTTCTAATCTATTTTCAAACAGATTTCAAAATCGTTTATAAATGTATTGTATAAAATTTGCAGAAAATGTAGATTAACGTACTGTGCATTAATTTTGTTTAAGCCAGAATATCATAAATACTTTAAAGATTTGAAGTGTTTATTTTATCCTGTCGTTCAATTTACAAAATTTTTATTACGTGACTTCTTAAGAGGAAAATGACTTTAAATAAATTTGAAATAACATCTTAGGTTATTTGGAAAATAGAATCTTAAATGGAAATTTAATATAAACATCTCGAAGAGTTTAATGGGATTAGAGAAAATTTATTGAAACTCTTTCAATTTTCCATACATCAATACCATTTTGTTAAAGGATAATAATATTGAATTTTTTTTATTATTTAAGCAATTTTCTGCTGTGATATATTTATGAACTTTATTTTTAAAATTTTGTATAGGGGGAAAACATTTAAAACTCTATTCGGTAAAATAGTTTAAATTAAATATGGAAAAAGCTAGAAATATACTTTTTTATTAAATCAACTCATTTAAGATTCAATTCTTTTTCCAGGTAAAGGAAAACGATGAAATTTAAGACAAACTTTTATCCGATTTGCTAATATTTTCATGAGAAGAAAAATAGAAAGATTTTTTTTATTTCAGAATTCAAAATCTTTTACAGAATTTTTTTGAAGAACTTCGTACAATCTTAGCTGCTCTTAAATTTCCAACATTAGATTTTCGCACATTTATAAATCCTCCAACATGTAATATTCAAGACTTTTGTGGCATTAAAAATGCTTCTTTCTATATAGTCTTTCTATTGGATGATTAACTAATATAAGAAATTGAATGAATTCAGGAAAGAAGAAACACTATGATCCCTTTATTTTCTTTTTAATTAATCAATTTTTTAGGAGGAAAATTGCTGTGTAAGAGATAATCCCTTAGATATGTTTCACCATTATGTAACTTTAACTGTAAAATAAACGTGTATTGTTTACAAAATGTTAGGATATTTTCTTTAAATATAAGTCTTAAATTTTAGTCTATGAGAAAATCATTTTTCCAAATGGTTGTTGTAATTTTTTAGTTATTTGTTATTATTATGATTATTATGATTATTACTTTTTAAAAAGCGTAAATTTTGGTACATATGACAAATTATTTATTTAGATTAAAAATTATCGGAAATATTTTACTCATAATTTTAACATCAATTGCCATATGAAATGAATGCTTTTCCGTTGAAGTTGGAGCTAGTTCGTTTATATACACTTTGTCATGTACTGTAACAGCATTTTAGTAAGCAAAAAAGTAGGGATACTGTATTTTTTTTTTTTGGAGTGCTTTTAACCTCTTCAGACCTCAGAATTTATTTATGTACTTTTTAAATTTCAGTTATGATTTATATTAACAAACTGATATCTAATGAAGATTGAACGACGAAAAAAAAATAAAATTTATTTTTTATATATAAAATTTGGTGTTACACGTTCACACAAAAAGTACATTTTTGATTATTTTTTAAGGATTTTTTTTAATTTTACATTTTTGTCTTGCAAGACATTAAAAGACATAAAGTAAATATATACTTCATAATTTTTTATGACCAATTGACTATCTAAATGTTATATTAATGCACAGTAAAAATACTTATGTTTTCATTTTTGTACATTTCGTATATCTCTGCTACAAGCCATTGTTATACGTATAACACGTAGCTCGCTAAATAAAGCGCTGTAAGAAACAAATTGCTATTTTGTTTAGTTCTGCTATTTGTTAGATTTCATTCTTGCCAACTTTCCTCATTTTTAACATTATTTATATGCTTGAAAAAAAAAATTGTAAAGATGTGTATTCTATTATACATCAGGTCTGAAGAGACTAATTGAAAGATTACTCTCTTGTATTGTTCTATTACTCTCTTCTACATACTGTTGCGTATATAGGGTTCTTTTGATTTTATGGTTAGACAACTTCAAACTCTTGTCTCTTAGAAAAGTAGAAAATAATTTATTTACAGATCTTCAGAACAACAGGGTCTTCGAAACTCACAAATATTACTAGATATTCAAAAATAACTGTTCAAATCTATCGTACAAGTACAGATATAGGTCCCAGAGACTCTTTATACAACGTCTCAACAATAAATCACATTCAAAACAACGTACATAAAACTCAAACAAACTTGCTTAAACAATCCCCTAGTAGTTCACTCAATGACTGACTGATAAATAACAACAACAACATCTCGTATCGCTTTCCTTATTTAGTCTCGCCGCGTGCACTGGAAATTTCCACAAGCTTCTCGAAAACTGCAGAACACCACGGAATATCATTCAATGAATCAGTATATCTAAAGAAGGGGTTACCATAAAGAGGGAAGGGTTACCATCGCCAACAATCGCCAAGTTTTTCGCCAACTTGGCGATATATCACTAAATTTGGCGACCAAAATTAGTCGTCAAAAGTGACGCCAACTTGGCGATATCTGTAATATTTCGCCAAGCTGCCGTAGACATTCACTGAAAAATAATAGACAAGTTTGTTTGATAACAGATACAATGTTACAAAAACTAATATTAGTAAAGGAAAGGAGCTTAATAAGATTATTTACATTATTTTAGAGTACAAACACTAACTATTTACAAAATTCGTAACAATACATTAATTGCCAACGCAGATTAATTGAATTATTCGGTTTCCGGGAGATTTATAAATTTGCTAAATGTATAAAAGGTAGAAACATTTCTATTCGTATCTAAACTCAACCTTTTTAACATACAAAAATAATGAACAAGTATTGATAGAAAATCTGGAAATTCTCGTTACATTGAAATACTTTGTCTAATTTGTTGTAATCTTGGATATAAAAATAATTCTGCATTAATGGTTACATAATGAATTTCTTCGATGATCGTTATAATCAAGGCCAAGGTAGCCTTGGTTATAATAAGTAAGTTACTATAATGAATGTTCATCAATTGTTTGTATGCTGAATATGTGATACAAAGATGTACATTGATCGCGGAATTGTAAATCCATGCTTGCATGAAACATATAATTTCTAATCAAATCTCTTTCTAGCCTTGTGGCAACAAACCTCTTTATAACTCGATTTCTGACAATTTACTCGAGTTTTGTTTACATTGATGGAGGAAAGAGATAAATGGAGTTGCTGTATGCTGTAAAATCGGTTTGCAATATGATGCGCGTTATGACTAAAATTTAAATACTTTCATTCAGCCCAAACAAAGTAATTACGTGGAATAGGGACCGAGTTCTTTGCATCAGCCGTGCATTTTTTATCGAAATGAAAATGTTCTGCTTATATTTACACATTCTAAAGTGGCATTTAAGTCTGTTATAAATAATAAACTCTATTACTAAAAGTTTACTTCTTTTGTGCCAAAGCACGCGTTTGTGTTTCGGCCTAATGTATTTGATTTTAAGGTCGCATTTTTGACATCAGCTCTAGCCACTACACTGTACATCTGTTGCATCAATAATTTTTGCCATTCATTTCACGTTGCAACGGGATGTGCGATGTTGCCATTACAGCAGTTTACACTTATATGCCAGATGATTTCTCCCGTTTTGTTATTACCATCTTATAATCTAACCTATATACACTGCTCAAAACAATTAAAGGATATTGCAGTTTTAGGTGGATTTTGTATCTGGGAAACTTTTTAGCGGATTGATACATGGTCGACAGACATAGTAGGTTATATGAGAATAAATTACACATGTTTGGCAGAAAAAAATGCATTTTATTGCGCATTTGTGTACTAAAGGAAAAAAACACAATTTGTGCATATGAGAAAAAAAGAATAAGAAAAGGTGTTTTCATCAAAGAAAATCATTTTCAGTAGGGGGTATGGTTTCCACGGGCGGCCAGCAACGTTGAACACCTTTGAGGCATGGACTCAACGAGGCTATTAATGACGAGTTGGGGTATTCTGCCCTACTCTTCCAGAAGAGCTCTTTCCAGTTCTTGGAGAGTTTGTGGGGGTTGTTGGCGGCCAGAAACTCTTCTTCCTAGAGCGTCCCAAACGTGCTCAATTGGATTCATTTCTGGAGAACACGCTGGCCATTCCATTCGAACGATTCCTTCCTCGAAAAGGAAATCCTCCACCAGGTTTGCACGATGTGGCCTGCAGTTATCGTCCATTTAAATGAAGTTATCTCCGATTGCTGCAGCGTAAGGGGCTACAATAGATCTGAGGATCTCATCCCTATATCGGCGACCAGTCAGAGCTCCATCTCGAATGATGTAGAGGTCAGTGCGCCCGTCAATGGAGATGCCACCATACACCAACACTCCTCCACCACCAAATCTGACACTTTCGTGCACGAACGCAGGATTATTCTACTGCCACGGTCCCCAGATGAAAATACGCCTATTATCCGGATGCACAGAAAAACGGGACTCGTCAGAAAACAGAATATTGCTCCATTCATTTCTCCTCCAGTTGACATGCTCGGTTGCCCACTCCCTGCGGTCGCGACGATGCCTTGATGTTAATCTAACACATACCATCGGTCGGCGAGCATACAGACCTACAGCATGGAGCCGGTTTCGGGCAGTCTGAGTTGAAATCGTGGTGCCTGTAGCCAAGCGAAAGTGTTGTTGGAGAAGAGTAGCGTTCATGTTTCGGTGTCTCCGAGCTGTTAACGCTAAATGCCGATCTTCATTGGGCGTTGTTGCCCGTCTAAGACCTTGCCCTGGTCTTCGGCCTGCACATCCACTCTCCAAAAAACGGTTCCAGATCCTGGAAATGACACTTTGTGACACTCCAATGGCTTGCGCCACTTCAGCTTGAGTTTGGCCCCCTTCTAACCTACCAACTATTCTCCAAGCTTCTGAATCTGTCAAATGACTTCGCTGAGACATCGTACTCGTCGAAACAAAGCAATCACTGAATGCCGATCATTCTTGTCTTCATTCTCTTTTATCCAGTTGAAAGTCAAATTTCATTCGCTGCTGCTGAAGCGACGTTTTTGACGTCGAACTCAAAATTTGCATACTCCACAGTTTGAAAACCAGAAAATTTTGCATTTGTGATTCTCTTCTTCTATTTTCGGCAAAAAAAATTTCGTTTATATCTTTATTTTATATAAAACTTCAAATATCCTTTAATTGTTTTGAGCAGTGTATTTAAATTATCGAACAACGAATTGATTGCAAAAATGTGATGTTTCCATTTTCGGACTATAATTGTTTGTTTTGCCGGTCGATTCTATAAATAAATTTATTTATTTGGTATATGGACAGATATTTATCTTTGTGTACTAAATAAAATCTTTATTTTTAAGAAAACCTTAAGAAAGTAACATAAAATATAAAAAATAGTAAATAATAATAATGCCTTTAAAAATTTTGAGATTTGCCGTTAAAAATTTTTAGATAAATTGAGGTTAGATTTAAATTTAATTATCATTAACATACAATTTTCGATATTAATCCTAGTTTTATATCAAAACAAATGTAATTTAATAAGAAATTACTTTCTCCTGTGTCTACTGTAAATGTATTTGGAAAGCAATTTTTCTACTTAAATATAAAAACAAAATTATAATCTTTAAAACTTATAAATTTTTGTTCTATTGCAATGTTACAAGTTTGTCCTTTTTGATGAACTTTGAATATTTCTGTGGGATTACAGTATAAAGTTACTGGGGATCTTCGATATTTTCTCTAGTTGCAATGTGAATTAGTTGCATATTGTATATTAAATTAAGAAAATTTCTTTGAAGTTTTCAAAAGACTATGCATTTTGTTTATTTATTTATTTATTAAAATTTAAAAAATACATATTCTTAAAACTGTACATTGCACAAAGAACAGTTACATAATATTATTTTTTCTTATGGATATATAAAAAAAAGCTATTTCTTATCATCACATTCTTTATTTTTTGAATTAAAAGAAAATGTTATAGAAAGTTTTTTTGTGTATAAGATGGTTTTAAAGTTTTGAATTACACTTTTCAAGCAATCTAAATTGATTGAAATGGATTTTAAAATAGATTTCTAAAAACAACTATGTAATAAAACTTTTGAATAAACTGAAAACTAAACCTTAAAACTTTTTACATGTCTACTATTTTGGTTTTGTCTTTAAACTGATTTTATTTTCGTTTAAGCATGTATATAAAAAAATCTTACTAATTAATTGCAATTTCATTTCATTTTTTTTTTTACGCAGCTTTAGATTAGCAGTACGTTAAATACAAAATTCACCAAAAATACTCCTAAAAATTTGAAATGGTAGCTAATCTGAATAAACGAAATTTATTTTTAAAATAAAAATTTATGAACAATTAAAATAATTACAGCGTGTTTTCAATTTTACCCGACATAAGCAGAATCTTGTTCGTGCCCATCAAATGGATGAAATAAGACCATAGAATACGAGGTTGCAAGCACGTATTTAAATAAAAACTTGATTTTTACCCTAGTTCAATTTGGGTTAGAGGTAATAAATTTCAGAAAACTGAAGTACATTATAATAAAACTTTTAATAGGCATTCTAACATTTCTTGTAAATGTGATAATATAAAAAAATGTGGTAGAAGTTTTCATTATATGAGCTTGCAGTATACAATTGATGCTCTACATTTTCTACCGCGATTACCAATTGAAATGATATTATCGATTACTTGAGCACTTTTCCTCCCACACCTCTTTTCGTGATTTTACAACATTTCACAGAAAACAGTATATATCGTTGCAATTTATTGCAATGGTTTTCTTTTTCTAAAAATTATTGCCGTCAATCTAAGTTCAATTAAGGTGAAACACGCTTTATTTGTGACTAAATAAGTGGTTTGTGATTCCATGTTCTGAGGCATTTTTCATCCATTTGATGCCTGTTATCACTCCTCTGGATCTGTCAGAGAATTTAACAACAGGCAGCATGTCCGAGGATTTTTTGGAAAAATTGTTAGGGGAGATAGGTGATATTACAAGGATTAAGATTTGCATAGCAACCCATAAGCGGAAATGTCATGGGTAAATAGAATGGTAAATACAAGGAACGAACAGGCACAAGACTGAGATCATCTGAAATACTTTATTGCTCAAACATATTATATGTGTTATTGTATGTGATATGCGAAAATGTCACAAAAAATGCTCAAAATTTCCCCTATTGCTATCAATGCATGCATTACACCTTCGAATCATGGCTTGGCGGACTCGATTAAATATATCAGGGTTTTGTTGGATATCCATAGCAGCACAGTTGAGTCATGCAACCAGATAGTTATCGAAATCCACATCAATGCATACACAGCCCTTTTCAGTGCATCCCAAGGAATAAATTTATATTGTTTAGATGAAAAAAAAACGGAGTAACCAGGTAATTAATCCGTCATGACCAATCTAATAGTGAATAAATATCTAATTCAAATGTTCTAGCACATATCTGCCATAATGTGAAGGTCTCCCATCATGTTGAAACCACATATGGCGTCAGACATATCATGACGTAATGTCAAGTAAGCTTGTTAGCACCTCTTGAAAAAGATGCGATAATATGCAGATGTTAGAGGTGCCGGCAATACGTATGACCCAATTTAGATTTCAACGAGCTCACCAGACCATATATTCTGAAAACCGACGTTAAGCAGCATCTGGTGTGACGCCAAGGGGATTCTCACTAGACCATAAATGGGCGTTGTGGTAGTTTAACACACCGTATTGCGTGAAGTACGCTTCCAATGCACTTCTGAACAACACCACTTAACGGTGAACGAAGACGAAATTTCTACCATGGGTTGCCATGCAAATATGAACTGTTGTGTCAACTACCTATCCTTGAAGTTTTTCCCAATAACCGTGGGACACCCTGTATATAGAACATCTTCTTTATAGAATTTTAAATCATGTTTTTAGAACTTTGTTTTATACGAAACTTTAGAAGTTTTGTATAAAAATTTCAATAATTACATTTCTCAAACACGCGATATAAAAAAATTAAAGTAAAGCATTTCAAAAGAATTTATCATTACAAGTTATTTTCAAAAAGTCGTACTACGAGTAAACTAATGTGTGAGTGATCTACATTTTATTAATGTAATTAAAGTAACATCGTATGTGAAACCAAAACATATTACTGATGGAAATATCCATCACGCATAGATCACAAAAGGGTAATAAAATCAACGGAACAATTTTTACACAAAATGCTATATAAAAAACATCTGGGTGGTCTAAAGAGACACACTCAGTAATAAAAGTTTAAGGCCTGAGAACCCAAGACACCACCATTGTACACTGACTTTTAACGTCAAGAATATTTATAATGGGCCATAAAACAAATTTACTACAGCTTTTTGGACATGAGAAAGTTTCTCTTACGTCACGTGTCTCTATAAAGAAGGCGAGGACTCCCCTCACCCAATAATCACAAACCCAGCGTATTCTGTTCTCCTATAATATTTTTTAACAAACTTGGACACTCCCCCAGGTCTGGAAAGGAAAGAATGTTTTTTCGTCGAGTGGTCAGTTGCTAAAAAATTCTCGACGTGCTTTGTGCCCAGAGGATCTTATGGATTATCCCTCTCGCTGAGTGCCAAAAAGATGCTCCGATGTCCGAAGACGACAGTGATGAAAGTCAACAGTTTGGCAAGTAAATATTTTACTATAATAGTTCCCCCACAAATGTTTTGAAATTAAAGTCAGCTGCAATATGGGAGTTCTGCAGAATATTATTATTGTTATTATTTTTTTTCTTCTTAACAAAAATGTTATTCTAGAGAAATTTAAATTGTATTTTTTTTCGGGTGATCTTTTCACCATAATGCATTTTGTTCATTTAATGTAAAGTTATGTAAATATTTGTAAATAAATCTTATCTTTAATTGTTAACTAGTGTAGAAGATTTATTTTATTTAGAAAGAAAACGTGTTGATCTCTTGTTTTACATTTATGAATAACTATTTTGAATTTATTGCTTACTTCATTTTATCTTCTAATAATAATGGATTAAATGCTACATTCTCATAAGGAAGAGTTCTTCAAAACAGATCACAACGCAAAAATCATTTCTATTTTCTTTTAAGAAAATTCATTAAAATTCCAACCTTTTCCCAGAGAAAACGATCACTGCTTTTTATTTAATAGCATAATCTTAATGGCATTATTATTGTTTTCTATGTAGAAATGATAAAAAAGAATTAATTTAATGATTTTTTACTCATTTAATAGAGTAAGTCTATTTTTTTCCAACAATTACACAGAAATTGCAACAATTCCTACAGTATTAAAAATTTTGTTCTTAGTTGTACCAACATGGCCTTGCAGTAACTGCAACTTTAAACAGTAGTTATCTCGTTCCATCCAAGAAAGATATAAAAGTTGGTGCAATCACTACACCCTGAATATTTGGCTGGATAACTAACATATGAATGGTAGCTTACGTAAGCAGATTTTTTATACATTTCTACAGTTTTATCAATTTAGACACTGATATTTTCAAAACATTTTTTGACTTATTTGTTTTCTCAAAATAAAGCGGAAAGAAGTTCCCTTTTTTTGTATTTAAATTCAAAGAACAGTAGAAATACTGAAAAACATATCCTCTTCGACAGATTTTATTTGCGACAGCGCTCAGACTTAGTATTAAAAAAACGGTGGTGCAGTCACATAGGACGTCCCTTGATGTCTTCATACCCTTATCCCGCGTCCACCATGTTTAGTCGAATCTTACACTAGTAACTGCTGATTGAAAAGCTATCAGTCAATTTCGAGTATGATTGACGTAGAAGAAGGAAAAAAAAATAAACATTTTTCGGCGTCAAAACTTTCTAAGGTAGAAGACTGATGTATCTACTCATCACTTCTCGTAGCTCCAAGATTCAAACACTTGGATCTCCAATTAAACAAAAGCACCAATCATTGGAACATAATTTAACATCTTTCAGTTACAGAAGCAGACGAATCAAAAGTTGGTATAACCCAACACAAAAGTTTTCGCAATTTCATTAATGTTAACGATTTATTTAAAGGATAAAAACTGGTAAAATTCAACCTCAAACCTAGGAAGAAAAGCTAGATTTCCGGCAGATTTTTTCCAGTTTTCCCCCGCCCCGCTCCTTTATTTTTTCCTTGTGGAATAGCGCAACGACTTTTACACTTATGATACACGCATGCAGACAAAAGATCCGACAAGTCATTATAGATAGACATAAGAAGACACAAACAAGCTGTAACAAGATACAAACATAGGATGCTCAGATGCACAAACATAGGAAAGTTTTTGAATTTGTAGAGACCCATAATAAGTTTCATAGTAGTAAATAGATTTTCTTCAGAGATATCACATTATTTATTTACGAGACATTAATTTTCAACATTAATGTGCACTCAAGAACCAAAACTTTACGATCATCCCCACATTTTACCAATGAACTCGCTTGGATGAAGTAGGAATATCATAATCCGGTAGAAGTGATATTCAAATATTGTTAGTATCATTTTTGAGTCTCAAGTATCATTTTGCACTTATATCTGCTTGTGAGGGTAAAGGCTGCTGTTCTAAGCTACTTTGATCGAGAGAAGTATTCAGTCATCCGACGACTGAGATCAAGGAACTTCGAAAGTGCACGTATAAAAAAGACGTCGGAGATTTCCCCTCCTTGTTAAAGAAAAATCGACACCATATGCGTGGTCATCTCAAAATGCGGGTCCAAGTAGAATTCTTTCGGATCACACAATTTCGCTGACATTGTTAAGTGTAAAACTATGCATGGAACGTGCCACTCATTTTCCCTTCTTGACCAACTATAATAACCAAATACTCTTATTCTAAGCGCGGGAGCATCATGACTAGATTATGAAAAATAGTGAAAGTTGCCTCGTCGGATGAAATACAATTCCTTTTTCAACACGTCTTTGGCCATGTTTTGGTCAACGCCGTCTTCTCTATAAATAAACCCTCTCCCTTATACAAGATTTGAGGAGAGTTGTCATAAGTGTCTCTGGGACCTGTGGTTGTTGTAAACCAGACCATGAACGATACGGGCTATCTGAACATCATTGCGGATCATTTGCACCATGACATGATATCTCTCTCCCGAAATGGAAATGCTGTTTTCATGCAACACAATGCTGCTTGTCACAAAACTCGAATTGTGCTCAATTTATTCCAGGAACATTATAGGGAATTCCAGTTAACATTCTGGTCGCCTAACTTGACAGATCTTAATCTGACAGATCACATTTCTGGTGTACGTGAGCCCAGAGCTAAAAAAAAACCATTTTGAAATATCGCGAATATGCCGAGTGCTATTTGAACAACTAATACAATTTATGTCCAGTCATCTATCAAAAGCTAGTGGTATCCATGCCATTGTGGTATACAACTGTTTTGCGGGTCAAAGGTGGTCCAATAAATTATTAGTCACTTGGTCATAATCTTTTGGCTCTTGAGTATATATTATTAAAGAATGGAAATACAAAACACTTTTAAAAAAGAAAATTATTTTCATATTTTTCATTTTATTTAATAAAACTCATGAAAGGTTTTCCAATAATGTTTGCTGTAAATTATAATCTCAGTTATAACGAACGCAAACATAAATTGATCATTTTACAGATATATAATTTCCCAAAGGTACAGGAATTGATTGAGACACTTTGACATATGAATATTTTAATACCTATTGAATACTTAAAATCCATTATGGATACATATATATTCATAATAGTTATAATATCTATTTCTATTTCATTCAAAAGAAATATAACACAATTAGTTTTAAAAGCGGAAATAATTTCTAAACAATTCCATTTTAAAAGTGAGAAAATATACATATGCAAGTTACGCTTTTAATATTCATTAAAGCCAGTCTGGAGTAAAAATATATGAAAAAAAATCCATGTCTACATAAAAATCTTTAACAGACAATTTTATCTTTCTATTGTCTTCTATATCAATGTTTATTTGAATATTTAAAGAATTCTTCGCATCAAGTTTTATGCTTTTTCATCGTAGTTAAAATTATAGAAAAAATATGTAGTTTTAGAAAATTTAAATCTTAACATTAAATAAGGAAAATTTTATTTATTCAAAAATATAAGAAACATTTAAATGTTTGAATTTACATTTACTTTTCGATACTTTCAACATTTCAGTTACAAATAAATAGTTTGTTTATTATACTTTTATATACTAATTATGAGTGAAAACTATAAATATTAATGATAATTAATTGTGCTTATTTAATTTTTTTTCTTATACTGAGTGTAAAAATTCTGTTTTAATAAAGTGTAACATTTTGATTTCACTTTTGATGAAAATAATGCTCTTTGCTAGAAATGTATATTATAAAACGTTTTAAAAAGTTACTTATAATAACATTTGTTGCAATTATTTGAATTTAATTTACGAGCGGGAAATTTAGAGATATGTTCCCTTAAAATTAGCATTGTGTTCAACTCAACATACTATTCACGCTATATTATTGCTATAGAAAGTTTTATTTAAAAACAGTTTATTTATTTATTTATTTATTGAACAGCATACATCTAATTTGGTTGCTCGACTTTAAAGCCTGTTTATTAGTCATTATCATTATACATGGACTAGATAGCACAAGGAAATTTTACAACACAGGGCAGATACCAGCAGGGGCTACACACAAAGAATGCGTGCAATCCATTCCAATGGGAATCGAACCTAAACAACTTCATACGTTCATTAGTGGTAAACTGCGTGGTACTTTAACCGGTCGGCCACGGAGGCCCCTTTAAAAACGTAGTTTTCACTGAAACATTCAATATGAAAACAATGTACATATTTACAGCAAAAGAACATCATTTGTTTGGACATTATTTTAAAAGGATTCAGATCGCGTGGATCACGTATCTCAGCTTCTATTGAGAATTTCTAGAAAATTTCTTCACATTATAAATCTATTTGTTTTGCCAAATATGCCACAATATCGCCAAATTTAGGGACATTTGTTCATTTAGGGAAAAGTATATATTTTAACGCTTGTAATATTGAATGTCAATTCTCAGGACAAATGTCGCCAATATTTCGCTGACTGTTTCTAAATTTTAAGAACTATTTCAAACTTTTCAGCGTCACATACTTCCAGATATTCAACAATTTAATAACTGTTTAGACTTTCATTTTCATTGAAATTTTTGGATTGATAGTTAGCCTAAAATGACTCATTAATCAACTTTTGTCGAATATGTGACCTTGACAAATGGTATTATCTTGCTCAAAAATTGCAACATATATATAAAATCGTTAGGGCCATTTTATAGATAAAATTAGCTATATTTTGAGCCTCAGTGACTTAAAATAATCGACTAATCTATTTATGTAGAACATATGACCTATTCAGTAACTTTCTCGAAAAAGTTTAATACAAAATTAAGTAAAAATTGTTTGAACATTTTTTCTAAATAAAATTGGTTCATTTTGGATAGAATACGAGGTGCTTTTTGGATACAATTGATGAAATGCAAAACAATTTTTAAGCACCACACGCCTAACAGAGTTGCCTATGACTAGAGAGTGAAGATAGGGCCAATTAGGTGCGCTCGTCTCAAAAGAAACGGTTCAGGACATTTTTAGTGAATATTGTTCTATTTTAGAGGTGCGAAATTGATTTCTTAATTTAGGCAAATGAATGAAGACGCTATCATTTAAAACCATATGTTATTTAATTAACAGGGACTTTTCGGTAACATATTAACGCAATATTAGGTTCCAGTATAATAGCAGTGTTTTTTATCCTAATACGTTAAATAATGCCCACCCCTACCTCACATGTTCAACGAATCTGGTGCGATTCCAATGAAATATTTTGTGTTTTAAAGGAGTAACTTTAACTTTGACTTTGACTGTATCCAAAACATGTTTCGATATTCTGCTGCGGCTGATATGTGTGTCTATTTTTGTATATGGGTGATTCTCAAAATAGGGGACAATTTATGTCTTTCGGCATACAAAAAAAAAAAAAAAAAAAAAAAAAAAAGAGAGGTTTTTTGTCATGTTTTTATATTTAGATATGTTTGCCTTAATATTATTCATTATTTGCACTCAAGAATTACTTATTTTTTAGTTAAAAACACATGAAAATGACAGGATAAATGTTCAAAATGTCATTAGCATGGATGTCCACAGCAGCTGTGCCTTGTGTATACTAGCATTTTTCAAGCGTTAATATCATGTTTATAAAATAAAACAAATGTTATTCTTTCTTTAAATTAATCAAGGAGAGGATTTATCCAATAAATTTCTTTTTAAAAATAAAATGATAGTATATAAAAAAAGAATAAAAGTTTGTCCTCCATATTCTATTTTCAAAACAAGATCATACTATAACTGCTGGTTATTAATCAAAATTTCATTTTCATATATGACAATAGTTTGAAAATATAAAGTTTCTCCATGGAAACAAGTAGCCATTTTATCCCAGCCTGAAAATAGAAGCATGTATTGTATTTTAAGAATATAAGTTGAATACTAAAGGCGTACATCAATTGTATGTCATTAGAATGGATAATAATTTTCATGTTTATTTTATAGCTAAAATTTTTATTTTACTTATTTGTATAGAACTTTTCTGTTTTAAAAAGCCCCAGAAAGGACTATTGCATTGAGATTATATTATGGCTCATAATCTTATTTAAATTAAAATTTGTCATTAGCATGGACAAATATCAGTGTCATTAGCATGGTCTTTCTGTCCATGCTAAAGACTAATATGTGCATAAATGTATCCAGTGCTTATATTGTATCCTTTATAAATTTTAATTTTACATATAAATTTAGGTATTACATTTATTATCCCTAAAATATGCATTAAATCTGTCAGAAAATCACTAAGACAGCTTCTTACATTGTTAGTGTCAGAATGTTGCTCATGTAAACAAAGTTTGCTCTTTGGTAATGTTTTTTTTCTCCTTATATGTATATATGTAAAAATGGAAACCATTTGCTGAAAAGGAAGGCTAATAAATGTAGAAAAAATTATTTAAACAGGAAGAAAATAAAAATTTCTTAATATATTTATTCCATGCAATTTGTTTTGTCATTAGCATGGCTCAAAAAATACTAATTATTTTTTTTAAGTTAATTTTTAAATATTTAGCTCTGCTGACTACATGTAAAGTATACCTAATACTATATTAACAACAACTATTTTTTTTTCAGAAATTTTGCTAGCAGTATTTTTTTTAAGATTTCTCTTTTGAAATTGTCCCCTGTTTTGAGAATCACCTATACATTTTATTTTTTAATTAAATAATTTCTATATATATTTTAATTTAATTTGTTAATTGAACTGCAGTCAAGTCTGTCTAATGTATGAACATTAGTTTAAAGATTTAAATTCAGACGTTAAAACGTATGTGTATCTTAAAAATAATAATAAATCTAACGAATGAAAAAGAAAATATTCAACTCTGAGGTACTTAGTAGGATAAAAAAACTCACCCCTTCCACTTTAATAATGCACTGTAATTTAGTAAGTAGGAATACGTGACATGTTGGATTATTTACACAAAAACCTAATCAGTACCAATACATGCCAAGATCTAACACAACATGAAGTTTGATGAAATTCCGTGCATTACTTCGTGAGATAAAACAAACCGAAAATTTGTGTCATATACAAACAGATAGCTACACAGATTCAATGACTAAAAACACACAACTTTTGTTCATATCCTTCTTTCACATATAACATAAATTTTTGAAATAAGTTGTTAATTGTGCACTAGGCATTTTACAGAAATTTAATTTCTATAGTTGGGTATTTACATGAGCATTTGTCGTGTAACTCACATTATTAGTAACTGCTAAATTGCTGGTCACCGTTATTTTTAAAGGTTTTGCATGGCCTTATTCAATTAATGAAATACCTCTGATAAAATAAGTCACATTTTTCTGTTCTAAAATACTGGTATCCAAAATCGTAGTATGTGACTTATACGACATGTGCTCATGGAAATACTCAGTTATTGATACTCTTAAACCACCTTTGACAAAAATGTTTACTAAAATTTAAAAAAGTATATTGTCACCAATAAATATATAAATAAATAATACCCTCTCATGAGAATAATTTTTCTGCAAACAGCATACAAATAAACTTTTTGTGAATTATTTAAATGTTAAAAATTTATGAGATACCTAGTATATTATTTTTTTTTGTAAAAATCCCCCTAAATAATTTTGATTATTTATTCTTAGATCAGTAATGAGATTAGGTAACTGTTTCGTCTTTTTCATAGAAAACAAGATTAACAGATTGTATTAAGAATAACATAAAAAATTGTATACAATCTTATTGCTTCTCTACTCCAAGAAATTACTTTCAGATAATTTTAAAATAGTTATAATTTTTTAAACAATTTGAAGTACTCTGATATTTATCAATGCATCAAACAGATGGAAACCTTTGAGGAATATGCCAGTACTTAATGAAACTACAATATGAAATGCAATATTTCACTTTGATTCAATCATAAAATAAGCAGTGTAAAATTAAAAAAAAACTAATTGCTTTATTTAACCGGTGACAAAAATAAAACAATGTAAAAGTTACAAGTAAAAAAATATATTATTTAAAAATTCTTAGTATTTTTGGCCTTGCATTTCCCGAACCGATAACAGGCTTTGAAAATGCAAGCTAAAAGTATTATAAAGTTTTGAATAAGGTGTGTAGTTTTACTTGTAGCATCTATATATTTGATCCACCTTTTTTGTCAAAACAGTAAGTATATTAAAAATAATAATGTGCATTTTATGCCATTATTTGTTTAAAAAAGTACTTCTTGATTGACTTGAAATTATATTGAAGTTTATTGGAATACATAAGGTGAAATAAGATGGAACTATCGTATAAAATATTTTATTAAAATCTATTTTATCTGTCAAATAAACTCTATGTTCAGCAGAATTTATAGAAGAGTTTATTTAGGACTTAGCAAGCGTTTAAAGAAACTAAGTTGATTTTTTTGTAAGAAATTAATTTTTAAAACACTGTGGTTAGTATAATTTTTTAAATATTCAAGTTTACAATAAAATATATTTAAAAGTAAGGACAGAACAAAACGCATTTTCTAAACCAAAACCAAAACCGAAATTTTGAAGTACCGGAAGTTTTTTGATAATCTTCCAGTTTTAGGTTGAAAACAAAAATAAAAAAAAATAATAATATATTATTATTTTCGAAATAAATGCTTCTTTCCTGACATTGAAGCATCTCAACTACTTAAGAGGCACAGTACTTTGAAATATGTCAAAATATCGACTTTTTTTTATATTGACTCAAAGCTTCTTCAATTATGAGTATTTTGACAACTCATTTTTATCTATATGGCAATTATACGCGATATATTGAAAATTTTGTTAATAGATTCAGACCAATCCCCCATTAAAAATGAAAATTTTAAACTGATTTTTCTCCCTGTTCATATTTTTATAATTTGCCTGTTTGAATAAACATTGAGGTTTTTTTGTTAATTTAGATAGTGGTTTGGTTTTTTTACTTGTTCTCCATGGGGAATTTAATATTTTTGTATATGGATTTAACATTCAAGTTAAAACTTATTTTTTTTTCAATATTTAATTTGTGAGTTTCTTGAATTTCCTTCATTTTTTGAACATGAGAGAGATTAATTCATATTTAATGTAAAATCCAATATATCTAAAAATACATACGCTGTTTCTAGTATTTGCTAATGAATATGGAGTGGGGGGGGGTTGAAGCCAAAATATTCATATTTATAAAAGTAGTAAGGATGTTTTAAGTTAATTTTTTTGCTTTAATTTTAATAAAATAGACTGTTTTAAATTTTTTTAAATTTTATTTAATTTTTAGTATTAAGTATGTATTACAAGATATATATTTACAAAATATACAAAATACATATAATAGAAAATTCTTTAAAATTGAAGAGAAATTTTCAAAAGTATTGTGAACTCTTTATCCTAATATTTATCACAAGTTTGCAAAAATCATTTTAATGCATTGTTAAATACTGGATTTCATCACAAAATATAATTTATTTCTGAAGAAAAAAGTACCTAATCTATATTTATGCATTTTTTAAATATTTTTTAAATACATAACAATAGAATTCTTTTTTTTATTTTTCTTTAGATGTAAACTACCAGTATTAAGTATTTTAGCAATACAAATATTGGCATTGTTTTCGATATTAGCTGGAATTTCCACCAACTAAAACTTCAAATTAGAAGTTTGCGCTAACATCCTGTTAACTTTAATATTACATAGCCCGTTCTCTAGCTGAATTATTTTTCTTATCTTTGAAAATTAGATAAATGCTGTTAGATAGATGTTAAATAGAAAAATATCTATCCCACCGTAGTAATTATGTAAATTTCATTACATTTATAACATCGTAACATGTTAAAAGATTACGATACAAATTGTTTTTTCCACAGAATATAATACAATGAATTTCTTTTGCACGCCCTGTACACGAATTTAAATGCTATTTACTCTTTATCCAGGAAAAGCAGATTGTAATCGATCCCTCGATACACATCAATTTCATTACGATTGAAACAACGTATCATCACTAAAATACCCTGCAGAAGATTTTATTCCTAAGACCATAATGTAACATAGCGCTACTATGTGGTCCTTTAACTGTTTCAAATGTAAATTATTTCAGTTTATAAAATTTTAAAATTATTGATTGGATCAAATTTGTTTCAAAATAAGTAAAAACTTTTACTTCGCGTACATTATAAATGCAAAAGATTCTAAAAAAGATTCTGGTGCCATTGTGGTAATAAAAAATAAAAAGGACGCAAGCTTCCCTAATAAAGGGTTAAAAGATTATAATTGCTAGTGCTTGTATTTTTTCTGGAGAAAATGCTATCTGAAATTGGAATAACATACGAAAATTACATGCCAATCAAAACATATTTACGAGACTTAAAGCGCTGACAGGTTGCAAACAAACCAAAACCATAAAAAAGTTTTAAAATTAAAAAAAAAAAAACATTCTACTATCTATTTTTGTATAGACAAAATTTATTATTTATTCACATATTTTATATACAAGCTGTTTGCTTTATGTTGATTACAGCAAATAATGTGAAGAGAAAAACGTTTTTATCTACATTCACACTTAACGTATTAAATTGATTCTTACACCAAACATATTCTTGCTATGATAATTAAAATAGTGACATTCGCTGAAAATGCTGACAGCATGATTTCCCAGAAGACGTTTTCTGTCACATAACAGAATATTTGCTGACAGAAATTCCTGTGTTCTTTTGTATCAACTGAGATTTTCTTATTAGTGAGTGTGACACGAGTATTTTACATTAATGCAATTGTTTGTAGGATTATATTTATTTGTAACGAAACAGAAATTAAGCATTAGCCAAATCATCAGTTAATAACGTAAAGATTTTTCTAATATTAAAATTAGTACATATTTGTTGCCGTGCAGTTTCTTTTATTATTTAAAATAAATGAGCCGCCGTCATTACCAGGGCTCGTAAAAAAACTCATGAATGAACTTGAAATTTGTATGATTTTATCTCTTTAACTAAGTTTCATATGAAATATGTACCCTCTGACTGTGTGAAAAATAAGTTTAAAAAAACTGGCATTTAGTTTTTTAAAGATTCAAAATGACTGAAATGGGAAACTGTTGTAATTTTCGTGCTAAAATGTTGATATTTAATTGTAAAAATCTCTTTTTCCTGCTGTGTTGATTTTCCTAATTTTTAAAATTTTTTTTGATTAAATTGTTTATTGACAACATTTATAAGCTACTGAAAATGTCTTGTGAATATCTGAAAAACCCGACAGTTTCATTCCAAAATTTTTATTTCTCAAAATTAATGTACCAACTACCACATATAATTGTGTACTATGATACTTATTTTCATTTAAATGCTGTAGTGTTTCGAAACTAAGGATAACTTATTATGTAAACTTTAATGGAATATATTTGTTAATGTGTCTAACAATTGAGATTGAGGTGATGTTTTGCCTTAACACCTATGTATAGCCATTTTGCTGTCATATTGCACACATGTAAATTGTTATATATACCATATGACATTTGTATGTCACTCAAGTAATGTTGAAATAAGCATTTTTAAAAATAAATAAAAAGTTAAGCATCGGGACCTGAATGATGCTATCAAAAAATAGTCACCAGTAATCAGAACGAAAACTAAATATTTCTAAATATGAAGCAATGAGAAGAATAATTAAACATCATCTTTATTGGTTAGTTTAACTTCAATTGCTGTTGCAATGGAAATAATTTTGACAGCGCCATCTAGTGTCTGTTAATCTAAATATGGGTTGAGAGGGACTGAGATGATGATCAAAATCAGGGACAAATATGTTTATTAGAATATTTTACTATACGTTCTATAATAATAAATGTTAATTATATTTTCCCATACTATATACATAGATATACATATATAACAGCAAAATATTATTATATGTATGGAAAGTTTTGCACCATACATTTATTGATGGATATTTGCACCTGGGGACAGGAACTGAAATGATAATTTCGTTTATTTAAAGCTTAAAATTAATTATTTATGCGCCCATATATGTTCATTTATCATTAGTAATTGTTATAACAAATATTAGAATATATTGCATTTTTCAGTTTTTGGATTTAGTATATTTCATAAAATATAATTGGTAATGGATGCAGATTGTCAAATTTTCGGAAATCGACCTTATAGTGATTAAGCAAATAATGTCTAAAGAAATTTTTTTTGAATATATTTGCAAGCAAAGTATTTCCTAAAAAATGTACAGTCTGCACATCATAGAACTTAGCACGTTGATTTTAGTTTGGAGGTTGATTCTAACATTCTTCTTCTATATTCTTACATGCTTCTTCTAATATTTGCTATTTTGAAACTTTCTTTGCTTAAATTTCCTTTTTAGTAATTTTTTTATGGATAACATTTATTTGTGACATAAATTTTATCATGCTTATGCTTTTTATTTTATGGTAACTCAAGCAAAAGTAAATGTTTCCGTCTACATTTATATTTAAAGTACTGCGTTTATTCAAAAGCCAGAAATATTCTCGCAACGATAAATGAAATAGTCACATTTATGCGATATGCTGACAACATTATTTCTCAAAAGATATTTTTTTACGAGATAAGAGAATATTCTTTCACAGAACTTTTATGCTCTTCTATGTCTATGATTATTTTCTTGTTAGTGATTTTAATACGAGAGTTATTACATCGCTTAAATTTTATTCTTTTCTGAACGTCATTTTTATTAAACAGCATTGATATTTCCTCAATGCTTCTTAACATATACTGATGTACCTACTATTTTGTTTGTTAATCAGAATTATACAATAGTTAATTCATACATTTGATTGCCTCAATCAAAGAATTGCATGACAATAGTTTTTCAGTATTTTGGCATACAATTACAAAATCATTTTGTTGCATTGTTAAGTACTGAGATTTCATTAGATAGTAGAATTTATTTCTGAAGAAAATAGTGCCTAACCAATATATTTATACAATTGTTTTGTGTAATTCTATACATAAACAAAATTTATTTTTTTCTAATTTTTCTTTCAATATAAATTATCAGTAGTGAGTATTTTTAGCAGTATAAATATGTTCATTTTTAATCACCTAATAGAGTTTATTTCTGAAGAAAAAAGTGCCTAATAATTTTTTATGCAATTTTTTTCTTGATTAAATTTATATATAAACAAAATTTGATTTTTTCTTTATTTTTATTTTATTTATTATTTTTTACAAGGTATTTTTTTAAACTGACGCTATTAAGTGCCGCCGGTAACTCGTTCTAATTATTGGAATGACACGAAATTATATAAGTATACATAAAACCATGACAAAAAAGATTCCAACGACAAAATAAATAAATAAACATATAAAAAATAGTTCCAGTCACCGCCGATAGTGAGAAATTTGGTGCTGTACATGGATAGAAACAACAGAAACACACAAAACTAATAATTTGGATAAAATTCCAAGTTTTTGTCATCATAATCACTTTTCCGACGAGTGATTTGACCACATTCAATATGACCACCGTTCTCTTGCACGACACATTCCATTCTTTGTACAACATTTTCGATGGCCGAAGCATAACATGTTACATGGAATAGCCCTTATTGGTGATTGGAACTATTTTTTTCTTGGATTTTTTCCCTTGGTTTCATTAGTTCCGTTATAAATTTTAAAGCAGTTCCGGTTGTTAAAATTAGCCACAGAGAGCTCTAAATAGCGTCAGTAAAAATAAAAAACCCAGTATAAATTACCAGTATTAAGTTTTTCAGCAGTGCAAATATGTTCATTCTTTTCTATAACAGTTGTAACTTTCAGTAAATAAAACTTCAAGTTAGAAATCTTCCCTAGCATCTTTGTTAACCTTATTATTAGAACAATCATCCATCTGAAATGCGGTTTTTATGAAGTTCTCATATATAACGGAGATGCAATAACTTCTGCTATTTTTTTGTACTAAATCATTAAATTGTTCGTCCTTTAGTGATAAATGGGGAACTTGGTCATTATTTCCGTAATAAATGTTTTTTTTTCTTGACAATGAAGTATCTCAATTACTTAAGCTGAATATTTTTCTTGAGCTTCCCAAAATCGTTTTAATGCATCACCGAGCACTGACATTTCATCATGAAGTAGAAGCAGACATTGTTAACAAAAATTCCCATGCTCTTTTATTTCTTATTGAAATTTTATTTTTAATGAGTACAGCACTAGAATTTTCATTTGATGCATTTGTTTGTAGAATAATATTAATTTATAATGAAACAAAAAATAACCATTAATCAAATGACTACCTAAAAGTGTAAAACTTTATTTAAAATATATTTCCCTTCTTGCGTTATTGCCGTTTTTTTATTATTTAAATTTTATTTTTGATTAAATTGTTTATTTTCAATTTATTGTTTGTCATTTTTTTAACATTTTAATATTGATTATTATTACAACACGAGTTATTCAAAATGAATTATTATTACAACATGATTTTCCAGAAAACATTTTCGTCACATAATAGAATATTTATTGACGTTAACCATTAGATTGCAGGTAGGAATCTGGCCATCGCTTTGAAGAACAGTCGATCCAATTCTTGAACGTTAATGTTGCTGGTGCATGTAAAATACGTCGTGAGTGCAAATTTCTCCAAGTAAGTTATACTTCTCGTGGTGAATTGTTAGGTGAAGGTTCACTTCACATAACTAAGGTTTTATGGTATGAAACCAATTTGAGTTGCAATGTGTAGATGCCATGTAACTAGATTAATAACGAATAACTAAGTTCTTAACCTTTTCAGTGGCCTGCAAAATATTCCATTCATGTTTGACAATTCATAAAATAGTATTTATAAAAGATATTGGTATGAACATTTTTATTTGACAAACTTACATATTTATTTATCTTATTCACTTCAAAAAATTAATTTTAATATTGATTTTGTGTTAAATCAGCCATTGTTTCTAAAAGTTACATGACGGAAAAACCCGGTTAGACCGCTTAAAGGGTTAAAAAAGCGGTATGCACTACCGATAAGATGAAGATCTACGTTTATTTTCGGTTTGTAGCCGGTTTGAGCTGATTAGGTGGTTGCCCTCTCCAATAACAGGTATCAATCCCCTTCAGCTGGGATGGGACTTGGTCATCGCTTAGAAAGAATGAAAAATATTTGTTGACAGAAATCTCAGTGCTCTATTATATGGACTGAGATTTTTTTATTAGTTAGTAGAACATGAGAGTTATTTAAACCACTTCTCTGGTCGGTAATATTTACTTGTAATGAAACATACCCATGAAATGAAGCATTATATAGTATATAATCACTTAAGAAATATTAATGCTTATCTAATATTTATTTTTTAATATTTGTTATATTTCGATTTTCATTGCTTAAATTTCATTTTTCATTATTTTTTATGGATAACATTTATTTGTGACTTAAATTTAATCGTGCTGATGTTTTCTGTTTTATGGTGACTCAAGTAAATATATAGAAAAGTATGTTTTCGTCGACATTTATATTTAAAGTATTGCGTTTATTCAAATGCTAGAAACATTCTCATTACGATAAATGAAAGAGTCACATTCATGCAATATGCTGACAACATTATTTTCCTAGGCATTTTTTGCCAGATAAGAGAATATTCTTTCACATAATTTCTGTTCTCTTCTATATCTATAAATATTTTCTTATTAGTGATTGTAATACGAGAGTTGTTACATCGTTTAAATTTCATTTTTAGTATTAATTTTTATAGATAACATGCATTAGCTACTTAAATTTTATTATGCTTTTGTTTTTTGATAAATTGTTGAACTATTGTTGCAAAAAGATAAAAATGTTTTTTTCTGTCTACATTTATACTTAAAGTATTGCATTTATTCAAACGCCAGAAACATTCTCACTACGATAAATGAAATAGTCACATTTAAGGGATATTTTAACAACATCAATTCTCAAAAGACACATTTTTTTGCCAAATAAGAGAACATTCATTCACAAGAATTCTCCTTCTCTTCTACAGGGTATTCTAAAAATAACTATCTATTTTCAAGAAAAAAAATAATCTATTGATTTCTTTCACAGGTGTTTAAAAAAATACTTTCCTTGAAAAAAAATTAACCATCGTTTACTGGAAATTGGGTAATAAAACATATGAAAATGTCCGTTAGTTGCACCATCGAAAATACGAAAAACAGTCACCAATAATAGCCAACATCAAGCTGCTTGTAGCAAATCAAAAAGAACCGGTAGCATATATGTAACTTTTACATGGATAGGGATATGAAAAGGAATTCTGCACTGTGATTGGCTAAAGGCATGGGCCAAAGTCACACATCACGCCCACGTTTATCCACCATAGTGGATGATAAGACAGAAAAGCGTAATGTCATAGCTTTATGGATGATAAACAAGACTATTTACATGTGTAGAAACGCATGCTAATATTTCTGTTAATAGCTATGTTATTTTTTTTAATTATTTCATTGATAATTTATTAAGGTACATCAGTTTCATTAAAATTTAATTCAAATGAATCCATTTTTGTTGCAGAACGTATATTACAAAATAAATAAATAAATAAATAAATAAAAAATAAAACTTATATTATTCTGTGACAAGTAAGAGTAAAACAAACGTGTTTTGAAATCACGCAAAATGAGCGAAAGAACTGATCAGAAGAACCGCTTATAATAATAAGTGGCAAGTATAAAAAAACAGATCCTTTTTTAAAACCGGCATAAATGGACGAAATAACCAATCAACCAATCGCAGAAAAGAATTCTTTCCCATGTCCCTATTCATATAAAGGTTGTTTATATGCGAGCCGGTATCGTGGCGAATGAAATATATCCTAGACGATCATCAGTATATGACAGTACTATGAAAAGGACTTAAGGACTTATAAAACAATTGAAAGGAGCTCATGTTCAAGTAACCTGATATTGGCTCTTGATGGTGGATGTTTTCTGTACTTTATATGATACAACTGACATACCTCTTCATAGTGTTTATCACCCAAATTCCAGAAAATGCTGGATATTTTTTAATCTAAGGAAAGCATTTCTTCAAACGCCTGCGAAAGAAATCAATAGATGAATATTTTTATGCAAATAAAAGGCTATTTTGGAACACTCTGTATACTATGAAGATTTTCTTATAATTGCGTATAATACCAGAGTTATTACATTGCTTAAATTTCAGTTTTAGTCATTTTTATAGATAATATTTATTAGTTAATTAAATGTTACTATGCTTATGCTTTTTTTATGGTGACTCAAGTAAAAAAAAAAGGTAAAAATGTGTGTTTTTGTTTACATTAATATTTAAAGCATTGCATTTATTCAAGTGCCAGAAACATTCTCACTACGATAAATGAAACAATCACATTCATGGGACATGCTGACAACATCAATTCTCAAAAGACACATTTTTTTGCCAGATAAGAGAATATTTATTCACCTCTTCTATAACTATGAAGATTTTCTTATTAGTGAGTATAATATGAGAATTTTTATTTAGCGTATATATGTGAAGGATAATATTCACTTAAAATGAAACATATATGATGCATATGTCTAATGACAATTTAAATTACTGAAACGATCATATGATAATTATTATTTTTTATTATTTTTTGTTTTTATGCAACTTTGTTACATCGTAAAATTTTATTCTTTTCTGAATGTCATTATTATTAAACAGCAATGATTTTTTCACCATGCTTCTTCACCTATGCTGATGTACTGAATATTTTGTTTGTTAATCAGAATTATACAATAGTTAATTCATATATTTGGTTGGCTCAGTCAAAGAAATACTTGACAATAGTTTTTCAATATTTTGGTATGCAATTAGTTAACTTCAATGCTGCGTTTTCAAAATTATTTACAATTTCGTAAGAAAATTTCAAAAAAACATTTCAAACCTAAAATTTACTATCCACAAACTTTTGATAGATTTTTAAAATATTTATTTCCAAAATATTATTTGACTACAAATATGACGGAATGGTGATTTGTGTTTTATTTTTATATGACTTTACGCAGACATTATTACTGAATTGTTTGTATTGTATAAAAGCACATTTTTAAAAAATAATGCTTCAAATACAAATGACGAGGATATTTCTTTTTACTCAATATTCATTTTCTGAAAATTTTTAACAATTAGACATTACAAACAGCAGTATTTATTGAATTAATAATAATAGTTAACGAAGTGAAATACAATTACTGAAAACATCATAAAACATTAAAATTATTTAAAAAATATTTATATTATTTTTATAAAAATAAACAGATCTAAAAAATGAATGGCTCACCAAACCACTTTACCTAAGATGTGGTTGAAGGCAGCAGTTTTACACATTTATAAATGAAGTCCCGATTCGTTGATTATATTTCATTACTAAAAATTGATTTGGTGCCGAGTATCAGTAATTATTACAAACGAATGGATACTTTTCGTTACAATTATAGATTTGTATAGTAAATATTTAGGCTGCATCTATATAAATTTAAAGTTTTTTCAATATATACAAAATCAAAATTATCATTACTAGTACACCGAACCCGGGATTCCCGGGTCACAAAGTAAAGGTAAAAAAACTTTTTTAAAATTTAAAATTGGAAAGTCTAATATTTTTTTCTGCCTAATAGGCTTTTTAAACTGCCAACTAATTCCAAATAGCAATTTTATATGAAACATATTATTTATGTAATCATATACAGCTTTAAAAATTATCGGTACTTCCGTATTAGCAGGGCCGTAGCTAAGGGGGCGCTATGGGCGGCTCAGCCCCCCCTAAAATATTTTGAGCCCCCCCCCTAGAAAAGATTCCATGGTCACTCAATGAATTTCTGTTCCGAAAATTCAAATGAAATATTGCTTAAAAATCTAATTTAGTTTTGAAACCTTTTCATAGTTTTGCAGAGTTACTAAATTGTATCTAAAATAAGTGTTTCAACACTCCCTCATCCTATTTGTACATACGAAGCTAACTTGATGGGCTATTTTGCACCAGTGATACACTCAAAACCTCATCATCATATACTTTTCTAAGCATAAAATGAAGTTATTTTAACAGTTTAATATGAAACAGAGTACCTTACAATATGAATATGCACTAATTTATCTTTCTGCGTCAGAGAGAGAGAAAAAAAACTATGAGCGCCTCTACACTCTCTTGAGCCCTCCCTATTGTTCACTACGGCCTTGCGTATTAGACGCAATATAGCAGTTATTAGCCAAAGATTTCGCCAAAGAATAAAATTTTATTCTCAGTTTTTAAAAACAACTAAAAAAATATGACACCCAGATATTCTTTAAAATATATTTTTGTAAAAGGTTAATTGATGTATCTTTTATAAAGTAAGTTTACTAACGAACTAAAAGTCACTAAATTCATAGATAAAAACGAAATAAAACCAACAACATTCACCGGGTTTTGTAGCCGACGATATATTGACATAACAGGTTTTTAATTACTATTTTTTTTAGTTGCTATGAAAAAATGACAACTAAAATATACAGTGATCTGTTATTTCCCATAGAGAAAAGAGATAGATGGAGGTGCAGTATGCGATTAAAACGGTTTGATGGGCGTTATTCTTCCAATATAAGTCTCTCATTCGACCCAAACAAAACAATCACATGGAACAGAGACCAAATTTTTTAACATCATTTTTTCTCTAAATGAAAAAGATCTGAATATATTTTAGCATTATAAAATAGCATTTCATTGTATTATGAATTAAAATTGCATCGCTAAAAGTTTTTCTTTTTTGTGAAAGCACGCCGTTGTGTTTGATGCAATGCAGCGAATTTTAGAGTTACATTTTTGGCGTCACCTCCAGCCACTAAACTGCACTCTATTTTTTTTTCTTTTTTACTCTATGGCTATTTTTTCTCTTTTTCCCACATAAATGCGATACTCAAGTTGCCACCATTAGAGAAATTGAACCAAAAACTGCAAAAAAAATAATATCTCAAAAACAAATTGAGATACAGTTTTCTAACAAACGGCATTTAAAAGTGCATTTTTTTTCTCTAAACGATGGTATAAAGATTGAAAACGTGCAATGTCTAGAAGTTTAAAAATTTACAATTGCGAAAATTGCAAAACCGAAATTTCATCGGAAAGTGTTGCCATTCAAAACATGACGTATGCGTTACGCACAGATACGTTTGGCCTTTATTATATAGATTTATTTCGTAAAATGTTATTTAATTTTATCAATTTAAAAGAATTTAGCTCATATCCGCTTGAAATTTGCTTGTATTGTATATAAAATTTATATTTCTTATGGATTTTATTACAATGTAAGGAATATGTAACACCGTGTGTTAAATACCTTAATCATATCAATAAATATAAAGTTTCGATTTTCAACATTGTAACAATTGAATATAACTTTGTAGTGAAAATAAAATCATTTTGTAATAAGAGAAAAAGAAAAAATAATTTTCAGTCGTACTAGAACAAGTATGATCGTATTTTATACCTTAATTACATCCATACAGATAAAATCTTGATTTTCGAAGCAGTATTTGAACATAACTTTGTAGTGAAAGCAATATTGTAATTTAATAAGGGAATGAAAAATAATAATTTTCAGTCATACTAGTGCAAGTATGATAACATACCTTAAATATTAATTACATCTGAAAAATAAAGAAAAAACTCTCACTGTATTTGTAAAACAAAAATATAAATAATAATAAGAGGATAAATCTTACTCGGAAAAATAAATAAAACTAAATAGAAAAACTGTAAAAAATATACTTATAATAATATTAATTTATTTATATTAAATGAAATTTTAAAATTACATAATCGAAACTTTTAAAAATTGAATTCAAATTACTTCAATACAAATTGCATTTTTCTTATAAAAATTATAATTTCAACCAATATTTCTTCGTTTACATTGATTACGATACATATCACAAAATCGATATTTGAAATTGAAGTGTAATCTATGCATGAAACAGCTATTTTCTTTATGCAAGTAGAGTAATAATTAACGCTTTTTTCAGATAAACATAAGTCGGATATAAAGAAAGATGAAAAATAAATTTGAAATTACTTAAAGGTTTTAACGTACTTTTACAAAATACTATAAAAACAGGGTCGGATGTTAACCAGTATTTTTTAATGATTTGTTATTAGATTTGAAATTTGTCGTTCTAAATGGCAACAGTGAATATATAGTTATCCGTTTATAATAGCTCATTATCTATTATTTTTAAAATAGGGCTTAAAACATTTTAATGTGATATTTTAGAAGAGAAGAAGAATAAATCTGATATAAATCAAATTATTAATATATTTCCATAAGATGAGCAGTCGATGTACTTACGCTATCTTTATTTACGCCTAACAGGTCCCGGAAACATACTTTTCTCTAGGTAGAGTAAAAACCTGGATCGTCTTTTCCCTTGAGGTATTATATAAAGAATCTACCTACTATTACGGAGAATATGACTTTGGCAAAAATTCTACTGATGCAGTGCATAAATATAATTTTCACTTCAATTCAATATTAAAAATAAAAAGTAAGAGGAAAGCTCAAGAATTCAATTACTTTAAATTTTATCACTAACGTATATGATTCCCCCCCCTTCTTTTCCACATAGACACACAAAAAAAAGAAAAAGGCAAAATTTTACAGATGAAAAAACACATTTAAGATGATATTATTCTTTTTTACAGTTTATTTGTACTCTTCACCAGTTTTGTCACTTCTGATGAAAAATAAATTTTGATTATAAAATTGCACTTTTCAAGGAGGGGCGGGGGGAATTATGTCATGTGGCTTCACATATTGTGGCACCTTATTGACCCCTTCCTCTCTCTCTATGGTAATTTAATGCTAAACAACAGACTTTAGTGTCGTACCTAGTGATTATCAAAAGTTTTTTGTGTGTTTTCATTGAACGTATGATTTATTTAAATTCCAATTAGCTATTTTTTTAAACACTTTGTACATTTTCTAAATTTAATATGAGTTTTTCAATTTTTTGTTTCACGAAACTAGCTCAGGGCAATGCTATTTTTTATTTAAAAGTATTGAAGTAATTTATAGAAAAATGTATTTATCAAGATTTTAGAAAAAGTAACTTTTCTATAATATAACGAACATAAAGAACCAATTATAAATAGAAGTTTTCATATGCGTCCATTAAAAACATTTCAAAAATATGCATTAAAATAATTTGATATAAAGGACGTTAAATACTAATAAAAACATTAAAAGATCTTAATAATTTTTACATGTTTCGATTGAATTTACTCAATCATCACCAGAAAAAGAAAATACAAATAAATACAAAGATGGAAAATGTAAATAAACTATTACAAATGAAATTTAAAAAAATTTTTAAATAAAAATCACGCGCGTTAAATTTTAATTATGTATCACGTTGCTTAATTTTTAAATTATTTAACAATTCAATCCAAATATTTGGGATTTGAACTGACAAGGAATCATTTCAGACCATTGAGCTTCTGACGTAAACTTCAATACTCTCTCTAATATCTGCAATGATTCCTTGTCAGTTCAAATCCCAAATATTTGGATTGAATTGTTAAATAATTTAAAAATTAAGCAACGTGATACATAATTAAAATTTAACGCGCGTGATTTTTATTTTTAAAAAATTTTTTAATTTCATTTGTAATAGTTTATTGTTATTTTCCATCTTTGTGTTTATTTGTATTTTATTTTTCTGATGATGATTGAGTAAATTCAATCGAAACATGTAAAAATTATTATGATCTTTTAATGTTTTTTTTAGTATTTAACGTCCTTTATAGCAATTAAATATTTTAATGCATATTTTTGAAATAACGAACCAAATCAAATTAACAAGAAAAGATAGCGAGATTTCTTTCTTTAGTAGACAGTATTATTCATAGATCTAAAATTGCTCTTATGTAAATATCTACAAAATTATAGATATAATATAGATAGAAAATGCTTCAATACTTACAATAATAATTATTCGTTTAGATCAGAGGTTCCCAAAGTGTGCTCCGCGGAGCACTTGGGGCTCCGCCTGAACTTTCCAGGGGCTTCGTGGCGTTGAAGGAAAATAAAACATGAAAGAAATTAGCATATTTCAAGTGAAAAATTTTCAAAAGTTTGTAGGAATTTTTGTGTGTGTGAGTCAAAAATAATATATCTATAAGTGGGTTGAAACGATTCAATACACTTCAAAACTGTTTAAGCATTTGAATTACAGATCTACCTATTTTCTGTATAATATTTATGATTTGAATTGTTTTATTTTATGTTTCTGCATTTAATGTGTTTTAAAATTTCGATTTAAAATAAATTACAAGAAATAAGAAATATAATTCCGAATAGAATGCACAACGTGAATCGAAAAATAAAAGGCCCACCAGAACTGTTAACTCTGCTTGCCGAATAAACGGGAGAAAATATTTTTTTTTTTTAAGCTTCGCCCATTCATTTGTTTATACTTAATTCATTTTTGCTTAATAACTAAATTTCTGAAAAAAAATCAGAAACGTATTCAAGATCATCTCGAAACTCTGAGAGATTTATTTGAGTATTACTTTCCAGCCGCTCAAGATGTTAGACGACTTTAAATGGATACTAAATGCATTCAGTATAAAAACAAAGTCACTCAGCTTAAGATCTGAAGAATACGAAGTTGTCATTGATTTAAAATTTCAAAGCGATCTAGTAATCTCTTTTCAAAGCAAGCGTATCAGTGAATTTTGGTGTCATTTGACAGATGAATACAAAATCTTGACAGGCGAAGCAATATTAATTTTACTCCCGTTTTCAAAGACATACCTGTGTGAAGCTGGATTCTCTACTAACACAAGTATCAAAACGAAATACAGTAACCGATTAAATGCAGAACCAGACATTCGCCTACAAATGTCGAAAATTGCACCAGATATAAAAAAAACAACTGTTCAAAACGATTCAGGCACATTTTTCATACTAAACTTTGATATAGTATTGATCGTCAAACTTTAAGCAGAATGAATAAAAAAATATCGGTATTTAATATTTGTATATATTGCATATTGTATTATTTTTATTTTTGGAGTTTTAATTTCCTTAAGCTGTTTATTTTATTTTTACTAAATTTTACTTATTCCAATCTTCTTAACTAGTTTTCAAATTTGTGTTTAATTTTTAAAACAATGTCTTTGGCTTAAAACGTCTTTTTTTAAGAAAGTCTTGTAGCATTTAAAATCCCTCAACGGATTCATTTGTGTGTAATGTGTGCATATATTTCTTTTTATCTTTGATTTTTTAAAATCTGTTTATATTATTTGTATTAATTTTTAGTTATTTAAGTTTTTTATACTGTTTTTTTATAGTAAAATAATGTTTGTCGCTAATCACATATTTTTTATTGCATCTTCTATCATCTTAAACTCTCTCTTTAGATTCATATTACATTTATGTAAATTGTGTATATATATATATATATATATATATATATATATATATAAATTTAGATTCTTTAATTTGTTTATGTTATTTGTATATTTAAGTTTTCTATACTTTTTTCAAACTACAACATTGTTTGTCGACTAAAATGCCTGTTTTTTGTAATATCTTGTATCATTTAATAAACCCCTTGTTAGATTCATCAATTTTTTTTTTCTTTTCTAACTTTAATTTCTTTAATCTGTTTATTTTATTTTAGAAATTTCTGAATATATTTAAATTTTCTGTGCTGTTTTACTTAATTGTACTTAATTTTATAAGCAATTTATATTGCTGACAACACGTTTATTTAGCATCTTGTATCACTTTACAGCCTTTCTTTAAAATTTTCTTTTAATTGGTCTCTGTCAGATTTTCCAATCAGAAATAAGTCTGCAAAAATAAGCAACTTAAAAAACATTTTTTTTTACATTTGTCATCACACTAAGAATTTAAAATTTTGCA
Organism: Maratus speculifer; assembly: GCA_964019185.1. Taxonomy (NCBI): domain Eukaryota; kingdom Metazoa; phylum Arthropoda; class Arachnida; order Araneae; family Salticidae; genus Maratus; species Maratus speculifer. The sequence goes on along the minus strand of OZ025290.1, from coordinate 350,217,977 downwards.
CAGCTCAACCCCTTGCTTAGACATTTTGTCAATGAGTACCCGCCATGGTATAAATTTAATCCCATTAGATTAGTAAAGTTATTCTACTAGTTGGAGTTCGTTTAACATGTGCAATTGTGCAATACAGCTTATAGATTTTGCCCCACTCACTAAAACACTAAAACAATGACTTGCTTCTATTTTTTTATGGCTCAAAAAAAGAATCTGAGAGGCAATTCATTTTCGTTGCATGTTTAGAAGTACTAGAAACTTAAAGAAGAACGAAAAAATATTCCATAATCGCATTATTCTATTACGGATAGGCGGGACAAGCGAAAACGTATTACAAAATTACTCATGAGTGACTGGAACTACTCATTTTCTCCTTTTTTGCGAGTAGCCAACTGGAATTATACAGAAGTATCTCTCAGCAAACAAAAACTGTACAACTTAACTTTTTTTTTTCTCTGTGTGTGTGGTTCTACCCATAAATAATAATAGTTTTATAGAAGCGCAAATGCAATGCATAATCCAAACATGGTTACCATTTTGGTCTTTTGTTTTCTCAGCATTTTGTTTTAATTGCTAAAAAAATATGATTCTTTCAAAATTATAGAAAAATCTTATTTACGAATATGAATGTTATCCTTGAGTGTGTTAATCATTGCACAATGTATTAAAAATCCATTAAATCAACTGAGTTATATCATTTTAATTATTGCTTGCATTGCAGTGAAACCTGGAGCTTAGGGAACGTCTATAGACGGGCTTGTCAGTGAGAGGGTTAATTCCGAGTTCTTATTGGAAATCCCGAAAGAATATTTCTTGTTTTAAAAGTGGATGTCATTAACCCCTTTGCATTATTGCTTGAACATCGCTCGGGAAAAAAAAAGAGAGTTTGTTTTTCTCGGTACTAAAAGCTACCATAAATCAAAAATTTTTAACAATAATTTTTGCTTATTTGAAGGAAATTTCTCGATTATACAAGTTAGATATTTTATTACAAAAAAGAGTGCTCTTTAATCCTTATTTTTATTTTATTGTATCCAATAATAGTAATATTAAATAAAACTGTTAAAGATTTATATAATAGAAAATCTGATTTTTTAAATTTCTATTATGAATTCAGAATTTCAAGAAAGAGCCGAATTGGCTCGGATTTTTATCCAGCAGATTTTTCTCTGTTCCATAGGCATAAAAAAACATTAATTTGTAAACCACAGAGTATCGCTGGGTTCAGGGGCTCCGTGGTAGAAATTCTTCCTAAAAAGGGCTCCGCGAGTTCAAAAGTTTGGGAACCGCTGGTTTAGATAAACATTTCTGAACTCGGCTGATCAAATATGGACTTCTGTTTGGTTACTAAGATTATGTATTAATGAGTCTTACAAGTCCTTTAATTCCTCTTGTTATGTAAAAAAGTACTTCCCTTTTGGATGAACACCTCATCAATAAGCGTTGGAAATATTTGTATTGAAAGAAAATATTATCTATGATCTCGTATATTTAACATGTTCTTTTAGAAAGTATTAAATATAATGTTTATGTTTTTATAGCTGCTATTTATTATGTAACTCTATATGATAGAAATGCAGATATAGATACAGCATAATATGACGTAGATAATGTTACATATACATACAGTACTTGAACTTATAATAGAAACATAACATTAAATAATATAACCTACACTCTAAAAAATAAATGTGTAAATTAGTCAAATTTACACACATTTATGTGTAAATTTGTAAATTTACACACTTGCCATGTACTTTACACATTTTTTGCAGAATTTTACCTGTTTTTATGTGTATTTAGCTTTTGAAACTAAGTGTGTAATTTGTTATCACTTGAAAAACATCAATAAGTGTGTAAAAGTAGAAAAATACCTAAATTGACACCGATTGATGTGTTATTGTAATTTACGCATAGTTCTTATATACACTGATAAGTGTGTAAATTTCTAAAATCACTCACTTGTTATGAAAATTACACATTTTGTAAAAAGAATTACTTGTTTTTATGTGCATTTATTTTGTGATATTAAGACTGCAAGTTGTTACTGGTTGGTTACCCAGACAAATGTGTAAAATTAAAAAAATACCTGGATTTACATGAAATTTTGTGTTATTTTAAATGTTCGTCTGCATTTTGTATAATAGCAAGTACGCAGGTGAAAAATGAAAATTACATCTGCTGTATCGTAGTTTCGCCATTTTTAGAATCGAACATGTCAAAAGAGGAAAGTGTGTTCTCCTCTGTTAACTCAAAAAATAAGATTAAATAATAATGCAATTACAAATAATCGAGGAATGTTAATTAACACAGAATGTTTGTCTTCATATTTACAAAAAATTGAACTATATTTTCTTTTCTATTGTGATTTTACCGGCATGAAAAAAATGGATACTCTATAACAAAGGTATGTAAATGTTTTGTTCTAGTGAAAATAAAGCTTTTCAATTGACAACTAATTTAATAGATTTTCATGGTTCAGTTTTTCATATTTAAACTGGAAGTTTTTTGACATACAACCAAAAATTAAGGAATTTAAATGTCATTATAAATATTAGCCGCATTATTATATTTAAGAAAATGATAAAATTTCGGTGCTTTATTTTCTAATATTGTTCGTTTCTTTTCTATTTGAATATATCTAATCTTTTTCTAGCTCAGATTCCTTTTATTATGTAAAAATGTAAAATAATGTTTATGATTTCTGTGTGTTATGAAAGTTTTATCATAAAAAATGCTATCATATTTCAACTAAATTATGATTATTTTATTGAATTAGTAAAATTTAGATTAGGAAATCTTAATCATTGTCCGAGTTTCAAAGGTGTCGCAAAAGTGACTGCGTTCCTTCATATTAAACATACTTACGACTATTCTATGAAAGCTATAATTATGAAGAAAGAGAAGTATACATATATGTATTACATACATGAATTGTATACATATATGAATTGACTTTTGAATTTAAACACTAATTTAACACATTTAGTGAAATACTTTTTGCACTTATTCTAAAAAGAATTATATACATGATATGTATATGTATATATATGTGTATTTGTAAAATGTCTCATTTTTGAAAAAATGAGATTATTTGTAAAATGATTATTTGTAAAATTTTTGCAAGAATGAGATTATTTTTGGTTAGAAAATGAATTAACTGTATAAATGAACTTTCTTAAAACAGAGCCCAATATTTTTATTAAATTAGTTAGTGTTTTTAATTTCATTATTCGTGAATTTATTATCTTAAAAATGGTAATTAATTTGTGTACATCAATATAATAATAATAAAATTAAATAGATTGCATTTTTTTAGTTCATTTATGCTTTTTTGTGTGCTTCTGTATTTATAAAAAAATTTTGATACTTCTTAAGATGCATTATATAAACCTGTAATAAATAAATATATATATAGGAATGTAAATAAATAAATAAATAAATAAATAAATAAATAAATAAATAAATAAAAGTTATGCGCGCAATTTTTTGGGGGGGGATGGACTTTTTTGAAGCAAGCTATTTTAAAGTATTACATATGACACTTCAGTACAGGTAGATGTGCCAGTAATGGACACCCTTCTAGTAATGTATCAACAATAAATCACAATAATGTAATCACAATAAATAAATAAATAAATGCAAACTAAGCTTTTATTATTTTTTCATAGGGAGCGAACGATTTTAATCAGCTGACTTAAACCGGTAATTAAATCGTAATTTAAATCAACTTTTTTTAAATCATTGACTGAAATCATAAATTTTATAAAGTTATAAAATGACAGAAAAAAGTATTAAAATCTAAGGTTACCATAATTTGGCAAGTTTCTACAGGTATTGACTTTTGAATACACAAAAAAGCTTTAAATAATTATTTTTAATCTTAATTTCTGAGTATTGTCAAAGACTTAAGCATGATAATTTTGTAAAAAGCATAGTTTTTATCTTATAAGTATAAAAATCATTTAATTTAAAAATGATATTCAAATCTGGTATAAATTACAATGTCATAATTTCCTTTTAATAATCAAATTATTGATTCTTTTATATAATATAGGCATAGCAAGTATAATAATTTTCTGCAAATAAACGAATAAAGCAGCCAAATCTTATTTTCTCATTCTGCTTTTGCAATAATAAATTTATAGCAAATATTGGAACTAAAAATAGAATGAAATAATGAAATCGGCTGAATCGCTATTGTAAAAGAAGGCATGAGAAAAAAAATATTAAGCATAGCAAGAGCTTATTCAGTATAAGTTGAATGTTTTTACTTTTTCAACTCATATGCACCAAATAAAAATTTTCATGATTAATAACGGCAGCAAAACTGTCTGAAACAGTAAATGCTGAGAACTTCCACTAAGTGCTAATAATGGTGCTGTTTAATGTTTTGAGGATTTCATATATAATTGACTATTCCTTATATTTATTTTGTATGTGTGTATGAATGTGCTGACATATTTTGGGGGTTATTATATGCAAACGTGGATGTAAATTTAGATTCAGGCTATTGACAGATTGCAAAATGAGATGCAAATAAATTTGTTAATTTTGTTAATTGTGTTACTAATTGATGAAATTACTTATTTGCAGTTGTTATTAATTCTGTAACTATTTGCTGTTTCCTCTAAGCACTTTTTTAGGGTGGAAAAACTTTCTTCTTATGAAATTTGCAAAATGCACCCTACTTTATTAAAATATAATTAAATTCAATTACAGTAAACACAGATTTCTTGTAATACAACTTCCAAATTACACATTATTTCTTAATCTAAGTTCCCAAGATCTTATGAAAGTGAAAGAGAATTATTTCTTTAGAAAAATATTAAAACATGTTATTATTTAGTTGTATTTTTCAATTTGTAATTCATAAAATTATTAAAAATAATGGCACTTTGTTTATTATATTGAGAAAATGAATGCTTTTTATAATTACTAAACAAATTACTAAGTATATTTCCCCATGAAATAGTGTACTTTTTGGAACTAGCATCTTCCCTTTTTTTCTTTCTAGAATGAGCACAAAATTGTTAATAATCATTTTAGTAATTAAAATATGTTATATACTAATTAAAAATTATATTATTACTAATTTTATGCTAATTAAAAATGTATATTATGTTCCTAAATACAGGGATTGTTGTTTAATAATTCTTAATTTTAAATAGTGTTAATAGTTTATGATAAATGCAGTTATTAATAATTGGAATAAATGTAGATATCACTAGTATTTAATATAGTTTTGCATAATATTGCATAATATTATTTCAAAATATTAATGTATATAATGTTATTATATGCTACAAAGGAAACTACTACTAAAAATAGCTCATAGTTACAGACATTATAAAACTACTTTGTAGTTTTTATAATGTCTGTAACTATGAACTATTAGTTATGTTAGTTAAAGGATAAAGATACAGATTATGTTAGCAATTAGAGGAGTTTTTTTTTTCTTTTTTTTTGTTAGACTAAAATCCTTGGTAGTCATTCAGTATTTGAACATTGGGGACAAAAATCATAAAATTCCAATTTATATCAAAATAATCTGATTTAGTCCTTTCAGGTATGATGTACTACTCATAGTACGTGTCTTTTAATCGGGTATTATTTTGTTTTAAGAAATATTTTTGCTGATATTTACATGCAGTAATGTTATTATATGTCTATGCATTTACTATATGACTTCATTTTATGCTTAAGCATTTAATAATAATATTTATTATTATTATTATTTGGTTAATTTTCTCTGCGCTGTTTGCGATTCTTTTATTTCAAACATCATATTTCACTCTTTAAATTTAAAATAAAAGTTACTTTCTTGAAAGAATCATGTCTAATAATGCGCAGAATGTAGGAGAAAGTTCTAATATCAGTTAAATCTTATTGCAATGCAATACTTTCTAAACATTTCCCAAAATTCTTTTTTAGCCTATGTACATATGTATATTGAATAATACGCAAAATAGCAACATTCGTTATCTTTCAGATTATGAAATATTGGTGAAACACTAATTAATGTACTTGGATAGCTAGTATTAATATTAATAATGTAAAAGTATGTATTATTAATACTATTAATATTACTAATATTAAAATGTATTATTAATATTATTAATAATGAATATTTCTGAAAAAATTGCTCTTTAAAATATTAAAAACAATATGAGTTTTTATAGCAGTAAATATGAGCGAGAGAATTTCTTTTTAACTTTATTTTAAAAGACAGAAATTGTAAGGAATTGAAATTATGCACAGTCTGCGCATAAATTGTGATTTCACGGTTGTAGAACTATAAACCAACTCTAAAAGAAATTACAAATTGGTAATTAAAATTTCAGTTTATCATGCTTTATATAAAAACGGGTATATCGGTGATACGAAAATGATTTGTCTTTTATTTAGTGTGATGTGAAAATTGCCAAAAAATATTGCTGGTACACTATTTTCTGGGCATCAAACAGAGCTACCAGAAAATATAATCTCAATCAGTAAATGATATTGGTCTTTGTACAATTTTTTTAATCATTAAAATTATCATTATTAAATCATTGGGAATTATTTCCCAATTTAAACATACTAAAACATATAATGTTAACGCTAAATACATAAAAATATGTCTGCTTGGAATATTACACAAATATCTAAATATTTTGATTATTACACACAAATCTGTGTTTTGCATGTTCAGCAGAAATATTTATATGAAGAGAATGTTACACAAAAATCTGTGTATTTTGCATATTATACAAAAACCTGTGTAATTTACATACTACACAAAAAATTGAGTATTTTACATAAAACACAAAAGTATGTGTTTCTTGCATTATACACAAAAATGCATTTAATCACAGAAAATTACACATATGAATGTGTGAGAATATTACACATAAATCTGTGTATTCTTCTGCAATTTACACATTAAAGTGTGTATTTCAAGACTTATCAGATAACATTTACACATTTGGACTTATCATCAAATTACACTTTAAAATGTGTATTTTCAAATTTACACATTAGGCGTGTATTTTGGCAATTTACACACCAATTTACACACATAGACATGTCGTTTTTGTATCATCGATATACCTGTTTTTATGTGTAAATTTACACATTTTTTTTAGAGTGTATCGTTAATCCTTCAAAGGTTGATATGACGTTGTTCCAAAAATGTAATGGATACTTATGTTGATATATTGAATTTAATAATATTTCAAATATATTTGATTTGGATAATAATACAGAAAAACAAATATATTTATATACTTATATAAATTCGAATTCAATTAGAAGAAAGAAAAATAACGTAACTTGATAAGAGACTCGATTTGATTTTGAACGATTATTTTTCAAAAGCATTTGTTTAAAATATTATAAAAAAAAGTATTATCTAACTTGAGGATTTCGAAGTTGGGCACAGTCGGCCAAGCTCCAGCCGTAAATGATGATGCATTTTTAAATGCAACTTCATCATATATACTTTAAATGTCTATGGATGAGAGTCTTGCATATATGTAAAAGCAATTTATTTAAAGTGTAATCATACGTAATCGTAATTCACTTCGTAAGACAGTTCTTTTGTTTACAATTAAACACTTTTTGATTATCAGAGAATATTTATACAAATAAATAATTAGTTCAAAGGCTCCACGAACTTGGTTGCTATTTTGAATCTCATTACATAACAAATTACCATGAAAAACGATTTAAAGCTTTTTTAGTATGAGTTAAATAAATTTCTTGTTTCATAATTTTGTAATTAGTATTGTTAGAGGTTATTAAAAGCCCTAACTTAGTATTTTAAGTGACAAAATTAACCTTTAAAAATCATAAACAAATGGTAAAAAATAGCAACAACAACAAAGTATACCAAGGTATTCACTCAGAGCCCACTATCATCGAGAGCGCTGAATGGACGCGACTGTGCAAATTTACTAGGAGCGATAATTACACCAAGATTTGATTTTATGGAATACGAGCTCTAAAAGTTTGATATGCATGCTTGCGCAGAAGATCCGTTGGATTTGCGATGGTGCAAAAAAAACGTAAGTTTTTTTCCAACCATCTTCGGCGTTCCCAGCCCAATCTCGCACTCTGATTGGTTGTTGCTCTCGGCGCTGTTTTCATGTAACTTGGCCATAATCATACTTGGCGTAGCGATAGATGCTTCCGTCGAAGAGTTTGATTTCCTTCCGAACCGAGTACAAAGTAACTTTCTCTTGCAACATTGGATTGGATGGAACGTGTCTTACTGAAAGCTGTACTCTTTAAAAGTTTTTACACACAACTTTTTACTTTGTACTCGTTTTACTTCGTACTCGGTTCGGAAGGAAATCAAACTCAACGGAAGCGTCTATTGCTACGCCAAGTATGATTATCGCCAAGTTACGTGAAAACAGTGCCGAGAGCAACAACCAATGACAGTGCGAGCTTGGCCTTGGAACGACGAAGGTGGTTGGGAAAAAAAATTACGCGCAAAATAACACACTGGCTTAAATCAGCGTTTTGCAGTCTCTTCTATGTATTTTGATCGACCAGAATCGTCTCTTCTTAATTCCCTTAACATCATTATTTACTGATGACGAAAATTCAATTGGCGCACTTCTCACTCAATCTTAGTCTTGAAAGTCTGTTTTGTGAAACTTGTTAGTTTAAAAAACATAAAGTTAAATATGAAATATCATATCTAATGCATGTAGGCTTTGTAAGAATAAATAATGCTTTTTTAAAAAGGAAGTTTTAAAACGGTTTTTTAAGCATTTTAATTGTGTATTTGTTTAATCCAACTTAAAAAAATTAATTTAACAAATTACAACGACTATTTGGAAAATATTTTTAAATACTATAATTTTAGACATAAATAATTTCTATATTAAAAAAATAATAATAACATAATTTTTATGATGATCAAAACGTAGCTTACGTAAAAACAGTTATATTAATATGCCTGGACATTTAGAATCACATTAATATTCCTAGGCCAATCAAAAACACATATGGAATGAAATTTTAGTTTAACAATTTTCGGTCCTGTAAATTTTTAAATTTCTAAACGTCACACATTTTTAATTTTTACACCGACTTATACAATAAATAAATAAATAAATAAATAAATAAATAAATAACTTTTAAATGCAATTTGTTTGAAACCTGTATCTAAATTTTTTATTGAGTTATTAAATCTTTTGAGTTTTAAATACTTCTTTTGTCATCCTGGCAACAGAAGTATTCCATTTCTTAAGACATTAAACATAGACCAATCAGAAAACGAATAAAATAAAAAACTGAAGTCTTCCATTTCTGAACATCAAATATAGACCAATCAGAAAATGAATAAAATGAAATAAGTTGCGGAATTCAACCAATAAAAAAACTCAGATATACTTCGGATTTCCCAATTCTCTACCGAGAACAAAACTATTTTTCAAATAGCAAAAAATGAAGAATTATTTTTTATTAATTAATTTAAGATGTTTAAATTATGAAATTTCACTCACCTGTTACGAATTCTCTTGTATTCTCTGTGCTTCTCAATGTTTATTAAATTAAGTTAATTTCTATGCAAAACAGAAGCATAATTTAATGTTAAATTTATTACAATAAATAATGTATCGTCTTGAATCCATTTTTGTTCATAAAACCTACATTTAAACAAAATACACTACGTAAATATAAACTTTTAGAATATTTTACAGTTGTTCGCTGGGGGGGGGGGGGATAATAACAATATGAATAGCTGCGATAATAATCAAAATTTTATATTTAGTCACTTTTTTTAATTACTTACGTTCAAGAGTGAAAAATAGGACACCATTTGAAATGTACCATTCAAACACATTTTTTCGATATCATCTACATCTAGGGACATCGTTAAAACGAAATAAAAACCCCATAAGTACTGTAAATAGTTCATTTTTTTTTTTAATTTTTGAGATCTGTAGAAGTTTTCCAAATCTATGGCGCCAAGACGACAACAGTATCTATGACATGCAACTGATAATAGCCAATGAGAACGCAGCTAAAGCCAATAATGCTAAAATGTGACTATCTTTTAGAATCTCGCATTGCTGATCCCCTAAATTAAAAGTTTTGATGTGAGAAAATTGCATTGAGCAATAACATGAGATTAGTTACTTCCTCACTCACAGGCCACAAGATCCTTATGTTGCAGGATTACTTTTAAAGCATAACTTAGAACTATAACTTTTAAAGAGCGGAGTTTTGTAATTTGTAATTTCTTAGATTTTGAGGATGTTGTGCATACTAATAAGCCAAACTATAAGAGGATGTTTGTATATCGATATTCTGCCATACATTTAAGTAAATAATTTATTATGAAAAAATGTATTTAAATTTTAAGAAAAAAAAATCAAAAAATTATCCACGTCCATATTAAATAATGAGTGTACAGCGAAGGGAAATACCGAATCTTATTTTATGTTAATTATGAAAGTTAAGCGCATTTATAGTAAAATACTCAAGAAATATAAGTAATTGTAAAATGATAAAAGTTCAAAAGGTTTTAAATATTACATAATAAAGTAAAAGAGTTGATATTTGATACAAAAAATAAATTATTCTATTTTGAGATTAGTGAGTCATGTAATGATAAGAAATGAATTCTAGCAATATGTGGTTGTATTATAGCAAAAATATAAGAAAATGTAACATTCTCATGTGTTCAAATACTTTTCATGTACTTTTTTTTTTACTCAATTTAAATATAAGTAAAATGTAAAGATTTAGTTTTCAAGTTATTTTTTTATGCTTGCATCGTTTAATTTACTTCATACTTGAGGCCTAATCAGTGAATTAATTTAATATTTATGAAATTGCGTGCACGAATTTAAACTCATTAACTATTTTTTCTCATTAGTCAGGGCTTGCAAGAAAAAATAAAAAAAGAAAATTTTTAGTTAATTTAAATATGTTATGTTAGTTACCGTGTTTCGCATCATTATCAGCTTTTACCAGAGATTATAATGATTATTAATTACTTATGTCTTATATTGGTCAAATAAAGAAACAAGATTTAGGGAGAATTTTTAATTACGTAACATGTGTTTTAATTGTACGCAAATCTTCTTATTCATATATTCGTAGTAATGTCAGAACTTTCTCTCCTGCCCCCTCACTAACAACAACAAAAAATCTAGAACTTTCCGTACATTTTATTGTTAAATTGTCTTTCCTCAAAAAATAAAAATATCTGTTTCCTAGTAATTATATTTTCTTTCAATTTATGTTGACAACATAATTTTTGGGGCAGTCTTCAAAGTGAAATAGAAAGTTATTTTGAAATTTTACACAGAGACACCCAATTTCGACATAACAGTTGGATTTTTCGATAAATTTTACGTTTTCATTAAATGAAAAAAAAAGGTCAATTGATGAAACATTTTAACCCTTTATCTACCGACGGTGCTTAAAAGTACCATTAAAATAACTTATTATAAAATTCTTTTAATACGTCAGTTAGTTGTAATGCTGTTTAGAATGAATTACAGATACATTACTTTATCTTGTTCCAAAAGCATTATTGTTTACACAAAACAAAAATATTTTTTAAAGGAGGATTTCTTTTACTGTTGCATCTTTTCAGCTTTCTTGGCGCAGAGGGTGGGGGATGGAGATTTTTCAATTCGGAAATATTTCTATATTTATATTGTAAGAATATCATACTTGTTCATTTTATAATTCTACAAATTACTAAGAAAATAATTAAAAATAAAGAATACTGCCCAGTTAAACTGATGGCATTGAGCTCACAGGCTACAAATACTAATTGTACATTAAAGCCTTATATTTTCAAGGGTTAATTCCGTTCGAAAAAAATTAAGAAGGGGAAACAGCTCTCCCCTTTCCTCTTTTTTTATACTTAATCATTGAACCTTCTATACTATCAAAGACATGCTTTATCACATAAAAAATCTATATCCAAAATTCAGAGCAAATGAGATAATTCTTAATAAAAACCCATTTAGCATTTATATAATTTAAAAGGAGTTATCCCCCTCTTTTATACTTAACCATTAAACTTCCAAAACTATTCAGAGATTTGAACGAAATCTGAAAATTCTGCTTGAAAAACCCATTTATATAAATTAAGGGGTGGGGGCATTAGAACCCCTGTTCCCCCTATTTATACTTATTCAATGAACACCTAATAACAGTCACGGAATCGCCTCATCAGAATGATCCTAATCTAAATTTTGAACGAAAACTTAATTCTGCATGAAAATCCCATTTATATCAACTAAGGGGAGGGGCATCAGCCCCCCGTTCCCCCTCTTATACATATCGAATGAACTCCAAAAACTAATCAACGAAGCGCCTTGTCAGGATATACCTACATACAAAATTTCAAGTGGATCGGATATTTTTATCATGAGTTATCGCGTTACGCACGAACGTACGAACGAACGTACATACAGAACGGACGGGCACATAAGCTCTCAGGCTATGATAGCCTGTGAGCTAATAAAAGATTTGAGTGGGGTTATAAATATTGCACAAAATCCTTGTAAATTCAAGTTTAATTAATCCTTTTAAATCCTTCAATCCTTATAAAATCCTTCAAATATTTATTAAATAGTTATGCAAATCTTTTAATTTAGTTTAAACAATTTGCGTAAAACCCTATAGAATGTAAAATTTTCATGAATTCATAATGCGGTAGATATGCGCTTAAATTCATAATGCGGTATCCTTCAATCCTCCAATGATCATGGTTAAGAATCGAACATGTCTAAAATTTTGAAATGTTAATATTATTTTTTTTAACAGAAGTTTCAAATATAACTAAATTTTTGGTAAATAAATATTTTGGGAGAATTAAGAGCAATTTTTGATTCGCAGATTAAAAACTACTAGAAACCGATCTCTGTAAAAAAAATTGTTGAATAAAATAAATATTTTTTTTAACATTAATTTCTCTGGTGCGTATTCAGATTTTTTGAGCTACGGTATTTCTTGAACGTACACTACCATGGGAATTTGAGGAATAAGAGTGTCACTCATTAATACTTCAATTTCGAAAAGACCATTTGGAGCTGCTGATCCGAAAACTCATAGTTGTCGGCAGATTGGAATTTCAAAACGTTTAGTAATAAATTCTGCAGCAAAGTCTTGAAACAAATAAGCATCGCTTTGGCCTGTGGGAAAAATTTGAATATTCCAAAGAGAATTTATTTTCAGTAGATACGTAGCGTTATCTTGCTTAGTATGCAAATATGAGATTATATATATTTTCCATAACAGGACGCCGGTAACAGGCAAATGTCATGTTAAAGACACATTGAAAAAAAGTACAGTGTCAGACCAAAAAAAAAAAAAAAAATGTATCACATGTGAAAAAATAGAAAAAAAGTGCAAATATCATGTTTCATGTTTGTGTTCCATGTACAGATGATACTATTACATTAAACAAACTTGTAGTATTTATTTGCCATAAAAATTAAATTCTTAAAACGTATAATAATGCTAAATAGCTTCCAAAAGGGAAAAATGCACTACAATATTTTTTGTCATATTTTCGAAAAAGAACATCATTTTATATTAAGAACTCTGTAACTTAAAATAAAAAAAAAATTGGTAAAATTTGGGTCTGTTTTTATAAAAAACTTAATTTCTCTACTAGTATACATGCTATCCGCATAAAAATGTACACAATTTATTAAAATAAGCCACTAAATTATAATATACAGTTTGAACGGTTTTGCTACATTAATTTTGACAGGGTTATACAAAAGATTTTCGTTGTTTTTCAATTTGTTGACATCTTTCCCCCCCCTTATGGAATTAAAAAAAAAATCTTCACTGATATGTATGACCTGTATTACTATGTTTACCTACTTAAAGTTTCAGGATATTTCCTCATGTATTTTTTATATATTTAACAAAATGTCTAAAATTGCAAGTAGCCGGTCACCTTTGGCCATATAGTGTATATACGATAAGGGACATTTCATGTCAACTCAACACACTCTATAAACCAAAGCATTTCAGATCTTCATGAATTTAACGTAGGTATAGTAATCATATAGACTTGAAAAAATACCAAATTTCTTTGAGATATGTCCACTAGTTTTTGAGTTATAGCACATAAAATTTAATTTTTTTGTCTAAAAACCACAAACGGGAATTTTTTGAATGACTCTAGAAGCTCTCCTAACTGAGCTAGAAGAGATGTCATTTTACACCATTTTGTATGCTCTTTCCTGTGATATCCAACATGCTACAGTTTAATACAAAAACTATTTTGCCAAAATTAAAAAAAATTAATAACATATTTTAAAATTTTAAAATTAATTTCCTAAATAGGTTGTATTCTTGTAAATCATTTGGAAAAAATATAAATTTGTAATGACAATGGCTTCATTGTTAAAAAAATGAAAACTGGAGCTTGTTTTTCATTATTTTCCTATATTCAGCAGAAAAATTCAAGAATGGTAATATTTACACTTTATGTGAAAATAAATTTGAGTACTAAACTTAAGAAAGAATGCAGAAATGATTCTAAAGTAAAATCTTGCATTAAGTAATAGGATATGTTTATTAAATGAAGTTTGAAAGTGCCACATTCGTTTGGTATACATCACTTTCTTGTAAAATATAATTTCTTTCAGTTGGAGTCATAGGATTCTTTTTAGTTGGAACGGCCATTACTGATACCCATAGAACATCAGCATTTCTTGGATATGAGAATGATGTAGATGGCCCAAAGGGATAAAGAAAAGTTATATTTACTTCATCAAGTTCTTCATTTTTCTGTAAAACATACACAAGCCATCAATTTCCTTCATAAACTGCAATAACATAGCCTGATATGTTTTCGAATTTAAGTTTATTTAGATATTTTGATACTTCATTTTCCTTAAGATAATCTGGAAAGATTTTCACCAATAATTTCGATGTAGTTATGAAAATAAATGCATAGTATTGCTGTGTTCCTTGGATTGTTAATGCTTGATCAAAGCGGCTTTTCAAGAATATTTCTGATTCAGCGTATTCCTCTTGGGATGAGTAGACAAAATATATATTAGTAATGTTTTCTACTGCCCATTCAAAAAGTTGTCGTGAGGTTTGAATTTGATCTTCATAAGGTCTTTGCAAACTAGCACGAACTGCCAGTCTTTTTACTGGACCACCTAGTCCATCACAAGGGCCTTTCCCATGCGAGGTGGCCGAAAGATGCCACTTTGCTTTCACTTTAAATCTTCCTCCTGAAATCAGAGGTCCAAAAAGTTTTTCTTATTCTTATACTGGGCGGAAGACCCGTCTGAACAGTAAAAAATCTTCTGCGGATGTTTGTGAAATTAGGATGTCAAAAAGGATAAAAGTTTTTTTAAGGTGTAAACAGCCACTGTGTTGTGCTCTAAGCAATCAGAAACAACTACATAATTATGATGTTCATCTTTCCTTTCCTTTTTTAAATAAATTACGAAAACATGAATTGTGAATTGTTGATTTGTCCAATGATAGCCCAGTGCTTCGTCTTGTAGCACTATGCTATAATTTTCAGAAAAATCACAGATGACAGCAAATTCTCATTCTTTGAGATTTTCTTTTGTGTAGTACCAGAACGCTCTCTGTTGTTTGGCAATAAAGTCATGCCAAACCAATGAAGACAACTTACTGCAGAATAAATCTATAAACTCTTCTGTAGATTTCTCTAAAATCTCTAGGTTACAACGATCAACTGAAACCCACTGGCGGAACTGAACTTTTTCAATTAAATTTGCATCAAAGGATTGTTGCAAAATTGTACGTATCTCATCAATATCATCTAATTAGATTAGTTCGTTCATCAGATAGTCTCTGACATAAATTGATGCTGATTAGTTTTCAGCATAAATCGCACAACAGGTGACACTGCTATGTCATTTTGTATGATTTACGCAACAGTTATATCTCTAACACATGGATTTCCACCAAACTTCAGATTCAGTTCATCCTTGACATGAATTGATGCTGTTAACATTTTGGTAATTATCACTCAACAGGTGACGCTACTATGCTACATTTTTCACAATTTTGCAACTGTTCTTTCTCAAGAACTAATGCACGGGATTTAATAAAATTTTAAATTGAGGTAGTCCCTAATATAGATTGATGCTGATTAATTTTTAGTGTAAATTGCTCAACAGCTGTAAATTCCTATGCACGCAACAGTTATATCTCAATAATCAATTTACGGATTTTCATAAGCCTATCATTTAATTGTTTTGGACTCATTTTTGCATTGTTTTTCAAACTGGTGATCATATTTATTTTCACATAAAGTGTAAATTTTAGCATTCTTGAATTATTCTGCTGAATATGGGAAAATAATGAGAAACAAGCTCAAGTTTTAATTTTTTTTAATAATGAACCCATTGTCATCCCAAATTTATATTTTGCCAAATGATTTACAAGAATACAAAATATTCAGGGAATTAATTTTAATATTTTAAAATTTGCATTTTTTAAAATGTTTTAAAATTATTATTTTTTAAATTTTGGCAAAAAAAAATTTGTATTAAACTATAGCATGTTAAATATCACAGGAAAGAACATAAAAAATGCTGTAAAATGACATCTCTTATAGCTGCTTGAGTCATTCAAAAATTTCCCTTTTGTGGTTTTTAGACAAAAATTTTAAAATGTTAAGTGCTAGATCTCTAAAACTAGCGGACATATCTCAAAGAAATTTGGCATTTTTTCCACGTCTATATGATTAGCATACCTACGCTAAATTTCATGAAAATCTGAGATGGTCAGGTAAATTTTGTTTTAAAATTGTGCTGATTCGACCTGAATGACCCTAATCTAATAAAGACAGTTTTAAAAATATAAACTCATAGATATGGGTGCTCTGAGATAGAAGCCTAAATCTAATGATTATTATAACTAATGTAATTTTTCCATTTTTGAATTTTGGGTGAAAAAAGTCCGGGCCAGGATTCGAACCAGGAATGTATTGGCTGAAGCCGCCAATGCTCTACCAACTGAGCTATCCCGGACACGAAAACTGGAGGACTATTTCACCCAATTAACCTCAACGATCACTTTATCTGGCCTGATACTCTGGATCAGCTCTACAGAATAAATCGAAGGTCAATATGTGGAACTGCAGAAAATCGCTGCATACGAAATTACATTAGATTAATTTTTAAACACAATTATTCAATCGGTAAATTTATTATAACAGATGTAATTTTTCCATTTTTGAATTTTGGGTGAAAAAAGTCCGGACCAGGATTCGAACCAGGGATGTATTGGCTGGATATATACTTTGTTTATATACTAACCATAGAGTTGTACAGGAATAACTCTGAGTCAAACCTTTTAAATATTTAGGGTGGAAAAAAAGTTAATTGATAATAAAATACTGATTTTAAACTCATCAAATAAAACCCTAATCAAACAAGATTTAATGTATAATTTGCTTGTTTATTTCGGTCTAAATAATTACCATTAAACGACATAAATTTATTTCATATGACATGTAATTTCAATTTTTATACTGAAAATTAAATTTTATACCAATATACTTTTAAATTTTTAATCGAAAATGCCATCGCATACTAATTAAATAGATGAATGCGTAATAAGAATGTTAAAGCAATTTTCTGACTTACATTAGATTAAGTAGTCCTTTGTAATTAATAAAAAGAAAAAAAAAGCCAACGGATGTTTGGCTTAAAATAATTAAATTTCCTCTAACCTGCAAACATTTCCTTAACTAAACTTGCTTCGACTTATCTTTAATTTTTAAAAAGGCTTCTTTTGTAAATTAATTTTTTATTTTCAGAAGAAAGGGAATATATATATGTATATATAGATACATAAATAAAACTAAATTTCGATATTGAATAATTTGGAAATTAACATAGAGCATATATATATAATTTTTTAATAAAATGGAATCGGATGTTAATTTTTGTTTCTAATATGAAATTTTCTGAAAACAAAAAAAACAAGAATTACATTGATTTGAAGAGGTAATTTTATTTTTGAGCAAAAAAATAAAATTTATTTTCGTACATCCGAGTTTCATGAATAAATAAGCGCAGTAAATTTTGCAGCAAAATATGATATTTAAAACAAGCAATTTAGAAAAGTATTCAGTTTAATAAAGATTTAACATTTTTGACCAAATAGTATTTGAGTGGAAGTTGCACAAAACATAAAGATCCGTGGAGGACTTTCTGAGAGAAACTAACACATATTTACTCAAGGATTCTAAGGTTAGAAGAAAACCACACCACGTATTTGCATGAGAATTTCTTTAATATGACTACCTATTTCAAAGTTGACGTTGTTGTTTGGGACTTATATATATATATATATATATATATATATAATAATAAAAAAGCTCGAGAATTTAAAAAAAGTACCAGCTATTTTTCTATGTGCATTTGTATTTGTATATGTAGGTATATATAGAATATTATATACATATAAGTAAATCTTTATATAAAAATAGTAATTTCTTAAAAGTAAATAAATATAGTAAAGTACTAAAATAAGTCCTCCTTTAGCAGACAGAAAATTCTAATAATTTTTGGAATGCTTATAATTTTAACTTTTGTGAAATACACTAGCCTCCAAATGTTAAGGTACAACATGTTTTTCGATGCTCACCAGTAAAAAATAGCAGTCAAATTAAACTTCATAGTTTATATGATTTATTGACAATAGTAAGCTTTAAAAAAAATTACGCAAAAATTACAGCAACCACTTTTATTTTATAGAAAAGAATAGGTATTTGTGAGTGAGAGAAAAATATGCAATTACAAAATTTTCGTAATTTCGCGTGTAAGTTTTGTTGTATTTGGATTATTATTGTCAGCTTTGTTCACAACAACCAGTTGAGTCTAGTAATGTCTAGAAGATATCGTTTGCCCGATTCATCCGGCTGGCGGTAGGATGGATGGAAATGAGGTTGTCAGAGGCCAATACTGCTAAATGGCTCAATGGATCTCACAGTGTAGTCCAACGACTCTGGAATCACTATGAATCCGAAGATTCTGTGTCCAGAAGATACAGGCCACCCATGTGTTACAACACCTGCAGAAGACCGGTTTCTAGCTCTTTCGGCTCGACAGTGAAGGCGCATATTTGTGCGCAACTCATTGCAGAGCATTTTGCAGCATCAGGGAAAAGAATCTCCACTACTACGGTGCGAAGATGTCTTCACAATACAGATCTCTATAATCAAAAAAAACCTTGCATGGAAAACTACAATAATTAAAACCCAACGTTTGAACACACAATAATTAAAAACTCTTAACAGACGTATACGTTTCGTGAGTACTGGGACTCGCTTCCTCATTGTTCAAGCGGAAAATATATAAAATAAAAAAACCCCACTTGCTGACAGAGGGACTTTTTTTTTATTTTAAACATTTCACTGCTTAAACACTGAGGAAGCGAGTCCCAGTGCTCGCGAAACGCATACGTCTGTTAATAGTTTTTAATTATTGTGTGTTCAAATGTTGGATTTTAATGATTGCAGATTTCTATGCAAGGCGATCAGTGGTATGTGTTCCCCTCAACTAAGACCAGAAAAGAGCCCGCTGATGTTTGACAAGAGAACGTTTTCCTGGACCAGGCAACAGTGGGCTTCTGTACTCTTCACAGACGAGTCCAGATTAAAACTGGAGAGCGATTCCTGACGTCTTCTAATCTGGAGAGAAGAACGCACTTGATACCATCAATCAAAAACTGTCGAAATACATAGGTACAGAAACGCTGGAACCATGGTTTAAGCAGGAAATCACTTGGAGGTCACACTGACCTGCATATGGTCCATGGAGGAACTCTCATTGGAGCAAGATATTGGGATGAGATCCTTGATTCATATGTGCGTCCATATGCCGGTGTTATTGGCAAGAATTTCATTCTAATGGATGATAATGCTACACCACATCGAACTGTAGTTGTTGAATATTAGCTTGAGGATCACTGTTTGGAGAGAATGAAACAGCCAGCTCACTCTCTAGACTTGAATCCAATAGAACATCTTTAGGACTATCTTGAAAGACAGGTTGCGGCTTTAAGTCCTCTTCCGAGGTTATTAAATGAGCTGGAACAAGCCTTACTCCATGTCTGGTCAGCGCTACTTATTTCGGTGTCCGACAATTTAATTGAGAGAGGGAAATTCAATGTCGCCAATGCATTCAAGTTCGGGGTGGACATATTCCGTATTGGAATCAATTTTTTAATGTTTATGTAATAATTAAATGCATAATACTGCGATATACTGGTTTCTCCAAGAATGCAATTTTCCATCATGAGTGTTTTTTCTGTTGTAATTACATTTATACGTTTAAACTAGTAAATTTCTATGTCGCATTTGATACATAATAGTTTAGCGCGAATTATTTCCAAATATTTTGCTTCAATATTCATTCATTTGAAAATTAGACACAAAAAACCGGTTGTACCTTAAATTTTGCAGGTTAGTGTAGATAGTTAACATTAGAAGGGTGAAAGGATATATTTGGATTTTATAAATTTCCCAGGATTTATACAACTTTCAAAATATATGAGGGTGGGCTTATATTAGGAGGGGGCTTACTTTACGGTATTTTACGGTATACTGCAATAAAAATCATTCAGGAGATTGCCAATTATATGGTATCAGGCATGCAAAACCCCATGATATCTCAACAAAATTGCGAGTAATAACAAATTTATACAGCAATTTGGGTCAAGGCAAATTTTGTTAGCTATAGGGATAATGTGTGTCTGCTCATACTGGTATTTTGGCGGATCATAATATTTTTTACCTTAAATATAAGATCTTTATTGTTATTAATAGACATGCAAAGCCTTCCAGAAAAATCCAAAAGCTGCTCTTAAAGGGTTCCAGTGGCGTTACCAGGGTGACTGCCCAAAATCAGCAATATTGTAAGGTTTTCTTCTTCTTGATTCATAGGAGAGGATTTTTTGTATAGATAAGACGAACAGAACTTACCAGTATTCAGAGCACTTGCACACCCACCCTGGTTACGCCATTGGTTTCATTTTACATTCCAAGATCATTTTATAGCGTATTTGGGAAGGCTGCTAACTAGAATTTCAATTATAATTCAGATTTTAAGTTCAATCTTCTCTATTTGAATTAAATTTGCTGGGGCACATGCTAGAGTCACTAAATTAATTTCGCCTAAACTCAGCGGCGATTAAAAAGGATCAATCAATAACTCAATCTCCACTGAAAATAACTAGCAGATTACAGATTATTACTATTCTATTTATTATGAACTAGCTGATCCGCCCGGGTCTCGTTATAATAACCCTATACAACACTCAACTTTGTATGATTTTATACCTTATGAAAATCTTTTAAAAGAACCTAGTTTCGGGGACTTTATCGATTTCCACCCAACTATTCTATACTATTAATTTAGAAACTATAAACCATAACTAAAGTAAATGCACTGGAAGTAACAACCAAGCTTATAAAACCTGAAAAAAGAATGCACCAATAATTTTCGAAAATGTTAGTTACTGAAGTCTAAGAGAAAAATTCATAATACAGAAAGTAGCCGAATTGTCATCTAAATTGATTGAACCAAATCCCATTAAAATGATGCCCTTAGAACCCAATTAAAGAATGCTTCCTTAAGCGGTTAAAAGTGCTCACTCCTGTATTTTTCACAAATTAACTTTAACAATATCACGATTTCTAATAAATGAATGAAAACTTTTAACTAAAGTTACTTTAAAGTAACTCGATTAACTCGTTTTAATTTCTGGAGTAGTGAGTAAACGTAATTTTTTAGCCAAAAAGGAAATTAATGTTCATAAAAAGGGGTAGCTCCAATAAGAAAAAGAGGACCAGGTACTTGGGGACAGGATCTTAATTGGAATATAATTGGTGGTTTTAAAGTAGCTAGATGACGCTAAAATTATGTTACAGAAAGTTGTAATTTAATCGCTGCAAAAAAGGCCTAAAGTAAGAGAATAATGTTCAAAATTGGTGGTAGTTGAAGTCTAAGAAATATTACTGTCGTTGATATAATAGCTGGAGGACTTAAAAAGCTGTTAAAAAATCTAGTGAATCAGATCATTTTTAAGGGAGCTTGGACAAAAGACCCAAAAGGGGCCAGCTGATAGTTGTGAGTAGGGCCCCAAAACATAAACATGCGATAAGATTTTAGTTCTTAGAACTTAAGATCTTCTATTAGTCAAAATTAAGCATATATATAATATACTTATTAAAGTGAAATTTTACAGAAATGTACAAAAAATTCAGTGAAATACGTAGAACATGGCCCTAGTGTCCCAGTAAACATATGAAGGTGTTAGTCTGCAGAGAATGATCTAAAATTCAACTTTAAAACTTTTCATTCAAAATGCGAAAAAAAATTATTAAACTTAAGAAAATTTAGAAGAACTCCAGTGTCTTATATGGAATCTAAAACTTAAAAATATCTAAATGGAACAAGAATACCAAAAACGAAGATTGGATTAAATGGAAGGAATTTATTAGCAATTTATTATCATAAAAACTTCAAGGGAACGGGCTGAAAGGGTCCAGGGTAAAAACAGAAAAGTAATAAGGCGAGAATGACTAAGTGGAAAAAAAATTCCATAAATTGAAGAAGTTTAGATAAAGGGGGTCAAGTTCTATTTAGTGCATAGAAAATTTTAAAAGCCTTGGGGCCCTGGATCTTAAAAAAATAAAATTCTGAGAATCAGGGTCATGAGGACCTATCTTGAACTATCTTCACCTAAATTTTCAGATTTCTAAGTGCGGTTGATTTTGCTCGCCATCGCAAAGATACACACACACAGACAGACAGAGCGATTTTTTATTTTATTAAAATAGCTTATCATTATCAAGTAGTTATAAAGGGTGTATCTAAACTATTGGGCAAAACTTTAAGGGGTGATAGTACACATCAAGGCAAACAATATTAAATGGGAAACTGAGGGTCCCAAACGTCTTCCGAAGGAGATAGGCGCCATTAAAGTTTAGGGTCCAAAATTTCAAATAAACATAAAAAAGCGGAAAAATTGGTCGATTGATTTGCAGTTTTCACTAAAATTATTCTTTATGTCAGCATTGACTTGAAAATAAATTATAAAGATAAATTGCAAAACATGCCGATAGAGGACACTTTAGACTTTGCTGTAACGAACAACTATTTTTTGCGGTTATTTTTTGCATCTCATTAAAGGCTTTCGGAAGCTTAGATTTAAACTTAAATTTCAAGATCGAAATCTGAATAGTTGGGCTTGATTAAGTAGCACAAACTGAACTGTGTTCAGAGGTTCAAATTTCAAATGATTATAAAAAACGGAAAAATTGGTCGATTCGCTTACGGTTTTCGTTAAAACTACTGTTTATATCGGTATTTTCTTAAAAATAAATTTTAAAGATAAATAAAAAAAAAAAATGCCAATAGAGCGCGCCTTAGACTTTGGAGTAACGTACAACTATTATTAACCGTTATTTTTTTAATCTTATTAAATGCTTGTAAAAGCTTAGACTTAAATTTTGAGCTCAAAATCTGAATCGTTGGGAGTAGTTAAGTCGCGCCAAATTGAACTGTGTTCGAGGGGGGGGGGGGGGGGGGAGGGTTAAACTTCAACTCCTGAACACAGTTCAATTTGCGCTTCTTAATCCCTGCACACGATTCAGAATTTGAGCTCAAAATTTAAGTCTAAGCTATTGAAAGCATTTCATTAGATACAAGAATAACGGTAAAAAATAGTTTAAAGCGCCCTGTAACCGATTTTTTAAAAATCTATTTTTAAAAAATATTTTTAAGAAAATACTGACATAAAGAATAGTTTTAGCGAAAACCGCAAACGAATCGACCAATTTTTCCGTTTTTTTATAATCATTTGAATTTTGGACCCCCCGCCCCTTGAATACAGTTCAGTTTGCGCAACTTAACCATTCCCAACAACTCAGATTTTGATTTCAAAATTTAAGTTTATGTCTAAGCTTCTAAAAAAATTAATGAGATGCAAAAAATAACCGTAAAAAATTGTTTTTCGCAACTTGAGAGTCTAAAGAGTCCTCTATCGGCATTTTTTGAAATTTATCTTTAAAATTTGTTTTGAAGAAAATACTGATTTAAAGAGTAGTTTTAGAAAAGAATCGACCAATTTTTCCTTTTTTTATAATCATTTGAAATTTGAACCTCTGAACATAGTTCAGTTTGCGCTACTTAACCACGCCCAACTATTCAGATTTCGATCTCAAAATTTAAGTTTATATCTAAGCTTCCGAAAACATTTAATGAGATGCAAAAAATAACCGCAAAATATAGTTGTTCGTTACTGAAAAGTCTAAGGCGCCCTCTATCGGCATGTTTTGAAATTTATCTTTATAATTTATTTTCAAGAAAATGCTGACATAAAGAATAATTTTAGTGAAAACCGCAAACCAATCGACCAATTTTTCCGTTTTTTATGTTTATTTGAAATTTTGAACCCTAAACTTTAATGGCGCCTATCTCCTTCGGAAGACGTTTGGGATCCACAGTTTCCCATTTAATATTGTTTGTCTTGATGTGTACTATCACCCCTTAAAGTCTTCCCCAATAGTTTAGATACACCCTGTATATATTTATGTCATATTATTAAGAAAGATATTCAGTTTTTTCGTAAAAAAGAAGAAAAGAAAAACGGAAAGAAAGAAAAATATTTATATTAAAACTATAAACGATATTACCTTCATATCCATTGTCGAATAATTAAATTATGTTTGAAAATGTTAGGAGACACCTGAAAATGTAATACAAAATTAAGTAATTACAGGGTTCTTCAAAACTTCTGGTATTTTCAGTCTATCGAAAATTTTACCTGTATTTTCATTCGTGGGAAATCGCTTTTTAAATAAGGTGAAAATCGGCTCATTTAATCTAGATTTAATTTTCTGTTTAAAAAGAATATAGATTTATATTGCTCCTGGGGAATTCCCAGACGTGTACAAAACCTGTAACTAAAGTTTATATCTTAAAAATCATTAGCAACAAACATCATAGTTTAACTTTAGGGTTTTAGAGTGAAACTGAAGAAAAAAAGTGAAAACTTCTAAAGATTGTGCAATCTTTTTTAAGGTTTCGATTCGATAAAAATTCTAAACATTATTATATTTTTTCACGGAAATGATATTCTAGTTAGAAATTAAATAATTAAATTAAGAGTTTAAATTGTATTTCTGCTAAAAAGCAAGCACGGGTGGTTTTAAATTAGAAATTTAAAATAATTTCACTTCATTATTTGAGTAGGCCAGACTGATAGTTCATTCTATTGCCTTAAATCTATTGAAATCACTAATAAGAAAATCGACCATTTTTCTAATAAAACTTTCAAGCTGTTTGCCATCAAATCTTGATGGATGCAATTTTATTTTCACTTAAAATAAAATGGAAACTTGATCTTTGAGCTTAATACTTAACGATATTAATGCAGATATACAGATAACAAGAAATAAGTGAAATTGAAAGTATGCATTTTGTAATAAATACGACTGCTTAATTTGCAATGTTCGAAATGTTTGAAGCCATTCTCCCAAATGATTAACATTACTGATTTAATCGGCACCATAAAAGGAATGAATATAAGGTTTCGAGCAACTTTATACTTTAAACCTTTAAACATTTCAAATGATTTCAGAGTTTGTGGAGAAATAATTTCTTTAAGCAAAACAGATCTCTACTGATAAAATAAATTCCAGGAAGTGTCAGGGATAAAGAAAACGACTCGGAATCGCCTAAGAATGTCATGTTGAAAATGCCATTTCTGCGAGTTATGGTAAAAAGAAGCATAGAAAAAAGCAACAGAAAAAAGCAGAGAAACAGCAACATGTTAATGTGACAGAAAACAGTTTATTTAAAAGAGACCCGTAAGAAAAAACCCAAAATTTTTATTATTGATTTTAAAGTAATGAATTTTGGTGTGCTATTTAAGAATCTTCTTGTAGCAAAAAAATTCACTTTTTATTAAAAAGTATATTTTTTATGGGGATTTTTATGATTTTTTTTTTGTCGAAAAATACACTTTTTAAAATTGCTACTCCTCATTCAATTTTCAACATTTTGGTATTACTAAAATTTCTTAAATAGTGTTATAGTATATAGAAAAGAACTAAGGAGAGATATTTTTAATTTTCTATTTCAATCAGCTAAAAAAAAATAAAAAAAAAATGCGCATGGTAAATTTCCTTAAATTCGTTATAATTTTCATGTTTACCAATTTATGTAAACTTTTCAGAAATAGTTAAAAAAATATCTCTCCTTACTTTTGTTGAAATTTTTTTTAAGATTCTGAAAACATAAACACTTTGTTTCTAAATCCTTTTACCACTGAGCCTTAGTACTTTGAACTTAAGCAAAATATGAAAAAAGTCATTCTCAGGAAAACACGTTTTAAATGGCCACTAGTCCTTTAAACTCTATAGCGAGTACAATTTTAAAAGCTCATTTTCTACCTGTTCCAAGTGTCCCCGAGTTCTGAAATTTTGCATGGATATTCGCAAATATGTATTTTATCGTTTTCTGAGAAAAAAAATTGAACTTTTGATGATTTTTGGCTGAAAATGGGGTACGGGTCTCCCTTAAAGGTTTTACTATAAATGGTGTCTAAATTACGACCAGAAGAGTCCGGCAAGCTTGACAGCGGCATCGCGTTAAATTCCCCACGCTTTAAAAGATTCCTGGCATCTTTGATAGATTTCTGGCAGCTACAGAAATACGAGCTGCGAGACCTTTCACTGATAGTACGGGCGTAGCTTGCCGGAATACTTCTGATCGTAATTTCGAACACCTTTTGCACTAAAACCTTTAAATAAACTTTCTTTTGTCACTTTAACATGTTGCTATTTCTATGCTTGTTTCTGTTGCCTTTTAATCTGCTTCTTTTAACCATAACTCGCAAAAAAGCATTTTCAACGTTACATTTCTATGTGATTCCGAGTCGTCTTTGCATGCCTAACACTTCCGGGAAACATGGTGGTCTGGTAGTAGAACACCCAGGAGTAATGCGATTGAAATGTCGGAGATGTATCAGAAGCGACCTCTATCGAAAAGTGAGCACACCAATGCTGTACGTCATTTTGAATAAAATAATTACCAAGGGAATGACCTACACTCAAACCGCAACAAAATCGATAAGTTTTTCCACTGTTTATGAGCATTTAAATTCTCCTCCTCGGTTCACAGTTTAATTTTGGCAAGTAACCCGATCCCCATGTTTACGATTTTGGGTCTATAATTTAAATTTAAATCTAAACTGTAGAATAATTTCAACACCATGCACAAAATAATAGTAAAAAGTATTTGTTGTTACTCTAAAGTCTAAAGCGCTCTCTACCGACAATTTTAGAACGTAACCTTTAAAAAAATTCGGGATATAAAGAATGATTTTAGCAAAAACCGCGAACGAATTGACCCTTTTTTCCGTTTTTTATCATCGTTTGAAGTTTTGAACCTTAAACTTTAATGGCCCCTAGCTCCTAGAGCAGACGTTTGCCCCCCATGGTTTTCGATTTAATAATGTTTGTCTGCATGTCTACTATCATCCTTCAAAGTTTGTCGGTCTGGTAGCGAAACACCCTGTATAGCAAAATTTTTAAAATTCGTATTTTCGAGGGTTTGATGATTCACCTGCTAATCACAATTTTAAAATTATAACAATAAGTTGAGAGATTAATTAAAATCGCTAAATTGGAAGAAAGTAAAAATATTCATAAATTAACAAAATGAGTTTAAATCAAACCGCAGAATATTTCT
The DNA here is from genome assembly GCA_964019185.1 of Maratus speculifer. NCBI lineage: Eukaryota > Metazoa > Arthropoda > Arachnida > Araneae > Salticidae > Maratus > Maratus speculifer. The sequence goes on along the minus strand of OZ025290.1, from coordinate 350,190,240 downwards.
TTGAAAACTGGAAAAGAAGGAAAGAGTTAATGTAAGTAAAGCGCTGAAATAGCAGTAAATATACTGGACTTTTTTTATATAAAGGGCTGTATCTTATATTCTACTGAGCCTAAAAATTAGAAAATTATACAACTAGACGTTAAAAAAATTCCCTTTTTAGGAGTTATAAAAATTATTCTACCACAGTTTCAGGAAGATAAATAACCTGTGAAAAATCAATTGATTAAAAAAGCTTTTTATTTCCTTTGAAAGAAGGTTTGAAATGGGTGTCATGGTAGCACATGTTCATTGCAGATAAGTGATACTTATTATTGGACGGCATTTTTAAACAAACATAAAAAATTTTAAATATTAAGTTTATAAATTTAGATTTTGCAATCAGATGCGGAATTTTTTGTTGATTTCAAATATGTAAATTTCATCACCATAGCTCAATTACAAATTCCGGTATTAATTATTATTTGATTAATTAGATAATTTATTTTTAAACTCTCATTTTAAAAGCCAATCTCTGAAACTTCAAATGATTTTCATACTAGGGATTTTTGGAATGTTGCCAATTTTTTTAAATGCACCATTTAGAGATTTATAGCTATGGATCCAGGCCTATATTTAAACTCTGTTTACATATCTTAATTTTATATAAAAAAATAGTTTTATAAAAATTTGATTTTTAAAAAGGAAAAGAGTTAACATTGTTGAAACCGGAATTTATTAGAATAAAGAAAACTAACCGGTTTATCGATTTTCAACTACGGGATAATTTATGACACATAATAAAGATTTTAAAATGTAGGGGATGTCAAAACTCAGGAGGAGGAGACTGATCGCCTCCTAAAAAATGTGTTTCAAATATTTATAAACGGACAGTTTTAGATGCGGATTTTTGACAGAATCCCGGGATAAATATTATTTATTTAATAAAATTTTAAAAGTAGTGGGAACTGGGGCACATTGATGCAGTTTTTTTCTAAAAATTTTTTTGGTGTGAAGATGTAGAAAATTCAAGTATTTTTTCTCATGTGGTGACAGAAAATCTTGTGTAGTATGTTATAAAAATGTACAATAATTGTTTTACATAGCATTTTTGCATGTAATTAAAAAAAAATAAAAAAAGTCATTTGTATCAATGTGCCCCATCGCCGAATCAGATTGATACACTTCATGGGGACAGTTTGATACGTTTGAGAAAAATGGTGACAAAATAACACCAATGTATGTTTTTGATAGAAAATGAGTTAACAAACCTTTTATATTTTTTTATAGAAATTCAAATCACCCACAATTTACTTTTTAAGCAATATTACAGCAATCAAAATTAAATATATAATGATCTTATGTTCTGGCTGTTCCTTGTCTGATTGTTGGCTGAGGTAACTTTGTCATATCTACCACTTCAACCTCAGAATTATCTTCTTTCTTAGTAATGAAGAAAAAATTACCAAGTTTTCTGTTTATAAATAGGTTTATAAACAGAAAATAAAGGATAGTTATAGTAAAAATTCTGTTTATAATATAATTATCCTTTTCTGATCTGCAGTTTATTTCTCTTACTTAAGATTTCTCTTGTGGAAAATACTTTTTCTCTGGAAAATCGATATAAATTCGAGATTTGTCAGGCTGCCATCCTTTTCTTTTATTAGTTCTACTAGTACAAGCTTTTGGGTAAGTTCACACTTTTTTTGTTTGCAAAATTACTATAAAATGTTCTAATATAAAAAAAAAAATTAGAGCTATTTCACTTCAATAAAAATTAACATTAGAAATTTTTGGTGAAAAGTATTTGGATTATGGAGTGTATGGTAAAAAAATAATAAAGGGTAATGAAAAAATGAGCTAAAAAGGGATTCAGGTTGTATCAATGTGCCCCGACATAGAGTGTATCAATGTGCCCCATGCAGCCATTTTGAATCAAATGAGTCTCAAATCCAACTCTTCATAATTTACCTAACAATAACGAATGTTCTACTTGCCAGGGAGAGTATTGTTTTCGGTGTAAAATACTGGAACAGTTGTATAATACCATTGCAATTGTACAGCTCAAATTTATTTTTGACCTACAAAAACAATAAATCACCCGTTCCATTTCATCAAACTATAGAATCATGCCAAGACATTCTGTATGTAGTTGTGTACACTAATATCATCTTTTGGAGCTGTTTTGAAACTTCGTGTAATGACCTTTTGAGCTGTAGAGGGGGTGTATCTATGTGCCCCAGTTTCCCCTATGCTTATAACTATTTTCGAATAGAAACTTTATCAATTATTTTAAATCTTTGCTGAAGTCTGCCACCCCTACACATTGGCTCCCACGGCAATTTTCAGAAATCTGGCCAAAATTTACAATTTGATTTTATCACAATATCTTATTAAAAACTCTAATTCTAGTTCATAGGTATCATCAAAATTCATAAAAAAATGTTTTTTCTTTAAGAAAATGGCTTACGAATTATCACGTAGTTGGCAATTATATTTTTTGATCGATTTTAAATAAATTTTCTGTATATGCAAGCCAGCATCAATTTTTTGTTCTTTTTCCAGAAGCCATCTATCGATATTAGCACTGACATATTGCGAGTTTAATTGTAGCTGTACAAAAATGGCTAGTAAACACAGTACGAGATAACTCGTAGTTGGAGTTCGGAAACGCAATCTACGAGTTACTTCGTAGTTGGCAGTCAACGTGTTAACTAATGTATCTACACACAGGTTATTTAACGGGATTTCGTTCAGATACAGTTTTGACAGGAGCAGAGTTCGATCCTTTTTGAAGAATGTAGAACTAAAAGTTTTGAGATTTTGTTATTTTGCAATAGCACACTGGCTATACAGTTCCGTAGGCAGTGAGGACCCGATTCGTTGTTCATTCAGTTTCAGATTGAGTGGTTTTTATGAGATTTTGCAATACAGGTTTCAGGTTCATTTAAGAATATTATTACGGGCCGGGGAAAAGCCGGGGGACACAACTATTTTTTTTTTTTTATAAATATATGATTTTTTACTGATCATCAGTTTGAGAGAAAAAAAATCGGGTTTCATATTATTTTCCATTTTGAAGTAAATAGAAAAGGCGAACACAACAATAATAATAATAATAATAATAAATCTAGTACAATTAAAGTAATCACCCTGTTACTTATACGTCTCACAGAATTAAAACGTTAAAAAGTTTATACTTAAAGCACATAATTAACAAAATTAACAATCTTCTGAAATCTGCTTTTTAATTAAATTCATTAAATAAACCCGTTTTCGTTTTTTTTTTCTTAAAATTATGAAAGATTTAAAAAAAAGTATTAAGCGAGATTTCCTTAAGTAAATGTCAAAGTACTTAATAGAAAAAAGTTAACGTCAAAACCATTGTTTTATGAAATGTAACAAAATGCGTCATACAGATAGAGTAGTAAAGTAAAAATGAAATTACTGTTACTGCGTACAATTGTAGTTAAATTAAATTCAAAGGGATATGTGTTTATTTTTGAGGAGGGAAAAAAATAACACTAGTAATTAACCCATAAAAAAAGAAGCAATAGCTCGGATATTCATACTTTGCGCTTAATTAAAAAAAAGTTAAAAATGGTTTCTTATAATTAAAAGGAATAAACAGATAACAATAACAATAAACAGATCTACAAGTTTCGTGCATTTAATCGGTAATATTCGTAAAAACAGTAATAGTAAAATAAAATATGTTCGAGAAAAAGGGGGAAAATGTAATTTAACAAATTATAACGACCATTTTGAAGTAGATAGAAAAGACGAACACGACAACAATAATAATAATGAATCTAGTACAATTAAAATAATCGCCCTAATATTTATACTTCTCACAGAATTAAAACGTTAAAAAGCTTATAATTAAAATATTTAATTAAAAAAATTAACAAATATTTCTTCTTTCTTAAGTAAATGTAAAAGTAATTAATAGAAAAAAGCTAATGTCAAAACTATTGTTTTATTAAATGTAACTAAATATGACACATATACATATATAGCAGTAAAGTAGATTTTGAAAGAACTGTTACTACATACAATTGTAGTTAAATCAAATTCAAAGTGAAATGTATTTGTTTTTGAAGAGGGAAAAAAATAACACTAGTAATTAACCCATAAAAATAGAAGCAATAGCTCGGATATTCATACTTTCCGCTTAATTAAAAAAAACAAAAAATGGTTTCTTATAATTAGAAGGAATGTCAGGATTGTGTTATGGAAGACGCTTTTTAATTAAAGTCGTTAGAGATACACAAATGCATATCTTAATTAAGACTTCGGTGAAACAACACGATCTTTCTAAGTTAAGGTTTTTAATAACTAATTAAAATGGATGTTCATCACAGAATTTCTAAGGTTTAAGAAAAGCAATATAAGAGAAAATCACGTATTTTCTTTAAAATAAAAATACAGATTCTAAAATTGATTAAACCGAATTTAAAGGATATAAAATCATTTAATAAACAGATCTACTACTTTCGTGCATTCAATCGGTAATATTCGTAAAAACAGTAACAGTAAAATAAAATATGTCCGAAAAAAGGGGGGAAATGTAATTTAACAAATTATAACGACCATTTTGAAGTAGATAGAAAAGACGAACACAACAACAATAATAATAATAAATCTAGTACAATTAAAATAATCGCCCTAATATTTATGCTTCTCACAGAATTAAAACGTTAAAAAGCTTATTGCCGAAACGTCAGTGAAGGCTTACTTTGGAGACACGAAATTTTTTTGTGTTTGTCTGTCTGTCGGTTCCGCGATAACTTCCGTAAAAAGCATCCGATTGGCTTGGAATTAAGTGGGTATGTTAGTGTGGCACTGGGATTAAGCTGTATAGTTTTTTGTAAGATTTGGTTCATTCGTTCGAAAAATATAGAATATTTTATTTTGCGCAATAATGCTTTTCTATGGCAAAACCAATGATTTCCATTTTTTTCTAGAAAGAAAATGTCACATTATGATAAATGGATGCTGAAATTTACCGGTTAAATCATTCGTATTGTTTTGAAATTTTGTCTATTCATTTGTCAGATTTTTAAAATTATTACTGTAAATTTTGGAGACTTTTTATAAATGTATTCCAATAGTATAAACTAATTTGTTTTAGAGACTTACTTATTTCAAATGTATTTATTTCATTTTCTTTATTTTCTCTTAATGGTTGCTAAGCAACCATTCATCCTAATCCTTATTTTTATAATGTTATAAATTTGAATGCGTGTAATTATTGAACGAGAAAATTTAAATGAACTCAACGTCAAAACTGATGAATTAATGTCTTTGTATCTTTGTGTATAACTATAACATAGCCCAGAAAAGAACATAGGCTATGTTTTATTGATTTTATTCACATATTTTCCTTAATAATTCAAAATTTCCTTCTTTTTCATGCAGAATCAATAGCGATCTTTTAGATAAAATTTAACCAATTTCCTTTATCGTTGCCAAAAAAAAAAAAAAATCAAAATCTGGAATAATTTGTCAACGGCAATAAGTTTCAATTGAGCAAGTTCCATTCGAAAAATTAAACTAAGAAAAAATAAATATGACGTCAGAATTTAAATAAAAATAAATATAGTACTTTGTTAGATATTAAACACGGAAATTTCTTTCTTTAATAACATTTTTTCTGACAAAAATGGGGGCATACATAGAAGTAAAAGAAATAAAAAATAATTGTATTTTTAACAAATATTTCACCTGATAAAATTTGACGTCATAATTGAAATAAAACAGGTATTTTATAGTAGTCGTTAAAAATATAAGAAACATGGATAGCAATAACTCATAAATAATGACGTCATTGCCGAAACTTTTGTGAAGGCTTATTTTGGCGACACAAAATTTATTGTTTTAACCCTGTCAGTCTGTTCTGTCTGTCTGTCTGGCCGCAATATCTGCCACAAAATGCAATCAAAACTTCTTTTTTTCGGAAACAAAATTGTAAAACCCTAGATTATTGAGTTTACACTTTCAAAAGTTCCTGATACATCAGATTTAAATATTTGTGGTGGCCAGGTATGTAGAAGTATGAGGATAATGAAAAATGCTTATTAAAACTGTTACTTATCCTTATAAATCAAAATGTATAAAGATATACAATAACCACTAGGAAATTGATAGAATGTTACAAATTTAAATTTAATGAGACTACGGGGGGTTCAGAAATCTCATATGTTATAATAAAAAAAAAAAAAAATAGATCATGAAAATTCCAAAATATCCTAACATAACTAAATTTTTAATTTAACGCTTTTGATGGCTGAAAACTTCTTATTCTTATTTTATTCTTATAAATAATTACGTAATTTGAAAATTTTAAACTACAGTTTCTAGGAAGTTGAATATTACCCAAAGTGTGTTTAAAAAAAATGATGTGCAAAGCTGACGTTGAGGCTCCTGATCTGCAGATTTACTAGTAATTAAAACATATAATTAAAAAAATTAACAAATGTTTCTTCTTTCTTCAGTAAATGTAAAAGTAATTAATAGAAAAAAGCTAACGTCGAAACTATTGTTTTATTAAATGTAACTAAATATGTCATATATATATATATATATATATATGGGTGATTCTCAAAATAGGGGACGATTTCAAAAATGAAATCTTAAAAAAATTACTGTTAGCAAAATTTCTGAAAAAAATAGGTGTTGTTAATATAGTATTAGGTATACTTTCCATGTAGTCAGCAGAGCTAAATATTTAAAAATTAACTTAAAAAAATAATTAGCATTTTTTGAGCCATGCTAATGACAAAACAAATTGCATGGGATAAATATATTATGGAATTTTTATTGTCATTAGCTTCCTGTTTAAATCTTCCTGTTTAAATATTTTTTTTTCTATATTTATTAGCCTTCCTTTTCAGCAAATGGTTTCCATTTTTACATATATACATATAAGGAGAATAAAAACATTACCAAAGAGCAAACTTTGTTACATGAGCAACATTCTGACTCTAACAATGTAAGAAGCTGTCTTAGTGATTTTCCTACAGATTTAATGAATACTTTAGGGATAATAAATGTAATACCTAAATTTATACGTAAAATTAAACTTTATAAAGGATACAATATAAGCACTGGTTACATTTATGTACATAGAAGTCTTTAGCATGGACAGAAAAACCATGCTAATGACACTGATATCTGTCCATGATAATGACAAATTTTAATTTAAATAAGATTATGAGCCATAATATAATCACAATGCAATAGTCCTTTCTGGGGCTTTTTAAAACACAAAAGTTCTATGCAAATAAATAAAATAAAAATTTTAACTATAAAATAAACATGAAAATTACTATCCATTCTAATGACCTACAATTGATGTACGCCCCTAATATTCAACTTCTATTCTTAAAATACAATACATGCTAATATTTTCTGGCTGGGATAAAATGGCTACTTGTTGCCATGGAGAAACTTTATATTTTCAAACTATTGTCATATGTGAAAATGAAATTTTGATTAATAACCAGCTGTTTTAGTATGACCTTGTTTTGAAAATCGAATATGGAGGACAAACTTTAATTCTTTATTTATGTACTATAATTTTATTTTTAAAATAAAATTTATTGGATAAATCCTCTTCTTGATTAATGTAAAGAAATAATAACATTTGTTTATTTTATAAACATGATGTTAACTCTTGAAAAATGCTAGTATACACAAGGCACAGCTGCTGTGGACATCCATGCTAATGACATTTTGAATCTTTATTCTGTTATTTTAAGGTGTTTTTAACTAAAAAGTGAGTAATTCTTGAGTGCAAATAAGGAATAATATTAAGAAAAACATATCTAAATATAAAAACATGACAGAAAACCTCTCAATTTTTTTGTATGCCGAAAGACATAAATTGTCCCCTATTTTGAGAATCACCCATATATATATATACACTATATGGCCATTGATTATTGGACACTTGCGATTTTAAACATTTTGTTAAATAGCTAGAAAAATACATGAGGAATCATCTCGAAACTCTTAGTGTATAAATATAATAGTATAAGTCATACATCTCCGTGAAGATTTTTTCCCGAAACTCCATAAGGGACCGTCAACAAATTAAAAAAGAATGAATATCTTTTGAATAACCCTGTCAAAACTAATGTAGCAAAAACGCTTAAACTCTAGATTATGATTGAATGCCTTATTGTAATACGCCTTGTTCATTTTTATGCAAATAGCATGCATACTCGCAGAGTAATTAAGGTTTTTATAAAAATGGTCCCAAATTTTTCCAAGTTTTTTCCTTATAATTTTCAGAGTTCTTAATATAAAATAATATTTTTTTCAGAAAATATGAAAAACAACATTGCACACAGTACCCTGTAATCAGAATTAAAAAATAATGAAAATTATATACAAAATGAGTTGGTTTACTAAATATTTTTTTACTGCGCATGCGTCAACGATATCAAAATTTCATTTACATATTATGTTAGCTAAGTGTATAGAGTTCCTTTTGTGAAAGTCACAAAATCATAACTTGAAAATTCTGAAAATAACCGTCAACTGAATAAGTTGAAAATCCGTTATTCTCAAATTGAAGCAAATACAAGAGGGGTTGTATCCATATATTCATTGATTAGTGTCAATATAGAATACACAATACGGGATGTACTACCACATTTAGATAAAATCCCTCATTTTTTTGCTTCATTTTGGAAACAACGGATTTTGTCCTTTTTCTATAGACGATTTCTTTCAGAATTTTCAAGCTATGATTTTGAGACTTTTACAAAAGTTGCTCTATATATTTAGCTAACATAATATGCAAATGAAATTTTGATATTTTTGACGCATGCGCAGTAAAAAATTATCTAGTAAACCTACTCATTCTTCATACAATTTTTATTATTTTTTAATTCTGATTACAGGGCACTATGTGCAATGTTGTTTGTCATATTTTTTAAAAAAAAATATTATTTTATATTAAGAACTCTCAAAATTATAAGGGAAAAAACTTGGAAAAATTTGGGACCATTTTTATAAAAACCTTAATTACTCTGCGAGTGTGCATGCTATTTGCATAAAAATGAACAAAGTGTATTACAATAAGGCATTCAATCATAATCTAGAGTTTGAGCGCTTTTGCTACATTAGTTTTGACAGGGTTATTCAAAAGATATTCATTCTTTTTTAATTTGTTGACGGTCCCCTATGGAGTTTCGGTAAAAAATCTTCACGGAGATGTATGACGCATACTATTATATTTATACACTAAGAGTTTCGAGATGATTCCTCATGTATTTTTCTAGATATTTAGTAAAATGTCTAAAATCGCAAGTGTCCAATAATCAATGGCCATATAGTGTATATATACATATTTATAGTTGTAAAGTAGATATTGAAATAACTGTTACTATGTACAATTGTAGTTAACTCAAATTCAAAGTGAAATGTATTTGCTTTTGAGGAGGGAAAAAAATAACACTAGTAATGAACCCATAAAAATTGAAATAAGTTTAAATTGCTTTCTTATAATTAAAAGGATTCTGTTATGGAAAACGCTTTTTAATTAAAGTCGTTAGAGATACACAAATGCATATCTGAATTAAGACTTCGGTGAAACAACACGATCTTCCTAACAAAAGGCTTTTAATATTTAATCAAAATACACATTTACAGTAGAAATTGTTAGGCTTAAGAAAAGCGATATAGGATTAAATCATGTATTTTCTTTAAAATAAAAATACATATTTTAAAAAGTGATTACAGTAAATTTAAAGACTTTAAAATTTTTTAATAAACAGAACTACTAGTTTCGTGCATGCAATTGGTAACATTCGTAAAAAACAATAATGATAAAATAAACTATGTTCTTAAAAAAAGAAAAAAAAATGTAATTTAACAAATTACAACCATCACTTGAAAAATAAAATTTTTAAAGACTAAAATTTTAGACTAATTTTTTATAATTTAAATATTCTATACTTAAAAAAATAATAATAATAAACATGATTATTATGATGATCAAAACATGGCTTAAGTAATAACAGTCATGTATTACGAACGCTATGAATTAAACATTAAAATTTCTGGATTAATCATAAACAAATTATAAATGAAATTTAAGTTTTACTACTTTTGGTACGCAAATGTCTAAACTTCTAAAAATCGCACACTTTCAATTTTTACACCGTCAGTTTTACCTGGAAAAAATGTACTTTTAAACGCAATTTGTTTAAAAACTGTATCTCATTTAGTTTTTGAGTTATTAATTTTTTGTAGTTTTTAGTACTTTTTTTCCATCGTAGCAACAATAGTATTTCATTTCTGCACATTAAACATGGATCCATCAGAAGAAAACGGGAAATCATAAATATATACCGGTATAAAAACCGGACATCAGAAGGATTTAGATATGGTTCAGATATTGCTAGACCAAAAGAAATTACCGTTTTCCAAAGGTTAAAAGTAAATTAAGAAACACATACAGTGGCTCACATAAGTGATGGGACACTTGTGCTTTACAAAAGGAAGCTAATCAAATAAATTAAAAAGACATGTACACATTTTTTGTGGGTGTGCTTCATACTTAAATTTAGTAAAGATTATTACATAACATACATTTTGTCAAAATATTAAAATATTAATTTAATAAAAATACAAATGTTTAGAACGGAGCAAAAAATAGCTCACATAAGTGATGGGACACCATTATATATGCAACAAAAATCGTCTGAAATAATCAATAAAAATATTTTTTGGGGTTTTATTTTTACTTAAAAGCAATATGCAAGAATTTATAAAATCGTCTGTAGTATTTCTCTCCAGTTTGTTTTGGAATTTTTGTGTTTTTTAGCTCTGTGTAGCCATGAATGCTAAACGAAAAGAAATTCGAAAATTAGTTATTAATTTGCATATTGAACGTGGAAAATCTATTAAAATAACTGCTGAAACAGTTAGCTTGAGTCGTTCAACAGTTTTCAATATCATTAAACGATATAAAAAGAATCATATGATTCAGGATAAAAGAAGACCTGGCCGACCATCAAAGCTATCCAATGGAATAAAGCGAATTATCGTTCGAAATAAATCCAAGAAATAGTGCTTCAAAAGTTGCTGCTTATTTACAAGCATTATATGGAATAATTGTTAATCCTGAGACTATTAGAAGGGTAATTCGATCTGCTGGCTATCACGGTAGAGTAGCCAGGAAAAAATTCTTCGTAAGTGAAAAGAATAGAAAACTCAGACTAGCTTTCGCAAAATCCAACATAAATAAGAATTCTGATTACTGGAATAAGGTTATATTTGCTGATGAGAGTAAATTTAATATATTTGTTTCTGACGGTAGAATCTTGGTGTGGAGAAAATCCAGGGAAGAACTTCGCAAACAGAACTTGGTACCAACAGTAAAACATGGTGGAGGAGGAGTTATAATATGGGGGTGTATGTCGTCCGCTGGAGTTGGTAATCTTGTTTTTATTGACAGTATAATGGATCAGTACAAGTATATTGATATTTTAAAGCAAAATTTGAAATCTTCAGCACGAAAATTGAACCTTCATGACGATTTTAAATTCTACCAGGACAATGACCCCAAGCACACTGCTCTGAACGTTAGACTCTGGCTGCTATATAACTGTCCTGAAATAATAAAAACACCACCACAATCTCCAGACTTAAATCCCATAGAAAATATTTGGCAAGAATTGGAATCAAGAATTCGCAAACACACCATTTCTTCAAAACAACAACTAAAATCGGTGCTTCAAGAAGAATGGGGTAAAATCACTCCAGAAATCACAAAAAAATTAGTCGAATTCATCCTAAAAAGATTAAATCATGTTTTAAATGAAAAAGAAATTCCAACAAGATATTAAAACTTTTTAAAAAGTAAAATTTTTGGACAAATATTTGATGGAAAAGTAAGTGTCCCATCACTTATGTGAGCCATTTTTTGCTTCGTTCTGAACAATTGTATTTTTACTAAATTAATATTTTAATATTTTGACAAAATGTATGTTATGTTATAATTGTTACTAACTTTAAATATGAAACACTCCCAAAAAATTTTTGCACATGTTTGTTTATTTATTTTATTGCAGTTTCTTTTTATAAAGCACAAGTAACCCACCACTTTTGTGAGACACTGTATTCCAAGAATATTAAATAACATGAAACAAGAGCTATAAGAAAAATGATTATTTGAAAACATGATTTATTTTCTCTGATTTTAAATATTGTTAACCATCTCGCTCCAAATTATAGGTAATTCAAAGGAGGCTGCATATGTTCTTACTGCTCATATAAATTTCTATTGGTACGTGGATAGAGGATGCTATATAAAATCATGATTGATAAATTATTTTACTGTTTTAGAATTAATCTGTAAAAGTTTTATGTTACATAGGTTTGCAAACGCTGTTTTCTGCTTCTTCAATTTTATGTGTTTTATACAGTCTTTGAACCTCGTTTTCAACCCCTATTCTTCCTTTTTGTTACATAATAATGTAATGGTGGAATTACATTTTCTGATACATGTATTTCAAATACATGTTTCTGATAGATCTACTTAGTTACAAAAAGTTTTTTTTTTTGTATTAAACTACGTTAATACGTTGTAAACATAACAAAAACATATTTATTAGGCAAAGTACTTTTGTTCAGATCGACATATTTCATTCATTAGACGGCTACATTCTCAAAATGTATAATGACACATATATTTTCACTCACAGAATAATAATCACGAGATTGTACGTATAATAAAATGCAATATAATAAATAAAAAACGCACTTTTTTATAATTTGTTTAGAATGTTTATTTATTGAACACATACATCCGACTTGTGAGCTCGACAAGAAAGCCTGCGTATAAGTCATCATCAACATACAGGAACGCGATAGCACAAGGAAACTTTACAGCAAGAAGGAAATACAGCCGGGAGCTTCAAACAAGGTGTGTGTGCAATAACTCCAGCGATATTCAAATCCACAACCCCCTACGCTCGCAAATGGGTAGCGTAGTGGTGCCTTGACCACTCGGCAACGGAGGGCGCTAACGTTTTTTATTCTGTAGAGCATCTGTCTCCAAATTTTGCGCATCTCAGTGGAGTTTAAATTATTGCATACATTTCGCTGTATAAATAGTCATTTTCGATTCTCTCATAATGGATAACTAATAAATATATTTTTTAAATCAATCGACAAAGGCTCTTTCTTATGTATTCTGGCCAAGGCTATTGTCCTTTTGTTGTTCTTCGTTTTGTATTTGATATCTGCTATATATTCTTTTATGATATTTTTAAGTATTCTATTAAAACGCTTTCACTGTATAAAATTCTAATAATGTGTAATTCCAATATATAAAATGTCCATTCGCTTTGGTGAAAGATATTTCATATACACCTAATTAGTGACTATGTTCTATTTTATATGGTACATATTTTTTATTGATCGCGGTTTAACTGGCGTCTGAGCCCACAAGAACTGAGATACGGTGATTCTCTGTTGTTATTAAATATTTAAATATCGGTCGGAAATAACCTGAGTTCATGGATACGGGGGCCGGAATCCGGGTGCAATGACGCTTCAGAAAAATTGAAACCTAAATTATCTTTTCATTTCCTTCCCATCTTTTTCCCATCCTTCCAAGATTTTGTATTATTTTTTTAAATCAAAACACTTATAGGTAGCGTAATGTGATATGGAACTAAAACTAACTTTTAATCTCATTTTGCAGTGTTGAATTCAGGGGGGGGATTGTTTTCCCCAGAGCAATTACATGTTTACCTACGGAAGATTTGAGATTTTGTGTTTTCAATTTCAAAATGTACAATATTTCTACCTAAAAAAGTGATAGCTACAAAGTGGGACTGTCTACAGCTAAGTATAAACTGATAAATATATTTAAATTTCATTTTATGCGAAAAAAAAATTTTTGATTTTGCAAATAATGTATTAATAGTAAATATGCAAACTGCAGAGAAGCGAGGAGGGAGAGGGGTGGAGAGTAATTTCGTGCGACATCTATATTATAATCAGTTAAGTCCTAAGTTAAAATTATTCACTGCAATTCCTTTATATGTATCTTCATTATTTAAATATCGGTCATATTTGTAAATTAAAAGACTAAATATTTCCACCTGAAAAATTCTTCTAATCAGAAGAAAAAACAGAACAAATAAATTTAAGAAAAAGAAAAGTAATAAAATATTAGAAATTATAATACAGCTGTTTGCTTTTAGTTATTTTTTAAAATAATTATTTCATTAAATAAATATTTCTTTCTCTACACGAAAGGTGTTTTTTTATTGTTTTCCATAATTTTGTTTTCTTTGAAAGCAGTCATCTACATAACTTTTCAAAATATTAAGAAAGTTATTTGTTACATTACATTTTTTATGAATGAGAAAATTTCTATAAAAATGAAAACATGTAAAAAAAAAAGTAAACATATTTTTCATCTCATTATTTATCAAATTTTATTTTACTTTAAATTACGTTTTTTTTTCAAAATATATATTTGTTTTTTTAATAATGCATCAAATAGAAAGCATTATTTATTGTTGTTGAAAGTTATTATAAATAAAAGATCGATAAAAATAATAAAACAACAATAAAACAACAAGTTTCTCAGACATAAATGTCTAAAGCAATAATAATAATAAGTAGTAATTTTTTTCTTAGAGTATGTAAAAGAAACCAATATGAGTATTTTAAATAAAAGAAATATATTTTCGAAAAGTAAATTATTAAATTTCATTTTTTAGGTAAATGTATATCATAAAATTGAGAAAAAAATTCCCACAAAATATATTATTCTGGTACTGTAATACTACAAGTAAATTGAAACTCTTAAACAAAAAACAGAAATTTAATCTATTGCAAATGTAACTGTTGGAGAAATTAAGTGTTTTCTGCAATTTATCTTTTGTGTCTACTTGCACTCTTTGCATTTGCTTTTCGAAAAATAAACTATCAATCTTCCTAAGTAAGTGTCAAGTTTTGTTGAAAAAATAACTGATTGTGCTGATATGGAAGTTTCTTCTGCTACGTTAAGTTTGAAAATGATTGCATTTTACTCCCTAAAATAGTTCAGTTTGTCGAATAAATACCAATATAGTTAGATTCTTGAAAGAATGAATATTTCAGAAGTATGCAAAGGAAATTAAATAATAGATTAAACTAGCCAAATAGGATTAAAAGTGGTTAAAAAGTATATATTTTTTGTTATACGACCATATTTTTTTTTAAATTCCTTAATAATATTCTTTACTAATAGCATATAGGGTAAAATCCCCAGTAATTGGCACATTAAGGATTTGTCTTTAAACTTACTTCTGTTTTCATTACCAAGAAATAAAATATTTACTTGCAAATATTTCTAAATCAAAGAGTTCATATCTGTGCATCTATTTTGCCCACTAAAAGCAAAAATATTTGAAAGAATATTTTTATAAAAATGTATTTATAAAAAGTTGCCGCAATCACCTGTAATTGGGACTTATACTTTTACACAATTAAAGTAACGCTTTTCCACTAAACAAAACTGTTGTCAATTAAAATTTAAAATATACTATAAATCAGATAATCATAAATTGAAATGCATGCCTTTCTTAAGTCAGAGGAGAGGCATTTGCAACAAAAATGGCTAATTTGATACAAGCCATAATTTTTTTTCTTTCCTAGGCACTATTGTCATTTAGTAGCATAAATCAAAGTTATAATCTGTAAAGTAAATGAGCCTATAATTGGTATATAGTCTTGCATTTTTAAAAGACAGGATATAAATCTTATTTTAGGATATTTTTGTAGGATGTGCCAGTCACTGGTGCCTGCCAATTACTGGGGATGTTACCCAGTATATGTAAAAGTAATATGTTCTGAGCAATTTAAACTAAAATGCATAAATAATCCTCAAACTTAAAAAAAAAAACATAAATTTACACATTGAACCGCGTATTCTAATAATACAAAAACGATTTAACGATATGTGTAAATATGTGTAAAGTACTAAATACTCGGCTGGCGCATAAATTTCAAAATATATATTGTCCTGCTTATTTTTATGATAAAACTGCTGCTTTTGTAAATGTGTAAATTTTTATTTAAACTCTGAAGTGCAGAGTTTAATATATATATAGTACATAAGTATACATATATCTGTGTAAATTGTGTAGAATATAAATATGTCCAACAAAATTAACTTGTTTAAATCAAATTTTTGTTCAAACGTTATTTTTTATAAACTAAGATTTTTTTAACTTTTTTTTGCAAAATTTTAATGTATTCTTTATTAGCGAATGAAACAGGAAACGTTATATAAAATAATGAAAAAATATCTATCGTTGTTAGACGGTACTATAAAATAAAAGATCTATATAAGACTATTTAAAAATTAGCTTCTTAGAAGTAAATGTCTAAAGCGGTAATAATGAAATTTAACAACTTTTTTTTTTTTTTTTACATCGAATAAAAGTAATCACTATAAACATTTTAAATAAAGAAAAAACATTTCCGAAACATAAATTATTGTTAATTTCATTTTTTAGATATTTTTCTATCGTGAAACTGAGAAAAATATTTCACACAAAATATATTATTCTGGTATTGTAATGTTACAAGTAAATTGAAAATTTTAAACAATTAACTGAAATTTAACCTATTCATTAACTGTAAGAGAATTAAGTACTTTTTGTAATTTATCTTTAGCGTCAACTTGTTCTCTTTGCACTTAGTTTTCGAAAAATAAACTATCAATCTTTCTAAATAGACGCCAAGTTTTGTTGAAAAATAACTGATTGCGTTGAAGTGAAAGTTTATTCTGCTACATTGACTTTGAAAATTATTACATTTTATCCCTAAAATAGTTTACTTTGTTTAATAAATAACCAATACAAAAATATATACTAAAATAAATATAGATTTCTAAATAGTACACTTATAAAAAGAATATATTTAAAATACACTTAAAAATTAACTAACGTTTCATTCGCTTCTGCGAACGTCGTCAGGATACAATATAAAGATGTTAAATGCAATTTTGAGTATCAAAATGTAAACACATACGTCCACGAGCATAGTTGAGTTGAGAGTGCTTAAACCTGCTTAATTAATTATAGCATATTGTGTCAGATTTTATGAATGGAGTATGATAAATGATCGTTACAAGCTCGCGGCCCAAGCTTAATGATTTTCATGGATTCTAAAATTTTATTGAGATATGGATTTTTGCATGGAATTGTAATTTTAGCTTCATCAATTACTCATTTCATCAATTCATCAATCATTAATAACCAATACAGGTAGATTCTTGATATAATTGAAATTTAAGAAATATGCAAAGGGAAATCGAATAATACACTGCTCAAAACAATTAAAGGATATTTGAAGTTTTATATAAAATAAAGATATAAACAAAAATTTTTTTGCCGAAAATAGAAGAAGAGAATCACAAATGCAAATTTTTCTGGTTTTCAAACTGTGGAGTATGCAAATTTTAAGTTCGACGTCAAAAACGTCGCTTCAACGGCAGCGAATGAAATTTGACTTTTAGCTGGATAAAAGAGAATGAAGACAAGGATGATCGGCATTCAGTGATTGCTTTGTTTCGATGAGTACGATGTCTCAGCGAAGTCATTTGACAGATTCAGAAGCTTGGAGAATTAGGATAGAAGGGGGCCAAACTCAAGCCGAAGTAGCGCAAGCCATTGGAGTGTCACAAAGGGCCATTTCCATGATCTGGAACCGTTTTTTGGAGAGTGGATGTGCAGGCCGAAGACCAGGGCAAGGTCGTAGACGGGTAACAACGCCCAATGAAGATCGGTATTTAGCTTTAACAGCTCGGAGACACCAAAACATGAACGCTACTCTTCTCCAACAACACCTTCGCTCGGCTACAGGCACCACGATTTCAACTCAGACTGTCCGAAACCGGCTCCGTGCTGTAGGTCTGTATGCTCGGCGACCGATGGTATGTGTTAGATTAACATCAAGGCATCGTCGCGACCGCAGGGAGTGGGCAACCGAGCATGTCAACTGGAGGAGAAATGAATGGAGCAATATTCTGTTTTCTGACGAGTCCCGTTTTTCTGTGCATCCGGATAATAGGCGTATTTTCATCTGGAGGGACCGTGGCAGTAGGAATAATCCTGCATTCGTGCACGAAAGTGTCAGATTTGGCGGTGGAAGAGTGTTGGTGTATGGTGGCATCTCCATTGACGGTCGCACTGACCTCTACATCATTCGAGATAGAGCTCTGACTGGTCGCCGATATAGGGATTCGATCCTCAGACTTATTGTAGTCCCTTACGCTGAAGCAATCGGAGATAACTTCATTTTAATGGACGATAACTGCAGGCCACATCGTGCAAAAATGGTGGAGGATTTCCTTTTCGAGGAAGGAATCGTTCGAATGGAATGGCCAGCGTGTTCTCCAGACATGAATCCAATGGAGCGCGTTTGGGACGCTCTAGGAAGACGAGTTTCTGGCCGCCAACAACTCCCACAAACTCTCCAAGAACTGGAAAGAGCTCTTCTGGAAGAGTGGGGCGAAATACCCCAACTCGTCATTAATAGCCTCAGTGAGTCCATGTATCAAAGGTGTTCAACGTTGGTTGCCGCCCGTGAAAACCATACCCCCTACTGAAAATGATTTTCTTTGAAGAAAACACCTTTTCTTATTCTTTTTTTCTCATATGCACAAATTGTGTTTTTTTCCTTTTGTACACAAATGCGCAAGAAAATGCATTTTTTTCTGCCAAACATGTGTAATTTATTCTCATATAACCTACTATGTCTGTCGACCATGTGTCAATCAGCTAAAAAGTTTCTCAGATACAAAATCCACCTAAAACTGCAATACCCTTTAGATGTTTTTAGCAGTGTAGCTTAAAATAGCCAAATATAATGTGTGGTAAAAAATGACTTGTTTTTGTAATAGGACTATAAATTCTTTGAAAAATTCATTTTATTTAATAAAAACGTGTATTAGTCTAATAGCCCGTGAATGCCAGAACCTTCGTTATTTTCTAAAAGCTAAAACTTTCTCAGCTCATTCTTCCACGCAGATAGGAACGATGGGTAATTATGAAATTCGGATCACGGTGGCTTTGGCAGTTAATAGGTAGCAAAGGTATAAAAAGTATCAACTTGCTTTCGTCATTTTATAAAGCGTATTTTTTTTTAATTTCCTTTGGAATAATATTCGAAATCACGCCCTCCATTGCCAGACACTTCCTATGGTTGCAACCCTTTGCCAGACACCACTAAACTTTAATAAATTGAAATTCTAATTTCGTTATTTTATAAAAGCTGAATTTTATACATGTTATTTCGGTAACTACCAGAAGATGTTTCCTCAGTTGCTAGACAGTTTTGGCAGTTCCAACCCTCGCCAGACAAACATATAGGGCGAATCCTCAATGCACTAGAATCTCTGTATAGCCCGGCGCGAAAAGGACATTTTCCCCTTTTCACCTTGGCTTTGAAATTGGCGACAGTTATTTGAGGTTGTTGCATGAAAAAGCGCAAGCGTCAGTTGGTGGCCAAGTGCACTGCGCATCTTACGTTTATTCAGTACATGTATTATACTAACAATACGAGTTTTGTTATCTTTTGTGCTGTTTATAAAATTGCAGTCTATAAAAACTTGTTAAAATTTCTTTTATGTTATGGCAAAAAAAAAGAAAAAACAATATCTTTCGAATTAAAAATATAACAAATGTTTTTGTATATTTTCATCGATCATGACCCCAGAACTCCAAAACCACCCTCCGTTCAAATGTTGACATATATATATATTTATATATATATATGACTTATGTCATGAAATAACTCAAGGCATAATGCAAGGGATTTTAATAAAAAATTGTAATTAGTTGGAACATGCAGCTTTATCTCATTCCTCTATGGTTCAATTCCGATGATCATGGGCCTGTTGCAGTCTCTGCTGGCGATGGCGTGCTGTCCACACGAGAACGTACTTAGTTCAATGGCGCATTAGACCCTAAGCAACAGTACACTCGGCACTGTGTATTGAGAAACAACATTTCTTGTGTGTCGCCACTATTGTAGCTGTTGTGATTTTGGGTAATGCGTAACAATCTTCGCTCGCTTCTGGAATAAATCCGCAGCGGGCGACACACCTCTGACCGGAAATTTTCATTTCATCATCGATTCACCTCATTCATTTAATGCGTATTCATTACGACTGCACGTGAACAACAAACCAAACCGGTTATTTCCGATATCGACATTTACAGTCGCTGAGCCACAACGATTTGACCTTTATCAAAGTTTGATAGATCTGCTTTTTTCCCATTATCTGGCTAATCACGTTACGTTTTAAAATACAATGCATGGCCGTTTTATGTACACCAATACCAGCTGCGTACGCATCGGGATTTTGTTTCTGTGCAAGCTCATTGGTCTAGACTGAGAATGGTCATTATGTGATGGATCTTTAGTGTATATAAGTAGAGATGGAAAGAAAGGGGAATTTTAATGTAGTTTAAATGCATTGTTGTCATATTTCCATACTACAGTAAAAAAGTATTTAAAACATACTTTTCATGATAAACATATTACACTTTTAAAAGCCTGTTTTGGTTAGGATCTTTAAGAGACATGTTATTTCGATAATTCCACAGTATTATACTAAAATAAATATTTAAAGCATTTCTTCCAAGATATATATTTGCTGTATTAAAAATATATCCATTCATGCATTTCCGGCTTTTAAATTTTAGTAAAAAAGTTATGGATAAATTATTAAATAAATGATTACTTATTTTTTTAAAATTTGATCTGCTTTATATATGAAAAGGATGTTAATTTAAGTAGGTGCATTATTTAACTCTGCATCATATTTAAAAATACATATTTCTATGGAATCAATTATCGACGATTTCTTTAGCAGAATTATAGCCATTAAACATTTAATAACTTTTAATTAACTCTTTATACATTTCAAAAGAATATTAAAGTGATTACTTATTCCAAAACTTTATCTGACGTATGAAAAACTATACAATTAATTCTTAAACATATTTATAATAATAATTTGAAACCTAAAGTAACTTTTAATTATTTCCGCTTAAAATTATTTCCATCTGTTCAAATGATAATTAAGCTAAATTTGTAATCTTTCTAAAGGCATTCATTAATTAGTTACAAGCAAAAGGGATAGTTTTTTATTACAATATTTATATTTTTCTTAATAAGGAAATATTAAACTGTTTAAAGATTAAAATTTGCATTACATTTTCTCTTTTCTCATAAATATTCATTATATTTTTTAAAATGATTTTTCTTTAAAAAATATTTCTCCGTCTCTACGCAATGAATTGAAATTAAAAATTTCCTATATATATTCACATTGTAAATGAAGTAATAATGTATATTTAAGATGGAATTATGTGTATTTTAGATAATATATATTTAAGATAGAAATGAAGTACTGTTATGTATATTTAAGATATGAAATTTATTTTTTTTATCAATTAATTTGAAAATCAGAATAAAGCAAACATTAAAAACAGCTCGAACAAATTAAGGAAGTAAGGAAACAAGTCAAGAACGATAAGCATGGGCAGTAAATGGGGATTACGTGTGCATCAATGCGCAATACTAAAGTAAACGACGCAAAAAATTACTTTAAGTACTTTAAGTACACCGGTGAAATAAATTAAGAAAATTTGCATATTTTATCAAATTGCATGAAAAGAACTGAGCTGAAGGAAAAAACACTGCTTGTAGATAAACATGTAAATCTTGTACGGAATATACGTAAGCGTACACGTGTATATAGGCGGAACCAGCAGAAAAACAGGCTTTATAAGCGTGTGGACAGTAAGAAGAATTGAGTTCGCTAGGACACTTCGGCGAATTTCTTGGTGTTATCTTGCAGCAATTGGTTAAATTCACATCGGAACAGTAAAAATGAGTAACCACCAACGTTTAGATGATGAAACGAGGTGGCGAATTGTGATGAGGCAAGAAACAGGCCAATCGCAAGTCCAGATATTCAGAAAGTTTAATTTAACGCCCAGCGTCACGTATAACCTATGAAAACAGTCTCAGGATACTGGATCCATCGAAAGAAATCCCGAGCATGGTCATCTAAGAGCCACGATGGTCAGAAACTACCGCCATTTATCCATTTTAGTGAAGCATAAAAGAGGAGCTACAGCTTCTCAGCTCTATCGGAACATATATGCAGCGACAGGAATCCGTGTAACAAGAGTGACTGTTTCTAAAAGACAGAATAAGAGAGGGTTGTTTGCCAAAAGATCGGCTGTTTGTGTCCCGCTCACGTCTACAAACAGGAGAGTCTGATAAGACAGTGAAGACAACATGGCGATTGGATGATGGAGTTATAGGCGACCGTTCTGTTCACCGACGGGACCCGTTTTAGCCTAAACACCAATTCTCACCGTACTTTTATATGAAGCGAGCCAATGACCCGCTACCTACACTTTAATTTCCGCAAAATCAACAATAATGGCGGTGGCGGTGTAATGATCTGGGTAGGCATCATGTTGGACGGCCACACATCTCTCCAAGTCTTTGACAGAACCTCTACGACTGGTGTGAGGCATAGGGGTGAGGTCTTGGAGCCCTATGTTCGCCTTTTCCGGAGTGCAGTGGGCCGAGAGTACATAACGATAACGCGAGGCCGCACAGAGTTCTTCTGGTCGACGAATTTCTTAACAGTGGGAATATTCGGCAGATGGATTGGCCTGCCAGGTCTCTAGACCTCAACGTTATAGAGACTATCTGGGACGCTCTAGAGAGGGCGATTGCAATTCGTAAACCCCCTCCGAGAACCATCCAGACACTTAAAACAGCGTTGCTCAATGAGTGAGCCCAAATGCCACAGGTACTATTAACTGCCTTATTTCCGGTATGACATCACGCGACGAGGCCTTTATAGCTGTAAGAGGTGATCATACCTCCAATTAACATATTTTTTATGTTCATTCTGCAACTACTATTTCAGACCTCCTGACACCCATTTGTGTTACGCATGAACATGGCGGTTCATTATAACTGTTTAGTGTTAATTGTATTTGAATTATATCAACCTATATTCACACCAAATTTTATTAAAATCTGTCCAGTAGTTCTGGAGATTGTAGTTCAAATATGAAAATTCTCTTAATTTCTTACACCAGTGTACTTTAAGTGCTTTAATTCTTTGAAACAACGGATGGAACATGAAAAGATTGTTTAGGCAACAACTTTTTTATATGTAAGTTTAAAAAAGGGAAAGCTAATGAATCATGTAAGCTATTTAATATAGTGTGTGGTCGTCTCGAACAGGCAAAAATAGCGAACATATCTTTTTTCATGAATTCGATGGCATTATTAATAAGCATTTGGAGAGTACTGTTCTACACATTAAGAATTTTAATCTCCACCTCCCGGAAATCAAAGGAGGTCTTATTCTAGCTGCAATATGCTGTCCGTGTGTCCCAATCATGCTTTATCGGAATAATATCAGGCGAAAATGTTGGCTATTTCATGCGCTGTATTGTTTCAGCTTTAAGGATGATCTACACAAGATGAGCTGTATGCAGTCTGATAATATAAAACGTCGTAAAAAAGAGATTCCCAACTGCTGCAGCGTAACATAAGACATGGGGTCTCCATATTTCTACTGTATAGTTATACAGAAGAACTTTGGGCTGTCGAAGTAACATTCCAAAGAATAAGTAGGTTCTTACGTTCACCCATGCTGATTGTAGCTTATACCATAAACCCATTTCGTCTATAATGTGTTCTTTAATATGAATTAGGATCTTTTCGAGCTCCTCTTTCCCACTTTACCAAAGCATGTCGGATGACGCATCCAAACTGAATCGGAATTTTCTTGTGTATAGCGCTTCAGTTAAACCACATTGTCTACGGTCCCTATGTTTAGTTACACACTTTCTTTTAGGTCTCACAGGTGCTTGAATTCAAAAGAATACAGACCATTAACTTACATGCATAGAGGCCTTCCTCATTCATCTCAACGAGCTGCTAACAGAATATATCAGTCATTAGTTTCTGTGACAGATTATGGTCGAATTGATTAGCAAGCAGATGCTCTTTCATCTAAGTTTCTAGGGTCCTCAGAAAAGTGTCTTAAAATTTAAATCACAAAACTAGATCATATGTCATTAAATAAATTCATTTCATTTAAATAAATAAAATTTGTTGTAAAATGTAAATCGCAAAGCTGGTCGTATTTCATTTAAAATAAATTCATTTCATTAAAATAACACAAAATTTCTTATTTTTTTACATTTTATAATTTTTTATATAATCGAAGGTATTCGGCTTAAAGTATTCAGAATTTTAAGTCACTAACGTATACAGTTTCCGAGAACGAAATAAATTTCACCAGATGAATGAAATCTATAATAATAGATTTGAGTATAAGTAAATTAGAGGTCTGCACGGGCCCGGGCCTGGCCCGTGGCCCGTACCCGGCCCGGCCCGCGGGCCGGGCCGGGCCGGCGAAATCGTTTCAAATTCTCTAACGGGCCGGGCCGGGCCGGCAGATTTAGAATAGTTTTTTCAACGGGCCGGGCCGGGCCGACAAACAACATAAACGGGCCGGGCCGGGCCGGCAAAAAAAGTGAACGGGCCAGACGGGTCGGGCCGGGCCGAAAAAAAAATTTTCGGGCCTGCCGGCCCGTTCTGAAGATTTAAGCAGGAACGATAAAATATGAGCTATTTTCAACGAAAATGGTTTTAACGGGAATAGGTATAAATGTGGCCATACTGGTTTGACAACATCAATATAAAAATGTACAGTGTATCGGCATCGGAGAATTACATTATGTGTAACCCGTTTTAATATTTTTTTAGCTGACTCATGCCGGTCCGAGATCACGCTTGCATTATTTTTCTACATATAGACTGGCCGGACCGGTACTAGATTTAATTATTGGCAGAAAACATGATTTTTAAAATTAACAGCGATAAAGAACTTATGTTAGCTTAGTCTTTGGATATATACTTCTTGATGAGTTTTAAATTAATTTCTCAATAGTGCGAAAGTTTGACACATTTTCTGATTAATTTTAAATTGTAAGAGTATAAAAGTGATAAACCTAACTATTAAAGGGATTTGGAATCGAATAGCGTTTTTCATTTTTGGTAAATAAAATACTTGTATAACTTTGTTGAGTTATAATAGTTTCTCAAATGATTGCAGGTTTTTCTTACTTCCCTTGCTATTGCTTCCGGAAATTCTATTCAAAACGCTAATTATGACAGTATTTTAATTGTTTGCAGTATTCTTAAATTGCTTGTATCAAAAAATGGATAACGCCATTCGATTATATAGTTTCTGAATAAAGATATCTGCTAATCTTATGCGTTTTTGAGAAAAAAAAAATGAATTTAGAAATGTATCAGAAAGGAGCTTCTCTGAATTTAAGAATGAATTTGGATTTGAAATCTATAATAAAATGATATAGAAATATATTTATAAATCTTCTTTTATTAAACAGCTTCAAAATTAACGATGTTTTTAGCTTTCTTTCTTTTTTCTTTTATTCTAAGCCATATTAATTTTTTAATGAATCTTTATTCGAATGTTGAAAGCCTAAGAATCTAAGTAATCATTAAGGTTGTTAATGTGTATTTGCTGTAAAATATACTGTAAAATCATTCCATAGATATGTATGCAGTATTCTTTAAAAGAATCTTAGTTATATGATAAAAATGTGAATTTTTTAGAAATCGTAAAAATTGTCACGGGCCAAAACGGGCCTGTTTTCGCTGATTTTTGTACGGGCCGGGCCGGGCCTAAAATATAAAAATTATAACGGGCCGGGCCGGGCCCGGGCCGAACTTTTGAGTTTTGCAACGGGCCGGGCCGGGCCGAACTTTTGAGTTTTGCAACGGGCCGGGCCGGGCCGAAATCACTTTCCTACGGGCCGGGTCGGGCCGGGCCTGGAAATTCCGGCCCGTGCAGACCTCTAAAGTAAATACACTTTGTATATTTGACATGACGATAGTAGAAAAGTTGAATTAGCCTTGTGTAAAGTTGTATACCAGATTCAGCTTAATAAATACCGTTTTTACTAGTCATTTTTTAAATATGAGATACGGATACATGTGAGGGAATATAAACGTTTTAAGGTAACTTATAGGACAGAGGCAAGAAGAGCGAGTTTTTGTAAAAAGATTAGGATTTAAGAAAAGGTCGAAAGTATTGATAAACATAGTAATCGTATCATAGTAACATAGTCATAGTGATCGTATGCAATTTTGATAAACATAGCAAAATTTATTCGATCAGAATAACTTAAAATAAAGCAACTGAGAAATTTCCGTTGCAGGCAGCGGACATAGACAAATTTTTCACTAAGGAGGTGGGTGGATGGGATGGGAAATCCCTAATTCGATTTTGAAGCATAATTGAAATTATTTTTCTCCGATTAAAGTCTGTCAATTTATTGGACAATAACTACTGTTATGCTGGAGATATATCAGAAAATGTATTCCTAAATTAATGGTTGGATAACGACTTCAAATTCACTGCAGTGATTCTACGGTTATACTGGGTGACCAGAAAAAATGTAACGAAGACTAAAAATAAAGTCACGGTTGATGATTTTGTTTTTACTCGATTCTCAGAGTTTTAATCCATTTATTAATCTTTATTCTAACTATAATTTTTTTAAAAGGATGGCAAACAAATGAAACACTAACTAGGAACTTCATCGCCAGGGAAAGCGTGTATGTGAGACTGCTCAGTTGCTTTAAGTGCCTAATCCAACAGTTTCCAAAGCAATCAAACGATTCAAGGAGCTTGGCCATGAAGGTGACCGACCAGGAAGAGGCAGGAAAAGAACTGTGAACACCTTAAGAAACCGACAATTGATAAAAAAGTCCTTCCGGCAATGCCGGGAGGAAGAGGTAGCTTTCATATACTTATATATTTATTTATTTATTTTAAAGTAAGTTACATTGTTCAAAAATACTAAGCTCAAATTAGTAGAAATATTCTTATAAAATTAGTGATTTTATATTATAAATAAATAAAATCTTATAAATAAATCTTATAAATAAAATCTTATAAAATTAGTGATTAATTTTTGAATTTAAAATTTTAAAATTTTTTTAAATGGCTGCCATTTTGAAACAAGATGGCGGATGATGCTGGCCAACGAACTCGGTCGAGACATTTGTATGTACCACGTACATACCAAGTTTTATTGAAATCGGTTCATAAATACGCGTGTTATCACGTGACAAAAATCAGATCGTTTCAAAATGTCAGCCATAAGAAAAATTCAAAGTGCTATAACTCAATCATTTTGCAAGATATAGACAAAATAAAAAGTGTTCTGGAATTGTTGTTTTAAGTTATAACACGTAAGAGAAAAATATTTTTCAAGTTTTGATTTTTTCGCATTTAATTTTAAATTTTAAATTTTTTTAAAATTTAGGATGGCCACCATTTTGAAACAAAATGGCCAATGATGCTGGCCAACGAACTCGGTCTAGACATTTGTATGTACTATGTACATACCAAGTTTCATTGAAATCGGTTCATAAATACGCGTGTTATCACGTGACAAAAATCAGATCGTTTCAAAATGTCAGCCATAAGAAAAATTCAAAGTGCTATAACTCAATCATTTTTTAAGATATAGACAAAATAAAAAGTGTTCTGGAATTGTTGTTTTAAATTCTAACACGTAAGAGAAAAATATTTTTCAAGTTTTGATTTTTTCGCATTTAATTTTAAATTTTAAATTTCTTAAAAAATTTAAAATGGCAGCCATTTTGAAACAAAATGGCGGATGATGCTGACCAACGAACTCGGTCGAGACATTTGTATGTACTATATACATACCAAGTTTCATTCAAATCGGTTCATAAATACGTTAGTTATCGCATGACAAAAATCAGATATATATATATATATATATATGGTTATATATATATATATATATATATATATGTCAACATTTGAACGGAGGGTGGTTTTGGGGTCTGGGGGTCATGATCGGTGAAAATATACCAAAATTTTCCGGAAGTGCTTTCCTCCGGACGGCTGCAATAGGTAGCTTTTTACTTTTTGTAATGAAAGCTACCTAAAAATGAGTATTCCGAAGTCCTCAGGTGTCGATAAGAAAAACAGCGTGTCAGACTGGGATTGACCGGAAATCGGTTTGACTTATGGCCAAAGAGAAGCTGAACCTCATCCTTAAAAGTTGGAACAACCGCAATTTCGCACCGAAGAAAACAAACGAGTACGGCTTGTAAGATGCAGGAAGCTGCTGAAGCGAGCTGCAACACCAGGCTGAGAGTGAATCTTGTTTCCTGACGAAAATCTGTTCTCGATAGAGCAATTGTTCAATCATCAAAATGATCGCATTTAGTCAACAACTTCCCCAGACAAATCTGTCATGGTTCAACATCGTCAAAATCCTAAATCTGTCATGTTGTGGGCAGGAATTTGCGCAACAGGCAAAACTCCTCTCCTTTTCATCGATCTTGGAGTCAAACTGAATAAAGATGTGTATAAAAAAGAGACTCTTGATGATGTGGTACTTGCCTGGGCTCAATTACACTTCGGAAACGGGATTCGGACTTTTCAACAAGATTCCGCACTTTCTCATCGAGCGAAATCCACACAGGATTGGTGTCGGGCCAATTTTCCAGACTTCATCTCAGTTTAAGAATGGCCTCCATACTCGTGTGACCTTAATCCTTTGGATTACAGTTTGTGGTCAATTTTAGAGGCATGAGCTTGGTGAAAACTTCACAACAATTAGGAATCTCTAAAGCGTTCGTTGATTCGGGCATGCATGCTAATCAGACCAGCAGAGCTGCGGCAAATTGCTGAAAATTTCCCCAAACGTTTGTATCAAATCAAAAGGAGGACACTTTGAGAAAAAGCGATTTTTTATTTTTCTAATACATTGTTGTTAATAAATAAAACATTTGTTTGTGCAACAGTTTGTATGTTTTCTTTAACCGAGTCAAATTAAACCGTTACGTTATTTCTGGTCATCCTGTAAAGTCTTATATATTTTTAAATTTTTGATTATAAATTGACTTTATAAAAACTACAGTGTTTTAAAAGTTAATAGCTCACCCCAGCTAAAAATGAACTACAGTTTTTTTGTAGAAGTGAAGTGTTTTTGAAGTTTTTCTAACATTTTTCTAGCCTTTCTGTAGTACAATCTCAACTATAAAATCACTTCAGTTATTTTGTAGTTAATTAAAGGTGATTTTGCAGTAATTTATTTTAAACATTCTGTGCGCTATGAACTTTGAAAACACTGTAGTTTTTATAAAGTCATTTTGTAATCAAAAATTAAAAAATATGTAAGACTTTATAACCGTAGAATCACTGCAGAGAATTTGAAGTTATTATCCAACCATTAATTTAGAAGTACATTTCCGATGCATCTCTCGTATAACTGTAGTTATTGTCCGATAAATTCACAGAATTTAATCGGAGAAAAACAATTTCAAATATGCTTCAAAATCGAACTAGGGATTTCTCATCCCATCGAACCACTTCCGTAGTAAAAAAATTATTAGTTCATACTTTGTTTTGTTACTTGGAAATTACAAGTTTTAATACATTAAAATCCATTTCTTTTTTTAAAATTCAGACATGGGCGTCCCTATCTATGCTTCCTTCCCCCTAACTTTAAATTCTTAATTCCTTTATTATTTCAAGCTAAGAGAAAAAAAAATTAATTTCACTAAATTACATTTCGAAATCCAGTGAGGGGTAGTGACTACCTGTGCCTCCTGCATACAACGGAAATTTCTTAGTTCCTTTATTTTAAGTTACTCTAAACCATAGGTTCCCAACCTTTCCAGTACCACCGCCCCCTTTACAAGAGAAAAAATTGTCAACGCCCCCCCCTTCTTCTTTTATAGTAGTTAATTATTGTTTATTGTAAATGTTAAAATATTGTTGCATATTATCTCTATTTTATATATCTACCTAGCAATTAAGTGTCATAAAGTAGAAGTCGATTAAAACGACAATGAAATGTAGTAAAAAATTGTTAATTAAAAATTTAAAAAAAAATAAGAATTTAAAAAAAAATAACGAAATAGTGGAGGCTGGTGGGAGTTTTAACAATTTGTTCATGTCGTAATTCCAATTTCTTTAAAAATTCCAATTTCTTTTGTCATAAATTGTCAGGTTCAAAGATGCCTGTTCCTTTTCTTAAAAAGGTAAATTAGCTGCTGCACGGAACCCACTCTCAGCCGAATCTGAAGAAGGAAAAGCAATTAAAATTTTATGTAGCTCCCAATCTAGGTTAGAGAGAGCTGTATTGGCTTTTGAAGTTAGAGCTCTTGGTATCCATTTCTGAGTTTTACTTTTAGTCCTCATTTGCTGCGTGTTCCATGATTTCCTCCTTCAAATATGATGATACTGCTATATCTTCATTTGCGAAAGGATATAAAGATAAACTCGGTATATTAATATATAAACATCAATGTCAAGAACTAACCAAATCTGAAGTTTGGGGAAAATCCGTGCTTTAGTTTTTGAGATAGAGTTGTTGCAGAAATCGTGAAAAAGGCAACATAGCAGCGTCACCTCTTGAGAAATTTTCAACAAAGTGTAAATAGCATCTATTCATGTCAAGGATTAATAGAAGCTGAAGTTTGGTGAAAATCTGTACTGTAGTTCTTGAGATAAAGCTGTTGCGGAAATCTTGAAAAAGTCAGCATAACAATGCCTGCTGTTTAGCGATTTACACCTAAAATTAATCAGCATCAATTTATATGAGGCACTACCTGAATATAAATTTTTATTAAATTTCGTCCATCAGTTGCTGACATAGAACGCCCGCAAAATTTATGTCACATAGACAAAATCACTGAATCACAGACAGACCCTTTGTAAAACATGTTTTTAAGAACCTGTGACCCCTAAAACATGCAAATCCGTCAAAAACCAGAGTTCGAAAATTTCCACGAATCCAATTTTTTCTTATAAAGATAGAAGAAAGTAAAAATAACACATATCTTTGTCTTTTCTATCAGCACACATTTATTCAAATGCTCTTGTAGCCTAGAATTCTTTTTTAGCTTCATTAGAAAAAAAATTTTGGCAAATTAACCACATAGGTAACGAGATGTTTGCAGGAGAGTGTCTAGATCCATATTACAAATACTCAATGCTTACTGCTATTATTTCTTCTTCGATTAAGATATTGTGAAATATAATTTTTTCCTCTTTTTAAGTTTAGATAAATTTACTTTTGAACAAATTTACAGATATAATGATTTTTATCACTTTCATAAGAATAAATAAATTTCTTGAATTGATTCAAGTCACTTTTTTTTAAAAATCTATGTTTAGGCATATGTCGTCATACGTCAGAATTTTTCGCAATAATAAGCTAATAAAAAAATAATTCTATTTTAAACTTTTTTTCCAGCCAATTACCGAGAATTTTGTGCTCCACAATTTTTAAATTCATAATGATTTTTAACGAGAGCCGTAACGATGTTTCGTATTCCGCTAGGATATTTTGACATTCATGAAAGGGTTGGAACTACAATGTTTTTAGCCTGATATAATAAAATTTTGTTCTCCCCGATTATAGATCTTCTACGTATTCCATGGGAATTTTTTGACATTAGTAAAATCAATTCAATCCCCCCGGTCTCCTCAGATCTGGGTTCGTCTTTATAGTTTTCCATTTAAAGGAACAGTTAAGGTTTTTGTTACGGACCGGGCTATGCAGAGGATATCAACTATTTTTATTATATTAGTTTCTAAATAGGTAAGTATACCATGACCGCCCCCCTTGACTGTCTTAACGCCCCCCATTTTTCTCTAGATTCGCTACCGCCCCCGTTGGGAACCTATGCTCTAAACGAATAAATTTTGCGAGGTTTATCAAAATTAGAGAAAAATATATTAAGTTTCAAAAGTTATGAGGGACAATGGGCCTTTCACTCACCAGCCCCTTAATGCGAAATTTCTTCTAACTTTTTATTGTAAATTTCTTGAAAATTATACATTTTACTATGCTTTTGAAAATATCAGAAAAGAAAAATTTTGTTAATGTATATATATATATATATTTTTTTAATTTAGGAAGGGGCAAATACTTTCTTCTACCTTCCTCCCCCTAACAGAAAATTCTTGTTCTTATATTTTAAGCTAAAGAAAAGGATTGAATTTTAGTACTTTTTCAAAATCGGAGAAAAAAATTAGTTAAATTTCAAAATCGAGTGAGGGAAAATGGCTCATCTATTCCCCCACCTCTCACGGAAAATTCTTCTTTTCTTTATTTAAATCACACTAAAAGAATAAATTTTATTTTGATTTTGTAAATTGGAGGAAAAATTGCTAATTAAATTTCAAAATCCAGGGAGGGGCAATGAGTCTGCAACCACCTCCTTAATTGAAAAATTCTTTTTCTTTCTTTCTAAGTTACTCGAAAATTTTACATTAGGTTTTTGAAAAAAAAAAAAAAAAGAAGAAGAGGAAATTTTATTAAATTAAATTTTAAAATCCAACGAGCTCCTCTGCTTCCTGCCCCCATACATCTCCATCTTCATAACTGAAAATTACTTGCAATTAATTTACTATTATTTCATTTTAAAATCGACATACAAATATTTGAATCATCAAATAATTTTTTTAATCGCTCTTTAAAATTTTTTTCGATCTAAACTTAATGAATCGTAGAAAGAAAAAAAATACTTCATCAGTTAATTGAAGTGTATTTTCTAATTTTGTATTCATTTTAAAAGCACATCAAAGTTTCTTATTTCATGCAAATATTAAATTATTAAAAGTGTTTAAAATTATTTTACAAGTCATAAATATATTGAAAAATCTAGTCATTTTTTATATTAAAATTTTAAAAAAATCAGAAATTTACCTTTGTAAAAAATTATTTACCAAAGAAATAAAAAAAGAAAATTAAATTAATGTTTCTATTTTATTTTTAGGTAAAAATTTAGATAAGTTAACAATCAAATGTATCTACATAATCATTAAAAACATATGCTACATTAAAACTTAAAAACGACATAACATGAGTCCTTATTCTAATTTAAAGTTATTAATTATGAACTTCTTATTTTATAAAATTAATTTTTCCTTTTTACAAATACATATTTCTTAAATTAACACATTTAATTACATTATAATTCCTAAAAAAATTATATTATCTAAAAAACCTCTAAAATTCGTTTATTTTTTTTTAATTTGCAAGAAAGATTCAGAAATATTCCCCATTTCAAAAACTCACTACGAAAAAAATATATATATATTATTTTTATTTAATTTTTAAATTAAAAAATGTTTATAAATAACAAATTATTATTCTAACATAATATTATATTCTTATTTTATAAAATTAATTTTTCCTTTTTACAAATATATATTTATTAAATTAACACATTTAATTACATTATAATTCCTAAAAAAATTATATTATCAGAAAAACCTCTAAAATTAGTTTAATTTTTTTAATTTGCAAGAAAGATTCAGAAATATTCCCCATTTAAAAAACTCACAACAACAAAAAAAAAAAAACAAAAAAAAAATAAATAAATAAATAAAAATAAATAAATAAATAAATAAATGTTTATAAATAACAAATTATTATTCTAACACAATAATAAAAAATATGTTTTACCTTATCATTAAACGATATAAAATGAATTTTTATTCTAAGTAAAAAATATTAATTACCGACCCATAATTTATTAAAGTAAGTACTTCCATGTCAAAAATATATATTTTATAAAATTAACACAACGCGTGTAATTAAGGTATCCTGGGGTAATAACGCCAGGCGGGGTAATAACGCCAAGTGCTTATATTTTGCATAATTATGAAATAATCAGGTAAATGACACCCATGTTCTCTGCGCAGAAGGGTTTTGAGTCATATAAATCGCAAAAAACAGCTTCAAGTTAATTGTTTCATTTTTAGGTCTTATTGTTTTTACAAACAACTAAAATTAACGCTTGATCTAAAATTTGCGA
The DNA here is from genome assembly GCA_964019185.1 of Maratus speculifer. Classification (NCBI taxonomy): domain Eukaryota; kingdom Metazoa; phylum Arthropoda; class Arachnida; order Araneae; family Salticidae; genus Maratus; species Maratus speculifer. The sequence continues at coordinate 350,156,274 of OZ025290.1, read as the reverse complement.
GATACGTGTTGTGTGATGTGAAGACTATCTTTTTATCCGGAAATACTTTGTTAATTACATAAATTTGTAGTGCATTTCATGTACTTTTAAAATATTGTTGAAGATTTTGGATATCTTCTCGAGATAATTTGTAATTTAAAATGCACTGCGCAATAACTATACCGGGGTAATAACGCCAATCATTTACATTAATACCCCGGTTGATTCCCTACAGTGGCAGAGCTACATCCTAAATACTGATTCAAATAAACACAGTTAAAACTGTGCAATGTTTCTCATATTTCTATTTAAGCGGTCCTTTTTAAGCAAAAAGAAGCTCACTGTCTGATATTCTTTTGCCTCATCCCCCCCCCTCCCAAACCACACCTTTATTTTTCTTACACTTTCACAAAAAATTGAACATTTTCAATAGCTTAGAATGCAATTTGACAATTTCTAAGTTTGTAGAGTTTGTATTTTTAGAATTGGGCTATCTACATGCAATTATTCCATCTTATTTCATAGTTTTGTTTGCATGGCGTTATTACCCATATAGGTGGGTAATAACGCCAAATAGCATTGGTCAAGAAAAAACGCCATTACATTTTATGAATACATATCTGTTAAATTATTTTATTTTATATAGATAGTCAATGAGTTGCTGTATCAGATCCTATATTTGTTTGAAAAATACAATCTAAAACTAAGCCGTGAAAATTGGTAGAACCTTAACGTGGCGTTATTACCCCAGGGTACCTTACATTATAATTCATAATAAAAAAATATTGTTTTCGCAATTAGCATAAAAATAAAATTGTTTTATTAAATATTTACTGATATTTTAAATTCAGAAGAAAAACCAATTCATTTGCTTTAGCTAATCCGCTAAAGTATTTGTTTAATACATTTAATATTAAATTGTTTTTAAAATACACGCCCATATAAACAAATTACAATAAATAAATAAATAATAAAATAAAAGCACTTTAAAACATTCAATTTTTCTGCCTGCCATTCAGCTTTTGGAACAAATAACCTTTAATTGAAATGCCTCCCCTTTATACCTCGCACAACACTAACCACACAAGTCTCAACGGGCAAGTGGTCAAAGCGTGTCTCTCCTGCACCTGGGATCGTCAGTTCGAGTACAACTGTTTCCACAGTCAAAATCCGCCTTTAAAATGTTAAAAAGCAAGCTTACCAGTATGGTCAATAGATGGCGCCAGCAAAGCCAATTTTTTTGGGTGGGAGGGGCATTTAACTTCAAATTCACTGCAGAAAATGTGTAGTTATGAACTACACATTCACTGTAGTGATTTTGTAGTTGTTGACTTCGAAAAACTGCAGTGATTTGTGCCAAATCACCACAGTTTCGCAACTGCATTTTCTTTGCAGTTTCACTGGAGTTCATTTTTAGCTGGGACAGCAGTGGCGCCAACTTTTGAAAAATATTGGGTGGGCTCAATTAATAATGGATGGATGACGATATCAAATTATTGGGTGGGGTCGTGCGCCATGGGCCCATATAAGTTGGCGCCACTGGCTCACAGAATGTTTAGAATAAATTATTGCAAAATCACCTCCAGTTAACTACAAAATAACTGAAGATCTTATAGGTGAGAATGCACTACAAATAGCCTACAGTTAACTTTAGAAAACCCCCAAAAATACTTTATTTTTACTAAAAAATTACAGTTCATTTTTAACTGCGAAAGTATTGGATTTATTAAAATCTTCGACTTTCGGTGTTTGGCGGATTAGCATGTTTTGGTGTTCAGGGATTACGAAACACATGTTTTTACAAAGTGGCTGTCTGTGAGTCTGTGGATCTGTCTGACTATATGTGACACAATTTTTTCGGATGCTCTGTCTCGAAAAGTAATGCATGGGAATTAAGGAAAAAGGATGTTTTTAAGTCACTGATATAAAATGGCGCTTATTATCTTTTGATGTAATTCGCACAACAGTTTGTACTGCTATGCAGCAATTTTCACGATTTCCACAAGAGCTCTATTTTAAAAATTAAAGCATGGATTTGTATAAAACTTCAGTTTAAATCAGATGTTAACATTAGTTATTGCTGATTAGGTTTTAGTAAAACTCATTCAACAGATGAGATTTCTATGCAGCCTTTTTGCAGATTTCCATTTCGTGCCGAACAATTCTGTCTAAAAAAGTATATTTTGTATGTCACACACACACACAATTAGTAAGCACAATTTGAATCATTTGTTTTTATGGAACCCACCAAGTCAAAAACCGAACGTTTCTGTAACAAATCTAAAGATGATTGTTTGGCCATCAAAATTTTTTATAAGAATTTGAGGTACTTACGTATTAACGCCACTGCCGCAGAAGTTGCGCTGCCGCGCCAAAAGCAATCTTGTAGTTTGAATGTCTTGTTGCCTTGTTGTTTGCTGATTTTGACGCCATTTTTAATGGCTTTTTTTGTGTATTTTGTTGCTCGTTTTTTGATGCCATTTTTTGTACTCGTGCGAACAAGATTGCTCTTTTTTGGCGCATTAGTGCAACTTCTGTTCTGGTGGCATTAATACGTAAGTACCGAATTCGCATTACTTGTATCTCTTTTTCCTACAAACAAATGGAAAAGTGTTCTAAAGTGCATTTTTTGCTAATTATCTTTTTTTCTATTTCTGCTGAAAAAGCTATCCAAATAATAAATAGTATTCGTTGCAAAAAAGTAATGTGGCATTTTTTTCCCGACAATGATCAATTCGAAAACAAGTGCATTACGCAATACACTTAGAGTATGATTTTATAAAAGCACATGCATGATACTATATTTTACTGATGCATGTGCATATAATGTGCAAAGCCTCTAGAATTTAATTTAAAAAAAACGAAAAATAAAAGTTTTAGAGAAGATACAAGACGTAGCATTTTACTTCATCAAAATAATTGGGAATAAAAAAAAATCTATCTTTACTTGGTATATAGGCTTTTTCAACTATTACCATAATTACACATATTTTTCTACCACCGCATTTAAAAATTACATAAAATTAAAGTTATGGTATTTTATACTTTCTTCTGAAAGAAAACGTTAAAATATAAGTGTAAGACTAATTAAACATACAATATATTTCATATATTTACATGTTGTCAAGAAGCACTTTACACTATACAAAACAATCAGAATTTTTTAAAGTACAGCTTGCAATGCATTCAATGCATTTTGTGCACAGATTATGTATAATACATATAATACACGGGCGAATGTAATACATAATTTATATGCAGAGTTTATCTAAAAATCAATTTTTTAGTAATAGAAAAGTTCTATTTAGTCAATTCAAGAATCAAATCTGTTTCTATAAATATTTGTTACATTTTTACTTCGATATATTTTTTTCATTCATGATCGTAAACTATTCCTTTTATCTTATATGATTTCATAAATCAAATTTTGCGTACACGAATTTATTTTCTCTCTCAAAAATTATTTAAAATATGAATCAATTTACTATAAATCCTTTTGTTTCACTACCAGAAACATTTCACGGAAATATAGTCTTGAAATTTAATATTTCAAATAAAATAATTTTGGCATCCCTTCTAGAAAAAAATACTTTGGAAATAAATAATTCCAAAAGGAAAAAGTGTACTTTTTTGTATCCATAAATAAAGGTTATTTTCCTGCATTCATGCCCTTTTTAAAATAGGTCAGACTTTAATTCTTTTTAATTCGTTTTTATGAAACTTTGTGTTGCTGAAATATATTAGACGGTTTACTTAAACTGACAGATGCATTTCTAAAATAAAAGACTTAAATGAATTTCTTAGACATATATTTGCTGGTGTCTGTTAAAAAATAATTTTGAATTTACATTTTTTTTCTTTTTTTTTTTTTTCGTTCATCTGACGAAACCCTGTTCGTCTCTGTCCAACGTTTGTAAGTCCATCACAGAAGTTGTACTGAGAAATTAAATAAATCAGAGACCTCAAATTATATATATATATATAGTTAAATACCTCGTGTCACATAAGAAATCATAAAATCAGGAAAAAGTTTATTAATTTAATTAAATAAATTTTTTAAATGTCATCCGTCCATTTTTGCGATTTAAATTTTATTAGAGATCTTAATTTCAAAGCATTTCGCATAGATATCATAGCTTGGAGGTAAAGCATCTCGATAGTAAATAGAAGGTTTTTAGAGTTTGTGAGGGAGTGACCTTTGTAATAAAGGCACTCTAGCATTTTTGAGATCGTGACGTCAATGATTTAACATGCGTAAGCGTGAAAGCGACATCTATTCTCTATTTTATCTTAACATTCTAGAGCGTGTGTGTCTCTTTCGGATTCTACAGTTATGTTGCGGTTAGAAGTAATATGTAAATTTGTAATATCTCAGTTTGCAGCATATAAAAGCTTGGAGTTTGAGTGTGTGTAGTGTGTCTAGCTGCATTAGCCAGCTATAGTTGCGTCTAGCGAAGTGTCTCTGGCGACAGTAGCCAGCTAGGAGTGTGTCTAGCGGCATTGGACAGCTAGTAGTGATTCTAGAGCAAGCGATATCAAATATTAGCGAGCCTCCAGTGAGTTGACAAGGAGTTTTGGAATTCGACTCGAGAAGTTGGTCGGTGGTAAGAAGTTAATAGTAATTACGTTGCCTAGTTCAAAGTTAATAAAGAAATATATACAGCCACGGGCTGTCTAATAAGATTTTATCTAGCAGCTTAGCCGAAAGATAGCTGAGAAGTAATCCGAAGTGCCCCGATTGAGTTAGTGCCGGAGCTGTGAGTATGAGTTTAATCTTTTAGCATTGTTACCAGTTATTAAAATTAAGAACTGTTCCACTGCCCTTGAGCCATAATTGTTTTAATTAAACTGTTTTTATCTTAGTTCTTGAGTTATGTCTGCATTTAATCCCCAGTACGAGCACCCAACCGTTACAAGTTGAGAAAAAAAACAGTGCAGAATTCACCTTATTTACTAATTTAAAACATAAAAATGCATGTAGCGGTATATAAATTACTTAAAAGTTGCATAATAAAACATATAAAAACTTAAAAATACATTTAAAGTACTTTTTAAAAGTTCAGAACGTTTTCAACCATCGCTTATGCGGTCTTCGTCAGTGAGAAAAACTCTAAATTACAGTTATTGCTGGTTGGCATTCTCAGGCTTATTTGGAACAGTCCATTTTACACCGAGGGAGGAGGGGGACACCGGAGTAAAAGGCGGATAGAATAAAAAGTACTGAAAATATTTCAAAAAGCACATGTTTAAGTATCATAAATAAAATTTCTCCACAATGCGTGAATATCGCAGGAAAGCGCATCATTACATACTACTTCTTTATTGGATATTATTTCGATGGATTCTCTAATGATAGCTTCAAGGTGAGTAGTAGTATGAAAGATTATTTTAGAACTATTGAAATCTATTTCTATAGGCTGAATTTGGGCAAATCTTGCAAGTGCGGTATGGGGTCTACCCAATCTTAAATTTGCGTCATGTTCTTTCAATCTCTTTTGAAGATTCCTTAATCTCTTACCAATGTACATAAATTCTTTATTATCTATCTTGAAAGGGACACTGTATACTCTGATCTATTTATGTCTTGAATAAGGTTGAATCGAATATCAATCGGGTTCAATCGAGTTGGTTGTCTTCGGTAGAAATAGTTCAATCCACGATTCTGGAAGTTGAAATTTTCACATCTCAATCGATTTAAAAAAAAACAGTATATCATAAGGTAAGTGTACCAGTAGTGGGCCACGTACCAATAGTGGGCCACCGGTTTTCAAAGTTGAAAAACAAGTTTTCTAGTCACCCCTGTCAGATAACAAACTAACTGCTGATTAGCTGGAACCATTATCTGTTATCAGACAAAGGGACAACTTCTGTTCTCTGATAGTCTTTGAGTTGGAAGGGTGTTTTTCTTCCAGTCTTAAAATACAAGGATTTTGTGGCTTATTCTTACTGCTTTCCTTAAGAGGTAAGTTTTCATTCAATATTTTTTTCTTTAAAGGTATATTGTATTTCATATTAAAATGTCACATTTCTAACACACTGAATAAATGAATACTTTATTCCTTATGCTTAAAAGGTATAAAACTAACATATTATTAAGTTTGGGGGGGTGGCCCACTTCTGGATCATTAAATTTCATGTTGTTCCAGCAGTGGGCCACTACTATATCCCAGAAGAATCTGAAGTGAAAGAGGGACAATTTATACTGGTCTCAATAATCGGAGGAAAAGAAATACAGAAAAATATGTATATTTGTGTGTAGTTCAAGAAATTAAAGAAATAATAATATTTTTTCAAGAACTGAAGTCAACTGGAAATAAAAAAGACTTTGTCATTAAGGAAAATGATGTCTCTAGCATAGATTTTTCTGATATAATTTATGTGGTACCGCAACCAGAACTCAGACAAACAGATAATCAACTTTTGTATTATTTTGTAAAAAAAATGGCTGTAAAAGAAACATAAATGCAGTTAAATTTAAATCCCACTCACATTATTCTTTTTTCTTTTTTCTTTTCTTTTTCTTTTTTTAATGTAATATAGTTTTGCAATCATTTCAGCATTTAAATACCTTTATTATTACGTATATCTTATTATTTATCACTACTGCAAAGTAACAAATAGGGCAGATATTTTTTTAAGTTATAAAATATTCCAGACTGTTCGAAAAACTAAAGAGAAGATGAAATTATTTTAAGTAATCATCAAAACTTCTAAATATGATTTCATTATTGTGTATATTTAAGCGTAGAAATGCAAAAGAAAAAAAAATCTCTGTACAGTAAGCATTAAACTCAAGAATGGAGTGGCCCACTTCTGGAGCATTAGAATTTTACTATGCCCACTACTGGAGCATAGAGGCAGGTAACATTTTTTATTTTTCATTTTTTTTAAACAATATATTTTATAAATTTGAATGTTTATTCTGATACATGAAGGTAAGGACTAGGCTAAAAATATATATGTTTTTTGGAATTCACTAACATATTAATAATAATTAGACAAATGTCCTTAAGTAGCCCACTACTTATTTAATTTTTTGCATTTACCTTATTTTTTTGCTAATTTGAGGATTTATTATGCTGTGCTAAATAATCACTGACATTAATAATATTTTTTGGAATTCAATTTCTTTCTATTTAAAAAAATATTGCGATTTATTAATGTTTCAGCATTTTTAACTTCGTTTAAACATTTTTTTTTAGTTTTGAGAAAGTTATAATTTTATTTATAAATTTCTAATTCTGTTTTTTTTTTAATTTCTGGATTTTCATAAAAATTGAAATTTTAGATTTTATTTATATAGTTTGATTTGAAAATCTTTAATTTAATTAAAATAAATAACTTCTTTTTAGAATTATTTTGAAATTAAATTTGTTGGGGCTACCCTCTATGTAAGAATTTAATACAGTGCTCAGCAAAAGTTTACACAAAGGTGACATTTAACTTTTGCATAAAAAAATAACTCTTGGGTTATACAAATGGTTATACTTATGTTTAAATATATTTTTAAAATTTTAGGACGAAAATAATGGTTTTAATATAAGATAATATTTAATTTAACTTAAAAAAGTGAAATTCGCATATTGCAACAGTTTAGACACTTTCTTGATTTTTGGCAACTGTTCACAGAAAATGCAAATTTCAAATGTAATACGTCCCATGCATGAAACATCTATGCGTTTCTCTCAATAGCATCGGTTTGTGAAGGTGCTGCGAGCTATAAATATTCGGTCAGATAAAGTAATTGAAGTATGAAAACTGAAATCGAATGGGAAGATTATTGCAAAAATTTCAGCTAATTTGAATCGTCCAAAAAAGTCTGTCTATCAAGTATTGTCTAAGGGTGATTCTTTCAAAGCAAAACATAGATCTGGAAGACGTCGTGTGACCAGAAAAAGAACTCGTAGAAGGATCCATAAATTGGCATCTACACAAATAATGATTTCTTGTCCCATTAAAAATGCTTAAAGACTTTCTGTATTCAACAGAAACTATTCGTAGATGAATCACTAAACGAGAAAAATTATTTTACACGAAAATGATAAACAACCACATTTAAAATCTCACTAAATATTGATGAGAAAACAGTGGAGGGAAAAAAATGATTTCCCTTTTTAGTTTTAAAATTACTAAATAATTGCAGAAAAAATACTCAAAATTTACCTTTTATCTTTGCACATTTGTCATTCAAGAACTGCGAATGTATAATAATTCAAAGCAAAAGACTTTTCTTGAAAGCGTACGTTTCAATTTCTTCAGCTCACTGATTACACTGATAAACAAATTTTAACGAATTTTTGATTTCTCTATATACATTGGGTGTTTCTTATAGATTTCAAGCAGCTGAAAAAGAATATGTTTGTAAAAATTTTCTATCACCCTCCATTTTTGAGAAATTTCATTTATAAGTTTTGGAGTATGTAGGCATTATAATTATATTATATTATTCTCTTTCATGTATTTGATTCACACAAACATTCCTTTTTCTTATTACAATGATAGAAGATACAGCAAGAGAGTAGAAACAGATGTCCTCTTAATAAATTTTATGTTAGCGACTTTGAACAGACAGCTCTAGCCACCCCCACAGTATTTGACTTTAACGCAAATCCCTGACAGTGGAAACTTATCTTTCGGGGCGAATATACTACTATTTCTTTGTTCTATAAGACTTTTTAATTGAATTTTGATTATAATTATCATATCTTCCTCTACAATATGTAAAACATGTCTAGAGGATGCGTTAAGGAACCAGATTCTTTTTGCTGTGTGTGCGGGGAGCTAACTTTGAAAAAGCATCGATGCGCCTATCATATGTACTTTAGATATAAAGTAGTTGAACGAGATAAGAAATAAGCACCTCGTTTTTGTTATTCACAACGTGCTACAAACCTCCGGACGTGGATGAAAGGTACAAAAAGGTGTATGTCCTTTGCTATACTCATGATGTGACACGTGGCCGAAGGATTAAATAACTGACTGCTACTAATGTATTACAAAAATTAAAGGATTCTTTGCAAGAAGTAAACATAAAATTAAGTACACAAACTTAGATTTAGCAATGTGACCAGCATTACATAATGATGATTTAAAAATACCGAAACCTCCAGAGAATTTCACATATGATGATGCAGCAGTAGAAATGGAAATCGGTGAAACTGAAACTTCCTCGACATCTGATGTGAACTAATCTCCTGGCATAAATGAAGAACCACACCCAATAACTCAAAAAGAATTAAATGATTTTGTGATAGACTTAAATTTATCAAAGAAAAACTCAGAATTATTTGGATCAAGATTGCAAGGTTGGAATCTCCTGAAAAACTATACAAAGATATCTATTTATCGAGATTGATAAAAGAAATATTCAACATTTTTTAAAAGAAAAGATGATTTACGCTATTGTAATGATATGAGTGGCTTAATGTCTGCTTTAAATTGACAATATAATTCGGAACAATGACCTATAAGAGAGCACCCACAGATAAGACATTTTCAGCTACATAAAGTATGAAATTTCTTATTAATATCATTTCTTTTTACAAAAAATCTATATTTTTCTGGAGCTTTATAAACAATGCATACTTTCAGTGTTTTAAATATTAATTTTAAGCTTTATAAATGTTTATTTAAAAGTTTTTCATTACTAAAATACTAAATGATAAATTTCATAAGGTGTATGTGTTGAATAAATACTACAAAATTGAGATTTTCCGGATTTTGAATTTTTTAAAAATCTGTGGGTGATGGAAACTTTTTAATGGCATATACTTTCACAGCACCATCTAAAATATAAAAGTCACCACATACTTAGTTAGAAACAGAAACCTTGTTTATCAGTGTTATTAATTTTATTTCACTGATTATTCTGATGGCCGAGCATTTTCAAAAACATTAAATATATATATATCATTCAACAGATGGTCAAAGAACTTTGTTCTGCAAAACGTAGCACTCCATATGTAGAAAATTCATTTTTCCAGGCGAATAGAGGAGGGAACATTATGGATCTTTTATAATTTGTATAATGTAAACGCACTTCATGCAAATACGTTTGACGATTGATGAGAATTCATGCGTAAACCAAATATTTAGAAGTATGCTTATGAGAAGTGATGTTTTTTTAATATGCTATCTAGATTTCTTTGAAAAATTAAATATTAAAGACTGTTTTGTAAACATGTGAAAACTTTATCGACTCTTGAATAGGGCTATTGTTTTCATGGATGTTAAAAATTGATATTATAAAACAATATAAAAAAAATCTTTCGAAACATACAGCTAACTTAATATTTTCGCAGGTATAATAATGAGGTAATAAAATACATTTAAAAGGCGAATAAATACATGTATGTATTCCGATCGGCATGTTTATTTCCTTTGACGGCAGTATTATCATTATCTATAATAATTCAAATAATTTCGCAAAAATAAATAAATAAATAAAAAAGTAATTTTGTTGCCATTACAAATTGTCACTATAGAAATGTAATTAAAATTAGAATAAAAAATAAATATTTCGAAAACTAATTCTAATTTAAAATTCTATTACCAGATTTGAAATCTGTGGTTCAATACTAATAATTGGTGTTAATTTTCTCGCCAAAACTGTCATATTTTAGGTGAAATTATCACAAAACTTAATCAGTCGTTTAATCGGGTGTTTCATAAACTCGTTTAGTAAATTTGTTTCATAAATTAGTTTCTAAGATTTCATGTATGTATAACAAATATCTTTTTTAGACTTAAAATGAATAAAATAATTGCTGAAAAAAATTGACATTTTCCATGTTACCTTTGTACATGTATCATTCAAGAAATAAGAACATTAAATAATCTTAAAAAAATCTTTTTTTCAAAGCGCACATTTAAATTATTTTCAGTTCACTGATTATTAATTTTATTTGAATGATTATTTTGACGGCGAATGTTCTCGAAAACATTAAATAAATATACATATATTCTTTCATTCAACAGATGGTAGAAGCATTTTAGTCTGCAAGACGCAGCATTCTATATGTAGAAAATTCATTTTTCCAGGCGAATAGAGAGGGAAATATTATGGATCTTTAATAATTTGTATAATGTAAATGCACTTCCTGTAAATGCTTTTGATGAGAATTCAAGCGTAAATTAAATATTTATAATATACTTAAAATAAGTGCTGGTTTGTAAAATATCATGTATATTTCTTTGAAAAATAAAATATTTAAAGTAAAGAGCGTTTTGTAAAAATATGTGAAAAATTTAGTAACTCTTGAGTAGGGCTATTGTTTTCATAGATGTTAAAAACAAATTGGTATTATAAAACAATATAAAAAATCATTCGAAACATAAAAATAACTTAATATTTGCGGTGATAAAATGATAAAATGGTAAAATACATTTAAAAGGCAAATAAACGCATTTATGTATTCAATTGGCATGTTTATTTGCTTTGACGGCAATATTGTCAATATCTAAAATGATACAAATAATTTTGACAAAAAAAAGGAATAATTTTGTTGGCATTACAAATTGTTTCTACAGAAATGTAATTATAGTTTTAAAAAATTAAAATTTCGAAAGCTAATTCCAATATTTTAACTCATTACCACTTTTGACATTTGTGGTTCAGTTCTGATAATTTGTGTTAATTGTCCTTCCAAAACTTTCATATTTTAAGATAGCTAATCGTAAAACTTAATCAGTTGTTTAATAAGTCGTTTCATAAAATCATTTCATAAATTTGTTTCATAAATTCGTTTCTAAGATTTCATGTACATATATCTATATTTTTTACTTAAAATAAATAAAACAATTGCAGAAAAAAACTCCCATTTTGCATTTTATGTTTGTACATGCACCATTCAAGGAATTAAAAAAATTACTGACACTTGAGTAGGGCTATTGTTTCCATGGATGTTAAAAACAAATTGGTATTATAAAACAATTTAAAAAAGTCATTTGAAACATAAAGCTAACTTAATATTTGCTGCGGTAAAATACATTTAAAAGGCAAATAAATACATTTATGTATTCCGATCGGCATGTTTATTTGCTTTTACGGCAGTATTGTCAATATGTATAACGGTACAAATAATTTTGACAAAAAAAAAGGAGTAATTTTTTTGCCGCTACAAATTGTTACTTCAGAAATGTAATTAAATATAGAAAAAAAATATTTCGAAAACTAATTCCAATATTTTAATTCCATTACCAGTTTTGACATTTGTGGTTCAATACAGATAATTGGTGTTAAATGTCCCGCAAAAACTTTCATATTCTAGGAGAAAAAAAAAATCGCGAAACTTAATCAGTCTTTTAATCAGTCGTTTCATAAATTTATTTCATAACTTCGTTTCTAGAATTTCGTGGGTATATGTATGATTTCTATTTTAATCGTAAAATAAATAAAATTATTGCAGAAAAAAACCCTCAGATTTTTCATTTTATCTTTGTACGTGTATCATTCAAGAAATAAGAATATTAAATAATCTGAAAAAAAAGGGGATTTTCTTCAAAGCGCACATTTGAATTACTTTAGCTCACTGATTATCAATTTTATTTGACTGATTATTCTGACAGTCGAACATTCTCGAAAGCATTAAAATATATATATATATATATATATATATATATATATATTCCATCATTCAACAGATGGTCGAAGCATTTTAGTCTGCAAAGCGCAGCACTCTATATGTAGAAAATTCATTTTTTCAGGCGAATAGAGGAGGAAATATTAAGGAAGTTTAATAATTTGTATAATGTAGACCCACTTCATGCAAATACTTTCGACGATTGATGAAAATTCATGTATAAACTAAATATTTAGAACTATAGTTAAGATAAGCGACGGTTTGTAAATTATTATGTAGATTTCTTTGAAAATAAAGTATTTTACAAAACTATTTTAAAATACTGATTCTTGAGTAGAACTATTCATTTTATAGATGTTAAAAATACACTGATATATAGGAAATCATTTGGAACATAAAACTAACTTAATATTTGTGGCGGGAAAATTATAAAATGATAAAATACGTTTAAAAGGCAAATAAATGTATTTATGTATTCAGATCGGAATGTTTATTTGCTTTCAGGGCACTATTGTCATTATCTATAATAATACAAATAATTTCGAAAACAAAAACACTACAGAAATGTAATTAAAATTAGATAAAAATTCACTATTTCGAAAACTAATTCCATTTTTATCATATGTGGTTCAATACGGTTTTTTTTTTAACCAAAACTTTCGTATTTTAGAAGAAATAATCGTGAGACTTAATCAGTCGTTTAAACATTCGTTTTTATATATTCTTTTCGCAAATTTGTTTCATAAATTGTTTTTTTAAGATTTTATGATATATGTAGAATTTTCTTTTTTAGTCTTTAAATAAATAAAATAGATGCAGAAAAAAACTCAAATTTTCTATTTTATATTTGCACATGTATCCTTGTAAAAATAAGAATATTCAACAATCGGAAAGAAAATTGTCGCACGCTTCAATTTGTTCAGTTCACTGATGATTAATTTTATTTGACTGATTATTCTGATGGCCGAACATTCTTGAAAGCATTAAATATATATATATGTGGGATTAAAGAATAAAGTATTCAGCAATAAAAGATAATAAACTCAATGATTTAATGAACGTGATATCCAAAATGAGACTCACGTGATGATGCGTGAAAAGAACGAGGTGTTCTATATATTTTTTCAGCGATGGCGAGTTTGATGGACTTTTAATGCAAAGCTCAGGGAAGATTATTTATACTGAATATTATTCAGTTCTACTGTTATTTTTGAATGCTACGTATATATTTTATGTCTATTAAACCTTTTTATTTTTCGAGAATATCAGTTTTGCTTAAATCATAAGCTAATCACTCAATATCCCACAAGTTTTGGGGGCTCGTTGCCGAGATTTGAATGACTTGGATTTGAATTTGAATTTCACTACAGATGTTATTTTGTACTAAGAAGAGTAAAGTCTAAGAAAAATGTTTTGTTTTTTAACTAAAACGTATAATATATAAAAAAGGAACTGTTTGCCATATGTGTAATGAATAGAAATTATCCGTAATCACACCTGCAAAATAGTACAATATATTGTTTTGTTGAAGTGTAAACGAAAATTATAATGTCTGTTCTGATTAAAGCTAGAAAGGCGGACTTGTTAACATTGTGTGATGACCTAGGTATAGTTGTGCCTTAGATTCCAAGAATCATTGATTTGATAAAGTTGGTGATTGAATCAAAGGATTATGAAGAAAATTTTGTAAAAGTTCGACTTGAAGTCATTGCTGCAGAGAGAATAGAAAAAGAAGAAAGAAGGCTTGAAGCAGAAAAAGAAGAAAGAAGGCGGGAGGCAGAAAAAGAAGAAAGAAGGCTAGAGGCAGAAAAAGAAGAAAGACGGTTAGAAGCAGAAAGAAGATTAGAGGAGAAAAAACTAGAGATGGAGTATGAATTACTAAAAATTGAACTTCAAGGGAATATGACAACTATAAGTGACGGTTCGACTGTAACCAGTTCAGGTAAGCAACCAGATTTGTCTAAATGAATGTCACACTTTGATGGGAAGGGTGATATTAGTATCTATTTAGCTCTATTTGAGAGACAGATTTCTAGAATGAATATAACAAAAGAAAATTGGGTAATGCACTTATTAAGTTTAGTGCCGCTAGAAATTGCTTATGTTATAACTAGAGAACCAGAAACATTAACAAATAATTACGATTACGTAAAAAACTTGCTGCTCAAAAGATTCAAATTGACGCCAGAATTTAGGCAAAAATTAATGTCTCATAAAAAAGAAAACTCAGCCACTTGGCGCGATCTAGCATTTGAGTTAAGAAATTATTTAGAAGAATGGATTACAGGTCTTGATGTATCCAATTTTGAAGATTTAAAAGAACTAATGCTGATAGATCAAATCAAGAGAAGGTTACCGAAAGAAATGAAAGAACATTTTATCGATGATCTTCCCAAAATTAAAAATGTTGATGTATTAGTTTGTAAACTAGATGATTATGAAACAGCAAGGCGTAATGTTAAAACCATGAATAGAAACTCACACCACTTTGAAGATAAGAAGTCAAAAATGCGCAAAAATGGCAATTCAAAACCGTGGTTTCCATCTCAACGTTATGATACTTTAAGAAAACTACAATTTACAGATAATTCAGCTAATAGAAATGAATTTTCTAATTTAAATGAAAGGAACAGGGCACAAATTAGATGTTTTAAATGTAACCGTCTTGGCCATGTAATATCCCAGTGTAAAAATGGGAATAATAGTCAAATAAATTATGACAGCCAAAATCGGAGCCAAAACCCGCGATTATCCAATCACAAAGAAGTAAATTGTGCATTAATGAAAGAAACAGACAGTGCCAAACCGGATCACATGTTAGACACCGATATTAACGGGAGCCAAAACCCGCGATTATCCAATCACAAGGAGATAAATTTTGCAAGTAAACAAACTGCGCCAAGTCGGATCGCATGATAAATATTGATATTAACGGTGAAAAGACACAGATCTTTTTTGACACTGGAAGTGATATCAGTCTGGTCAGTTATGAATACTATACGAAGATTGGATCGCCAAGTTTACTTTTAAATAATATTTCTTTGTCAGGCATAGAAAAAGTAGTTGTTTATCCTAAATGATACTTTCCATATGAATTTAATATTGATGGTTTCCTAATCAAAGCAAATTTGTATATGTTAGAATCTCTTTCATATGATATTTTATTGGGATATGATGTGATTAGCAAATTAAATTTGACGATAGACGAGAACGGAATTAAGATCGTTGGCAAACGCAACAATATTGAAGTAGGTTACACTGAAGTTCAGAAGAATTCTGATATAAAATTGAATCATGCTGCCAGAAATAATAATGAAAAGAAAACGTCAACGTTGGATAATTCACGTTATGAAAATATTATAATTGTAAAGGAATTAATGCAGGAGATAATTTCTTAATTAATTTAGCGAGCGTCATAGAAGATGATGAAATTGATTTAGATCACGTGAGAAATTTTAATATAAGAAAACTAATAAATGAATTAGTAAAGGGATACAAGACAAATAAATCAAAAGATACAGGATTATGGATGAATATAATTTTATCTGATGAAATCCCTGTTTGTCAACGGCCACGAAGATTTCCTTTTAAAGAGCAAGAGATAATCGAAAATCAGGTTCAGCAATGGTTGAAAGACGGAATTATAAGGCGCAGTTTTTCAGATTACGCTGCACCGGTAGTTTTAGTTAAGAAGAAAGACAACTCGTATAGGTTATGCATAGATTACCGTAAACTGAATAAGAAAATAATCAAAGATCGGTACTCATTACCTTTAATTGAAGATGTTTTAGATAAATTAGAGAGATCAAAAGTATTTACGACTCTCGATCTAAAGAATGGTTTTTTTCATGTTGAAATTGAGGAGAAAAGCAGGAAATACACCGCATTCGAGACACACGAAGGGGAATATGAATTTTTGAAGTGTCCATTTGGTTTATGTACATCAGGAAACCAGTTTCAAAGACATGTAAACACGGTGTTTAGAAAGTTATTACGTGACGGCACAGTAGTTGTTTATATGGATGATTTTATTATTCCATGACAAACTGAAGAAGAAGGTTTAGAGAAATTGAAACAAGTACTTGAAGTTGCAGCGGATTATGGGCAAGAGTTTAACTTCAAAATATGCAAATTGTTAAGGGGAAAAAAATAGAATTTCTTGGTTACATCGTTGAAAATGGGACGATACAGCCTTCCGAATCGAAGACATCAGCTGTTTGGAATTTCCCTCAACCAAAAATGATAAAACAATTGCAATCATATTTAGGATTAACAGGTTATTTTCGTAAATTTATTCCGATCTACGCTCGAATAGCCAAGGCATTGACTGATTTATTGCGTAAAAATGTCACATTTGAGTTTGGCACAGAACAAATGCAGGCGTTTAAAAAATTAAAAGTAATATTTTTGAAAAACCAGTGTTGCATTTCTTTAAACAAGGTTCAGCACTAGAATTACACACCGACGCCAGTAGCCATGGTTTCGGAGCACTACTACCACAAAAAGTGGATGATGGAAAATTCCACCCTATACAATACATGAGTAAAAAGACAACCCCGCAACAAGAAAAATATTGTAGTTATGAATTGGAGGTATTGTCAATAATTGAGGCTCTTAAAAAATTCAGGAACTACTTACTTGGTACAAAATTCAAGATAGTAACTGATTGTGAAGCATTTCAGAAAACATTAAACAAAAAAAATTTGGCTCCAAAAGTCGCAAGATGGGCTTTGTTCATGGAAGAATTTGATTATGAAATCACACATAGACCAGGGAATAAAATGAAACATGTAGATGCTTTGATCAGGAATACTGTTTTAGTAATTACAAGATCACAGAGTGAGATGACAGCTAGAATAGCTATAGCACAGGAGAAAGATGAGCTTATAAAATCAATAAAATCTTTAGTTGAAAAAGGTGAAGAAAATGAATATCTTATCAAGAACAACGTGTTGTATAAGTTCGATAAAGAAAGAGAGTTACTTTTAGTGCCTGAAGAAATGCAAAAAGAGATTATTCGTAAAACACACGATAAAGGGCATTTTGCTACAGTCAAAACAGAAGAATTAGTAAAAAGAGAGAGTTCTTCATCCCTAATCTAAGAAAACAAGTTGAAACAGTGGTAGTAGATTGCATCGAATGTATTCTATTTAACAAGAAACGAGGCAAAGCCGAAGGCTTTTTAAAACCCATACGAAAAGAGAATATACCATTAAGCACATACCACATTGATCATATTGGACCTCTGCCATCAACAAACAAGAAATATCAGCATATATTTACAGTTGTAGATGCCTTTACTAAGTTCGTATGGTTTTATCCGGTGAAATCTACGACAGCTCAGGAAGTCATTGAAAAGTTATCATTGCAACAAACTGTGTTTGGGAATCCCAGCAAAATCCCAGCGCTCAGATCAGATAAGTTTATAGAATACTGCAAAGAGCAAGGGATAGAACACAGTAAAATTACGGCAGGGATGCCCAGGGGAAACGGACAGATCGAAAGAATTCATAGCATCCTGATTCCTGTACTAGCAAAGCTATGTGGGAATGAGCCTACAAAATGGTATAAATATGTTGCAGATGTGCAGAGAATTCTCAATAGTACAGTTACAAAGAGTACAAAATACAGCCCGTTTGAATTGATGATTGGCGTAAAAATGAAAAATGAAAATGACTTAAGGATTAAAGAAATACTAGAGGAAGAAGATATAAACCACATGATGATGGAACGGGAAAATGTAAGAGAAGAAGCGAGAAAAAATATTTTGAAAATACAAGAAGAAAATAGAAAGCAATTTAACAAGAAGAGGAGAGAGCCTAACAAATACAAATTAAATGACCTCGTGGCAATCCAAAGAACGCAGTACGGCACAGGTCTGAAATTAAAGAAAAAATTCCATGGACCTTATAAAGTTACTAAAGTAAAGTCAAATGATCGTTATGATGTAGAGAAAATTGGAGACCATGATGGTCCCAACAAGACATCAACTGCTGCAGAATATATGAAGCCCTGGAGTAACGCATCTGCATAACGTGACATGTTTTTTTTATGTTTACCTGTTTTGTTTGTATAAATTTGTGTCTAAATTTTTATAAGCAGCTGCCGAGGACGTCAGAAACGTCAGGACGACCGAGAATGTGGGATTAAAGAATAAAGTATTCAGCAATAAAAGATAATAAACTCAATGATTTAATGAACGTGATATCCCAATTGAGACTCATGTGATGATGCGTGGAAAGAACGAGGTGTTCTATAGATTTTTTCAGCGATGGCGAGTTTGATGGACTTTTAATGCAAAGCTCAGGGAAGCTTATTTATACTGAATATTCAGTTCTACTGTTATTTTTGAATGCTACGTAATATTGTACGTAGCATTATACGTAGCATTGAACGTAGCTACGTAATATGCTACGTTGTATATACTTTATGTCTATTAAACCTTTTTATTTTTCAAGAATATTAGTTTTGCTTAAATCATAAGCTAATCACTCAATATCCCATACATATATATACACATATATTCCATCATTCAACAGATGGTCGAAGCACTTTAGTATGCAAAATTGAGTACTCTATACAAAGAAAATTTATTTTTCCAGGCGAATAGAGGAGGAAATATTATGGATCTTTAATAATTTGTATGATGTGAATGTGTTTCATGCAAATTCTGTTGACGATTCATGAGAATTCATGTGTAAACTAAATATTTATAAATATACTTAAGATAACAGGTGGTTTGTAAAGTATTGTCTAGATTCTCTTGAAAAATAAAATATTTAAAATAGACATTTTGTAAATAAGTAAAAAAATTACTTATTCTTGAGTAGGGCTTTTCATTTCGTGGATGTTACAAATACATTCGTATTATTAAACTATTTAGAAAACAGTTTTAAACATAAAAGTAACTTAATATTTGCGGTGGTAAAATGATAAATTGATAAAGTATATTTAAAAGGAAAATAAATGCATTTATGTATTCAGAGCGCCATGTTTATTTTCTTTGACGTCAACGTTGTCATTATCTATAATACAAGTAATTTCGTAAAAAAGGTAAAATAGAATTAAAATAAATTGGAAAATTCATTGCAAAAATCACGCAAACTTCTTCATAATGAAATAAACTACAACATTAAAAATAGATATTAGTGGACGTGTATTATTTTATACTATTGTTTCATTTTTCTGCAAAGTATTTCTAAGTTTTAAGAAGTTTCATGGAGGCTAAATCATTAAAATATATTATCACCTCGCAAAAAGATCTCTATAGTTTAATGGATAAAGGATAATAAAGAAAATCTTTATGGATAAATTATTGTAATATTTTTTTTAATTGATAGCAAAGACTCTTGGAAGAATTTTCTTAGTTTGGAAGAAGATGATACAAGGACAAAAGACTGAACAAAAATGGTTGACCTAAAAAAATGTTGATTCCCAGTGCAATTCCTGTATTTTTTCGAATTTTCATTTGCTAAGATGAAAGTGATTTCGTAAATGCATCAAAAAGTAGTATTTGAGAATGTCTTTGGAAAATAATGCTTAGCATGTATATCATAAATATTCACTAATAAACTATTTCCTTCTTTAAAAAAAATAATTGGAATACAAGAAAAAAAATCCGTTAGTCTTACGTTTAAGTATTTCAATGTTAAAAATACACTGGTATTAAAAAACTATACAGGAAAAGTACTTGAAACCTAAGGCAAATACATACTTTTATTAATTCAGATCGACATATTTCATTGTTTTGACAGCAATATCTATAATTATGCAAATATTTTTACAAATAATAATAATACTAATAATTAAATTAAAAAACTATACAGGAAAATTACTTGAAACCTAAGGCAAATACATACTTTTATTAATTCAGATCGACATATTTCATTGTTTTGACAGCAATATCTATAATAATGCAAATATTTTTACAAATAATAATAATAATAATAATAAATTTAAAAATAATAAACCAAAATCATGCGATTTCTTGCATAATGAAACTAACTGCAATATTAAAAATGGATATTAGAGAAAGTTAAAATTATTTTATACCATTGCTTCATTTTTCTGAAGAGCATCTATTTCAAAAATTGAGAAAGCTCCATAAAGTCTGAATCATTGCATATATTCTCATTAGGTTAAAAAATCCCTATTGTTTGAATCTGTTCTCAACTGCTCCGCTCAACAAGAGGAAAACGTTTCGACTCATTCAAAAATTCATTTTTAACGAAACGATATAAGCTAACATACCCAGTGGCAGGCAGAAAGTGATTGGCACATCCTACAAAAATGTCTTAAAATAAGATTTAAATCTAGTCTTTTAAAAATGCAAGACCATATACTACTTATATTCTCATTTACTTTACAGATTATAACTTTGATTTATGCTACTAAATGACAATAGCGCCAAGGAAAGAGAAAAAATCTTGTATCAAATGGCTTGTATCAAATTAGCCATTTTTGTTTCAAATGCATCTTCTCTGGCTTAAGAAAGGCATGCATTTCAATTTATTATTATTTGATTAATAGTATACTAGCAGGCTATGTCCGCTGCGCTAGTCCATTTTTCCAAACAAATCTTGACTCAAACAAAATGGTGATTTGAAATTTCTTTTTTAAAGCAGTATAGATCATCACCTGGAATGTCCTTCCGCAATGCTGAAAACGGGCCACTGCCAGTGTCATTGCGATATTGCACTATTGTATGCCTTGGACAAAATTTGGGTAATTAAGTACCATCTCTCTTATTTGATCATTTATAGTAGAGTTTGATATGAAAATGAGACCGTTGTGACAGCAGGAATCAAAATGTTCTCTACTCATCACATTATTTTGTCAGAAAGCATTGCAATGATTATCAAACTCTTAATTTTCAAATAGCACATTATCATTTGTTAGTTCTTCAACTCCCAAATCTGAACTTGCACTATGTGCAGATTTGGTAGCCTAAATACAATCTCCATTACATGTTGCATTATATTTTTTAATAACTGTCCTCTTCTGGCAGCTCTACTACAGTTTTCTATCTACCTTGGTCTGTTCCAGCAAAGTACATAGCAAAAAGAAAAAAAAAAAAAAAAAAAAAAAAGTGTTTAACTTATATATTTATTAGAACAATGAAGCATAAAAGGTGTGTTTTAAAGCTGAATTATTTGTGTAAAATTAAAATTACATCAGTTTCACTGCCTCTTCATTTTTTTAAACCAGTTGCAGGGCTGCCACAGGCGACTATTTTTATATTCCGTTCGCACCACTATTTTTCTAACATAAATTTCAAAATAAATTTTTCTTGCATGTGTTGTCAAAGTGTATGTAAAGGATTTCTGTTTAAAGAAAGTGGAGCCAGTTAGAGTTAAAAAATAGTCGCCTGTGGCAGCCCTGCAGTTGCAAACATGTAGTTGTTAAATCGGAAATAATCTTGATGTTAAATTTTGTAGAAAAATAAACCTTCAGCTTGTAATCAATTCCATTATGATTTTTGTCATCAAACATTAGTATTGCTTATAACGATTTGTTACAAATGTATCAGACTTATTTTGTGTTTATTGTCAAATGAAAGTGAAGTTTACAATCATCTATTATTGGCATTTAATCTTATGTCTTGGCGATAGTTTTTTTCGACGGGGTAATGAAGTAGTATTTAATAGTTAATTTTTGATAAAATTTTGTTTATAGGGCTTAATGTTAATTAAAACTGCAACATAAACATCATAAACAAAATTTTCTACTGTCGGTATTTAATGTATATTTTTTTCTTAGCCAATTTTAAAGTATTTTTTTTTAACCTGAATGATTGATAAATTATTTGCAAATATATATTTTTTAAATCTTATATCATTGATGTTCCGAATATTTTTCCTGCACATTGCAAATATTGCTTTTTTAGGGATAGTAAATTAACTACAGATGAAAAATACATAATAAGGCTAAAACACAGAATTAACGACAACTTGGCGAATGCCTCTACGGAGACTTGAAAAGTACGCCAGTTCTGTCAACTTAAATATCCAGATAGAATTTTAATAAATAATAGGTACTACTTTATTATTCCATAGATCAATTTCGCCAAATTATACATATTGCAAAACGATTCACCATATTATACAAACGAATATAACTTTTATTTTAAATAACCAAAGAATCAATAAATTACGAAAATATTAATAGAAATACAAATAAAACGTCGAATTAAAAAGTAGTTAATGACGTAACAAACGCATGTAACATGTTTAATTTCAAATGAATGTGGCATATACGATCATCCATCAATTGACATTTAATCTTTTATTTTGGGGGCAGTTTTTTGGTCGAAGGGATAATCAAGTAGTACCAAATAATATAAAAAAATATAAATAATAATATAGCCAATAATATTTTGATCAGGTGTCATGTATGGGTCGCATTGATGCGATTGCAACAAAATTGTGATTTTATGGATTGCGTGGTAATCTGGTTGTTGTTGTTTATTTACTAATAAACTTTGTTTCTTTACTTTTCTTTATTTTTTTCTTTCTTTATTGTTTTGTTCTATAATTATTAATTAAACTTCACTTATTTATTATTGTTTTCTTTTTAAAATAATAGAAAATAATTAAAAATAATATAACATGTAGCTGGTATTTGAAAACGCAGTGTTTGCCAAACTGATGTCAGATTAAAATAAAACGCGCCAAGGTGACGCGTATATAAAAATGGAAAAATGTTTATAATAATGTAAACAAAAAAAGTAAACAAATAATTAAAAAAATCGCCTTTTCGATTTTTTAAAAAAATAACGCCAAGCCGTCGTTAATTCTGTAGTTGCATCAATAGTAAATTTTCTTTTCTTCGTTTGTTTCATAATGAAAAACCATAAATTTAAAAATCTCAAATAAAATAATCTGACAAATTTTCTATGATTTCGTTGATGATCTAGAAATTAGCATTAAGTCAGTAGTGCATTTTCGGCTTAAAAACACATTCTTTGGCGACAAAAGCAAGATGAAAATGGTATAGAAACGAATAGTAACTATCAACTTACAGAGTGTTTTACAATCAGATCTGCTTTTTTCTGCTGTAAGTTATATTATACGGAAATTGGATAAAAAAGAGAAAGAAAATAATAAAAAGGGAAATAACTATCATTCAAAATTCATTTAATAAATTTCTGAAATTCATGTTTTTATTCTAACACCAGGGATAAGTCGCCAAAAGTTGAACCAATTGCTATATTTCGCGTTAATTTATTTTTTAAGCATCACAAATATTTTTTTCATTTTCAAGATAAATATATTTTTATAATATTACGCCTCATTTAAGCGGTCTTTCTTTATTATTATTAATATTATCAGTAGTTATTTTCTGCTATTATTTGCAAGATATTTGTAATATTTTTAATTCTTTTAGCAATTATAATTTTCGCCAAAAACAGCTACTGGCAACCCTTTTGTCAAAAATAACCGAAAAATACGAAATTTACTACGAAAAATCAGAGTTATCCCTGTAAATTTGAATTTTAAACCTTCGGAAAAATATTTCCTATCGAATGATACAATCGGCAAAAAAATCCATCGGGTAGTTTTTGAAAACACTCGTTTGGAAGTTTTAGAACTTCTGCTTTATAATATATATGATTTTAAATTTTAATTGAAAACAGTTTTGTTTAGTTGAAAAGGGTTACTTTAATTGTGTAAAAGTTTAAGTGCCAATTACTGGTGATTGCAGCAACTTTTTATAAATATATTTTTATAAAGTATCTTTTTCAAATATTTTTGCTTTTAGTGGGCAAAATAGATGCACAGATATGCACCCTTTGATTTAAAAATATTTGCAAGTAAATATTTTATTTCTTGGTAATGAAAATAGAAGTAAGTTCAAGGACAAATCTTTAATATGCCAATTACTGGGGATGTTACCCTATAATTGTAAGGCTTGACTATGGAAGCAATTTCGAATCTAACTGAGTTTTCCGTTTTATAATAATTAAATTGTACCTATCGAGTTATCAACGAATTCGATCACGTGATCACGCATTTTTTTATTTCTTCTTTCACTGTTTTTTCTGCTTTCATCTGTAAATGTGGTACAGAAGAACAACTTTGAGTGCTGTTTATGAAAGCGTTTGGTAAAAAACACCAAAAAGTGAGGCGATTGGACACTTACTGAACAGGAACACATGTTAATTTCATGCAATTCCGAACAAAAATAAATTAAAACTAAAGAAACAACGTTGCCCTTTTAGATTTTAGAACACCCTTAACGAATAATGGATGACAAACGAAATCTTGATGGATAAATTATTCAACTATTTAAAAAATTAATCTGCAAAGATTGTTGGAAGGACGTTCTAATTTTAGAAAAAAGCCACTACCCAGGTAACACTCAGAACTGACAGAATTTCACTTTTAAAAAAAATAAACATTTTGAAAATGCGTCCAAAAAAGAGCAAAAATCTGTGCAAAATCTAACACCATTTCATCCCCTTGAAATAAGAAATTAATTTTGCACAATAAATGTAACCTTGCGAATATGAATGCATGTTACAGATAAGAAAAAGTTTTACATCATGTGTCATCAAAAGCACGCCAATCAACAACCCTGAATTCAGTTCCCAGAGTGTCTTTAATGAGAAATTATTTTTTGTTTTAGTGTCTTTATTGAGATTGAGAGAATTTATTTTTGATATATTATTAGTTATTTTATTATTATATTATGATTAGGCTACTTATTTTTTCCAAAATAAATTTTTTGTTCTATCATTTTTTTTTCACTAATTTAACGTTAATATGAGATTTTATGAGTTTTTAAAAATATTAAAAAAATCTCTATATGTAATGTATAAAAGAGGGGATATTTAAACTGATTGACTTCATTATCTTTAAAAAAGTCAAATAAGTTAAATTACATTGTACCTAATTTTTACTACCGTTTATGTTCACTGTTACAAAATCGAAATGTTTAAGAAATATTTAAAAATGTTTAATATTTAATTTTTGTCACTTAAGTAACATGGGAAAATCAATTCATCTTGATATTACATTTAATTTCAGTGCTTGGTGATAAACTAACGTATTAATTTATGAAATATCATTACTGTCATAAATATTTTCATTGTAAATTCAGAATTTTTTTTTTAATTTTGACTTATTCAAATGTACGCTTCAAATTTAAATTTCTCGGAACTAATTTAAATATGTTGTTTATTTTCTTATTCATAATTACGTAAATAATAAACCGATTTTATCCAAGGTGAACTGATGGAACCCTTTAAATAATGTAGCATTCATGACTAAAGCTTATAAAGAACATTTTTTTCATGTAAAATCCGCAAATCATTTTTGGTAAAACGCTGTATTCACTATAACTCATGAAAGTTATCAGAAAACAAAAAATCAGATTCTTTTCTATGCGAACTTAAAAAGATTAAGTATGAAAAATATCTATAATGTAAGATGTTACTATTTTAGTAGATATTTCGAATCCAAAACTGAGTTCTTTGGATCCATCGCCATTTTATTATAAGTGTTCTCTTTTGTTTCGAAAGTCTTAGACCATATATTACTGATTCTAGTAATATACCGTACACATGAGCGTGATTTTTCTTTTAAATGAGAACACAGCTGTTCATATTGAAAACTATTTTACAGGTCTAGTGGTTTTTGTCAATCTAGCCCATAACTTATCGGGTTTCTATTGAGCCCATAATTCATCGTTGGTCTAATCAAGTTACACGCACTGAGGGAACACGACATGACAAATGATAGACAACTGCTGATATAGACAAAACGTTTGTTACGCTCAGTCTATTATTATATGGTCTCCGGTGGGAAAAAGTCATTCTTCGGATGATACAAGAGAAGACTGATAACTAAACAAGAATAGTACACTGAAAAGAAAAAATAAATCATCATCGATTTCCAGTGCAGTCTCCATATTTTTACGATTTTTTTTTTGTCCATTGAATGTGATTTCGTGAATTTTTCAAAAAGTAGAATTTCAGAACGGTAAATAATGCTAAATTTCCTTTATAGCATAGATGTAAGATCTGTTTTCCATTACTACACTCTAAGGGGAAAATGTCCATAAAAATACGGAAGTTGTACTCACAAAATGGAAAAAGTTTTTCTGAGTGCAAAAATATGAAAAAAAAAATCCATAGCTTTAGCAAAAACTTTACGTTATCTTGACTGTTGTCATCATTATCTATTAAAGATAATTTCAAATCCATATTTGATAAATTTTGTGCGTTTACAAAATCATATTGCCGAAGAAGAAAATCCGAAAAATACGGAATATGTATTAGCAATTAACGGTTTTTTATATTTTTTGACAGTGTGTCTTCAAACATAAAGAAAAATTCTCAAACAATTAGCAACAACAATATATTAAACGCAGATTAAATACGTAATATGGGAATTCATATACAGTAAATGCAATGCAAAGTAGCTTCTACTTCCAGTATATAACCATCTGACAAAAAATACTTTATAGATCTATTTATTGGAGAACTTGGATTTTGGATCCCGGTCCACCTGACTCCGGCAAGTTTAAATACGATCTCATCCGGAAGCAAAACATTTTGTATCATAAGAAAACAAGCCAGCTCGAATCTGATGTTGAAAGTGTACAATACAAAAAAAATAGTTGCACGTTATTTAAAAGTTGCTGTTCTTAATATATTATCTCATTTTATAACAGCTTTTTATGTGGTCATGTGCAGTGTCGCCAACTTTTGAAAAATTTTCGGTTGGCTTAAAAAAATTTTGAACAAATACATAAACATTGGGTGGACTCAATCAATAATGGGTAGATGGAGATATCAAATTATTGGGTGGGCTCGTGCCCCATAGGCCCATATAAGTTGGAGCCACTGGACATTTGAATAAATATTAATCTCAACACATAATTAGTTTTAAGAAATTTAAATTTAACCTTGTTAAAAAAGAGTTTAATATAAAATAAAAATACTTTTTTTTCCTTTAAAAATTTCTCAATTTCTTCTCTCCCAAAAAGTAAATCTGATGGAATCCGTCCCATCTTTAGTGCAGTGTGTCTCTAAAGTCATGGAGCACTTTTCTCCAGCCACAGGAATTCAAAAAAAGAAGCTGGAAATGGGAAAACATCATCATGTAAAAGAAAATCACTCAAAGTTCCAAACGTGTTCAGTGCAGCTCGATGCAGTTTCCATTTGTTGGCTTACATACATCTAAGCCATATTGAAGTTCGTCCCACACACAGACAATAACGCCAGATGTAATACAGTCAATTATGTCCATGATACTCTGTTTCAAATAGAATCCACATCAAACTGCATTAAACAGTTACGGAAATTGGAGGGATTTAATTTTATTTGGTGAAGGTTTTACATTTCTATATTGTTTTGTTGATTTCTTCTGACCGGTTCAAAATAACCTATGACTTTATGGATACACAGAACTTATTGTTATGTAATCACGAAACTGGTAAAAGAGATCAATGTTACCAGCTGAAATTTGATTCAAAATATTCTCAGTGGAAACTACAATTAAGTAGCCTAACAACAAAAGTTATTATCAGATTCAAACATTATTATTTATATAATAATGTTATTTCGTAAGTTATAATAATGGTGTTTAGAGAGTTTTGAGCATATTTTTTATTTAACGTTGTTGTTAGTAATTAAAATAGCAAGCAAAACAATAAAAGAATCTCCCTAAAATTATCTAAAAAACTTATATATTTGGCTGGATAAAGTGATATATATTTATAAATGTTTTTCTTTCTTCATTTGGGAAATTTATTCATCGTGGGAAACGGATAATAACAAATTTTTCATTTATCAATTGCTTTTTAAAATGTTCGCAGTTGTATTAAATTTATCCTTTTAATTTCCGTTCAAAGTTTAATCCAAAGAAGATCACTAATATGATATAACTATAATTATTGCGATGTATTTTATTTTCTTACACAAATAATTCTCGAAGAATTAATATTTATACATTTCACTATTTTTTTTTTCAGTTTCTAAATAAATATATTTTTCCCCGACTACAATTATAAATTCATTTTAAGAATTTACAGTTCCATTTCTCAAATTTGTTTATTTATTCTATATTTCAATTTTTTACTTGATAGCTACAAAAACCCGTTCCTTAGAAAAATTTGATTAATGTCATTTAAATTCATTTTGTTTTTCAATAATGCATGATAATTTTAAAATACGCGGGCACATTTCCAACAGAGTGAACTTTCATTTAATATGTATTATGTTCGGATTGAGATTATATATTTTTATACGCAAATACAGATACCTAAATACTTTAATTGTATCTTCGTGAGAGAAATAAATCATCAATAATTTAATGGAGCACGGTAAAAAATAACAATGCAATGTCTGAGATTTTCCGATAAATGTAAAAATATATATATTTTTAATTAAAATTAATGAAACGAAATGAAACAACAGAACATAATTAAATTGACTGTCAAAATTTGGAGAATTGAAAAAATGCAATATATTAATGCAGTAAATACATGTACAAATGAATTCTGATATAAAATTATGAAAATATTTTTTTTATTATTTATATGCAACTTTATTTTATCAAACATTGAAATCTTTTCTAATATATAACAGAAATTCGACAACTAATGCTGATGTTTTGTATCATATTTTTTGTATAAAGATATAATAGAAAACAATATAAGTATTTATATATAATGTATAAATCTTACAGGCACAATAATGTAGAAACGAGCATATAGATTTTGTGTATAAATTTTCGTGTACTTATTAAAAGAGAGAGAGAGAGAGAGATAAAGCGAAATCTCGCTTTTCTCGAAAAACATAAATGAAAATGTTTTAATACAAAATTATACTAATAATTCTGATAAATAATAGTTATCACAAAATGCAATTCATAAAAAGAACAGTTAATTTTATTGTGTAAATCTCAATATAAAAGGTAATATATATATATAGTTCTAAGCAGTGATAATTTTTTTTTAATGCACTTCAAAAGAAATAAAATCTAGTCCTTCCTAAACATATTTTTTTATTTATTTGTTTTCATCTGAGTTTACAACATGCCTCCGAAACAATGTGGCCAAAAATTTGAGAAATTTTCATATTTATTTAAGAAAAATTCTTTAAAATAAAATGTTTTGAAGATTTGTATATCATTTACTCGTTTAAAAGTCTTAAACTTTTGACTTTGTAGATTTAGATTAATGTAGATTTAGATGTTTTGATACTTTAAACCTCTGAATGCTTAGAACGTAATATTTTGTTCACTAAGCTCCAGATTCACTGCAATATATGCAGTATTTAAGAGAACATAATTTCATAGATTTAATGAATTTTCATTATAATTTAGACAGATTAATACTCTCAAGGATTACATTGATATTTGTGATTAAGTTTTTTAAAATAATGTTGAAAGAATCATATTTTCTGGGCATTTAAAACAAATGCGGAGAACACAATATTACAATTTTACCCATTTGCAAGACGCTCAGAGCGTTAAGGAGATTTTTAATTTCTTATCCCTATCTGTGAATTCAAAATACTAGTCTTTATGATATCAATTGCAGAAAATTTCTTTTTTCTGTAATCTCTGGTGTGATTTTCTTTCTCAAAAACCAATGAATGTGTATTTGCAATATTTATTATTATTTTTTTTTAATTCGGGGTTTTAGAATTTACGAAGATCCTTTAGTTCTTACTTTCGTATATAATTGAAATGAGTTTATGAATTATATTTCTATATACTCTATATGACCAAAGGTGATCGGCTACTTCCAATTTTAGATAATTTGTTAAATTAAGGTTCTTATAAAAACGGTCCCAAATTTTCCCGAGTTTCCGTGCTTATAATTCGAAGAGTTCTTAATATAAAATTATTTTCTTTTCCGAAAATATGACAAACAACATTGTACACGATACCCCGTAATCACAATTTAAAAATAACAAAAAAATAATGAAGAAACAGTAGGTTTACTATATAATGTTTCACTGCGCATGCGTGAACGCTGTCAGAATTTCATTTGCATATTGTGTTAGCTTAATACATGTAGCAACTTTTATGAAAGTCTCCAAAACACAGCTTAAAAATTCTAAACGTGATCGTCGATAGAATAACTACAAAATCCGTTGTTCCCAAAATGAAACAAAAAATGAGTGATTGTTTCCAAATATAGTAGTATGTGCCATATTGTGTATTCTTAATTGATACTAATCAATGGATAAATGGATACTGCCCTTTACCTTTTTGCTTAATGTTAGGAATAACGAATTTTGAGCTTATTCTATCAACGATCACTTTCAGAATATTCAAGATATGTTTTCGAGACATTTTAACAAAAGTTGTTTTTAGCTAACACAATATGCAAATAAAATTTTGATAGCGTTCACGCATGCTCAATAAAAAATTATTTAATAAACTTGCTCGTTTTAATACAATATTTATTATTTTTTAGTTTTGAATACAGGATATTGTGTAAAATCGGAAAAGAAGATTATTTTATATTAAGAAATCTGAAAATTACACACTGTTTTTATAAAACCTTGATTTCTCTATAAGTCTACATGGTATCAGCATAAAAATGAACACATTTTAATACAATAAACCACTTAATCAATAGCTACAGTTTGAATAATTTTGCTTCATCGATTTGACAGGGTTATCCAATGGATATTCGTTCTTTTTAAATTTGTTCACAGTACCCTAAGAAGTTTCGATAAAAAAAATCTTCACGGAAATGTATGACCTGTGCTATTATGTTTACAAACTTAGAGTTTCAAGGTATGTATTTTTCTAGATATTTCACAAAATCTCTAAAATTGCAAGTGGCTGGTCACCTTTGGACATATAGCGTATTTACCGATTATTCCAGATGCTATTTCATATCTAATTGGTGTCATTTTATGTATGTCGTTTTCACTTATAGCTTTTATAGTGTCTTAGAATTTTTTAAATGTTTTAATTCAGCAGAGAAAAGCAGATTTTCAGATGCTCTGTAACATAATTTTTATTTACTATTTTGCACACTATAAATGTTTTTTCCAAATATAAATAAAAATTATTTTACAAAGCCTCTGAAATTACATTTTTCTGTGCTAAATTGAAACATTAAAGGATTTTCTAAGACTCTTCAAAAGTTATTAGTAAAAATAGACATTGATAACCCCAATTTGAAATGAAATAATATCGGGATAATCGATAAATATATAGATATATAATTGTAAATTACCGGTATTAAATAAAATAAAACCTTAGGTTTTTATTTATTTTGAAAGAATTTATGAATATAGGTTGTCTGTCCGATCATGTGTTCGATGGTCCGTGCACTTACTAAGGTCAATATAGTCAGATTTCCTGAAACCTGCATGTGTTTTTCGAGTTTACTCTAATATGTTCTGTGTTGAAAAATGAAGTGCATAGCAATTACGTTCATGTACATGGGGACTCAAATAGAATCTAATGTATTACAGTTTATGAAGAAAATTGTTTGTGTGCATTTTAATGATATTACACTATTTTAAACATATTAAAAAATATAAACATATCACTGATGGGTATTACAAAGCGCCAATTAAATAGTATGCTACTATTCACTAAAAAAGATACTTAACCTTAACACTCACATAAGCCAACTCACATGAAAATCCTATATGGTACCGTCTCTAATATCCCGCGTTATCACAGAAACACGGTCTCAACTTGTAAAGGTCAATGAACTGTATGCCCCTCTATTAGTGAAAATGAATATTGAATATGTTGTGCATAGGATATATTGTTCATTTACATAGACATACAAAATTATTTGGATATAATACAGCCTGAGAACAATAACTGCGGAAAGTGAGTTTTCAGTTGTGATACGTGTTTATAAATCTAATTATTTTTGCATATTACTTGCTGTATATAAATTCTTTAGATAATTTACAGGGCTACACAAAAGATCTAAGTACAGTTATGAATTTTTATTCATGATTTCATTACTGGATTTTATGAAGGAGAATTTTCAACTGGCTATGAGTTTAACCGAACTAACTTTTTGCCTACAATAAGAATCTATAAATCACATACAGGTTTTTACGAAAGATTTAAGTACAGTTATGATTTTTATTGATGGTTTAATAACTGAGATTTTCAAATGAGAATTTTCATCTGACTTTAAATTTAACTGGATCAACTTTTACATTATGTAGTATACATGAAAGTCTATAAATCATATGCAAGCAGCAAAACAAAATCGGATATTTTCTGACTGTCGATGGCAGTTGCAAAAAATCGGTTTTTGAATCCGTTTTCCGTTTTCTAGCTATATTATTTAATTTTATCATTTTTCGCTTTAATAAAATATAAAGTTTTGTTACGGTAGTCTTGCACATCAAATCAAGGATTGTGGAGAAAGTGTAAGCGATGCAACTATCATTACGAAAATTTTAGGGACATTACTTCCAAAATACAGAAACTTCAGACAAGCTTGGTTATCTGTTGATGATAGTAAACAAAATTTATCGAATTTAACCGCGAGACTCATCGATGAAGAAACTTCATTATAGCAATCTGAGCAGAGTGAGTCTGCATTTCGTGCTTCCAGTCGCTCGAAAATCAAAGAGAAAAAGGCTACATGCTATCCAAGAAGTGAGAATAAATTCAAAACTCAAAACAGAAGCATAGATAAATCGAAAATAACCTGTTATTCATGTCGTCAGAAAGGCCATTATGCAAGAAAATGTCGTTCTAAGCCTCGTGAAAAAGGTAATGATTATCCAGAAAGAAATAAAATGTTCATCAAGTTACAGTGCATTTAGCAATGAAGTAGGGAAAACTATAGAAAGTGAACAATGGATTCTGGACAGTGGTGCATCTGCTCACGTGAGTTATAATTAAAATTATTTCAACAATTTCATTGAATTCACTAATAATGAAGTTATTCTCGATGAGGTGATTATTTGTGCTGTTGCTTTCCGGTCTATATAGAATTTATTTCAATAATCATGGCATAATAAAGTTGTGAAATATATCTGTTAAATACTTGCTAATTTTTCAAATTTCTAAAAAATGTTAAAGATGTAAGGATATACTATTTTTCGGTTTGAAATTTTTATATATCTGAAAAATTCTAATTCCTAACATTTTTTTCTTTCAAAAATATTTTTAAAAGTAAATGTTTATTGTAAATGTAAGTTACTTTTCTTCGCACAACGTAATATATATATCTACATAGTATGATTAATATAATAGATTTACAACTTTTCTAATTACATGCAAAGAATATTCTAAAAAAACTTTTTTACCAAAAATTGAACCGACTTCAAAAGCTACTGCAAAGTGAAAAATAATTTTTTTTACAGAATAGTATTAAGAAATTAAATTAAGAGCGTAGTATTTATCATGCGTATTATTATATTTATGTAGATTAATTTGATTTTTTGAAGTCGGTGCCAGCCAAGCCAAGTTACATGTAATTTTCCAATAGACACGCATCCAAGTATCTACGAGTTTTTTTACGATTTCATATTTAGTTAAAAATTTAACTTTATTCTTTTACGATTTGCATTGGATAATTAATTTTAATTTTGAACTTGGCTTGGCTGGCACCGACTTAAAAAAATCAAATTAATTTACATAAATATAATAATAAGCATGATAAATACTACGCTCTTAATTTAATTTCTTAATACTATTCTGTAAAAAAATTATTTTTCACTTTGCAGTAGCTTTTGAAGTCGGTTCAATTTTTGGTAAAAAAGTTTATTTTTCTCTTTTTAATTAAAAGTTAACGATTTTTTTAATTCAGTTAATAAAAATTATAATACGAGAAAAATCACTGTAAACCATACACGTATAGCAGGAGTAAGGTTCGAACCCACGATCTTTTTCAAGAACCAGAAATCAAATCTGCTGTCTTACACCGCTTAGCCACCTGACTGCACTCCATTCGACGAGCTTAGTCATCGTCCATGTTACTTTTAGTTTGCGAGAAATCACTAATTTTATTAGTTTTTACTTAATTACTAAAAAATTACTGAACCAATTTCAATGAAATGGAAGAAGTACCAATGGAAGAGTAGCCTCTTTCATTTAACACAAAAAAACAAATTAATCGGTTGGATAGTTTCGGAGTAATCGGTGAACATACATAGAAAAACAAGTTGGAAATTGCACGTAAAGCATAGCAAATGAGGTGCGTTCGTTGATAACGAAGTTTTAAAATATTCAGATCTTGCTGATATAGTAGAGCCTACTTTGGATACAGTATAGTGGTCGAAATCTTTGTGTTCCTGTAAATATGCAGGGAGAAATTTTTATTATACTTCATTAACGTATATCTAATTCATAAAATGTGAAGTAGTTTAATATAATTAAAACACCCCCCCCCAAACAATGTTTCCCCGTATAACATCATTTAGTGGAATACATTTGTGTGGCCCTGTAATTTAATAATAAATATTCTTTGCATCACAGATTATACAAAATGTATTTTTAGTACATATTTCATAGATTCATGTCAATTCTGTTATATTCAAATGAGTGTAACACCATTAAAATGCATTTGAAACTTTTTTCCCCATTGACCGTAATGTAACGGATTACTTTTGATTGTCCCTGTAATTGATCAATGCATCCGATTTTCATAACATTTGAAATGACTCGACAAAATTATGCAATAAATATACGTTTTAAATTTCAAACGATTGAATGCATTTGAAACTTTTTTTCCCATTGACCGCAATGTAACGGAATCCTTTTGATTGTCCATGTAATTGATCTATCTATACGATTTTCTTAAAATTTGAAATGACTCGACAAAATTATGTAATAAATATACGTTTTAAATTTCAAACGATTAAAATGCATTTGAAACTTTTTTCCCTATTGACCGTAATGTAACGGAATCCTTTTGATTGTCCCTGTAATTGATCTATCCATCCGATTTTCATAAAATTTGAAATGACTCGACAAAATTATGTAATAATTATGTATTTTAAATTTCAAACGATTCGGTTGGGTAGTTTTTGCGTTGTTATAGGCGGACGGACAGACAGACAGACGGACGGACTGAGCGACAACAATAGGTGCTACGTATTTACATATTTACGAACGCACCTAAAAATACATTCGCGCCGAATTGATAACATTCTCTCCTTTTTTGAAGTCACTTAAAAAAATATATTACACGGAAATTTTTTTTGTATACTATACATATGTGTCCGGAGTGAGGTTCGAACCGTCACTCTCTTTCAAAACCAGAGATTAAATCTGGTGCCTTAGACCGCTCGACTGTCCGAACTTCATTCTCTTCAGAGAACTTATTCAATGTCATGTTACTTTTCGCAAGTCTATTATCTTTTTGAGTACTCTTTCACTGATAAAGTATTGAGTTAATAAAAATTCTCTGATACTCTGTGGTAACGGTTAAATACAAAATATTCCTAATAGCATAATTAGTATTTAACTTGTTAAATATATATTTAAAAATTATAATACTGAAAAGATTATTGTACACACGTACGTCGGGTGTGGGGTTCAAACCCACGCTGCTTTTCGAAAACCAGATCTTAAATCAAGCGCCTTAGACCGCTCGGGCATCCTGGTATCGGTAAATTTATTCGACATCCATATTAGTACTGATTTGCGAGAAATCACTAATTTGATTAGTTTTTGCCTAATTACTAAAAAAGTACTGAACCAATTTCTATGAAACGAAAGTGGTACCAATTCGAGAGCAAGCTCTCTCATTTAACACCAAAATCAAGTTAATTGGTTGGATAGTTTCGGAGTAATCGGTGAACATACATAAAAAAAAAAAAAATACATAAGCGTTGAATTGATAACCTCCTCTCCTTTTTGGAAGCCGGTTAATAAAATAATGTTTTAAACGCCATCATTTCGAATGTTGCTCTTTTAAAAGCCCCTTAAATGCTTACATTAATATACACGCAAAAACATTCCTTTAAAACTGTCATTATAACCAAAATGACATTGCTTTCGTCTATTGCATAAAAACAGAGCAAATAATCTGAACATTTACATTACAGCATTCTAATGACATTAGTTTGTTCGAACAGCAATGAATAATTTATGTGTTAAAATAAAATCGAGAATGCTCGAGCACTCGTTTGGGATAATTTTAAATGTTACATTCTTTACTTTTTTTCTAAACAGTTTTTAATCCAAATTTGGAAACAAACGAGAGGAGATTTAAATATTTGGAATCGATTTAAAACATAACTGATTGCAACGATTACTTCGCTTTAAAAACTATTCTTACCATCATTAGGATTACTTTATGTGGAAGGAATATAGTGTAAATTTATATTACTTTTTAAAAACTTTTTAGGTAGTTGCAACAAACATTCAGAAATTTTTAAATTGGTTTCATTATGTGAAATTACTGGGGATTTTCTAAATCTTTTAAAATGCCTTTTGATAAATTTCATGAACAATTGAGATTTTATATATGATAAAACAAATCTAAGCACGAAATCGAATAACGCGTTGCAACTTTATACATTAGAAAAAAAATTTTAAGTTTTTAATTCAATTTCTTATTTATTTTTAAAGCTATTGCATAGCTTTTATCGCGGACTTTGAGCGCTGCGACCGAATCTGGAAATTCCGTAACTAGAAAAAAAAACTAACAATCCGGCTAACGCCGTTTCAGTTCGGCAGACTTCGGCAGACTTCTCATTTATTCAATAAAAGAAAAAAATTGTTTTCTTATCGGTCATCACGCCCAAAAAGTGTAACTTGAATTGATATCAAAGAAAAAGAAAAAACTTGAATTGATATCAAAAACAAAACAAAAAAAAAAAAACAAAAAAAAACAAACAAAAAAAAAACCTACATAAATAAAAAATAAATACATAATTATAAATGGTTAAGTTGATAAAAAATGCTATGAAATAGCTTTACCGCGGCAGTCCCCGAGTGCCACACGTATTTTTTATTATTAAAATATACACCGAAAAAATGAAGTAATCAAAAATGAATAAATACATATAATCATATCATATAGAGTACGCATAGATAAAAAATAAACCTATGCTTTGTCAGCTTTGAAAAAAAAAAAAAAAAACATTAAATGTTATCAAACGTAACAGAAAAGTTAATTTTGTAGTTTTTGTCAGATTATTTTCAAAATTATTGAGTTTTCCTCAAATTAAAAAAATAATAATAATAATTTGTAAGCAAAATCATTTTTTTTGTTGTTCGAAAGTTTAATTTACCTTAAGACTTCTAACAGCTGATTTTTTTTTTTAAATAAGGTATCCTGGAGTAATAACGCCACGTTAAGGTTCTACCAATTTTCATGGCTCCGTTTTAGATTGTATTTTTCAAACAAATATATGATTTGATACAGCAACTCATTGACTATCGTTATAAAAAAAATAATTTAACAGAAATGTATTCATAAAATGTAATGGCGGGATTTCTTGACCAATACTACCAGGTTGTTCAATAAGTTTTGTCGTTCGATAAGAAAAATACAATGTTATGGTTCAAAATACACTTTATTATTCAGCATAATCTCCCTGAACATTAATGCACTTGCTCCAACGATCCTCCAATCTGTGGATCCCATCCCTGAAGTGAGATTCCGGAAGGTCTGCAAAATACGCTTCAACAGCCGTTATGACCTCTTCATTTGACGAAAAACGCTTGCCACGCATATTTTTTTTTAAATTCTGGAAACAAATGGAAGTCGCTGGGGACCAAATCTGGTGAATACGGCGGATGCTCCAACAATTCGAACTTTAATTCATGGATTTTAGCCATTATCAAAATGCTCTTGTGACACGGTGCGATGTCCTGATGAAAAAGGATTTTTTTCTTCTGCAAACGTGTCTTTTTTCACGAATTTTTTCCTTCAACTGGTCCAAAAGGTTGCAATAATATTCAGAATTAATTGTTTTACCAGTTTGCAAGTAATCCACAAATAAAATTCCTTTCGCATCCCAAAAAACTGATGCCAGAACCTTCTTGGCCGATTTCTGGACACGAACTCGTTTCGAAGCCGAACAACCAGGTTCACACCACTCTTTAGCCTCTTGTTTTGATTCAGGATCATGGTGATAGACCCAAATCTCATCCATAGTGATGAATCGACGCACAAAATCCACTTTATCCTTTTTAAAACGCTCCAAATGTTGTTGAGAAAGTCGCATTCGAATGTGTTTTTGTTCCATTGTTAGCGAATGCGGCACCCATTGTGCACACAGCTTTTAAAACTCAAAATTTCATTTAAAATATGACTCACACTGCCTAATGAGATGTGTAGAGCCTCTACTAAATCCCTCTCAGTCAATCAACGATCTTCCAAAACCATATCCTCTACTTTGGCTACGATTTCTGGTGTTGATGCGGTTTTTGGACGTCCTTCACGTGGATCGTCTTCAAGGCTTGTACGACCACGTTTAAATTCAGCAACCCATCTTTCTACTGTTCTAATTGAAGATGAACGTTCATTATACACTCTTAACATTCGTTCGTGAATTTCTTTTGGTGCTACACCTTCCAAAAATAAGAATTTTATCACTGCACGATATTCAATTTTTTCCATTGTCGAAAATACTGTGACACGGCGACACTAAATGGCTTGTAAACAAAGAATGAATTGACTGATTGAAATGAACCTTCACATACGTTGATAAGAAGAATGAACCAACAAAACAAAAACAAATTTGGACTAGTAGCAACGCCCCTCTTATCGACCGACAAACCTTATTGAACAACCTGGTATTTGGCGTTATTACCCACCTATATGGGTAATAACGCCATGCAAACAAAACTATGAAATAAGATGGAATATTGGCATGTAGATTGCCCAATTCTAAAAATACAAACTCTACAAACTTAGAAATTGACAAATTGCATTCTAAGCTATTGAAAATGTCCTATTTTTTGTGAATAGTTTAAGAAAAAGAAAGGTGTGGTGTGGGGGGTGGGAGGCAAAAGAATATCAGACCATGATCTTCTTTTTGCTTAAAAAGGACCGTTTAAATAATATTATTAGAAACATTACACAGTTTTAACTGTGTTTATTTGAATCAGTATTTAGGATGTAGCTCGGCCACTGTAGGGAATCAACCGGGGTATTAATGTCAAGGATTGGCGTTATTATCACGGTATAGTTTTGGCGCAGTACATTTTAAACTACAAATTATCTACAGAAGATTTTCAAAATCTTCTACAACATTTTGTAAGTACGTGAAATGCACTGCAAATTTATGTAATAAACGAAGTATTCCCGGATAAAAAAAATTGTTTTCACATCACAAAACGTATCTCGCAAATTTTAGATCAAGCGTTAATTTTAGTTGTTTATAAAAGCAATAAGACCTATAAATGGAACAAATTAACTTGAAGCTGTTTTTAACCGACTTCCAAAAAGGAGAGGAGGTTATCAATTCGACGCGTATGTATTTTTTTTTTATGTATGTTCACCGATTACTCCGAAACTATCCAACCAATTAACTTGATTTTGGTGTTAAATGAGAGAGCTTGCTCTCGAATTGGTACCACTTCCGTTTCATAGAAATTGGTTCTGTACTTTTTTAGTAATTAGGCAAAAACTAATAAAATTAGTGATTTCTCGCAAATCAGTAGTAATATGGATGTCGAGTAAACTTACCGATGCCAGGATGGCCGAGTGGTCTAAGGCGCTTGATTTAAAATCTGGTTTTCGAAAGGCAGCGTGGGTTCGAACCCCACTCCTGACGTACGTGTATACAATAATTCCGTATTATAATTTTTAAATATATATTTAACAAGTTAAATACTAATTATACTATTAGGAATATTATGTATTTAACCGTTACCACAGAGTATCAGAGATTTTTTATTACTTTATCAGTGAAGGAGTACTCAAAAAGAGAAAAGACTTGCGAAAAGTAACATGACATTGAATAAGTTCTCTGAAGAGAACGAAGTCCGGACAGCCGAGCGGTCTAAGGCACCAGATTTAATCTCTGGTTTTGAAAGAGAGTGTCGGTTCGAACCTCACTCCTGACATAAGTGTATAGTATACAAAAAAAAATTTCCGTGTTATAAATATATTTTTTAAGTGACTTCAAAAAAGGAGAGGATGTTATCAATT
The DNA here is from genome assembly GCA_964019185.1 of Maratus speculifer. Classification (NCBI taxonomy): domain Eukaryota; kingdom Metazoa; phylum Arthropoda; class Arachnida; order Araneae; family Salticidae; genus Maratus; species Maratus speculifer. The sequence continues at coordinate 350,115,643 of OZ025290.1, read as the reverse complement.
CGGCGCGAATGTGGTTTTTTTCTATGTATGTTCACCGATTACTTCGAAACTATCCAACCGATTAATTTGTTTTTTTGTGTTAAATGAAAGAGGCTACTTTTCCATTGGTACTTCTTCCATTTCATTGAAATTGGTTCAGTACTTTTTTAGTAATTAAGTAAAAACTAATAAAATTAGTGATTTCTCGCAAACTAAAAGTAACATAGACGATGACGAAGCTCGCCGAATGGAGTGCAGTCAGGTGGCTGAGCGGTGTAAGACAGCAGATTTGATTTCTGGTTCTTGAAAGAGATCGTGGGTTCGAACCCCACTCCTGACATACGTGTATGATTTACAGTGATTTTTCCCGTATTATAATTTTTATTAACTGACTTCAAAAAATCGTTAATTTTTAACTAAAAAGAGAAAAATAATCTTTTCTACCAAAAATTGAACCGACTTCAAAAGCTACTGCAAAGTGAAAAATAATTTTTTTACAGAATAATATTAAGAAATTAAATTAAGAGCGTAGTATTTATCATGCGTATTATTATATTTATGTAGATTAATTTGATTTTTTGAAGTCGGTGCCAGCCAAGCCAAGTTCAAAATTAAAATTAATTATCCAATGCAAATCGTAAAAGAATAAAGTTAAATTTTTAACTAAATATTAAATCGTAAAAAAACTCGTAGATACTTGGATGCGTGTCTATTGGAAAATTACATGTAACTTGGCTTGGCTGGCACCGACTTCAAAAAATCAAATTAATCTACATAAATATAATAATACGCATGATAAATACTACGCTCTTAATTTAATTTCTTAATATTATTCTGTAAAAAAATTATTTTTCACTTTGCAGTAGCTTTTGAAGTCGGTTCAATTTTTGGTAGAAAAGTTTATTTGCAATTTATATGACTCAAAACCCTTCTGCGCAGAGCACATGGGTGTCATTTACCAGATTATTTCATAATTATGCATAATATTAGCACTTGGCGTTATTACCCCGCCTGGCGTTATTACACCAGACCACCTTATTATCAATTATAGTATAAACTTAAGTTAATTTTTCTCGCACAACGTAATATCAATATTACCACAATATAATTAATGCAATATATTTACTTCATTTCTCAATAAATACAAAGAATTTCCTAAAGTAAATTATGATGTAAAGTTTTTTAATTTAAATTATAGCTCTTTTAAAAGCCTTTTAAATGCTTACATTAATATACATGAAAAGCATTCCTTTAAAACTGTCATTATAACCAAAATGACATTGCTTTCGTCTATTGCATTAAAAACAGAGTAAATAATCTGAGCATTTACATAACAGCATTCTAATGACATTAGTTTTGCTTGAACAGCAATGAATAATTTATGTTCTAAAATAAAATCGAGAATGCTCGAGTACTCAGTTACGATGATTTTAAGCGTTACATTCTTTATTTTTTTCAAAACAGTTTTTAATCCAAATTTGAAAACAAACGAGAGAAGATTTAAATGTTCGGAATCGGTTTTAAACATAACTTAATGCAACGATTACTTCGCTTTAAAAAGTATTCTGAGCATCATTAGAATTACTTTATGTGGAAAGAATATAGAGTAAATTTATATTACGTTTTAAAAACTTTTTAAGTAGTTGCAACAAACATTCAGAAATTTTTAAATTGGTTTTATAATGTGAAACTACTGGGGATTTTCTAAATCTTTAAATGCATTTTGATAAACTTCATGAACGAACTGATATTTTACATATGATAAAACAAACCTAAATACGAGAATTAATAACGTATTAGAACTTTATACGTTAGAAAATGAAATGATTAAAGTTTTTAATGCAATTTCTTGTTTAATTTATATATTATTAAAATACACACTGAAAAAAATGAAGTAATCAAAAATTAGTAAATGCATATAGTTTATATCAAATTCAGTATGTATGGATAAAAAATGAATCTATGATTTGTCAATTTGAGAAAAACATCAAATGTTATCAAACCCAACAGAAAATTAATAGTTTTTAATGGTTTATTAGGTAGATTTCGTATGAAATACTACCTATTGCATTCTCTGCCATGTTGGAATTTCTGAAAACTTTTTACAAATCTACACCGATCATGACTCCTAGACCCCAAAACTACCATCAGTAAAAATAATTATATACATATCTATCTAATTATCTATCGGTGTACATCATTTTTTTCTGGACACGATAACTTTCATAATTATGCTCAGATCTTCTTCAAACTTTTACATAAAATCAAGGGGCATAAAATCTCGTTCGAGTTCGTTAATGGGCAAAATAGGACCAAGGGGATGGAAATGGGGAAGGTTTTTTTGACAACAGCAAAAACGCGATAACTTCTTACTGAAAATAGATATCGAATCAGTTTAACTTTTATTTCACTTATAAAAAATGGGTTAAAAGTTTATGCATGACAGATTTTTGATAAATTAAAAATGGGCTAAAGGGGCGAAAAAATAGGGTTTTTGGGAGAAAAAAATTATAACTTTGTCAATTCTCCATATATGAAATCTAACTAAATTTTTTATACATGTACTCATTATTATCTAAAACTTTTGTTCTTACAAGTTTTTGATAGGACCAACATGTACCGATGAAAGAAATCAAAAACGAAAAGAAAAAGGGGGGGGGGAGTAAAAAGAAAAAAATCCATAACTTACTCACTTCTTAAGCAATGAAATCTAATTAAATTTATTTTACATCTCCTCAATAATATCTACAACTTTTATACTAACAACTTTTTCATAGGACCAATTCTTATATCAAAAATAAATTAAACAAAAATAGGAGTTGGAGAAAAATACTCAAATCCAAACTGCTTATATTCTGACTAATTTTTAAATTCATTTTTGATTTTAAACGAATCTAAATGGCAGATCCTCTTATTTAGGAACTATATAATGTGACGTATAGGCCAGTGTTTTGATAAAGGCAGAATATATTTCAAAAAAGGCTGCCAAAAAGGGTATTTTGAATAGAATTTCCCGAAGTTATAGTGATTGAAAAATTGAGGAAGTATAACAAATTGCGTTTTTTCTGAGTCATTTTTAAATCCATTTTTGTTCTCAAACGCACCCAATTTAAAGGTTCTCTTATTTAGAAACTATATAGTGAGACGAATTGTCCAATTTTCTGATAAAGTAGAATATATTTCAAAAAAGGCTGCCAAAATGGGCACTTCGCACAAAATTTTTCAAAGCGGTAATGATTAAAGAATTGAGGATGTATTCAAATAACAAATTGGTTATTTTATGAGTCATTTTTAAATCCAGTTTTGCTCTCGAACACATTCAATTGAGAATTTTTTGTTATTTAAAAACTATATAATAGGCGTATTCATCAATTTTTTTCATAATGGATAAATATATATTTTTTAAAAGCTGTCAAAGTGGGCTCTTCAAAAAAAAAAAAAAAAAAAAAAAAAAAAAAAAAAAAAAAATCCCAAAGCGATGATGATTAAAGAATTGAGGATGTATTCAAATAACAATTGGTTATTTTATGACTCATTTTTAAATTCAATTTTGCTCTTAAATGCATTCAAGTGACAGTTATTTGTTATTTAGGAACTGTGTGATGGGCCGTATTGATCAGTTTTTTGATAAGGGCTAAATATATATTTAAAAAAGCTGTCAAATTGGGCACTTTGCACAAAACTTCCCAAAGAGATCTTGATCAAAGAATTATGGATGTATTCAAATAACAAATTGGTTATTTTATGACTCATTTTTAAATTCAATTTTACTCACAAACGCATTCAATTGACAGTTTTTTCGTTATTTAGGAATTATATAATGTGCGTATTTGTCGATTTTTTTAAATAGAGTCAGAGTATATATTCAAAAAATATTTTCAAAATGGGCATTTGAGCCGAATTTCGTTTAAGATCATTTTGATAAAATCAGTTCTTGCAGAAAAATGAAACTAAAAAATTTTCAAAAGCGGCCAAATAAAATAGTTAAACTGAGTTTATCGTTACTAATATTTTATTTTTTGTTGTTGAAATGAAAACTCTTCGAAATCTACCTCCGCCTATAGGCCAAGCCAACAGGGATTTTTTTCATCCATAGTGGCATAAAAGATTTTCATTAATAAGAAAATAATGCAATGTACAATGGAAATCATAGGAATAAAGTTACAATTTTTACTCGTAACAGCAAGTATACTTGCGTCTCATTAAAAAGGCATAATAAAACATTGAACTGGTTTGGTTTGGTTTACAGATAATGTGCATGTGGCATCACAGACCCGTACAAAGATGTACGTCTCAGCATGTTGGGTACAGAATTAGTAACCTCTAACATATTGTTTTCTTGATATAATACAATAAAAATAATATATTACATTTACTTGAAATTAACGTTTAGTTTAGATTTTTTTCATGCACTTTCATTTGAATTTTTGCTCACAGCATATTGAGTTCTCACGCAAAAAGTTAATTTATTGACAAACGTGCACATTATCTACTGAATACCTACATCTGACGTATGTTCTTGACATCAGGCGCCCGCTTATAAGTCATCGTCAATATATAAGAGCGGCATAGCACAAGGAAATTTACAACATTAGAGAGTTATAGCCATGGCTTCACAAAGAGTGTGCAATTGAGTCGAACCCGTAACCCACCTACGTTCTAAATTGATTAGCGGTGTGGTGGCTTAACTACACGTTTCATGGTGAAACCAACATTGAATTGTTGCTGTTGAGTTTTTCGTACATTCATACATGGTCAGGCTTTTTATGTGGTTCGTGCGATGGATTTTTTTTATGGAAAAAGGGGAAAAAAATGGGATATTCAAGATTTTAGGAACAATATTGAAAGTAAGGGATATTTGTTCAATATTGAATTTATTTTTTTCTTATTTAGTGTAAAAAAAAAAAAAAAAAAAAAAAAAAAAAAAAAAAAAAAAAAAAAAAAGTTTATCTTCTGTAAATATTAAATAAGTGTAAATAAATACTAAATTATGCAGAATATTTTTTTAAGAATTTAAATGTGATTGAAAAAATTTTAAAAGTGAAAAAGAATAATTTAAAAGTGATTGACTTTTATGATAGAAAAAATTTAATAAGTGTAGTTTGATAATGATTTTTCTTTTTTTTTCTTTAATAAATAATCAGTTAAATGTGTCATGTTAATCATTTTGAGTGGAAAATAAGTATCAGTAGTAAATTGTAGTAAAGTAAGTCAGAGAACAAAGCTCTTTTGACAATAATAATAAAAAAAAGATTTTTTTTTATTTAACATATTTTAGTTTCAAAATGTTTTTATTCATTTATTTTTAGTCCAATTTTTTAGCTCACAAGCTAGTATAGCCTGAGAGCTTATGTGCCCGCCCGTTCTGTATGTATGTACGTGCGTAACGCGATAACTCATGATAAAAATATCCGATTCACTTGAAATTTTGTATGTATGTATATTCTGATAAGGCGCTTCCCTGATTAGTTTTTGGAGTTCATTCGATATATATAACAGGGGGAACGGGGGCTAATGCTCCTCCCCTTAGCTTATATGAATGGTTTTTTTTTATGCAGAATGATCAGTTTTCGTTCAAAATTCAGATGGAGGATCATTCTGATGAGGTACTTCCGTGATTAGTATTAGGTGTTCATTGGATAAGTATAAAAAGGGGGAACGGGGGGTTCATGCCTCTCCTCTAAATTGATATAAATGGGTTTTTTATGCAGAATTATCAGTTTTTTCCAAATTCTTATATAATAAATCATATCTGAGATTAGTTTAAGGGGTTCAATGATTCAGTATAAAAGGGGGAAGTGCAGGGACCTGCCCCTCCCGTAATTTAAAAAAAATGGAATCAACCCTTGAAAATATAAGGCTATAATATACAATTAGTATGCTTAGCCTGTGAGCTCAATGACATCAGTTTTACTGGGTAATATTCTTTTTTTTTAATTATTTTTATTTTGCACGTATTACTATTTGGTCATCGTACTTTGCTGCATATTTCTATGTCAAACGAATTTTTTTCAAGTACTTAATTTAGTATTTTTAAAATTCTGGGCAATTTTTAATATTTACTTTGAATTAATATAAATAAAATATACAAAAAAATCTCATAAAATAATTGAAAAAAGCCAAAAAAAAAAAAAATTCTACAACAACAAACAATTTGAATAAAAATTGAATAAATAAATTGACTCCATCCATGGAGTTAAAAAATGTATACACATTTTTCTTAATATTGAATGCATTTGGCGCAATATTTTGGCGGAATAATATGGCGGAACTATTTTGAGTATATGACGTATTTATAATTGAACAGATTTACTCTTTTTGAGAAACCATTTTTTTTTAAAGAAGTCGATAAACAGTTTTGTTTCTTTGTATAAAAAACGTGAATTTAAAAGTAACAAATATCGAAATATTTATTATTATTTATATGTATTATTTATGAATTAAACACTTAAATCTTGGTATGTTGTAATGTTTCTTTTGAAAACAACTGATTGGAGTAATCCTATAGAGTAAGATGGATAGCTTTTAAATTGCATATGTCAAATCCGAAAACCACCATCAATCTTTAGCAAACACTGCAAAAATAACCGTTCAGTTTAAGTTGAAGGGTTTTGAAATAAAAGTATTAAAAAATAAAATAATTGCACTTGTAATATTTAAAAACGTATTTTCTCACTTTTTTTTTAAAGTAGGGATAGAAAAAAATTAACACTTCATACTGGGTGTTTCAAAATTATGAATCAGAAATGAAAAATGCAGGTAAAGGAGGCTAAATAAGTCGATTTTTACAAGAATATAGGTGCGAATAGGAATGTTGAAGAATATGGTCGCTGTTGCATTTGGCATACAATACCGCTTTGATGGTTTGAATCGTTATTCCCTGCACGGATTTCGGAAAGCTTTTATTATTACACAAATGCGGATCTTGCAGTTAAAATTTCAGTACTTGATGTAAGAATGTTTTACTTTTTAAACCATACATGGATGAATATTAATGCATTTCGTTCTGTGAAGTATTTCGAATGATAGATTAATAATAAAAAAGATATAAAATACGCTATAAAATGATTTTGAAGAAAGTAGGTTGAAAAATATGAAGAACTAAAATACAGCAAAACATCCAAATAACGGACACTATGGATGCATGGAAACTGTCCGCTATTCGGAGGTGTCCGCTATTGGAAAAAACCTCGGAGATTCAAAAATTGCTAAGAAATTCTTAAAGTTTCATTAATTGATTTTTAAATGCCCTAAAATTCTAATATATGATTAATCTGAAATTAAAACATTTTTTAAGCAATAAAATTGAAATAAAATGGTACATACCTTCATACATTGTTTATTACATTCTTACAAAGAAAAAAAAAAATATTTCAAAAGTTTCCATTTGCATTTTATGATTACATATAATTTTTTTTCAGTGTGAAGTTTTAACCCTGTCAATAGTTCTGATGTTTCTGAATCATCTTAAAGAAAAAAAAATGTAGCTACTCACTGTATTTTGCCACTTCTTAAAAACATAAAATCTCAAATCATCCGAAAAGAAGTGGAGAAGCATTGTAATGCTCCGGGAAGTAATGTCCTCCGGACCATCCCCTGATTTTAATATTGGACGTAGGAGGGAAGATTGTCCCCGGCCCACTATCTAAATTTATCTTTGATCACAAAATTTTGACTCATTACCCTGACAAATTTAGAGTCTTTTTACTTTTTTTTTCTTCGCTAAAAAACAATTTCTCCTACTTTATATCCAAAATTAGTGTCCGCTATTCGGAATGTCCGTTAATCAGAGGTTAAACATACAAAAATTTAGATTTTGGGAGTGGGGATCGGAAAACTGTACGTTAAATAGAGGTGTCCGCTATTAGGGAGTGTCCGTTATGGAGGTTTTACTGTATTTAACAATTGTCTGAAACCGTAAGTTAAATGCTAGCTTGATTCATCATAAATAATTAGTAGGAAAATATGAATCTTACTCATTTCTAACGCAACAAACCCGGTTTAAAAATTATTTATTCAGAAATTTAAAAATAAATAAATAAAATTAAATCGAATAAAAGGTACTTTGTTTCACATCTGCAATAAACCGAAAATTACATACTTCTTAAATAATGTTAATTTTCTAATACAAAAATTATAACGTATTTGAAATTACTTTAGTAAAAAATGTACTTTTCAATGTCTCCAGCTTATTTATTTTACAAAATTTACTAAGTTAATTTTAATAATAATGATCCGAAACTATTCAATTAATAAACAAAACTTTTGTATGATAAACTAACTCAGTATAGCTGTCTCTTGAGAGTTCTATGAACAATTTATATTAAATGCTGTGTTGGAATGTATCGGCAATGAATAAAATTTTCAATGGCTCACTGTATCAATACATTGACTTTTGGGAATTCAAAGAGTTAAATGTTTCTAATAAAAAAGTTAATGTTCTTAATAAGAAAAACACAGTCATTGAATCATTAACAATCTATCATTTTTGTTAATTTAAAGTATCATTTAATGTGACATTCAGATTTCCAACTTTCCAAACATTCATCGCCTTTTTTTCAAATTAAAACTTGATTAGACACTAAAATAAAAGTTAAACAAAAGACCCCTTTTTTGTTTCTATATCTACATTAGAAAAGTGTTTATATCAGTTGCCATTAAGAAATAAAAAATAAACATAGAAATACATTTGTGTTTTCAATAAGGCACTTTTATTAAAGTTTTTTTTTCATAATTAGCGGTTATATGAATTACATTTGTTTAGAAGCTTTTAAACTTAAGAAAACTACAGTTAATTGTTTAAATCAAACCATTTTAATAAAAAGTAATATTGATTCAGATTGTGTTTTTTTATGTATAGTACACAGTTGATAATTGCATAATTCTTTCTACTTAATTAATAGTAATTTTTGTCATGATTATTTTTGTGATATAATAATATTTTAACGATGTACGTGACTTTCTCTAATTTAACTATTTTTATATAACATAAAAGAATGTTCACTGGTCAGGAAAATAGTTAAAAGTATATATGTAAACGTAAAATTTCTAAAAGCAATGATTTTCAGTGGCACGATTCTACATGTTCTTCCTTAAGCAGAGGACATTCTGTAGGCTAGAACTCAAAAAGCAATTTAAAGATATTGCTTAGTTCGTCTTACTAAAGTCCGGGTGGCAACAACTTTTTTTTTACTCAACAATTTTTGTAGAAACAGATTTTGAAATATATAATTCATGTTACTTCACCAGACAAACACACAAAAATCCTGTCAGCTGCCGTGATAGCGTTGGATGCGGTCTTGCGAATCGAAAATTCCATCCAATCAAAAAGAAATTCGTGACAACTCGGTTTAAGAAGATCACCACTTGTCGTGCTAATATCGTTCAATCATCCGAACTATTATTCCGTACTGAATTTTTGAATTTTTTCGTACTAATCTTTAGTAATTAGTACGTATTAGTAATTTAGTTATAAATAGACCAAATTTAACTTAATTTTAGTACCTGTATATATGAGCTGCCGAAAATAGGTCGGCAGAACCAATTAATTTATTTAAATAAAAATTACACTTGTTAGTTACTGCTCATCATTTTATTTTTTTCAAAAATATTGTAGGATTTATCAAACTTAATATCAGCAATAGTTATATATTAATATTTAAATTTCTGTTAAGATTAAAAATACTATTTATCTGTTTAATCGAGCATTAACATCAATGCTATTACTTTTTAAGATGTCAGCAGCGATTTAAATTTATCAGCGTAGTATTTTAATCACTACAATTTAAACTATAAGTACTAGAATCGATTTTATTTCCTTAAATGTTACGACTTTTTTAATTGGTTTGAATATATGTTATACGAATGTTAAATAGTATTCGTTCCAGATAAAACTTGTACTTGCCTTAATCATTTATTTACGCGCATATATGTATCAGAAAGTTTTTCCATTAAATTATTCTAAAACGGTATTAAAATTATTTTGATGCTGGGTCATTAAAATAAAAGTTCCACGGAGCGATAACAGTTTTGAGTTAAATATTGACGTTCTAGAGATAAAATGTTTGATAGGGATCTTATCATTTTTATATGCATGTTAATAAAACTAGTACCAAGTTTATTTTACTTTGTCGCGATATACTTTGCATCATTTTGCTCAACTTATTTATAAAAATCTTATAAAAATCTTTAATTTTTATTTAAATAATTTTATTAATTTGGCACAAATGTGATATATGCACCATATTGGCACGATTGCAATGGAATGATGATTTTATGTCTCATATGGTAACCATGCTATTGTTTTCTATTTATTAATAAACTGTTTGTTTGCTTTTGATTTTTTAATGATATAAATTATTTTTTATATAGTTATTAATTAAACTTTTTTATTTACTATTATTTCAGTACCAGAAGAAAATAATTAAAAAATACATATGTGACTGGTATTTGAAAAGGAAGTCTTCGCCAAATTAGCGTCAATAAAAAATCATGCCAATGTGGTGCCTATATGACATCTGTATCATTAATATTTATTTTTAATGTAAATGACATGAAATAATGATTTTACAACTTTTTTTTTACTTTTTAACTATCCCAAATAATATATATTTAATATAAACATGTAAAACGGAAATGTCTTACATACACCTGTTTTCTTTGGCTGATGAATGGCTTTTAAAATTTCTAGTCCAAAACGTGTCATGTGCATTCTTTTTTATGTATAATGTTACATACAATGTTTTATTATTTAATCGTAAATGATTTATTTTAGAGTTTTGGTTTAAACAGTAAAAATTATTTAAAAGCTTTTCTTTATCATAAAAAGGCCACTTACTTATTAATAACAGTTTCTGTAAAAGTTTCTGTATTTAAAATTTTATAACTATCCTAGTTCCTTTAAGTTATTTTTATAAAAAACTTAATGTGAGAGTAACAATATACAATACGATTATTTTTTTGCGACCAAACTAATATAATTGTTATATAACATAGCATATACTTTAAACATAAGTTTCAGGGACCATAAAAATTTAAATTGTGCAATTTTTATAAAAATAATTATTTTCACTTTAATGACACTTAATACGGTTTCAAAACAACTTTTAGAATAATTTTGAAGTTGGAAAATATGTCATTCAAATCTTTCTCAATTGGTATCTTTCAAATCCTCTTATCTCTAAAGCAAACGGATTAGAGATTGGATGATTTAGAATAATAAGGGTTGACGCCTTGTATTGCATAAAAGAATTTAGAAATGTCATTAATAAACAAAAGTCATATGTAATAATACCAAAATAAACTCATACTACAATCTACAAAAATGTTAGAAAGTGGAAAATGTAATTCATATTTATAAATGTTTAAGATATTCAAAATGCCAAAATGCAATACATTTATATTTATGTATATCAACTGTAGTTTTATCTGCATTAATGGGAATCTAATTGCTCGGAAATTAAGCTTAGATTTGAGATTTGCTTTTAAATTTTATGTTGCAAAGGTAGTTGAGTAAACGACATTTTCCTATTTTATTTATAATTTTGTAGATTGAAGAATCGAACTGATATGCATATTACTTGGAATTTATTAATATACGTTAATTTAGCCACAGTTCCATTGAAACTTATTGAAAAAAAGAACCCTTTTTCAACAGAAATGTATTTTCTTATTTACTAAATTTATATTTAATTTTTAACGTTTTCCAAGAAGTTTAATAATGTTTCTCCATTCGGTATGTCTGTCCGTCTGTCCATGCTCCAACTGCAGTAAACATTCTCGGATATTCATACAATTGATAATGTTATTTAGCGTCACCTAGGCATGTTTGTTATTGTATATGAAGTATGTGAGATTGATGGTACACTTACAGGGCACTTAAAAGAATTCTATTGCATTATGATATATGGAGAAAAATCGTTTACAGAATGTTTTGCTGAAATTATGCTATTTCAAATGTGATGAAATTAATATAAATCACTGAATATTTCACTAAAAGAAAAGAATGATAGAGTAAGTTATTCATAGCATATGTCGTTCATTTACAGGGACACACAAAAAAATCGATTAGAAGACTGTCTTTTATTAATAACTGATTGAAGGGCATTTTCAATTTTGGCATGCGCTTTTAAATGTAACTATTTTTTGCACTTAACTAGTTGCATACAATTTTTATATCTCAAATACAGAGTAGCACAAAACATTTCACGTGACAATCTCCTTATTAACGGAGATTGCTGATCGTGAAGTTTTATCTAACGTATATATATATATATATTTTAACTGAACTAAATTTTGGTATTCATGTTATTAATCGATACAAATACATACAGGGCTTCTGAAGAAATTAGGAAAATTTTCCGATTAGAAATGGGAATAGTTGAAATTGTATTACCAAATATGTTATCTGATTTCGTATCGATAGATTAGACATAATATTCTAACTTGTTAAAAAATGCAATTTTTTTACATTTTACTGAATGTGTTGAAAAATGCTTCATAATCTATGCTTAAAACATTATTTTTTTTGTGCTTGTTTTATATATCATTACGACTAACAATCGTTCCCCTTGAACACACAATTTATGTCAAGAGAAGAAATAATCATCTAAAACTTAAACATTATTAAACGATCCCCTATTGTCGTATGGGCAACCTGTTTCTGAAAATCGTGATTTGCCTGTACCACGTACGGGAATCGATACTCTAATCATAATTTATTATTCTCACCAATAAAATTATGTTGTAGATTTTGCGTTATTTAATCCGAGCATTTTTCTGCAAAAATTTCTGGAAAAATTTCTGTTTTGAAAAACAGGGGATAAAAGATTCTGTAAAAATCTGCGCCAGCTGGTGGCCGGGGGGGATAATCAAATACGCGGGTTTTTGGTATGACGTCATATATGTGCAGTTAACTATTATCTCTATATCTTTTGCGCATAATTTCTAAATTTTCACTCACTAGGGAACTGCAAGAAGTGTAAGTCACCGATTTTGACGAAAGTGATATCGTTGGAAATATCTCATCGAAAGCAGTAAAAAACTCAATGGAAATATCCATTGCAAATGTGCCGTTATCAAGATATCCGACAAATTATGTCACTTAACTAGTGCATATTTAATGGAGAGTCGCAAAAAATTTCAGTCTAGATTTTAACGAAAGTGGTATCGTTAAAAAGATATCATCATGAGGGAGAAAAAACTCAATAGAACTACCCGTAGGAAATGAGTTTATTTCGAGATATCCGATAATTTATGTCACATAGCTAGTGCCTACTGTTCTGGTGCACACTTAATGGGGGACCGCAAAATATTGTTTTCTCGATTTTGATGAAAATGATGTCGTTGCAAAGATATTGTGAGAAGTAAAAAACGCAATGGAACTACTCATCTGAAATGAGCCGTTTTCGAGATATCCGACACTTTATGTCACTTAATGCAGTTTCCCAGCAGCGTGCATTAGCAATGTGACACATATTGTCTGATTGCTCGTCTCATTTCCGACGGGTGATTCCATTGAATTTGTTAATCCTCACAATTATATCTTTTCAACGATAGCAGTTTAGTTAACATCGAGACTAAAACTTTTTGCGGTCCCCCATTAAGTATGCATTAGTTACGTAACACAAATTGTCGGATATCTCGGTAACAACTCATTTGCGACGGGTAGTTCCATTGAGTTTTTTGCTGCTCTCGATGAAATCTTTCAACAATACCACTTTCGTCAAAATCGGTGACTTACACTTCTTGCAGTTCCCTAGTCAGTCATGCCAGATGAATCTTGTCTACCAGATTTATTCCTAAATATTTTTGTTACAGTTTGTTTTGATAAAATAATATGTAAATTTAAAAGAAAAATAATCAAAATATCTTTTAACTTCAGAAGAAAAAGCACTAATGCTAGGAGAACACATCGTCTTTTGAGCTGAAATTAAAATGATAAAGCGACTTTTTTTACTATACATATTTTTATGAAATAAAAAGCGTAACAAAAACATTTTGTTACATTAAATCTGGTAAACGAGATTCATCTTTTATGACAGAATAACTTGAATTTTATGATTGAATTTTTAATATAATTTAAGATAATTTTTAATATAATTTAAGATAATTTTTAATATAATTTAAGAGGAGTAATCCTCCTCTTTTACACTTAAACATTAAACTTCAAAAACTATTCAGAAATTTGAACGAAATCTGTTAATTCTACATGAAAAACCCATTTATATAAATTAAGGGAGATGCATTAGAACCTACGTTCTTCTTGTTTATACTTATCCAATGAACACTAAATACCAATCACGGAGGCGTCTTATTAAAATGATCCTATATCTAAATTTTGAACGAAAACTGATAATTCTGCAAGAAAAACCCATTTATAACAAGTAAGGGGTGGGGCATGAGCCCTCCCCCGTTCCGCCTCTTATACATATCAAATGAACTCCAAAAACTAATCAATGAAGCGCCTTATCAGAGTATACCTATAAGCAAAATTTCAAGTGGATCAGATACTTTTATCATGAGTTACCTCGTTACGCACGTACGCACGAACGAACGAGCGTACATACATACAGAACGGGCGGGCACATAAGCTCTCAGGATATGATAGCCTGTCAGCTAAAAAAGAATAAAATTGAATATTTTATTTAGTATTAAATTCTATACATATTCTAAACATTGATAAACGTTGTATTCTCATAGGAAACACAACCATGTTTATCATTTTTTATAACTTAGCTCAACATGAATTTAGTAAAATATGAAACAAGAATAAAATTCTGTTTTTACATATTAAATACTTACTAATTTTTATGATTCATTTTTCATTACATTAAAAAACATAATTAAAATCGAACATGTTTAAACAGCTATATTTGTATTACATAATTAAATAACATTTCATATTAGTATATTTTATGTTAATATTTAATCGTACTACACTTACTTATTCTATGCTTATTTACAATACTTCAAACCTAAACTTTATTCTACGCAACTTTTTAAGGTAACATTTTATAGAAACAAAATATTTTTTTGCCATTCACACAAAAGAAATTGCAATCTACTTAATAATCCTCTTGAGGTTCACCCCTTCCACTAGAAGGCGTATAAGCTTGATTGGTGTGACCCCGCCTTTAATCTGGCGGACACCTCTTCCATAGATCTTGGGACGCTTGATTTATATACTGCTTTGCTATTATGCTTTTTGCATGACATTATTATTCATTACTTACACAATAGTAATAATCTTAATAATAAATAAATAACATTTAAATGAACTTTTATAAAGTTTCAAAATTACTAACAAAAGAATCGTTACTTAAATGAGTTCTTGAACACCATTAGCTGTTTTAAAGTATGAAGCACCGTGATGAAGTATTTTCAGTTTATTTTATTTGAAATCTTATTAAAACTCAATATTCGGAAAACGAATGTGTTCCTTAAAGGAAACTTCAATCAGGCGAAAACACTTATTCTCTAATGCTAATCAAATAGGAGGACTTTTTTTTTTTTTTTTTTTTTTTTTTTTTAAGGATAATCGTATGCATTTCAATATTTTTATTTATTTATTTACTTCCATTAGCTATTTGAGATGAATTTCTACAGAGACCGTTTTTCATTTTTTCTTCAAATTTGTTTATGGGCTTGTTTTATTATTACACATTTTTCACTTTAGGAACCAGCTTTGAAAGTAAAAACAACCCCCACCACCCCCAAAAAAATTCCAAGCAACATTATAAAAAGTAAAAAAGCGGCCTTTGTACACATCTATTCCACCTATCCATCCTATGCAATATAATAACAATAATAATTTAAAATATTCAAAAGCAAACAAAATATGTTACGAAAATTCTTCCATTGTATTTACATTGTTTTCGCCTGGACGAATTAGTTCCTTAAAAGACGTTAGCACTTTTTTTTTTCAAAACAGTAGTTTCATTATACCCTTTGTAAATTCCAGATTTTTATTTTTCCTTGATCATATTATAAGTTCAATACGTATTTTTCTTAAATATTAAGCTTTTTATAGAGAAATTGTAACTTACTTTTCGTTTCTTAATTGTATTTGAAAATTTGATAAGTATCCCATTTTACTATCTCATTACGCTAAAGAAAGTATTTGATAAATTTTATTCGGATCAATAATTATTTTATATAATTTTTTCATAAAATGAGTAAATGAAATTTCAAGTTTCAGTAAATGAAACTTTCAATGAATGATTGAATGATTGATTTTTTGAATGATGCCTTTTTTCATTAGTTATTAAAAGAATTGAACTGAAGTTTGATGACGATAGATTTTCCTCTTATGATGAATATTTCTTCTGGCAATTTTTGAAAATTTATCAAAAGATTGCGGAAGCATGTTGTTATGTTTGGGCCGAACGTAGAAGATTTTAGGATTACATTTTAGGTGTCAACCCCAAACACAACCTCCATGATAAAATCCTAATAAATAGAATTTATGAAATAATTTTTTGAAACGACTGAACGTTTTTCGATTAAATTAATAGCAGTTATCCATATCCATCCGTCGATATCAAAAAAGGCGTTTGAATTTAAAATTTTTAATTAGTTTTCGAGATATACTTTTTTTCTAATTTTACTAACATTCTCTTATAATGGCAACAAAATTATTTCATTTTCGAAGAAAAAAGGGTGTGATATCGGACGGCTCCGTGATGTCGACGCCAATAAGTCTGCGATGACGTTCCAGGCCTAGTGCCATGAGGTCTGAAAATTGTCCGCTCCGTGATTTTTTCATTTTTGGAAAGAGACTTTTTTGAAAGTAACTTTTCTGTTTGAGATGGAACTGAAACGAAAGGATTCAGTTGTTGCCTGGTGCGCAGCAAAGAAAGAACGTTTTTTTCGGCGGGCTCGGGTGTGAGCCGTGGATAGTGCAGGTTTTAAAGAACATCGGTAAAGGGTGTTCAAAACCTCATGCCCGGAAGGGGCTGTATATTCTCAAGTGATTTTCCTCATGGATATATGTGTAAATTAACTGTACATGATTGTAAATAGCGCAGTGTGGTTATGTATATAGTTTTCATCGTGTACTCTGTGTGTTGGTTTTATTAAAGTGAATTGTGAAATTCTACAGAGAGTCGTAGTATATTTAGTTACGACGTCACAGCTAGTAATATATAAAAATTATTGGTGGCTTGCTGTGGGATACAGGAACTGATATCAAAAGTTCCGCGAACTCATCATCTCTCCTGTATTGTTTTGAATGTGGACTGAAAACTCATCGTCTCACCTGTATTATTTTGAATGCGGACTGAAAAGCTGTGTCGATCATTGAAATCAGCATTTGAAGATTATGAATTTCTGCTCGGAATATTAAAGAATCGAACGGTGAGTCCCTATTGTTTCTCTTGCGCGCTGAATTTTGGGGAGGTCTCAATGCCATACGCTTAAATGTTAGAAAATTAAAATAGCGTGTTTCGTTTTGTTTTCTTTTTTTTAAGGTTATTGCACAAGAGTATTTTCGTGATTTATTATTATTATTATTATTCTTTGCTAATTGCTGTTTTGTTTTAAAAGTAAAACAAAATAAGAAGTGTAAAAGTAGAATATATTAAGTATTTTAAATACATTTTTATTTTTTGCATAAAGAGTAAGGTAATTTTCATTGCACAAGTAGTACGGTAATAAACTTAATTGTTAAGTTGCAGTGTAAAGTTTATTAAATTAGAAAGTTGAATTTACTGAAATTATTATTTACTTTTCTTAGTGCATTAAAGCAAAGTGATTTAATAAAGTAAAGGAATGTACTGAGTCTTTATTATTTTATTGTGCATTTTTTATGAATATTTTAGTTACGGTTTTAATTATTTACTGTGCTTAGAGAAAAGTGTTACTTAGTTAAAAAGAAAAAAAAAATCTTGTTTTTCTTTGGTATTTTAATGCTATTGTGCTCAGGAAAGTTATAGAAATATTTTGAATTGTATTTACTTTTTTGTAGTGAGATATTTTTCTGAGTTTGATTATGGCTTCATTCTTGAATAGGCAAAATAAAGATGTATTGCTTTTGCTCGCAGCAGAGTTTGATACCGAAATATCTGCTGACATTAAAAAAAGTGCCTTTAATTCAGGCAATTTTGAAAGCTTCTGATTATGATGAACAAATTGCAAAAGATATGTTAGAAGGGATTTTAGAAGAAAGGGAAAAATTAGCAAAACAGGAAAAATTAAATAAATTAGCGGAACAGGAAAGGTTAGAAAGAGAGAAAGATAGACAATTGGAATTAGAGAAGCTGCGATTACAATGCAGTGCAGATAGTAACTCCTTAGTTTCCTCTGATTCTGTAACGGCTGAAAATAAGGATAAAAGAGTGAGTTTAAAGGATTTAGTTCCAAAATTTGACCCTAAATTAATTGATATTACCTTGTTTTTTATGGTTTTTGAGAGTCAGGCGTCAAAAGAAAATTTAGGAGAATTAAATTACGTTTCCCAACTTATACCTTTGTTACCTGTAGAGGTAGCTGAAATTATTGTAAAAGAACCCTTAGAAAAAAGGGATGATTACCAGCATATCAAGAATGTTTTGTTAAAGAGATTCAGATTAGGAGCAGGGGCCCTGAAAACAAAATTTGAGACTCATCAAAGGAAGGCAGGTGCGTTATGGACTGAGCTTGTTTATGAATTAAGAGGGTATTTAGAATACTGGTAAGAAACTGTTGAAGTAAATGATTTTGAATCACTCAAAGAATTAATGCTCACAGAGCAGGTTAAGCGTAGAGTCCTTTTTGCGATTAAAGATAAATTCCTCGATGAATGGGATGAGATTAAGACAGCGTCATATTTAGCAGAAAAATGCGATAAATTTGAAAGTGTGAGAGGGAATGTTAGGAAGTTTGATAACAAAACGTGGAATAATAAACCATATTTTAGGGATAGGAATGGGCAAGATAATGCTGGAAGTAAAGGGGATCAGGTAGTTAAATCAGGTGGGGTTGATAAAAAAGGTAATGTGCGTAGGGATTTTAGAAATAAAGATAACTTTGATAGAAAAAAGCCAATTATCTGTTTTCAATGTAATCGTGCAGGGCACATTAGGCCAGATTGTCCGGATTTAAAACGCAAAAGTTCTGGAGATTTAGTCAGTCACGTAAACGTAGGTGTAAGTTTAGGACAGTGTTTTACACCTTATTTGAAAAAAGCAGAAATTAATGGGATAGAACGAAATTATTTAAGGGATACAGGGGCTGGAATTGATCTTTGTGACCGTAGTTGGATAGATAACGATGATTTAATTGGGGAAGTAACGTGGATAAAACAACCCTTGGATAATGCGTGTAAATGTTTGCTCTTGGCGAGGGTTACAATTAAAGGGGATTTTGGAATGGTGATTACTAAGGCAGCTGTGATACCGACAGAATTAGAGCAAGGTTATTATTTGCTGGGAAACAAGACAGCTGAACTTATTGAGGAATCAAAAGGTAATTCTGTGTTGGTAAATGCTGTAATGACGCGCAGTCAGAAGCGGGAACGTGAAAGGGAAATATCCGTGGTTGAAGTTGAGAATGGATTGGATTTGGAGGATGGAGATAAAGATGAGGTGGAGTTTAAAGAAGAGGAGGAAGGGATGGTTATACCTGAAAAGTTAGAGACGGAGACAGGTTTGGTTAATGTATCAGCGGAGAAATTTAAAGAAGAGCAGAAAAATTGCCCTTCACTTAAGCAATTGTGGGAGAAAGCTAAAAACTCTAATGATAAAGAATTTTGTATTAGGGAAGATAAGCTTGTACGGGTGTCGCTATCAAGGACAGGTGAGGAGAAAGTACAGTTATGTGTACCGGAAATTTATCGAAGAGAAGTTTTAGCATTGTGTCATGAGCAGGTATCAGGACATTTAGGTACGACAAAGACAAAGGATAGAGTCCTTAAGTATTACTTTTGGCCAAATTGTTATCAAGATATTGAAAATTACGTAAAAACGTGTGATCCATGCCAAAAGGTGGGTAGTAATAAAGATAAGCGTAAGGCCCCTTTAAAACTGGTACCAATAATTTCCGAATGTTTTTCTAAGATAAACCTGGATGCGGTAGGTCCCTTACAAACTAGTAATAAAAATAACAAATACTTAATTACATCCATTTGCCTTGCTTCTAAGTATCCGGATGCCATACCGGTGGTAGATATCACTTCCACTTCCGATATTGATGCTATGTTGCAGATTTTTGCTAAAACGGGCTTTCCCAGAGAGGTACAATCTGACTTAGGAAGGTCTTTTACGAGCGAGTTAACGACCGAATTCTTTCAAAGATTTGGCATAAAAGTGTCCCATAGCTCAGTTTGCCATCCGGAGTCCAATTGTGTGGAAAGATTACATTCTACATTAAAGGAAGCCATTAAAGCCTTATGTCTCGAATCAGGTCGTGATTGGGAAGAAGTTTTGCCTATGGCACTGTTCTCTTTAAGAACAGTAACGCATGAAAGCACGGGGTTTAGTCCCACTGAACTCGTTCACGGGAAGAATTTGCGTATGCCACACACTTTGGTGTATGAAAATTGGATGGGTGACGAGAGTACGGACCAAAATGTGGTAGATTATATTTTGAACCTGACAAATAGGTTGAAAAGATGTCAAGAGTTGGCAGTCAAGCGCATTGAGGAATGCCAGGACAAGCGAAAGTTATGGTACGACCGGAATGCAGTGATAAGAAAGTTCAAGGTTGGGGACCAGGTGTTAGTTTTGGCAACCTCTAAATCTCATAAGATGGCTGTAAATTGGATCGGGCCAGGTACGGTCACGGGAGTAATTTCAGAAACGAATTACACCGTTGACTTACCAGAGAAGCGAAATAAGGCGACAATCTATCACGTTAATTTATTGAAACCTTATTATAAGCGGCCGGAATTTGTTAATCTGGTAATTGATATCGATTCGGAAGAGGTGGAAGAAGATGCCGAAATACCGTACCCCATGCCAAATCCCACACAAATTGATTTTTGGGAAATCGTGAACAACAGTGAATTAGAGAAAAGGGCGACAGAAATTCAAATTAATAATTTTAAGGAAGTCATAGAGCGAAATAAGAAAGTGTTTTCTTCAGACCCAGGACGTACTCATTTAGTGGAGATGGATATAGAATTAGTTGATGAAACGCCGGTGAGAGCCAAATCTTATAGAATGTCGCCAAGGCAGACAGAAATTTTAAGGGAGGAAATAAGAAGATTATTAGACTTAAGAGTAGTTGAGGTAGGGCAGTCCGATTTTACGTCCCCCATGATTTTGGTAGAGGTTCCGGGAAAAGATCCTCGTATTTGTGTGGGCTATAGGTTACTAAATTCCAAGACTCGAACGGAATTTTTCCCACTCCCGAATATAGAGGAGGTAGTAGAAAAGGTGAGTTCTGCGACCTTTATTACGGTGATGGATTTAACCAAAGGTTATTTCCAAATACCACTGACCAAAAGGGCCCAAAGGTACGCTGCATTTGTGACACCTTTTGGGGTATTTTTGCCTAAGGTCATGATGTTTGGTCTCGTGAACGCTCCTTTCTACTTCTGTAAATTAATTTCTATGGTTCTGAGAGGTCTGGAATCGTTTGCCTTGCCGTACATTGATGATATTGCGGTGTTTTCACTTACTTGGGAAAGTCACATGAAGGATATAGCCGAGGTCCTAAAGCGCTTATTAGAGGCCGGTTTAACAGTGAAACCCACAAAATGCAGATTTGCACAAGACAGCGTGAAGTTTTTAGGTCATGAGGTAGGTTCGGGAAAGAGGTCCCCCAGTGACGTAAAAATTAAAGCAATTTTAGATTTTCCAACACCCTCAACTAAAACACAAGTAAGGTCATTTCTGGGAATGACAGGCTACTATTCTCGTTATATAAAAAATTATGCAATAATTGCGGTTCCTCTAACTAATATCTTGAAAGGGAAAGTAAAAAAAGAAAAGATAGAGTGGAATGAGGATTGTGAAAAGGCATTTCAGGAATTAAAAAGGAGGTTGACCCAGAGTCCTGTTTTATATGCCCCCGATTATAAACAAGAGTTTATTGTGCAAACCGACGCAAGTTTATATGGTGCTGGTATAGTTCTGTCACAGATTCGTGATGGGGAAAAGCATCCCATTTTATATTTAAGTAAGAAATTTTCTAAAGCAGAGCAAAACTACAGCACTATTGAACGCGAATTAGCAGCGATTGTATATGGTCTTAAAAAGTTGAATCATTATCTGGATAGGCAGCAGTTTGTTATACAAACAGACCACAATCCGTTGACCTATCTTAAAACAATGATGGGGAAAAATGCTAGATTGACTAGGTGGGCATTATATTTACAGACATACAATTTTGAGGTTAAGCACAGACCAGGAAGGCTTCACGGGAATGCCGATGGACTGAGTAGAACTGAGTAATAGTGTGTGAAAATATTAAAATCCAATCATTGAATTCACTCATTTATATTTATTTTACATATATTGAATTTTATTTAATTGTATTAATTTTGTGTATTATTTAGTATAGAACTTTATGTTGCATATTCGAGAATAGTACTGTGCCATTCTTTCGGCTCAGATGGATATCTCAGATGACTAGCTCATTGTGTTTAGTAAAATTTAATCGTAAGGTTTTTTTTATATTTATGCATTTATTTTAATAGTGTTCTGGTATTGTGACCTCTCAGGTTTGGCGTGTCGGGAGTGACGAGGGGCTCAATGCCGTCTTCCCAATCTTCAATTTTCATAGGTATATGCACCCTATGAAAATCTCTTTAGGGGGAAGGAGCTGTGATATCGGACGGCTCCGTGATGTCGACGCCAATAAGTCTGCGATGACGTTCCAGGCCTAGTGCCATGAGGTCTGAAAATTGTCCGCTCCGTGATTTTTTCATTTTTGGAAAGAGACTTTTTTGAAAGTAACTTTTCTGTTTGAGATGGAACTGAAACGAAAGGATTTAGTTGTTGCCTGGTGCGCAGCAAAGAAAGAACGTTTTTTTCGGCGGGCTCGGGTGTGAGCCGTGGATAGTGCAGGTTTTAAAGAACATCGGTAAAGGGTGTTCAAAATCTCATGCCCGGAAGGGGCTGTATATTCTCAAGTGATTTTCCTCATGGATATATGTGTAAATTAACTGTACATGATTGTAAATAGCGCAGTGTGGTTATGTATATAGTTTTCATCGTGTACTCTGTGTGTTGGTTTTATTAAAGTGAATTGTGAAATTCTACAGAGAGTCGTAGTATATTTAGTTACGACGTCACAAGGGAGAGTAAGGGAAAAAAATATAGGGATCATTAAATTTATTTTATCTTGTCTTTCTTAAATGACTATAATAACGTATTTTGATATTATAAAAATGATAACAAAATGACTTCAGTTTCTCGGAAAAAATGAGAGATAAAAGGGTTATTATATATTAATAAAAGTATAAGTATAATAGGGTTTATTAAATTTTCTTTTCCTGTCCTTTTTAAATTGAAATTGAAATTTCTTTTTACTTAAAGACAATGTAGTGATTAAATTATGTTTTACCAAAATAAACTTAACATTTTAAGTTATCTGAATAAGAAAATTTTACTTTCACATATTTTAGAAAACTATTTTAGATTGCATCGCAAATTATTTTAGAAGTTTAAAAATCATCTGTAATTTTAATCGATGACATAAATTCCATTGATTTAAAACTAATAATTCCTCTGTACATTTTTAACATTTTCCAACAAATATGAAAAGTGCTTAGGACTTCGGTTCATCTATCTGTCTTCTGCGCCCTAACTCTCGTAACTCGCGCCTTAATATTCGGATTGCCCTGATTTTTTTTAAAGTTATTGATAAAATTATAGACGAACCCTTTTACAAATTGAGTTTCTAGTATGTTTAGATTATTTACAAAGTCAGTTAAAACTATTCCATTATATTACAGCGAATAGAAAAAAAGTAATATAAAATGCAGTTTAAAGTGAATTGGTTGATATTCAAGATTAACCAAAAGAATTCATGCAGTATAATATGCGTATAAGCGTAAATTATTTAAAAGTGGCTTTTAAATGAGATACATTTTCATGCTAAACTGTAATCAGTTTTCTAAGAAATGTTTTAAGAATATAGATAAAATGATATACAGGATCACGCAAAGAACTGGATACATGGTCATATATGGATGATAATTTTTGGAAATGCGATTTCAACAGT
Organism: Maratus speculifer; assembly: GCA_964019185.1. Lineage (NCBI taxonomy): Eukaryota > Metazoa > Arthropoda > Arachnida > Araneae > Salticidae > Maratus > Maratus speculifer. The sequence goes on along the minus strand of OZ025290.1, from coordinate 350,091,517 downwards.
TTCGAGACTATTTAAGTATGAATTAAATTTTTCCTAATTAGTGGCGTGTAATAAAAGTACTGTGTAAACTATAGGGCTGAAGAAAAAATTCAAATAAGGTGTTCTGGCGTAATAACGCCAGGCAGGGTAATGACGTCAAGTGCTAATATTTTGCATAATTATGAAATAATCCAGTGAATGACACCCATGTGATCTGCGCAGAAGTATTTTCAGTCATATAAATCGTTAAAAATAGCTTAAAGTTAAATTGTCTCATTTGTAGGTCTTATTGCTTTTACAAGCAACTAAAATTAACGCTTGATCTAAAAATTTGGACATAAGTTTTTTATGTGAAGACTATATTTTTTATCCGAAAATACTTTGTTTATTACATAAATTTGTAGTGTATTCCTGGTACTTTCAAAATGTTGAAGAAGATTTTGTATATCTTCTCTAGATAATTTATAGTTTAAAATTTACTGCGCAATAAGTATACCGGGGTAATAACGCTAGGATTGGCATTATTATTCCTGTTGATTCCCAACAGTGACCGAAGTATATCCGAAGGGGGTTTATATATTAAAATGGGACAACATTATCATCATTGTTGTAATGGTAAGATTAAGGGGGGGGGGTCAAATACCTAAAACTAATCTCTCTATTTTATTTATTTTAGTTTTTATTTATTTATTTATTTTTACTAATGTAAAAAATAATTTTAAACTCTTATAAATAAAATGACATCAAAAAGTTTTCGATGTTCAAATTCGAACATCTTCAAAATCAGGTTTCTATTAAATTTCCACTGGAACCTTTAACCGATGTGACAGAAATTGTAAAGTAATTAATGTGAAGCGGTTTGTGAGACCGCAAGATTGAAACATGAATAAAATACGGTAATAACTCATAGGAATGTATTTCTGTACTAAACTTTTTATACAAGACTATTATACTTAATATTCACTAATTTAAAAGTCTCTGGCGATAGTACTAAAATTCCAAATGAAACAAAATTTCGGTTGTGTTTGTATTTAAACTGAAAATTACAAGTTAAACGATAAAAATTAAAGAAATAGTGGTCTATGAGACCGATAACATTAGTTAAAAGTTAAAAGGCCATGTTTAAAAATCATAGAATACTATTCCTGCACTAAACTTTTTGTACAGAATTAATTCTAATTAAATTTAATCAATTCAAATATTTCTGACAATAGTACGAGAACTCCAAATGAAAGAGAATCTCAGTGGTACCTCTAATTAAACTGGAAAATACAAGTTAAACACTTTTTTGAGGGGAGGGGGATAGTGTTCAGTCAGATTGCTAATAGCAGTTAAAGGTTAATTTTTTTGCTAATATAGAGATAATGATATTTAACCATATGAATCATGTATAAAATTGAATAAGCGATCTCATTGGGATAATATATTTTATCAAAAATCTTATTTAATTCATTAAAAATTTATCCAAGCATGTTCTTTATAATGCCGACAGTTTAACTTTAGGTTTGGAGAATCCGCATTAGTGTGGAGTTATGGGTTAAAAACCAATTACAAGACTACTATAATAGTATTAACCCTTAACTGCTGTGACAAAAATTGCTGCGTAACTACTGTGAGCGGCCTGTCAGACCGTTTAATTTAAAATGAATAAAATGTGAAATTAACTTTTAGAATATTATTTTTGTATTGAACTTTATATACAGGACTATTATAAGTGAAATTCAGCTATTCAAAAGTCTCTAGAGATAGTAATAGGACTCCAAACGAAACAAAATTTGCCCGGTATCTATAGTTAAACTAAAAATTGCAGGTTAAACTCTGAAACTTGAAAAACTCAGCGGTCTGTGAGACCGATAACAACAGTTAAGGGTTAACAAAAGTTGTGAGGGAGTGACCTTTCCATAAAGGCACTCTAGTGTTTCTGAGATCGTGACGTCAATAAGTTAACATGTGTAAGCGTAAAAGCGACATCTATCCTCTCTTTTACTTTAACTTTCTAGAGTGTGTGTGCTCTTTCGGATTTTACAGTTAGCTTGCGGTTATTAGTAATATGTTAATGTGAAGTATCTCAGTTTGCAGCATATAAAAGCTTGGGTTTGAGTGAATGAGGAGGGTCTCTGGCATTAGCCAGCGAGCGTCTCTGGCATTAGCCAGCAGCCAGCGAGTGAGGTTCTCTGCCATTAGACAAGCGAAGTGAATTAGTGTTCAGCGAAGTGCTAGCCGATTGAAAAGTAGCAACGAAGCCTCCAGTGAGTGGAAAGAAGTTCCGACAGTTGACTTGAGAGTTGGCCGGGGTAAGAAACCTCTTAGTTTCATTTGGATTGTTTGTGAATAAAGGATTACCCACAGCCACGGGCTGTTTAATTAAGCTTTATTTAGCAGATCAGCCAAGAGATAGCGGAAGGTATTAGTAGGTGCCCCGACTGAGCTAGCCCGAAGCCTGTGAGTATGATTTAGCTGTTCATAGTGTTTTCAGTTGTGTAAATTTAAGACTTGCTCCACTTCCCTTCAGCCATTATCACTTTAATAAACTTTGTTATTTTATCCTAAATTACTGAGTATGTCTACATTTAACCTCCACCACGACCAACCAAACGTTACAAATGTCGCTCAGCATGCATGTAACGTTACAAATGGCGCCCAACGTGGGTTTACCGTTACAAATGGCGCCCAACGTGGGTTTACCGTTACAAAAGGCGCCCAACGAAACATCGGACATTGTGAGATTGTGCCACGTGTGTATTTTACCGGTGAGGGTGATATTAGTGAATTTTTAGTTAAATTAGATGATTATATTTTGTTCAATAATATACCTGAGAAAAGTAGGTACGTAGTGCTTAAATGCTCGTTGAAGGGCGAAGCACTTTTGTGGTTGTAAAATATAGGAAAGTTTTTGATTAATGATGAAGCAAAAAGATTTGAACAAACTGTGATTGAGTTAAAGAAGGCATTTCCTCCAGTTAAAGATAAAAGTATTTTGAGAAAAGAGTTCTATTGTAATAAGCAGAATATTTATGAGTCGGCGTCAAAATTCTATCTACGTAAGCTTGAACTAAAAAATAAATTAGATTTAGATATCACATTTGAGGAATTGTTGGACATTGTTTTTCCTCTTTTTAATCCAAATATGCAGGACTTTATTGAAGTTAGAGCACCGAAGAATTTTGCAGAAATGCATCAGATATTATCGAAGTATGAGACTCGGCATAGCTCGGATCAACGGGATTTGCTTAGCCCTCGTCAGAGACCTGTCACAGATAGTAATTTGAGAAATGAGGGGGAATGTAATTTTGTGAGAGGGGGACAGCGATTTCCGGATAATAATTTGCGTAATAGAAATGATGGATTTGGTCGTAATATGTCGAATACGAGTAATGGTAATAGGAATTGTGGTGGTGCTAATAATTTTAGAAGTGGTGAGAGAAATATGTATGGAAATAGACAGAATAGTGGTTATAATCGTAGTGGGGGAGGACGGGACAGGAATGTTTCTTCGCAAGTAAGGAGATTAACTTCGGATGAGAATTTGGAAAACAGGTCAATGCAAAAGAGATGTGTTCAGAGGTCGGGTCAGTTAAACTGGTAGGTGACTGTATTTCGGAAGGTATGCAGTCACAGATTAAATCGGAAAAGCCTTCTGTGAGTTTGAATAAAATTACTATTAATCCGGTTGAGTTACCTGAAGTGTTAATTGTGTTAGATGGTATTGTCGTTAAAAGTGTCTTCGATACAGGGGCAGATAAGTCGTTCATTTCTTTTGATTGTTATCGGAAATATTTTTCGTATAAGAAGTTGAAGAGGTTAAGTCTGGTGGTTCAGTCGGCACAGGGAGTAGCTTGCGATAATAAAGGTTCAGTAGAATTGGAAGTTGAAATTCGTTCGGTTGAGACATGTTGGGAGTTTTGTGTGTTAGATGGATTAACAGTGCATTGTATAGTTGGTGTGGATTATATGAAGGATAGAGGAATTACTTTGGATTTCTTTAAAAAGTCGTTAATCGTGAATAATGATGAGAATGTGAGTAAGAAAGAGCCAGTTTCAGTGTCAATTAATTTAGAGGAGTCGGGTTCAAGTGAGGTTAAGAAAGTGGAGTTTAATAAGTCTTTAGTCGATTTTTGTAAAGTTTTTTCAGATAAACCGAGTTTAAGGAATGAAATCCATATTGGTTTTGACGCACTAGTTGCTAGTAAACCATTTCGTTATGATTTTATATCTAATATTTTTAAGTCTTTGTGTGAAAAGTTGGAGACTGGGGACGGTAAGAAACTTCCTCAGTCTAATATGGCTGAACGTGTAAATCGTACATTAATTCAAATGATTTCTTCATATGTTGGTTCTCATCACGCAAATTGGGACCAGTTTCTTCAGCATTTTGCGTATGCACTTCGTACAGCAGTTCACGAGTCGACGGGGAAAACGCCAGCTGAATTGTTTTTGGGTAGAAAAGTCATTACTCCATTCCAAAGGCTAGTTATGGTGTCAGATGCGGAAAGTCAGTACATGTGCCAGGATATTGAGAGGTTGGTTAAGGAAGCTCAGGTTCAGATGGGAAAAGCGCAAGAAAAGCAGGCTCAGTATTATAATATGCGTAGAAGGGAGTTAGAAGTGAAAGTTGGAGATTTTGTGTTAGTAGAAAAGCATTGGTTAAGTTCAAGTCGTCAAAAGAGAGTAGCTAAGTTTGGTCCGAAGTTTGTAGGTCCGTTCAAGGTTTTAGAAGTTCGAAATAATAATTTGGTTGTTGATGTCAATGGTGAAAGAATGAAGGTTAATTTGGATCAGGTTAGAGTTTATAAGTTTAGAGAAAATGGTAGTGAAGGTTCTCATGTGTCGAGTGGTGTTTCGCGAAATTCCCGATCCAATGAGTGTCCCGAGTCCAGCACTTCTTCATCTAATTCTTTTCATCAATATTCAAGAAGAAAAGTTGGTCAAACAGCTCCAAAAACTGTTATTGAGAGTCGAAAGCCTAGCAATCCGAGAGCAAAGTATGATAACAAAAATAAGAGAGCAGTGTCAAATACTTCAGATTCTGTGTGCCATAAAAGGAAAAAGATTATAAACTATCCCGTTCCTCCACCAATGAGACAGCAACCTCACAAACATACATTATCTAATAGTTCACCATCTTCGGTACTTAATCCCCGGAAAAAATTTCAGATGGACACTCGGCAAACTGTTAAACGAACTTTAAATTCCGAATTTTTGCCTAATAAGAAACAACATAGATCCGGAAAGAAACGTGGCCCAGGATCTTCAGTAACTTCGGGTGCGTCTAGAAAGAGGAGACAACTGTCAGATTACCGGCATCAACAGTGTGAATCTCGCCATGGAGTGACCCCAGCGAATCGGCCAGAGCAGAGTCGTCGAGCGGAACCTACAAGTATCCCACGGCATCAATTCAGAACCAGGCTGCAGGCACGACAGTCAACTGTGGCGTCACCATACAGTTCTGATGACGAAAGATCCTTCGTACAAGGTTTCTGGGGCAAGAGGAGAAAACCATCCTGTAGTATGAAGCCTGCCAGCAGCGAATCATCTCTATGATTGGGTGATAATGTTCTTTATTAAATTTCTATTAGAGTGCATATATGTGGTAGCAATATGAAGGAATAGAAAGCAGAAAGACTGTTTTGTATTTTTGGCCATTTTTGGGTTTTTTTTTTTGACGGACTCACGGTTAGTGCTTAATTGTGTTCAAAATTTATTTGCAAAATTGTTAGTTTTATGTATGTTTGAGATTTTGGTCTTAACTGCTTTTAAAAATTCTGGATCTATTGTTAAATTGTTGTGTTATTTGTTAAAAATGTTACTATATTGTTATATTGTTCATGTGTTATAAAATGTATGTTAATGTATGTTTAAATTTTCAGAAAGTACAGACAGTAATTTGGGTTATTTTGTACACGCGCCGCGGTTCAGGCGCGCACGTGTTTTGCGGTCAAGAAGTCCTTGACACGTGTTTCTATCTCTTATACTAACATTTAATGAATTAACTTTCTCCTTATCGTTCGTGTTTTATGTGTTGCGTTTGTACTTTAGTTGGGAATGGTTTCCGCAAGTTGCGAATTTTTAAGCTGCGTTTGAATTTGAAATTGTATTGTATTAAAATTGAATGTTAATGCGATTTTCTTGCAGGGAAGTATACCTGTGTTATGTATTGATTCTGCTATTTTTCTTTTAGTTAATACAGATGAAGAGCATGATGACGTCATTTTGTAAATTTTTGATATTTGATTGTTGCATAAGCACAGCGATATGACGCTGTACGTATGTGCCCCAATTATTGTTAAAGTGGAGTTAAGTTCTGAAGAATTTTGGGAGTTAGTTCATTGGCTAATGGGTATGTAGGTATTACGTAATAGCAGAGTTATTTTGAGTATGAAGTAAAATTTAATTTTTGATGAGTTCGGTATTTGGATGAGGAAAATTTTTGCGCATTGGGTTTTTTGGACTTGGTGCGAATTTTAGTATTAGGAAAGTTATGGAGAGAAATTTTTGGTAATGTTATAGTTGTATTGCAATATTGAGGAAAATTTCGGAAGTTTAGTGTTTTGAGAAATTTTAGCACTCCCAGTGGAGTGGGCTGTTTTGAAAGAAGAAGTAATTAGTTTTGAGAGTTTTACGAGTTTTTGGAAGTTTTACGGAGGCTATTTGTAAGATAGAAGAATGATTGGATTGAATATGTGAATTTTTGAGGCAAACTGAGGTTTTTTGGTTGTGATGGGTTAAAGTTAATATTTTAAAAGTTATGTTTCGGCGCTAAATTTCACCCATCACTGTGTTTATTACGGCTCGAAATTTATAACAAGAAAAAGTTCTGGGCATGCATTTGGCCCAGCCCTTTTTCTCTGTAAAATCCGAGGGGGGGTTGTGAGGGAGTGACCTTTCCATAAAGGCACTCTAGTGTTTCTGAGATCGTGACGTCAATAAGTTAACATGTGTAAGCGTAAAAGCGACATCTATCCTCTCTTTTACTTTAACTTTCTAGAGTGTGTGTGCTCTTTCGGATTTTACAGTTAGCTTGCGGTTATTAGTAATATGTTAATGTGAAGTATCTCAGTTTGCAGCATATAAAAGCTTGGGTTTGAGTGAATGAGGAGGGTCTCTGGCATTAGCCAGCGAGCGTCTCTGGGATTAGCCAGCAGCCAGCGAGTGAGGTTCTCTGCCATTAGACAAGCGAAGTGAATTAGTGTTTAGCGAAGTGCTAGCCGATTGAAAAGTAGCAACGAAGCCTCCAGTGAGTGGAAAGAAGTTCCGACAGTTGACTTGAGAGTTGGCCGGGGTAAGAAACCTCTTAGTTTCATTTGGATTGTTTGTGAATAAAGGATTACCCACAGCCACGGGCTGTTTAATTAAGCTTTATTTAGCAGATCAGCCAAGAGATAGCGGAAGGTATTAGTAGGTGCCCCGACTGAGCTAGGCCGAAGCCTGTGAGTATGATTTAGCTGTTCATAGTGTTTTCAGTTGTGTAAATTTAAGACTTGCTCCACTTCCCTTCAGCCATTATCACTTTAATAAACTTTGTTATTTTATCCTAAATTACTGAGTATGTCTACATTTAACCTTCACCACGACCAACCAAACGTTACAAATGTCGCTCAGCATGCATGTAACGTTACAAATGGCGATCAACGTGGGTTTACCGTTACAAAGTATTTAATACATATAACTGTAGTTATTATAAAACGTCACATGATTAAAATATTTCATTATAAATGGTTAAAACCAAGCAATGTTTCTTATAACCATATTTAAGCGGAACTTTTTAAGCAAAGAGAGGCACTGGGTGTTATATTCTGTTGAAGCTCCCCCTCACTCCTTTTTCTTTCACTTTCACAGAAAATTGAATATTATCTATCGCATAGAATGCCATACATGAGAATATAAATACTGATTCAAATAAATACAATTGTAAACTGTGCAATGATTCTAATAATTCTATTTAAACAGTCCGTTTTAAGCAAAACGTTGCTTAGAATGTGATATTGTTTTGCCTCCTCCCCTCCTTTCTTTTTCTTACACTGTCACAAAAATATTGAACATTTTCAATTGCTTAGAATGCAGTTTATCAATTTCTAGAGCTGTAGAATTTGTATTTTTAGAATTGGGAATCTACATGCAATTATTCCATCTTATTTTCTAGTTTTGTTTGCATGGCGTTATTACCCATATAGGTGGGTAATAACGCCAAATAGCATTGGTCAAGAAAAAACGTCCTTACATTTTATGAATATATATTTGATAAATTATTTTATTTTATACAGATAGTCAATGAGTTGTTGCATCAAATCCTATATTTGTTTGAAAAATACAATCTAAACGAAGCCGTGAAAGTTGGAAGAACCTTAACGTGGCGTTATTACCCCAGAATACCTTATATTTTCATCTACAAATTTTTGTTAAAGATTTCTGGAAGAGCTGGAAAATATTTCATAATCAATGCTTAACGCATGATTTTTCCTACATGTTTTAATTTATTTTTAGTTTACAAATGCGCATAAAGTCGAAATGGTTTAGAGAAAAAAATGTTTTTCCAAATATTTATATACTGAAAAATTTTGAAGAAAATTTTCCAAATGACTTCATTTATATAAATGCTACGGAAAAGAGGAAAAGAAATTCGTATGAATTATTAATTATTGAACTATTTTATTATTTCATAAAAAAATATAAATGAAACGAATTTATAAACGCTCGAATTTGGATATGTGAAACGAATGTATGAAATAATAATTGTTCAGTTGCTTATATGTAAGATTAAATTTCCTGTTTTTTTCACATTTAAAGAGCAAGTGATTACAAGGGATGACCAAATTGGAAACTCAGCAAGTAACATTAATAATAGAAATATGATAATAGCGGGATCCAGACAGATTTTTAGATATTAAAGAGAGGAGATTGAAAAATAAGAAGTCTGCATTTTTGCGAACTTTTGCTATTTGAAGTAAACAGCAAAAACTGTATCTGTATCCTGTCCATTATTAGCAATAAAAAATTTTCCTACAACTGTTAGAGCAATGCTAAATATTAAAACAATTAAAATTTAAAATAAACAATGATTAAAATTTATCAGAAATTGATATTTTAATAATATTACTTTTTAATATTTTGCATTTAGAAATTTTAAGAGTTATTAATTTCCTTTGGATTTATTCAGGCTTCTGAAACGAGTATACGATATAATAATCGCCAGCTGAACACAAACGGAAAAAAAATCGTATCTTTTTTTTTCCTTTTTAATTTTAATGAGAAAATGAAATCAATAAAGCAAAAATAACATCATTCACTGTTTTCTCAAGTGCATTCGTAAAGTGTTGTCGAGGTGAGAAAAAATCTATTAAAATTAAAAATAATGTTTAAATAACATCATTGAAATATAAATTTACAGTTAAATCTGAAAGAGATGAGATGTTTTAAAATAATTAAATTACTACACGCGAAAAGAAATAAGTTGGTGTGTATAATTGTAGTTCCTGTAAAAATGCAAAAATTGCGGTTCCCGCAACATTACCTTCAATTTCGAATTAAACTTCCATATGAACGTCTTGCTTTTAGCTCATAACCAGCGAATGTATTTTGTTCAGAAACCCTTTTTATGAAACGCATTCATAAAACTTAATTTATATTATTTAGGATTCCCAGGATAGTAATTTTTTCGCTCAGTTGGAAATGTTCAATTCGTATGATAACTTTACCGATCAGTTTGTTTATGTTAAATTAATATCAATCTATGTTCCCAAGTTTATATGGAGTTCCTTTATCTGTGGTTTATTCTATTGAGCTGTCTACATGACAGACCAGATGTTATTACTAATTTTATCTTACGAAATATGTTCGCCGGTTGTCGGCAGAGTTAGTGTAGGAGGTTGAGTATTGACCTCGTAAGCCAATGATCTGGGTTCGATTCCTGGGTTGGGCATATTTCCCTAATTTTAAATATTCATCACATAAAACACTATACAGTCATTGTAATATTGAGAATATGCTAACAGAGGAAAGATGTCCGCACACTTTAAATACTAGACAATAAATGTTAAACGAACATCATTCAATTTGTGTCAAACTTATAAATAGGTACTGCAGACTTCATCAAACTAATTGACATTAGGAAACATTAAAAAGTAAACTCCAAAAGTTTAGCATCTACCAGAGTTCATTATACAATAGACGAGCAAGCAATTTTCGATTATAAATGAATTCACAAACAGCAAAAAAAAAAAAATCATGAAGCTACTATACTAAATTGAGCTCTCGGAAAAAAATAATTTTCAAATTCGAAAAAATAAAAACTGGGACTTGTGGAATCTATACTTTAAAAAACATCTTCCTTTTTTTATGGACACATCTCATAACCGTTTAGACTTTTAGAGGTTCGATTTCTTCTCACATAAATAAATAAAAATGTTTATAATCGAATTTCTTTAATATTGTATTGAATAACATGATTTACAGGTTTTGCTTCTTGTTTCGACAATTACATGTGAATAGTAAACTTTGCCAATGTATAATTGCTTTTCCGAGATGATTTAAAACTTTCTAATTTAAATGACTTACATATTTTGTGATTTTTGAACATTATAAAACTTTTGACAGGTGTCCGCATCCAATGCATGCTGTCACACCGTGCTCGTGATGGGGCTGCCACGGTGTCCAGTTACCTGACCAGGGAATCTCACTTCGACCGTCTTCCAGATTTACACAATATTTGGAGAACTTTGGATCTACACATACATGTGGTCTAAATCAGGACTCCAGACTATACAAAATGACATGTGACCCTCTCTCTAGCTGTTTCGACACTTGGTGCAATCTTCATAATTAATGCTAGTCGGCCTTCTTAGGAATAATTATCGAACAACGCTCATTTCTTCAAAGAAGGTCTGCCTTATTCGTGGACTTTACCCTCCATGTGGGGCTATTACCCTGTGAAATAAATACTTACACGCAATTCAAAACACAACTTTATTGATAAAGTATTACAGAGGTACAGGGGTTGGACAAAAATATGGAAACACCTTAAAAAAAACACGTTTCCTTGCCTAGTATTGTGTACGGTACCCGTTGTTATTCAAAACAGCTTGCAGTCTTCTCGGAATGGATAAATACAGTTTTCTGTATGTTTGAAAAGGGAATATTGTACCAGTATTCCTGCAAAACAGTGGCAAGCTCAGATAACGATGTTGGCGGTGGTTAGCGCGAACGCACTTTCCGCTCCAATGTAGACCACAAAGGTTCGAAAATATTCAAGTCTGATGACTTTGGTGGCCTGGAGAGATGCGAAAATTCATCCTCGTGCTCAGAAAACCAGTCCTGGACAATGTGAGCTGTGTGAACGGGGACATTGTCGTCTTGGATGATACCATCATCATTGGGGAACAAAGCTTGTACCATTGGATGGACTTGATCGGCCAAAATGTTCACATAAGTCTGAGCAGTAATACGCCCTTACAGAGTTATCATGGGGCCAGAAGAGAACCACGATATGGCTGACCAAACCATCACCAAACCCCCGCCATGTTTCACTCTTGGCAACAAGCAGTCTGTATTATAGGCTTGAGATGGCGTTCTCCAGGCGTAAACTCGGCCAAAAGTGGGGAACAACGTGAAAGAAGACCATATTACGCTCTTCCACTGCTTTATAGTCCAGGCTTTATGACTTAAACGCCACTTTTTCTTGTTACAAGCATTAGCATTATTGATGGATGGCTTTTCAATTGCAACACGGCCAGCAATTCCCTATTTATGAAGCTCCCTTCTAATTGTTTTGGTACTCACAGGATTTGGTAACACGACATTCATTTCAGCAGTAACTTTTGCAACTGTGGACTGCTTATTTTTCGCGATAATCCTCCTTAATGATCGTCTGTGACGATCACTCAGCACACACTTTCGTCCGCGCTGTGATTTAGCAGATGATGATTTTTCCGCATTTCAAATATGCGGAATAAATCTTCGACACAGTACCTCTTGAAACACTAAAAACCTCGGCTACCTTGCTTACGGAAGCACCCACCATACGCGCGCCAACAATTTGTCCACGTTCGAAGTCTGTTAACTCTGACATAATGCAATGATAATCTCACATAACAGTGTTCCAACAACGACTGAACGGTGCAGCGATTTTACGAAGTTGTATAGGGGGCGTCAGTAGGCGAAAACTCCAGTGCCATCAACATAGTTCATTATAATCAATCTTTCTTTTCAAACATGCATTTCTCAAAGGTGTTTCCATATTTTTGTCCAACCCCTGTACATGATATGGGTGGTATCCAAAGGAATTGGGAATTTTTACATTTAATTAAAATGGCTTATAATCAGCACATGCTAAACTAACTAGCAATATAGATGAATAAATGATAGGAAAAAGAATATTTACAATATTTAAAACTATATGGCCAACATAACTTCACAACCATCTTTGAAATAAAGCTATAAAGAAAATGTCACAGTGAAATGATTGATCACAAAAAAGATGAAATCCTTACGCAACAAAGAAATACTGATATAAATGACACTACCAAATGTGTGGTATTAAAAATTATTTTTCTAAATGATAAGTTAATTTTTTCTTTCATGTTTTTGGTACTTATTAATAATTTGTATTTTTTTAATAAATGCTGTGAATTAAATAGGTACAACTGCAATGTCATATCTTGTGTTCGAATGTTGTAAATATATCCTAGATTTCTACTGTTAAACAAAAAATCGACTATGTTCCCAGATAAGAAGTTTTAAAAAGTTTAAAGTATTTAATCCAGTTTCAGATAGCCAGATATTAATATTAATAGTGCTTTTCAGGAAATTTTGCAAATGTTTCTAACTCGGTGCTCAATAGTGCGTTTTCAGAATTCTTACTTGTCCAAAAGTTAAGCGTTTTTTTCTTTTTTTTTTTTTTTTTTTTTTTTTTTTTTGTAAGTTTTCATTTGTAGTTAAATGCTAAATTTCTTCAATAAATAAATCAAATATTATTTAGCAAAAAATATAACATTGAACTTTTTTCGGCGTAAAACCCTGTTTTGTTTACTGTTCAAACATTTTTATATGAATCGAAACGATATTTTTCTTTAATTCTTTCATTGATTAGAAATTAAGTTATCAGGGCTGTCACAGGCGACTATTTTTATATTCTGTTTACACCGGTATTTTTCTAATATAAATTTTAATGTATACTTTTCTTGATCATGTTGGCAAAGTGTCTGTTAAAGATTTCCCATCGAGCGAGGACAGGGGCCTTAAGGCCCCTGTCTTCGCTCGAGGAAACGCTCGCGAGCTAATGCTATTCCTATGGGGTAGCATTTTTCTAATAACTCTTTCGCATTTTAACATTTTTGAATAATTTTTTTTGCATTGGATAGCTGAGGTGCATGCCGACAGCGCACCTTTTTTACTTTTTCGATTTTGGTTGCAGATATTTCTTACAAAGTTAGTTTCACTTTCAAAATCGGTTTCGAAATTGAAAGCGCTTTTTAAAAAAAATATCTGCAACCAAAATCGGAAAAGTAAAAAAGGTGCGCTGTCGGCATGCACCTCAGCTGTCCAATGCAAAAAAAATATTCAAAAATGTCAAAATGCGAAAGAGTTATTAGAAAAATGCTTCCCCATAGGAATAGCATTAGCTCGCGAACGTTTCCTCGAGCGAGGACAGGGGCCTTAAGAATAAGTGGTACCAAGTAACAATTAAAAAATAGTCGCCTGTGGCAGACCTGAGTTATGGTCATCGTTCGATTTTTTAAATTGTAAGTACTTTTAAGATTTTCTTGACACATTTTACATAATGTTCTCAGCTGACAAATATCATACTAACTATTATAATGATTTCCAACAAAATTAAACTTTTAACAATTGTTTGAAGCATTTAGTTTTTACAAATATAAACTGTTAAAATTTTCTTTAGGTCTTTCGTTTTCACCAAAAGATAAAATAGAATTTTTTTCATAAAAAAACACGTTACTTTAAAAACTGAAAATAACTTACTTACTTGAATAATTTATCAACGTTTAAAAAAACTTATATGTTTATGATAAAAAACTTGTAATAAGCCTTTTCTTATTGCTGTCAAAAGAGAAATTTCTGCACGAAGTAAATATTTTTGAAAATTCTTTTCATAAATAGTTCTGTAACACCTGTTCATCATGAAATATTTTGTTTCTCAAAGTCATCAACGAAAATAACAATAGCTGTAAATAAATGTTAACAGATGCTGATGATAAATTGTTCTTCTAGATTGTTTCAAACTTTGTACAAAGTTATTGCTTGTCCAAAGTTATACTATCTTTTTTATAAATTAAGAGTTTTTTTTCTTCGAACAATATTTGTTAGTTTGTTTAACATCTAACATTCAAGCGTAAATAACTTTTGTTATGTAGGATTTTATGTTGTGCACTTACCCATTGAAAAAACTTGCTATTATTTCTCTGTTTGAAATAAAGAGCGTTAATTGCGATCAATATATAAGGAGTATGCTTCAAAACTCAACTCGAAAAAGTACAATAATAATAATAATAATAATAATAATAAACTAGTTTTCATCCATTTATCTGCCATTGTAAAAATTTGATCTGTTCTGACAATGGACTAAATTAAAATATTTATTTTCACAATTTCTCAAAGTTTCTTTTTATGGATAAGGTTAGATTTGAAGGTCACAACCTTATATACTACACTTTAAAAGAAAAAACATTGTTTTTTAGTCTTTGAAAATATAACTACGTAGAAAAATCTACTATAACAACTTACGAGTAACCCATGATTCTAAAAAGAGTTGCTTACCTTTAGAAAAACGTAAAAATGAAAACATTCTCTAAATATACTGAGTCATACATAAAAAACAAAATTTCTTTTGCTATCACTACGTTTCACAAATGTTTTCGAGTAGCCATTATAGTGAGAAAAACATTGAAGTAAAAATGAAGGAAAAGCAAGGAAATTTTAAATGATCTCGTGCCAAGACTGCAGACAACGACATTAATAACATTCAAATTGAAGAAATTGGAGTATAGTGCAGAATTTTTTTTTTTTTTTTTTTTTTTTCTTTTTTAAGCTGAGTAGCAGGCGGTACAGATACATCCATAAACCTAGAATTCAAAATAGTTAAAAGAAAAAGATAAAAAATAAGAATGGCAAGATAAAAACCGCTAAATAAGTTGTATAGTATTGGTATATACGGTAAAAAAATTTGTAATCCAACAGACGTAAAGTTGCCGAAATCTGTATGATTACTAATATTTTATCTGTACACTGTGCAAGAAAAAATGTAAATTTATAAAACTAATTTTTGTCAGATTACAGATCCCAATTTCGTAAAAAATTCTTAGTAAGCTCACATATTTTTTGAATACCGTTACATAAAATGTTCTAGAAAACCCAGTTTTCTAGAAAACATTTAGCAACTTTACAGGTTTTTTTACAGTGTATGATATGCCTTCTAATTGTCAGAATATATGCTTTTTTCAATAACTAAATAAATTTCTCGTCGTTGTAATTGACAGTGTTCTGAAAAGGCAGTGGGAGTTGGCCTTTGTACGCAGCATTACTGAGACATCAAAATATAATGAAATCAAATCTTAATTCATATTACTTAGATCATAGTGTGGCACTTATTACTATTACTTAGTATAAAACAAATGTTTTATCTTCACGAACTCAGCTTCATTGCCTCTAACAACTGTATTCGCTATCAATATACAGAAGGTTTTAACTTTGTCAAAAATTGTTTTGTACACTGGTTAGAAGTTGTCAGTTGGAACTGATTGAGCTACTTTTAGATAAAGTCTTTGTCGTTTGAAGGGTATCTGTAATTCACTGTCTTTCGACGAGGAAAAGCATAATCAAAATTAAAAGAATATTGGTACTTGCTAAATATTCCTATTTGAAACTAAATTCACGATTGAATAAGCATTTAATAAAAAGATAATTAGATGAACTAATCAGAAATTCATTTTTTTAGCTAATGACTTATCTACATTATAAAAATTTGTGTAATTCTAAAGATGTAAATTTACGGAAATCTTTATGCTTACTAAAATTTTATCTGTACACTGTTCAAAATAATTGTAAATCTACAAAACTAGGTATTGTAAAGCTTTAATCAATCTGTATTTTAAAAAAATAATCTACTAATAATATTATAACCTTACTAAAATTTTCTCTGTAACCAGGATTGCAGTTACATAAATTGTTCTAGGCAACCCAAGTGCCTTAAAAATTCTTATAGCTTTTTTTTTCATTTATTTATTTACAATGCAAACGTATGTCTGTAACGTGAACTTTTGTTGTTTTTGTTGTGTAAAAGTGTCTTAATCCAAGTTTCTAAGGAAATACAATTCATTTATTCCATTCATTTATATTTTTTCAAAACATTCGCTATTTTATTTTTTTTTCAATTGTTAAAGAGAAAATGGTAATACAAGATATATTAATCTAATATTTTCTTTTTACTTTTTACATTTGCGAAAATTGCTGAAGTGAAATAAAAACCACAAAATATTAACTCAAAATAAAATTGAGAAGCAGTTTTTAAACAGATTGCAGTTAGAAGAACTTTTTTACCCGTACAAAGATATACTAATTAAAAATATGCGCAACTTAGAAGATTAAAAAATTATCAGTATTTAACCATACAATAGCATATCGGAATATTTATGACTGAACTACACTGTAAAAAATTTTGTGTAAGGTTCCTAAGAAAACATGTGGCAGCTATTCTGCCACAGGTTTTCCCAGGAATTTAATCATAAAAATGCCAGGAAACTTACACAATCCAGGAAAGTCCAGAAATCTATAATCTGAGATATTATTCATAAAATCTCAGTTAGGTTTCACAATTCTGAAAAGTCTAGAAACCTTTCATCTGTAACGTTACTCATTTCTTCTGTGTTAGGTTCCACCATTCTGAAACCTACAATCTGAAACATTACTCGTGAAATTTCAGTTAAATTCCACCTTTCTGAAAAGCTCTGAAACCTATAATCTGGAATGCTATTTATAAAATCTCAGTTAGATTCCACTTTTCTGAAAAGTTCCGAAATCTTTAATTGTTATGTTAGTCATAAGATCTCAGTTAGGTTCCGCTATTCCGAAACCCATCATCTGGAATATTGCTCATGAAATCTCAATTATGTTCCTTCACTCTGGAAAACTCTGAAACCTGATATGTTACACATAAAATCTCAGTTATGTTTCTTTATTATGAAAATATCTTAAATATTTCACGGAATACGGTAATGTTCCTGGGTAAGCCAGTGGCAGCAATTCTGCCACAGGTTTTCACAGGAACTTTACCAAAAATTTGTCTGGAATATTATACAAATCTGAAAAGTCCAGAAATCTATAATCAAGTATGTTAAGGCTATCTTTCAATCAGAAGTTACTTCTAATCTTCAGCATATTATTCAAAGAGTTTTAAGATACCCCACAGTTATCATAATATCTAATCAGAATTCATATTTTCTAATTATTTCTTTCGCATTAGAATTGTCTCTAATTCGTTGACTTTTCTTTTGTCTTTTTCATATAAAAGACATTTGGTGTAGAGTTATAAGGATAATGATTTTTCTAAAAGAAAATGTAGATTATTAATTATTTTAAGAATATCCGTTTTAAATGTGGTTTGATGTTTATGCCATCTTTACACATGTGCTGAAAGAGAAAAGTATACACTGTATCGTTTGCTGCAATTTGATAAAGGGCATTCCATAATTGCTTTAACAGTCATGTGCTCTCCAAAATGTGTTAAAATTTTGAAAGATTAGCAGAAAAATAATTACAATTTGGACAGCACAATGTTACAAAAAATTCTTTCTTCGAGCAATGAGTTCTGATTTTGAGATCGATATGAGCTTAATACCGTAAATGTTCTGGAACATAGTTCATATTTAATTTTAAAGTTTGGTCCTTGAACATGATACATAAAAATGAGTTAGTAATCTCTGTTGAGAATATGAACGATGATTGCAGAGTTGACAGGTAAACATTGTATCGAAAATATTTCTAATTGATTGTTTTCATTTTTCAATTGACAACACAAATCTAAAAAAACACAGGATATCTATGAGTAAAAGCTTTTTTTAAATAATGGATATATTAAAATTACTTTTACAGAAATAAATTGGTTAAAATATTTATGCAAGGATAAATTATGATAAATGCACACTCAGAAACAAAAGAAATATCCAAATGAGTGATACTGTGCTGGGATCTACAAAAAGACATGGTTAAGATTTTCTTCTTTTATATCAAGCTCAACATATTAATTTGAAGATGTAAATAAATTAAGAGATGATGTAACATAAAGCACATTTTTGGCAAAATCTCATACATAGCAGTTTTTTAATAACCTTTAGATAATTTTACCATAATATTTAATAATTTAAACAGATGAGCAATTCGTGACATTTTGCATAACATGGTAGATTTAATTTCTGTCAAAGCATTCTTAAATGTTTTTACAATATCTGAATATCTGCTCTTTTTGGGGAAATACGTGGCTATTTGAAGCTTCCCCCCCTTCCCCCACTATCTTTACTTTACTTGGATTAATTTTCTTTAATAATTATATTCCTTAAATAATCTATATAATACTACAGTAATAAATGAAAAAACGGTTTTTGATGCATGTGTTATACAGGGCATAATCTTTTAAAATTTTACTCCAAAACGTTAAGGTTTAATTACAGAAATTTTCAAAGCAAGTTCAAATACGCAAAAATGTTTGAAAGAGATTTTTTAAATTATAGTAAAAATAACTTATAAATTGTAATTCAAGAATTAGCCTATATAAAGACATTCATCCATGTGGTTTATGCACAAAATTCAAATTCAGATGTCAAGAGATACAATAAAAAAACAATATTTAGCTGCCGAATGAAGATAATATTTTTTAAAATTGAAAATCTTAATACAGTGTACTCTTGATACTTGAAATGAAGTACATTTTTCTCTTTAATATTATAAAGTCCTCTAAATGACTTATCAGAACAACTGGCTATTACAAAATATTTTTTTTAGAATCCCTTCGACTTAAGATATCGCAAGTATACTGTAATTTAAAAAATAATACAATCAAAAATAAAAATTCACAGAACTTTTATTATATGCACAGAGTTTTATTCATAATGGCTAAAATTACAATCTAGAATTAAAACCTAGAATAATTACAAATCTAGAATTTTATCACAATTTGTTTAATTTTTCACATAAAGTAGCTACTTTTCGTTGAACTACACCAACTTCAACAATTTCAGTTCAATGAAAGTGCGAGTCCCAGTGCCTTTGAAACGATATTTTATGCTACAAAAATTATATAAAGAGATTGTCAAAACTACACTCTGTTTAAATTCGACATCTTCAATTAAAATTTCATTTTCTCCTTGCTTTCGTTCAGCTGCAGAGGGATTGTCTATGAATTTGGAGATCTTCAAAGCTAAATGATACAGTAAATCACATTTTGCTGTCCATTGCAAGCAATCTTCAGTTAAAGCTTTTTTAGAGTAGAAGAAGAATGTTCTGAAAAAATCTGAAAATCCTTGCGCGATGGGTGCTTTAATATACTAGTGACTGCTAATATTTAAATTTAATTCTGCTGTTCCAAGGTCTTCATTTGTTTCTGTTAATGAGCTATCATTATCTTCAAATTTGATTGTTATCCAAGGTGGCTACAAAGAAAAAAAAGCATATTATAGGTTTTATTTTTTTATGCATAAATTATTGAATGCAATAGTGTTTATTCTGTTTCTGGAAAAATCAAAATGTTTATTGGTGAAGTTATTCTTATTTGCACTTTGTATTATGCAATGGCTTGATAATATAGAATACTTGAATATATGTCCTAAAAAGACTGCAATGACAATACTTAAAATACTTCAACTACTTTTGTATACTTCCAGAATGTTTTGAAAAAAAAAATGAAAAAGTTTCAAAATATTCAATGTATACATTTTAAACAGGGAGTTTTTGCAAGTGCACTGTTGTCATGTTGCGCATGAACAAAAATGAATATCCATGAAATGTACAGAGTTTTGTTCCATTTTGAAAAATGGATTATAATATTTTGGATTTCAAGTGAAAATTTTTAATTTATTAGATAAAAACGGGTTTATACATCGTTGAAACATTTTTCTCTCAATTATGTATTGATTTTGTGAAATCTCCATTCAGTAGACTAACTATAGTTTGTGAGTCTTCAGGAAAAGTTTCCACAAGGAATTTATATCTCCCCCCCCCTTTTTTTCTCATCATATTTTTATCAGTCCCCGTTTCGTGACCCGTCTTGTGGGTATGATTTTTTTACGCGCAGATCAGGTTAGGAGTACGCAAAATATACATTCGTTATTCAATACAAATGACTCGTTCTTAAAATCCTAAAATGATCAACCGTTTATGACCGTTTAAGATGTTTATTTTTCACAATTACTTCAAAGCCCTCTCCCCCATTCGTCGCAGGGTTTTGCGGACCTCAGTTTTGCCACTGTCCTCGATATTGATATACAATATAAGTTCATTTTACGCTTTTACACATTTTGTGGTTAGCTCCTTGCAATAAAGCGTAAAATTAGCAATTTCCACCGTCGAGTAACACTAAAAAACTATTAACTTTACCGTAATCAGTCGCAAACTTGATGGGTGCTACTCGCCAAACACGATGGTTGTAAGATATATCGATACCAGGGATAAAATGAGAAAAATTCGTTTCTAATTTTCGTAGTATAAATTGACGATTATTCCAAACACTAGAAAAGAAAGTAGATAACTTTTTTTTGGTTTAAAGGTCACAAAATCACTGCTGGTGGGAAGGCATAGTTAATTGCCAAGAGATCTTTTTTCATCCGAGCTAATTACACATGCTACTATACACTATGAAATATTTAAAACAGGGACGTAGTTTATCTTGAAATTAAAAAAAGTTACCTGAAATGTCTAATTTTAATGTTTAATCCTGAAATTCCTTAAAATCTCTTCCTCCGACTTATTATACAATATGAATTATTTCATTTATGACAAAATTGATATATCGCAATTCCAATTCAATGTTATTTTTAATATACTTAATCCAGGAATCTCATTCCTGTGCAAATTAAAGTGTGCCAATTGACAAAATCTGCTAAAAAATTGCTAAACCCGAAATTTGGATGAATCTCCATTATACAAGACCCATGTTCCTGCGCAAACTCGCTTAAATTTACTAAATAAAGTCTACTTACTTCGTGAAGCTGATCATTTCGGGTTTTGGTGGGTTCTAAATCAAGTATAAAGTGACTGGTAACCCCCCCCCCTTCTCTTAAATAGGCTGAAACAAACACTTTTGTTTAGAATTATACGCTTACTTTGAAGTTTCAGTATCAGTTTATTAGAAAATTAGGTGAGACTAATCAACTCAACAATGTTATGTCAAGTATAGGTAAAGTGTAAAAGGAACCCCCCCCCCTCTCTCCAACTAATTCAGCTTTACCTAGATTTTCTTGTCGAGAACCAATTAGTTTCAAATTTTGGTCTCCTTTTATTAGAAGGATAAATTATTCCTTTAGCATGTTGAATTCCACTCCAGTCACAGGTGATTGACACTCAAATTTCCGTTTTCTTAATGATACCCTTTAATAAAATAAAGCGAAATTTTTAAATAAATTTTCAGCAATTCCTTAAAACAATATACTATTTAGTTTTATATCACAATTTTACGCTGTCGGACACCGGCGACTGACGCGGCTAAAACGGAAATTTCAATGTCAGTCACCGGTGAATGACATGGCACTTAACATCTTAATGCAAGTGTTTTTAGGTTGAGTATTTTTTTTTGGGGGGGGGAATCCAACACTTTCATTTTGTTTATTTAAAATTTCTTTTTCCTTGCATAAAATTATCGAAATAGCTTCAAATTGTGGGTACATATTTAATAGAAAGATGGATTAATCTCACAGATACTTAATTATATTTTTTAACTATCATACTAATTGGAGCAAACTTTAAACTTCCCCCATACCCCCCCCCCTCACTTCAAACACTTATAAAATTTATCCGATGTTTTATAAAAGTAGAATTGTGAAATTTTCAAAATGCATCTGCTAACCCTGTCAAAATAAAGATGTTAAAAAAATGTCAGATTCAAGGTATACATTAACACTGAAATAGTTCAACAAATCACAACAATAGATGTAATAAGATTTAAATTCAAA
Source organism: Maratus speculifer (assembly GCA_964019185.1). NCBI lineage: Eukaryota > Metazoa > Arthropoda > Arachnida > Araneae > Salticidae > Maratus > Maratus speculifer. The sequence continues at coordinate 350,069,375 of OZ025290.1, read as the reverse complement.
GTGATACTTTACGCTTTAAATATGGAAGTAAGCTCACGCATGTTACGTACGAAACTATTTTTCACGTTTCTTCTCAATTATTTTGGTAATAAATAATTTATACCAAATATATATTTTATACCAAATTATATTGTAATGATATATTATTTCGTAATAATAATAAAATTTAATTTTGAACGCCTTTTTGGAAGCATATTTCTAGAATTCCTATTTCTAATATACTAGTTAATGTGCATTTAGGTTTGTTGAATACCACAAATATGTTGACCACAATTATGTTGAATAACATAAATATTGTGTTCTTTTAAATCAAATCACAGAAATCCTCAATGTTACTCCATCCCCAGTTAATGTTGTTTCGAATATTTTTCTAATTCTTTATGTAGCTTTATGTTAATTTGATAAATTATAACATTGAAAGTTATTTTGTAAGCGAGATTTAGAAGCCTCCATTTGTGTGGATTTTAGTTGGGCTTTGAAGGACTTGTTAACGCGGATATCCGAGGTTTTGTTTTTAAATATGGTCATAATGCCTATTTTAAGTTTGATTACATAATATATTTAAATTTGGAAATTAAGTTTGAGAAATTCTCGATGTTACGCCACCTTTTAACGGGGATTCAGAGCAGTTTTTTTAAATGTAGCTTTTCTTTAATAAATTTTAATTTGAATATTATTTTCTTAGACTCTTTGATGCCTGTTTACATAGATAGAATATAATTTGGTGTTTGCCAATCCCCTCCCCCTTCCTCCCCACACAGGTACGTTAATGCGGATTTCCGAGCGCATTTTAAATATTGTTAATTTGACTACGGTAATTTCTTGGTTACATATTTTTCTGTTATATACAATTTCAGCTTTCGGTTGAGTGTAATCCTATCAAATGGAAATTTAAAAATATTAGTAAGCTACAACGTTGATAGTTAGAAATATACGAATAATTCATATGATTTTGTATGAAGTGTTCGTAACTTTGTAAATTGTCAATAATTAAAAATACTGGCGTACTGGCCAGTGGCCAATGTTAATTTTTATCTACATTTTGCACAAGCATACAAATGAAAGATTTTTGTAAATAATTATGTACAGATCTGTATGATAAAGACGCATGCATATAAATTATTCAAATTATTCAGAAATTTTTAAAAGAAAATAACATTCAAAAAGTATGTCTTACAAATGTTAAAAGGTTCAGCAGTTAAAGTATTGACTTCATTAAAAACCTGACACAAAACCAGCAATTTTTAATTTATGTATTTTTTTTCTTAAATTAAGATTATAAATTGATACTATAAAATTTTGTTTAGTTTTATCTTAATCCTTCATTTAACTTACACGAAGTTTTTAGCTTATGATAATATGCATAGAATTTTTATAGTCTGCTTATGCATATAAGTTAAATTGTACATGTAATAAAATGTAAAATATTCTTCAATTTTTTTTTCACTTTAATAAATCAAACAAATTACCGTATCATTCATTCCTAAAAGATAAATAACACTCCTAGGAGGTATATTCAAAAGCAGTAAATCTTCATCATCTACAGCTGTTCCATCATCAAAGTAAGCTTTGACTCGAGCAAAAGAAATTTTCAGTTTCTGACCCTTGATAAATTAAAAGCAATAAAACTGGATTAATTTGTATTTTATTGAAAACATTTTTTTAAATAACTTTCTTTAAATGCAAATGTCTTGCTGTAAAACTCTACAAAAAACTCTGCAGATTGCAAAATTCATGTAGGGGCACACTGTCTCATGCATAAAAGATATACAAAGGGTATCTGGCAAAGATTGGATATTCAGCTAACAAGTGCATGTTTGGAAGTTGCACCAACATACAAGTTACTCCAATTACTCGGCTATACATTCTTTCACTTAAAAAAAGAATTGAACATTTTCTGTACTTAAGTATAAATACAGTTGGCAAAAAAAGTATTTGTACATTTCATTTTTTTTAATTATAATGAAATTAAACAAAATATTTAAGCAAAAAATACTATAATACATTAATTTAATGCATTATAATATTATAGAAGCAAAAACAAAATTAAACGAATCGATTTTTTACATTATAATAAACAAATATACAAAAATATAATGCAAAAAAGTATTTGTACACTATATTAATGTAATATAATTAATGAAAATTTAGTAAAATGATACAAATTATTATTTTGTGCGAATTCATTTAGCGTTTATGACTACTTCTAGATGGTGTGACAAAGATTCCACCAACTTTTTTGTAGCGGTCTGGTTAATGTTATTCCATGACACAATAAGAGCTTCTTTAAAACTGTTTTTTACTGATACATATTTTTTTTTTCGGATTTTTGCATCCAATAGCATCTGCAAATTTTCTATTGGGTTCAAGTCTAGAGATTTTAGAGGAGTTACCGGTCCTCTTTGAGTATTGTCGTAAGCATGTGCTGGTGATCACAGCAGTATGCTTTGGTCGTTATCCTGCAGAAAGTGAAAAGCTTCCTCTATGCATAATTTCTTGTCACGGTTTAATAAATTATAGCGCGACACATCAATGTATGTTAAACCTGTCCTTCCATTGTCAATAAATTTTAAATGTCCTGCTCCATTAGAAGCTATACACTCCAAAACTGTAATATTCCCCCCAACATGCTTGATAGTTTGAAGTATACGTTTTGGATCTAGAACAGTTTTATTTTTACGCCAATTTTTTCGAATGTTTGATGGTAGGAAAATTTCGAATTTTCCCTCATCAGAAAAAATTACTGTTTTCCAAAAATCCAATGATTTACTTCTGTATGTGAAAGCGAATACTATGCGTTTTCGCCTATTTGTTTCCCTGATGAATGGATTTTTCCTTGAGGTTCTTCCTTTTAAATCTGCATTGAGAAGAATATTTTTTATTGTTTGAGGTATTACGCTGAAGCGAGAAGATGTAGCAAGGTCTCCAGCAAATTTTTGAACCGAACGCATAGGATTTTTTAAAGCTTTTTTAACAACACTCCTTTTTTCCCTCATTGTTAGTTTGCTAAGAAGTCCTGGTTTTCATTGAATTTCGATGCTTTCAATTTATTCATAGTTTCTCACTATACATCCAATAGTTGTAAATGGTAATTTAATAGCTTTTACAAATTCTTGTTGCGAATTTAAATTTTTATTATGCTCAATCATAGGATTTCATACATCTAGAGGTGCCTCTCTAGTTTTAGGTTCTATACTCAATTACTTAAAGAGCAAATTAGATTAAATGTCAGACAAATATAATATGAACTTAAAAATTATTAACAGCTTCTGTAAAAGTAGTCCTTTGAACCATAAACACAATAAAACACAGTACATATCAGGATGGAGAAATGTACAAATACTTTTTTTGCAAGAAATTTTTAAAATTTTTCTATTAGAAAATTATTTTATATCTTTATCGAAATTTTCTGTTGTGTAATTTAAAACGGACGGTAAGCAGACTGTATTAAAACTATTTTTGACAAAATCCATCTGTTTTTATTTAGTTAAAAATTAAAAATTTTAGAGTGTACAAATACTTTTTTTGCCAACTGTATATTGAAACAAATACTCATTTAAATAAACGTAGTTTTATTTTTTATCTTTTCTCTAATATAAAGGTTTAAAATGTCGATTATGAGTAAAAAATGAAAACAGAATTCAAATATAATGATTTAAAAAAGTGCTCGCTAAAGTTACGCTTAAATGAGGGCATAACTCAACTGCATTCTGTTTTAATCGGAGACTGCATTTAAGCTACCGATTTGTATAATGTTGGTAAAATTAACTTAACCTCATTAAAATAAATATTTAACACAAGATTTTCAATCAACACAAAATCTTTCAGAGTTTCCATCATAAAATTATTGTAATTTCAATAATCATGTAGTTATATTTTGTTAATAAAATATACACTGAGTTTCTTTGATTAAAAAATTTAAAAAGAAATATATTGTTCGATTTTGGTAATCTTAAATACATACTTAAGTGCTAAGTTAAAGAAAAATTTTAAATGGAGGATAATGCGATTTACGACAGCTTAATTAAATATAAAATTTGCTTTAATTATTTTAATATAATATATCAAGAATACCATACAAACTTACCTGGCAGTTCTTTAATTCTAATCCACAAACTGGGCGCTTTTTTTAACAGGTCAGTGAAACAGACATAGTTTATTTACATTAATAAGATTATTTTATCTTCAAAGTTAAAAATTCGAGAGGCAATTTAGGGAAATTTGATAAATGTACGAAACATGGGGTCGCTATAAAATGAACGATGTCTATTTGATCGAAAATCTCTAAGAAAATGTTATCAATGCAGAGAAAATGCTTACTGTTTAGTTAAAGATCGAATTCCTTATTATATAGCATTTGGGGTTTCTGCATTAAAATTTTAAATAAAAAAACATTGCCGTACTTAGGAGTCACATTTAGGCACACTAATCTTACACAAAATTTGTAATATTTTCTAGTAAGTGCCTTAAAGTTGTACCTTTTCAACCTTTTATACATATATAGCTTACAGATACTAAAGAGGAGGGGGAGGGGGATAAATGACAAAATTTAAATATTTCACTACTGATATGACTTTAATTTCATGTTATAGACTCAATATTTTGAAAAATAAAATAGTTGTCCAGAGCTTCTTCCATTTCCCGTTCAAGCGTTGTCTTTGTTTATAATATTTTTATGCTAGATTTATTGTTTTAGGAAACAGTCGAACTCACTTAAGACGTGATACCGATTAATACCCGAATTTACTCCAGTTCCAACATCACCAGAACATTGCTCTTACAACAAATGTAAAAATTTTCCATTTAATATAAGAAAAAAATTTTCATCTCTTGGAACAAAAAGATCTCGCTTAAGACGCGAATTCATATACCTAGATATTAAGTTTTTAATGTGAACATCAAACTATTTCCGAATAGTAGTAATCACTTTATTTAATGACAGAAAGAATAATATTCGGATTTAGTGAGAGACATTGTAAAAAGAAATCCTTTAGACTGGCATAGCTAATGCGAATATTACTAATCGGAAATAGTAGGTATTTGGATAAAATGTAGCAGTACTAAAATCAAGAATTTCTTCAAACAATCAATGATAAAATAATTTCGTAAAACGATCATTGGTCGAATTTGGAAAAGTAGGTTTCAAAATGTACAATAAGACGGACATAAGCACTTTCATACCAAAGTTAGTTGCTCTAGATACCATAGTCTATTTTTTCATCTGAGGCAAGTAACAAATTACCCATACGCAAAAAGAAGTTCATATGAATAATAAAGACCAAGAGGAGTCTTCAGAGTCTAAACTGGGAAAAAATATTCGAGATGCATAATTAAATGCGTAGTAAAAGCTTCGGTAAAAATTAATGATTCTAGTTTCCATACTCGATTCATAATTAAGCGAACAAATAGATACACACACAAAAAATTGATTTTTACATGTGAAATATAGCTCAGAAACTGTACAGGGGAGAAATTTGAATAAGAGCTTTGAGATGTAGAATTAGTAGGGTATACGAACCTTTGTGCTATTTTTTATGGCGCAAGATCACGTAGTCTTTTCACAACTGGGATAATAAAATGACATACACTCAAAATAACGATTTTTCTGACGAACCACAAAATAAGGAATGTTACACACAAAACATATATAAGTTTGCAAAGATTATCAATAACTTCTATTTTACAGTTAATCCGAAAAGTTACACTAAAGCTCAGAAAAAGCATGTCTACTAAAACTAAGGAATGTTACACAGAAAATATTCAGAACGTTTCACAGTTGATCAGTAATTTCCACTTTCTCAAATATTCCAAAAAGTTACACAACATTGTGGAAGGTATTACATAGGATTTCTCGGTATTTTTGGATCAGAAGAAATAAACCGAGAAAACCCAGGAATGTTACACAGTAAAGTTCAAGAACATTGCGCAGATTTTTTACAGTGTATGTAAAGCAACGTTATATTTTAGTGACGATAATTTAATTGTTATTTAAAAGAAATAGAATAAGGTGGCTAATAATGTTTTACAGATTCGGGATGGTGCATTCTTTGAAAAAAATATTTGTTTAGTAATTTACAAAAGGTTCATTTATCTTTCTTTTTACAGAAGTTTATTTATGTTATTTCACAATTCAGTGCATAATTGAACATTAAAAAGAATATCGATGAATACATATTATTGTACCTTTATATACCGAAAAGAGATTCCTTATTTCCTTTAAATAAATGTTTTAAAATATATGTCACAGTACATTTATCAAACACAATTATTTCATAAATTATTTCATAAATTCAAAAAAAATCTTATTCCCTGGAAATGGAAATTTAATGTTTGAATTTATTGAAATGGAATGATTTGAAATACTTAAAAATAATTAAAAAAATACTAAAATAATCTAACTGTTAAACGAACTTTCTTTTACTGTTTTAATTGTAAAATGGTTCTTAATATATTCTTTTCGAATGCGATAACTGACATTGTAAGTTTAATGTGGAAAAGCATCCATTAATTGTATTTCACTTCTTTTATTATTAATATTAAATATAAAAATGTATCTGTTAAGCGTACTTTTTTTTATTTTTGAAACATTATAATGAGTAACTTTATACTTGTGGTGGAATGAGAAGCTGCAAACATTATATTTTAAATAATATTTTATATATTTCAAATTAAATTTTTAAATAATAATGTTTAAAAAAGTAAATGTACTTATAGTTACCCTAAATCTATCGTATCTCTTATGAAAAATTTTAAAGGTTCATATTTTTCATTTTCGCAGATCTTTTTTTCCGGAAAATCATTTTGCTGTTAAATAGATTATATTTTGTTTTATTATTGTTCCTTTAATTTAAATTTCCTGTCAGCTATTGTTTTAACGCTTTTTTAATTCTAATTTGAACTGGTTACTAATAATAAACCATTATATTTTTTAAAGTAAAGCAGTTTTGTGTCAATATTGTTACGAATTTTGTAAATAGGTAGTGTTTGTACTGTAAAATAATGTAAATAATCTTATTAAGCTCCATTCCTTTACTAATATTAGTTTTTGTTACATTGTCTCTGTTATCAAGCAAACTTGTCTATTATTTTCAGTGTATGTCTATGGCAGCTTGGCGAAATAACAGAGATATCGCCAAGTTGGCGTCACTTTTGACGACTAATTTTGGTCGCCAAATTTGGCGATATATCGCCAAATTGGCGACAAACTTGGCGATTGTTGGCGATGGTAACCCTTCCCTCTCAATGGTATCCCCCCTTAGATATACTGATACATTGTTTGTTGTTCCGTGGATTTTTCGAGATGGTTCTAGAAATTTCCCGCACATGCTGCGAGCCTATATAAGAAGAGAAGCGATGCGAGCTGTTGTTATTATTTACCAGTCAGTCATTGAGTGAACAAGGCGTAAGCAAGTTTGCTTGAGTTTCATCTATGTTGTTTTGAATGTTATTAAGTGTTGAGACGTTGTATAAAGAGTCTCTGGGGTCTAAAGCTGTAATTGTACGATAGATTTGAGCAGTTATTTTTGAATATCCAGTAATATTTGTGAGTTTCGAAGACTCTGTTGTTCTGAAGTCTGTAAATAAATTATTTTCTACTTTTCTAAGAGCAAGAGTTTGAAGTTGTCTAACCATAAGATCAAAAGAACCCAATATACGCTACAATTTTTGGTGTCAGGAGTCGGGATCTTATGGCGAAAACACGAACAATGGACGGACAACTGAAAGAACTGTTAGAAGCTATTAACGGATTAAGAACAGAGCTGACCAATAAAATTGATAAAGGCCAAGAAGAGTTGGCGGATAAAATGAATAAAGGCCATGAAGAGTTGGCGGACAAAATGAATAAAAACGAAGAAAGAAGGGAACAGTTGACAAATAAAATTGATAAAGGCCAAGAAGAGTTGGCGGAAAAGATGAATAAAGGCCAAGAAGAGTTGGCGGAAAAAATGAATAAAGGCCAAGAAGAGTTGACTTAAGAAATGAGAAGAAGCCAAGAGAGAATGGAAGAATTAAAGGAGGAAGTTAATAAAAGCCAAGAAGAAAACTTTGGAAGAAAAGTTCTCGTCGGTAGAAAGAAGAATAGATTCAATAGAAGAGAAAATTCAGAACGAAGTTAGTAATGTTGAAGAGAAAATGGAAAGGAAAATAGGGGAAGTAGAAGAGAAAATTCGGAATGAAGTTTGTAACGTTGAAGAGAAAATAAGTCACGTTGAAGAGAAAATAGTTCAAGTAGATGAAAAGCTAAATAAAAGAGTACAAGATCTTGAGAAGAAGCTTTCAGCGTCCAGTGGTAATTATGAAGAATTTAGGAATATGCCTGCTTCTCCCGTCCACATCAAGCTGTCGACATACGACGGAAAGAGTTCCTGGCAAGTTTACAAGACCCAATTCACCATTGTAGCCGAAGCGAACAAATGGAGTGACGAGGTGAAAGCTTGTCAACTGGCAGCATCTTTAAGAGGAGAAGCCGCCGATGTGCTGCAAACATTGCCCGATATGACGCAATTCAATTTTGAGACTTTAAGTTGTGCACTTAAAATGAGATTCGGAGAAAAAATTTTCAAAGATTATACGTGAATACAAATGAAGTGCCGCCATCAAAAATCGAGTGAAACCCTTCAAGAGTTTGCCTCAGAAATAGAACGTCTGGCAAATTTAGCCTTCATCGACTGCCCAACAAATGTACGGGAAATGCTCTCATTGCAGTACTTTGTAGACGGAATAAAAGATCCAGAAGTGCAGAGAGCGGTACGAATGGCAGATGTGCAGGATTTAAAGGCTGCATTACTATATGCCTTAAAGTTGGAAGCAGCTACACAAGCCAGCCGAAGAGATCGTCATTCAGTCCGAGGGGCAACGGTGAACAAAAGCTCAGACACTGAGAGCGACGTCTTGAAAGAAATTAGGAAATTAAATCAAGAGATTGAAGCTTTAAAATATGGAAGAACAAGCTCAAGAAGACAGAATCTCACGTGCTGGGGATGCGGTGATACAGGACATCTCAAGAGAAATTGCCCCAAAATCCACGAACGTGAGATAAATTCAAACAGTCAGCAGGGAAACTAAATTTTGGCCATCTCGCGGGGCGGAGGTTGCCAGAGAATGAAAAGCCCCACCTGAAGATCCTCCAGATATAAAAAATGAGTGGCGGGGATAATGAATTATATGTGATAGACTTTATTAACGGAATTCAGTGCCGTATGATTGTCGATACAGGAGCCAATGTTACAATAATAAGAGAAGATTTGGCTCGAAAATTGAAATGTAAACTCATCTGGACTCCACCATGCGTTACCCTGCAAACTGTGACGGGCGACAAGATAGTCATATATGGAAAGGCCAATTTAACCATCAATTTTGGAGGAAAAAAATATTATCATACGGCATACACTGTAAAAAATTTTGGTCTCGAATCACGGTGGTTATACCGTCAACTTTGTGACACTTCCTTTTACCGTAATTTTACTGGACGGTATATATACCGTAAAATACTTAAAGTACATGTACCGTAATTTTACTGAACATAAATTTAAATATTTTGTGGTATATGTACCGTAAAATATTTAAAGTATATGTACCGTAATTTAACTGGACGGTATATGTACCGTAAAGTATTTAAAGTACATGTACCTTAAAAAAATATCGTTACAGCATATATACCGTAAATTAAATATATGGTATATGTACCGTAAAAAATATTTTTACAACACAGATACCGTAAATTAAATGTATGACATATGTACCGTAAAAAATATTTATACAACATATATACCGTAAATTAAATGTGCGGTATATGTACCGTAAACACATTTGTAATCAGTATGTGTACCGTAAATGAAATATACGGTATATATACCGTAAAAATACAGGATGATCCAAAAAAAACCCTCCCACATTTGACAGGTTAAAAAAAACAAAAACGACTCTAATGAGAAACTTATTTGTTAAAAATATGCAAGGTGGTCATAAAAAAACTTTGCCGATACATGGAGCTCTAGCGGCTAGTCCGCTTAACCGATCGAGGTGAAATTTCAGATATAGCTATTCAGAGATATGAGCTCGAGATTCTGTGAACGGCAACAAAATGGCGCTCACGGTTACGGTTCAAGTTACAGAAACTCGAGAATTTCCAATGGCAACACCCATTTTTTTCTTCGCAAAATGCTCAGCGCATGCGAAAACCCTAAACAACGTTGGAACCGTACGTGTATCGCAAGAAACGGACATGTTATGCACGCACAAAAAACCGTTCTGGGAATCCTTCCCCCATAAAAAAAACTCGATTGGGGCGCAAGGAGGAAATCTGCATACGACGCAGAGTCAGTACACTAATCTCTGATTAGAATACAGATCGGAGAAACTAAAACTTTTATTAAAACATTTTCCACATGGGTGCCATCACAGGCATAGCACCCATGTGGAAAATGTGTAACCAAAATAAAAGTTTTAGTTTCTCCGATCTGTATTGTAATCAGAGATTAGTGTACTGACTCTGCGTCGTATGCAAATGGCTCCTTGCGCCCCAATCGAGTTTTTCTATGGCGGGGAGGATTCCCAGAACGGTTTTTGTGCGTGCATAACATGTCCGTTTCTTGCGGTACACTTACGCTTCCAACGCTCTTTAGGGTTTTCGCATGCGCTGAGCATTTTGCGATGAAAAAACATGGGTGTTGCCTTTGGAAATTTTCGAGTTTCTGTAACTATAACCGTAACCGTGAGCGCCATTTTGTTGCCGTTCACAGAATCTCGAGCTCATACCTCTGAATAGCTATATCTGAAATTTCATTTCGATCGGCTTAGCGGACTGGCCGCTAGAGCTCCGTATATCGGCAAAGTTTTTTTATGACCACCCTGTAGAATAGATATGACGAGAGTTTAAAATGACTATTTTTCAGAAATGACTTCTGGTAAGTGTCCTCCATTGCGAGCAATATACATTTCAAGACGATGTCTGGAATCTATCATCACGACTGCATCGTCTTGTGGGAGAATTGCAAATTCCACCTGAATTACTCTCTTGAGGTGAGAATGAGTGTAGGTCTTGTCTCAAGATTGTCTCAAGCAGAGGTAGCCGCTTCCACTAGACATAATATGTTAGGGGATGATATATTTCAGATATTGTCTAGAAATTTATATTGCTTATAATGGATAACACTTACCAATCATCATTTCTAAAATATAGTCATTTTAAACTCTTGTCATACCCATTGCCTATTTTAAAACAAACAAGTTTCTCTTGTGACGGTGCACTCATGCTGGGTGTCATTTGTAACGTTATATGCAGACATACTCAGTAATTTAGGTTAAAACAACACAGTTTATTAAAATGATAAGGGCTAAAGGAAAGTGGAGCCAGTCTATAATTTCACTCACTGAGAACACTATGAAAAGCTAAATCATACTCACAAGCTTCTGTCTAGCTCAGTCGGGGCACCGTCTAACACTTGACACTATTTCCTGGCTGATCTACTAAACAAATCTTAATTTCACAGCCCGTGGCTGTGGATATTTCTTTATTTCTCAAATAATCAAAACGGAACGATTCTAAACTTTCGTACCAAGGCAGAATCTTTAATCCACTATCTGAACTCCTTCCGCTTTACTGGAGGCCGTAGCTATTCTCTAATCGTCAGCACCTTAATAAACAATCATCAACTTCGTTGTCCAATGACGCTGGCTGCTGGCTAAGGCCAGAAACACACAGACGCTGGCTGCTGGCTAAGGCCAGAAACACACAGACGCTGGCTGCTGGCTAAGGCCAGAAACACACAGACGCTGGCTGCTGGCTGATGCCAGAAACACACAGACGCTGGCTGCTGGCTAAGGCCAGAAACACACCCACCACAAACTCACACCCAAGCTTTTATACGCGACAAACTGAGATACTTCTCATTAACATAATACTAATAACCGCGAGCTAACTGCGGAATTCGAAAGAGCACACACACTCTAGAAAGTTAAAGTAAAAGAGAGGATAGATGTCACTTTTACGCCTACAAAATGTTAAATTATTGACGTCACGATCTCAGAAACACTAGAGTGCCTTTATGACTAAAGGTCACTCCCTCACACTCTTTACAGTCCTTTTTTGTTTTATATTATCCTGTCAAACATAGGATATTCTTATGTGTTATTCTGTAATCAAAATCGACGAATATACATGGTAAGCACAAGTCTTACTCTTATTATAAAAACTTATTTTGGCGAGAAATATTAGATATGTGAGGATACATTTAAATATTTTGATAAAAATTTTAATAAAACCATTTGTAGATCATCAAGTTGTGCAAAGATATGTATGCTGGTAAAAAACAATATATATTATTTTTTATAAATATTAGATTTTCTGTATTTCTTAATGAATATTTTTTTTTCTTTTTGATTTTTGTCATTACGTACAATTGTTAAAAAAAAAATTATGGTAAAATGCAACTAAAAACAATGAATTTGAATTACACTCACATAGCTGCCAATTACTACACCTTTTCTACATTTATTTTTTATACCACTATATTAAAATAGTTACTGCTGTCACATTTCAGGTTTAAATATACAGCGAAAATAATTATTTTAAAATAGAGGTATAAAGATGCTATAAAAGTAGTATGCACTTAGAGAATTAAAAAAAAATCACAAAAAAGTGTTTACATTTGTGACCGCTATGATAATGTGAGATGATCTCTGATAAAATAAAATGCTAATATTAAATTTCTTTCTTACATTTCTATAAATTATTAAAACTGAAAAAAATTAATAGATCTTATATTATTTTTATTAAATAGTAACAATTTATTAAATTTTATTAAATATTAACAAATAATTCAAGAGTACTGACTGTCGAAAAATTATTTCACACTTCTTTAGTTGTTTCACAGACATAATTATAAAAACTAAAGGATCAGAAGGGCGTGAAGAGAATACAAATCACATACACTTTCAAAAAATAAAGTAAAATTAATAAAAGTGGTCAAAATTATACATATACATTAATATTCTTGTTACTTACTTGGAAATTAGGATTTTTATTTTTATTTTCTCAACATACAAATCTAAAATTTCTTACATTCATTTAAAAGTTTAAGAATGTCACTGTCTAACAAATCACCACTTTTTAATTTTTTTTAATGGAAATGGGCTATTATATTATTCTTGCAAGAATTGATATGTAATTTATAGATTATAATCTTAATAACAAACTTTAATTCTCCCTACAGATCAAGAAAAGTAAAAACTAGTTGCCGTGGGCAAAATTGCTTATAACGCAAAAAAAGTTAATAAAAATGAAAAATGTATTTTCCTTCCAAATATTTAAATAGTCAAGACTAAATTTATACATTCATGCTTAAAAATAAGTTTAAAATTGTATAAAAACTTTGCATTGTTAAGGAGAGGGTTTGAGAAGCATATTAAATTTACAAATATAAATGTTTTAGAATATTTACAAAATAAATTAATATCATTATGATTCAGACATATTTAAAACAAGCAATTAAAATATAAAAATATATTTATTACAACGATTTAATTACATTAATACACTATATCATGATGCATAGTTATAATATTTATGTATACAATTTATTTTCTTCTACACAGTGTGTCATTTACATTTATATACAAGTTCCAATAGTTTTGCCCACTTTGCTGTATTTTGATTATCCACCAATTGATTATTTGTAGTTTGTACCGCACACAGGATTGACCAACATCAAGTACCTTAAAGAAAAAGATTCATTCAACATGGGTATAAGCATTAAATAAATTATTAAAGAAAATACAAAAGTAATTTGTAGAAATGGTTTCACAAAATCATCTTAAGAGGTTATTTCAATATTCACAAGAAGGAACAAGAATGCTAATATTAATCCTATGGGAGCGTTATTTTCAATTTTCTCGTTTTGTTTTTAATATATATATATATGTATATATATATATATATATATATATATATATACATACAATAGATGAAGATGATCTACTGGGCTACTTTTCATTTTCCTATTTTAGTTATAGATTTTTTATATATATTTGGGTAGTTTTAATTTCCAAACCAGTTCTGTAAGTGAAGGAAAACAAAGAAAAAAAAAATGTCAAAAACTAAAATCTAAAAATTAAAAAACTACCGCAGGTACATCGCCCTCAGTTATCCTACACAGAAATTACTGAACAATATTTATATCCATGTTAAATATTATAAAATAACGCTCCCATAGAATTTACATTGGTGTGTTCGTTTCTTCCCATGACTAGTGTGGTACTTCCCATGACTCTTAAGAACCTACACCAGTCCCGTGGCTAAATGCCAATATTTAATGTTAAATTCACGGGAAAATTTCTTAGAAATTTCTAACTTGTATTTTAGTATTTTTATTTTTACTTTTTTTTTGGATGTGAAATTTTAAATTGATATATATTGTTGTGTGTTTGTACTTTTTCAACTTTTGTAAACATTTCTTAAGGCGAAAATAGTTTTATTTTCAGAACTGCTTTCAAAGTAGAAGCATCTGCACATAAAAAAGTCCTTCCGGCAGTGCCGGGAGGAAAAGGTAGCTTTCATATACCTTATTTATTTATTTATTTATTTATTTTAAATTAAGTTATGTTATTCAAACATACGAAGCTCAAATTAGTGGAGTCCGATTATATAAGATTGAATACTCGTTTTTGTTAATACTGAATATTAATGGGAATTTTTATAAATTAGTCATCTTTTATAGAAGCTGGTTTTATTTTAAGCGATTTATAGGGTCTCCAAATTCCACGATATCATGAAGTATATTCCATTTTTAAACAAAATAATGGATAAAACAATCCAATGAGCTTGATCTAAATCTTCATTCATGTACAAGCGCACACTCACATCGAAATTGATTAATATATACCAGGGTTGGCGCTGGCAAATTGATTTTAAAAAAATGTCATCCACATTAAAAATCCAAACTGCTATATCTCAGGCGCTTTTTAAGGTAAAGACAAAGCAAAAAGTATTCCGTAATTCATTATTAATATCAAACACTTTAGAATCTTTCCTAAATTTCTAAATTTTTCCTTGTACATCATTATACATTTAAAAGATTTTTGATAAACGTAAATGGACACCATTTTGAAGATTGCATCTGATACTGCCCAACGAACTTGGTCGAGCCATTTCTATGTACTATGTACATACCAAGTTTCATTCAAATCGGTTCATAAATACGATAGTTACAGCGTGACAAAAATCATATATATGTCAACATTTGAACGGAGGGTGGTTTTGGGGTCTGGGAGTCATGATCGATGAAAATATACCAAAATTTTCCGGAAGTGCTTTTCTCCGGACGGCTGCAATAGATAGCTTTTTACTTTTTCTAATGAAAGCTGACTAAAACTGTAACAAACAATTGAAACTAGACGTTGGGGGCCACCGTAATACTTACCCATCATGGATATGTATATGAAAATAAAACATGTGAAACTATTTATACAATGCATTGCGATTCATAAACAAAATTTAAATATTGTTAATATACATAGTAATGCTATATTGAAGAACTGCTGATGTACCAATTTCGACAAATTATATAAAACGCCAAACTACTCAAGTAGAACCGAACTGCGTAAAAGAAACATTCTTATAACTCCAAAAATAATAATTCTATTAACTAACAATTAACTGCGTCGGATTAAGCGTCTCATTTCCAATTAAAATATACTTCTGAATTGAAATTTGAATGAAATACAGGGTCATGAAAAATCGAAGAATGTGGAAAACAAGATTACAAATATCTCGGCAACTAATAATCCGATCGACTTTGTTCTATATGCAAAATGTGTGTTATTTTATTGCCTTTTACGTCCATTCCTTAGAACAAAAAATTCGAAAATTTTTATATATTTTTCATCAGAACAAATTTTTCGAAAGTCCGAAAAAAATAGTTCCGGATAATCGAGGTCGCTGATATTAAATAGGGTTCGTCCCATTCTTACATACTAACTACATACAAAATTTCAAGTCTCTATCGCAATTTGTTCGGGAGATAGAGCGTTTACAGACAGACAGACATACAGACAGACGGACGGCAAAATTTTTTTTCTAAAAATATGTTTTTCGGAATCTCCATTATCTAAAACGTGTAAATCCGTCAAATTTTTTTTTTCGATTTTCAAAACGATTGCAAGACTTACCCTATACTACGTATGATGGGTAAGTAAAAGTAGAAATGCACAATAAAATTTACGTACTGCACCCTGTGTAAAAAAAAAAAAAAAAAAAAAAAAAAAAAATCATTTAAAAATATTAAAAGGGCGGGGGGGGGGGCAAGAGGTCTGTAAATAACAATATTATAGAATTAATATTTAGATTGAAAATTTCTTACCGAGCCTAGTGTAGGCTATGTGTTTAAACAAAAATGGAATTGTCGGAAATGAAATCCTTAATTTAATACATTCTCTCAACAATGCACACATTGTCAAGTAATTGTTATTTATTCAGTTAAAATTTTGAAATTTTTTTCTGATGGTTTACCATATCATTTTGAAACAAAAGCACGTGACATAATTTCTCATAATGTTTTTTTTTTTTTTAATTTGTAAATTTAGTAGTAATTAAAAAGTGGGGTAATTTAAAATCGTTATAACTCTAAATATTATTTGTAGAATTTCTTTTCATTTATATAAACAGAAATATATAAGCTTAAATTCTGATTTAGGAATTTTAAAAGCATTAATTTGAATAAAATTTAAAAATATTTAAAGTAAAATTTAAAAAAAAAATGTAATTTTTTAAAATCATATTTTCAAAATAAATTTTTTTGTTTTGAAATTTGCTGAAGCAAAATTAATATAAAACAATTGAAAAAGACTTGTTCCAAATTTAAACAAAGGTTTTTTTTAACCGTTATTGGGTTAAAGTAATTTAAATACAAGAAATGGTGAAAAAACTCATGAAGAAAAAAAGCATTTTCACAGAAAGTCATTTCTATGAGAACGATTGCTTTGAAAACTAGATTTTAAAAAGAAACCAAAGAGAAAAAAATCATATTTCTTGTTACAGTTAAAATAGAAACAAGATTTTAAACGTAATTTTAAGCAGAATTTTTAATGTAATAAAACTGTTTAATAAAATTTGAATATTTTTGTTTCCCGCACCCCCTTAAGCACCGAAAGTTACAAGTCGCAGCATAAAATTAGCCGCGTGTGGCATCTCGCGACTGTGAATCTGTAATTATAATGAAGGGCAGGGTATGAAAAGAAGTCAATTAAAAAACTCAGTTTATTTGGAGGAGAAAGGAGGAATTAAAATGGAGGAATGTATGGAATTAAAATCTAACTAGAAATGAGTAAAAAGTATGCTTTTAACAATGATAATACTGAGACGCTATTTTAGCTAGATTATGTGTGAGTTAAATGTACCTACAAATAAAATTATGCTATTAGTAATAACTAAAAGTCATTATATTATTATTACCATTATGGGTTTGAAATATTACAAGAAATGTATCAAGCCTTTGATTAAAAAAAAATCAAATATCGACTTTGTGTTTGATTTTATTTGTTTTTCAAAAATTAAAATAAGAAACTATGATCAAGATTGTGCAATAAAAAAATGCTGATACTCAGTCATATCCACTATTTTTTGCAATCACTATTCATATTGCAAGCCTTATAGCAGAAAGTTAAAGAATGGAGACGGGTGTTACAGATTTTCTTTTCTTCTTTGCAGATTATTTTTTCATCAAACATTTCTTTTGTTTTAAGTTATATTTAACATTTTATTACTGAATGCAAAAATGTAAGTTAGTTATTAACAGAACTGAATAAAACGCGTAAAATCGTTAAAAGTAAATGTTTAATTAACGCTGCAATTGCAAAACATTTTACCTATGGATTATTTTCTGCCTCTGTAGTATCTGCCGCAGACAATCGAGAATTTTTTTTGCTACTGGGTATCAGATCCAAGTCTACTCCTCCACCATACTTCAAAAATGTAATTGGGAAGCCATATTCCTTCTCCATTCCAAATTTTCTGTTATTGAAAATAAACATATATTATTTCTTAACGATTTAAATATACCAAATGAAAAAAAGTCTTTATACCAGCCATTTTATTACTATACATCAATATTTTTTCTGGATTGCTTGTCAAAAACTGTGAAAACATGTTTTAATTCCAAAAATTTTTGAAGATTTTGGACGATAATGACTATGAAAATAAATAAATAAATAAAATACCAGAGGAAGATTCTTTTACCAGAGGAGGATACTTTTCCGTCATACTAAAATTACTCATTATCAAAAAGTAAAAGTGTTAAAAAACCCGAAAATATAATAACTATATTCTTATAATTCTCTAAATAATCAATTTGAAAAATAAAGAAATCACACAAGGTTTTGATGTGTAAGAAACTAAATAGTTATACTGTAAATCAATGATTTTTACTGTTATTAATATTTTATCACAAAAATTACGCAGGCTGATTTCGAAGATCTCAAATAGGTGATAATTATAATTTACACTTCCCGTAAAATTTCTAATATTGAGAACGTGTGATAAAATATGGATTGGTTGGACCTCTTTGTTTTAAGACAGGGGTGCAAATGTCTTTGCGCCAATTGCTCCTATGCTCTCACTACTAACTTTTTTTCGTCTTGTATTATCTAATAATTTGTATAAATTTCTTGCTAGAATGCCATTAAATTTTACCCCGTGGTGAGTGATTGCCCCCCGCTGGTGCCTAGATTTTTACACCAATGGTCTAAAATCTAAATATGTAAAACTGTAAATTTTGAATGTAAACTTACGTAATAAGGCACAATCAAAGCGAAATTTGGGGCCTATTTAAAAAAAAATTCATTGAATAATAGGCTCTTTCACAAAATCAGACATTTCATTATTTTTACCATCCCAATTAAAAAAAAAAATCCCTGTCGACTGGGGCTATAGGCGGAGGTAGATTTTGAAGAGTGATCATTTCAACAAATATATATGTGTATATATATATATATATATATATATATATGATTAGAGATAAACCCAGTTTAATAACTTCATCTGGACATTTATGAAAATTTTTTAATTTCATTTTTCTGCAAAAACTGGTTTTATCAGCATCATCTTAAGAAAACTTCAGCTCAAATGCCCATTTTGACAACATATTTTGAAATAAATTCTGAATTTATTAAAAAATCGACCAAAACAGTACATTATACAGTTCCTGAACAACAAAAACTGTCAGTTGAATGCATTTGAGAAAAAAATTAATTTAAAAATGAGTCATAAAATAACCGATCTGTTGTTTGAATACATCCTTAATTCTTTAATCATGATTGCTTCGGAAAATTTTATGCGAAATACTCACTTTGGCAGCATTTTTAAAAATATATTCTATCTTTATCAAAAAACTAGCCAATGAGTCACAGTATATAGTTCCTAAGTAAGAGGATCTGTAAATTGGATGCGTATGAGAGCAAAGATGGATTTTAAAACGAGTCAGAAAAAAACGCAATTTCTTATTTGAACACTTCCTTAAATTTTCAGTCACGATGATTTCGGAAAATTCTGTTCAAAATACCCCTTTTGGTAGCCTTTTTTGAAATATATTCCGTCTTTATCAAAAATCTGACCAATGCATCACATTATATAGTTCCTAAATAAGAAGATCTGTAAATTGGATGCGTTTGAGAACAAAAATGGATTTAAAAACGAGTCAGAAAAAACACAATTTCTTCTTTGAATACTTTCTTAAATTTTCAGTCCTGATAACTTTGAGAAATTCTGTTCAAAATACCCTTTTTAGTAGCCTTTTTAAAAATATATTCTGTCTTTATCAGAAAATTGACCAATGCGTCACTTTATACAGTTTCTAAATAAGAGGATCTATTATCATTTGGATGCGTTTAAAATCAAAAATGAATTTAAAAATGAGTCAGAATATAAGCAGTTTGGATTTGAGGTTTTTTCTCCAACTCCTATTTTTGTTTAATTTCTTTTTGCTATACGAATTGGTCCTATGAAAAACTTGTCACTATAAAATTTGTAGATATTTTTGAGAAGATATAAAATAAATTTAATCAGATTTGATATCTTAAAAATTAACGGAGTTATGGATTTTTCTCTTTTTTCACCGCCCTTTTTCTTTTCGTTTTTAATTTATTTCATCGGTAAAAGTTGGTCCTATCAAAAACTTGTAAATACAAAAGTTTTAGATAATTTTAAGAACATTTACAAAAAATTTAGTTGGACTTGATATCTTGAAAATTGACGAAGTTATGAAGTTTTTTCTCTCAAAACTCCTGTTTTTTTTTTGCCCCTTGAGCTCACTTCTAAATTTATCAAAAATCTGTCGTGCATAAACTTTTGGCCCATATTTAAGAAGTAATATAAACTTTAAACCGATTCGATATCTACTTTAATTAAGAAGTTATGGCTTTTTTTCGGTTTTCCCCCCCCTTGGTCCGATTTTGCCCGCCCCACCAGTGGCCGAGAGGTTCGGACCTCTCAACTGGTAGACGGCAGGTGCTGGGTTCGAACCCAATCGCGGCTGTCGGCCTAACCGTTCGGAGTTTTCGTGGATTTCTTCGAACCTTGCGTAAATACGGGTTAGGTTCCCTTAGAAAGACCCCCACGAAGGGCACTCCCCCCTGGTCCTATATCCCTAGCGCAGATAATCGGACGTCAAAAATCAACCAACCAACCGATTTTGCCCATTAACGAACTTAGCCGAGATTTTATCCCCTTTGATTTTATGTACCAGTTTGGTGGAGATTGTTGAAGAATTATAGACGTTATCGTGGCCATAAAAAAGTGATATATATATATAAACCGCAGCGATTGCAATAGGTAGTATTTCATACGAAATCTACCTAAAAAAAAGTTTACCAGAAAGTAAATTTTTAACACAAAGACTTAAATCCGATTCAATAAACTCTCTCTGTGTGCAAAAAAGACAAATTAAAAAAGTATCACTCCAGAAATTTGACTTTAACTGGGCGCTCTTTTTTTCTAGAGAGGAGGGGGGGATCAAGAAACGCCGTAATTCGCATTTATTCAGCGAAATATTTGAATTATAGGCTACACATTTTTAAGTATTTTTTAATTAGTTTAATGACACTTATAATCGTATAACATGCGGAATCACAAAATACCGATTCGACTATTTAATCGAACACTAGTTTTAATGACATTTAATTGACTTAAAATTTAATAAATAACCCAGTTTCTCACTAGTGAAAACATAAATACTGTACTAACACATAGATATGAGCTGCCAGTGAATTTTTTTAATCAGATTTGCAAATATGCCAGCTGAATTTTAAAAGGGCCATATCAACTGGTGTATTCTGATTTACATTGACTTAATTTCCTCTCCCCCCCCCCTCTTTTTACTGTGTTCTATGAAATTAAACAGGACGATGACTCTAATTTTAACCCGAGAGGACGCGCACAGGGCCTAAAAGACCCTGAGTGCGTATGGTTTTTACAATTGTAACCACTAATTTTTTAAAAGTAATCTGCAACTTATTTTATCACAAAATTTGTATGAATTGTTTCCGTCTAAATAAAGTAGTTGTTATAATTTGATTTTATTGGTGACAAAGTTAAGACCATTCATACACTGGGTAAGGACGTGTTCTCCCGGGTTAAGAGCAACTAATGCACAAGTCTTTTTTTATAAACATTTAAAACCAAAAAAGTCTTAATGTAAACACCATTTCTCACTATTTTCAAAATTAGTATTATGAATGGAATATGCATGAATATGCATGCTTTTAAATAGCAACTAAGGTGCAAAACAATCATAGTTTAAAAAATATATATGTGGGTGATTCTACGATAAGAGGTAATTTGTACGGCAATCCGTTTAAAACAGATTTTTTATTCTATATGTTGCTATTTTTTGCAATGAATCGCATCATCTTAATATACTTTATTAAATAACATCACGATTGAATGCCTAATTTAAACACATTTTTCTGAAATTTCTTGCAAAGTCTAAAAAGTCCCCTCCCCTGGCATGTCCCCTTGCCGGTTTCAATTTAACTTTCAAACAATACATATATTTTTTCCGCCAGATGCTTAACTAAAGCATGTTTAATTGGAATTTAAGTAATTATACTTACGTATTATAAAATAAAAAATAAAATATTTTTGTTAATTTCAAATAATTTTTAAAATTAACTTTTGTCCCGCTTTTTTTGTGTCTCTCCCCTGTCAAATTTCGTTCCGCTGAAACAAATATAAATTCAAGGATGGCTATATTGGAAGTAGTGCTTAAGGACATCTATTGGCTTGAAGTTAGCAATACTAAACGCGCAAGCCATTTAAGCGTCGTCATTTTTAGTTGTTGCGACGCGACCGTGTTTTGTAGTGGTTTCGCACAGTGATCGTGTATCTCCCCTGGTAAGTCATAAAACTTATAATATTCATTTAATTCAATTGCATTTACTGATCTAATTAAACAATACGGTAATACTTAAAGTGAAATACACAATTAACCGAAAAACTAATTCAGTCAGTTAAAAAGTTTGAATTTACACGAAAATGTCTCTCCCCTGCCGTATTTCCCCTCGCACGATAACTGCTAGGGGAGCGAGCAACTGACCAGAAAAAGTTATAAAATATGTATAAAGTGACTTGCCCTTATATGAAAAAGTAAATAAACGGGACAAAAATCATAATTTAAATGGTTTTGATCAAACTCAAACTTTTCTTTTTGGCCGAATTCTCCATGTTTTTGAACCTCTTATCGTAGAATCACCCATGTATATCTTTGTTTAAATCAGATTCTTTTTATTTAAATCAGGTTTTTATGATTTTTTTTCGTGTGTTAATATACTATGTTTTCAAACTTTAATTAATTAATGTTATTCAAGTACGGGATATATTAGTTAGCACTAGTTCTAATATAAGTAATAAATAGTACTAATATATATTACAATATTAGTTAGTAATGGAGAATGGGATAGAATAGGATAGAAATTTTTCCTCATGACGTATTACTCTAAACATCAATCACAATACTAGATGGAGGCAGTGGCGTAGTTAGTGGGGGGCAGGGGGGGCGGTCCAACCCGGCTGTCACCCAATATTTATTTGAAAATAAATATTTATAATCTTACACCTTTTGGAAAAAGAATTCTGAAATAAAATTAAATTTCTAGCGTACGACGAAATAGACTTAATTTTCTTTTCTAAAAGAAGTTGAAATTTTATGCAGACTGGTGTGTTTAAATAAGATATTTGCAAAAGGGAACAAAAATCTTATCTATCCAACGAGTGGATAACAAAAACAAACTTTAAAAGAAAGAATTTTCTTCGACATACAGACACCACATTGATTTAAGCGGATTATGGGTTAAGTAAAAATTCTCCCCTCTGTTTTTTTTCTCAATGCATGGCAAAAGGTAAATGAGAAATGATATGGTCATTTGTTATAATAGCGTACAATTGTGAATGAAAAAATATAACGGATCGGTGTGTGTGTGTGTGGAGGGGGGGGGGGGTGACACCATGGTGGCTGGCGGTAACACAATTTACATCCGCTCTGGGTGTCACCTATCCTAGCTACGCCACTGAGATGGAGCAATGACAACCAAATCTTCAGTTGAAAAAAGTTGCTTTTCAGCATAAACTTAGATTTGTATAAAAAAATTGTTTATTAAAAAAATAAATTTGCTTACTATAATTTTAATATTTGAAGTATATTAATGACTTGTTTACCTGTAGCTGTAATAGTTCCCCTCTTTAGAAAACCTAATATTATACATTATCCATAATTTTAACTAAACTTAAAAGCAGTTTAATATAACAGAACATAATGGGAAGGAATGGGACCTGCTAGCAAAAGGAGGAATGAAATAAGTCGATTTCCTTCTTTTGATTAAGATAAATGTAAATTACTAATATTACGCATATAGTCTAGTAAAAATAATTAAATTTAAAAGGAAATAGTTGAAATATTGAACAGAAAATATTCAAAATTTTATAGATGTCAGTTTGCTATTTTAAACACAATTTAATCCAACACGCACTTTTCATTAACAAAGTAATTCATTTTCCAATTTTTATATAACTTAGCCAAAGAAATGAATAACATACTTTTAAGAAAAAACAATTTAAAACATGTATAGTTCAAATTAGTTATCTAATTATGTAAGCTAAAGGAAAACAAGAAATACAGCCGATTAACTTACTTAAATAAATAACTCGGATCTCAAGTTCTCCATTGCCCGAAATCAACAAACTGACGCCATTAGATTTGTTGGTTGGTTGGTGAATACTGAAACTTATGCTGCTACCCGTAAAGAAGGCGTTTGCCTCGAAAATCTGACACCATTACTTCGGCCGAAAGCAAATTTTCACGCTTTATATTATCTTACCTATAATCAGACATTTTCAAAGAAAATGTTTTGCTCAGTCAATATTTACGATGGTTTTACTAGAAACAAGAATGATATACAGTTGGCAAAAAAAGTATTTGTACACTTCATTTTTTTAAATTATAATGAAATTAAACAAAAGATTTAAGCAAAAAATACTGTAATACATTAATTTAATGCATTATAATATTATAGAAGCAAAAACAAAATTAAACGAATCGATTTTTTGCATTATAATAAACAAATATACAAAAATATAATGCAAAAAAAGTATTTGTACACTATATTAATGTAATATAATTAATGAAAATTTAGTAAAATGATACAAATTAATATTTTATGCGAATTCATTTAGCGTTTATGACTACTTCTAGATGGTGTGACATTGATTCCACCAACTATTTTGTATCGGTCTGGTTAATGTTATTCCACGACACAATAAAAGCTTCTTTAAAACTGTTTTTTACCAATACATATTTTTTTTCGGATTTTTGCATCCGATAGCATCTGCAAATTTTCTATTGGATTCAAATCTAGAGATTTTAGAAGAGTTACCAGTTGTCTTGGAGTATTGTCGTAAGCATGTGCTGATGATCACAGCTGTATGCTTTGGTCGTTATTCTGCAGAAAGTGAAAAGCTTCCTCTATGCATAATTTCTTGGCACAGTTTAATAATTTATGGCGCGACACATCAATGTATGTTAAACCTATCTTTCCATTGTCAATAAATTTTAAATGTCCTGCTCCAATAGAAGCTATGCACCCCAAAAATATAATATTCCCCCCAACATGCTTGATAGTTTGAAGTATACGTTTTGGATCTAGAACAGTTTTATTTTTACGCCGATTTTTTCAAATGCTTGATGGTAAGAAAATTCCGAATTTTCCCTCATCAGAAAAAATTACTGTTTTCCAAAAATCCAATGATTTACTTCTGTATGCGAAAGCGAATACTATGCGTTTTCGCCTATTTGTTTCGCTGATGAATGGATTTTTCCTTGAGGTTCTTCCTTTTAAATCTGCATTGAGAAGAATATTTTTTAGTGTTTGAGGTATTACTCTGATGCGAGAAGATGTCGCAAGGTCTCCAGCAAATTTTTGAACCGAACGCATAGGATTTTTTAAAGCTTTTTAAACAACACTCCTTTTTTCCCTCATTTTTAGTTTGCTAAGAAGTCCTGGTTTTCATTGAATTTCGATGCTTTTAATTTATTCATAGTTTCTCACTATACATCCAATAGTTGTAAATGGTAATTTAATAGCTTTTACAAATTCTTGTTGCGAATTTAAATTTTTATTATGCTCAATCATAGGATTTCATATATCTAGAGGTGCCTCTCTAGTATTAGGTTCTATACTCAATTATTTCAAGAGCAAATTAGATTAAATGTCAGACAAATATAATATGAACTCAAAAATTATTAACAGCTTCTGTAAAAGTAGTCCTTTGAATTATAAACACTATAAAACACAGTACATATCAGGATGGAGAAATGTACAAATACTTTTTTTGCAAGAAATTTTTAAACTTTTCCTATTAGAAAATTATTTTACATCTTTATCGAAATTTTCTGTTGTGTAATTTAAAACGCACGGTAAACAGTCTGTATTAAAATTATTTTTGACAAAATATCTGTTTTTATTTAGTTAAAAATTAAAAATTTTAGAGTGTACAAATACTTTTTTTGCCAACTGTATTAATTTTTTTATTAGGTGCTGTGTATATATAACATTATTCTTTTAGGGGGGAGGGAGGGTCTGACACATGATATCGTAAGATATCTCTAGGGGAAGGGGGTGATTATCCTTTTGATATTGATATCATTTTTGACCCAATTAGAATTATCTCTTTTTCTCTGTAACGTGGTATTTTGTTCAAAATAGTACATTATCTTTTTTTTTATTTTGTTAACTATTTTTGTTTGAATAAAGCGATATTTTATTAAATTATCTTCAATTGAATCAATAAAGTTTGCGAAAAATAAATTTAACCCGTTTTGTATGTTACTCAAAACAAAAGAATTTAATTCAAAAAAAATTTTTTTACACTTTGATAACGATATCATTACCGGGGCACGGAGTTTGATGGAAGTAACGTATGATATCTAAAGGGAGGGAAAGGGTCCAAAATTACCAAAAAGTAAATAACGTTATATTTGCAATTAGCTCCTTATTGGTCGAATGGAATTTTTGTAAATTAACCGCGTTTCTATAATTTACTTGAAATATGGTAAAGTGAGTGCAAAATCAGGGAATAGGGAATCATTATTTTACAGACATCTTTAACAGAGCAAGGTCGATCCATCCGATGGATCATACTGAGTCGGGTAGGAGGCATCGACTATTTCTTTTAAAAACATCAGTGGTAGTGTTTGCCATCAAAATTCCACTGATGACCACTGAAGTAACAGGAAAATATCATTCAAGATCTAGTCTGAATAATTTATCCAAGCCGGACTGAAGAGAGATCGGGGGAGGGGGATTGTCTAAGGTTTGAAGACATATGGATGAGACTGTGAATTAACTTTAACTGTCTAAATGGTTTTTAATGTTTAATTTTCCAGAATTTGGAGGGGAGAGATTGAGTTACCGAATGAGAGACCTTTCTTTTAACAAAAATAACAGTCTTGAAATATCAGTGTTGAATTAATGGGGTGCCCCAGAGGGACCCCCCCCAGTGCAATAAAATGTCCCCCCCCCGGAAAATAGAGTTCTTGTGTTTTCACTGGGAAAAAAGGTTTCATTCTCCCACCCTCCGGAGCCCCAGAAGTCCCTCTCGGAGAAAAGTGTCTGAATTCAATACTGAGCCATATGGGGAAAGAGCGTCGAGTGAGATAGGTTCTAAAATTTTGATTTGCGATTTTTAGAGTTTTTGAACTTTACCACCTTTTTAAGGATTAGATCAACAGAATTGTTAATTACGAAATTCCTGAGCTCATAGAGATTGGGGTCTGAGTTCGATAAAATTCTAACAACGTAAGCGAAAAAGATTTTTGAATTTTAGTTATTTATGAGGTTGGTAGAGGAAAGGGGACCGGTGTTTGCAGTTTTACTGGTGGTTTAAGCGTAAATCTAAGACAACTGACTGTTTGGTATTTTATTATTTTTTTCTGATAAGGATGTATTTTTTTCTAGTTTTATGATAATTTTTTCTAAATTTTGAACGTGGTGATTCGCGGGGGATGGGTCTTTATAGGCCCCAAAATTTCACCATCTGAGCACACACGATACGTTATACCATTTCATTTTTTTTAACAGACAACTTACTAGCCGACGATCTTCATTATTTGAGAGAGGCGACGTTCGATACATTAGAATTGTAGAGAACGTGGACATGCGTGTTACTAATGTGTCGCTGAATAAGGAAAAATAAAAAGGTAAAACGCATCGTGTTGCCCAGCTTGGAGTTTTTAAAAAAAAAGGCAGTACCATATTTCGGTGCTTCTCTTTATTTTACTTCATGAATAGACTCCACTTTGAAATTCCACCACGGAAATTTTTAACATTGTATTATTAGATTTTTTTTTTGAAAATTTTTTTAATTTCAAATAATTTTTAGCTGAAAATTTTCTTATTTGTCATACCTAAAAAAAATAATTATTAATGTCATAATTTTTAAACCCAAAATAAATTAATAAGACAAATATATAACAGTAAAGAAGAAGTTTATTAAGAACTAATGCAAGTTAAAAATGTAATAAAAATACATGCATAATAGTTACTTTCACTTAAAAATAGTTAAAATGTTACATACTTCTTTGTCCTGCACGTCCGGTATGAGGATCCAACTGAATGAAACACAAAGAGCAAACACAAAGGTGAACAAACCCTTTTAACACATAAGAATATCACTGGTATATACAGGGTGTCCCTAAACAAATGGTATATACGCTAGGGGGTGATAAAACACATCAAGACGAGTAATAGTAAATAGGAAACCAAGGGTCCCAAACGTTTTCCAAAGGAGATAGCCGCCATTAAAGTTTGGGGTCCAAAATTTCAAATACACATAAAAAACAGAAAAATTGATCGATTGATTTGCGGTTTTCACTAAAATTATTCTTTATGTTGATATTTTCTTGAAAATAAATTATAAAGATAAATTTCGAAAAATGCCGATAGAGCGCGCTTTACACTCTGAAGTAATAAAAAACTATTTTTTGCCGTGATTTTTTGCATATCATTAAATGGTTTCGTAAGCTTAGATTTAAACTTAAATTTTGAGCTCAAAATCTGAGTAGTTGGAAGCGGTTAAGTAGCAAAAAGTTTTACTGTATTCAGAGGGTTTTAATTTCAAATGATTATAAAAAACGGAAAATTGGTCGATTGATTTGCGTTTTTCACTAAAACTATTCTTTATGTCGGTATTTTATTGAAAATGAATTATAAAGATAAATTTCAAAAAATGCCGATAGAGGGCGCTTTAGACTTTGGTTTGACGAAATAATCCATCCTAATACTATTTTTTGCATCTCATTAAATGGTTTCGTAGGCTTAGATTTAAACTTAAATTTTGAGCTCAAAATCTGAATAGTTGGGAGTGGTTAAGTAGCACAAACTGAAGTGTGTTCAGAGGGTTTAAATTTCAAACGAAATGGAATACTATAAAAAAGAACAGAAAAATTAGTCGATTCGTTTGCGGTTTTTTCTAAAACTACTCTTTAAATCAGTGTTTTCTTGAAAATAAATTTTAAAGATAAATTTCACAAAATGCCGTTAGAGGGCGCCTTAGACACTGGAGTACCGTGCAACTATTTTTAACCGTTATTTTTTTAAAACTCATTAAATGCTTTCAAATGCTTAGATTTATATTTTGAGATCAAATTCTGAGTCGTTGCGAGTGTTTAAGTAGCGCAAAAGTGAACTGTGTTCGAGGGGGGGGGGGGCTAAAATTTCAACTCCTGAACACAGTTCAGTTTGCGCAAAATGTTGTTTAAATCTAAGATTTCGAAAACATTTAACAAGTTTTGGAAAGCATTTAATTAGATACAAAAAATGACGGTTAAAATTTGTTGTTGGTTACTATGAAGTTTAAGGCGCCCTCTAACGGAATTTTTTGAAATTTATCTTTAAAATTCATTTTCAATAAGATACTGACTTAAAGAATAGTTTTATTTTAAACCGCAAACAAATCGGCCAATTTTTCCGTTTTTTATTATCATTTGAAATTTGAACCCTCTAAACACAGTTCAGTTTGTGCTACTTAACCACTCCCAACTATTCAGATTTTGAGCTCAAAATTTAAGTTTAAGTCTAAGTTTACGAAAACATTTAAACAGATGAAAAAATAACGTAAAAAGTAGTTGTTCGTTACTCCAAAGTTTAAAGGCCCTCTATCAGCATTTTTTGAAATTTATCTTTATAATTTATTTTCAATAAAATACCGACGTAAAGAATAGTTTTAGTGAAAACCGCAAATCAATCGACCACTTTTTTCGTTTTTTATAATCATTTGAAATTTAAACCTTCTGAACACAGTTAAGTTTGTGCTACTTAACCGCTTCCAACTATTCAGATTATGAGCTCAAAATTTAAGTCTAAGCTTACGAAAACATTTAATGAGATGCAAAAAATAGTTTTTTATTACTTTAAAGTCTAAAGCGCCCTCTATCGGCATTTTTCGAAATTTATCTTTATAATTTATTTTCAAGAAAATACCAACATAAAGAATAATTTTAGTGAAAACCGCAAATGAATCGACCAATTTTCCGTTTTTTATGTGTATTTGAAATTTAGGACCCCAAACTTTAATGGCGGCTATTTCCTTTGGAAAACGTTTGAGACCCTTGGTTTCCTATTTACTATTACTCGTCTTGATGTGTTCTATCACCCCCTAGCATATATACCATTTGTTTAGGGACACCCTGTATATTCAATGGTACATAATATTACAATTACAATTGCATGACTATGAATAAGTAATTAATTAAACTAGTTTAAAATCTTAGAATTTCACTTCTATGAATTGTATAATTCTCCAATAAAAATTAAGGATGGATTTGACATCATTCAGTATGATAGATTAAAAGTTCCCACTAGAAAGACGACATCTATTCAGGCCGTCGAGAACCGTGACGGGCCCAGAATCAGTCACCCCCCCCCCTTACACAGACACGCAAGACACATAAAATGCATGTGAATCTTTAATAAAGCCTCGTCTACTTTGTAGACTACTTTAGTCATCTTTCATAAATTACATTATTTATTTTCCTGTAGTTAAAGATAATAATTATATATTCTAATAATTATCTATTCTTCTTTAATACTATTTAACAAAAGTAAATACATTCCTTTCTTTTTTTTTTTATTGTTACATTATGGTATCCATAAAAATTATAATAAACAATGTGTATTGCAGGAGTTGTGACCCTTTGAGATTTTTGGACTCCAAAACAAGTTAACGGCAGCACTCCCCCATCTCCTCAGACCTGCGCGCATTTACATAGCAACAACAAGAACATCGCTTGAGAGAATGCCGTACACCGAGGCGAGGATGCCATATTTTCCCTTACTGAAATATAATTAATTTCAGTATAAATATCGCCTTTTTACTGAAAAACAATCATTTTATGGTATAAATACCGTTTATAATTGAAATAGCATAGAAATTGGTCATTTTATGGTATAAATACTGTTTATAATCGAAATAGCACAGAAACTGGTTTTTTTAATGCCTAATATATCTTAGAAATACGGTACTCATACAGTAAAGAATGATAACAGTAGACGTACCGTAAAATTTAGGTACATCTATTGAAATGCTACGAAAATTTTTACAATGTCGTTTTCCTTATTGAAAAATAATTATTTTACGGTATAAATACCGAGTTTTTACGGAAAAATAATAATTTTACTTTGTAAATACCGTTTTTAATCGAAACAATACAAAAAACTGTTTTTTACACTTAATATACCTTAGAAATACGGTATTCATACCGTAAAGAGTGAAAATGGTAGAAGTACCGTGAAATTTACGGTACATCTACTGGAATTTTACAAAAATTTTTTACAGTGTATGTGGCTGACATAACAGATCCTTGCTTAATCGGGCTAGATATTCTGAAGAAGTTTGGCTTCAAGCTTGATTTCAAAAATAACAAAATGCTCTCAAAATTTGAAGAAATAAGTCTTTTTGGATTGAATAACGAAATTGAATGTAAACAAACAGTAATAGCCAAAGAAGATATCAATCTATATCCAAGAACAGAATTTTTAGTTCCAGCTGAAATTAAAAATGAAACTAATTACCGATTTGGCCATATAGATTATCCAGAAAACAATAGTACACAAGCAAGAGTATTGGTGGCTTCTTCTGTGGTAGACCTCTCGAAAAAGACCATTCCAGTCAGAATTGCTAACATCAGTGATAAGACGAGGACTATCAAGAAAGGAGAGGTGATAGCGTCATGTGCTCCTGTGACGTGCATAACTCAAAATTCCAGTCACTCTGAGAAATCTTCAGATAATTTAGTCAAGGATTTGTTACAAAATACAGACTTAAATCCAAAACAGATGGAAGCTGCGGAAAATTTAATTAGAGAATTCCAAAGTTTATTTTCCCAAACATCTGAAGACTTTGGACGAACTAAAATGGCACAACACCGAATTGACACGGGAGATCATTCTCCTATTAAACAGCACCCTAGACGATTACATTTTGCCAAGCAAGAAGAGGTGCAGAATTTAATTAAAGATATGAAAGAAAATGACGTCATCGAACCATCAACAAGTCCATGGGAGTCTCCCATTGTATTAGTAAGAAAGAAGGATGGTTCTACAAGATTTTGTGTAGACTACCGCCGACTGAATGACGTCACCAAAAAGGATAGTTACCCTCTGCCAAGGTTTGAAGACACTCTCGATACACTTGCGGGCAACACTTGGTTCTCGACATTAGACCTGAAGAGTGGTTACTGGCAGGTAGAGATCCATCCCGACGACCGCGAGAAGACTGCCTTTACAACGGGACAAGGATTATGGCAGTTTAAGGTAATGCCTTTTGGTCTGTGTAACGCACCTGAAACTTTCGAACGGCTTATGGAAACGGTTCTCCGGGGGCTGTCATATGAAGAATGTCTTGTTTATTTAAATGATATCATAATCATAGGAAAATCTTTTGATGAACATCTGAACAACCTCAGGCGGGTGTTACAAAAATTAAAGGAAGCTAATTTGAAGTTAAGCCCTTCGAAGTGCAGCTTATTTCGCAATGAAGTCGCATACCTTGGACACATCATTTCGGCGGAAGGAGTTAGAACTGATCCGGAGAAGTATCGGCTGTGAAAAATTGGAGTCATCCAGCAGATGTTCACCAGCTTCGGAGTTTTCTAGGATTATGCACCTATTACAGAAAATTCGTCAAAGGCTTCTCGATGATTGCAAGACCACTTCATAAATTAATAGAAGCCAATCAAAAATTTATGTGGACACAGGAATGCGACGCTGCTTTCGAAAAGCTTAAGGAGGCATTAACATCCACTCCAATCCTGTCATATCCTCAAATCGATAAACAGTTTATACTTGATACGGATGCAAGTAACGAAAGCATTGGCGCTGTACTTTCCCAGGAAATCGACGGCC
This sequence comes from Maratus speculifer, assembly GCA_964019185.1. Classification (NCBI taxonomy): domain Eukaryota; kingdom Metazoa; phylum Arthropoda; class Arachnida; order Araneae; family Salticidae; genus Maratus; species Maratus speculifer. The sequence continues at coordinate 350,036,435 of OZ025290.1, read as the reverse complement.
AGAAGCGTGTTATCGCCTATTTCAGCAAGTGCTTGTCAAAGTCAGAGCGAAACTACTGCGTCACAAGAAAAGAGCTTCTTGCTGTAGTGAAAGCCATAGACCATTTTCATCACTATCTTTACGATTGAAAATTCCTGATCCGAACTGATCATGCTTCTCTAACTTGGCTATTGAATTTTAAGAACCCTGAAGGCCAGATAGCCAGGTGGATACAAAAGCTTCAAGAGTACGATATGGAGATACGCCATCGAAAAGGCTCATCACATGGAAATGGAGATGCTCTCTCAAGAAGACCCTGCTCAGAGAATTGTAGATACTGCGACCGGGTTGAGAAGAAATTTAATGTCAAAGGTCTAATATTAAGACAAGTTACAACTGGGTCTACATCATCTCAAGATCCGTGGAGCGACGAGAGCCTGCGTAAAGATCAACTTGCTGATCTGAAATTAAGCCAATTCTAGAGCTGAAAGAGGAGTCCAACAGGAAGCCCAGCTGACAAGACATGGCCCATTACCATCCTACGACTAAACGTTATTGGGCTCTCTGGGATTCCCTACATTTGAAGAATGGTATCTTGTACCGAAAATGGGAGTCTGACGATGGAAAGACATGTAGATGGCAACTACTACTCCCTAAGTCGAGAATTTCTATGGTCCTTCAAGAACTGCATGGTAGTCCCACAGGAGGTCATTTTGGTGTAATGAAGACCCTGCAAAAGGTTCGAGAGCGTTTTTACTGGAATAATGTTCGCAGCGACGTGGAGAAGTGGTGTCGAACTTGTGACACCTGTGTAGCACGTAAAGGTCCAAAGAGGCGCACCCGTGGACGATTGCAACGTTATAATGTAGGAGCTCCTTTCGAACGAATTGCTCTAGACATCCTGGGTCCTCTTCCTAGAACATCTGATGGCAACAAGTACATCCTCGTTGTCATAGATTACTTCACCAAGTGGCCTGAAGCCTACGCCATTCCTAATCAAGAGGCGGTAACCGTAGCAGACATACTGGTTCAACACTGGGTTCCTCTTCAAATCCATTCTGATCAAGGAAGAAACTTTGATTCGGCTGTGTTTAAAGAAAAGTGTGGACTACTCGGCGTGGACAAAACTCGAACAAAACCTCTACATCCTCAATCGGACGGCATGGTGGAGCGGTTCAATCGTACCATCTTAAATAGCTTCTCCCTCCTTGTGTCTAAAGATCAACAGGACTGGGACAAGAAATTGCCTCTTTTCCTGCTTGCCGACAGGAGTGCCACTCATGAGGCCACTGGTTATTCCCCTTCTCAAATGCTCTTTGGTCGTGATCTTCGTCTACCTGCGGATCTTTTGTTTGGCCGTCCTCCTGATGCTCCTTTATCGCCCGAGGAGTACATGGATGAACTCCAGGCACGGATTGAGGAGATTCATCGTCTAGCGAGGAACCGAATCGGGCTGGCATCGTAAAAGATGAAGACACGGTACGACACAAAGGCAACTGGACATGAGTTCAACGAAGGTGACAAAGTTTGGTTGTGGAATCCCATACGTCGCAAGGGACTGTCGCCAAAATTACAAAGAAACTGGGACGGTCCTTACACACTCGTCAACAGGCTGAATGACGTCGTCGTACGCATACGAAAATCGCCACACACCAAGCCCAAGGTCGTACATTATAATCGGCTAGCCCCTTATTTTGGCCAAAGTGATTAGAAATTCAAAACTGGAATTTCAGACCATGGTCATGAAAGTTACTTTTGTAAATATGTAAATAGTAATTAGTTCTTATTTATGTAAATCTTATTATTATTATTATTTATTTATTTATTTGTTTATTTATTTTAAGTGTTTTCCTCTAACTCAAGGATTGCACTGCCCGGGACGTGCAGTCTTTGAGGAGGGGGTAGTGTTACGAATTTTGTAAATAGGTAGTGTTTGTACTGTAAAATAATGGAAATAATCTTATTTAGCTCCATTCCTTTACTAATATTAGTTTTTGTTACATTGTCTCTGTTATCAAGCAAACTTGTCTATTATTTTCAGTGTATGTCTATGGCAGCTTGGCGAAATAATAGAGATATCGCCAAGTTGGCGTCACTTTTGACGACTAATTTTGGTCGCCAAATTTGGCGATATATCGCCAAATTGGCGACAAACTTGGCGATTGTTGGCGATTGTTGGCGATAATAACCCTTCCCTCTCAATGGTAACCCCCCTTAGATATACTGATACATTGTTTGTTGTTCCGTGGATTTTTCAAGATGGTTCTAGAAATTTCCCGCACATGCTGCGAGCCTATATAAGAAGAGAAGCGATGCGAGCTGTTGTTATTATTTACCAGTCAGTCACTGAGTGAACAAGGCGTAAGCAAGTTTGCTTAAGTTTCATCTATGTTGTTTTGAATGTTATTAAGTGTTGAGACGTTGTATAAAGAGTCTCTGGGGTCTAAAGCTGTAATTGTACGATAGATTTGAGCAGTTATTTTTCAATATCTAGTAATATTTGTGAGTTTCGAAGACTCTGTTTTCTGAAGTCTGTAAATAAATTATTTTCTACTTTTCTAAGAGCAAGAGTTTGAAGTTGTCTAACCATAAGATCAAAAGAACCCAATATACGCTACAATATAATAGATGTAGACTCTACAGATTGTTCGAATGCATTTTATAAAAAAATACAATAATTTTTACACATTAAATTGAAAATATTTATTTTTTTTCTACTTTTAAACAATTTTGGAAAAGTGTTTATGATGTAGATTTGTCTATCTGCCAGTGATTTGTATGTTGCAAATAGTACCTAGTTTGCCATGTTTTCAATCTACATTTTGATTCTTTTTATAGAATAGTGTCTACTGAAAATTAAATACGTATCATATAGCCGGTTGTTTATAGAAACACTGAAAATAAAACCGTAACATAATTATCGATGGCGTAAAATCATCGGAATGCATTTCCATGATGTTACACCATTTGAAACATAGGGCAATCGTTGCATACTTATTAAGTTCACAGAAATATGCTTTCTCGAGAAACAAAGTGCAAAGTGTATATCTTTTATTTAGAAATTTACACAAAAATAATGTGAGTTCTATGGAAATAGTACTCATTTAATAATGATACATTACTTCAGATGTAATGAAATTGTTTTACATTAATGAAGCACACTACAAGTTACATACAGTAAAATTTTATATGCATAATATTTATTTTTAATTTTTAGAAACATGCAAAAGAATCGAGTTATAGTCTTTGAGAATTAATTGATAAAATAGCATTTTCAAGTGTGGCATGCTTTTTTAAGTTAACTAAATTTTTACGAGTTTAATAATAGGTTGGATCGTGGAGACATCAGATGTGTAGTAGCTACCATTACATTTAACAGTAGAGTGATTGAGTGTGACACATGACTCATCATTCAAAACGAATATTCGATCAGAAAATTTTATGAATAAGTCACGGCACTTCATTTTTGTGGAAACCATTTGTTTTCCTGTTCATTTGGGTTTGACTGTTTCCATGCAATACTTGGTATTTGTTTTGTGTAAATAGCTGGGTGAAGCACTGAATTTGGCAGCGGTGTGAAGCACTGAATTAGATTAATTGTAAATGAGTTGTTCTTATCATTTTTTACCTTAGTTTTCGCTTCAATTGCTGTAACCTTGACTTGGTGAGTTTTAGGGTCTTCCGACTTGATCTTAATTGTTTTTGGTCAAATCCTTTCTCAAAACGTTGTACAGTATTATGTATCATTTGTTTGGGGGATATTTTAGGCGAATGATTCACGGTGATCTTTTTCCCATAATACATATCGACTTTGTAAAACTTGCACACATGCAGAAACTCCTGTTTTTTGTATTTCTCGTATTCCCCTTCTTACTCTAGTATTCTTGTCGTCACTTCTCTTTTCAGGTTATCTTCTTTTTTGCGTAAGCAAAAACTCCGTTATTCTAAAAAAAAAAAAAAAAAACACGGATTACTTAATGAACTCTCGACTAGAGATGGGAAATATGGTTATTTTTGGTTAACAGGTAACATCATTCCACAGTAGCGCTGGTAACAGGTTCCAACATCCTGTTATTTTTGTAACAGGATACAATAAACAATTTATAAACAATTGCTAAATATGCTCCCAAACGGGCAACACATGGGATATGGGCCCCCGTGGAGGGAGGGGGGGTCTTTCTAAGGGAACCCAACCCGTATTTACGCAAGGAAATCCAAAGTTCGAAGAAAACCACGGAAAACTCCGAATGATTGGGCTGACGACCGCGATTGGGTTTTGTTCTAATCCAGCGCCTGCCGTCTACCAGTTTTGAGGGCAGAATCTCTCAGCCACTGGTGGGGCAACAACATTTAAGAAAATATCTATAGGCACATATATTTTTGAATATAAAATAATGTATCCAATAGGAAATACGAAAAGCAGGAAAATTAGAAAGTACAAGAAAACATATTAAGAAAACTTTCTTTAACATACAGAGGAAAACGAATTTTTCAAAAATCCATTTTCCGTATACCGCGTTTTCTCAATCAGCACTGTTGATGTTTTAAAATCTGAGATGAAATGCATTACTGAATTTTCGTACAGCAAGTCAATGCGTGCTGCCACTACTAGAGCGGCTGCAAAACATAAAACAAATATTAACTGACAGGACAAAGAAACTTGTGAGATAGGACAGATGATAGAGAATGAAATTTTTTTCAGACTCAGTTTTTTTTACTAGTTTCTTAATAGCAGATATGTATAGTATGCAAGATCGATTGTACGCTATTATGAAAGCAAAAGAGGGTGCTACAAAAAATTAACTACCATTTACTTTATATTAATAAGGTAATATTGTTGCGCAAAATAAAATATTCTAATACTTTGAACTCATCTAAATTTTATCCTACTATTTTTATGTCTTTCAGAAAGCTGTAAACCTAATATATTGTACTGTATTTTATATTTTGTAAATATTAAAATCTTATCTAAACATTCCAGATTCAATTTATAAGAAATTTAATTGCATTTACTTAGTATAAAAATGATTAAATTGAAAATAATTTGTTCCGTACCTAATAAAAAGCGCTGTATTAGAGCGCCATCTGTGAAAAAGAAGAACCGTGTGGGTTCGAGATTATAGAACAGAGTTGGGTTTTGGTTTGGTAAAAAGTGGCGATATGATTTCGCATTTATAAGTTTTGAGTTATGTCGTGAAATAAATAATATTTTGTGTGTGACAGTCCACTAAATGAGTGAGTGTTGTGATTTCTTCAAGCTAACGTCGACATGTGGTCCAGTAGCAGCCGGAATATTTTCGCAATTTCGAAACCAATTGCCGTGGATGAAAATGCGTTTTCGTTTTTTCTTACCTGGAATAAACTACAGATCGTTTGAATGGAACACCTGCAACATTGAAAGAAATTAAGTAAGAGCTTGAGTTTTATTGGTTCATTTACCCCATAATATAGTAGCTTTTTATTTGTGTTATGTATTTTATTGTTTTATTTTGAGTTAAAGTGTTAATTGTTTGGGTTTTATAAAATTGTTCTTAAAATGTTTAAAGACGCGCGTAAATCAGATTTGCTGATTGCTGCCGCGGAATTAGGAGAAAAAGTAAGCGATAAAGCTACGAAAGCAGAGTTAATTAATATTATAAAAAATACGGAGAAATTTAAAAGTGACTCTGAATTCGTAAGTAATTTAATAGACGGTATAATTGAGGAACGTAAAGAAGAATTTGAGCGGCTCGAGAAAAGTAAACAATTAGAATTGCAATTAGAGCAAATTAAATTGGAAAGAGCTAAAGCCGAATTAGAATTATCTCGTATGCAAACAAATTCTAAAACTAATGACAGCGATTCAGAAAGTAAAATTGATTCTCTGGACTCTTTAATAAAAAGCATAAAAACTCTAACAATTAGAATTCCGAGTCGCCCAGAAGGTTGGGGTCTTTTTTTTGCTTCTTTGGAAAGATCATTTATAACAAAAAATGTACCCGATAAATTTAAAGCTGAGATTCTTTTGAATTTATTAGGGGAGAAAGCTTCAAATGTAATTTCTTACATAAGCGATAATGAGTTGGGTGATTATGATAAAGTAAAGAGAATTGTTCTTAGAGAATTTGAACCAACACCCCAATGTTGTCTTGAGCAATTCAGAAAAACTGTTAGGCAGTCGAATGAAACACATATGCAATTTGCATCACGTTTAATAACTAGCTTTGATTATTATTTAAAATTTAGAGAAGTGTCCGATTTTGAGAAACTGAAACAATTAATTGTATCAGACAAATTATTTCAATGTTTAGATAAAGATACAGCAGCTCATATTAGTGTTAAACAATCGGATTCATGGTTCGATCCCGTGACGTTAGCGAAGGAAGCAGATTTGTTTTTTGTGTCACGCGGTAAATCATTAACTGAGAATAATAATCAAAAATCTATGAGAAATGTGTCTAAAGTATTTTTATCTGATTGTAAGAGTATAAAATGTATGCTTTGTTTTGAAAGCCACCCGATACATAAATGTAGGCGATATATGGCATTATCTGTTTCTGAAAGGATAGAGGTAATTAAGAAAAACAATTGTTGCTTTAATTGCTTAGGCAAACATTTAGTTAATAATTGTAAATCAAAATTTTCGTGCTCATTATGTAAGCGAGAAGGTAAAACCAAGAGACATCATTTTTCATTGCATTTTCCGAGAAATGAGATATTGCGCAATGCGAATGTGAATGGTGAAAATGGGGGGGAAGCGCCTTTCCCCACCGTAAGAGTAAGTGAATCAAATCTCTCGGCAGATTCGCCAATATTTGAACCTAATCAAAACAATAGAAATAATAATTCCGTACTTTCTACGCGAGTAATAAATCAAACAAAAACTGTTTTGTTAAGTACAGTAAATTGTTTATTGAAAGATGAGGCGGGAAATTACTATAGAGTACGTGCGGTTTTGGATCAAGGGGCAATGAATAATTTTATGACGGTAGATTTTGCAAATAGCCTCAAATTAAAAAAGGAGAGAACTAATTTGGCAGTTTGTGGTATCGGTGATACATTCACAAAAATTAAATCTGTTGTTACCGCGACAATTTCAAATTTAGAAAGAAATTTTGAAAGAGAGTTGGATTTTTTGATTGTATCTAAAATTACGGATTTCATGCCATCAAAAATGTATAAGATTAATGTGCCAGAGTTAAAATATGTAAAACTAGCGGATGAAGACTTTAACAAACCAGGTCGCATAGATTTACTTTTAAGGGCTGAGATATTTTATGAACTGTTACGGCCAGGTCAAATTTGTCCGGTTAATAGTAATTTGATTTTTCAAAATACAGTTTTTGGTTATGTAGCAAGCGGAAGTGTTCCCATTCCAAGTCAGGGGAGGGTACACTGTGGTTTCATTCAGGACAATGCTCTTTTAAACGAAACCATAGAGAAATTTTGGAAACTAGAAGATGTTGAGATTGAGGTACCCAAAAATAAAGAAGCAATAATTTGCGAAGAACACTTTGAGAAAAACGTTAAAAGAGATAGTACAGGGAGATATATTGTTAAAATGCCGTTGAAAGAGGATCCGCTTTGCTTAGGAAAATCCAGAGATATTGCCCTTAAAAAGTTAAATTCGCTGTGGAATCGATTCTTAAAAGAACCTGAATATTTAACATTGTATAGAGAATTTTTACGCGAATATGAAAGGTTGGGTCACATGACAGAGATTTCGGAAAGGGGGGAAGAAGTAGGAACGTATTATATACCGCATTTAGGAGTCTATCGCCCTGATAAGAGTACAACGAAACTTCGTGTAGTTTTTAACGCGTCTTCGAAAACAACCTTAGGCAACTCTCTTAATTCCTTACAGTATAACGGTGGGGTTATTCAGGAAGACCTTTTTAAAATAATGACAAGATTTCGTAAACATATTTATGCATTCGTAGCGGACATTAAACAAATGTATAGAATGATTTTAATTGATCCGAGTCAAACTAAACTTCAGAGAATTCTTTGGAAGGAGGGGGTGAATGAACCAGTTAAGACTTATGAGCTGAAAACTCTTACATATGGAACAGTGAGCGCCCCATATTTAGCTACTAGAGTTTTGCTTCAACTATCGATAGACGAGCAAAACAACTTTCCCTTAGCATCCCCAGTTTTAGAAAGAGATTTTTACATGGATGATGTGTTGAGCGGCGCAGCTACTTTAACCGAAGCTAAAGAGCTGCAGTCAGAGTTAGTAGAGGCTCTCAAGAGTGCTGGAATGCATCTGCACAAGTGGCATAGTAATAATTTAGAGTTAAAAACAGAACCTGACAGTGATTATAATTTTAGAGAAGAGACAAAAACGCTTGGTGTGATGTGGAATCCTAGTAGTGACAGCTTTACCTTTCAAATACAAGTAGAAAGTGTAGTTTCGCCAACGAAAAGAAACGTACTTTCAACAATCGCAAGAATTTTCGATCCACTCGGCCTCTTAGGGCCTGTTGTTACTAAAGCTAAAATTCTCATGCAAAACCTGTGGTGTTTGAATCTAAATTGGAGTGATACACTTCCTGAAAGAGAAGCACAAGAATGGCAAAGCTTTATCGAGTCCCTGCCAGTGGTGAACAATGTGAGTGTTAAGAGGTGCATTCTAATTGAGAAACCTGTTAAGATCGAGCTTCATGGTTTTTCTGATGCATCCGAATCTGCTTATGGATGTGTTATTTATTGCAAATCAACGTCAAGTGATGGAGCCTTTCAAGTAGATTTGGTTTGCAGCAAATCCCGAATAGCACCCCTTAAGTGTCTTACTATTCCCAGATTGGAGCTTTCTGCAGCCGTTCTCTTAGCAAAACTGATATCCAAAGTGAAAAGTGCCTTACAACTAGAGACTGCTGACATTTATTTATGGAGCGATTCGATGATCGTACTTTCCTGGTTACGAAAAGAACCATATCTTATGAAAACTTTCGTTGCCAACCGTGTAGCGGCAATACAGGACTTGACAAAAGTTCAACAGTGGCGTCATGTGTCTTCTGAGAACAATCCAGCAGATCTCATTTCGAGAGGAATGGATCCTGAGAAACTGGTTAAAAATGAACTGTGGTTCAAAGATCCGAAGTTTTTGACTCAACGGGATTATCCTAATCGTAAAATTCCTACGTCCATCATTAGAGACGAATTTTCACAAGAACTAAAAAATTTAGATCAAGACTTATCTGTTTTTTGTGTAGCTTCCAATCCTTTTATTGAAGTGTTATTTAATATTACTAATTTTTATACTAAACTATTGCATGTTCTAAGTTATCTTTTCAGGTTTATTCACAATTTGAAGAATCCAACAGAAAAGAGGTTGGGTCCTTTGACAACTCAAGAAATATTAAAAAGTGAGATATTTATTATTAAAGAGGTCCAAAACAACGAGTTTTCAGAGGAAATTAAGTGCTTAATGCACCAAAAGAATGTTCCAGATAAAAGTAAGATAAAATGTTTAAATCCTTTTTTAGATAGGGATGGAATAATAAGGGTAAATGGTAGAATAAAAAATTCTGATTTAAGTTTCAACAGTAAGTTTCCAATTATTCTACCTAAGAGTCATAAATTAACTAAGTTAATTTTAGAGGCATATCACAAGAGATATTTTCATTTAGGCCCTACTGCCCTATTACATTACGCAAGACAAAAGTTTTGGCCCGTTCAGGGTAAAGCAGCATGCAGAAAAGTCGTGCATGATTGCATTAAATGTTTTAGGTGTAAACCTGTAGGTGTTGAACAGTTAATGTGTGATTTACCAAAAGAGAGGGTAACTCCTGATTTTCCATTTAATTGTTCAGGGGTGGATTTTTGTGGGCCATTCCTTATTAAGTATAGAAATCAAAGAAAAGGAATTTTCCACAAAATATATGTGTGCATATTTGTATGCTTAGTCACAAAAGCCATTCATCTTGAAATTGTAACTGATTTAACATCAGAGGCCTTTGTGGCATGTTTAAAGAGATTTGTGGCTCGCAGAGGTTTGTGTTCGAAATTATATTCGGACAATGCGACAAATTTTATAGGAGCTAATAAAGAGCATTCTAAATTACATAACTTAGTTTTAAATCCAGATGAGAGACTTTCAAATTATTTGTCAACTGAGGGAATTGACTGGAATTTCCTTCCTCCAAGAGCACCTAATTTTGGTGGCCTCTGGGAAAGTGGTGTAAAGTCATTTAAATATCATTTTAAAAGAGTTTTAGGTAATTCTAGGTTGACATATGAAGAATTCTTGACGGTTATTACTCAAATAGAAGGAATTTTAAATTCCAGACCACTTGTACCTCTGTCATCAGATACTGATGTGTATGATGTGTTAACCCCTGCCCATTTCCTAATTGGCAGACCCTTAAATGCCATTGTTGAGCCAAATTTAACAGAGATTAAAGACAATCGGTTGTCTAACTGGAAAAAACTAACAAAAATAATTCAAATTTTTTGGAAGAAATGGCATATTCAGTATCTTAACAATTTGCAACAGAGGTCCAAGTGGATGGTAGAAAAAGATAATGTAAAAGTTAATGAGTTAGTGCTTCTTAAAGATGAAAATCTACCCCCTCAAAAATGGGCATTGGGTAGAATAATAGATGTTTATTTTGGTGAAGATAAACGGGTCAGAGTTGTTAAAATAAAAACTCAATCTGGAGTTTATAAAAGACCAATATCAAAAATTTGTATTTTGCCTCTTAATCTGTAATCTTGTATATATTTTCTGTGTGTTTTTCTTGTAATTATATACTTTCTGTGTTTTAATATTATCAATATATAGTTACTATTTTATATTTGCATTTGTAAAGACTGTATAATTTAATGGTTGAATGTAACCATTGCAACGTGGGGCGGAATGTTCCGTACCTAATAAGAAGCGCTGTATTAGAGCGCCATCTGTGAAAAAGAAGAACCGTGTGGGTTCGAGATTATAGAACAGAGTTGGGTTTTGGTTTGGTAAAAAGTAGCGATATGATTTCGCATTTATAAGTTTTGAGTTATGTCGTGAAATAAATAATATTTTGTGTGTGACAGTCCACTAAATGAGTGAGTGTTGTGATTTCTTCAAGCTAACGTCGACATAATTTTTTAATAATTTTTCTCAATTATTTTAATATTTGGAATATGAGTTGTATTAAAATGGTTCCAAAGTTCACTAGCTCATACTTTTTTATATGGATCCATACATAAATAAAAAATAAGACTTATTTCCACAAAATTTTCACCCTCCCCCCCCCCCCTAAAAAAAGTGACATTTTTGGGGTGCCGACAGAAGTGAAAACTTGGACAATTACGTTTTTATTTTTTGAATTGTCAGGACATATTTTTTTGTAATCGTCAGGAAACATTTTATTGTGCAGGAAATACTTTTAAATAATGTGTTTTTTTTTATTAATTATTATAAAGTACTACTACAAAAATTGCATTACAATTTTCATTTAATGCGCAATTTTGCATGAAAAATAATGCATATTGTTTTACATAAAAAAATTGCAATAAAAAAGACTGAATAATATTTATATGGCGCAGATGTCATACACACATCACGTTGGAACATTTTTTTTCTGATACCGATTTGGCAAAAAACCTCGAAGAAGTTTAAGAAATTTAAATTTCAACCCATTATGGGTCCGTAACGTGACCCAGAATAACGGGAGAAAATTTTTTATGCTAGATTTGTAATGTATGAAGCATAAGCTTTCGATAGACATATTACATCAAAAAATGAGAAACGCCCCCCCCCCCCCCAGAAGAGCCCTTTAGAAATCAAATCCACAAATCTCAAATTCAGTCTTTCTGATATTTAATAAAAAAGAGACGAAATCATTTTTTATTTATCCTCTTTCTTCAACAACCGCGAATAAAAACCAAACAGGAAACGAAACTTTAAATCAAAAGTCGTTAACGATAACAACATTATCCTCAGACAAAACGTTTGAAAATAAACAACAGTTACGAAGCGATAAAATGTTCTTTTGTAATGTAAAAAACTACATTTTTTCAAAAACGGGTGGAAAATCTAACAGAAAAGAACTACATAACTGAACTGAATTGAAAAACTGGTGAAAAATCTAACAGTTATTGAATTAGCGAATATTAAAGAGTTATTTCTTCTGTGGTTGCATAGGCGTAACCAGCGTTTTGAACGGGTGGGTGCCCAGAATTTTTAACCTGAACTTGCTGGATACAAACAATATCTTATTTTATGTAGTAAAACCTTCTAAAACGGAAGCCTATAAAACAGTTTTAAATTTCGTTTTAGACAGTTTTTTTTATCTTAGATTATATAATTGTGAGATTTTTTAAATAAGGGTTTTTAAGGGTGTTTTAATAAGGGGGGGGACGCAATTTTTTTAAATAATTGTGAATGGGTCTGCGCAAGCAAGGGGGGGCTGTCCGGGCTGTACTTGCTGGATACAAACAATATCTTATTTTATATAGTAAAACCTTCTAAAACGAAAGCTTTTAAAACAGTTTTAAATTCCGTTTTAGACAGGGGGGACGCAAATTTTTTAAATAATTGTGAATGGGTCTGCGCAAGCAGGAAGGGGGGGGGGCGCTATCGAACACCCAGCCCGGACATTCAACATTGTTCGGCAAACGTCTCAAAAGAAATGATTAAGGACGTTTTTAATGAATATTATTATTATTTTAGAGGTACAAAAAATGAAATTTTGGTTAAAACAAGTGAAGGAAGATGCTGTCATTAAGAACCATGTGTTATTTATTTAACAGGGACTTTTCAGTAACATATTAATGCAATATTAGGTTCTAGCGTAGTAACACTGTTATTTATCCTAATACGATAAATAATGCCCATCCCTACTCTCGACTAACAATCATACTGTTATTTACGATAACGCAAACGCAACACTTTACGCGCAGATTTCGCCTGATTCGTATTCCTTTGTTATTTTGCATAACTGTAAGCTTTGTGCTGATTTCCAGGAATGAGTCCTTAAATTCTACAAATCATACATAAGAATACAGATTTTAGGAACAAATGAATTCTGAATTATAACAGATTATGGGTGTGAATTATCAAAGGGTTGATTTATAAATGTCTCGAAGATATTCCTTCAGAACTGTATTTAGTATACTAAAAATGTTTCTAGAGATTAAAATTATACAGAGCTATGCAACGAATTGTGTTGAATACATTGTAATTTATGGATGATAATTGCTCAACCTGGCTTTATCTATCTAAACTATTTTTTCGTTTAATATGTCGTGAGTATGGAAATCTACAGATAGAGTAGTCAAGAGCAGTCACATCCATGCAATTACATCCATTGATAGAAATTGATAAATAACCGAGAGAAGGCAGCTTAAACAACCATCTCATCAAGCTCACGGCTGAAATTCCAGAATTAGTTCAAACATGAGTCGCATATTAAAATGAAATCGGTCTTCCCAGTCTTATCTTTGTAAAAACTGTTTGAGAAATCTATGGACTTAATTTAAAAATTTCATTCGTAAGTTTAACATTATGTTTTCCTGCACCAAAAATCATAAAAACGTGGAGGATTCAGAGCAGAAAACATAATAGTAAGCCTATCAGTGAACCGCTAAAATCAAGTTTTCAGGTTTTAATTGCTTTTATGCATATACTTGCATACCAAAAATAATTAAAACAACAAAATATGCTTCAAATAACAAATATGTTTAGCTATAATATATTTTATTTTAAAAACACAAAATCCCCCTTTGGAAAACTTTATAATTCATAAATTTCACACCTTGGTAAACAATTTATATTATTGGTAATATTTATTAACATTTTATAACATTACATTCAATACAAATTAAAGGTAAAGAATGAAAAAGGTATTTTGATCACACTTACATTTAAAAACAGCTGCTTTTTTACTTAATTAGTTAGCATAATTTTCACTGAGTTTAATTAAAATTTTATGCAGTGAAAAGTGAATAAATAAATGGATAAATATATGAAATAAAGAAATCAAATAATATTTTTTTTTTATTTTGATCAAAACAGACTTATTAAAAAGGTACGTATTTATTCTTTTAATAGACTACGAATGTTTTTAAATAAGAATCTCAGACTTTTTGGGGTATTATTTTTTTAATGCCACCAACGTCCTTTTTTCATCAGCTGCTTTAATTAGATATAATCAAGACTAGAAAACAACAAATGAAAAAAGAATACCCTTTCTTCAAAACATAATTTATATGTAATTGACGTAGAAAATATTTTGCAACTTTAAAATCTAACGCTAGTTTTCCACTCCAGATAACAAAAATGATCTTCCCTTTTTATAGAGGAATTTTAATCTGGCTTTATCTCTTTCATTTTTATGTTTGTTTACATGCTGAGGAATTACAAACTGCATACTTAATGCATTTTTATGTCTTTACATTATTTTTTACTGATAATTACTATTTTTACATGCAGGTAAACTGCATGTTTAATATTTCGGTATAGGAAGATTATGCAACCAAATTTCTTTAAAAAGAGGGCAGACAGAAAAAGACTGAAGATCAATGCATTAAGCATGTATTATGAAACAATTTCCAATGCTACCAAAATAGTGCACTGATAACTCATTTTCATCACTTTCCAACAAACATGAAAAGTGCTTATGATTTCGGTTTGTCTCACTGTCATTCTGTTTGCACGTGCCCTCATTCGCATAAATATTCTGCAATTGTCATGAAAATCATACATGTTATTTGGCATTACTATGGAATGTTTAGTATTGAAACTTTATGTAATATTTAGACTTTATGTTTAATATATGCTAAAAATAATTCCATTACATTACGATCTTCGGGAAAAGTTGTTCGCAGTGTATTTAAACAATAATACACATAAGATCATTAAATTATACCACTGACATATAATAAATAACTCTTGTCGTAGAATACAGCGACAGAGAAAATAATTTGTGTACTGCAGAAATTGAACAATAATGTAACTCTTTCTTTTGTACTGAATATGAATTCCTTATTATTCAGTATAAAACATGTATGAAATAAATCTAACTTTATTAAAAAAAGTTTTCTTTGTAAATAAAGTATTAAACAAAGAAAGAAAGTAATTATATTTTATAAAATAATATTCTGATTCTAAATAGGTTTATTCGATTTTTGAAATCCATGCTAAAGGCATTTCAGAAACATTATTTCTGACCCACTTACAGTTTTTGAAATATCCATGCATCAAATTTAAGTTTTCTGATTGATTTTAATTCCCTCATTTCATAAAACTACATACAGGAAAAACAAGTCAAACAGCAAAATATACCTCAATTGACAAATATATTTAAATTAACTTAATTGTATTTTAAATTATTTCTACCACGATTTTGTGTATACCAATCTGTACCAAAAATGTCTTTTGACACCTTTGAGTTTTAATGCAAATAATTGCTAGTTAATTTTGTTATTTAAATTATCAGTTTAATATAGATACTTTAAGCAATATATTCATTTACTAACGGATATTTATTCGAGATTATGTATTTAAAATTTATTTTTAACTTTATTACAACTTATTAATTCCAACTTAATTCAACAACCTACAAAATATAATTATACATATATGTAATCTAATATGTTTTACGTCAACAAGAATAACAATTTAAAAATATTGTATTTTTTATTTTTAATTTTTAATTTTTAATTTTTTAATAGAAAATGAAACTTTTTAATATTGTGAACTTAAGAAACTTCTTTTTTCCTGTATAAAAATTAAATTTTTAAGCAACAGCAATCATCATTTAAAAAAACAGTGTAATAAAATTCTTTCCTATTTCAATACCATAGTTTTTACACTAATAAAAACAAAATTCATTTGTATTGAACTTTCTACCACATAAGAGAATAGAACGTCTTGTTCAATTTTTGGAACTAGTCACTGTAATTATCTATACTAAAATGCAATATGGCGGAAAACAAGGCGATATCCAAGTTATGAAGCAATTTTTGTATTTTCTATTAAAACTAAAATCGGATTTCCATAATCTGATTATAACTGATATGATGCAGTTATATATGCGTAAAATCATTTAAAATTAGAAATAATTATAAAATCTTTAAGGTGTCAAAAGACAGATGGTAGAAATAGATATGCCATGCCGTATTCAAATTTTTGTATCCAGCATGAGCTGAAGGAAAACGATATCACTGATTTGATTTAACATCTATAGTAAGAGAAGTAAAAAAAAAAAAAAAAAGAAAAAAAAAAGAAAAAGAAAAAAAAAAGAAAAAAGAAAAGAAAAGAAAGGAAAAAAACTAATGATGGAGAAATTTGAAATTTAGAGAATAATTTAAATTTAAAATATCTTTTGACATTTCTTGATAGAAATAGTGTTAAAAACATTGTATATGAGTCATTTATGAAAAGTGGTAATTTAATGTTAAAGAGGTTTTGAAGATATATTTATTAAAAAAAAAATGAAAAAGTGACATAAACTATCAATATTAATCAGTTATGTATATAAACTGTAATTATTTGCTTACTCAAGTTGAAATATATTTTAAATATTTTTTATGCCTATGTCATTCCGTATATCTCCAGTCACACATGTAGAAAAAAAGTGTTTTTTCTACCACTACAGTATGTATGTTTATAATCCTTTTTTGTAATCTATTAAACATATTTAAATAAAATTTAGCCGCATAATTGTATTTTTATTTTTTGGAATAAAAGAATTAGGGCAATTTTAGTAAGTATTTGCGTCATTCTCTCACATAGTTTTAAATTTGCCCTATTTACTTAACAGATGGTCCACACGTGTATTTTACAGCTCTAGGACAGTTTGTAAAAGAGTAAAGTGAAGCAATAATCTTGTTTTTTGTTCAAAACGTTTCAGAATGGCTAACACATGGCTTTAAAGTACTTTTTCAAAGTAAGTATTTTTATTAACCGTCATTCCTTCGTTTATTATAAATTTAATAAAAACCAATTAAATGTCTTTTTACTTTGTTATATTATTAGAAATGCGTCTCAAAAGATATTTAGTAACTTAAAATATACCTAAGATTATTGAATTTTATTAATTAACGCGGTTTTTATATGTATTTCGTCATTCCTTCATAGGAATAAATGGAATCAATTTTCCTATTTTTGATTTACCGTCAGTGCTGAGTTTTGTTTTTTATATATTACTTCTGTCCAACGAATTCATCCCACCTCCTTCACACCTTTCCACATCTTTCACAAAACAGTGTCAATTGGATTGATACACATGCAAGAGAGAAATCAATGAGGGGCACATAAGAGAGGTCTTCAAATGGAGGAAATTTAACTACAATTTTTCATTCCTTGGTAAAATTTAAGTATTTTTTGTGAGCGTAACAATTTAAAAAAAAAAATACAGGTTTTTTTCGTCTGAAATTAACACAAGTCTTCCCCAAGTTTGATTTTCATTGAGCTTTCAAATAAATGTCTGTTCTCTTTTTTGAAACAGCTTAAATAATTAAGAAATAAAATGTTAGGTTAATATTTACTTTTAAACACTTCAAATTCTTAATTAAAAATATCAAAAATAATAGTTCTTCAAAATTTGCACATTAAATACGATTTTTAACATCATTTTCTATGCATCAAATTTCTCTATATAACGAATTTTTTACTGGAACGGTGGATTTCGTTATATAGAGACTCGACTGTATTGCACAGCGTCTCATATTCAAAAGATTCATTTTGAAACAGGGTAGACCTACTATTTGTTATCATACAATTTTTTTAAATGGTTTCTTAATACCGAATTGAGAGAAGATTAATTGTAAAGAGAGAAAAACATACTTTTAATCAATTTATGATTTAAAAGCTAATGTAGTTTTACTTAATTGATGCATATAATTTTCAGTAAGTTAATTTCTGTATTTCAACAAAATAAATAAATAAAATAAAATAAATGAAATTTATTTTGAACAAGCCAAACATCTTTACATGGTACGTTGTATTACTTTTAATAGATTAAGCATATTTAAAAAAAACACATCTGATAACGTTTTCGGTATGTTTTTAGAACCACCCACGTCTCTGTTTTTTTAATTACTGTTATAATGAGACATAATCATGACTAGCAAGCAACAAAAGTAAAAAAACATTCTTCAATTATACTTCAAATGTAATTGACTTGGAAAATACTTTCTAATATTAAAATCTACGCTGTGAGCAATTTTCTGCATCAGATAACAAGAATGAACTTCATGTTTATGGAAGAATTTTAATCTGGTTTAACTATCTTATTTTTATGTTTCTTTACATGCTAAAGAATTAGAAACAGTATATTTAGTGCAAATTTAAATTCTTTACATTTTTGTGATTCTTAGATTCTAGGTAAAATGTATTCCTATTCTTTTGGTATAAGAAGATTTGTGCTACTTAAATGCATTTTTTATGTAAAAAACGAAGCTATAAGTTATTGTATCATGCATACATTAAGAAGAAATTTCCATTTATACGACAACAGTGTAACGACAATTCATTTTTAAAACTTTCCGAAGAATTGAAAAAGCGTTTATGAATTCAGTTTGCCTGTCTAATTGTTGTCTAATTCGTTTAAATATACATGTTTTTACAAAATGTAACTTAGCCGAAAAGATCTAACGCGTACAAAAGTTCACGGTTTGTACTTCTCGTGAATGTACTTGAATTTTTAAGATATTGTTCTATGGGGTTAAGTTTTAAGTAAAACATTAAACATGTAGCTATGATAATTTGTTTACAAAGAGAATGATGCCAAATTTCGTAAGGCGATTAGACAAAACTGGGGATGAAAGTTTCCGCGAAAAAAAAAATTAGTTCCAACCGCGAGGGGATTATGTGGCAGCAATGTGTAACAATAACAATATTTTTTAAAAATGCAGAATAAACACTGACATAAAACTACCTTTTATTTACCACATTTGATGATTTAGGTATTGATACTGCATTTTTTAAGATTATCTTTTTTGTTATACAACTCCAGATATTCACCTAGCGGTGCCTTTCATAATTAATTTATTTTTGCAGATTACTGCGTTCTTCGTAATGTTTAATCTTACAAAATATGGACTCACTTTCGTTATTAAATCATGCTGTAGAACGCACCAAGTACTGTCAGTTTAATTATGACAATCTTGTATATCCCTGAGGATGGCTAGAGTATGCATTTCGTAGAATATTGCTGCAGCGTATATAGGGTTCTTTTGATCTTATGGTTAGACAACTTCAAACTCTTGCTTATAGAAAAGTAGAAAATAATTTATTTACAGAACTTCAGAGTCTTCGAAACTCACAAATATTCCTAGATATTCAAAAATAATTGTTCAAATCTATCGTATAAGTGCAGATATAGGTTCCAGAGACTCTTTATACAACGTCTGAACACTAAATCACATTCAAAATAACGTAAATAAGACTCAAGCAAACTTGCTTAACAAATGCGTTGTTCACTCAATGACTGACTGGTAAATAATAACCACAGCAGCTCGTATCGGCTCTCCTTATATATGCTCGTAGCATGTGCGGGAAATTTCTAGAACCATCTCGAAAAATCAACGGAACAACAAACAATGTATCAGTATATCTAAGGGGGGTTACCATTGAGAGGGAAGGGTTACCATCGCCAACAATCGCCAAGTTTGTCGCCAACTTGGCGATATATCGCCAAATTTGTCGACGAAAATTAGTCGCCAAAAGTGACGCCAACTTGGCGATATCTTTATTATTTCGCCAATCTGCCGTAGACATATACTGAAAATAATAGACAAGTTTGCTTGATAACAGAGACAATGTAACAAAAACTAATATTAGTAAAGAAATGGAGCTTAATAAGATTATTTACATTATTTCACAGTACAAACACTAACTATTTACAAAATTCGTAACACTACCCCCTCCTCAAAGACTGCACGTCCCGGGCAGTGCAGTCCTTGAGTTAGAGGAAAACACTTAAAATAAATAAACAAAAAAATAAATAAATAAATAATAACAATAATAATAAAATTTACATAAATAAGAGCTAATTATTATTTACATATTTACAAAAAGTGACTTTCATGACCATGGTCTGAAATTCCAGTTTTGAATTTCTATTCACTTTGGCCAAAATAAGGGGCTAGCCGGTTGTAATGTACGACCTTGGGCTTGGTGTGTGGCGATTTTCGTATGCGTACGACGACATCATTCAGCCTGTTGACGCCTGTGTAAGGACCGTCCCAGTTTCTTTGTAGTTTTGGCGACAGTCCCTTACGACGTATAGGATTCCACAACCAAACTTTGTCACCTTCGTTGAACTCATGTCCAGTTGCCTTTGTGTCGTACCGTGTCTTCATCTTTTCGTTGCCAGTCCAATTCGGTTCCTCGCTAGACAATGAATCTCCTCAATCCGCGCCTGGAGTTCATCGACATATTCCTCAGGCGATGAAGGAGCATCAGGAGGACGGCCAAACAAAGATCCGCAGGCAGACGAAGATCACGACCATAGAGCATTTGAGAAGGGGAGTAACCAGTGGCCTCATGAGTGGCACTCCTGTAGGCAAGCAGGAAAAGAGGCAATTTCTTGTCCCAGTCCTGTTGGTCTCTAGACACCAGAAGGGAGAGGCTATTTAGGATGGTACGATTGAACCACTCCACCATGCGTCCGATTGAGGACGTAGGGGTGTAGTTCAAGTTTTGTCCATGCCGAGTAGTTCACACATTTCCTTGAACACAGCCGAATCAAAGTTTCTTCCTTGATCAGAATGGATTTGAAGAGGAACTCCATATCTGGAAACCCAGTGTTGAACTAGCATGTCTGATACTGTTACCGCCTCTTGATTAGGAATGGCGTAGGCTTCAGGCCACTTAGTGAAGTAGTCCATGACAACAAGGATGTACTTATTGCCATCAGATGTTCTAGGAAGAGGACACAGGATGTCTAGTGCAATTCGTTCGAAAGGAGCTCCTACATTATAACGCTGCAGTCGCCCACGGGTGCGCCTCTTTGGACCTTTACGTGCTACACAGGTGTTACAAGTTAGACACCACTTCTCTACATCACTGCGAACATTATTCCAGTAGAAATGCTCTCAAAACTTTTGCAGGGTCTTCATTACACCAAAATGACCTCCTGTGGGACTACCATGCAGTTCTTGAAGGACCATAGAAATTCTCGACTTAGGGAGTAGTAGTTGCCATCTACATATCTTTCCATCGTCAGACTTCCATTTTCGGTACAAAATACCGTTCTTCAAATGTAGGGAATCCCAGAGGACCCAATAACGTTTAGTCGTAGGATGGTAATGGGCCATGTCTTGCCAGCTGGGCTTCCTGTTGGACTCCTCTTTCAGCTCTAGAATTGGCTTAATTTCAGGATCAGCAAGTTGATCTTTACGCAGGCTCTCGTCACTCCACGGATCTTGCGATGATGTAGACCCAGTTGTAACTTGTCTTACTATAGGACCTTTGACATTAAATTTCTTCTCAACCCGGTCGCAGTATCTACAATTCTCTGAGCAGGGTCTTCTTGAGAGAGCATCTGCATTTCCATGTGATGAGCCTTTTCGATGGTGTATCTCCATATCGTACTCTTGAAGCTTTTGTAACCACCTGGCTATCTGGCCTTCAGGGTTCTTAAAATTCAATAGCCAAGTTAGAGAAGCATGATCAGTTCGGATCAGGAATTTTCGACCGTAAAGATAGTGATGAAAATGGTCTATGGCTTTCACTACAGCAAGAAGCTCTTTTCTTGTTACGCAATAGTTTCGCTCTGACTTTGATAAGCACTTGCTGAAATAGGCGATAACACGCTCCTGGCCGTCGATTTCCTGGGACAGTACAGCGCCAATGCTTTCGTTACTTGCATCCGTATCAAGTATAAACTGTTTATCGATTTGAGGATATGATAGAATTGGAGTGGATGTTAAGGCTTCCTTAAGCTTTTCGAAAGCAACGTCACATTCCTGTGTCCACATAAATTTTTGATTGGCTTCTGTTAATTTATGAAGTGGTCTTGCAATCATCGAGAAGCCTTTGACGAATTTCCTGTAATAGGTGCATAATCCTAGAAAACTTCGAAGCTGGTAAACATCTGCTGGACGATTCCAATTTTTCACGGCTGATATCTTCTCCGGATCAGTCCTAACTCCTTCCGCTGAAATGATGTGTCCAAGGTAGGCGACTTCATTTCGAAACAAACTGCACTTCGAAGGGCTTAACTTCAAATTAGCTTCCTTTAATTTTTGTAGCACCCGCCTGAGGTTGTTCAGATGTTCATCAAAAGATTTTCCTATGATTATGATATCATCTAAATAAACAAGACATGCTTCATATGACAGCCCCCGGAGAACCGTTTCCATAAGGCGTTCAAAAGTTGCAGGTGCGTTACATAGACCAAAAGGCATTACCTTGAACTGCCATAATCCTTGTCCCGTTGTAAAGGCAGTCTTCTCGCGGTCGTCGGGATGGATCTCTACCTGCCAGTAACCACTCTTCAGGTCTAAAGTCGAGAACCAAGCGTTGCCCGGAAGTGTGTCAAGAGTGTCGTCAATCCTTGGCAGAGGGTAACTATCCTTTTTGGAGACGTCATTCAGTCGGCGGTAGTCTACACAAAATCTTGTAGAACCATCCTTCTTTCTTACTAATACAATGGGAGACGCCCATGGACTTGTTGATGGTTCGATGACGTCATTTTCTTCCATATCTTTAATTAAATTCTGCATCTCTTCTTGCTTGGCAAAAGGTAATCGTCTAGGGTGCTGTTTAATAGGAGAGTGATCTCCCGTGTCAATTCGGTGTTGTGCCATTTTAGTTCGTCCAAAGTCTTCAGATGTTTGGGAAAATCAACTTTGGAATTCTCTAATTAAATTTTCCGCAGCTTCCATCTGTTTTGGATTTAAGTCTGTATTTTGTAACAAATCCTTGACTAAATTATCTGAAGATTTCTCAGAGTGACTGGAAATTTGAATTATGCACGTCACAGGAGCACATGACGCTATCACCTCTCCTTTCTTGATAGTCCTCGTCTTATCACTGATGTTAGCAATTCTGACTGGAATGGTCTTTTTCGAGAGGTCTACCACAGTAGAAGCCACCAATATTCCTGCTTATGTACTATTGTCTTCTGGATAATCTATATGGCCAAATCGGTAATTAGTTTCATTTTTAATTACAGCTGGAACTAAAAATTCTGTTCTTGGATCTAGATTGATGTCTTCTTTGGCTATTACTGCTTGTTTACATTCAATTTCGTTATTTAATCCAAAAAGACTTATTTCTTCAAATTTTGAGAGCATTTTGTTATTTTTGAAATCAAGTTTGAAGCCAAACTTCTTCAGAAAATCTAGCCCGATTAAGCAAGGATCTGTTATGTCAGCCACATATGCCGTATGGTAATATTTCGTTCCTCCAAAGTTGATAGTTAAATTTGCCTTTCCATATATGCCTATCTTGTCGCCCGTCACAGTTTGCAGGGTAACGCATGGTGGAGTCCAGATGAGTTTACATTTAAATTTTCGAGCCAAATCTTCTCTTATTATTGTCACATTGGCTCCTGTATCGACAATCATACGGCACTGAATTCCGTTAATAAAGCCTATCACATATAATGCGTTATCACCGCCGCTCATTTTTGATATCTGGAGGATCTTCAGGTGGGGCTTTTCATTCTCTGGCAACCTCCGCCCCGCGAGATGGCCAAAATTTAGTTTCCCTGCTGACTGTTTGAATTTATCTCACGTTCGTGGATTTTGGGGCAATTTCTTCGGAGATGTCCTGTATCACCGCATCCCCAGCACGTGAGATTCTGTCTTCTTGAGCTTGTTCTTCCGTATTTCAAAGCTTCAAGCTCTTGATTTATTTTCCTAATTTCTTTCAGGATGTCGATTTCATTGTCTGAGCTTTTGTTCACCGTTGCCCCTCGGACTGAATGACGATCTCTTTGGCTGGCTTGTGTAATAGCTGCTTCCAACTTTAAGGCATATAGTAGTGCAGCCTTTAAATCCTGTACATCTGCCATTCGTACCGCTCTTTGCACTTCTGGATCATTTATTCCGTCTACAAAATATTGCAGTGAGAGCATTTCCCGTACATTTGTTGGACAGTCACTGAATGCTAAATTTGCAAGCCGTTCAATTTCCGAGGCAAACTCTTGAAGGGTTTCACTCGATTTTTGATGGCGGCTCTTCATTTGTATTCTCGTATAATCCTTGAAGAATTTTTTGCCGAATCTCATTTCAAGTGCACAACTTAGAGTCTCAAAATTGAGTTGCGTCATATCGGGCAATGTTTGCAGCACGTCGGCGGCTTCTTCTCTTAAAAATGCTGCCAGTTGACAAGCTTTCACCTCGTCACTCCATTTGTTCGCTTCGGCTACAATGGTGAATTGGGTCTTGTAGACTTGCCAGGAACTCTTTCCGTCGTATGTCGACAGCTTGATGTGCACGGGAGAAGCAGACAGATTCCTAAATTCTTCATAATTACCACTGGACGCTGAAAGCTTCTTCTCAAGATCTTGTAATTTTTTATTTAGCTTTTCATCTACTTCAACTATTTTCTCTTCAATATTACTAACTTCATTCTGAATTTTCTCTTCTACTTTACTAATTTCATTCTCTATTTTCTCTTCTACCGAATCTATTCTTCTATCTACCGACGAGAACTTTTCTTCTTAAGTTTTCTTCATTTCTTCTTGACTTTTATTAACTTCTTTCTTCAATTCTTCAGTCAACTCTTTCATTCTTTCTTCGTTTTTATTCATTTTTTCCACCAACTCTTCTTGGCCTTTATTAATCTTTTCAGTCACATCTTCTTGGCATTTGTCAATTTTATTTGTCAACTGTTCCATTCTTTCTTCGTTTTTATTCATTTTTTCCGCCAACTCTTCTTGGCCTTCATTCATCTTTTCCGCCAACTCCTCTTGGCCTTTATCCATTTTATTTGATAATCCATTAACAGCTTTCAACAACTCATTCAGTTGCTCTTCCGTTGCTCTCGTTTTCGCCATAAGATCCCAAATTCTGACACCAAATGTTGCAGCGTATATAGGGTTCTTTTGATCTTATGGTTAGACAACTTCAAACTCTTGCTTATAGAAAAGTAGAAAATAATTTATTTACAAAACTTCAGAACAACAGAGTCTTCAAAACTCACAAATATTCCTAGATATTCAAAAATAATTGTTCAAATCTATCGTATAAGTGCAGATATAGGTTCCAGAGACTCTTTATACAACGTCTGAGCACTAAATCACATTCAAAATAACGTAAATAAGACTCAAGCAAACTTGCTTAACAAACGCGTTGTTCACTCAATGACTGACTGGTAAATAATAACCACAGCAGCTCGTATCGGCTCTCCTTATATATGCTCGTAGCATGTGCGGGAAATTTCTAGAACCATCTCGAAAAATCCACGGAACAACAAACAATGTATCAGTATATCTAAGGGGGGTTACCATTGAGAGGGAAGGGTTACCATCGCCAAGTTTGTCGCCAACTTGGCGATATATCGCCAAATTTGGCGACCAAAATTAGTCGCCAAAAGTGACGCCAACTTGGCGATATCTTTATTATTTCGCCAATCTGCCGTAGACATATACTGAAAATAATAGACAAGTTTGCTTGATAACAGAGACAATGTAACAAAAACTAATATTAGTAAAGAAATGGAGCTTAATAAGATTATTTACATTATTTCACAGTACAAACACTAACTATTTACAAAATTCGTAACAATATGAAATAAGAGGAATTCATAGTTCATTTACAAAGGCGCACAAAATATTTTTTTTTTTTTTTTTTGTGTACAATTAAAATTGGCATGAAGCCAATTTCATTGATACATAGTTTTATAATTTTAAATATAGTGAAAGTGACATGCTTTAATTAGATTTATTACAACATGCATTTTGTTGATTACAGATTGCTTAAAATTTCGTCACCAGAGAATAATAAGGTTCTATCTGTGTTTTTGAAAAAATTGACTTGCCAATATGGAAAGGTTCTATTTATATCTATGAAGACATTTCTAGTTTAAAATAATGTCATATTATTATTATAAGGTCATATGTAAACTATAT
This sequence comes from Maratus speculifer, assembly GCA_964019185.1. NCBI lineage: Eukaryota > Metazoa > Arthropoda > Arachnida > Araneae > Salticidae > Maratus > Maratus speculifer. The sequence goes on along the minus strand of OZ025290.1, from coordinate 350,010,456 downwards.
ATAACATCATTTTGATACAAAAATGCCTTCATAGATACAAATAGAACATATCTATATCGATAAGTCATTTTTTTCAAAAACACAGATATAACTTTATTATTCTTAGGTGACGATATGTCGTTAATTTACAGAGAGATAAAAAAGAATTCGTTGTAGAGTTGACTATGTAGAATAATTCTCAGTATTGCGATATCGGTTCTAATATGCGCTTTATGCTTAATCAATTTTAATAAATTGCTTGGCCTGTATTACGTCTCACGAATCGTATGCACTTAATCATTGTCATCTATATACCTGTACAGTCTAATGTGTGTTATTATGTCAACTGTGGTTTGCATTTTCCAATTGAGTGATATTTTAGTCTACTAATGGTTTCTTGGTGATTATCTATAATTCCATACACATGGCTGAAAAGAATTTGCATAAATTACCAGCTACGGACAGCATAGCAGAAATATTTTTTATTACTGAGTAATTTTTTTCCCATTATCAATTTGCAGGAGTTTTATTTCCTGTTTCAACTGTTTACATACCTTTATAAATTATCGGAATATTATAAAACTAACAGAATAAATGAAAATAAAATTGAAAATTAATCATTGAAAAACCTATGCCTTATTTATTTATTTATTTATTTTGTAAATATTTGTAGTTTTAAATGAATGGCTTTTAAAATTATATTATTATTGAAAGGCATTTTTATAGATAACTAAATGTGGCTTCATTTTTAATAAGAAAAATGCGCTACTTTAAATTTTCAATTTCATAATACTATAATCTGCTATCAAAATTCTGTTAATGTAAATAATTTCTTTAACTTCAGATATTAGTTTAATAATTATAACCACACGTATATTTCGAATCTTAAGAAGAAAATTATGATTCATATTATTATAGTTTTTTAACAAACTTCTTTTATAATAATTACAAAAAAAGTAAATCCATTAAAGGTTTAAATAGCTGCATTTTTAAAATAAAGTCTTAATTGCTTTTTTCAATGTAAAATTCTTAAATTATTCTGCAACTTAATCATAAAAGTAACCTTATATCAAATGCAAATAGTTCTTTGCATTTAATATTGACATATCTGACACATATCATATTCGATAACAGTTTTATTTGATTATATTTAAATGTTAATGGAAAACTTGCCTGAATATTTTACTTGGTGAAGGCATGTTTTAAATCTTTTTAATCAATGTATATTTGCAAATAATGTGTAATTAAAGCCCATGTTTCACGTAAAAGTGTTTATCTCTTGATAAGCTGTCCCTTTCACATTAAAAATAATTGAATTTTGTGAAACTCTTTTGCAATATCAAGTTAGAAATGTCGGCACTTTTATTTCATTGGTGGTCTTCGTAATGAATTTCTTTCTGAAAGTTTTTGAAGGTTTAAGCACGTTTTTTATTTTCATATGGCCTACTTAAAAATTGTGTAGTGAAGGTTCCACATTTCACTCATCATAGAAAATGTATTTTAAATTAATCTTAGATGAATAAATGAAGAGCTTCGATTGAAATGGTTTTCATTCAAAGTAAAACTCTCCAAATAATCTATAGATATTACTACAAAACACCAATTTAATCAAGAAATAGATAAATAAATCAATAAATTCCTACTCACCTTTTTATATGAAAAGGAAATTTTACTTATTTTTGAAGAAAATTCGCTGCAAAGAATAAATAAGCTGGGACTTTTATAGGGTAGATGTAAGCAATGAACTAAGTATTTTAATTGAGTCTAAGAAAAAAGTCGTGGTATCCTGAACAACTAGACAAAGAAAAGGCGTACATGCGTGAATCTTTCTGTATACTTGCATTTTAACTTTCAGAGTCTTTTTCTGACGTGGTTTCAAAATCCGAAGTACATATAACTGGGGATTCTGTTCCTGATATATTACCAGAATAAATGATATCTGTTAATGCTAAAGATATACACACAAGATACAATAAACAATATGACCACCCCAATTTTTGAAAGGAACTCACCTGGATGAAGTGGAAGAGTCATAATACAAGAGGGGAGGGTATTTAAATTCTACTAATAAACTAGAGAGTCATGGGAATTGTTTTTGCATCTGCTTGTGAATGTAAAAGCTGCTGATCTAAACTACTTTCACAGAGGACAGAATTTACTCGAAAAACGACTTAAAACGAGTTACTTCTAAACTGCTCGTCTCAAGTGGATAAATGACGGTGAAACTACCAGTAGAAGCCATCGCGTTAAAAGCCCCTGCGTTATCAAATAAAAAAGAACGTCAAAGATTACCCCCTCCCCTGGTAAAGAAAAATCGGCACTAGAGACTAGCTCAATTTAAATTACAAGTCGATACAGTTCTAAGTAGAATTCTTTAATACGAGATTAGGAGGCTAATATCCCTTTCATGTGCCCCTCTCGACCAAGTATCTTCGACTCCCACACTAGGCCTGGGAACATCATGATTGGACTATGAAACAGAAAGTTGTCTCCTCGGATGAAAGAGGATTCATACTTCAACACTCGATGGTTGTGTTTTAGTAAACAGCCTTCTCTACGAATTGTTACTCCCATTTATGCAACAGGTCATACACAGGCCAGATGTGGCGATTGCAGTTTTGGGGGAGGTTCTCATGAGTTTCCCTGGTCACCTAACTCGACGAATCTGGTCACCTAACTCGACGAATAGTAATCCGACAATGCACATTTCGTGTGTCATTGAACAGTAGCTCACATCTCAAAAACACCATTTTAAAATATTCCAGATTTGCAAGACAGCTGCTTGTAAATAACTACTAGAAATTACCTCTGGTCATCTGTAAACAACTTGTGCATCCATTCCAAAGCAGTTTGTAGCTGTTTTTCTAGTCAAAAGTGGGCCAACACATTATTATAAAGGTTGTCATAATATTTTGAGTCTTTTGTGTATAAAAAAATATGTTTTGATTGTTTTTAAAAAGAGGTGAGTGTTAGGTAAGAGGTTCAGTTAAAAAAAAAACTACACAAAACTATTTTACTTAATATTATCGCGTACATTATTGCATGATAAAGTTAATAACTTAAGCAAAACACTCTCGGTGTGTCTCACTACAAAGGTGCAAAAGGTAGAAACCCTTATTAGAAGAGATAAAAAACGAATCAAAAGTTAATCCAAAAACATATGAATAGCACATATTTTAGAGCTAATGTTTAAGAAGGCAAAATATTTAATCTAAAGACCATCCACACTCCCACAGAAAAAAATGTTGTAATTTAACATTTTCTTTATCATATTTACATTTATTATTTTTAAATACACTGCTCAAAACAATTAAAGGATATTGCAGTTTTAGGTGGATTTTGTATCTGGGAAACTTTTTAGCTGATTGATACATGGTCGACAGACATAGTAGGTTATATGAGAATACATTACACATGTTTGGCAGAAAAAAATGCATTTTATTGCGCATTTGTGAACAAAAGGAAAAAAACACAATTTGTGCATATGAGAAAAAAAGAATAAGAAAAGGTGTTTTCTTCAAAGAAAATCATTTTCAGTAGGGGGTATGGTTTCCACGGGCGACCAGCAACGTTGAACACCTTTGAGGCATGGACTCAATGAGGCTATTAATGACGAGTTGGGGTATTCTGCCCCACTCTTCCAGAAGAGCTCTTTCCAGTTCTTGGAGAGTTTGTGGGGGTTGTTGGTGGCCAGAAACTCGTCTTCCTAGAGCGTCCCAAACGTGCTCGATTGGATTCATGTCTGGAGAACACGCTGGCCATTCCAATCGAACGATTCCTTCCTCGAAAAGGAAATCCTCTACCAGGTTTGCACAATGTGGCCTGCAGTTATCGTCCATTAAAATGAAGTTATCTTCGATTGCTGCAGCGAAAGGGACTACAATAGGTCTGAGGATCTCATCCCTATATCGGCGACTAGTCAGAGCTCCATCTCGAATGATGTAGAGGTCAGTTCGCCCGTCAATGGAGATGCCACCATACACCAACACTCCTCCACCGCCAAATCTGACACTTTCGTGCACCAACGCAGGATTATTCCTACTGCCACGGTCCCTTTAGATGAAAATACGCCTATTATCCGGATGCACAGAAAAACGGGACTCGTCAGAAAACAGAATATTGCTCCATTCATTTCTCCTCCAGTTGACATGCTCGGTTGCCCACTCCCTGCGGTCGCGACGATGCCTTGATGTTAATCTAACACATACCATCGGTCGGCGAGCATACAGACCTACAGCCTGGAGCCGGTTTCGGACAGTCTGAGTTGAAATCGTCGTGCCTGTAGCCGAGCGTAGGTGTTGTTGGAGAAAAGTAGCGCTCATGTTTCGGTGTCTCCGAGCTGTTAACGCTAAATACCGATCTTCATTGGGCGTTGTTGCCCGTCAACGACCTTGCCCTGGTCTTTGGCCTGCACATCCACTCTCCAAAAAACGGTTCCAGATCCTGGAAATGACACTTTGTGACACTCCAATGGCTTGCGCTACTTCGGCTTGAGTTTGGCCCCCTTCTAACCTACTAACAATTCTCCAAGATTCTGAATCTGTCATATGACTTCGCTGAGACATCGTACTCATCGAAACAAAGCAATCACTGAATGCCGATCATCCTTGTCTTCATTCTCTTTTATCCAGTTGAAAGTCAAATTTCATTCGCTGCCGCTGAAGCGACGTTTTTGACGTCGAACTCAAAATTTGCATACTCCACAGTTTGAAAACCAGAAAAATTTGCATTTGTGATTCTCTTCTTCTATTTTCGGCAAAAAAATTTCGTTTATATCTTTATTTTATATAAAACTTCAAAAATCCTTTAATTGATTTGAGCAGTGTATATCAAATCACTTTAATCAAGAAATTTTTTCAGTACAGAAAATTATTTCACTTTAATCAAGAAATTGTTGAGTCAATCAGAGTAACTTTGCACGAAATCAATGTAACATTGTTAGATTTTTATGAAACTTTGATCCATTCTACCATGGTGGAATCTTGATGAATTTTTTCTAGTGCACTGCTGTCTTTATTTTGAGGTCAAAACTCTGCCGTTAATTCAAGTGATGTGCAAATTTAATCTTTTTTCTCTCTTGGCCCATACTTGCCCTGATTGGTTGAAATTTACCTGATTGACTGTAAACGTGCATAAAATAAAAAACGAGAAATAACAATAAAACAAAAATGGAACTTTCTGCTTAAAACTCTTAGACAATATATACTACCAGGTAGAGGTCTAAACGTTTCGAAATTTCCAAGCTCACGTCTTGACCATCCCACAAAAAAACATTCGGCCTGGCCAGTATGAAAAATTGCTGGCCCAACCTGTTATAAAAGTTAAAATTTCGGCAAAGGCCCGGATTTATACAATAGCTATAAGTTCAGTCCAAATTCGCCCCGTCCACGCCCAAGTGAATTTATACAAAACTATGAATTTTACTCGTACATGGGAGTTATGATCGAGAAATCTTAACTTTTTTTTACATATATATAATTTACGGGCCTGTAAAGCTGTAGGCTACGATATTTATATTTTTTATGAATCCCTGTTAGTTGTATGTAAATATTTCACTTATAATTATTATTATTAATCTATTTCCCATAAAATGGAGATAGAAAAATCTAAAAAGAGGATAGACAATAAATTTTCTAAGACGGAATCTCATAGGGAAAAACATCGTTTTAGACAAATTCCCTTTTTAGCAGTTGTAAATATACTATATATTTTTTTCTTACGTATTATTGCATTCATTTTGCATGGATGAACACATTTTTCAGTTTAAAACAAGATTCCGTCTTAGATTATTTTTATATGTTTCACTGTATTTTAATAGGCCTTGAAATCTACGAGTCTTTATAAAAAAAAAGTAATGCTTGGTTGTAGAATAATGTTAATTTTAAAATACGTGTATTTTTTTATTGAGTCAGGCCAAATTTTACTGATTTTTGAAGAGATCTGGCCACACCGACAAAATTATTTTCATACGGGATGGCTCAAAACCGGGATTAAGTATTTTGGCTCGGGAAGACTAGCAAGAATGCAATCAGTCCCGCTCTGAAAAAGTAAGTTAGGCCCGGCCCGATCCTTCAGGGAAGAAGTAAAGCCCGAGCCCGGCACGTAAATCGTAGCGACTAGTTCCAGCTTTGAAAACGTAGTGACTAGGCTCGGACTGGCCCGAGAAAATATAAGGCACAAGTGTCGTTGATAAAAATAGTTCTATGCAGATCGCCACTACTCGCATTTGTGGTGACTATTTCACCCACTTTCTGCGTGGAGGGAAAAAATTGGCGGCCACTTTTTTTTCATTCACGAGCCAGTTAATCCGTCCTTATTTGCCCTATCTAGAGAAAGCGTTGTCTCTTTACTGTGAATGAGTATGGCTTGAGTCCTTTAAATTCATTTAGTGTAAAATTGTTATATTTCTAATCGAAATTTGTTTTGTAATTTTTTTTAATTAACTAGAATATTTTAATAGAAAAAATGTGTATTTTTTGAATTTCTATTACTTTAACTGGAATAGTAAATACTTTAATTAATATTTAAGAAACAAAAAATGAAATCCTTTATGCAGATTTTTATTGTAATAAAAGAATGAAGCTTCACAAAACATTTTCTTTGGTAGTGTATTAATATTTCATTATGAAGAAGGTTTTAATTAAAGTTTTCTGTTTAAGGATATTTCTATTATTTTATTCGTATAGAAAATAGTATTTTTTTTTTTTCAAAATATTATGTATTATTTCTTAGTTTCTGTTCCATTAGTTTTATTAGCATCTTTTTATTTAAATATTTTTTCCCATAATTACAACGTTATTTCATCAGATTTCTATTAGAGAAGTACTTTTATTCTATTCTTTTCTTTTATTAGAATTTTATTTTTATATTGAAATTTTGATGTATTTTCATTAGTTCCGATTCCAAAAGTTGATAGTTTGTTTGAATTTTTATCATGATATAAATTTTTGAATATATAAATTCTTTTTTTTTAATATAAGTGTCACATTTTTCAAATAAAAATTGTACAATATATCCATTAATCACCTGTCACTTTCAATTTTAGACATTTTGTCGAATATTTAAAAATATATATGTGTAATTCTTCTGGGACTTCAGGGTTATAAAGAATATTTTTAGCCTCAAATTTATCAACAACGGTTTGGTAAGGAGAACATTTAAATAACAAATAAATAAATAAATAAATAAATAAATAAAATTTTGGGCTCACCCTGTAAATCATGCTGAACTAAACATAACACAGATAAATCTGTGGATCTTATACAAAATGCTTACGGATTAGTGTAAGAATACCACGTATATTCATGGAAGTATAGTGATTCTTTTGAAATTGTCAAAATATACTGGCATATTTTTAGCTTATATTATGCAGAGTTTTCACTGAACTTCAACGCCAGTTTAACAAAGTAAATAAATAAATAATAGAAAAGAGTAGTAGAAAAATATAGTGCAGTCGCAATATAAATATATTGAACAGTTTATAAAATGTGTATAGTAGGGTATGAAATAACTTTTATCTGCGCTTGCTCGAAACAATAACAACGATTTTTTGCATAATTTATTAGTTCTTATGAGCATAAAATTCCATATTAACAATCTACAACAATTAATTAAATGTATATTTTATCGGTGTTAGAATTTAATGGAAGCTGACGGATTAAATCGCGTAATAAAAAACTTTAGGTAATTTCGTGAAATAGGAGCAAAAGATTTAGGTAAGAGCATGAAATTCAATATCAAAAATTTTCTAAAACAAATATTTTAATGATTTAGAAGTTCCTCTTAAGCGGCTAAATGGGGAAGTGATAAATTTTAGGAATTTTCTACAAATCTTAACAGCAATTTTAAATAGAAGCTAGAAATTGAAAAGATTCACTCACTTTACACTTAGGTGGGGCTTGTTGAGCTAAAGCATTGCGGTATGCCTCCCCACCTAGTTGAATTCTGTCATTTTACACTGATCTACATAGATTTAACAATGAATATCGCTCTTAATAGAGTAAATTTTTTATTATTCCATTTGAGATATTTTGTGTATGATAAATTGTATTAATTAACTCCCTAAAAGTCGGGGTTTATATTTAATGAGAAATGTGTCATTTAATGTGTAGGACGCAATGATTAAGGGGTTAAAATATGTACAATGTAGACTCGTTCTAATTTAAACGTTCTACTTATTTATCTTACCCGATAGATATATTTTAAATATTTCTTTTATAAATATTTAAGACACTTCTCTTAAATTCTGTGAATACTTGTTCAAAATCTTGTTATTTTTTTCCGATGTGAAAGTTGAAAAAATAAAAAAGTGTTAAATGTTTTAAAAGTTATATTTTTAATCTTCTAGTTAATTATGCAGTTTTCAATCTAGTTAATTATTTATTTTATTCTAAGAATGCAAAAAATGAATATAAACAATAGTTCAGAACTAATTTATAAACAAAAGAAAAGCTTAGTCCGACATACTTTTATTTTGCATACCAGATTTATGATAGTCAAGGTATAATTTATGAAAAGTAAAAAATATAGAGTTTTTTTACTGCTTATTTTACATTCTTCTTAATCTTAAACTGCTATTTATAGACGTTGTGTTTTTTTTTTTTACAGTTAACCTTTCTCTTGATATTTCTCCTTTGTTTCACTGGTTTTCTTAGCGTTTTATTCATATTTTTTTAAAGAGGATTATTCAACAAAAAGTACAAAAAATTATTTTCATATATTTTATTTATGAAAGAAAATAATTTTGTCTGCTTTTCAAGAATTTAGATTATTCTTAAGACTATGTTTAAATATATTTCTCCGTTTAGTGAGTATAAAAAAAATAATAATAATAAAAATGAAACTTAAGGAACGGTGTAAAAAATGACAGATGTTTGGTAATCTACAAAAATGTACTATAATTAGCAACAAAAATACACAATAACCTCTTTCAAAGTCGCCCAAGATTCCGTGAAGCGTTTTCTCATCTTTAAAAATCCGAAAAACAATTTATTTTTAAAGTTTAAAGAAGAATTTACAAAATTAAATTTTTAATAGCTGCCCATCGGAAACGTTTTTAGGTAGCTTTTGCAGTGCAATAATCGTTTTTAAGTGCGTTCGTAATTATGTTAATACGTAGCACCTATTGTTGTCGTTCAGTCCATCCGTCTGTCTGTCCGTCTATCTGTCCGCATATAACAACGCAAAAACAACACAACTGAATCGTTTGAAATTTAAATAATTACTACATAATTTTGTCGAGTCATTTCAGATTTTATGAAAATTGTATGCATAGATCAATTACAGGGACAATCAAAAGTGTTCCGTTGTATTACGGTTAATGGGGAAAAATGTTTCAGATACATTTTAATGGTGTTGCACTCATTCGAACGTATTAAAATTGATATGCATCTATAAAGTACGTATTATAAAATACATTTTGCATAATCTGTGGTGCAAAGAATATTTGTTATTGATTTACATGGCCACACAAAAGTATTCCATTGCATGATGTTATAGGGAGAACATTGTTTGGTGCGCATTTTAATTGTAATTATTTACAGTTTTATGAGATTGATATATGAGAGTGATATTTTTAAAACTTCGTTATCGTACGAACGCACCTCATTTGCTACGCTTCACGTGCAATTTCCAACTTGTTTTTTTTTCGATTCGGAATATCAATTTTCCGGTTGATTTCATTTCCCAGGTAAATAACTCGATATTCAAAAAACATGTTTAACAGGTAAATATGCACTATTGACAGTATTAACATTAATATGAAAATTAATATTATTTTTTCACAATTGCATGTAAAGATTCATTTACCCAGCTGAAAATAGCTAATCTAAAAATCATAGAGTCAGAAAAATGATTAATGGATTAATTAATTATAAACTTTTCCGAATATTATTGTCAGCTAATAAAAGTTTATTTTTGTAAAATCTTCTTCAACTTTCGAAAATTAATTATTTCTTATGTTTCTAAAGATAAAGACACACATATCCGAATATCGAGTGACTCAAAACAGATTATTACATGTTTGAGTACGAGACTATTATACATTTTCGTAGATTAAGAGACAACTGTCTTTTTTTACATAGTATATATTTAAAATATATTCTCGAGATATTAATATTTTTAAATTCTTTTTTTCTGTATTGTCTTCTTAAGAATGCCTTTTTTACTTTGCCATCTTACGTAGTATAGGGTAAGTCTTGCAAACATTTTGAAAAAAAAAAAAAAAAACTCGGATTTAGACATTTTAGATTCTGGAGATTCCAAGAAACTTATTTATTTATTTATTTATTTATTTTTTAAATTACCGTCCGTCCATCTGTGTGCCTGTTTGACTGTCTGCGTGTCTGTAAACGCTCTATCTCCCGAACAAATTGAAATAGAGACTTGAAATTTGGTATGTATTTAGAATGTAAAAATGGGACGAAGCTTTTTTAATATCAGAAACCTCGATTATACGGAACTATTTTTTTCGGTCTCTCAAATATTCATTCTGATGAAAGGTATATAAAAATTTTCGAATTCTTTTACTTTAAGAAGCAGTGGACGTAAAAAGCAATAAAATAACTCAAATTTTGCATAAAGAACGAGATCGATCGGATGTTAGTTGCCGAGATATTTGCAATTCTGTTTTCCACATTCTTCATCAATTTCTCATGAACCTGTATTTCATTCAAATTTGAGTTCAAAGTTATATTTTTATTAGAAATGAGACGCTTAATCCGATGCAGTAAACTATTAGTTACTATGACAAGTATTTTTAGAGTTATAAGGATGTTTCTTATACGCAATTTGATACTACTTTTGTAGTTTGGCGTTTTACATAATTTGTCGAGATAGGTTCAACAGCAATTTTTTAACCCTCTCCGGCACGGGCAAAATATGTTAGTTAAATGAGAAATTATTAGCTGACACCGGAATTCACAAACGAATTTTTTTGATATTTTGAATTCCTTAATTTTAGCTTTTATTGTAAAAGTAAAATTTTACTAAAGTATTATTGGTGCCGTTTGCGAGGTTTGGAATTAAAATTAGGTATCCCATACCGGACACAGTGTGCCGGAATGGGTTAATAATGTATTACTATGTTTGTTGAAAATATTTAAATATACGTTTAAATTTTGTTTTGTAATTGTAACGCATTTTATAAATAGCTTAAACACGTTTTATTTTCCTGTAATATATCATGTATATCCATGGTGGATAAGTATTACAGTGGCCCCCAACGACTAGTTTCTATAGCTGTCGAAATGTTTCTAATAAACCATGCTTAATTTAATATTATATGTCTTAAATACTAACAAAATGAGTGTAAATTTTTAACACTTCATGCAGAATTAAACATAGATTTTAGAAACATTTTGATGCCTAAGATAAAAAAAAAGACATCCTTTAAGAAAAGTATACAGAATAAAGAAGTTAAAAAATATTAATTTCCGTTATAAGATATTTTAAATATAAGATTGTATCAAACTCCCACAGGGATAACATTACGGAAAGGAATTTGGGAGCTAGGTGACCACTAGCCAAGTCTTTTTTGTACTTATTTACCAGAGTCGCAAATTACGTATTCAGCTTTAAGGGGCTACTTCAGTCAAATGAAAAGACCCATTCACTAATGCTAATCCTATGGAAGAAATTTATACAGATATCTCGGTTGCATTTCAATATTTTTAAATGATTTTTTGGCTTTGGATATCTGAGATCGATCTGTATGCACACCGTTAGTTACTTTGTTCATTTTGTTTACTGTTATTTTGTACGAAGACGCTTTCATTTTCGGAACCGGTTTGGAAAGCGAAAGCAACCCCATAAAAAATATCTGCCACGAAAATCGAAAAACTGAAAAACGACCTCCATTCGGATCAATCTGAGTTGTCCAATGCAAAAAGAATCATCTAAAAATATTAAAATGCAACCGAGATATATTTATAAATTTCTCCCATAGGATTTTCATTAGCGAACGGGTCTTTTCATTTGAGTGAAGTAGCCTCTTAATACCAGGAACTCTCAGTTGAGCTTCGATTTTTTAATATGTTTATGAATAATGCAGATATTGTCACGAAAGTTTTAATAACTGTACCTGCTTATGTGTGAAGTACACTCTTTAAACGGCAGAGTGGATTTGGCCTCTCGGGAAAGAGCTGTAATTAATTGGATCGTGAATGAATTGCTTTTTAAATGGTTTACTCATCTTGATTTAGATTGCTTTATTAAATAACTCATCTTGATTTAAATTGTTTAAAAACAAATCACTCACTTGAGTTGTTTCAACTCTTTATGAGAAACTACTTTTCAAAACGTGAGATGAGCAAATTTCGGCTCAACTTAAGTTATTTTTTGGCTGACATTTTAAGAGAGTACAATAACACCGTATGGAGTCATTTAAATGCAAACTAATTCAGTAAGTTAAATAAGTCACATTTCAAAATTTGGAAATTCCAACACATTATATTATTCCTATTGATAGTATCTACTATCAGTGATTGTTATGAAGTTGATGTATTTCAAGCGAACCCGTCACCTTAAGTGATACTTCGTTATAGCACCATCATTGTTGTTATAAATGAAAATTTATATTTAGCTTTTATTGAAACAATATGCTGTAAATAATGAACAAAGATGCTGTCCATTTGGAGTCATTATTATGAAGTTTGCATATTTTAAGCGAAAGTCTGTTGAAAATTTCATTATAATATACTTGTTGTTGTTATAAATCAAAATTTATGTTTCGCTTTAACTGAAACACATTGTATTTTTGTCACAATAATCAGATTGTGTTTCCATTGTAAAGTTTGATTTGGGGTATACTGCCGCTTTATCTTTGTTGCAAGATTAAGGGAACTCCCTTTACACTTTTTTTTTTCCTTGAGACATTTATACCATAAAATTCCTACATAACAAAAACAAACTATTTTTATAGAAAAATAAATTTAACATAATTATTTTTTAGAATTTATTATTAATACCAGTTAAAAAATTAAACGACATAAAATACCCTTGTGCACGGAAAAGAAAATGCATTGTGTTATGGATCGTTCAGCATGTTATTTGATAAGCTTTATCAAGTAAATAATTTAAAATAATTGTTTCAAGAAATCAAAGAATGTTTTTGAAAGATGTAATAAAGCTTATATACGGAACTAGATTCATGTTTCTATTCAAAGAAAATTAACTTAATCACCGTACTTTATTTATTTTCCCAATACTCTTTTCAGTAGTAAGTTCAGCTTTTCTTTTATTGTAAATATAAAGCTTTTTCTGGAAAAAATATGTTTTGTAATGCATAAAATATGCAAGGTAAACATGATTTAAAAAGAGTTGTTTAACCTCTTCTGTTCTGAAGCTGAAATAACAATGCAAATATTTATTCATTGGTTAAAGAAAAAAATTCATCATAAATGGATAGAAAAAATATCTTTTCTGAAATTGATCCTTTAGGCGCTTTCTACTTAAGGATAAAAAATATGGATTTAAAACTACAAACCCTTTAAAATGTTTTAAGGGGTTTTGTACTTTTAGATCCATATAATTAGCCTATTAAATTTAATTATTAACCTAAATTACGCAATCACAAATTTAAGAGCTGCCAGAAAATATTCTACAAATACTTAAATTTTTTTATTGAGAAAGATTTAAGTTAAATACTTACCATAAATGCTTACTATGAAAATTTATGACTTTCTCGGCCACACTGACGTTTGGGCATTTTTAAGCATTTTCGAATGTCTGATGAAAATAACATTTATTTTAAGAGTAATTTAGCTTATATGCAGCGGTTTATTTGCTTGTTTTTAACGAAAACAAAACCCATTCAAATATTAAAAAGCGATGCGAAAATGTAAAAAAAGAGGGGGCATTTTTATTTTTCATAAAGAAAAGAACAGAGACCTCGAATGGAGGCCCATCAACTGAACAGGATAAAGTTCGAGTGTAAAAGATTCATTAGGCAAAATTATACAAATGCAGGATCTGAAATTGATAAAAACTATTTCCTACAGTAAATTTCAATGAATGTGAAAAAATGGACATTGGAAATTTGTTTTGAATTTTGCTCTTTTGATAATAAAGGACCGGGCGCATAGCACTAACTTCTTGTGGTCAGGCGTCGCTATTTTTGATCTTTCGTATCGGCGCATTGATGTATAAATTGTTTTTTCCGTGCAGTGAATCTGAACTTCAAGAGAGAAATCGAACTCGAAATCAATTGACAGCTTTACGACTGAAGATGGGAGAGATAAACTTTCCCTTCGTTTGTCAATTCAATAGGCTTCCTACCTGAAAAATCTATTAAAGAGCTTCCAAAACTTTTAACCTTTTGTTCCGTTCGGAAACAAAGATAGATTTACTGCTCTTTTAATGTAAGTGAAAGTAGTGCTGTTTGCCCGCAGCCTAAGGCCCTGATAGAATGTTAAACACAAGTAATTCAACCTGAGAAATTATGAAAGAGCTGCGCGAAGTTTATGACATAGGATCCTTACTGAACCACTCATTGACAATCTTTATTTTTTATTTTTGCTGTTTCTATAAATGGGATTAACAGTACGTCATGTTTTAAAAAAACTATGAGTTCTGGTTGCAGTCTTTCTCGGTCTTTTTTAACCGATTTTTTGTTTTAGTGTACTGCCATGGTAAATTGGCCTTGCCTTATTTAGGACATCGATACTTATTCCCGCTGTTTTAAAAATCTAGGACCTTACGATTTACAGCAAAATTTCGTTCTAATAAAATCAAAGCAAGAGGTTGTTTAACAATTGTAAACTTGTTATATCGATTATGTAAACCGAACAAGTTTCATTTTGTAATCTGCAGACGCCAACACTCCATGTAACCAACGCGAGACAAAAACTCTCCTCCGCTCTCCTAGTTAAAACTTGAAAAATAAAATAAACCATTCGAAAATTGAGATTGTAATTTGTGTGTCTTTTTTTTCTGCATTGTACAAAATGTTGAATATAATAATCAAGAAAAAAAATGTACAATAGCGCTTTCGAGCCACAGAACACTCCGAAAATCGCTTGGGTATCATTAAACCTCCTAGAAAACTATTTATTTTTCGAAAGTTAATTAAGAATTAGTAAATTTTTATTAACTGCCCGCCATTTTCGGAAACGTTTCTGAGCAGATTTTTCTGAGCAATAATTGGAATTTCGCTTTTTTGAATGCTAAATTTCCTTCGGTGAATATTTTGATATCCACCAAGCATATTAAACAGATTAAGATGCATACAGAATTAGATGCCTACAGATTTACATACAAAATTAACAGAATTATCATTATATGAAAATTAACTATATTTTGTTACAATTGCATGCACAAATTCAGTTATGAAGCCGAAAATGTTTACTTGAGAATGAATAGAATCCGACGACAAAACCGATCGGGTACCGAAAACTGATTAATGCATTATAAAAACTACTAGGAAACTTTTCCCAAAATAACAGTCAGCTAATAAAGATTTGTTTTTATAAATGCTTCTTTAATTTTTGAAAATTAAATATTTTTTAAGGATTCTAAATGTAAAGGGACAATTTTTTGGAATCTTGAGTGACTCGGAAGAAGTTGTCATATATTTCCGTAAATTAAGAAACATTTTTAAACAGAAAAAACTTCTTAAAAACACCTTTAAAAAAATTTAAATTCGTTAGGTCTTTCGAATGATCTCAATCTTTTTTCCTCAGGCGCCAAGAAGAAGCGCGTCTCTCTAGAAAGCAGCTGCACAAGTGTTAGTTTCTTAGTAGACGCAGGTCTTCTTTGCGTCTGATGAGAAAGACTCAGGTCAATCGAAAGCCCTAGCAAATTTAAGTGTTTTTAATGTTGATTATTACAAGTTTTTTTCTGTTCATATTGATCCCCAGAAGTTTTAATTAATTTTCTTAGAAATATTTATCTTTTTTAGCGTGTTGGCTGGCTGTCATCAATAATATTTAATAATATTTTTCCTCTTATCTTGTCTGTCAATAAGTACGAGGTAATAAACAAACAGGCAGTAAATCTAACAAAATTTTTTATAATAATTTTGCTATTATTAATGTATGGCTGATTTCGGGCAGTGAACGATTTGCATAGGAACAGGAAATTGCAACGCTCAATGTGATTAAAGAAACTTTTCAAACTGAAATATGTATGTAGCTGAGAAGCTGAGATATGCACAGGAAATAAATCTAGTCCGATGTGCCAGTTTTAAAACTTTCTTCTAATTTATACATGTTTACACTCCAGAATCAAATTCCACAGTGACAAAGATAAATGCCAATACATACCCATCATGAAGGAAAAAAGGTATGAAATTCCATGCATTAGTTTTTGAGATATAAAATTTTTTATAATCGTATATAAAAGCAGCCTTACATGCTTTGTGATTTACACTAAAACTAAGTTAGCGACAATTATATCAACGCCCAACTAATATGCAATTTGATTAAAACCCGTCGTTAATTTTGAGATAGAACTATTGCAAAAATAGCAAAAAAAAAAAAAAAAAAAAAAAAAAAAAAAATCCAGTACAGTACCGCCAACTATTGGGCAATTAACTTCAAAATCTTACCAGTAACTGCTTGTGTCAATATTTAATTGAACCTGAAGTTAGATGAAAATGCGTTCATTAGCTCTTAAAAATATAGCAATTATGAAAATCGTGAAAAATGCAGCATTGCAGCATACTTTTTAGGCAATTTATATAAAAACATATTCAGCATAAAAAATTATCAAGGTAACCCCAGTAGCCAAACAATATTGGGCCAATATTGGCTATATCTTGGAGCAATATTGGCATCTTGGCGCAATATTGGCATGAAATATTGCTCCAATATTGGGGTGTTTACATTTTGCCCTTATTTAGCCAATATTTGCAGCGTGCCAATATTGGCATAAAATATTGCCCCAATATTGGCACAAAATAGTGCCCCAATATTGGGATGTTTACATTTTGCCGATATTTAGACAATATTTCTGAAATATTGCATCTATATTTTATGACATTTTCGGTACATAATTTCATAGCAATATTTCATACCAAATACTGGCGCAACATTGTTTTCCAATGTTGGTTAAATATTGGCAAAATATTAACACCCCAAAATATTATTGCAATATTTAATACCAATATTAGTGCAATATCCGTTACCAATATTGGCTAAATATTCGCAAAATGTAAGCAACCCAATATTCGGGCAATATTTCACGCCAATATTGGCACAATATACGTTACCAATATTGGTTAAATATCTGCAAAATGTAAACACCCCAATATTGGCGCAATATACGTTACCAACATTAGTTAAATATTGGAAAAATGTAAACACCCCAATATTGTTGCAATATTTCATGTCAATATTGGCATAATATTCGTTGCCAATATTGGTTAAATATTGGCAAAATGTAAACAACCCAATATTGTTGCAATACTTTATGTCAATATTGGCAGACCATTGTTTAAAAATATTGGCAAAATATAAACACGCCAATATTGGTGCAATATTTCTCACCAATATTGGCGCAATATACGTTACCAATATTCGTTAAATATTGTCAAAATGTAAAAAACCCAATATTGTCGCAGTATTGCACGCCAATATTGGTGCAATATACGTTACCAATATTGGCTAAATATTGGCGAAATGTAAACAACCCAATATTGATGCAATGTAAACACCCCAATATTGGTGCAATATTTCATGCTAATATTGGCGCAATATACGTTACCAATATTGGTTAAATATTGGCGAAATGTAAACACCCCAATATTGTTGCAATATTTCATGCCAATATTGGCATAATATTCGTTGCCAATATTGGTTAAATATTGGCAAAATGTAAACAACCCAATATTGTTGCAATATTTTATGTCAATATTGGCGCACCATTGTTTAAAAATATTGGCAAAATATAAACACGCCAATATTGGTGCAATATTTCTCACCAATATTGGCGCAATATACGTTACCAATATTGGTTAAATATTGTCAAAATGTAAACAACCCAATATTGGTGCAATATTTCATGCCAATATTGGCGAAATATTCGTTACCAATATTGGCTAAATATCGGCGAAATGTAAACACCCCAATATTGGTGCAATATTTCATGCTAATATTGGCGCAATATACGTTACCAATATTGGTTAAATATTGGCGAAATGTAAACACCCCAATATTGTTGCAATATTTCATGCCAATATTGGCATATATTCGTTGCCAATATTGGTTAAATATTGGCAAAATGTAAACAACCCAATATTGTTGCAATATTTTATGTCAATATTGGCAGACCATTGTTTAAAAATATTGGCAAAATATAAACACGCCAATATTGGTGCAATATTTCTCACCAATATTGGCGCAATATACGTTACCAATATTCGTTAAATATTGTCAAAATGTAAAAAACCCAATATTGTCGCAGTATTGCACGCCAATATTGGTGCAATATACGTTACCAATATTGGCTAAATATTGGCGAAATGTAAACACCCCAATATTGGTGCAATATTTCATGCCAATATTGCCATAATATTCGTTGCCAATATTGGTTAAATATTGGCAAAATGTAAACAACCCAATATTGTTGCAATATTTTATGTCAATATTGGCGCACCATTGTTTAAAAATATTGTCAAAATGTAAACACCCCAATATTGGCGCAATATACGTTACCAATATTGGCTAAATGTAAACACCCCAATATTGGTGCAATATTTCATGCCAATATTGGCGCAATATACGTTACCAATACTGGTTAAATATTGTCAAAATGTGAACAAACCAATATTGGTGCAATATTTCATGCCAATATTGGCGAAATATTCGTTACCAATATTGGCAAAATGTAAACACCCCAATATTGGCGCAATAGACGTTACCAATATTGGCTAAATGTAAACACCCCAATATTGGTGCAATATTTCATGCCAATATTGGCGCAATATACGTTACCAATATTGGTTAACAATTGGAAAAATGTAAACACCCCAATATTCTAGCAATATTGCATGCCAATATTGGCGCAATATACGTTACCAATATTGGCTAAATATTGTCGGAATGTAAACACCCCAATATTGGTGCAATATTTCGCCCCAATATTGGCACAATATTAGTAACCAATATTGGCGAAATGTAAATGCCTCAATATTGGTGCAATATTTCACCCCAATATTGGCGCAATATTCATTACCAATATTGGTCAAATATTGGCAAAATATAAACATTGCAATATTGTTGCAATATTTCATGCCAATATTGGTGCAATATTTCTCACCAATATTGGTTAAATATTGTCAAAATGTAAACAACCCAATATTGGTGCAATATTTCATGCCAATATTGGCGAAATATTCGTTACCAATATTGGCAAAATGTAAACACCCCAATATTGGCGCTATATACGTTACCAATATTGGCTAAATGTAAACACCCCATATTGGTGCAATATTTCATGCCAATATTGGCGCAATATACGTTACCAATATTGGTTAAATATTGGAAAAATGTAAACACCCCAATATTCTAGCAATATTGCATGCCAATATTGGCGCAATATACGTTACCAATATTGTTGCAATATTTCACGCCAATATTGGCGCAATATACGTTACCAATATTGGCTAAATATTGTCGGAATGTAAACACCCCAATATTGGTGCAATATTTCGCCCCAATATTGGCGCAATATTCGTAACCAATATTGGCGAAATGAAAATGTCTCAATATTGGTGCAATATTTCACCCCAATATTGGCGCAATATTCATTACCAATATTGGTTAAATATTAGCAAAATATAAACATTTCAATATTGTTGCAATATTTCATGCCAATATTGATGCAATATACGTTACCAATATTGGTTAAATATTGGCGAAATATAAACACCTCAATATTGGTTCAATATTTTACGCCAATATTGGTGCAGTATTTCACCCCAACATTGGCGCAATATACGTTACCAATATTGGTTAAATATTTCCAAAATGTAAACACCCCAATATTGTTGCAAAATTTCATGCCAATATTGGCGCAATATTCCTTACCAATATTGGTTAAATATTGGCGAAATGTAAATATTTCAATACTGGTGCAATATTTCACCCCAATATTGGCGCAATATTCATTACCAATATTGGCAAAATGTAAACAACGCAATATTGGTGCAATATTTCTCGCCAATATTGGCGCAGTATTCGTTACCAATATTGGCATAATGTAAACAACCCAATATTGTCGCAATATTTCATACCAATATTGGCGCAACATTCATTATCAATATTGATTAAATATTGGCAACGAATATTGCGCCAACATTAGCGTGAAATATTGCAGCAATATTGGGTGCTTACATTGTACCCTTATTTGGCCAATATTGGTATGGAATATTGCCCCAATATTGACAGGTATATTTTGGAATTATTTAACCAATATTTGTCAGAAATATTGCCCCAATACTGGCATGAAATATTTCCCCAATATTAGCATGAAACATTGCCCCAATATTGGCTCTTTACATTTTGCCAATATTGCACCAATGTTGGGGTGTAATATAACTCCAATATTAGTATGAAATATTACCCCAATATTGGCATGAAATATAGCACCAATATTGGGATTTTACATTTCACCATTATTTAGCCAATATTGGTATGGAATATTGCATGATTATTTGCTTGAAATATTGCACCGATATTGGTATGAGATATTCCACCAATATTAGCATGAAACATTGCTCCAATATTGGCATGAAATGTTGCACCAATATTGGGGTGTGATATCTCTTCAATATTAATATGAAATATTTCTCCAATATTCTGATGTTTAAATTTGGAATTATTTACCCAATACTTTTAGCAAATATTGCCCCAATATTGGCATGAATTGTAGCACCAATATTGGGGTTTTTACATTTTACTATTATTTAGCCAATATTGGTATGGAATATTGCACCAAGATTGGGGTGTGATATCACACCAATGTTGGAGTGTAATATTGCTCTAATATTAGTATGAAATATTTCCCAACATTAGCATGAAATATTGCTCCAATATTGGTATAAAATATTTCCCAATATTAGCATGAAACATTGCTCTAATATTGGTATGAAATATTTCCCATCAATAGCATGAAACATTGCTCTATTATTGGCATGAAATGTTGCCCCAATATTGGTGCACATAGCACAACAATATTTTATGCCAAGAATGGGACATTTTATGCCTATAATGGTGCAAGATATATTGCCATTATTGGAGGAATATTATATAAACATATAACACTTAAAGATAAATATGTAGCATCAGGCTTGATTGATTGGATAATTTTACCTCCCCACACAAATCCCCCTTCACCTATAGTCACTATTCCTCTATCTTGCATTGAAGAATCTCAACTGCATATTAGAAACAGCTATTTTCTGCTTTTTATGTATTTTTAACATCAATTTTCTGCTTTTTAATATTCCGACAGAAGTTATTTACTATTTTTAGTAGCAATTTATTTGGTCAAATAACTTAAATGGTGCTAGTACCACAGTATATATATATATATATATATATATATATATATATATATATATAGAACCATTAGATAATATTACAAATCAACATCAATTATATATTTATATATAATTCATACTCAATATTACTATTTGTTAACTTATTAAAACAATTTTTTCCATTGTTGGCAGTATTCTGTCATAAGAAATTAATTTTGTATTAAAAATCATACTCAGTATCTTAAAAATCTATTTGTGTAGTCCTGACTATTGAAATAATTTGAAACCTAAGTGTTTTCATTTTTTGATAATTGAATTATTTATAGAGTTTAATCAACAAATTTTTCTTCTTCCAGTGTCATGTCTGGAAATTTGTTCAAAATGCTAAATTTAGTATATTTTCAGAAAGATCTTTTTGTGTTTACCAAAAAATGGAAAACCTTTTCACACAGTGAATAACTTCTGTCAATTTCATTTATTTCTGAACAAAAATTAAATTTGTCAGAAAGTAATCCTTGCAGATTTGAGAACAGCCGTAACATTAGAGAAATTTCTGAAAATTTTTAAGTAGTGTAAAATAGCTTTTCTTTTCCCTAGAAAATGATATTTATGACAAATATATTTATATTTAAGAACAGAAAATAATAAAATTTCATTTTATGCACAGTTAATTTTTTTTTTCAACTTCAGATGAATACATTTTTAAAGTTATATTTTCAAGGTCTTGCAGTCACCGAATTTTTGACAGTTTTTTCTGATTCATTAACTATATTCTTTGTTATATATCTTATTTCTGCTGAAATGATTTTTCAGTTTGTTGAATTGAGGAGTTAGAGATCACTCTGAAACATTTTAAAATGGTCATTTTTTTAGTTTTTTTAAATTAAAGTTCAACATGTTACCAAATGCTTTGAATAGAGGTTCTGGTGATACTGCTTTTATGAAAAAATATGTGCAGTAATATTTATCCACTGGTAAATAAATTTGAACTATTTTTCTCAAAACAGATATTTTTCACTCTGTTCACATCATATTTATAAAATGTAGTAACAAAAAACTTAATATTTTTTTTGCTATATTGTATTTATATTTTTTAACTATTTATTTTTACTCTATTTTTAAAATATTACAAAATACAGAAATATAAAAACTAATATAAACAAAATAAGAATATGTGCAGTATAAACACTTTATTTTTTTTCTGAAATAACATAAAAATTGTTAATTACGAACAATAAAGATTAATTTTTAATGACAAATTATTTAATGCATTGTTATTATAGCAGTTGTTACATTTTCATTACAACTGGTTCTCTCTTCATAATAGCACCTGTAAACAATAAAAAGCAATAATTATAGTTTTTGAAAATTATTGAAAATATACATGTTGAATGAAAATTTTAAACTATAAAAGAATTTGTTTAATAAATATGTCTCTTAATACATTTACAGTAAAATATATTTATAATACAATTCTTTATGCATTTTTGTATATAAACATAACTTCTCACAGGTAAACAAAAATTTTGAATTTAAGAAACTGCAATCTACATTTTAGAATTATTGTCACCCATAATTATTTAATGCTTTAGAGAACTAAGTTTCAGAGCTTATATCATCTTTACCTCTTTAATTATTAAATTTTCTAATGAAAAAAAAAAATCTATCATTTAATTTTTAAATTATTAATATAATTCTTCTGTTTGTCATATTTGGATTCTATTGGTAACAACTTTTAACACATTCGTCTGGCCACGATGTAGCGCGTGAAATTCTCAATCATTCAACATGGAGGGCAGAGTTATCGGCAGCGAGAATGTTAATAATATATTTGTGTGATGCAATACCAGCTGTATAAAAGCAATAAACTTCATACTTTTGCAAAAATAATAATTTAATTAAAATTACATAAATCAGGGCTTATGCGTATAAAAAATTAAAAAATATATATATCCATTTTAGAGACAGGATTTTTCATTTTTGTAAGCATTATTTGCCTTTTTAATGCAAATTCTTCCTTAGTTTGGATATAGCGACCACTACATTACAAAAATTCTGGTACTAGAACAACCAATTAAAAAAAAATATATATATATATATATATATACTTATGAGTGCAAACCCTGTATTGAGTGGGTTTCTCATTACGTCTCTCATGTCTTTTAAAGTTAATTAAAAATCTATCCGAAAAAAATGAATCACTGACCAAAGTTGTTTTGCTCATTTGCAAGCTCCTTTCTACACAAGTTCTTTTAGCACAATGTCAAGTTTAAACTTTGATCAAGGTTTTTGTGTTAGCGACACAGGGAAAAGAAAAGATTATTACTATGCTGAATTTAGTTTCATGAATTGACAAATGAGCTTTAAATATGCACTATCTTTTATTCTCAATCTCAGTACTGAAAATTTTTCAAATAGAAGTAAACTAATCAGATGTGGCAATCCCAAAACTTTTTTCATAACTTATGCATGTTAATACTTCCTTTAAAATGCAGCATAGTGGTGGGGTCATTTTCAAAATAAGGTACATTTTTAGCAATTTATTCTTGAATTTTAAAAGTATAATTTTTTCCACAAATTATTTTATTAAATTTAATAAAAAAAAGTAATTGTAACTCAAATAATGCAATGGCTGAGCTTAATTGGCTCATTAACACAAATACAGTAATTAATTAAAAGTATTAGTTAGACCAATGCATTAAGCCAGTGACATTTTGCATTAGATTGGTAAAATTTTTGTATTAATCCGAAGACATTCTTTATTAAAGTTGTGAATAATCATAATGAGTAATCAATTTTTCAAGAATCCAATACTTTATTCTTGTAAAGATAAAATAAAATAAAATTGAAGATGAAAATTTTACTAGCTTGCAAATAATCTGAGATCTACTAGAGCTTCTAATTAAAAACAGTTTTCATCTCCTGGGTACGCTGGGCAGTTTATTGGGATTCTTTATCTTGGGTAGTCCGACATAATCCAAAAATAACAATAAGAATTCCTTCTATGGATTTAAAATTACATTTTATTGGTTTAATTTCACTTCAAACTGTCTAAGAAAAACGCCGGAGTCGGGTTGTTTTTTACGACTCCGACTCCCTTTTCTCAAAAATGGGTCCGACTCCGACGCCCTGGTTATGAGCTATGTTGGCATAGTTCAAACCAATTGGTTTTTCAGAACAAATCTAATATATTTTCTCATTTTTGTAATTTAAGTGTTTCAAATTATTGGATGAAAAAAATTTCTATTTTTAAGTTTTATCTCAATAGTCACCATAAGACATAGTCAAGGTCATGTTAGTATGCTTGTAGAATGCAAATTTCATGCATTGATGAACATATTTGAAGCTCTAAAGAAAACACTTAAATTATGTAAATTTAGCAAAGATAAAATAGATGAAATATGCAATATTTAGATTTTAAAGTGTTTGCCTTTGAGAGATGCAGATGTACAGATAATGACATAAAATGATCGTTAAAACTTCGGTCTACAAGTTTTAGAAGAAAATTTTCTTGATTAGAGGGATTATCTTTTAAGAATAAAAAAGAAGCTCAAAATATGAAATTGTAAAAGAAGACATTCAAAAATTAGGCGCTAGTAAAGCACCTATTTACATTTAACTAAAATATGCAAAAGATATATTTAAATCTTCTATTGCATAACCAAACCCATTACTTAGATCAGCCAAGAAAATCAGCAGAAGGGGGGGGGGGCAAGACAAGGTTTGCTTGAGACGTAATAGAAAAAAAGTCCCATAAAAATGCCTAAAATTATGTAATTTTTAGTTCAGGCATTTAAAGATACTAAGTGTTCTAATAAAGCATGCAGTCCAATGGCTATTTAGATGCTTTAGTAGAATACAGTATTTATAAAACTACTTTATATTTTAAGATCAATGTTTTTCAAAAATCTAAAAAGTTATTAAATTGTATTTTTGCTTCTTTTACTGTCATTTTTTTTTCTTTTAACCTGGTAGTTTCAGAGAAGTTTCAAATAGCAATACACAATACTTAAAGTGTGTAAAGTCTCTACTGTTAAACTCAAATAATTCCAAAACTTCTTTATAAAAAGCTTTATTTTTCAATAAAAGATAATTCATGTAGTCTTCTAACAAAAAATCAGATATCACATGTAACAAGTATTTCAAACTAATTATTTTGAATAATCAGTTGAAAATAATATATATGAAGTTTTATATATGAATCTATATTATATTTATTTATAGTGCTAGTAATCAAAAGATTGTTTATTAATATTTTCAAGGTATCAATGTTTCATTATGTAGAACATTTTATTTATAAAATATAAGACATAGCTTTTTCTAAAAATGTTTAAGTTTTAAATGATTTCAATTTTCTACATAATTGATTGTATATTAAATAATTATATTAATTAGAATTACTTTTAAATCAAATTATCACTTATATATTAAAAATTATTTGTTTTTGTTGATAAATATGCATGTATATGTAACAGGAAAACATAAAAAAAAAGGTTCAACCCCCCCCCCCCCCAAAAAAAAAAAAACATGGTTCTTGGGATAAAAAAAAAATGGGTTTTTACCAACCCTGGTTTTGTGAAATTCTACTCATTAGTTCTTGATTTAGAGCTATTGCAATAATCGCAAATTATAATGCACCATGGCTGTGCCACCTATTGAGTGATACATACCAAAAACTAATCAGATATAGTTTTACATTAGAATTACTTTTAAATCAAATTATTACTTATATATTAAAAATTATTTGTTTTTGTTGATAAATATGCATGTATATGTAACAGGAAAACATAAAAAAAAAGGTTCAACCCCCCCCCCCCAAAAAAAAAAACTAGATTGTACTAGGCCAATTCAATTTGTCGTGATTTTATTGAATCTAAAGATCGCCATGGCGCCAACTTTCTAGTTTTGATCTAATTTATCCTAGGCCGATGCAATTTGACTCGCTTTTAGCTCACATACTATCAAAGCCTGAGAGCTAATGTGCTCGTAGATTCTGTGTGTGTGTATGTAACCATGTACGTATGTATGTATGTACGTACGTACGTATGTACATACTTATGTACGTACGTACGTACGTAGGACTAATATATAGCGACTAATATAACGGACTAATGTGGAATTAATATAACACAAGCACCCAAGTGTTGGAATTTGGATGCGATTTATTTCAAATCAACCGACTTCGCCCGCTATCGGGCCCCTTGTTTTATATAAAATCTCGAAACGGGCGTATGTTGAAGCGAATGAACCTCGAAGAGAAAAAAAACTTGATAAATATTTAAGAAAAAAGATTCCGCATCGAAATACCACTATTTCCTAATAGTAATTTTTGTAAAAATGTTATATTCTTGTTGGAACATTTTGAAACTTACAGTTTATGAAACTTAAAGTTTTGAAACTGACAATTTATGGCATTTGATATAAATTTATAAAAAAAAGTCACATTTCGGCGTGAAAGAGGGTGTGGATGCGAACAAAATCGCGAAATATAACGGAAATTCTAGCTTTTAAAGCACCCGGACCTCAAGTAACACATCTACTATTAGGTTGTTTAACGGAGTTTCATTCAGATACAGTTTTGTTAATAATAGAGTGCACTCCTTGGTGTTGGAATGAGAAACTAATATAACGTGGCTTAGTTAAAACTTGCTGGCTTCGCCCGCTATCTGACTGGCCTAGGCAGCAGGGTTATGGTTGGAAATTCGTTCGCTTCGAGGCTCTTTCGAAAAAGAGGATTACATTCGGCGGTGCGTACTCAGCACGCTTGCTACGATTTGAATTTCGTTCGCTTCGAAGTTCGTTCGAAAAGAAAGAGGGCATTCGGCAGTACGTGTGCAGCACACCTGCTATACGCTGTCGCAAGCTGTAGGGATGCGGCTGAAGAACTAATGCACGAAATTTAATAAAAATTTACATTCAGGTAGTCTCTGATCTAAATTGATGCTGATTAGTTTTTGGTGTAAATCGCTCATCAAGTAGAGCTGCTGTTTTGCATTTTTTTTATGATTTACGCATTAGCTTTATCTTAACTAATACACGAATTTCCGTCAAACATCAGATCAGTTCGTCTATGAGATGAGTTGGTGTTGTTTCTATTTTGAAGTAAATCACTCAACATGACTATGCTATGCTGCATTTTTAACAATTTTTACAATAGCTGTATCTCAAGAACTAATGAACGGAATTTAATATAAATTTATATTCAGATAGTCCTTGATATAAATTGATTCTGATTACATTTTCATGTAAATCGTTCAAAAATCACTATTCGTCAATAGTGGCATTAAACGCGGAACATATTTTTATAAATTTATATCATGTGTCATAAACTATCTTAAAGTTACTAAATCAACCTAGAATTTCCGTTATATTTCCTGATTTTCTTCGCCCACCCCTCTTTACCTTTCGTAATAGGACTTTTTTTACAATTTTTATCATGTGTTATAAACTATCACAAAGTTTCAAACAATTCCCACAAGAATTTGACATTTTTACAAAAATTACTAATAGAAAATAGTGGTATTTGACGCACCATCTTTTTTCTTAAATATTTAACATCATGTTTTATTATGTTTCTAAAAGTTTCAAATAATGATAATATTTAATTATCAGCTAAAACCTTAAAAAGTGCTGCGATTAAAAAAAAAATATATATATATAGCGTTCTCTTTCTCTACCCCTCCCCCATCCTAAATTTTAAGTGTCATGCTTTATTTAAGCTTTTTCTTATTTTTAAAAGGATTCGAATATTTAGTTTCTTAATATGAACAATTTCGCTTGTGCAAAAACCAAAATCTGTTACGAATTAAAAATCTTTTCATAAAACCGAAAGTCTCTATCCGATTGAAAAAATAATCCGTCTTACGTTTATATCTCAGGACCCCCCAAATTAATCAGGTAAACGCCTTATCAGAAGGAACATACATCCAAAATTTGAAACAAATCGGTAAATTTTCTGTGAAAAACCTATTTTCATAAATTAAGAGTCTTACCTCCCATTGCTCCTTTCTTTATACGTAAACAATGAACACCCACAACTGATCATGGATGTACCTTATCAAAATGATATTATACCTAAAATTTTAATAAAGTCTGATCATTTTGCATGGAAAACTGACTTAACTAAATTAAGGAGGTGTGTGTGTGGGGGGGGGGGGGTTGCGGATTAGCCTTTTGTTCTCCTCCCCTTATTCTTATTCAATGAACCCCTGAAACTAATCAGGAAAGTTCATTATCAGGCTAAATCTATGTCCAAAATTTGAAGCAAATTGGATATTTCTATCAGGAGTTATCGCATTACGTACACACGTACGTACATACTGCCATACGTACGTAAATTGTTACATACACATACACAGAATCTGCGAGCACATTAGCTCTCAGGCTTCGATAGTCTGTGAGCTAAAATCGCGTCAAACTGCATCGGCCTAGGATAAAATAGATCAAAATTAGAAAGTTGGCGCCGTGGCGGTCTTTAGATTAAAAAATATCACGCCAAATTGAATTGGCCTAGGACAATCTAGTTCGGCCTAGGATAAACTAGTTCAAAACAATGAATAGCAGGCTAAACTAGTTTATCCTAACGACCGTTCAGCCAAACTAGTTTGGCCTAGGAAAATCTAGTTTATCCGATGGGCATTTGGATAGACTAGTTTGGCCTAGGAAAAACTAGTTTATCCGATGGGCTTTCGGATAGACTAGTTTGGCCTAGGAAAAACTAGTTTATCCGATGGGCGTTAGGATAGACTAGTTTGGCCTAGGAAAAACTAGTTTATCCGATGGGCGTTAGGGTAGACTAGTTTGGCCTAGGCTAATCTAGTTTGGCCTAAAATCGGGTTTGACCTGTAACATATACAATAAATCCAATTCACAATTCCTTTTTAAAAAAGTAAGTATATTGCATCGAGTCATTTAAAGAACGTAGAAAACTCCCCCATTTTGAACTTACGATAATACCTGAATAATTGGTAAATATGCGGATATAAAGTTGTTAATACAGGTATTAAAGAAATTTTAAAGAGAAAAAACTTTGGGTTTTTTTTTTCTTAATCCATTTTAAATTGTAACAGTAACCAATAAATATTTTTATTTTTGATAGATTTCAATGGTCAAAATAAATTGGAGGGTTAAAGAAAATTTTAATTTTATATTGATTAATAATTGTACTTGTTACGTGTCAATTCTCCTTTTTTATTAGTCTTGAACTGTCAAAAATTGTCTTTAAAAAGGTGTACAAATAAACTACAAATTTAATGAGTAAATTTATATATATACTATATATGTAATTATGTTATATGTATACACAGATATATTTATATATATATATGTGCACCTAAGCTCACATCAGTATTTTTTTTTCCTTATTACACAACTACTCGGTACTCGGCCAAAGTACTACGCGGTACACCACTGTGAAATTCCATGCTTTAGTTCTTCAGATATGGCTATTGTGAAAATTGTGAATAACATAGCAGTGCCATCTGTTGTGCGATATTTTTGTTTCTTGCTGAATCTAATGGCCAAAAATGTTTACTTGGACACTGGGATTTATTACTCAAAAAATAAAATAACAAGAAGTATTTGTATATCACATAACAACCTCAAAATAATATATTCATGAAACTGCATCAAACATTTATTGGTCAATTATTTATTAATCAAAAGATACTTCATACGATTTTCTTTCAAGGTATCAATGTTTCACTAGGTAGAGCAGTTTATTCTTTGAACATAAGAGTTTACTTGTATTGACTTTAAGCCTTTTTAGCAGGGCACAATGTTGGTGACTCTTAATTTTCTTTTATGTGCCCATTGACTTTTAAAATCTTTTGATATGCTTGGTATCCCTTTTCAACACTTCTTATGCACCCTGTGGAAATGCAATTGATCCCAGGAAAATATCACAAATTCAAGGGGACTCTTAACAAACCAGTTGAAAATATTCTGGGTCAAGAAGGACAAGTGTCTCTTTTTTCTAGAGTAGTGTTCTGTTTGAGCATGTCTGCAAAATGTCCGCTATGCTTAAGTAGTGTTTTCTTGCCATTATTTCCGCACTTAAGTGTTGAATGGCATAAAATACAGTAGCAACAGCGTTTATCTTTTAGCTTTCGGCACCACATGCTAATATTTCCCCCCCTCATCATAGGCTCTTTTAGCCATTCAAATCTCCACTTGGTTTTCAGTCCTGTTTTGTCTACTTTTAACGAATCCTATTCTTCAATAAACTCGATTCCTTGCATCTTTAAACGGCAAAGAATTTAATACATAAAAATATTAAGCCTCAAAAGCACACACATGACAATGTACAAGCGACATCACAACGTGTGTATTGTCACAAACGACTCTGCAACATCCTCTCTATACAAGACCCGACTATTGCGCATTCTGTTTCACACAACATGGAGAAATTTCTCTTCTGGCTCCCAGCCAATAAGGAAAGGGCAGCTGACATCACTGTGGTTCAATTACTGTGGATCAGCGAAAAAAAACTGTCCGTTCTTTAACGACCGATAATGTATGGATGAGCTTCGGAAAACATATTCGACGCGTATTAGAAAACAAGTAAATAAAAACTGCGATGTTGGTCATCTTCTCAGGCTAGCTTTTCTCAATTAAAATATTTATGATCGAGAAAGATTTTTTTTTTTTTTAAATTTTGGAATTAGAATTCTAGAGAAATGAATATTTTCTTTCCTAAAACTTCTTTATAAAACTTTCACCCTGTGTACATTTGATTTTTGCAGTTTTTTTTTTTTTTTTTTTTTTTTGTTTCTTTTAATCTTTCAAGCAGTTTACTTAAGACTAAATTCTGACATTTTAAATTTTTTCAATTTATATTTATTTTTAGAAATTAGTTTTTACCATGCAGAAAAAATGTAATTCCCAGAATGGTAAATACCGGTTTTTAACAGGGATGGGAAAAACCTTGCCTATACGCTTGACATACGTTCAAATCAGCGAAGCAGTTAAGCTCATTCATTGATAGTCTATAAGTATAAATATATTGAATAGAAATGTTCTCAAATATAACAGGTACATCAATTTTTACATTTCATTTAATTAGTGGTTTATAAAAATAGAGCAATTTTAGCTTAATGGATATAAAAATCATAAGATAGGCTTAGGGAGGGATAAAGTTATTTGATGTGTATATTAAAGAGAATACATTAAATAAATTTAAACAAATAAAAAAAAATCTAATGTAGAAATAATTAAGGACAGATGTTTTATCATCACTTTTTCCGCTTCTTTATCATACACAGTTCTTTTGATTTTACCTTACATTTACATAGAATCAGGTTGGCAAGATTTTGACAGTGTGCGGTTTTATCCGGTTAAAACCGTGGTTTAAACCATCTTGTCAAAAATCTTGTAAGAAACCTCAAATACTACACTGATGTGTAAAATTTCACAGTACACATCTGTCACACATATACAACATTAGATGTAATATTAAAAATTCATTGTTACTGTATTGTATATTATCATTTTTGGGGAAAAAAAAAATCTGTCATAAATCTGAAAATTTGGCCTGCATCCAAACTTGCTCAACCAGCAATAGCAATTAGCAATGCTTCTGCTGTCAAGCCCTGCTAGTTCAGCATCAATTGAGAGAGTATTTTCTAACATTGGCTTCATATTCATACACTCTAAACTCAGAAATTGTTTGGGTGTAAATAAATGTACTAAATTAATTATGTGCTATAGAATGCTGCGAGGTAAAAGTGATCAAGATTATTAACCGTAAAAAATCATTTTCTTCTGTATGAACATTCTAAAACACAAAAAAATTTTATTGCAATTAAAAAAATTTAATTTTTTGCAATTATTCAATTACAGTAATTAATGTTTAATAAAAAATTACTTAAATCATTAAGACTAATACAATGTTTCCCTCTTGTTCTTAGAATGTTTTAAAGCACATTACATGTTTTTGATGGTTTAAACCAGTTTTTGACACTTGTCATGTCAGACACCCAACCCTGCATAGAATATTTAAGAAAAAAAAGTTTGTCTTTTTTCTTTAATGAAAATGGTCTTTGACTTGTTTTTTGTAGTGTAGCATAACTCTGAACCCATGCAGTGGCGCCAACTTATATAGGTCCATGGGGCGCGAGCTCACCCAATAACTTGATATATCCACTCACCTATCATTAAAATTGAGCCCACCCAATATTTTTAAAAAGTTGGTGCCACTGAACTCATGCACATAATATTGAAACTCATCATTTAGTCAATTTTAATTTTAAATAAGAGATATTTTTCACTTCTACGAAAATACTTAATTTTATCTGCCTTCAGTGTTTAAGCAAATAAATATTTTTTTAATCTGGATTGATTTAAATGAAAAAAGAATCAGATATCAACCAAATAACACTTGACTTATTTTACACTGTAATTTTTTCCATGTTAAATTTTGAATACAAATATAAATGTTACTCTATAAAAGAACACTTATTTAAGCATATAAAAAAAAAATGAAATGAACATTAGTCATTGTGCATTTTTAAAACTAATAATGCTTTACTAATTGTTTTTTTTTAATTAATTACTTGGAAAATTTGGATGAATACTTTAATATATTTAGACAAAGACCGATAATAAGTTTACTTACCAAATCAACAAAACAATTATTTGGTCGACCCCTACTCCTAGTTCTAGATAAAGTAAATATTAATACAGTAGATTCTCTTAAATTTACGCAGCTTGGGACAGGAGGTTGTCCAGATTTCTGGTCATTGCTTTGTATTTTTTAAACAGTAATTTGTATGCAACTAATAATGCAATTGTAACTATAATAAATGCCCACAATGTGATAAAAATATAGGTACTACTAGATTATCCCGTCAACCAAAAAATTATCGCCAAACTATAAGATTAAATGGTAGGATCTATATAGTGGCACCAAAGTCTTATAATTTAAGCGTCAGTTTAATAGTTACATATCTAATCAAATTAAATGTAACTGGACATATTACTGGGGTTTTTCATGACTTAGAAATTATTAACAATACTCTTTGCTTCAGACATACTTCTCAAAAAAGATATCACAGAAATTACCCAAAAGTGTTGTATAGTATAAATAGTACAAAATATTCTATTCCAAAAACCCTAACTTTCACTTTGAATTTTTAATGTCTTAAAAAAAAAAAAAAAACATTCTTAAAAGACATTTTGAACATCTTCATTTATATGATTTTCAGATGCTAATATGACATAAGCTCATTTTTCATTTTATGTCTTTTTTTCACAACAATTCAAGAACAAACTCCAAGGGTTTGAATAGACAAAATGTCAGGCGATTTTTCAGCCCTCCACCCCTTCTCTAATAGCCTCGTAAAATTTTCTTTGCATTAATCCAGAGAATGTCCAAAATTGCTTAAAAAATAGGTGGAATTCCTCTTTTAGGAGGAACTCTTTCATGCCTGTACTGTTTTGTGCCTTTCATGCCTCATTTTTTCTTTATCTAAAATAAAAATTATGTCAATATGTATAACTTGGCTATTAGTTTGGCAATTTGTATAATTTAGCGAAATTGGTCGACGGGATAACAGTAGTACCAAATATTAATAGAAATAATAAACTGAAATAACAAAAATTTAAGATAATTTTTTAAATGACTAAAATATTAAAAGCAAAGATCAAGTTAATAACCAGTAATGTATGATTAAATATTCATTATAAAGATGAAACACATTTCTCCTAAATTAGTCGATGAAATTTGCCTCATAGAGGTACTCTACTAATTTACATCAAAATTATAAAATAAGAAAGTTTTACTTCAGGTTTAGCCAAATTTAATATAAAAACCAAAAAAAAAAGCTTGATTAATATATACAGTAAAGCATCGTTTATACGTTTACATTTATGCGACGTTTTAATGTGGTCCCGATGCATTCCTATTCATTTTAATGTAAAACTATATCTTTTATACGACGCCCAAAATCGTTTATACGTCGATTTTTCGATTTGGTATAGGTTTATTTTTGTTTATTTTCCTTGTGTATTTTAAAAACGAGCGGAAGGTGGCAGCTATGAATGACACCAAAGAGTGATTAAATGCACTCCACATCATAAAAATGTGAGCTGGTATTCGATTAGTCTGAAAAATCAACTTACGTGTAACAGATTATACTGGGAGGGGTCATTCTTTTTTTGGGGGGGATCGTCAGCTTCCCCAACCTGTTTTAAGTTGCAAATAGACTATCCTTATAACTGTTATCAGTATTGGCGACTTTTAGTTGGCCAAGCGGCATTTTTGATCTTTGACTTCAAATGGAAACGAAATGATGTACTGCAAATGAGGAACCTTTCGGTTGCTAAATTGCTTACTTATCCCCCCCCCTTCTCATTTATTATTATTATTATTATTATTATTATTATTTTTGTAATTTGTTTATTTTTGTTTGTTTAATTTACTACTTCAATCAAATCATCATGTTAAACATCAAAATTAAGTGAAAAAAATTAATTCTTGTTTTGGAAGTGAAAATCGTTTATACAACGTTTTTCGGTAGTCCCTTCGGCATCGTATAAACGATGCTCCACTGTAAATATATTTACTGTAAAAAATATCATTAATCTGCTCCCCTCCCCCCCATTTTGTGATGAAAAATATTTTGTACAAAATTTGTGTGGTTTTCTTCGTGATATTTGTAGTGTTTTACTGTGATATCTGACAAAATTTGCAGGTTTTTGTCCACGATATTCGATTTATATTGTAAAGTTTTTTGCGATGCTTGACGAACTTTGAAGTTTTTAACAATATTTGACAAAATTTGCATGGTTTTTTTCCTCCCCCAGATTTTTTAATGAAAACCACATTTTCATGCAGCCAGCCTTTTGACAAAATAGTTTTCAAAGCATTTCTTTTGAGATCCTTTGATGAAATGGGCATTTTTCTCATGATTCTTTAATGGAATTCACATTTTTGTGGCTGTGGCAGTTATTTTTCAGAAAATGCATGTTTTCTTGACTAAATTAACTTTTTAAAAGATTTTTTAATAGAATTCACATTTTTCTGTGATTTTTTTGGCAAAATTCTTGTGTTTTTTCTGCAATCGTTTGATAACCAGTTTCCCCCAGGTTTAAAAAGAGGCAGGGCACTACTGTGCTGAAAAGGGCACTTTTATAGAATTGAGTCTAGAATCTACCGGTTCAAAAATCATAGAAAATAGAAGTTTCGTCAAAGAATCGAGAGAAAAATCCAAAAATTTTGTTAAAAAATTAAAAGAAAAAAAAAAGGTAAGTTTTGTTAAAAGATCGCTAAAAAACTGCAAATATTGCAAAAAAAAAGAAAGAAAAAAACGGCAAATTTCATAAAAAGATTGCGGAAAAACGGCATACTTTGTTAAAAGATCACAAAAATGGCAAATTTTGTTAAAAGCAGGGGTTCAGAATATGTCCAATCTGGCGATCTAGGATTGGGGGAAATTTTGGTCATCTAGGGAAATTTTGCACAAAAATGTACAATTGATTTTAACAATGAATTACAAAGTTACTCAAGACAGAAAAATTGCCCCTACAGTTAAAAAGATCTGTATGGTGACCTTTACAAACTCGATCTCAGAATAATATATACTCGCACATGTATTGAGAAAGTTTGGGAAAATATATTTTACCTATGGTAATACAGATTGATACAAATATGCATTAAAATTTGATGGCATTTTTAATGAGGGGGGGGGCAGTGTAGGTAGCAATAGCAGATGAAATACGAGAAAAATGGGAGTACGAACTGCACCAAATAGAGCCTCGTTCTTCTAAAGATCACAGAAAAAAAACAAAAGATAGTTGAATTGTCATAGAAAAAAAATCAATTTTCGTCAACAAATAACAACAATTTGTCTAAAAATCGTGAAAAAATGCAGATTCTATGAAAAGTTCCAGAAGAAAATGCAATTTCCATCATAGGATTGCAAAGAAAATGACATTTCTGTCAAAAGATCCCAGCAAAAAAAAAAATTACATTTCCGTCAAAGGACATGATTTAAGAAGAATTACGAAAAAGATGCAATTTTTGTTTAAGGATTGTCGAAAAAATATGGATGTCGTCAAAGGATTGTGTAAAATATAAGATTTAAAAAAAAATCATATAAAATATGGGATTTTTGGAAAAAGATCATGTAAGACACAAATTTTGTCGAAAGATTGAAAAAAGATATCAATTTTGTCAAAGAATTGCGAAAGAGAAGCGAGTTCCATTGAAGAAATTTTAAAAAACATGAAAATTGAGAAACAATCATGAAAAAAAGCAAATTTTGACAAAAGATCATAAAAAAATATGGAAGTTTCGCCGAAAAAATGCAAATTATGTCAAATGATTATGGGAAACACTCAAGTTTTGGGGAAAGATCATGGAAAATATGCACATTTTGACAAAAAATCATGTGAAAGACCTCTAATTTTGTTGGAAGATTGCAAAAAACATGCAAATTCAGTTTGACTGAATTCGTCAAATCAATACGAAAAAAAAAAAATACAAACTTTATCAAAAGTCCGCTAGGCTGTAAAAGT
Organism: Maratus speculifer; assembly: GCA_964019185.1. Taxonomy (NCBI): domain Eukaryota; kingdom Metazoa; phylum Arthropoda; class Arachnida; order Araneae; family Salticidae; genus Maratus; species Maratus speculifer. The sequence goes on along the minus strand of OZ025290.1, from coordinate 349,973,483 downwards.
TCAGCTTTTTCTTTATTGTGTCTGTACAATGTCTGTATTACATATAGTAAACGTTTGGGGAAATTTTTATGTGGATTTGGGAAAATGTTGAGATTGAAAACATTTTCTGCATCTTTTGGTTAAAAGATCACAAAAATAGCAAATTTTGTCAAAAGATAGCAAAAAACCGCATATTTTGTCACAAAAAAATTCAAATTTTGAAAAAAAGGCACAAAAAAAAGTATCAAGAACAAGCTAACAAGTATCACTATTGTTCTCAATTTTTTTAAAAAGGGGCAAGACAAATTTATTTAAACAGACTTTTTTTTTGTAAAAGAGAATATTTCTGTTGAATAAAGGATTCTGTTTTGTTTAATAAACGGGTGCTTTCAGGAGTCACATTTAGAAAGTTCTGGACATTCAAAAGCAGATTGTGAGAAGAATCGTGCGAAAGGGGTAAGTGAAGGGGGCAGTTGCCCTGGGCGTGGAAATTTAGGGGGCACTAAATTAACTACAAACGTCATTTTGGGGCAGTCACAAGAAAAAGTTTGGGAGGAGCGGGGCCGTCAACTTCTGATTATGCACTGGATGCAATTTTCTCACGCCCTTGATTGTGAAGCAGGAAAATCCATTTTTTAAGCATTAAAAACAAAATTTTAAAGCAGGAAAATTAGTTTTTAGAGCAGAAAAATTCACTTCTGGCATTAACTTTTTTTTTAAGCTCCTTTGACGAAATTTGCGTTATTCGAGACCTTTTGGCGAATCTGCCTTTTTTCTGGTTATTTTAATGAAATTTGCTTTCTTTTCGCGAATTTTTGGTGAAATTTGCCGTTTTATCTTGAGTTTTGGACTAAATTTATTGTTTTTTATGATTTTTTTGAGGAAATCTGCCGTTTTTTGGGAGGTGGGGGTGATGAAATTTGCCATTTTTTCATGAATCTTGCCGGAATTTAGCCTTTATTTCTCGATTTTAAGAAAATGAAATTTGCCTTTTTTTTATGAAATTATGCATCCTGTAGGGCACATAAGAGCCATTTTTTGCGTTCAGTCGCCGGTTTTTTACATAATTTACGCTCTATAGCACATCAGCATCATCGCTGAAGGGCCTGTGTCTTTTGAAATGTCAGGGGCAAGAAGGGCACTATTTTTTTTTTTTTTTTTTTTTTTTTTTTTGAATGAGCGACAAGAGGGGTGCAGTTTTTGCATGAGGGGCAGAAGGGGTGCTATTTTTTAACTAAAGGGCAGGAAAGTGTCCCCCTGAAACCATCTGGGGGAAACTCTGGATAACATTTGCATTTTTTCTAATTTTGCAATGAAACTTTTACTTTTTTTGCAATTTTTTGACAATTTTTTTTTGTGAATCTGACACACACGTTCCTTTCTGCAATCTATTGACAAAAGTGCTTTTTTGGTGATCCTTCAAAAAGTTCATGATTTTTTGACAGTCTTTCTTTTAGAGATTTTTTTTAATGTAATTCATGTTTTTCAGTTATCCTTTGATAGAATTTTTTTAGAACTGACATAATTCCTGTTTTTTATTTTTTTTAACAATCTTTGGATAAAATGTTCGTGTTATAGAATTCTCTTTTTATGAAATTCATGAATTTTTGGTGATCATTTGAAGAAATGTGTGTTCTTTTTACAATTCTTTGACAAAATTCACGTTTATTTAGGAATCATTAGATAAAATTCCTCTTCTGCGGTTTTTTGGCATAATTTACGTCTTCCTAGTGATCTTTAAGGAAGGGGAGGTGCTTTCAGAAATTTTTCAAAAATTTCAATTTTTTTTATTAAGTCAGGAGAGAGTGATCAGGAAGGGCAGATTAATAGTAATGGTAATAAGATGACTGTTACTACCTATGATATCAGCAATATCTCGAATTTTTCAGAAATAAACTAACCCTTCCTTCATGAAAAATATGAATTCAGTAACATTAACAAATTGATATAAAACTAAACAAGTCACATTTTTCATTTTTTTACATCCTTAAATTATATGAGAGTTGTGGATTTTGGGGTTGCAGATTTGAGAGAGTCAGTCTACTGCATTAATTAAAAGAATTATTATTAGTTTAATACTTCATATTAGTTTATGTAATGTACTTACCTTTAAAAAGTTGCATGAAATCCAAAATAAGTTTCCCCAGCTCCCATAAAGCATGTATATGAAAAGGAAAAAAAATATATTAAGTATGATTTTCAAAAATACATGTTTTATACATATAGGAATACAAACATATTCTATACATAAATTATTTGACTGATTATTTTCACAAGTAGCAGATAGTCATTTTTTTACAATTGTAAAAGGTTATTTTTGTTTCTGAATTCAACATTCAACATGACACGACAGGGGTCAATCCAGGTTTTATTTTTGGGGGTCCATTTTTGAGAGAAAAAAAAATAGAGGAAAAAAGGCATTTTTGTGAAAATATATATATATATATATATATATAAACAGTAGACTCCCTCAAATCCGCACAGCTTGGACGGATTTTAGAATTTTGTAGATTTCTGGTCTTTGCTTTGTTTACATTTTTTAAACAGTAACTTGAGTGTAATTAATAATGCAATCAATACTTTAATGAATGCTTACAATATAATAAAATATTAAGATAAGTAATAAACTAAACTAATAAAAATTTAGGTAATTTATAAAATGATTAAAATATTAATAGCAAAGATCAAGTTATTCGTTATACATCAATAATGTATGATTAAATATTCATTATGAAAATTAAATGTATTTTTTCCAAAATTATTCAACAAAACTTGCCTCATAAAAGTACATTACTAATTCACATCAAAATTGTAAAATAAGGATTTTTTTTCAAGTTTAGCCAAGCTTAATAACCAAAAAACTTGATTAATGCATAAATATTATTTGGTAAGAAGATTGTGATTGTCAGTGATAGCAGCAATATCTTGAATTTTTTCCAAAAAATTTTTTTCTTTCTTCATGAAAAAACATGAATAGATTATTATCAAGAAAATTACAAATTAAAAAATATATAGAATTGATATAACTAAAAAAAATCAAATTTTGTCCCAATATCTGAATTGAATATTTCATTGTTTACACATCCATAAAAAAGTGCGGATTTTAGAGAGTTGTGGATTTCTGGTTTGCGGATTTGATGGAGTCTACTGTATATATATATATATATACAGAGGATAAACAGTACAGTCATTGGCACTATTTATAGTTATTGGCACCTTTGGATTTAAATGAAAATATTAAGGAAACTAAAAAAGTTTTAATGTTGAAAAAAATTTTAATGATTAGCTCATTCCTTTCCAAAATCACATGAGGAATATTAGTGGTGTACTGAGTAGTGCTTTGGCCGAGTAGCCAAATATAGAGTACTTGGCTACTTCGGCTGAATACCGAGTAGTTGTGTAATAATAAAAAAAAAAATCACTGATGTGCAGATGATGTGAGCTTGGATGAACATATATAGGGTGGATGCTACAGTTTTGACCACATTAAGAGAAAAGTTGAAATGGAAATTTTATAGTTTCTGACTGAATTAAGCATATTAAATCACAATAACAATATTCTTTAGTAAATTTAGTCTTCTTTCTTTTAATTATACTAACTTTCTATGAAATATTTTAGATTGTGAGTAATAACTCGTTAAGTAATTTGTTTCAATTTGCACCAGTTTTGGCCACCCCAATATCTTGTAATTTAGCAAACATTATATCTGATAATAAGTAAAAATAAAGCATTTTTATGCAAAATCTGCTTTACCACATGCATATTTGTTTGCTGTATAAAAAAGATTTGTATTTTTTTTTAATGAAATCATAAAAACAACAAATAAAATATACTTAAGTTGATTTTAACTGAAAATTTGAATTTAAAAACAAAAAATATATTTAATTTATAAAAGAGACTTATAGGACATAAAAAGCCTCTTTTAACATTTTGTACATTTTCATTTATATATATCATATATTATACTATACTAATATTTACAGTTATATAACTAGATTCTTGAAATTATTCCATTTTTACATTAAATAGTATTTTGACAATCTCTAAAATCCATTTTATTTTTCAATTTATTTTTAACTTTAATTCCTAGTACTTAGCTGCCTGTCAGCCTAATCATTTGGAGTTAGTTTTCTTCAAACCTTAGATTTCCTTGTGTAAATATGGGCTAGGATCTTACAAAGACCTTCATAGAGGGCACCCACCTTCTCTTCGGCTCATATCTCTCATGTAGATAATTGACCATCATAAACATGACGATATTGAGATTCAACAATAGTAAAAACTAGTCTCCATTCAGTAAACTTGTGTTGCAAGGTAGAACAAGGTACTAGATTCAACAATAGTAAAAACTAGTCTCCATTCAGTAAACTTGTGTTGCAAGGTAGAACAAGGTGCTACAAAACTTAGACAATGAATTCTGAAATGCATTAATTTTATACTTCCTAACTTATAACAGTGTTCAATCTAGACCATTTTTTAAGAGTACAGAATTGTCTTTTTTAAACTTGTTGAAATGAATCCTATTTAAAACAGTGTAAAAATTTTCACATTATTTGTTATTTCTAAATTCATGTACTTGAAATTTTACAAAAGTTATGCACCTTCTTCATTTTGTTTTGAAAAAATACAAGAAACCACTAAATCATGCTGTAATTTTATTGAACTTTTAAATATATAAGTCATAAAACATTTCTAAATATATTGCTAAAATTTTCACTATAGTTAATCTTGCGGCCAAAAGTGGAGCATAATGTTGTACCCTTTTTGGCCACTCCATGGCCATAGCTGGTGCACATAGCAAATTTAAAGTACCAGTTTTGGCCACCCCCCTTTAAGCTGTAAAAATAATTTAAATATGACACGGCAAAAGAGAGAAAGCCTAATTCATAAAGCTTCATAGCAATTTGTTTCAGAATAAAGTTCGATAAATGCCTAATATTGAAAGATCATGAAAACTTGTTACCTAAGCAAAAACCTTAATACATGTGAGCGAACACTATAGTTTCACACATTAATTTTTTTTTTTTGCAAGTCATATTTTATCAAAAAATAAACAAATGGGGTTGTAAATGATAAAAGAGTGTTAGATTAAGGAGTAAAAATGCACATAATTTGTTAAAATCAACTTACAGCCTAAATAGAGGGTAAACCAATCCAATGTGACATTAATTATAAATAGAAGTTTTCATATACGTCCATTAAAAACATTTCAAAATATGCATTAAAGTATTAAATTGCTATAAAGGACGTTAAATACTAATAAAAACATTAAAAGATCTTAATAATTTTACATGTTTCGATTGAATTTACTCAATCATCATCAGAAAAAAGAAAATACAAATAAACATAAAGATGGAAAATGACAATAAACTAATGTTTAATCTCTTAATGTTTAATGTTTAATTAATGTCTTTAATGTTTTTATTAGTATTTAACGTCCTTTATAGCAATCAATACAATGTGGCCAAAACTGGTGCAGTGGCCAAAACTGGAGCATCCACCCTATATAAATATAACTGTGTGCATTTATCTATACCTGTTTGTACATATATATAATATACAATATATAGCATATATAAATTAACTCATTAAATATGGAATTTATTTGTGCACCTTTTAAAGACAATTTTTGACGGTTCAAAACTAATAAAAAAGGAGAATTAATACATAACAAGTACAATTATTAACCAATATAAAATTAAAACATTCTTTAACCTTCCAATTTATTCAGACCATTAAAATCGGTCAATCAAAAAAAAAAATATTTACTGCTTACTGTAGGGTCATTCCACATGAATTCAACCAATGGGTGTTGCATCATAGTCACAGATTTTTTTTTAAATTTTATCATAGATAGACATAGTAGTGAAACCCTCAAATCTGAAATGTAAAGGTAATTTTCACAATATTGGCCGAGATATGGCCATTTGAAAACTGGCCATTTTTACGAAATGGCGGCCATCTTGGAATTGTATCACTGTCTAAATATGGTCATAACTTGACAACTAATGGCTCAAATTTTATATATCTGGTACCAATTTGAAGCTATTTGTACAAAGAATGCATATTGCACATCAAAACAATAATACATTTTTATTTCTTTACTTTTTATTGTGTGCAAAGTGAAAATTTCACCCCAAAAAAGGGCAGATTGTAATGGCTCATAAAAAAAATGAATCATCATGAATTTTTCTGAAACTTGGTAAAAACATTGCTCCATCTGTGTGCTTTAAATAAAATAAAAATTGGAAAGGTAAAATTTGTTGTTTTAAAATAAATGGTTTTTTACACATAAGGTGTCATTAACCAAATAATGATCATTTTAGAATCTGTAAGCATTCCTTATTCAAAAAATAATGGTTAAAATAAAATTTTCTAACATCTAAATTAATGTAAAAGTATATTCAAAACCTCATTTGTACTAATTTTGTAGGAATCTGCCCCCCAGCCCCCCTCCCCCCCCCCCCAAAAAAAAAACTTTAGACAATTGAAAAAATTTTACACTGAAAAAGATAAGAAAATAATTCAGTACTATAATATATAGTTATAAAATAACTATAAATGCAATGCATATATATATGATAATTTACTTCACATATAGGGGCGAGTGGGGTGGAATGGGACAGTAGGTTTTTCTCTTTATGTATCATTTTAAATATTTCATCAATCGCACATTAGGTGAAGTAATGGTACCCCAATCTTCAGTTTAAAAAAGTAGCTGATTTACATAAGCTTGCAATTATATAAAGAAAAAGATTATTTCAAAAATCAAAAGTAAATTTAGTTCATATACTTTCTACGCTTTCTGTATAATGGTTTGATTATGCATAGATATAACAGTTTCTCTATATATGGAACATTATACTGTAAAATTAGAGAGGTAAAATTTGTTGTTTTAAAATAAATGGTTCTCTACACATAAGGTGTCATTGACCAAATAATGATTATTTTAAAATCTGTAAGTATTCTTAATTTAAGAAATATTGGTTAAAATGAAATTTTCTAGCATCTAATTAAAGTATTGTATGTATATTATATAATTCAATAAAGAAATATCAATTTGCAGTTATTTACACTAAATATTCATTTTTACAGTACTTTTTATTTCATTTCATTCAAAATATGATAATATAATTCACAAAACATATTTACATAAATATTTTAAATACCTTACTATAGAATACATGAAAAAAAAAGGCACATAATATTTTCTCCAGAAATGTTGAAGAAATACTAGCTGTAAATTACAGAGTTGAATTATTCAATTGTGTAATTTAAATAAAATAAATATATATAAATGAGTTAATTGAGTTGACATTTGTTATTTTTTGTTCACACTGAGTTAAAATTTATATGAACAAAAATCTAGATACGATGAGACAAAAAAAAAAAATAAATAAATAAATAATAACAATAATATAATACAAATCCAGGGCAAAACATTGAATATCATGAGAAATAAGTCAAAGTTTAAACGTACACATGGAACAAATCTAGACAAAATAAGAACAAAATATTTACTTACATGCATATAACTTTATAATATAATAGTTTTTTCTTCAGATTTAAGCTAAAAAGGATTTAATCAGTTTTAAAGTTTAAAAATAATGCTTGAATTGTTCGAGTTTCCTCTGGTGCAACAGTATATGTTCTTCCTGTAGCAGTTACAGGAATAGACACTTCTTTTATTATTTGTTCTTACAGAATCAAACAAACATCTGAGGATTTTGGCCATGAATATGAAGAATTAGCGCCATGAGGATACATGAACATAATTTTATAGTCGGTAAGTTCTTCACAGTAATCTAAAATTTTCCCAATCCACCAATTTATCCCATATACACATGCAACATATTGTTCACTTTTAAATATCAATGGTCTGACAATTTCATTGATTCCCAAAGAAGCAATAAATTTTGTTGATGAAATGTCTGAAACCCTGGAAACCAGCATTTGGCAATCATTGATTGGTAGAAATCAATGACTCAGTCTTGTTTCTATGATTGTATCTGCTTTTGCATACCTATCTGCTAATTGACTGTTTGCGGTTTCAATTTCAAATTTTGTTATAAAAAAACTTTCAATTCTTTTAACAGATTCTTTTGCAAAATTATAGAGATCAAATGCATTTAATACACCATCTTTACATGGACGCTGAAGACTTGAAATAATCTTTTTCTTCATATAATTGCAAGCTTATGTAAATTAGCTACTTTTTTCAACTGAAGATTGCAGTACCATTACTTTATCTAATATGTGATTGATGAAATATTTAGAATGATACATAAAGAGAAAAACCTATTGTTCCATTCCACCCCACTCGCCCCTATATGTGAAGTAAATCACCATATGTATGCATTGCATTTATAGGTATTTTATAATTATACATTATATTCCTTAATTATTTTCTTATCTTTTTCAGTGTAAAATTTTTTCAATTGTCAATTTTTTTTTTTGGGGGGGGGGGGGGCTGGGGGGCAGATTCCTACAAAATTAGTACAAATGAGGTTTTGAATATACTTTTACATTAATTTAGATGTTAGAAAATTTTATTTTAACCATTATTTTTTTAATCAGGAATGTTTACAGATTCTAAAATGATAATTATTTGGTTAATGACACCTTATGTGTAAAAAACCATTTATTTTAAAACAACAAATTTTACCTTTCCAATTTTTATTTTATTTAAAGCACACAGATGGAGCAATGTTTTTACCAAGTTTCAGAAAAATTCATGATGATTAATTTTTTTTATGAGCCATTACAATCTGCCCTTTTTTGGGGTAAAATTTTCACTTTGCACACAATAAAAAGTAAAGAAATAAAAATGTATTATTGTTTTGATGTGCAATATGCATTCCTTGTACAAATAGCTTCAAATTGGTACCAGATATATAAACTTTGAGCCATTAGTTGTCAAGTTATGGCCATATTTAGACAGTGATACAATTCCAAGATGGCCGCCATTTTGTAAAAATGGCCAGTTTTCAAATGGCCATATCTCGGCCAATATTGTGAAAATTACTTTTAAATTTCAGATTTGAGGGTTTCAGTACTATGTCTGTCTATGATAAAAATTAAAAAAAAATCTGTGACTATGATGCAACAAGTTTTCCTTAAATTGGTTGATTTCACGTGGAATGACCCTGTAGCAATTCATTGAATAATAAAAAACATTTCATGTTTATTTTGTAACTGTCTGTACTTTAATTTCTTTTGATTAAAAAAATTGTACTGGCTTTGCAGTTTTTTTTTTTTTTTTTTTTTTTTTTTTTGATTTTTCATGTGTACAGATTAAGTTACGTTATTTTAAATTTATTATTTTTTAAATATCTCAGTAAAATTTCATTTGGATTTTTTGAACAGAAAATGAATTATAGAACAATAAACATTTACTTACCAGCAGACCAACACGAACCTCACGCTTCCTCCTTCCTGTGAAAATTACCGCGCTTTCGTTTCAGGGGCGGGAAAAGTAGTACACAAAACAAGTGTTGCCAAACTTAAACGCTAATTAGCTAGATTTCTAGATATCAGATCTCGTCAGATCTCAGATATGATCTAAGTTCAGCACTTCAGCATGAACAAAGAACAAATCTTTTTTTTTTTATTTACTTAATAATAATAATAAATTTTATAAAAGCATTACTTCTAAAAGTAAATAAAAATATTAAAAACTAACATTTGAAATCTTCAAAAAAAAAAAAAAAAAAAAAAGTAATAATAATAATAAATACACAAAGGGGGGGGGGGGCGAAGGAGGTGATCGCCCCGGGCGCGGAAATCTAGTGGGCGCCAAACTTATACTACCAGCGTCATTTTTTACCTGTCACAAGAAAAATTTGGGAGAAGAGGGCTTCAAATTCTAATTTTGCCCCGGGCGCAATTTTCTCTTCGCACGCCCCTGAGCATACTAATTACCATTTTTTGATTTAACAACTGCATTTAAAAAATAATGCATAAAAATACTGATTATTTTTAAGTATCAGTTCAGTTAATATTTTTGGTTTTGATACTAGTATATTTTGTTTAAAAAAATAATATGTAAAAATGTATAATACTTGACTTTTACGAAAGATATAAGAGTGACCAGAGTGTCACAAGAGTAACAAAATTTTGATTTAATGTACAGAGAAGTAAAATACTTTTCGTTACGAATTAGATGTATGTTACGTGAATGAATCATGGGTATATATAACTGGTTACATCATTTCTTACCTTAATTATATTTTTAATAAAATTATTGGGATAATTTATGAGAATTTCTTCGAATTGTCCCTAAATTTCGGAATGGACGTTCCCATGTATAATTGTTTCAGAATTTTGTCATTTCAAAAATTATTCTCGAATATTATAAATATTGTAAAATTTCATTCTACTAAATCCACTCATCATGATAGGTAATGATAATAGGTTGCCACAATGATTACGTTTTTTTTTTTTTTTTTTTTTTTTTTTTTTTTAAGGAGTCCTATTATTTCCGTATTACTAAATTTAATGTGTTAATATTTAATAATTTAACAAATTTTGCTTTCATTGATATTAGTATAAGATTACAACAGCTATTACATCAAAATCTGATTATTTATAAGACTAGTTATAGCAAGAACGCATCTCATTTCCCATCTTTGAGTACAATTTCTGATTTGTTTTATACTAATTTATGTTAAACAACAAGTGGGATACTCATTTTTGCTAAATCATGGAAAAGTGGGCCAGGCGTAGAGGAAACATGGATGTGAAGGGGGGGGGGGGGAATTATGTGGAATGGTTATGTGAATTAGTCAGTGATAGCACGATGAGAAAAGAGCATTTTGAATGTCGGGTTTAAAAGAACAATTTTTTTTCAACATATTTCAGTCCTTTAGAAATTTACTTGTATGCACTTTTATTAAACTATCAAATTACGAGTAGAAATTATGTGATTTTTAAATATATAATTTACAGAGTTGATGTACATTTATATACAAGTTGTTTATAAACCATATAATATTATCTTTCATACAATAGACCGTAAATCTAATTTTCAAACATATCCTTTGACCACTAAAATAAAAAATCTACAGTAAATCAATGAATATTTAAAGATAATCTGAATATATATATCCTTCTATAGTAAAAAAAAATAGCCTTAAAAGGAATGACTCCTGGAATGATGCTGATGTGGAAGATTTCCGGAACTAACGAATCCGGGTTGTCCACTCCTTCCATGAGTCGAATAGACCAATCAGGTAAGGGCTCCGTCTATGCATCGCCATATGGGTTACCATAAAGAGAGGAAAGGTTACCATCGCCAACAATCGCCAAGTTTGTCGCCAACTTGGCGATATATCGCCAAGTTTGGCGACCAAAATTAGTTGTCGAAAGTGACGCCAACTTGGCAATAACTGTAATATTTCGCCAAATTTTTAATTTCTTTACAACATCAGTCGTTTGATACATCATTTGAGAGGTTTGCAACTGCTTATTCATTTAAAGGATGTCTTGTGTGTTATCCCCCATTCTGCTCCCCAGGGGGGACACATTTTTAATTTCTGTACAACACCACTCGTGTTACACAAGATTTGAAAGGGCTGCAACTGCTTATTCATATTATAGATGTCTTGTGTGTCACCCCCACACTCTGCTCTCCCCAGGGGGGTCACATTTTTAATTTCTTTACAACACCAGTTGTGTGACACATCATTTGAAAGGTCTGCAACTGCTTATTCATATTATGGATGTGTTGTGTGTCATCCCCCACTCTGCCCCCCAAAGGGGCACATTTTTAATTTCTTTACAACACCAATTGTGTGACACATCATTTGAAAGGTCTGCAACTGCTTATTCATATTATGGATATCTTGTGTGTAACCCCCCCCCTCTGTCCTCAGAGGGGGCGCATTTTGTAATTTCTTTACAACACCAATTGTGTGACACATCATTTGAAAGGTCTGCAACTGTTTATTCATTTTATGGATGTCTTGTGTGTCACCCCCAGTCTGCCCCCCAGGGGGGCACATTTTAAATTTCTTTACAACACCAGTCGTGTGACATCATTTGAGAGGTCTGCAGCTGCTTATTCATATTATGGATGTCCTTTGTGTCGCCTCCCCCTCTGCCCCCCAGGGGGGCACATTTTTAATTTCTTTACAACACCAGTCGTGTGACACATCATTTGAAAGGTCTGCAACGGCTTATTCATACCATGGGATATTGGCGAGCGCAGCAAGCAGGGGTAGCCAATAATTTGGAATCGCGAAGCGATTACGCGGGGGGTTGGCGAGGAAGGGGGGCGGGGCCCCCCTAGTATATATATATATTTTTAACCTAAGAAATGAAAACATGTCTTATGTTTCATATTTTAATTAGATTTATGTAAATGCGACGTGCATTTCAATATTGTTGAAATACAATGGTATTTTTTTAGATCAAAATTGGAAAAAATAGTTGACCTTAAATGCAACAGTTGTTATTTTAGTAGTAATTTATCGACAGTGTAGGTAATGTTGACTCATTTTAGGACAAATTTTTCACAATTATGCCTATTTATGTAAACAAACAATTAAACATATAATATAGTGGATTTATATATAAATATAAAACATATTAAACTGAAAAAATGAAGATATACATATATATGAGATTACATACCTTTGCATATTGTTCTTCTGTTTAACTTCTATATCTTACACAGTGCCTTAATTCAATACGTTGCCATTATGGTAAAATTTTGCCAACCTTGTTCTCTCCGTTTGTTTTTTGTTTGCTGAGCAAGCTCGGTTGAGGATAAAGGTCGAATAACAGAACTCAGCGTTAGTTTTCAGCTTCAAGCGCATAAAGCTAGGTAGATGGTGAATACCATTTGAGTGTTCGACCCAAGTTTCGTGCATAACTCGGGGTCGAAGTGGTTGGCGTATATGAGCGCTAGGAATTTGTTTTAGCCCCTAACCATCATAACGAATCAAATTATCTATCCCTTATGTCGCAATTCTCAGACGTAACATAAATGCACCTCAACATTAATTATAATGCCTTTATATGAGAGTGAGAACATAAGGTACGTAAAATTTGATTAAATGAGGATAAATTAAAGAAAAAAGGATCACCAAGCATTGTGTCGAAACTGCCATTGCTACCGAACTAATGTTTATTAATTAATCTCACTCGATTATGGCTAGGTTCTAAAATATAGGTTTTCCAAAGTTTGTGAGCCATCAGCGTATGTTGACATTCACATACTGAGGTATCCTACCTCTAACAGTGGCGCTACGTCTAACAGTGCCAATCTGCGTGTCCACCGGAAATTGGATCCAGACGACTAGGCCGGGAGGCGGCAGCACAGACAATCTCATCGAGTTCCCGGCTAAAACATGAAAATGTCTTGTCAAGTGATATCTAGATGTAAGACACCTGAAAACTCGATTTCAGCAGTTGACTGCTAGGTTTACTATTGTGTTTTCCTACTCTCAATCCAATCCTTAATGATTGCATACCTTTGAGTTCAGGAAAATACATTAGCAAACCTATTACTCAACCGCTAAAATCGGGTAATTAGGTGATTTCCACCAAGATATAACTTGGCCGACCAATTACTTTAATATGCAATTGGTCGGTTTTAATTTTATCAAAATTATTTCTCAAATTTAAAGTTTTTACTATTTCTAAAATTTCAGCCGTGAACTTGATGAAGTGATAACCTGTACTGCCACCTCCTGGTTTATAGTCATTCGATAAACATTAAAAGTCTCTAGTAGTCACTCGAAAATTCTACGATGATAATGTTAAGTCTGTGGAGGCGTTATTTTAAAATTTCTCATTCAAATTTCAATATTTTTACATGATTTTTTTTGCATTGGATAGTAGCTTAGGACGATCAACAACCGAGCTAGTTTTTACTTCTTCAATTTTGGGTTCAGGTTCTTTTTTTTTTTTTTTAAGTACTTCAACTTTTGGAAGCGGTTGGAACTTGAAACTAGCATAGTATAAATAAATGTAACCAAAATAGAAAAGGTAAAAACTAGCCCGGTTATAGATTCGTTCTCAGCTATTCTATGCGAAAAAATCATGTAAAAATATTAAAATTTGTTCAAGATATCTAAGAAAACGCCCCATAGACTTAACATTATCATCCGGGTCTTTTTGAGTGACTTTAGGGGCATCTTTAATAGTACATTACTTCGCCAGCTGATGCAATTCGCAGTTTGCATCAGGGTTTTTTCACTAGTTATTATGACGTCACGAATGGTGGCTCGAGGCTAACTAAAAAGACAGTCTACTTTGGTGTATTCCGCATATCTTTTTTATAGACCGCTAGAGTGACATCATGCTCCTTTCGTATGCTTTCATTGGTGCATACGCGCATCCGGTGAATCCAGCGGTCTGTAAAAACGATACCCGTAAAGCACCGCGGTAGCCTTTCTTTTTCATTGACCATGACTGGGATTACGGTGCCTCGCTCTGTCTTATCTTACGCTCGATCGTAGGATGGGCGTTCCTGCGATCGATCGTAACTTCGTATTACGGTGCCTCAGCGTAAGTCCTCGCGCTTAAGCGTAAATCCTCTTGCTCTCAGCCAATCAGAGGCCGTAGTCACTTTTGTTGTGGTTGCACGCGCATCCATTTGTGTTGAAACTTACGACACCTTTCGAGCTGCCTTAAGTTTACGCCGCTACCGTAATACCGTTTGCGCTTTGTTTACATCGTAAGTCTCTACGTCGATCTTAAGTGAGGCACCGTAATATCGCCCTATGTCATGGTCAATGACCTCTGATACCTAGACACCACATCAGTCACCTTTTCTTACGCCGACATTTTTCCTTCGCGTCACGTGACCGAGGACAGATATAACGAGCCAAACCGGTTTTTCTCCCGCCGAAACTCATATTGTTATGTTTGTCTTGAGTTGACCGCACTTCTACTTTTTTCTTTGTGAAATCTGAAAGTTGCCAATAAAGCGATCACCGCCAAAATACTGTATCTTTTCGCCAAAGATGTTGGATTCGAACCCGTGCCGAGAGAACAATGGAATTTGGCGTCTACGTACATTAGAAGTCTGTGGTCGTGGCTGGCCTCTGTCTACGACAGGCGGTTAAAGGTGCAAAATGATGAGTGTGCCGCTTTATGACAATCGCTGTGTGCCATTGATTGCGACCAACCGACATTTGTAGCATCGTGATAATGAATGAGCAAACCCAGTTAATAAGGAAAGGGCATGTTTACAAACAAACACTTCTGTCAACCAAACTACCGCTACATTTTTGTCATAGCGATCATTGTAGGAATCATTTTGACGACGTAGTCCATTCATATCATAGTTATTTATACATTGGCAAACTTAGACCAATCAAATTTCTGGAGATCATCCGTACAGTATCAGTCGTTAAAGAACGGACAGGTTTTTCTCTCTGATCCACAGTAATTCGACCACAGTGACGTCAGCTTCTCTTTCCGAAGGCAACACTACATACCGGGCCTTGCTCATTCCTTATCATGACGTCACAAAAGGTGGCTACTCACTATCAAAGACATCCAGCGATTGGTACAAAACGATGGGGGCGTCACTTTGAGCCCTGTTTCTACCAATCGTTGATAGCGGCCAGCCAGTTTTTGCGACGTTGTAATAAGGAATGATCAAGCCCGGTATCTAGTGTAGCCCTGCCTTTCCTTATAGAGAAGCCTCGACTTAAGATCTCAGTTCAATAAAGGAGATGGTTTGTCACCTCCCGGTCTAACGAAGGCAGCCTATATTGTTAAAACATTGCGAATTATTACTGGTACAGAATATGCTGGTACAAAATTGCGGCTCTACGAATTGAATTAATCCTTTATGAGTAAATAATGAATTTCATCTGCTTTATGATGTGTATCTTGCAATCCTATTTCATAACATTGGGGCCATGTTAGTTCTACATGCTATTATGAATATGAAGTATGATAAATTTCTTTTTCAATTTAAAGGTGAATTTACCAATACAGATATTAATGGAGTGAGAAATTGTTGCCATAAACATCTGGACTTTGGTCTAGACACAAGCATGACGTTGGGGTATAAAGCCAGGTTGCACTTCGCATCATAGATAGATGCACAAAAAAGGCGATTTGGGGAGTTAAAATGAACTGATGATATTAAAAAAAATAATGTATAAATAACAGTCTTTTTCAAAATTTTATGATTTGTTGTGTGACAAGAGGTATTCAGCTGTAAGTACACAAAATTTGAACTCTCTGGCATATATAGTTTTTGTGTACGAACTCTGTGACAGGCAGACGGACAGACAGACAGAGGACAGAGACAAATACGGTTCCATCAGATGAACGTAACCCTAAAAAAACGAAAAAAAAAAAAAAAAAGACGGTGCAGAAATGTGTCTCAACCATTAAAAAAAAATTAAAAATTTCAGAATGCAAACAAATATTAGAAAATAACCTCCCTAACATCTTAACTATACTTAAAATGACTCAATTATGATAACTTGTAATGCTGCAACAATGAGCTTAGATACCTAGACACCACACCGGCAACCTTTTCTTAGGCAAACATCCTTGCCTTCCATCACGTGACGGAGGACAGATTTAGCGCGCCAAACCGGTTTTTCTCCCGCCGAAACTCATATTGTTATGTTTGTCTTGAGTCGACCGCACTTCTGCTTTTCTCTTTGTGAAATCTGAAAGATACCAATAAAGCGATCGCCGCCAAAAAAAACGGCATCTTTTCGCCAAAGATGTTGGATTAGAAACCATGACGAGAGAACAATGGGATATGGCGTCTACGTATATTAGAAAGTCAATGTGCTGTAACTATAGTAGAGAATAAAATCTCAATAAAATAATATGATAATAAAACAATATAATATAATATAATAATAATAATATAATAATCTATTAATATATAATAATATAATTATAATAATATATTTATAATAAATATTTATATGTAATATTATAATAATATATTATTATATTTTATTATATATTATTATATTATTACTATAAGAATAAAATCTGTCACTTGTTACATTATTACGTTCTTCCTGCACTTTTCGAGACGTTACCGAGTTTCACACATAGCAACAGCAATGTGTTTCTGTGGAAATTTTCATTATCCTATTTATTATCATATAATTTACTATGTTATTATATTATAAACATATTATAATATTATTATAAATATATTATTATTATATAATAAAATATAATAATATATTATTATAATATTACATATAAATATTTATTATAAATATATTACTAGCAAAAGCCGTGCTTTGTTTGGATTCGCGAAGCATTATTTCATAAGATAGATATTTGAAAGGAACATTACTTTTTTATATTATTTTTGCATCTTTATTAAGCAAAAACGTTATCTCATGTTTTGGCGCATTTAAATTTTAGAAATGTAAATTCAGCCAAATAACTAAGAATTTCCTCGGAATTTTTTATTTATGATATAAGGCTGGTATAAATAAAAATATTTTCGAAGCAGAATTTTACAAAATATTTTTTTTAATTTTTAACTAAAAGTTTTAAAGATGTATTTACATTTTCCAATGGCCAGTAACGGCGTTCGTTCTGGCCAATAAGTGTTCTTTTTCTCGACATTTTTAAATTACTAATACCTTCCAGAAATTATTTATAAACGTAGTTAATATATTTAATTTGGTTGAATTAAATTATTCTTCAATCAATTAAAATATTCTTAAATTATTTTTTAATCTTTCATTTCGAATACCAGACTTAAGAAACTTACCAAATTTAACAAAATATTAATTTTAAATACCAAATATAAGAATTAATTTTACTTGTTTACGATTCTTTTTGTTGCCACTTTACCAAAGTAAATACCTAAATAAATAAATCATAATGTAATTCTTTTAAAATCCGTAAGTATAAACTGCGTAAATAATTTTGGCAGAATAATGAAAATATATTTTATTTAATATATTAATCATGATTCTATCTATAATTACTAACCCCATAGTTTATTTTCCTTCTTAAAATAAAAAGATACGGGTTCAATTTTTTATTTGCAAACGATTTTGGAGGAATAATGAAAATATATTTTAATTAATTAATTAATCATGATTCTATCTATAATTACTAACCCCATGGTTTATTTTCATTCTGAAAATAAAAAGATACGCGTTCAATTTTTTATTTGCAAAAATGTATCCATAATAGAAAAACATGTAGAATAAATTAATTGTTAAAATAATATTTTTTAAAGGTTATTCTGTAAAAAAAATAACATTCTGCAAATCTACATGTCATAATTTATTCTTATGTTTAATTTCAAGTCAAAATACTGAATAGATTTTTTATAAAATGTACGACAAAGTGTAACTTGAGTGGCCTAGTAGAGGATTCGCTTCGCTCATCCTAATAAATATATTATTATATTATAATATTATTATAATTATATTATTATATATTAATAGATTATTATATTATTATTTTATTATCATATTATTTATTTATTATCATATTATTTTATTTTCATTATCATTAAATTTTCATTATTATATGGGTAATCTTCATTACTTTTATGTTTGAGAACAAAACTACGGTATTTATTTACAGCGACCCTAGTTTCACCTGTAAATAGCTATAAATATTATATGCTATCTGTCAAAAATAAAAATTTGTATCTATATTTTTGATAACTGTGAATAGTTTATAAGTGTATTATTACAAAGTCTTAATATTAAAAGTAAAAAAAAAAAAAAAAAAAAAAAAAAAAAAAAAAAAAAAGATGTTTGTTTGCATGAATAAAATGTAGACTTAAATATTTCCTCTCTCTCCCTTTTTATTTTCCGTAACATGAAATTAATTTCTTAAAGTGTTTCTATTCTTTTGTCCACTTAAATATTAAATTAGATTTATAATAACGAGTTAAACTTTAATGACAATGCTTCCGACATTATTAAATGAAGAATACAATAACAAAGTGAAATAATAATAAATAATATTAAGTTAAAAAATACATCTTAAAAGAATATTTTGAGAAACTAAAAATATTCTTTCAATTTATTTACGATTCTTATATATATATATTTAAGATAAGTTTATGAACCAAGGTTATATATTTCCGGAGTGCAATGAATCGGGAAACGCTGGCTTTCACTTTCACCAACACCCATCGCTCCCCAAAGCATTAGGACCTTTGTCGCTTCTACATGCTTGACTTTGTCCTTCAAAATTCCCAACTAATTCTTAGAATCGGAAGAATAATGGGTTCGTCGTCTGACGACACTCTCCAGGCAATCATCACAAGGAAAGAAGGGGCTTTTGGTGTCTTTGATAGTTCTTTGCTGATAACAGAAAATGAAACAGAGATTTTTTTCCTCTCTCTTAAAAAAAAAATAAATAAATAAATGAAAATAAATACAAATAAATTCTTTTCTAAAAGAATTTGGTTTCTGTAATTTTTACAATAAGTTTTTTATTTAAAAATTTACAGGCTAATGAAAGCTGCGGCATCACGAATAAATATTATTGAAAGAATAATAATAATAAGTAATTAAAGCGGAAAATATATACATAGATACATTTGCGCACTACAGGGGAAGGAAGAATAATGGCGCTGAAACTCCCCTCTTAGACCCTGACACTAGACTAAACATTTAAAGTTTTAAAATATTATAAAATAACATTATTATTTTCTGAATAGGTCTTTAAAAATCTGAATTTTTTAAAAAGTATTAAATTTGTTTCATAATTTTTTCTTTTCTATAAATTTCCTTATGAATTTTGAAACATAAGCATGTTTTGTATTTACTATTAAAAAAAAAACTTTAAAAAGCATGTTAAAAAGCATGTTTAAAAAACATGTTATGGAGAGACAAAATAATAGAAATTATAGATAGGCTAGATAAAGAATAGAAATTATAGAAAGGCTACGCTGCAGATATAGTATTTTGCGAAAAACATTGTAGAGAGTTTTGTCTAATTGTATTCATCTATAGAATCATTAGAAAACAATATATTTTTGAAAAAATGCATTTATAAAAGTTTTTTTTAGCTGGAACTGTATTTTCAGGCACGTTTCCAAGTGTACTTATAGGGCATGAATAATTTTCTCAAACTGGAATATCGGTATTTTATGCAGTAATAACTTCTCAATTAAACTTTTTTATGCATGATCGAATTTATACATCTTAATGTATAAATTTTAAATGTAATTCTCTTAATGTAATTGGTGTACACACACACACACATACACACACACACACACACAAAAAAAAAAAAAAATGTTTACCCTTAACAGTTTGAAAATTTCGGATACATTTACAGACTCATTTTTAAAAAGGAAAACATGGAACTTGCTGAAGATTGGATTTTTGAAGAGATGTATTCTTTAGGGTAGGCGGAAAAAAGCGCACCGGAAAAAAGCGCACGGAAAAAAGCGCCCCGGAAAAAAGCGTCCCCGGAAAAAAGCGTCCCTGGAAAAAAGCGCACCGGAAAAAAGCGTCCCTTTTTACAAATCACATATTTAACCTTTAGCTTTCGGGACAGTGAAATCTAAAATATCCTTTTACAACGGGAGAACTGACGCGATTTCATACCCCTTTCTTAATGACCCTTCACCGCAGGTGACCAGAAAATGCTGCTATCATTTGGAACATGTGTTAATGATTTACACGTTCGTGAGAAGGTAAGGGAATTTTCTTCCCTAAGAGAAAGTTGTTTCTACTTGTCGGAATCGAAAGTAATGCTTTAGGTTCGTTGAAAAGATGTAATTTATAATGATAAAAATGATCTTTTTCTGTGAAGTGCGTGTCATTAAATAAAACATATATTACTAGTAATTGAGCGGTCTTTTTAAAAAATAATTAGAAAACTTGATGGATGTTTATTGAATGTTTTAATAGCATTTGGTTTCTTGAATGGTATAATCTAAAAATGAAGGTTTGTTATAGGCAAAATTACTATAAGTATATATGGTAATACAAAAATACATTATTTTAAAAAGTGCTAAATTTTCAAATATTTAAATAACGCATAAGGGATTTTCTTAAGAATCATTGTTAATATTATTTCAATGATTTAAATTAAAACAGAAAAAGAAATTTCACGATAAGAAAAAATTAGAAATTAACATATAAGGAATCGTTAAACAATATAGTAACAAATAATAAAGAGATATCTAACGTAATGTATGTTTCCTATTAAGGTCTTCGTTTTTAACTATAACTAAAACTAATATTTACGAATAGTACTACTTTAATTTAATCTGTAAAATAATTAACCGAATATTACTATAAAGAAATATTGGATGAAGTCTGGATATGAAAATTCTGTCAACACAGCAGAGAAGAAGATTTTGGTGTTAAAATATCTTCAATGGCTTTCAACCCTTCCTCCGTTTGCAGTCTGCTAACTGTTACTTTTAATGCCCAAAATACCAAGTGGTACCAGTAATTTTTTTAATTACAGTTTGAATTTCATAGTGTATGTGAAAAAGAGCTTTTAGTTATTTTCAAATAAATTTGTAAATTTCAGAGTTAATAAATTAATTAAGCATTTTTTGAACATAAATACCTTGCCCCTGAAAGGGTTAAAAATTGATAAATACATACAGTCCTCTTGTATTACTATAAAAAGAGACAATCAAAGCTATCTGGCGCTTCCGTTTGTATTTTCGTGGTTTAAAAAAATAAAGAAAAAAAAATAATTAAAAAAAATAAATAAATAAATAAAACGGAAAAAAGCGCTTTGACTAAAGCGCATCCATAAAAAAGCTAACATATTTAAAATCACATCATACTTAAATGAGTCCAATAATAATACACTTGGTTTATCTTAGAATATAAATACTAGAATAAGATGATTTTTTGAAATTTTGACGCTCTTGCTCTGCCGAGGCTGAGGGAGGGAAGAAGAAAGGGCTTTAAAAGTTATCAAGTTATATAAAAAGTTATATAAAAAGTTGTCAAGTTATATAAAAAGTTGGTTTATCTTAGAATATAAATACTAGAATAAGATGATTTTTTGAAATTTTGACGCTCTTGCTCTGCCGAGGCTGAGGGAGGGAAGAAGAAAGGGCTTTAAAAGTTATCTCAAAACCTCTCATTGTCATAATGATCAATTTTTGTAAGATGTGGAGAATTAGAATATAAACACTGGGTACTATATATATATTTTAAATTCAGTCTCCCTTGTTCTTCTGTGTATGTTGGTGGGGGACGGGGAGGTCTTCAAACTTCAAATCTATCACGGCTTTAGAAGATAACATTGTCAGAATGTTTTCTAAGTTTATAAATAACAGATCAGATGAGTTTCTGTTAATTTGCTTATCTCCCGCTTTTCAGAAGGGGGAGTAAATAAGCTATGATTATCTTCCTCATAAAACTGTACAACGGGACATTATCATTTTATATAAAAATACCCCAAATTTCATAAAAAGCTGAACGTAAAAGCTGAACTAACTGTCTATTTTCCCCTTGTTCTTCTGTGAGGGGAGCGGAGTGTCTAAAAACTCCGAATCTATCACGGTTTTTTTGCACTTAAAAAAAATGCTATATTTCCCTTATTATACTCTCTATTTATGCAAAAATCAGTAGAAATGTTGTACAATATCCATATATTTCTAATCTGCATCGACAGATCGTTTCGTATAATTTAATGTAAAGAAGGTTTCCAAATATTATAGTTTTTCTATGTTTTTTTTTTTTTTTTTTTTTTTTTTTTTTCCTATCGGCTCCCTAAGTTTCCTTCTTATGAAATGGGCATTCATAAATATGAGGTCAAACATCGTCTTTGTCATCCTGGATTTTCAGAAGAATCCTATAAATATGTTTTCATTTTATATTCGACAAAATGTCTATAATTGAAAGTGTCCGGCCATTAATAGCCATATAGTATGCAGTTCTGTAACATTTTACTTTAATCTCTTACATTTAAAAAGTACCCATACGAATTCCTTTTTTCTGCGAATTAAGTGTGGAGCTGGGGAAAAAAGTACGAATTTAAAAGTACATTTTTTTCTCTATACAATGTGTAAAAATTTAAAATGTGCGATACTTAGAAGTGTAAAATTTGCAAAATCGAAAATTGCAAAACCGAAATTGCATGGAAAAGTGCTGCGCATTTTAATTTCTTTTCTTTTCTTTTCTTTCCTTTTTTTTTTTTTTTTTTTTTCAATTTCAAGAGACAATGGAGTGATTCTGTTTGCCACAATTACAAAAGTGGTACTAAAAACTATAAAAAAAATTAATATCTCAAAAATAAATTGAGAGAGAGTTTTCAAACAAATTGCACTTAAAAGTACATTTTTCTTTCTATACAACAGTATAAAAATTTAAAATGTGCGATGGTTAGAAGTGTAAAAATTTGTTGTAGTGAACATTGCAAAACCGAAATTGCATGGGAAAGTGTTGGCATTGGCAAAATTACGTATGCGTTACGCACAGATACGTTTAGCCTTTATAATATAGATACATATTTATGAAATTTATGGTATTTTTATTTAGAAACAAAGAGATTGTATAGTATTTTCTATTTTTCAGTAAAGGCAAGACACTGTGAAAGAAGCTGTAAAAGTTAGCTTTTTAAACAAAATTTACCAATGAAGGTAAAAAAAGACATTAATTATTTTAATTTAGATGAAATTCAGACTTTTGAACAATTCTGTGTTAGAGTAACAATCCCACCACCATAAAAATATGATTCTTCAAATTAAACAAGTGTACCGCAGAAGTTTTGAAGAAATTCAAAACTCTTTCCAATTTTTTAGACTTTATTATTATTATTAATTATACTTTTTGCTTTAACTTTTAATTTAATTATATTATTATTTATTATATTTTTTAACAATTGTTTCGCCATGAATGTTTTTAATAATTAAATCATTATTTTTTGTTTTCCCTTGTTTTATTCGAGAATAATAGCTATATAAATAATAATAATTATTACAAACTTTGTGGTTGCAACATTCTAGCAAACAAACAAAAAAAAAAGAAGAAGAAGAAGATAGAGCTACTTTATTTGATCAAAATCGCTAAAAATTAAATATTTTAAATGAGTTTATTTATTTTAATTTATTTATTTGTATTGTTATTAAATTTCTAAAAAAAACCCTGCAGCAATTTTCATGAAATTTAAATTCAGTCCTTGACCAATTGCAGAGAATAATCTTTCAATGAAACAAAAAAAAAAAAAAAAAAAAAAAAAAAAAAGGCACATGAATCAGTCGAATAGTTTTGAAGTAATTGATAAGCGTACAAAACGATAACAACAACTTAAAAGTGCTAGATTGAGAACTTCTTCTTTTTCTTTTTGGAGTCAGATGAAAAATAACTAAGAAATTATTAATGCAATCTTTGTTATGGTTTGCATAAATAAAAACTATTTCATTTTAATTTGACGGTGAATAAGTTATTTAGAAATAATAAATAATTCTAGAATTCGACAATTTTCTGAAGCAGATAATGTATAATTCCATTCTCATTTATGCAAATGGTATAGTTGCGCATGACTTTTTAGGAGGCTGTGACCGGTAAACGGAAAAAAAGTGACCGGAAAAAAGTTATCGGAAAAAAGTGACATAAACTACAAAAGCGGAAAAAAATGACACGGAAAAAAAGTGACAAGGAAAAAAAGTGACAAGGAAAAAAAGTTACCGGAAAAATAGTGACAAGGAATTGATTTTGGGGATTTATTATTGATTTTTGGGATTTATTATTGATTTTGGGGATTCATTGGTTAAGTATAAAAGGGGGATCGGGGGGGGGGCGGCTCATAGTTTAGGTAAATGGGTTTTTCATGCTGAATTAAATGTTTTGGTTCAATTTTTGGATATACGTTCATCCTGAAAAGACGCTTGCCTGATTAGTTTTGGTAAGGGACGATTACCCCCCCCCCCCATCCGTCCTCAATTAGACGAATGGGTTTTTACGCAGAATTATCCAACGTGTGTCAAATTTGCATATAGGATCTTTTCGATAAGGCTTATGTATAGTATAAAATGCCTGAAGAGATTCTAGTAGTTTAAGGATTAAGTATAGAGGGGGGACGGGGGATAACCTTTCTTAAATTAAATTAATGGCTTTTTACGCATAATTATCCGATTTGTTTAAAATTTTGGACATGAGTTCGTTATGATAAGACGTATCTTAGATTAGTTATGGGTTCTTCTGCTTATTATAAAGGGGGGGAACGAGCAATTCTCCCCCTCAAACTAGATAAATATGTTTTTATGCAGAATTATCCCAAGTATTTACGGCACCATAGTTCTATGATGGGAAGTGTGAGAATTAAAGCCGCCCTTTTGAGATTGGCCGGATCGTATTGCAATATCGTAGAGAGACCCAGGTTCATGCTTTACTTTTTTTTCTGGAACGAAGTGTTTAAGGCATTATTTTGTTGAAGAAAACTCAATTCACAAAAATCTGGACTAAATTGGCTTTATTTTTCTGAAGACTTGAAATATGAGCATTTTCAAACATTCGGAATACAGCATATTTATTCAAATGTGCACTCGTACTAGAAAGAACGTCTTGAGTTCTCAACGACCACAATTTGTACATGATGAATTGTCAGCGACAAAAACACAAATCTAAATATATTTTCACATAAGCATGTAGCACGCTAACATAACTGTACTCGAAAGTAATCAAGAATTATTAGTCACCCTTGACCACAACGAGCGTGCGTGTTTATTTCACCATGTCAAAACATAAAACTGACAAAATTTTCACATTTCACAAACGCCAAAAAATTCTTTTGGCACAGAATAGATTCCCAATCTGAGCAAAAAAAATGTACAGGTAAATAGGACCGTTACATGATAAGCAAAGGGGAAATTTTAAAAATCAGTGTTGTCAAGAGTATAGCATTTATCGCGCGAGGCGAGAACGAACAACACTCGGCAACTCTAACAAAATTACACAACAGGTAACAAATTAAGTTCTTTATACAAGACAAAATGAAATGATTGGGAAATAAAAATAGCAGTTACTTAAAACAGTCGTTTAATATTTAATCAACTGAAGAACAAGAAAGAAAAATCTAGAAATGGAATGATATTTTAAAACTAATTTAATACTTGTTTTTATTATTATTATTATTATTATTATTTTATATGCACTTGGAGGCGAACACACAATAAAAATACGTATTAAAAATGCTTTTCTTTTAAAATTAAATTTTAAAAGAGGGGGGGGGGGAACACACATCTGAAAAATCAATAGAAATATATACAATAGAATATGTGTTACATCACAGGGGGGAACGAGCAATTCTCCCCCTCAAACTAAATAAATATGTTTTTATGCAGAATTATCCCAAGTATTTCAATTTTAAATATAGGTTCTTTCTGGTAAGGTGAATTCCGGCATAGTTTTAAGGATTTAATGGCTAAGTATAAAGGGGAGATGAAAGAAACCTCTCTTAAATTAAATAAATGGCTTTTTAAGCAGAATTATCCGATTTGCTTCGAATTTTGGACATGGGTTCATTGTGATAAGACGTATTTCTGATTAGTTATGGGGTTCCATTGGTAATTAAAAAGGAGGGCGGGTGATTACTATACCCACCTTAAATAAGATTAAAAAAATTATGCACACTTATCCGATGTATTTCAAATTTTGGATATAGGATCTTTCTCATAAAGTGAATTCCTGAATAGTTTAATGGCTATGTATAGAGGGGGAACGGGGGATAAACCCCTTAAATTAAATCAATGGATTTTTACGCAGAAGCATCCGATTTGCTTCAAATTTTGGATGTATATTCATTATAAGAAGGCGAATCTCTGATTAATTATGGGGTTCTTTTGATAATTAAATAGGGGAAGCGGGCGATTAATCCTCCACTCTTTAAATAAAATAAATTGTTTTTTTTTTCTTTCACAACTATTCAACGTATTTCAAATTTTGGATATAGGTTCTTCCTGATAAAGTGAATCCCTGAATAGTTTTAAGGGTTTAAAGGCTAAGTATAGAGCGATGAACGGGGGATAACCCACAATTAATCAGGACTTCGCCTTATCATAATGAACGCCCAATCAAAATTTGAATCAAATCAGATAATTCTGCGTAAAAAGCCATTTATTAATTTAAGGGGGGTATCATCCGTTCCCCCAGTGTTTACTTAGCCATTAAACCTTTAAAATTATTCCGAGATTCACTTTGTGAGAAAGAACATACATCTAAAATATGAAATATATCGGATAAGTGAGCATAAAAAACATTTTATCTAATTTAAGGGGGGGGGGGATAATCACCCGCCCCAATTTTTAATTGGCAAAAAAAAACCCATATGTAATCAGGGATACGCCTTATCATAATGGTTCTATAATACAAAATTTGAAGCAAATCTGATAATTCTGCGTAAAAAGTAATTTAATTTAAGGTGGGTTATATTCTATTCCCCTTCTATACTTAGATATTAAATCCTTAAAACTATTCAGAGATCCTCCTTATCAGAAAGAACCTATATTTAAAATTTGAAATACATGGGATAATTCTGCATAAAAATCTATTTTTGTAGTTTAAGGGGGATATAATTGCTCGCCCCCCTTTATAATAAGCAGAAGAACCCCATAACTAATCAGAGATACGTCTTATCATAATGAACCCATGTCCAAAATTCTAAGCAAATCGGATAATTATGCGTAAAAAGTTATTAATTTAATTTTAGAAAGGTTATCCCCCGTTCCCTCTCTATACTTAACCATTAGAACTCCTAAATCTCTTCAGGCATTATATACTATATATAAGCCTTATCGAAAAGAACCTGTAGGCAGGGCCCGATTATGACTAATTGGGGCCCTAGGCAAAGAAAAATTAGGGAGCCCCTTTCGAATCATTGCATCGTTAATCAAATAGAACAAAAGGTCCATCATAAGTGTATGCGTAATGCATAAACATATTTTTGCCCCTTGGATATAAATAGAAGAAAATTATTAGCTCCGTCAATTTTAATTAAATACCTTAATTAATAAAATTACACTTTTTTTCCCTTTATATAGGATAAAACTGTTTTATATAATTTTAACAATTTTTTATATTACTCTAAGATGAATTTAATAACTTCAATTTATGGAAGAATTGGAAATGGAAAAAGAAACTAAATGTTTTATAATTTAATGTATGGATTTTGGGGCCCCTTAAAGTCTGGGGCCCATGGGCAAAGTCCCGATTTGCCCATGCGGTAATAAGGGCCTGCCTATAGGGAAATTTGACACACGTTGGATAATTCTGCATAAAAACCCATTCATCTAATTGAGGACGGATGAGAGGGTGGGGAGTAATCGTACCTTCTCAAAACTAATCAGGCAAGCGTCTTTTCAGGATGAACGTATATCCAAAAATTGAACCAAAACAGTTCATTCAGCATGAAAACCCCATTTACCTAAACTATGAGCCCCCCTCCTTGATCCCCCTTTCATACTTAAGCAATGAATCCCCAAAATCAATAATAAATCCCCAAAATCAATTCTTTGTCACTTTTTTTCCGGTAACTTTTTTCCTTGTCACTTTTTTCCGCGTCACTTTTTTTCCGTGCCACTTTTTTTCCGCCATTGTAGTTTATGTCACTTTTTTCCGGTCACTTTTTTTCCTAGATTCGCTGTGACCATAGGAATCTAGGGAAAAAAAGTGACCGGAAAAAAAGTTATCGGAAAAAAGTGACATAAACTACAAAAGCGGAAAAAAGTGACACGGAAAAAAGTGACGTGGAAAAAAGGTGACAAGGAAAAAAAGTTACCGGGAAAAAAAGTGACAAAGAATTGATTTTGGGGATTCATTGCTTAAGTATGAAAGGGGGATCGGGGAGGGGGCTCATAGTTTAAGTAAATGGGTTTTTCATGATGAATTAACTGTTTTGGTTCAGTTTTTAGATATACGTTCATCCTGAAAAGACGCTTGCCTGATTAGTTTTGGGACGGTACGATTACTCAACCCCCCCATCCGTCCTGAATTAGATGAATGGGTTTTTATGCAGAATTGTCCAACGTGACTCAAATTTGCATATAGATTCTTTTCGATAAGGCTTATATATTGTATATAATGCTTGAAGAGATTTAGGAGTTCTAATGATTAAGTATAGAGAGGAACGGGGGATAACCTTTCTAAAATTAAATTGATAACTTTTTACGCATAATTATGCGATTTGCTTAAAATTTTGGACATAGGTTCATTATGATAAGATGTATTTCTGATTAGTTATGGGGTTTTTCTGCTTATTATAAAAGGGGGCGAGCAATTATATCCCCCTTAAACTAGAAAAATAGGTTTTTATGCAGAATTATCCCATGTATTTCAAATTTTAAATATAGGTTCTTTCTGATAAGGTGGATCTCTGAATAGTTTTAAGGATTTAATATCTAAGTATAGAAGGGGAATAGAATATAACCCACCTGAAATTAAATTACTTTTTCGCAGAATTATCAGATTTTCTTCAAATTTTGGATTATAGAACCATTATGTTAAGGCGTATCCCTGATTACATATGGGGTTATTTTGCCAATTAAAAGTTGTGGCGGGTGATTATTAACCCCCCCCCCCCTTAAATTAGATAAATTGTTTTTTATGCTCACTTATCCGATATATTTCATATTTTGGATATATGTTCTTTCTCATAAAGTGAATCCCGGAATAATTTTAAAGGTTTAATGGCTAAGTAAACACTGGGGGAACGGATGATCCCCCCCCTTAAATTAATAAATGGCTTTTTACGCAGAATTATCTGATTTGATTCAAATTTTGATTGGGCGTTCATTATGATAAGGCGAAGTCCTGATTAATTGTGGGTTATACCCCGTTCATCGCTCTATACTTAGCCATTAAACCCTAAAACTATTCGGGGATTCACTTTATCAGGAAGAACCTATATCCAAAATTTGAAATACGTTGAATAGTTGTGAAAGAAAGAAAACAATTTATTTTATTTAAAGAGTGGAGGATTAATCGCCCGCTTCCCCTATTTAATTATCAAAAGAACCCCGTAATTAATCTGAGATTCGCCTTCTTATAATGAATATACATCCAAAATTTGAAGCAAATCGGATGATTCTGCGTAAAAAGCCATTTATTTAATTTAAGGGGGTTTATCCCCCGTTCCCCCTCTATACATAGCCATTAAACCCATAAAACTATTCAGGAATTCACTCTATGAGAAAGATCCTATATCCGAAATTTGAAGTACATCGGATAAGTGTGCATAATTTTTTTAAATCTAATTTAAGGTGGGTATAGTAATCACCCGCTCTGTTTTTTAATTACCAATAGAACCCCATAACTAATCAGAAATATGTCTTATCATAATGAACCCATGTCCAAAATTCTAAGCAAATCAGATAATTCTGCATAAAAAGCCATTTATTTAATTTAAGAGGGGTTTTCTCCATCTCCCCTTTATACTTAGCCATTAAATCCTTAAAACTCTTCCGGAATTCACCTTACCAGAAAGAACCTATATTTAAAATTGAAATACATGGGATAATTCTGCATAAAAACATATTTATCTAGTTGGGGGAGAATTGCTCGTTCCCCCCCCCTTTATAAGCAGAAGAACCCATAACTAATCTAAGATACGTCTTGTCATAATGAACTTATGTCCAAAATTTTACGCAAATCGGATAATTATGCGTAAAAAGCCATTAATTTAATTTAAGAAAGGTTATCCCCCGTTCCCCCTCTATACTTAACCCTTAAACTCCTAGAATCTCTTCACGCATTTTATACTATACATAAACCTTATGGAAAAGATCCTATATGCAAATTTGACACACGTTGGATAATTCTGCGTAAAAACCCATTCATCTAATTCAGGACGGATGGGGGTTGGGTTAATCGTCCCTTCCCAAAACTAATCAGGCAAGCGTCTTTTCAGGATGAACGTATATCCAAAAATTGAACCAAAACAGTTAATTCAGCATGAAAAACCCATTTACCTAAACAATGAGCCGCCCCCCCCGATCCCCCTTTTATACTTAACCAATGAATCCCCAAAATCAATAATAAATCCCCAAAATCAATTCCTTGTCACTATTTTTCCGGTAACTTTTTTCCTTGTCACTTTTTTTCCGCGTCACTTTTTCCGTGTCACTTTTTCCGTGTCACTTTTTTCCGCTTTTGTAGTTTATGTCACTTTTTTCCGATAACTTTTTTTTCCGTTTACCGACCATAGAATCAAGCTGGTTTCTAATGTGAAACTTTCTGAATA
The DNA here is from genome assembly GCA_964019185.1 of Maratus speculifer. Classification (NCBI taxonomy): domain Eukaryota; kingdom Metazoa; phylum Arthropoda; class Arachnida; order Araneae; family Salticidae; genus Maratus; species Maratus speculifer. Next base: position 349,942,360 of record OZ025290.1, on the reverse strand, counting down.
ATTCTTAACGTGTCGGCATAAAATTGGCAGACCTGGCAGGATAGGATTTTGATAGAATTAGGAATCGAATTCAGTTTTTCCATTTTGTTTTTGTTATAAATAAGTTACTTATTGACATTACCGCAACAAAAATACAACCAGCAAATTTCCACCTTTCCCTAAATTTCGCGCTCGGAAATTTTGGTCAAAACGCCAACTTTAACATTATTTTCTGAAATGTTTTTACCTTTATTAAATAAATTGAAAACGCCATTCTATTATATAATTTTTATTAAGAATTTCACGTCTCGTTCATATGTTTCATATGTTAACAATTTCGTATGTTTTTGAATAATAAAAACGAATTCAGAAAAGCCTCAAAAACTAACTCCTTTGGGCTTGAGAACAATCATAAGTTCCGTAAATATAATAATAAGTATAGACATTTGATTTTTTTTTCAATTCAGTGTGTAAAATTACGCACGTAATTTCTAATATTTAGTGCATTAGTAAGAAAAAAATAATAATGCTTCATTTTACATTCTAAGAGCAAAAGTGTAGTCAAAATTAGCAACACTAAATCTCTAAAACTACTTGCTGAATATAATCTATTCATTATTATGTCTCACAAGCAAGAACTATCTAAGAATCTTGCAGCAACTGGGATAGAAACAGCTTTACGTCGTCTGCGTAAACAATGTTTATTTTTTTTCCAAGTTCTTTTCCCGGCATTTCTCTAGGATAATTAACATCCTCCCTACAGAATTTCCCTTGCTCGATACTCAGTCGGATCCCTATTGAGCGAAAGGACCTTAATGATTTCTTCTTCCGCCTGTTGGAGGGGTGGAAGTTTTCGGGATAACGATAATCCCAACCCCGTATTCTTCAACATTTATTTTCTTGGGACTACGGTAATCCCCCCGGAAGCTAAAGGTTAAATAAGTCTGATAATAGTACACATGGTTAATCTTAGAATATAAACACTAGAGTAAGACGGTTTTATGAAATTTGAGCATCCTTGCTCTCTCGGGACTGAGATGGGCGAAGGTGAGGGGGGGGGGGCTTTAAAAGTTATCTCAAAACCTGTTATTGCCTCAATGAAAAAAAAATTGTAGAATACGAAAAATAAGATAATAAACACTAGGTACTTAAATGATTTTTTTAAATTCAGTCTTCTTGTTCTTCTGTGGTGGTGGTTGGGGAAGGGGAGGGGGGAGGGGGAGAGGGCGATTGTCTACAAACTCTGAATTTACTCAAACTCTTACATTATATTTTTATATTATTTATAATTTGATTATTTATAATTTAAACTATACATAATTAATTTATATATTATATTATTATTATTTTTATTATTATTATCAAATTACATATTAATATTTTATTACATTTTATATTATATATTTATATTTATATAATACATATTAATTATTAATATATTAATATAATATATTAATTGTAAATAATTGATAATATAATTAATATATTAATAATAATAATAATTTATAATAAATAAATAATACATAATTATAAATTAAATATAAAATTTAATAAAAAAAAAATAAAAAAATGTACAAATAAATATTATTAAATATTATACTCATTAACAAAAAATTATTTAAAAATGATAATATTTTATTAACTCATAGTAATATCAACTCATATATATATTTTTCATTCAGCCACCCTTGTTCTTCTGTGGGGGCGGGGGGGGGGGGGTGAGCCTACAAACTGCAAATCTATCACTGCTTTAGACGATAACATTTTTTCGGAATGTTTTTTTAGAATTTAGGGGAAAAAATGACTGGAAAAACAAGAGTGAAAAAAGTGATCAGAAAAAAGTGACAAGGAATTGATAAATATTGAACTTGTGGATAAATAAATGATAAAAACTAAAGTGGCAACAAATGTCTCATTTATATCATTCTCGTAGGACAGCGGTTCCCAATCTTTAATACGCGTACCCTTGGGGATACGTAGCGAGATTGCTGGAGGCATATGACGATAGTATCAGTAATGGCGGGTGATAAAATATCATTTTTTAAATAAATTCTTGTTAATGTGTAGATTTTTTAATATTTAATTTTATATATTTATACATTTATTTTTATTATGTCCTATAAGTTTATAAAATATTATCATTTTTAAAATTAATTCTTGTTGATGAAACTAGATTTTTAATTTTATTTATTAATACATTTACTTTTATTGATTTACTATGAGTTAATAAAATATTATCATTTTTAAATAAACTTTTGTTAATAAGTATAATTTTTAATATTTAATTACATTTATTTTTAATTTTATATTTAATTTATATTTATGTATTATTAATTTATTTCTTATTTATTATAAATTTTTTATTCTGTATTATTATTATATTATATTAATACATTTATTATTATATATTATGTAAATATAATATATATATTATATAAATATAAATATATAAATGTAATATAAAATATAATAAAATATTAATATGTAATTTTATAATAAAAATAATCAAATTATAAATAATATTAAAAAAATAAATATAAGAGATATATTTCAAAGTTTGTAGATACCCTCTCCCCTCCCCCCGCCCCACTCCACAGGAGAACAAGGGAGACTGAATTAAAAAAAATCATTTAAGTACCTAAAGTTTATTATCTAGTTCTTCGTACCTTACAATTTTTTTTTTTTCAATAAAGCAATGACAGGTTTTGAGAACTTTTAAAGCCACCCCGCCCCCCACCTTCGCCCATCTCAGTCCCCCCCCCCCCCCCCCAGTCCTCGCTCGAAGAAACGCTCGCGAGCTAATGCTATTCCTATGGGGAAGCATTTTTCTAATAACTCTTTCGCATTTTGACATTTGTGAATAATTTTTTTTGCATTGGATAGCTGAGGTGCATACCAATTGCGCACCTTTTTTACTTTTTCGATTTTGGTTGCAGATATTTTTAACAAAGTTAGTTTCACTTTTAAAACCGGTTTCGAAACTGAAAGTGCTTTTTAAAAAATATATCTGCAACCAAAATCGAAAAAGTAAAAAAGGTGCGCAATCGGCATGCACCTCAGCTATCCAATGCAAAAAAAAAAATTATTCAAAAATGTCAAAATGCGAAAGAGTTATTAGAAAAATGCTTCCCCATAGGAATAGCATTAGCTCGCGAGCGTTTCTTCGAACGAGGACAGGGGCCTTAAATTTCATAAAACCGTCTCATTCTAGTGTTTATATTCTAAGACTAACCATGTGTACTATTATCAGACTTATTTAAATATGTGATTTATAAAAAGGGACGCTTTTTTTCCGGTGCGCTTTTATCCGGGAACGCTTTTTTCTGAGGACGCTTTTTTCCGGGACGCTTTTTTCCGTGCGCTTTTTTCCGGGGACGCTTTTTTCCGTGATTCATAATTTAGTCGTGAGTTTTCATTTTTAGCTTATTTATTAACAACTACTTCCTCAGTATGAGCATTTTTTCTTCATTTACAGCTGTCAGCTTCGGAAAATTTGGTTCAAAACGCTAATTTTGACAGCGGTTTTTGCAATATATTATCTTTTTATCAATATATATATATATATATATAAGCATCGCGCACCATATTGTTTCTGAATAAGAAAATCTGTCAATTTGATGCGTTTCAGAACAAAAATTCATTTTAAAAAGAATCTGAAAACAAGAAGTTTGGATTCGAATACACCCTTGCCCTAAGAAATAAAAAATTACTTTTAATGCTAACATTCATGCTGTTATTGCATCATGTTTACCTGTAAATGATCTTTGTTGAACATGAAAATGTTTATTTAAGAGTCTACTTCAGTAAATGAAAAGTCCCGTTCGCTAATGCCAATCCTATGGAAGAAATTTATAAAGATATCTCGGTTGCATTTCAATATTTTTAAATGATTTTTTTTTTCTCATTGAATAGTTGAGATTGATCTGAATGCAGCCCGTTTTTTCCGTTTTCGATTTTGGGTGCAGATATTTATTTTATTTATTATTCATTTATTTTTGAGGGTGCTTTCGCTTTCCAAACCAGTTCCGAAAATGAAAGCGTTCTCAAAAAATACCTGTAAACAAAATCAAAAAAGTAAAAAAACATTTAAAAACATTAAAATGTAACCGAGCTAGCTTCATAAATTTCTTCCATTTGGATTAGTATTAGAGAATGGATTTTTTTATTTTTTTACTTGAATGAAGTAGCCTCTTAAGCATTTTATGCGATCGCATTTTAAAAACAGAAAATCCCGATTGAAAATACAGATTAATTAAAAAAAGTTTATTTTGAAGTTTCATAAACTCCGTGCAAACAAAAGAAACTTTGTTTTTATAAAAGCTTCTTTAATTTTCGAAAATATACTATTGATTTCTAAGATTTCTAAAAATAAAAACATATTTTTCGAATTCGTATGGAAATAAATTAAATAAAGCTGTGAGAGTTTGTTGCATTTTTTCAATTGTGGTTATATTATATTCCCCTAGACCAGGGCTGTCCAACGCGGCGCCCGCGGGCGCCATGGCGTCCTTTGAAGGTTTTTTTGGCGCCCTTTTGAAGGAAAAAAATTATGTTATAAAGACTTCTTTGTTTAAAATTATTTATGTTTGCACCAGAGATACTTTCAAAACCTGTGAAAAGACATTAAAATTCAGAAACATACTTTGAAAATGTAATCATGCATATTTTCACGATTTGCAGTTTTTTGTATAAAGTGTAATTATGATTATTAAGTTTTATTAGAATTAGAAATACCTCTTTTTAATACTTAAGGAATACCAGAAAAAGAAACGTTTTTTGCCTCCCCTCGTTCCGCTCCTCTGAAGGTGTTCATGAATGTTCAGTTTTTTCTTTCTTCTATTGTCTCATTATTGGGTCATCGGCTGTTTTATACGAATAATAAATGGGGCTTAATTTTTCCTCTTGATTTTTTAAATTTTAAGTTCTTTTTTTTCAATTTGATTAGAAAAATTCATAATTTTCAATTATAAAAGCACTTTTAGACTATCTCTATGAAATTAAAAATATGGGTTTGTTACTATCATGTCTGTATTTGTTTTTTTACATCTTATAAAAGTCCTTCCGGCAATGCCGGGAGGAAGAGGTAGCTTTCATATACTTATATATTTATTTATTTATTTTAAGGTAAGTTACATTGTTCAAAAACACTAAGCTCAAATTAGTGGAAATAATCTTATAAAATTAGTGATTTTATAAGATTGAAACTAGTTTTTGTCAATACTGAATATTAATAGGAATTTTTAGAAATTAGTCATCTTTTATTCAACCTGATTTTATTTTAAGCGATTTAGAGAGTCACCAAATTTTACGATATCATAAAGTGTATGCCATTTTAAAGCAACATTGTGGATCGTTCAGATCAGACCGTTTCAAAATGTCATCCATAAGCAAAATTCAAAGTGCTATAACTCAGTCATTTTATAAGATATAGACAAAATAAAAAGTGTTCTGGAATCGTTGTTTAAAGTTCTAACACGAAAAATAAAAATATTTTTCAATTTTTAATTTTTTTGCATTTAATTTTAAATTTTAAATTTTTAAAAAAAATTAAAATGGCCACCATTTTGAAACAAAATGGTGGATGATGCTGGCCAACGAACTCGGTCGAGACATTTGTATGTACTATGTACATCCCAAGTTTCATTGAAATCGGTTGATAAATACGCGTGTTATCACGTGACAAAAATCAGATCGTTTCAAAATGTCAGACATAAGAAAAATTCAAAGTGCTATAACTCAATCATTTTGTAAGATATAGACAAAATAAAAAGTGTTCTGGAATCGTCGTTTTATGTGCTAACACGTAAAAGAAAAATATTTTTCAAATTTTGATTTTTTCGCATTTAATTTTAAATTTTTAAATTTTAAAAAAATTTAAAATGGCCACCATTTTGAAACAAAATGGCGGATGATGCTGGCCAACGAACTCGGTCGAGACATTTGTATGTACTATGTACATACCAAGTTTCATTGAAATCGGTTTATAAGTACGCGTGTTATCACGTGACAAAAATCAGAACTCATCGTTTAAAAATGCCAGCCATAAGAAAAATTCAAAGTGCTATAACTCAATCATTTTTTAAGATATAGACAAAATAAAAAGTGTTCTGGAATCTTTGTTTTAAGTTCTAACACGTAAAAGGAAAATATTTTTCAACTTTTAATTTTTTCGCATTTAATTTTAAATTTTAAATTTTTTAAAAAATTTAAAATGGCCGCCATTTTGAAACAAAATGGCGCATGATGCTGACCAACGAACTCGGTCGAGACATTTGTATGTACTATGTACATGCCAAGTTTCATTGAAATCGGTTCATAAGTACGCGTGTTATCACGTGACAAAAATCAGATCGTTTCAAAATGTCAGCCATAAGAAAAATTCAAAGTGCTATAACTCAATCATTTTTTAAGATATAAACAAAATAAAAAGTGTTCTGGAATCTTTGTTTTAAGTTCTAACACGTAAAAGGAAAATATTTTTCAACTTTTAATTTTTTCGCATTTAATTTTAAATTTAAAATTTTTTAAAAAATTTAAAATGACCGCCATTTTGAAACAAAATGGCGGATGATGCTGGCCAACGAACTCGGTCGAGACATTTGTATGTACTATATACATACCAAGTTTCATTGAAATCGGTTCATAAGTATGCGGGTTATCACGTGACAAAAATCAGATCGTTTCAAAATGTCAGCCATAAGAAAAATTCAAAGTGCTATAACTCAATCATTTTTTAAGATATAGACAAAATAAAAAGTGTTCTAGAATCTTTGTTTTAAGTTCTAACACGTAAAAGGAAAATATTTTTCAACTTTTAATTTTTTCACATTTAATTTTAAATTTTAAATTTTTTAAAAAATTTAAAATGGCCGCCATTTTGAAAAAAAAATGGCGGATGATGCTGACCAACGAACTCGGTCGAGAAATTTGTATGTACTATGTACATACCAAGTTTCATTCAAATCGGTTCATAAATACGTTAGTTATCGCATGACAAAAATCAGATATATATATATATATATATATGGTTATATATATATATATATATATATATGTCAACATTTGAACGGAGGGTGGTTTTGGGGTCTGGGGGTCATGATCGGTGAAAATATACCAAAATTTTCCGGAAGTGTTTTCCTCCGGACGGCTGCAATAGGTAGCTTTTTACTTTTTGTAATGAAAGCTACCTAAAACTAAATTCAGACCTTCAAAATAAGCCAAATCTTGTTTTAATACCTTAAAAGAAACCTAGCAATATCTCTCATTTCCATATTTATTTATTCTCTTGTTGTTCTTATTATATTCGCGATTAAAATTTCTGGTAACTTACCTTACAAACATTTTTAGATAGGTCTCTCATAGAAAATGCATAATTTGAAATTTTACACATAGCTCCAGAATTATAAGGGTCTTTTCTCTTTTGCCTATTGCTGTAGAATTCATTTACATTATGTTGCGATATGTGTGTATACTAAAACTGTGCGATAATATTGCTGTATAATTTCAGTCAGGCTATTAATGGCGCCCTTCGTTTAATGCCAATACCTGAGGTGCGCCCCTGCTCACTAAAAGGTTGGATGGCCCTGCCCTAGACAAAGAAACATTTAATTTTGCGTATGTTCTTTACCCCCTCAAAAATGGAATGTTCGGCAACCTGAAATTTATACAAATTCTCTAGTCAAAAGAAAGAAAATTCTTCAAATAACTTTGCCCAACTAATTGCATTAAACTTTCTTATATTAAAAAATTATGTTATTTTATTGGAAATTATACATTTCAATAGAATGTGTTATTAACATTGTTTGAAATGGAGCATATTTTGGTGCTCATTCCTTTTAATCCCATTATAGTTTCACGATTTCTTTATTCAAAATTTTGAAAATACCCTTTTCTATGAAAAAATAGCATATTTATAATGAATTAAAATTTGTGAAAATTCAATTATTTACAGTCCCACCAATAGCCGAGAGGTTCTGCTATCGAAACTCGTAGACGGCAGGCGTTGGGTTCGACTCCAATCGCGGCCGTCGGCCTAATCGTTTGGTCTTTTCTGTAGTTTTCTTTGAATTGGATTTATTGTGTAAATACGGGTAAGTTACACTTAGAAAGACCCCAACGGAGATAAATTCCCTCCTTAAAGCCTACATCCCTCGTGTTGATAATTTGCCGTCATAAACACAACCAACCATTAATTGTTCACATTCAATTATAAAATTACTTTTCAGTGTTAAGAATTCAACTGTAAAAAATTATTCTTATTATGTGAAATCATTTACGCATACAATACTTAAGCATTTTAAATGAAATGTTTTATGATTTCTTTTTCTTTTTTTGGTAAAGTGGCAGCAAAATAATTGTGAAAAAAAAAAAAAAAATAGCTGTTAAATCAGTCATATAAAATGTTATTCCAATTTGAAGTTTGAAAACTGAACCAAATGAGACATATTTACTATTAAGAAGTAATTACTATTAGTATTATTTTTAATACATTAGCCGTTTAAAAACAATTTATGGAATTCGGCTGAGTTTACATTTTTGAAATTAAAGTTCACCAAAACACAAAATAACGTTCTTGCTTATTAAAGAGGAAAAAATAATGTAAAATAATTTTGTTGCTTTAAATATTTATCTTATGAAATATTGCTTTGCGAATCCAAACAAAGCATGGCTTTCGCTATTTTATCTGTTGTTAATTTCTTAAATTATTTCGACACTTCTGTCTATTTAAACATTAAATCAAATTTATAGTTTCTCAGTTAAATTGTAGTACATTCGACTCGATTAAATGGAACTTTAAATATTTAGTTTATTTTCATATGCGGATTAATTGAAATAACATTTTTTTTTTTTTTTTTTTTTTTTTTTTTTTTTTTTTTTTAGCACGGCCGGACTTCTGGTCTGGCCGATCTTGAGTGCAAGTGATCTTGAAAAGAGAAAATATTTTCCAGTCCTGGATTCCAAGAAAAAAACTGAACAATGTACCATGCACGTGCATCCCTTACTTCCGCTAAAATTTAAGGTCAAACAGACCTGACCACTTTGAAGTTCAACTGAATTGATGAACTCCCTTCTTCTCTCCCCACTTGCGGTTTACTGACTTCTTTAGGAAACGGGGTAGATACAATGGTCAGGGAGATCACTATCTTAACCCTGCTTAAGTGAAAGATTCCTGACCTACACTTGGATTGAAGTTGAATCACAAAAGTCATTAACATTAAACGCGTCGTGTGGGGACATAAAACGCGCCGCCTAAACGAATTGAAAGTACTGCAGTCTGAATGCAGCCTTAAAAAGTGAGATTTGTCCTTCGTTCTCTTTCGTGATAACGACAAGAAAACTGAAATTTTTAGTAAATAAGCAGAATATTGCAATTTGCAGTTGACAATTAAAAAAAAAAAAAAAAAAAAAAATAGATAAAAATAAATTCCTTAACAAAGTAATTTGTTTTCTGTAATTAATATTTATAAATTAATTTTTTAAGAAGCCTGAATAGTTGGGTAAACGGAAAAAGTACAGTCGGCTCTCGCTAATTCGAACTTGTCGGGACCACAAGAAATGTTCGAATTATGGAAAATATGAAATAAAAACATGCTTAATATGGTTACATTAGAAACGAATTAATGTTAAAGTGTTTTTTAAATTTATTTCGTCTGTCATCATAAGAATATGACTTAATATTAAATTAGAATGTATAAATACATAACTAATTAAAAGATTAGAAACAAGCACAATGGAAGAAAAATTTAAAGCTTTAGTGATAGAGAGATGGGGCACTAAGAAAGTGGCTATCAGATGCATTGTATTATACGTATACTTGTTCGGAACGATTTTAACAAAAATCAAAGAAAATTATTCAGATGATCTGAAATTCGCGATAAAGAGGAAAATGAAAAATTGGAATTTTCGTTACCTCGAATTAAACGAAGTCAGGAGAAAATGAGTTCGAATTAATGAAAACTTTTAACTTTATTCTACCATTGAAAATTTCGGGACTTCAAAATTAGTTCGAATTAAGCGAAGATTCAAATTATCCGATTTCGAAATAACGAGAGTCGACTGTATCTGGAAAAAAGTTACCTTAAAAAAGTAACAGAAAATACAAGAGCGGAAGAAACGTGGTACAGAAAAAAAAGTGACAATAAAAAAAAAAAGGAGACAAGGAAAAAAATGACCGAAAAAAAGGTGACAACGAATTGATAAATATTAAACTTGTCGATAAATAAGTGCTAAAAATTAAAGTAGTAACGAAGAATATATTTTTTATGTTCTTATCATTGGAATTAGTATCTTTAGATATTAATGAATATTAATATTTCCCGCTATTATAGATATTAATAAATAATGAGAATGTCAAAAAACAAAATGTTATTATTGATGTCATTAGTGCATTAAAATAGATATTTCTTTTTAATTACTAACCCTTAGGTGATATTAAATATTAAACTTACTTTCATTAACCCCTTCGCGACGAAGCATTTTTCTATGATTTTATATGATTTGTCACCGATTTTTAAAGACAGAAATTTGTTCCTTATTAAATCGAGAAAATGTTCGGACTAATTAAGGCAAATTTTACAGAAAAATGTAACTAGCGAGGATAAAAAAGGATTCTTAAGCCTTTTTGCCGCACATATACGTGCCGCCCGACCCTAAGGGGTTGACAAGAATTGATTTAAAACATGATTATATATTTTATTAACTGATAGCGAATTAATAACAATAATTGTATAAATAAATAAAATTGAATATTAAAAATTAGTGTCATTAGTGGCAAGAATTGATTTAAAAAGTGATAATATTTTACAAGCTGATAGTAAATCAATAAATATAACTGCATACCTAATTGAAATTAAATATTAAAATATTATACTCATTAACTAATATTTATTTATTAAAAAATGATAATATTTTACTAATCCATATTGAACTAGTAAAAATAAATGTATAAATTAATAAAATTAAAAATTATACCCATCTACAAATCTGTATTTAAAAAAATGATAATATTTTATTAATTCATAATAAATAACAAATAAATAAATTTATAAATAAACAATAACAAATAAATAAATAAGTGACGCTGACAATAAAATTTTCGTGAGACGGAAGTCTTTAATCGTTAATATTAAGAGAGCAGTTGAAAATCGAAAAAAAAATATGAAAATCGGTGGCAATATTGAGAAATGTTCGTTAAACACGCTGCTATGGGAAGTTTTTAATTCAAATGATTATTTTAAGAGATATTTAATGATAAAATTGATCAAAATCATTTCATTAAAAAATTTATAGCAGCAAAAACTGTACTTAGGAATTAAAAAAAGTAGATCATTTTACGCATTAGAAGTTCCCATTGTACAGATTGCATTTATTATTTTTTAATTTGATTCATTTTTTGAGGATTTATTTCCATTTTCAATTTAAATGTTCAACTTTTTGAGAGACATTTTTCACATTCTCTAAAAAAGGTTATTTTAAATTATTGCCAAAGAATCAAAGATTAATATTTCTTTCAAATTGAAAATATATATATATTTACTCGCAACTTTCACAAACAGAAAAAACCACCAATATTTGTGCAATACTTAATTTGTGCGGTTTCGTTGGAATTATTTCCAATGTAACGCCAATATTTGTACAATATTGGAAATTCATTGAAAATATTGTCAATCTAATACCAATAATTGTACAACATTAGATATTTGGAAATATTTCCAATATAAAGCCAATATTTGGCTTTCGTTGGAAGTATTTCCAGCCTAACGTCAAATTTTTTTTTTAATATTGGGGATTCATTGGAGATATATTTCCAATGTAATGCTATTATTTGTACAATATTGGGGTTTTACTGAATATATTTCCAATGTAACGCCAATATTTGTACAACATTGGAGTTTCATTAGAAATATTTCCAATGAAACACCAATATTTGTGCAATATTGGGCTTTCGTTGGAAATATTTCCAGTGCAACGTCAATTTTTTACAATATTAGGGATTCATTGGATATATTTCCAATGTAATACCAATATTTGTACAATATTGGGGTTTCACTGGAAATATTTCCAATGTAACGCCAATATTTGTAAAATACTGCAGTTAAATTGGAAATATTTCCAATGTAATGTCAACATTTGTACAACATTGGGAATACATTGGAAATATTTCCAAAGGAAAGCCAACATTTGTACAATATTGGGTTTTCATTGGAAATATTTCTAATGGAACGCCAGCATTTGTACAATAGTGGGAATTCATAGGAAATATTTCCAATATAACACCAGCATTTGTACAATATTGGGTATACACTGGAAATATCTCCAATGTAACGCCAAGATTTGTAAAATATTGGAGATTCATTAGACATAATTCTAATGTAAGGCCAACATTTGTACAATATTAGAGTTTCATTGGAAATATTTCCAATGTAAAAACAATATTTGTACAACATTGGTGTTTTGTTGGAAAAATTTCTAATTAAAGGCCAAAATTTATACAATATTGGGGATTCATTGGAAATGTTTCCAATGTAACGCCAACATTTGTACAATATTGGAAATTCATTGGAAATGCTTTCAATATAACGCCAACATTTGTACCATATTGGGGTTTTATTGGAAATATATCCAATTTAAAGCCAATATTCCTACAATATTGGGGTTTCATAGGAAATATTTCCAATGTGATGCCAACATTTGTAAAACAATGGGCTTTCATTGGTAATATTTCTCATGTAAAGCCAACATTTGTGCAATATTGGGGATTAATTGAAAATGTTTTCAATGTAAAGCCAACATTTGTACAATATTGGGGATTCATTGGAAATGTTTCCAATGTAACGCCAACATTTGTGCAAAATTGGGGATTCATTGGAAATGTTTCCAATGCAACGCCAACATTTGTATAACATTGGGGATTCATTGGAAATGTTTTCAATGTATCGCCAACATTTGCACAATATTGGGATTCATGGGAAATATTTCCAATGTAATGCCAACATTTGTAAAACATTGGGTTTTCAATAGTAATATTTCCCATGTAACGCCAACATTTGTGCAATATTGGGGATTAATTGGAAATATTTCCAATGTAAAGGCAATATTTGCACAATATTGGGGTTTCATTGGAAATATTTCCAATGAAACGCAATATTTGTACAATATTGGGAATTCATTGGAAATATTTCTAATGTAACGCCAACATTTGTACAATATTGGGTTTTTATTGGAAATATTTCCAATGTAACGCCAATATTTGTACAATTTTGGGGTTTCAATGGAAATATTTCCAATTTAACGCCAACATTTGTACAATATTGGGGATTCATAGGAAATACTTCCAATGTTACGCAAATATTCGTATACTATATGGGTTTCAATAAAAATATTTCCAATGTAACGCCAACATTTGTACAATATTGGAAATTCATTGGAATATTTCCAATATAACGCCAATATTTGTACAATATTGGAAATTCATTGGAATATTTCCAATGTAACGCCAACATTTGTATAATATTGAAGATTCATTGGAAATATTTCCAATATAACGCCAATATTCGTACAATATTGAGGTTTCATTGGAAATATTTCCAATGTAATGCTAACATTTGTAAAACATTGGGTTTTCAATGGTAATATTTCAAATGTAACGCCAACATTTGTGCAATATTGGGGATTGATTGGAAATATTTCCAATGTAAAGCAGATATTTGTACAATATTGGGGTATCATTGGAATTAGTTCCAATGTACCTCCAATATTTGTACAATATTGGTAATTCATTGGAAATATTTCCAATGTAACGCCAACATTTGTACAATATTGGGTTTTTATTGGAAATATTTCCAATGTAACGCCAAAATTTGTACAATATTTGGGTTTCAATGGAAATATTTCCAATGTAACGCCAACATTTGTATAATATTGGGGATTGATAGGAAATATTTCCAATGTAACGCCAATATTCGTTTAATATTGGGGTTTCAATGGAAATATTTCCAATGTAACGCCAACATTTGCACAATATCGAAGATTCATTGGAAATATTTCCAATATAACGCCAATATTTGTACAATATTGGGAATTCATTGGAAATATTTCCAATGTAAAGCCAACATTTGTACAATATTGGGATTTCATTGGAAATATTTTCAATGAAACGCCAATGTTTGTACAATATTGGGGTTTCATTGGAAATGTTTACAATGAAACGCCAATATTTGTACAATATTGGGGTTTCATTGGAAATATTTCCGATGAAACCCCAATATTGTAGATATGTTGGATTTACATTGGAAATATTGCCAATGTAACGCCAGCATTTGTACAATATTGGGAATTTATTAGAAATATTTCCAATGCAAAGCCAACATTTTTACAATATTGGGATTTCATTGGAAATATTTCCAATGTAACGCCAACATTTGTTCAATATTGGGGTTTCATTGGAAATATTTCCAATGTAACGCCAACATTTGTACAATATTGGGATTTCATTGGAAATATTTCCAATGTAACGCCAACGTTTGTACAATATTGGGGTTTCATTGGAAATATTTCCAATGAAACGCCAATATTTGTACAATATTGGGGTTTCATTGGAAATATTTCCGATGAAACCCCAATATTGTTGATATGTTGGATTTACATTGGAAATATTGCCAATGTAACGCCAGCATTTGTACAATATTGGGAATTCATTGGAAATATTTCCAATGTAAAGCCAACATTTGTACAATATTGGGATTTCATTGGAAATATTTCCAATGTAACGCCAACATTTGTACAATATTGGGGTTTCATTGGAAATATTTCCAATGTAACGCCAATATTTGTACAATATTGGGAATTCATTGGAAATATTTTCCAATGAATTGCCAATATTTAGCCAATATTGGCGTTTTATTGGAAATATTTCCAAGAAAACCAATATTGGCGCAACGTTGGGCCAATATTGGTTTGCTTATAGGGAACCGTTGCTCTGAAATTCGAAAAAAAATCGTGCAATACCTCTTGAGATAGATCTATTGCGGAAATCATGAAAAATGTAGCATAGCAGCACAATTTACATCCAAACGAAGTTAGCGCTGTTTAATTTCACGAAATAAATGAATCTAAAGTTTGATAAAAATCTACACATTAATTGTTTGGATGCAGCTATTGCTCAAATCGTAAAAAATGCAGCATAGCAATGCCACCTATTGGGCGATTTGCACCCAGAATATATCTTTAGCAAATTACATCATAAACTAATTTAATATAATTTTGTATTAAACTACGTGTATATTTGTTCCTGCAAAAATAAGTTACATAAACCTGGTTTGAAAAATAAAAAATAAAAATCTGATTATTTTGCTGTTTAGAAACAAAATCTATTAAGTACCTGGAACAATGGTTTATAACACTTTCGCCAAATTGGTGGATAATAAAAGTACAGTTTGAGAGTTAATATGCTCACACACACGCACATGCATGCAAAAGATGATTGGAATGATTTCTTTATACTACTATATATTTTGGAAAGTAAAAATAGAGAATTGATGCGTAATGTTTCATTGTTTAATAGTTGTGAAAATATAAATGTATGTAATTTTATTAAAAACTGTAGGCAAAGAATGCTTTAATAAAGGTTACTAGATAAATAATGATTATATGAATACACGCATGTAATATTCTTTAAAAGGTTAAATTTTAACAAAATTACTTCAACAGAAATGTTATCGTTAGTATTGAAATAATTATATTTCCTTAACTGTTAAATTATTTATTTATATATCGGTTTTCTTGATTAATAAGTAAACATTTTGATTAAAAATATGTAGAGGGATGTATTAATTATTCTTTGATAAGTTACATCATTGTCGTATTTAAATTTTAAATACTTATGTTTAACGAAAAACATTGATGGAACGATTCACGAAAAACATTTAAATCAATTTCAATGATTATTATTTTCCTAATGACTAATCAAATTTAAAATAAAATATAAGATTAGATATTTTAGATTCAACAAATTTAACAAGTTCTATCAAAGGGAATTATTGATACGTTTTTAAAGGATAAATGAACAATTATATTTTAATATAATAATAAATATCTGAATTCAACAGGAGAAAAATTTTATTAGACATTCTTTCTAAAACAGTATTAAAATTTAAATAAAAAAAACCAGCCATTATTGAAAAATACATTGAAGTTGGTTTTATGCATTATATATGAAATTATATTCACTACCATTTCAATAGGGAAATTTCTACTTAACACTAGAACCGCGGAGACGGGTCATTTTGACCCGTACTCAGTGAAAAGATGTCGATTCGAACCAGATAAGTCTTTTGAAATTATTTACACATAACTGCACAAAAATTATTTCAAATAAATAAGTTAAATAGACTTAGATAAAAATTCTGATGTGAATTATTTTTATAAAACTTGGGTAAAATTTCCCACGGTTCTAGTGTTAAACGACTTCCATTATCGAATAATTTTGTGAAATAGGATTTTTCATGAATTGCATTTGGAATGGGATTTCGTTTTAAGAAGAAAAAATATTTTTCTTTAAATAAATATTTGAAAATTTAAAGATTTTATTTATTACCGAAACTAATTTTTAAAACACTTGTTTAAAATGAAATACTATTAATAATATGAACATAGCTTGTATGAATAAGATTTCGTAAAAAATAATTAAAATTGGAAAAATAATGATGTATTAAATATTAATTTCTTATATTAGCTGTACAAGGCAATTATAAAAGATGGAAATTGTACGTTACTAAAAAAAAGTAAATTTTCTAATTAAAGAAATTACATTCTATGTAGAAATTGTTATTTTCTTTGTTTTAAACACCTTTTACACAATGGATTTTCCTTTCACAATTAATAATTAACAAGGAAAAAAATGAGAATCTTTGTTTCAAGTAATATCTTGAATAAATTACTTTTTAGTTATCAGCAATTTCAATTTTCTTAAAAATACATATATATATATATAGTAGAAATTGGTAGAAATTTTAAAGCATGATCTAACTTTGCTGGAAAAGACAAAACAAACCCGCTTGCTTATTTTATTTACAAATTGTGTTAGTTACAATAAAAAAATATAATTACTTTTGTGCATAAAAAGGGGTTTTTTTTGCTATACGTTGTGGGTGCACGCAATTAAGTTCCAGAAAAATATTTAAACTTTAAGAGAATCTATGTAAAAGTCTTTGCACATAATATTTATCAAGATCTGTCATGTACATAATTAGTTACATATGTTCTATCCTCCAAAAATTCGACTTCATTTGTTCATATCATTTTTTTTCAGTATTTTCTTTGTGGCACTATTTACACTATATTGCCATTGATTATGGGACACTTGCGATTTTAGACATTTTACTAAATATCTAGAAAAATACATGAGGAATCATCTCGAAACTCTTAGTGTATAAATATAATAGTATACGTCATACATCTCCGTGAAGATTTTTTACCGAAACTCCATAGGGGACCGTCAACAAATTAAAAAAGAATGAATATCTTTTGAATAACCCTGTCAAAACTTATGTAGCAAAAGCGCTCAAACTTTAGATTATGATTGAATGCCTTATTGTAATACACTGTGTTTATTTTTATGCAAATAGCATGCATACTCGCTGAGCAATTAAGGTTTTTATATAAATGGCCCCAATTTTTTCTAAGTTTTTCCCTTATAATTTTCAGAGTTCTTAATATAAAATAATATTTTTTTCAGAAAATATGACAAACAACATTGCACACAGTACCCTGTAATCAGAATTAAAAAATAATAAAAACTGTATGAAAAATGAGTAGGTTTACTAAATAATTTTTTACTGCGGATGCGTCAAAGATATCAAAATTTCATTTGCATATTATGTTAGCTAAATGTATAGAGAAACTTTTGTAAAAGTCTCAAAATTATAGCTTGAAAATTCTGAAAGTAATCGTCTATAGAAAAAGGACAAAATCCGTTGTTTCCAAAATGAAGCAAAAAAATGAGGGATTTTATCCAAAAGTAGTCGTAACATCCCGTATTGTGTATTCTATATTGACACTAATCAATGAATATATGGATACAACCCCTTTTGTTTTTGCTTCATTTTGAGAATAACGGATTTTCAACTTATTCAATTGACGATTATTTTCAGAATTTTCAAGTTATGATTTTGTGACTTTCACAAAAGTTGCTCTATACATTTAGCTAACATAATATGCAAATGAAATTTTAATATCCTTGACGCATGCGCAGTAAAAAATTATTTAGTAAACCAACTCATTTTGTATACAATTTTCATTATTTTTTAATTTTGATTACAGGGTACTGTGTGCAATGTTGTTTGTCATATTTTCTGAAAAAAATATCATTTTATATTAAGAACTCTGAAAATTATAAGGAAAAAACTTGGAAAAATGTGGGACCATTTTTATAAAAACCTTAATTACTCTGCGAGTATGCATGCTATTTGCATAAAAATGAACACAGTGTATTACAATAAGGCATTCAATCATAATCTAGAGTTTGAGCACTTTTGCTACATTAGTTTTGACAGGGTTATTCAAAAGATATTCATTCTTTTTTAATTTGTTGATGGCCCTCTATGGAGTTTCGGTAAAAAATCTTCACGGAGATGTATGACGTATACTATTATATTTATACACTAAGAGTTTCGAGATGATTCCTCATGTATTTTTCTAGATATTTAGTAAAATGTCTAAAATCGCAAGTGTCCCATAATCAATGGCAATATAGTGTATATATAATTATATATTTAAAACTCCTTAACAACCTTGAAATCGCATTTAAATTTTTTGACAGTTTCAGACCAATGATAATCTGACGCTGTTAAAAATAGGTTTATAAAAATAACTTCTTGTTATATAAGAACGTTTGCGAATGATATTTTAAAATTAAACAGATATTTCTTTTCAGATTTATAATAAATAAATAAAGACAAAAAACAAAATTGCGATGATTATTAATTAGAAGTTTTCTAACAATGAAACTTCAGTAAAAATTCGTCATTTCAAATCTTTCCGGTCGTACTTAATTTCTTGAGACTTGAAGTTTAAATAATATATTCATGGCTTTTAAACAAAAAATGGCACCACAGATGATAGAAAGTTCCTTTTTATCAAATTATTCAACCTGGCAACGTCTAACAATTGACTGACATACCCATTACAAGATTCTAGGTATTTTATCTAAGAGGTACAAATTGACTTTGATGACGTCATCATTTAAAAGCGTACCATTACTACTGCAACTGTTCATGAAACATGTAGCATCTTTGAGAGAATACGCGATCATCTATTAGTTAGAGCAACGTTTCAAACAGTTGAACCTACTAACTGTTATCCATACTGGCATCCTTTCTTGGGGCGATGCAATGTTTATGATCTTTAATGGCTTTTAGGAGAAGGGAACTGATGTCTAGCAAAACAGGTTCCTTTCCTTCAAGTAGGCTTGAAATCCTTATCACCTGACCTATTACAGATTTTCCATCATTTTATTGTGAAGAAATCGCAGAACAATTCTGAATGAAAGATTTTCTAGAACACCTGAGAAGGATGTCGAAAGAAATCTGGAGCCAAACACTTACATCGATATTGGTGATAGCTTATTGGAGCATTTATTGCTATTATTATCTCAATGTAACGCTTGTTTGTTTTTCATTAACACTTTTTATTTCAGGCTCCACATTACTTTATTAATAAATGTTTCTTTATGCTTACTTTACCTTCTCTTACATTTTGGCTTATTTGTTCAGGGACATCTGCATATTTATTTATGTAACCTGTTTTTACAATGCGCAACACACAGTTTGGTGAGAGGTATTTTTCATCTGCATTTATGAATACATCAAGTGTACTGATTTCCAACAGTATAACATTATCTTTTGCTTATCAGCTGTATTTTTTGAAATATAAACATCTTCTGATTTCTATTACTTTATTTCATATGACGCCTAAGATTAACATAATGGAAAACAAAATGTTAAAAACCGCATTCCAAATTATGTTTTTGTATTTTTTAATGATATTATATTACACATAATAAATTACAGTAAGACTTTAGTGGCTCAGTTGTATAACTCTGTGTTTAAATATAATAAAATTTAACTCCTAATTAGGGGCTAACAAATATTAAAGTTATATCTCTACACTGACAAGAGTTCTCAATAAGATTTGTAATATTTCTTTCGTAGATAGCTTGAGTTCCATGCAATGATTTATTTGAATTGAGATATCTTGAAATTGCAGTGATTTTTTGCGTTCTTTTTGTCGGTCTAAGGTATTCTCATACACGTAAACTTCAGTTTAATTACATATCGAAAATTTATTGTGCGTTGCTCTCGTGTTTTACAACTATCTATCTAAATTTTCTGACAACAAATTTAAATGACGGACACGCATTTTTTCCATTCTCACTCATAGAATATATGAAGAAAAAGGAGTCTACAAGGATCTTTTTTGTGCTGACGAATTGGAGAACATTAAAAATTTCAGCTTTCAGTTATACCTGTCAGTTTTACCTGTTCAATCTACACCTGTCCCAAAACGTTTTCGTAGTATATGTCCAAAATATGGCTCATGCTGATCAAGAACTTTGACAAGCTTAGCGGGCTTAGCTTGACGGGCTTAGCTTGAAATACAGTACAGACAAAATGATATTGCAACGTCCAAGCATGGATTCCAGTGTACGAAAATTTTCCAAAACCATGTTTTTCCTCATCGGGTACTCTTTTTCTCATTCAATAGCCGTGTTGACTCTAATGTTACAAGTGCGAAACAAAAAATAACACTTTGTTACAAAGAAGAAAATTTACTATTTTTGAATTAATATACTTTACTGATTGATATACAGCATCTCAGCAATTCTAAACTGAAAAGAAACATCGATCAAATGGCTATTTACTGCAGCCTGGGCATGCGCAAAAAGTAAAGATGGTGGCGAAAATTTCATATTTGGAATTAGCATGCCCATTGTACAGAGGTCAAGCATACAGGATAAATTTTATACTTCTTACCAGTATCTTTGATAAGTAATCTTTAATAGATATTTTTAAAGATATGCTACAGGAATATATCTGGAATATTATATTGTTAGAAAGAATAAAATATCTCCTATATGTTCTGTTGTAATAAAAATCAGTTCTAACATTCCAGATACTAAACAGAAAGTTATTTTTTTTTTGAGGGGTGGGGTTTGTGTTAGGGTTATCTTCAGAGAAATGAAACTTTTAAAATTGAGAAAATAACATTTTACACTTTATACTAAAATGAGATTATATCTTTTAAATCTCTATTCTTACTCTGAACGAACATGGTTCATCTCATGAGGTTTTGTAAGGTGAGTTACCAAAATTATAACTGCGAAATTGTTGTCCACCGTTATTTTCTTGGCTTTATTCAATTAATGAAGTATCCTGATAAAATAAGTCTGATTTTTCAATACGAAAATATCGGTAGAAAAAATCGTAGCTGATAACTCACGTTACATGCATGCATGGAATTACCCCCATATGGTTTTGAATTTTTTTTTCGTTGACAAATTGTTACTGATTTATTTTTATGATGCATAATTATATGGAAAAATATAAATCATTCTGTGAATATTTTTTAATGAAGCAAATTGACGATTTTCCCTTAATAGTGAAGAAATTTATTAAATAAAATGTAATAAAAATTTCCTTTTGTTATTTTGTGTAATACAATGCATCAAGATCTTTTGTTTGCTTAATTGGCAAGAAATATTCGTTTTAATCTTTCAAAATACTGAATTCGTTTGTTAAACTATAAAAAATAAAAATGCATATTTTATCATTTTCTGTTCATTAGGTCTATAATATTTAAATATCAATTGCAGTTTAATGTTTATTCTGATTGATAATGAAAAAAATATGATACTCAACAATTGTATGTGAAAGAGATCTAATTAATCACTTGTGAGGTAAAATATTTTTATATACAGTGTTATCAATGATAGTCCTTTGTTAGTTCAATTATTATTAAATTGAATTATGTAAATATACTGTTTGAATATCATTAGATACACTCAAGAAATAAAAAATATCTAATCATGAAAG
Organism: Maratus speculifer; assembly: GCA_964019185.1. Classification (NCBI taxonomy): domain Eukaryota; kingdom Metazoa; phylum Arthropoda; class Arachnida; order Araneae; family Salticidae; genus Maratus; species Maratus speculifer. The sequence continues at coordinate 349,920,293 of OZ025290.1, read as the reverse complement.
TACTTTTTATTTCTATAGAGAAAATTTCGTAACACTATTGTATAATGTGCGGACATGAATTAAATCACATGTTACAAACAAGTATTCATAATAATAGAAAGTTTTGGGAAAATGTTGATCGTAATTTATTTTAAATTTGAAGAATAAATTTGAATAGCTTCGAAATTAAAAGAATTTTCTTGAGTAATTGAGTTCATTAAGAATTTCTTAATGAACTCAATTTTAATTAATTATAATTTTAGAAAAAGTTTGTATAAAGATTTTTTATTTTGTCAATTATTGCATATGGCACTTTTTATTTAAAATATAGCAGGATAATATGGTTTAACATGAATACGATTATTGTAATATTTATATATTTATCTACACTGACTTACACACAATTCGTCTTGCGTTATTATTATCCGATTAAATTTAACAATTTTTAATTTCGACATTATTATAAAGTTAAGTGCAGCAATTTTTTTAATTAAAATTATTTGAGGATGGTTTATGTGTCTATACTTTGATGAAATTTGTCACTTTTCACTGTGACATTTTAACCTTTAATTGCCAGGTGTGTTTACAAGTATTAGATAATGTATCCAGCAGTATCATTAATATATATCAATAACCTATATATATCTTTAACATACTATATCATTAACATATATAAGACTATCTGAATATTTGTTTAAAAAGGTCAAGTAGTTAATGAAAGCAAAGTTTGACAGGAAATTTCTTGAGGTATTTGGAAGAGAATTTTCAAGATGAATCTATAATAATTAGAAAAAAAATCTGTGTGTGACTGTGGGCAGTGTAAGGAAAATGCTGCGTATAGTGACTCCGAAGACAGAATGGTATTTTTATGCCTATAGTTACGTAGCTCAGAGCCATTAATTAGAAATTAATTTAATTAAAAGCATAACGAAAATTTAAAAAAAAATGACATGAAATATGGTAGCGTTGAGGCCGAAATCCTGTTCCACAAATAAAGAGACGAGAGTCGGACAAAGCCATTTTTTTTTCAAGTCTGCCAAAGCATGTTTTAGTTTATGAACTTCGTCAGTTCATGAACTCAGTTTATGAGTTGGAATATTACAAAATATACGCATTCAAATTTCATACTTTAAACTTTTTAATGGTATAATGTTTTTAAAAGTAATATCATAATGTAATTTAAAAAAAAAAATAATAATAATAATAATTTTAAAACGTCTTTTTGTGGGATTATTTTGAAGGAAACATCAGCTTAACTATTCGAAATACGAGAAAACAAAAAATGTCATGTCATAGATACGCATTTTTACCTTTCTTACGGTGCTAATCGCTTTAAAAAATAACAGTTTTAATACCAGCGAAAAAGGTTTTTTTTTTTCTTTCTTTCTTTAAGCCGGTTCAGCGACGTTTCTGCATCATTTAAGAATCTGCTTCCGCTTTGTCGAACAACATACAAAAAAAAAATTACACTCTGATAAATGATACTTATTCCTTTGTAGTGTTGGATTTGTTTTTGAAAGGATTAAAATTTACAATTTTAAAACAATTCATTTCTAGACGTCTCTTTTGATATTCTTGGCAAATATTTACAACGAAATTTCTCGTCTCTCAGGTCTATAATGTTTTCCGTTTGTGTTCCAATGGTTCAATTAATATTTTCCTTTTTTCTTTCATTTTTGCATGCATAGTACTGATATATATTTTTAAATACCTGAAAAGAGAAAGACGCGTGCGAGGACTCACTTAAAAGAAACACCACAGTTTTCTTTATTAAAGTTTCCACGGGAATTTTTTATTACAGTTTCAAATTTAATATATCTAAATGTGAGAAATTAAATCTGGAAATTTCTTTAAGCATTCGTTAAAGGAATCCGGGTTAATTACTTTAGCCCGATACAGTAAATTATATATACAGAAAATTTCTTTTATTTTTGAATTACTTATTTGATTAATTTTCTTTACTTTAAGCATGGGCAATAACGAATAGATCGCTTACTCTATACAAATTGATAGATATTCTTTTAGCTGTGTATGAGTGTCTTCTGTGTTCTAACTAGACATCCGGATATAGATACAAGATTTGGCAGGAAGATACCTTTATATTAGATTATTTTTTTTAAACACGATTATTAAATCGGTAAAGTAATTATAACATATGTAAATTTTCCATTTTTCGAGAAAAAAGTCCGGGCCAGGATTTGAACCAGGGATGTATTGGCTGAAGCCGCCAATGCTCTTCCAACTGAGCCATCCCGGACACGAGAACTGGAGGACTATTTCACCCAATTAACCTCAACGATCAGAGATCGACTCTTGATCCAGAGTATCAGACCAGATAAAGTGATCGTTGAGGTTAATTGGGTGAAATAGTCCTCCAGTTTTCGTGTCCGGGATGGCTCAGTTGGAAAAGCATTGGCGGCTTTAGGCAATACATCTCTCGTTCTAATCCTGGCCCGAAATTTTTTTTACCCAAAATTGAAAAATGGAAAATTTACATCAGATACCTTTGTGTCTGATGAAGTTATGCCCCACGAAACCAGTATTTAAAATGTTTTATTAAATTATTTGATATAATAATTTTCTAGCGATTTTATTTTTTTATGAAGATTTAATTTATATTAATTAATAGATTCCGGTATTAATCATTCATACGAGTACTGAAAATTTTGTTTTTGAAATTTTTTAGTTCTAGAAATTTTTAAGTGATTTTTAGCAATTTTTTTCTATTCCGAAAATATTTTTTGACATTCGTAAGACAGAAATTGATTTCAAGCTTTCAGCGTAATGTAGCATATTTTGCTATTAACAAGTTGTGATTTTTCTGCCGTTTTAAATTTGACTTTTTAGCGTTTCTTCGCATTAAGCGGTGATTTTTTTTTTACATTTGTGAAATAATTCTGATTACACTGCTTTAGCCCACTACAGTATTGTTTATCGTATGTGAGGGTTACCAGATTTTTACTTTTTATCATCGATTTTTATACATTACTAAAATGAATCAGGTCATAAACTTTTAGCCGAATATAGCAGATGTCTTTTCACTTCAGTTGACTTTAGGAAATATCTTTCAGTAATTTAATTAAACATAAAAATTAATTTTTCAGACCATATTTTTGGCTTAATAAATATTTTCATATTCGTCAAAAAAAAAAAAAAAAAAAAAAAATCGGAAAATTGTAAAATTTTGTAGATATTGCTTATTTCGAATGTTCCAATCATAAATAATATATCAAAGGTTTTCTAATATAATTATCTGGTCAGGAGAATAAATAAACAAGAATAACTACGTATCATTATAAAACTGTGTGATCTGCGGGTACCGTTATTTTCCTGGTGAAATATCAGTACAGTCGACTCTCGTTAATTCGATTAATTTAATTCGAACTAACCAGATTCCGATTTTTCATTTTTTACCCACTTTCTCCAAGGCTTCAGATCCTTGAAGTATCTTTCTTTCATTTCTGTCAGAATTTTTCTGAACTGTGATATACTCCCAAGCATTTTATATCCGTTTTTTTAAATGCCCGTTTTTAGTGTCTGTCCATCAAATGACACCTCCACGCCATCTTTGTCTGTGCTTCTTCCTAATCCCTTAATTTATGTATTTATATATTTTAATTTAAAATTAAGTCATATTCTAATGATAACAGCCGAAATATATTTTAAAAATATAACATTAATTTCTTTTTAATAGTGCCGCTTTAAACATGTGTGTCTCCCATACATTTCATAATTCGAACTTTGGATAATTCGAACATTTGTTGTGGTCTCGATGAGCTTGAATTAACGAGAGCCGACTGTATTTTTTTATATATAAAAAACATAAATCTATTTTAAATGCTCAGAACTTCATTTTATTTAATGAGAGATTTACTATAAATAAATAAATGAATAAAATACTGGTTGCGAAGAATTTATTGGTCTGGAAATTTCAGGATTCGTACGAACGCAGTTAAGAAGGGATGGTTGGCTTCTGGTGCAATTACTCTTGCTGCATCAATCGTTTCCTCTGTTCTAAAATTGTGATCACACGCATTACAGTGTTTGCAAAAAGAAATCTTGACACTCAAATTGCAATCTCAATGCTCGAATGTTTTATTTCATTTATTTCTTTATATTTCAGTTTTAAATGGAGTAGGTGGATAAAATTTTTATCGCATGTTGGATACTTTTTTTTTCAGCTTAACATGATTTAGAGTTTTCTCTTTACTTTTTTAACTACTGATAGTGGTTTGAAAAGAGGGAAATTTCAAGCTATTTTCTCCACGAAAAGAAGTTTTTCTACATAATTGAAGTAAAAAGGTTATACAGGGCTCGAAAATTAAAAAAATGTTGAGGTTCCCAGCTGGGAACCTACATAAAAAGTATAGGTTCCCAGATGAAAAATGTAGGTTCCCAATAAAATTTATGTACGAATATTTTGACGAAATTTGCTGTCTTTTCGCGATCTTTTGACAAAATCTGGCGTTTTATTACGATCTTTTATTGAAACCTGCCGATTTATCGCGATATTTTAACAAAATCTATCGTTTTTCAATATATTTTTTAACGACGTTTGCCGTTTTTTCGAGATTTTTTTTACGAAATCTGCCGTTTTTTGGCGATCTTTTAATGAAATTTGCGTTGCTTCCCGCGATATTTTGACGAAATTCAGGCTTTTTCGTGATCTTGTGTCGAAATCTGTTATTTTCTCAGTATTTTTTGACGAAAAGTGCCGATTTAGCGCGATTTTTTGACGAAATTTGTCGTTTTTTAGTGATTTTTTTAAACAAAATTTGCCGTTTTTTCGGATTTTTTGACGAAATTCGGGCTTTTTCCGTAATATTTTGACGAAATTATGCATTCCTCGGACCGCTCAAGAGCTATATTTTTGCATAATTTACGCGATATAACGCGTGCGCGGCATCGTTGACTACCATGACAAAATTTTTGAACAAGCTTGTTGCTTTACTTTATTAGTACAAAATATTCCTGTAAATCATAAAGTCTTAAATTTACAAGCATCAGGAATAAATGTCTATGTTCTAAAAAAATCCCTGTCGGCTGGGCCTATAGGCGGAGGTAGATTTCGAAGAGTGCTCATTTCAACAACAACAACAACAAAAAAAATATGATTGGAGATAAACCCAGTTTAATAACTTCATTTGGCCGTTTATGAAAAATTTTTAATTTCATTTTTCTGCAAAAACTGGTTTTATCAAAATCATCTTAAGAAAAATTCAGCTCAAATGCCAATTTTGACAATATATTTTGAAATAGATTCTGAATTTATTAAAAAATCGACCAAAACAGTACATTATACAGTTCCTAAATAACAAAAAACTGTCAGTTGAATGCATTCGAGAAAAAAAATTGAATTTAAAAAATGAGTCATAAAATAACCGATTTGTTGTTTGAATACATCCTTAATTCTTTAATCATGATTGCTTCGGAAAATTTTGTGCGAAATACTCACTTTGACAGCATTTTAAAAAATATATTCTATCTTTATCAAAAAACTGGCCAATGCGACACAGTATATAGATCCTATATAAGAGGATCTGTAAATTGGATGCGTTTGAAAGCGAAAATGGATTTTATAACGAGTCATAAAAAAACGCAGTTTGCTATGTGAAAACTTCCTTTTTGTTTTTCTCCTTAACATTTTCAAATCACGAAGACTTCGGGGAATTCTGTTCAAAATACCCTTTTTGGTAGCCTTTTTCAAAATATATTCTGTCTTTATCAAAAAACCGATCAATGCATCACATTATATAGTTCCTAAATAAGAGGATCTGTAAATTGGATGCATTTGAGAGCAAAAATGGATTTAAAAACGAGTCAGAAAAAAACGCAATTTCTTATTTGAACACTTCCTTCAATTTTCAGTCACAGATGATTTCTGTAAATTCTGTTCAAAATACCCTTTTGGGTAGCCTTTTTTGAAATATATTCCGTCTTTATCAAAAAACTGACCAATGCATCACATTATATAGTTCCTAAATAAAAGGATCTGTAAATTGGATGCGTTTGAGAACAAAAATGGATTTAAAAACGAGTCAGAAAAAAACGCAATTTCTTATTTGAATACTTCCTTCAATTTTCAGCCCCGATGATTTCTGAAAATTCTGTTCAAAATACCCTTTTTGGTAGCCTTTTTTGAAATATATTCTGTCTTTATCAAAAAATTGACCAATGCGTCACTTTATACAGTTTCTAAATAAGAGGATCTACCATTTGGATGCGTTTAAAATCAAAAATGAATTTAAAAATGAGTCAGAATATAAGCAGTTTGGATTTGAGATTTTTTTTTCCAACTCCTATTTTTGTTTAATTTCTTTTTGCTATACGAGTTAGTCCTATAAAAAACTTGTCAATATAAAATTGTAGATATTATTGAGAAGATGCAAAATAAATTTAATCAGATTTGATATCTTAAAAATTGACGGAGTTATGGATTTTTCTCTTTTTTCAGCGCCCTTTTTCTTTTCGTTTTTAATTTTTTTCATCGATAAAACGTGGTCCTATCAAAAACTTGTAAATACAAAAGTTTTAGATAATTTTAAGAACATTTACAAAAAATTTAGTTGGACTTGATATCTTGAAAATTGATGAAGTTATGAATTTTTTTCTCTCAAAATCCCTGCTTTTTTCGCCCCTTGAGCCCACTTCTAAATTTATCAAAAATCTGTCATGCATATACTTTTGGCCCATTTTTAAGAAGTAATATAAATTTTAAACCGATTCGATATCTACTTTAATTAAGAAGTTGTGGCGTTTTTTCGGTTTTTTTCAAAAACGCCCCCTATTCCGACTCCCATGGTCCGATTTTGCCCATTAACGAACTTAGCCAAGATTTTATCCCCTTTGATTTTATGTACAAGTTTGGTGGAGATTGGTGAAGAATTATAGAAGTTATCGTGTCCATAAAAAAGTGAGATATATATATATATATATATATAAACTGGTGCGATTGCAATAGGTAGTATTTCTTACGAAATCTACCTAAAAACAAAAACAACAAAAAAAAATCGTTTCAAAGAGTCTTCAGACCGTGAAAGTCTTCAGCCAGGCCCTGATATTTTTTTAAATTGTGATGTATTGATAATTCTAACTATAGGAAATGCCGAAATAATAATAATTATAAATGAATGTATCAGTGGGGACCATCTGTGACAAACATCCCATCTTTCAATAAATATCAATAAATATTTTATCTTTTTAACTATTTGGAAAATACTTGTTGTCCTTGTTAGAGAATTGGGAAATGTGAAGTATATCTGAATGTTTTTGTTGATTGAATTCCGCAACTAATTTGATTTTATTCGATTTCTGATTGGTTTATGTTTAATATCCAAAAATGGAATACTTCTCTTTTTTATTTTATTCTTTTTCTGATTGGTCCGTGCTTAAGGTCTAGAACTGGAATACTTATATTGCCACAATGATAAAAAAAATGATAAAAACTACAAAAAATTTATAACTCAATAACAAATTTAGATACAGGTTTCAAACAAGTTTTATTTAAAAGTAACTTTTTTTCTGTATACGACAGTGTGAAAATTGAAAATGTGCGATGTTTAGAATTTAAAAATTTACAGTATCGAAAATTGTTAAATTGACATTTCATTTAATATTTGTTTATGATTGATTAAGGAATATTAACGTGACTCTAAATGTTCAGGCATATTAATATAACTCTCTAATTAGGTAAGCTACTTTTTGATCGTCATAAAAATGATGATATTGTTTTTTTTTTTAGGTATAGAAATCCTATATAAGTCTAAAATTATAGTCTTTGAAAATATTATTTTTCAAAAAGTTGTTGTAATTTGCTAAATTACATTTATATATATATTATATATATATATATACTTTCTTTTACTGGTATTCTGAAATAGACAATATGGGACATATCCATATTCACAAGCTTTACAAGAGGAAAATAGTAGAAAATTTTCTCTTAAATTTGTCGATGAGAATCATATCGCCGTTTGTATGTCCAACGATAAAAATTAGCTTAAATGCAACCAATTATAGTTACTTAAAAACATTTGTTTTCAATTTTCGAACTTTAAACTAGTTTTGAAATCCCTTAACAACTAATATTCGTCAAGTGCTCTGTCCATTCATTACATTTTTTACCAACTACACAAATACTATCAAACTTTAAACAATAAGCATAACATCTTTGCATTTGACAGTTTGGAATACATTTCGAAGAAGTGTAAAAATGAAGTTAAATAATTCAAATTTACTCTTATTGAATTCATTCGTAGTGAAATCTAATAAGGATCTGAGAAATTATTTGATTTCAAAATTATAAGTAAATAAAAAATCACACTGTAAATTTAAATTCAAATATTGAGATTTATTAAGAATGTAAGATTTGTTTATTCAAGGGAATATATTTTTTTTAATTAAAGGTCTTGTGTTATTTCAACACTCGCGTTTTATTTATTTATTTATTAGGATTTCTGTCCAAATATTAAATGTCTTTTTAATAATAATGCGTTTGAAAGTCTAGTAATTGATTGAATACACGGTTACACTTTTGTATCTTAAAAATATATTCTAGAAACAAATTCCTATCTCTTACGATATTCAGATAATTAAACTGAAGTCTTTGTTGGATGTTAATATAATAACAAAATGTGATAGATTCAACATGTGATACAACACGAAAATACACAATACTACAAGGAAAAAAATTGCTACATTTTTCACTAATTATCTTAATTTAAATAATTTATGTATAATTAATTTCGTATATGGTTTATTAGTCTAATAAACCCTCGATGATTCAGATTTAAATTTCTACATTTAATAATATTTTGCTGCAGGTTTTTACGGATGTAAATTTTATTTTTGAAGTAAAACTATTTTATACTGTGTTTTAAAAAAAATTACAAACGTTATTTCCAAATATGTAGAGAGACAGATTATCCGGACCGGACGGATCAAGGCCAATTCGGTTAGAAAAATCCAGATAATTGGATAATTTATAAAAAAACCGACAATGATAATGTTTTTTTAGTGTTTTCCCTTCACACTTCTGACTGCCAATTGTAGCAGTGCAGATTTTAGCATATTACAAATATTATGTTTAGAAGTTATTTTTTAAAACTTTTTTAGATGTCATTTTCTACACTTTAGTACAAAATTATACATAGATGTATGTACAGAAATTGTTATATGAACATATGTAATAATCTCAGAGTAAACATAGTAAATAGAGGGAGAATTCCCCCAGTGTTTCTTCAGCCAAAATAGGAATCACGTGACTCCAGGCAAGACCGTTTCCGGTCATCGTAGTAATAGCATTGATTTCTATGGAGGACATTCGACAATTTTTTGTTTGCGACTAAAAAATATCATGGTATCAAGTTGTTGTGCCTATGGATGCACAAAGAGACAAAGCAAAACAAGTTCTGTTACTTTCCATCGGTATGTATTTATTTTTTATTACTTTTTTTAATATTTAAAGGACTTTAAAAATGTATCATTCCAACTATTATACCGTTTACTCTTGTTATCATGATAAAAATAGAAAACATTTTACGTTTAATAACTTAAATGTATGTAATAATGCTATTTACTATCATCCAGTGTCATCAATTTAAATATTAAAAGTGTAAATTTGATTAATTTGAACCGTAATAAGAACATTTCTTATTACGGTGCTTGGCGATACATTTTTATCGCCAAAAGAAACTTGTTTTCATTGCTTTAAAACGTAAACACTTGCGTTTTTTATTTTTATTTTTATTTTAAATAAATTTTTGCTTTAAATGAATCGCATCTTTACTCTCTTGTTAGTTATTTCGCGTGAGTTCATATATCTTTAAATTTTAAAATTTGAAATTAATGCAGTTGTTTGAAATAAATACAACTTTCTAATATCATTTTATAATTTTTAATTGAAGTTTCTGAGAAAAAATGCACGAATTTGTTTTATATTTTGTCATGTTTTAAGAATTCTTTTTAATTAAAATTAAATTTGTGAAATATTTTAAAAATTATAATATTAAAATTATTAATAAAAAAATACGTGTGCCACTCGGGGACTGCCGCGATAAAGCTATTGCATAGCACTTTTTATCAACTTATGCAAAAACACCGCGTTAATGTCTGCCGAAGTCTACCGAAGAATACCGTGCCGAAGCCTGCCGAACTGAAACGGCGTTAGCCGGAGTCTTAGGATTTTTTCTCGTTACAGAATTTCTAGATTCGGTCGCCGCGCTAAAAGCCCATGATAAAAGCTATGCTATAGCTTAAAAAATTACCAAACAAAATTTGGTCGCGCTAAGAAAAGTAGATCGCTAGTTATAAGCATTTTAAATTTTTCGACCCTCACCATGGGGGTCTCCTGTCACCAAAAAATAACACTGCCTCATAATAAATTAACAAACAAAATTTCACCGTACTACACAAATTAGATCGCGAGTTATAAGCATTTTAAATTTTTTTACCCTCATCTTGGGGGGTCTCCTGTCACCAAAAATTAACACTGTCTTATAATAAATTACCAAGCAAAATTTGGCCGCGCTACGAAAATTAGATCGCGAGTTATAAGCATTTTAAATTTTTCGACCCTCACCATGGGGGTCTCCTGTCACCAAAAATTAACAATGTCTCATAATAAATTACCAAACAAAATTTGGCCGCGCTACGAAAATTAGATCGTGAGTTATAAGCATTTATAATTTTTCGATCCTCCCCGTGTGGGGGGCTCCCGTCACTAAAAAGTAACATTATCATAATAAATTACCAAACAAAATTTGGCCGCGCTACGAAACTTAGATCGCGAGTTATAAGCATTTTAAATTTTTCGACCCTCACCGTGGGGGGGTCTCCTGTCACCAAAAATTAACACTGTCTCATAAAAAATTACCAAACAAAATTTGGCCGCGCTACGAAAATTAGATCGTGAGTTATAAGCATTTTAAATTTTTCAACCCTCACGGTGGGGGGAGGGGTCTCCTGTCACCAAAAATTAACACTGTCTCATAATAAATTACCAAACAATATTTGGCCGCGCTACAAAGTTAGATCGCGAGTTATAAGCGTTTTAAATTTTTCGACCCTCACCGTGGGGGGGGTCTCCTGTCACCAAAATTTAACACTGTCTCATAATAAATTACCAAACAAAATTTTGCCAAGCTACCAAAATTAGATCTCGAGTTATAAGCATTTAAAATTTTTCGACCCTCACCGTGGGAGGGTCTCCTGACCCCAAAAATTAACACTGCCTCATAATAAATTACCAAACAAAATTTGGCCGCGCTACAAAGTTAGATCGCGAGTTATAAGCATTTTAAATTTTTCGACCCTCACCATGGGGGTCTCCTGTCACCAAAAATTAACACTGCCTCATAATAAATTACCAAACAATACTTGGCTGTGCTACGAAATTTAGATCGCGAGTTATAAGCATTTTAAATTTTTCAACCCTCACGGTGGGGGGAGGGGTCTCCTGTCACCAAAAATTAACACTGTCTCATAATAAATTACCAAACAATATTTGGCCGCGCTACAAAGTTAGATCGCGAGTTATAAGCGTTTTAAATTTTTCGACCCTCACCGTGGGGGGGGTCTCCTGTCACCAAAATTTAACACTGTCTCATAATAAATTACCAAACAAAATTTTGCCAAGCTACCAAAATTAGATCTCGAGTTATAAGCATTTAAAATTTTTCGACCCTCACCGTGGGAGGGTCTCCTGACCCCAAAAATTAACACTGCCTCATAATAAATTACCAAACAAAATTTGGCCGCGCTACAAAGTTAGATCGCGAGTTATAAGCATTTTAAATTTTTCGACCCTCACCATGGGGGTCTCCTGTCACCAAAAATTAACACTGCCTCATAATAAATTACCAAACAATACTTGGCTGTGCTACGAAATTTAGATCGCGAGTTATAAGCATTTTAAATTTTTCGACCCTCACCATGGGGGTCTCCTGTCGCCAAAAATTAACACTGCCGCATACTAAATTACCAAACAAAATTTGGCCGCGCTACAAAGTTAGATCGCGAGTTATAAGCATTTTAAATTTTTTCGACCCTCACCGTGGGGGGTCTCCTGTCACCAAAATTTAACACTGTCTCATAATAAATTACCAAACAAAATTTTGCCAAGCTACCAAAATTAGATCGCGAGTTATAAGCATTTAAAATTTTTCGACCCTCACCGTGGGAGGGTCTCCTGACCCCAAAAATTAACACTGCCTCATAATAAATTACCAAACAAAATTTGGCCGCGCTACAAAGTTAGATCGCGAGTTATAAGCATTTTAAATTTTTCGACCCTCACCGTGGGGGGTCTCCTGTCACCAAAAATTAACACTGTCTCATAATAAATTACCGAACAATATTTGGCCGCGGTACGAAAATTAGATCGCGAGTTATAAGCATTTTAAATTTTTCGACCCTCACCATGGGGGTCTCCTGTCACCAAAAATTAACACTGCCTCATAATAAATTACCAAACAATATTTGGCTGTGCTACGAAATTTAGATCGCGAGTTATAAGCATTTTAAATTTTTCAATCCTCACGGGGGGGGGGGGTGTCTCCTGTCACCAAAAATTAACACTGTCTCATAATAAATTACCAAACAATATTTGGCCGCGCTACGAAAATTAGATCGCGAGTTATAAGCATTTTACATTTTTCGACCCTCTCCATGGGGGTTTCCTGTCACCAAAAATTAACAATGTCTGATAATAAATTACCAAACAAAATTTGGCCGCGCTACGAAAAGTATATCGCGAGTTATAAGCATTTTAAATTTTTCGACCCTCACCATGGGGGTCTCCTGTCACCAAAAATTAACACTGCCTCATAATAAATTAACAAACAAAATTTCGCCGTGCTACACAAATTAGATCGCGAGTTATAAGCATTTTAAATTTTTTTACCCTCATCTTAGGGGGGGGGGGGTCTCCTGTCATCAAAAATTAACACTGTCTCATAATAAATTATCAAGCAAAATTTTGCCGCGCTACGAAAATTAGATCGCGAGTTATAAGCATTTTAAATTTTTCGACCCTCACCATGAGGGTCTCCTGTCACCAAAAATTAACAATATCTCATAATAAATTACCAAACAATATTTGGCCGCGCTACGAAATTTAGATCGCGAGTTATAAGCATTTTAAATTTTTCGACCCTCACCGTGGGGGGGTCTCCTGTCGCCAAAATTTAACACTGCCTCATACTAAATTACCAAACAAAATTTGGCCACGCTACAAAGTTAGATCGCGAGTTATAAGCATTTTAAACTTTTCGACCCTCACCGTGGGGGGTCTCCTGTCACCAAAAATTAACACTGTCTCATAATAAATTACCAAACAAAATTTTGCCAAGCTACCAAAATTAGATCTCGAGTTATAAGCATTTTAAATTTTTCGACCCTCACCGTGGGAGGGTCTCCTGACCCCAAAAATTAACACTGCCTCATAATAAATTACCTAACAAAATTTGGCCGCGCTACGAAAATTAGATCGCGAGTTATAAGCATTTTAAATTTTTCGACCCTCACCATGGGGGTCTCCTGTCACCAAAAATTAACACTGCCTCATAATAAATTAACAAACAATATTTGGCCGCACTACGAAATTTAGATCGCGAGTTATAAGCATTTTAAATATTTCGACCCTCACGGTGGGGGGTCTCATGTCACCAAAAATTAACACTGTCTCATAATAAATTAGCAAACAAAATTTGGCCGCGCTACGATAATTAGATCGTGAGTTATAAGCATTTATAATTTTTCGATCCTCACTGTGTGGGGGCTCCTGTCACCAAAATATAACATTATCATAATAAATTACCAAACAAAATTTGACCGCGCTGCGAAAATTAGATCGCGAGTTATAAGCATTTTAAATTTTTCGACCCTCACCATGGGGGTTTCCTGTCACCAAAAATTAACAATGTCTCATAATAAATTACCAAACAATATTTGCCTGTGCTACGAAATTTAGATCGCGAGTTATAAGCATTTTAAATTTTTCGACCCTCACGGTGGGGGGGGGGGGTCTCCTGTCACCAAAAATTAACTCTGTCTCATAATAAATTACCAAACAATATTTGGCCGCGCTACGAAAATTAGATCGCGAGTTATAAGCATTTTAAATTTTTCGACCCTCTCCATGGGGGTTTCCTGTCACCAAAAAATAACAATGTCTCATAATAAATTACCAAACAATATTTGGCCGCGCTTCCAAAAGTAGATCGCGAGTTATAAGCATTTTAAATCTTCGACCCTCACGGTGGGGGGTCTACTGTCACCAAGAATTAACACTGCCTCATAATAATTTAACAAACAAAATTGTGCCGTGCTGCAAAAATTAGATCGCGAGTTATAAGCATTTTAAATTTTTCGACCCTCATCTTGGGGGGTCTCTTGTCACCAAAAATTAACACTGTCTCATAATAAATCACCAAGCAAAATTTGGCCGCGCTACGAAAATTAGACCGCGAGTTATAAGCATTTTAAATTTTTCGGCCCTCACCGTGGGGGTCTCCTGTCACCAAAAATTAACAATGTCTCATACTAAATTACCAAACAAAATTTGGCCGCGCTACAAAGTTACATCGCGAGTTATAAGCATTTTAAATTTTTCGACCCTCACCGTGGGGGGTCTCCTGTCACCAAAAATTAACACTGTCTCATAATAAATTACCAAACAAAATTTGGCTGCGCTACGAGAATTAGATAGCGAGTTATAAGCATTTTAGATTTTCGACCCTAATCATGGGGGTCTCTTGTCACTAAAAATTAACACTGCCTCATAACAAATTACCAAACAAATTTGGCTGCGCTATGAAAATTAGATCATAAGAAACATAAGTTTGAGATTTGATATCCTAATATCTGAAAAATACCGCGTCAATGTCTGCCGAAGTCTACCGAAGGATACCGTGCCGAAGTTTGCCGAGCTGAAACGACGTTAGCCGAGTGTTAGGTTTTTTCGTTACCGATGTGTTAGGATTTTTCGCGTTACGGAATTTTTGGATTCGGTCGCCGCGCCCAAAGCCCGTGATAGAAGCTATGCAATAGCTTAAAAATGATGGTTGGAACGGTATATTGAATTTATTCTTTTTATGTAACAAACATTTAATCAAACAATGGTTATTTATTTATTAATTAAGTCCTTTTTTTTCGACTTGTCTTATATTCTTTGTGGCTCTTTCTCACTTATTAAATTCAGTTAAGGGATTTTAAAAAAGTATACTAAATTTAATTTTTTTAAGTAATTTCTTTGCTTACTTGTTTATATATGTATACTTTTGCATGCATTAACATTTAAATTTGCCAACATATTATACATTTTTATTATCATTATATACTTTTAAAAAAGTATCATTTATAAAATACTATTTTAATTCATTTTATGTATAGCTTTCCAAAGCATGAAGACAGAAGAAAAATCTGGGAAATGAAATTACGAAGAGAAAATTTCAAAACTACAAATTCTTCAGTGGTGTGCTCGAAACATTTTACTCCCGATTGCTTTGACAGAGAAAAATTTGGTGGTATATAGTTGAAAAAAAAAAAAAAAACTGCTGTACCAACAGTATTCGATTTTCCCAAACATCTGAGTGAAAGAAAGGTTTTACGCAAGCCCTTAATTTAGAAAACACCTTTACTGGCCTCAAAATAAAAACTGTTATATCACGTCAATCTTAAATGAGATTCAATTACCTTGAAAATTGAAATTATCTTTAATAATTTTGTTACAATTAAATAACCTTTAAATATTTTTGTTATCATTAAATAAGGCGGTGATTATTATTTAAAAAAAATAGTAGTACATCCCGTAGGTAACAATGTGGCACTCCTCATTTAAAATTTATTTTATTGAATAGGCACATTTTATTTTAATAGAATAAAAATTTTGTAATAATTATTATGCAAATATGTTTTTAACATTAAAAAATTCTTATTAGTAGTCCCTGGGAATTCAGATTATGGATTTAGTGTATCGTGAGATTCTGAAGATTGGCAACTGCTGATATAAATGAATTAAACATGGCTGAATAAATTTTGTTTTTTAATTCTATCGTTTCTAAAAGTGAAATTTTGCATTTTGGACTTTTTCGAACTAATTTGTGTGCATTTATGCAATTTGTTTTATAAAATAATTTCAGTATATATTAAAATAGTGCATTAAATTATTTGTGAATTTCCATCCTGAAGAAAAGTTGCATATAATATTATCTGTGCAAGTTATGATCATTAATGAATTATTCAATTAAACTTTTTGCGTTGAAAAGCATACAATTAATTGTATGCGTTGTAATAGATGTGTTTGTTTAGAAAGAAAAACAATAAACATTTTGTGAATTTAGAAAATTTAAAGTTGATGTTTATTTTTAATTAAAATGCCCTTTATTTAATATCAGCATTTAAAAATAAAATAATTATCAAATTGTTTAATTTTTTGTTTTTAATTTACAATAAAAGTTTGACTTGTTTGTTAATTTGATGTAATAATAAGCAAATAATTCATCACTTAAACTTTCTTTCTCTCGAAATTTCATCTTTCTTCCTCCCCCTCCTCAGCCTCTGATCTTCCAGCACACAAAGTTAAACTTCTTAACCAATTTCTTTATTCTTTTCCCGCCTATTTGTACTTTGTATTAACAATAAAAAATTAATTATGGCATTAAATTATATATAAACAAATCCATGTAAAAGATTGAAAACTGAACAAAAATATATACATTTGAATGATAAAAAAAATTAAGCATGAAATAAATAAACATTAGCATAAAAATCCAACGTACATTCGGATTTCTTTTACTACTGATTTGTATTTCTGTCAACTCTCAAGTGTCTGAATGACATCATAAAAATACTGCACTCCTGCCAAGAGCTACGATAAAGAGACAAATCTAGCATTACTTCTGGCAACCATTCATCGCCAAATGCCTGGAGTCAAGTGGGTCATCCTGGCAGCATTTCTTACTGCAGGAAGCAATGGGAATTCGCCCTCTATTTACTATGTTTACTCTGAGGTAATAATAAAATTATTTTTCCTCAATCCTAAATTTATTACTTCCAAATTTTATTAACATGGAACTTTTTCCTTTCTTTTTATAACATTATAACATATTTTTAATTCCATACCTTTAATTCAACCCTTTTTATTTCATTTTAATCTAAAGAACAATAATCTTTCAAAACAATTATTTTCTTAAAAAGAAAATCCTATTACTTGATTCATTGTATCGGTTGTGTAATATTTAATTATTTATTTCTCTCAAAATGATCGCAATCCCATCATCCTCTGCGGCTGATTTTGTTTGAACAAGGAATGCTGAGAAAACTAACTAATTTTTGCTTCGGCAGGATAAATTTCATTGGTAGAAGGCGAGTTTTCAAAATTTGATTGGCAGATTAGAAGTTTGTTGTGAAATACTTATCCCCCCTTCAAACGTCCGCATAGAAATTGTTATATGAATATATATAATCTATACGAACAAACGCAAGCAGAGAAGGAGAGGTCAGTATTACCAGGGACATCAGGGGATGAAATAAGCAAATTTTTGACCACCTTCAGAGAATCTGAAAATACACAGATACTTTCGTAGAGGGGGGGGGGATGTATATACGTGTGATTCTTGCACGTTAAAATAGGACTTAAATTCTAGAAAGAGTTGATTTTATGAATGCTCTCTTTTCATTTGGTGGCGATTTCATTATTTCAAGATTAAGAAATGGTTTTTACGTGTCTAATATTGTTTATCTATGTTGTACTGCACTAAAAGAAAAAAAAAGCAAAAAAAAAATTTTTTTTTATTTTAATCTATATCAATTTTATAAGCATATATGTTATAACACGATAACAAATAAATATAGCAATTGTCATTTTTATACGAACAACTAGAAAGACATGTGATTTAGTATCCAAACTTAACTACACTGTAAAAAAAAAAAAGCTCATGAGGTTACTACAATTTTTTTAGTAAATTTTTATTCTACAGAATTTTTTAGTAACCATTACTCACAGTACAATTAGCAACCATTCAAAACTTTTTTTTTCAAGTGAAACAAACATTTATTTTGTAAACTGAACAAAGGAATTTTTGTATAACTAACTTAAAACTTTTTAGCATGAGCCACCAAGCAAATTTTTGTAACAGCTCCAAAATTATTTTTAGTAACCATTACTCACAGATTCTTAATAACTATTCCAAACACAATTTTAGCCAGTGAAACAAACATTTACTTTGTAAACTGTATAAATGAATTTTTCGTATAACTAACTTAAAACTTTTTAGCGAGAACCACCAAATGAGTTTTGTTGTTGACGTGAGCCCGAAGGGCAGGAGCTTCCTTTGAACTGCATCCAGTGGGTAAGAAGACAGATTTCTGCTGCGGAAGATTTTCGTCAAAGCCTCAATAGATGGCAGCATCAAACATTGCCACCTGCTCAAATTTGATATGTTTATGAAGGTGAGGGAAAGTCCAGAGATCATTACCAATGGTAACTGCTACGACAGCATTTTCACAACCCCTTTACTTAAGGAGTATTTACACTGCATACTCTCGGTGCATCTTTGGTGGCGTCGATCATCGAACCCGGGACCTTTCAGCTTGTAGTTCGGTGCTATGACCACTAGGCTATCACGGCCACACCAAGTGGGTTTTAGTTATAGCTATTAAAATATAAAACTATTAACTCTATTCGTTGCTAGCTTTTTTTTTTTTAGTAATTCTTACAGATTTTCTTGTAACTGAGTAAGATTACAAAACAATTTTTTGTAATTGCAACGATCACTGAGAGAAACTAAAATTTTTTAAGTAGATCGACCCTTTTTTTACAGTGTATGTATCGAAATTTACAACATGTGGCTTTAGATAAAATTATCGATTGAAACGACATTTACTGCCTTTTTTTATGTTTAAATCATGTCTAAAAGTTGAAATTCCATATTCATTTTCTATTCGTCAAAAGGACAGTTGTAAATTAACATAGATATTCTTCAAATTTGGCTTTTCACAAAATTTTCATCATATTATATAATATAATACAGTTATTTAAAACAACAACTCATACTGTTTTAATTAAAAGTAAATAACAGTGTCATTCTGATTGCTTTAAAGGATTTTTGAACTACTTCGATTTTTCCGGTAAGTAAAAAATTTATAAATTCTTCGGATAGTTTAATCTACCCAACCGCCAAATTCAGAGAATTCTTAATATGACACGCTAAAGAAAATCTTTATCTTAAATAAATTTTAAAATGGTATTGTAAGATAATAAGAAAGATATTTCTAAGGCAGTTTAAAATATTTTAATATCGGCTGAAAAGGATTTAAAAATATTTATTAAATGAAATATTTATTAAATATCAGATTTGTGAGAGGAGAAATACTTTCGCTTGTAAAAATACCGTGTGATATATTTTATAAAGCTATCATTTAAAATATTAAAGGGTTTTCCTAATTTTCTTTTAATATGAAGCGAAAATTGTTCTTTTGTTCTTAGGAAGCGCCTTGCATTTTGCATATTATGCATTATTTGTTTTGTAAAATACTTCTTATAGTAAAATTTTCTTATTCAATTAAATTTAAAATCAGACATAAATAAATATTAGGAACAGCAATTTATTACAAAAAGTATTTTAAGAGCAAATAATGGTGCGAGTTATATTCTTTCAACTGACAGAAGAAGTCTCTTTGTCAAGACTGGAACTGGAGTCCTTTTTCTTAGGCTATAAATTTTCTGCTAACTGTACTTCCTCGACAAATCTGGAGCGCCCTATTCAGATCTCTTTCCAAGCAAAATTTTCTCGTAGTGGCTTGATGCTAAGGCTCCGTTCAGATTGCAATACTCTTCCCTTCGACTGATTTCATGGAAAAAGTGAGGAAGTCTATTGTATAGGATCCATTCGCGATTTCTACATAATAGAAACAAGGGGAATTAACGAAAGAATCGGGAGATAAGCAGTCCACCCTGCTTGACCGAAAGATTTTTCTTTTGCCGGAAAACCGTCCCTTTCCTGCAAAACTCATTAAGATCAAAAACACCGCATCGCTACAACAAACCAGCCGACACCGAACATCAAGAAGTGGTTAAATGTGTTTGGACCTTAAGAGTTCTGACGTTTTTTTTCTTCTTATGACTCATGACCTATTTAGCGTAGGGTGGTTACATTAATATA
This sequence comes from Maratus speculifer, assembly GCA_964019185.1. Classification (NCBI taxonomy): domain Eukaryota; kingdom Metazoa; phylum Arthropoda; class Arachnida; order Araneae; family Salticidae; genus Maratus; species Maratus speculifer. The sequence goes on along the minus strand of OZ025290.1, from coordinate 349,900,152 downwards.
ACCTGTAGAGAAAAATCCTGGCGTGATACAAGAAAATTTATAGTAGTTTTTAAATCAGTACGTCTTTTTTAACTTAAAATCAGCTCAAAAATCGAAGTCAATAGAAATTGTGTGAAAAATTGTTCCCTAGTGTAATATATACTATCAAGAAATTATGTAAGTTGTTCTTAAAGGTACAATAATTTTATCTATTTAATTTTATATGACTGTGTTTTTACCATTAAATACACAGTAAAAAAAATTCTGTAAAGGTACTAAACTTTTTCTAGGAAACTGGGATTCCAAGAACGTTTCCTGTAAAGGTAACAGCAAAAATTCAAGTTTCAGAATCGGTTACATGAATTTTTCCTGTTATCGTTACATGAAAAATTCTTGGAATCCCAGTTTCCTAGAAAATGTTTAGTACCTTTACAGAATTTTTTTTACAGTGTATTACACGAAATTCAATTTTAAGTAACTTATATTTTAACAATATGATATATTAATAACGATTTAACTTATAAGTTCAGTATATGACAAAGCTGAAAAAATTATTTAGCTTTTGATCAATTTATTTATCATACGGGTAACATGGATTGTATGAGTATTTGAATAACGTATATTGAGTTACTGTGATTAAAAACATAATTTTTACTCTGTTATTATAAATTTAAATAAAGAAAAAACAATAATTATTCTTAAAATTTTTTTTTATAAATTCTTAAAAGCTGATTTACGTCTTGTTTAATTTCAAATGGAGAGGTTAAACATTTGCTTGAAATGCAGTTTTCTATTCCTTAAATGATAACATTGTATCTTTTATGAAATAAAAACTCACACATTCTTTAAAATAAATCCTCAAGTCATTCTAGTTTTTTAGAAACATTCAGCTATTTAAGCTTTTGTCTTAAGGACAAAGATAAATTCTCTCAAGTGTTTACATTACTAAACTGCTAAATTTATGGAGATCCTTAGTTTTTGATATCTAGAGAGAAGATTAACTTTAGGTAAATTTTAAATAGCTTTGAAAATTGTTCGAATAGAGATTAATATATATGGAAGCTTAAAATTAATTGGTTTCGGGTTAATATTAGATAATATTTATTGAAAGTTCTTAACATCTTGATATGAAAATATTTTTTTATGAAAATAAAGTAATTGTACAAAAAATCACTATTTTTGCCTGAGTAAAAACTTTAAGGCCAGCAAAATAAATTCAATATACTAACCAAAGAAACAAAAATTTAATATATTATGCACCCATGATGAGTTTGATGATTGCAAATATTCTATCATTCCTCGACATCATTAATTTTTGGCACAATTCGGCATTGTTTTTGTACTATCCAACTTCAATTGTAGATCTGAGTTCCTGTGCTGATGAAAAATGCCTTCCATTTTTATACACGCATCTTTCTAGATCTCAACATAAGTTATCGATAAGATTAAATCAGGATTTCTGAGCGACCGTTGCGAAACTTTAATATTTTTCTAATAGAACTAAAGTTCACTTCTCACGTCTTAGTGAATAGTTGTTGTTCTCGCTGTTATATTAGTTTTTTTTATCAGAATGCCTTTATTATGGTTAAAATTTAATTTTGTAATGTAGCTTAATAAAATATACTTAAAGAAAACAATTTTAATTGCTTTTGTAAACATGTTTCTATTGCGTTATTTCCTTGTAAACACATTCTAACATTAGAGGAAAAGATGCTTCTCATCTATATTAGATACGATATACTGTCAGCGATTTTCCTTCAATTTTTAAATCCCACCACTGGCTGCGAGGTTCTGCTCTCAAAGCTAGTAGACGGAGGTTTTGGGTTCGAAACCACTCCCGCCGGTTAGACTAAATGTTCGGTGTCTTCCATTGGTTTTTTTTAACCTTTGAAGATTTTGAACCTTTTAGATTTTGAAGGAATTCTTTATTAATATGGCGTAGGACCGCCTTTGGCATGTAATAAGCTTGGATTCGCCTGGAAATCGAATCCTACAAATTCTGAATAGTGTTTAGAGGAATATTGTACCATTCTTAATGGAGATATTGTGAAAGTTCCGTGAGAGATGCCGGTGGAGTATATCGATTCCGGATTGAAAGCTCTAAAATAGACCACAACGGTTCGATTATGTTGAGGTCTGAGGACTGTGCGGGCCAAGGTAGATGTTCCACCTCATCCTCATGTTCATCAAACCATGATTGGACAACTCTGGCTACATGAATAGGGGCATTATCATCCTGGAAAATTCCATCTCCTGCAAGAAACAAAATTTGCATCATGGGATGGACCTGGTCAGCTAAAACTTCTCTATACTTCTCCCCAGTGAGCCTTCCTTTCAGAGTTACGATTGGACCAGCAGAAAACCATGACACGACAGTTGGACGGAGGCAATCAGGATCATATGCTTGTGCAGGTGTTCTCCAGACATGTACCCGTCCTGTTGTGGGGAAAAATGTGAAAGATGATTCGTCTGACAATGTAACAGTCTTCCACTTATCAATCGACCAGGTTTTGTGGTTGTGGCCACCACTCCGAACTGTAATTGTTGACAATGGAGAATCCAGATGCTGATTGAGCTCTGCGGTCACTTTGGCTGCAGTTGTTTTCTTTTTAGACATTACAATCCGCTTCAATACCCGTCGGTCTCTTTCACTCAGCTTCTCCTCCCGTTCACTATTTTGCTTTGCTGAGCTTGTCTTTCCGCGCTGTGTGTATGCTGTCATAACTTTAGACACCGTACCTCTAGAAACGCCTGTAAGCTGGGATGTTTCGGTCACCGTTGCTCCAGCTAGTCGGGCTCCTACAATTTGGCCTCTTTGAAAATCTGTGAGGTCTGACATTTTACGCTTCTGACAAAAAAATCGAAACGTAGACAACTCTTCTAGAGCTCTCTCATATTACCTAATACATGTACTTTTTATATTAAAAAAAGTCTGGTAGCTAAGATTATATTTTAATGCTTACGAAGGGAATTCTTAAATGTCCCTTCATTCACAAGTTCTTCCATTATTTTGATAACCACCTGTATTATAGATTGATGGAATAGTAAATCGATTCACTGTTGTCCTGTTATTCTAGGTTATATTAATGATGGCTGATGACGTTCCCCAACTTGGTTTATTAGTGAGAAATTGCAGACTCAGGCAAAGGCCGGAGTAGTAAAATGGATAGAACAACATCCTGTAATATTATGGTCTCGGGTTCGATTCTTGGCTCTGGCTAGTTTTTCACTCAAGTTGGATTTGTTGTATCTTGTATTCCTATGTTTCTTTATAATTTAAATACAGGCGTTATTTGTGTATGTATATGTGTTTAAATACATATTATAGATCGATTGAATAGTAATGCTATTATATGTTGTCCCGTCATCCTAGGCTATTTTAATGATGGCTGGTGATTTTCCCCAACTTTGTTTATTAGTGAGAAATTGCACACTCAGGCATCGGCTGGAGTAGCGCAGTGGAAAGACCATCAACCTGGAGAGTTTTGGTACAAATTTCGATTCCTGACTCTGGCTATTTTTTTTTTCATTTCAGCTGGATTTTTTGTGTGAATTCTGTGTATTATTCGTATGTGTCTTTATGATTTAAATGTAGGTGTTATTTTTGTGTGTATGTGTGTTTGAATAATCTAAATTTTATCAACTCGATTACATTTTGTCATTTAAATAAATTTGATTAAATTTTAAATCTTGAGGCATCAGAAATCAGGCAAACAATACAATCACTATTTTTAATGAAGATTTCAATTCGACAAAAACAAACGGATCTCAAAATTACTTTTGCTGCAGAAAAATTGAAATATTTCATAACTGAATATCTGGTTCGATTCAAATATTTTTCCAAAATTATCTTGAGAAATTACGTATAATCAATGCATAAGAGATAAAGGAAGTAATACCTTTTTTAAAGAAGACCAATCAGAACTGATCATTTTTTTTTCGTTGAGACTTGAGTTAATCCTAATTGGATTTTTAAAATGATTGACGCGGAGTAGGAGTAAGCTAGTTTTGTCGTGAAAATGTTTTTTGTCATTTGGTTTTTGAGGAGCGTTAGAATGCAATTGCCTTTTAAACTATCAAGAAGCACGTTTCATTTCCCCGCTGAATTAGAATATCTGATAATGTGGACTAGATAACGAAAGTTGTAGTGTCGATGTGTGCTAAGGTGATTGCGGGGAAGAGTTTACCTATTTTATGAGTTCATAAATAAAGAACTTGAAGACTGATGGTGTTTGTTTTTATAATGGGGAAATACCCCAATGAAATTCTTCCACTGCTCGCCAACTGTCGGAGCGACTACTCTGCTCGTGCTGCTGCGGATTCCTAGAGTTTATGCAACATAGTTATTTCGTCGAATTATAAATTTATTACATATATATATATATACTTTATAAATATATTTGTAATACATTCCCAGTTAAAATTATCGTTTATTTAAAGGAAATTTTGTTTGGTTTATTTTGGGGTCGGACGATTATCAACTCGAGGGATATAGGCCACGGGGTGTGTCTTTCGTGGTGGTCTTTCTAAGGGAACCTAACCCGTATTTACGCAAGGTTAGAAGAAAACCATGAAAACTCCGAATGGTTAGATCAACGGCCGCGATTGGGTTCGAACCCAAAACCTGCCGTCTACCAGTTGAGAGGTCAGAACATCTCGGCCATTGACGGGGCAGAAATTTGGACAACTTTGGAAATGTTTTTCTTTCAACGAAATAAAAATTGTTGATTTTGAAAATAAAATCAGTTAAAAATAATGCAAGTTATTCCTTTTCATCATAAAATATATACTATAATATTCCAAGTTCAAACTATAAATATTTTAAAGGGAAATTTCCAAAAATTCATTTTCATTTTAGGTAAGTTCTCTAAATAAAGAAATGGGATTGTATAACCATTCACGGAAAGAAATAGGACATAGATAAAATTTAACACATTTTGTATAGCTGTGAATCTAGCCTGATATTTTATTTATCCTTTGCTGCCGCGTCATTTTTGATAACGATTAGCTGTGAGCAATAAAACGTAATGGAGAGTTCTTGTAGCAAAAGCAATATGACACGTTTAAAAGAGGATGGGAAAATGCATATTCATTTGCAACTTGAATTATTGAACATTATTATTATTATTATTTAATACTACCTATTATTATAACTATTAATAACTGTTATTATTATCTTGTAACTATTTTTTTTAAATTTTAATCTTTGAAATTTTTGAGGTTAAGAATTGCTCTTTAATATTAATTTTCATGTTCTCATTTTTTTTCCAACTGAATGTATCTTTTAGCCATCTAGTAAAGAATAAATTGACTTCAAAATAAAAAATAACTGCATGACTTATTTCTACAGAACATTCATTCACAGAATTTTATAAGAATATGCTTATTTGACTTAGACGTTTTGCCGAAGTGTCAATAACTATAGGTACGGGTTTCACCTACCTGAACGCTTGGAACTTTCCTTCTATCTATAAAATAAAAATAGTTGGTTTAGGAAAAAATAAAAGTTAAATTGAATACTACTTGTTCTGTTTTTTCATCACAATACATATCGCTCACAAACAACAAAATTGACACATCTCCACAAAAGTAAATTTTACAAGAGTTGAAAATTTTACTGTTGCATGAAATAGTGGAGCTTATCATTGCATGCAGCAATAAAATCGTGCATAAAAGCATAAAATGATTAAGATTCAAGAAGAATGGTGAAGTTTGGAGAGTTGGTAATTTTACCTCTCCACACAACCCACTCCACTTTAGCAACTACGAACGGACATATAGCGTAATAAAGGGATTTTCCGTTTAACTACCCTCACGAAACTTTCTGTATTGCAAGGCGCATCGATGGCAGACCTGTTGAAGGAATAAAACATAAAATGAATTTTTTCGAGATCTACTACTTTCCTGGACGGTCAGTGATATAACAAAATATTTCAAGATGAAATTATAAATATGATGAAATAAATAAAAATCGAATAAAGGACAATTTCAAGAAATTAATTTTTGTCTTGGGTAAGCGGTTTAAATAAAAATAATTAGTGTTTTAGAAATTGTTTCTGGAAAGTAGGGGCAATAGGGTCAAAATTTAGCAAATTTCGTACAGTTATGGCTCTAGTCAAATATATATATATTTTTTATCTTAAGCTACCGTATAATTTTTGATAAAGAATTAGTTGGACAATAAAATGTAATGCAAAGTACATGCATTACAAAATATATGACTCATTTTTTTTTAAAAAAAAGTTGGAAAATGCGTAAACATTAGCAATCTGAAATATTAGACATTAACTTTTCGGTACCACTTTATGATTACATATTGATGGATTTAAATTTTGATTGCAATGATAACACTTTTATTAAATTATGTATGAATTATAAAAGTTTTACATAATGCGATTAAATTTTATTTTAACGAGTACAAGTTTTACAAAATTCAAGCATTTCAATTTTTTTATATGCAAACAAATAACCAAAACATGTACATTTCATATGAAGTCTATAAAGAAAAGTATATTTGGTTAATGTTTAACCCACTATCTATCGAATTATTTATCAAGAAATTGATCCACCTCAATAATTATTTTCTTTAATATTATAAGGTATACCGAAATTTTTAGGTAATACTAATGTGGAATTTAGTTATGTTTTTTTTTTCATTAAAACTGATTAAATATATCAATAATTATAATTTTTTGTGAAATATTTACAAAAATAATCAGATTAATTAACTAAAACTACTCTTTTGAAAATATCAAAATCCTAAAAAAAAGCAATGAGTTTAAATGCATCATGATCCTCTATAGAAATGGAAATGGTTTTGTAGTTGAATATGTTTCATATAATTTCATTTAAAGAACGAAAAGGAATGCCTATAAAATGACTAATTAAACTATCACTTTTTAAAAATAATATATAGCTTCGATTGTTTCTCTATTCTATCTAAATTTGATCGAGAAGAGTGTTTTGCGTGGAAAGAATAAAAAAAAAAATTAATTAATTGACATAATAAATAAGTTTTATATGAAGTTTTCTACTATGGTACTTTAAAGTATGGTCAGTGCATAAAGGGTTAAGAATTTGCTTATGTAGTTTGATAGTAACAGTGTTCGATAACTCCATATTTAGGAAAGACCGATGCACATTTTTCATAGGGCATGTTTTTAACTAGTTTTATTTTCTAAATGAGCCGCTAGATGATGCCAGCGAGTGGAAACTGACTGAAATGAGAACACTGACGAGCCGTTAATTCCCAAATTGGTTCAGCCGAGCTTAGTAGTCTGATTTGCTAAAACTGGAGGAAGTTACGTAGATTCCAACTGGTGGTAAAAAAAATTAAGAACAAACAGTCCTGATTCAGGAATCTATTCAATGACATTTATGCTATTCAGAGGTTTTACTATATTTTAATATTAAAGAATGCAGATTTGTCTTTTTTTTCTATATAATACATAAAAGTTTGGACTGAGCCAATTTGGGAATTAACGTCTCGTACAACATTGTACACACCATCTACAAAAGTTATAGTTTGTCAGGAGAGCTCTTTTTTAAATTTTTTCAACACAAGTAAAATTTCAGGTCTACTAAAATGTTAAAAAAAGTATTAGCGTTCAAATTATTGTTCAGACATTGCTTGTACTAAAAGAGGGTTTCTTTCTTCATGTAAATATGCATTTGTTTTGCAAATAACTTATTTCACAATTCGTTCAGGTAGTGTAACATTTCAAATTATAGAGACGGGCCAGCTTTTCCAAAAGTATACAGGGAATGTTTACAGCATGATTTTTGTGGAGAAAATATGTCCCTTCGTAAATCAGATTGTCTTATTGTCTAAAAAATTCATTTATTGTGTAGTAAAATCGGCAAAATAACGATATATTATACGACGAACCCGTTTGATGTTTTAGTCACTTCAGCAAAACTACGAGTATAAAAAAGACAGGTAAATTGAAAAATATAAAAAAGAGAATTATTTTTTTCAATGGGTTAATTGAATTTTTCTATGATAATTATGCATTTGTAGGTACAATATACTTAATCTACAACACTGAGATAGCAAATGTATGGGTCCCTTCAAAAACAAATTAACAGTGTTTATAACAGCTCCACTTGCGTTAGCACTTGTCAATATTATGGCGGTTTTTGAACATTCGGGGATTCCATGAATCCTTAATTATTTACAGATTTTTAATTTTATGCCATTCTACTTTTCTTGCAGGCCATGTCCTGTCATACCAAATCTTGAAAGCGCCACCAATCCTGAAAATATTTCAAACTCTCCTCAGTAGTCGATCCCCTCCCCTTACACACACACGCACACACAGAAAAACAAAAAACAAGAAACACTGCAAGTATCTAATCCTTCTGCACCAACGCAGACTAGCACTTCTAAAGAAACTAGAAGAAACTAGTTTACAGCTAGTACAGTTGTAGCTTTCCCATTCTTTGAGAACTTTAGCTATGAATATAATTAGAAGTTATTAATAAGCCAAGAGTAGTAAAATGAAAGATTCAAATAAGATGATTGAAGGATTTATAAATACATTTGATTAACAGAACATAAGATCTTTGTCTTTTTGGGAACGATCAAAGGTATCATTTTTTCAAAATATCAAAACAGGAATACTATTCATTTAAGATCCTTTTCTACCCTGCCTGTCTAAAGTATGTATTCTTTACAATATTATCTAGAAAAATGAATTTTATATGTGAAAAATTAATATTGGAATTGGAAAATTTATCTCACTAATGCATGAATTAAAATCCTTTAGTCCAGTGTGCATGGTAAAACTTTTAATTATGCATATAATTTTTTTTTTGACAAAACAGAATCATAACGCACTTGTTTATAATTTAAAACCAAAATATACACTAAAAACAAAATAAATAATATAAACAAAGAGCGAAAACTTATTTTTTGAAAATGTAATAATCATGTGCCTCCTTAAAACTTAGCGTTTCCTTGTAATACAATAGCCAAGTGTTTTCACAGCTGTCCTAGCAGGATTTTGAGACTTTTAAGTCTCAGCTTTGGAAATTTCTTGTTATTTATGCTGTATTGAGTCATTTTACCCTGGACGATTATCAGGTATTGATATATCATCTGTGTCCGTTGAGAGTTTTAATTTGTTTTAACTTCTTATTTTATAATAAATGGAAATACATAACCGATCTTGAAATAGAAAGATTGTTCGTCCTGTATCAATAGAAAAAGGTAGATTCCTGATGTCTTGGTTTTGAGATTTATTTAATTTTATTCTAAAAGATGAACCTAAAATGAGTAAAATCTGATTAGAGATATAGCCAAGATAGATAGCTTCAATTGTGGTAATTTTTTTTATCGCCAAATATAGCGGCATTTCTTATTTATCGCCAAGTTTGGCAAGAATGTGGCATCAGCGGATATGAATATATGCATACGAAAGTTGCAAAAATGGATACAACGGTAACAACGGTAAACAAGAAACCACTTCACTAAAAATCATTAGTTAGTCCATTTTTTAATCAGTTCTGTTGTTTCAGTTCTGCTGTTTCAATATGTCAGCCATCTTAGATTTTCAAACTAGTACTATTGAACCATTTTTAAGATTTTCCAGGTTGAAATTATTATTAGTTTGAAGAAAAATTTTAAGAAATTAATTTTTTATTTGTATAAGCGCTCTAAACAAAACAATTCGCATTCTAGAACCAGTCGAGGAAATAGAGGGAATAAAAAAGTCAAAATTTAACCCTTTTTATACAGTTATGGGTCTAGTGAGATAATTTATTTATCCTAAAATTTCTTTGTGGTTTTTCATAAAGAACGGAAATGGACAATAAAACGTAATGGAGTATTCTTGTAACAAAAACCATACATTCTTTTAGAATTTCTAAAGCTATGTTTCGTTCACACCTTATAGTTTTAAGAGCCTGCATTCAGGATGTTCGGCACACTCTCTCCAAAATTGAAGAAGAACTTTATGATCTGCATTTGTTTCTCAGTAAAAATCTTGATAATTTCTGTAATATTGAAAACAAATTTTGGCCTTCTCTGCTTTCTTTCAAATCTGCTCATCAAAATAAACTTGATAAAAAGTTTTCTTTATTATGTAATAAGAATTCCAAGTATCAATTTTTGAATAAGGATCTTTCTAATGAAAACAATATTGTAAATTTATCTTCTCATACATTAACTCCTGAGCAAAAAAGCATTCTACATCTTGGTTTAAATTTTTCTCAATCTTGCAAACCTTCTCTCACCAAATTGATTGCTCCTATTGAGTCTTCCTTTAAACATAGTAAAGTTTCTCCTTTTCAAAAAGAAACCCTTCGTCACATTCTTGCTGATACTATTTCTTCTAATGTTTCTAAATATAAACCTAATCTCTCACGTCCTCAGCATATTGCTCTGAATGAGCTTAAGTCCAATGATAATCTTATTATTACTAAAGCTGATAAGGGGGGTCAAATTGTTCTTATGGATAAAAATGATTATTCTGATAAAGTTCATGCTCTCTTATCTGAAGGTCCTTATATTGAAGTTAAAAATGATCCCACTAATTCGCATCTTGCCACTCTCACTAAAGCTGTTAAGAATTCTATTGTTCTAAATGACAACATTAAACATTGTGTTATTCCTTCTGCACCCATTTGTGCTCGTTTTTATGCTTTACCCAAAGTTCACAAAACCAATATTCCCTTAAAACCTATTGTCTCTAATATTGGTACTGTTACTTATCCTCTTGCCAAATTTTTAGCTTCCATATTCTCGCCTTTATGCATTGCTAATTCTCATACTGTAAAAAATTCTTATGATTTCGATAGTAAATTAAAAAGTATTAATCCATCGAATTGTTCTATGCTTTCTCTTGATGTCAAATCTTTATTTACTAATGTCCCGATTGAAGGCGCTCTTTCTTGCTTGGAAAAAAGATTACGTGAATTTCATTTCTCGGATATTGAGGTCAAAGATTATGTTAATTTAACTAAAATTTGCTTAACTCTTACTACTTTTCAATTCGATAATAAATTTTTTAAACAGTTAGAAGGCTTAAGTATGGGTAATCCTTTATCTCCCATTCTTTGTGATATTACTTTGAAGATAAATTATTAAATCTGATCAATTTTAAATGTTGGATACGTTATGTTGATGATACTTTCGTCCTATTGGATAATCCATTTGATATTTCTACAATTCTTCAAACTGTCAATTCTATTGATCCTCATATTCAGTTTACTTTTGAGTTAGAGAATTGTAATAAACTCCCTTTCCTTGATGTTTTAGTTACCAAATGTGATTCTTCTTTCAAAACTTGTGTTTATAGAAAACCTTTTTCTGTCTCTAATCCACCCCATGCTCTCTCAAATCATCCTGTCAATCAAAAGATCGGTGTTTTTTATACTTATGTTTATCGTGCTCTCAAAATTTGTTCCGATTTTGCATCTCTTAAGAATGAACTCAATTACTTAAAATCTGTTGCTGTAAAACGTGGATTCAATCCTTCTATCATTATTACTGCTGTGAGCAAATTCAATAGACCCCCTAACAATTCCACTCTTTCTAATATTGATAAAAGTAAACCTGATAATTTGGTCGTCCTCCCTTTTTATCCTCCTTTATGTTTTAAATTAGCTAAAGTTTTAAGACGTTTCAATTTTAATGTTATCTTTAAACCAGTCAATAAATTAAAATTTCCTTCCATGAAATGTCCTGTCCCTGACCTCCAAAAATGGGGTATTTATAATATTCCTTGTAATGGCTGTGATTTATCCTATATTGGTCAAACTAAAAGAAATCTCGAAAAACGCCTAAAAGAACACTCTCGGTATGTCATTAATCAAGAAATTTCTAAACCTTCTGTTGCTAAACACTCTTGGGATTCCGGCCATAGTTTCAATTTTCAAACTGCTAAAATTATTTTTAATGCCAATAGTTCCTCTGAGTTAGACTTTCTTGAAAATTTAGCTATTTATATTAATCGTGATATTATTGTTAATGATAAATCTGATTCTAAAACCCTCTCCGTTGCCTGGAAGAATCTTTTCAGCACTGCTTCATAATTAAGTTTATTATTTAATTATTATTATTTTTTTTATATATTTATTATGTATAGAATTTTTCAGGTTTATTCATGTGAGTTTATAATTGTAAACTATTTTTTATTTTTATGTATTTTTATTTTAATTTTTATATATTTTTTGCGTACATTTTATTTCATTTTAATCTCTCCTTTTAGTTTTTTAATTTACCCCGCTTTTTTCCCATTTCCCTTCCCCCCTTCTTCCTTTCCTCTCCTTCATTGTCTATCTAGTTTTGTTTATGCTCTTCCGTGATTGGCTGTTGCCTTCTTCTTTCCTATTGGCTGTTCCTTCTGCTTGCTCCGTTTCCCTCCCGCATTCCCCTTCAGTCGTGCCACTACATTCATTGTGGACGCACGTCTTTTTTGCGCCTGACGAAGAAAGACTAAGTTCTTTCGAAAGGCCTTGCGCAGTTAACTTATTTTATGGTGTTTAAAGAAGTTTTTTTCATTTCAATTGAGTAGGTTAGGCTAACAGAATCTTTGAAATTGTAGCTTTGAATATGTAGGAATCACATAGGTAATGTAGATCTACATCAAGTTTTTAAATTTTACTTTAAAAGTAAGTAATTTTTAAAAAAATCTAACTTTTTTCTAACGAAACTTTCCAGAAGTTTCAAAACCCGTCAAATCTTGACGGGTACCATCTAGCAAGAAATTAAATTAAGAGCATGGTATTTACCATGCGTATTATTATATTTATGTACATTAATTTGATTTTTTGGAGTCGGTACCAGCCAAACCAAGTTCAAAATTAAAATTAATTATCCAATGCAAATCGTAAAATAATAAATTTTATTATTAAATATTAAATGGTAAAAAACTCGTAGATACTTGAATGTGTGGTGACTACCTATAAGAAAATTACCTGTAACTTGGCTTGGCTGGCACGGACTCCCAAAAATCAAATTAATGTACGTAAATGTAATAATATGCATGGTAAATACTATGCTATTAATTTAATTTCTTATTAGTATTATGTAGAAAAATATTTTTGATTTTGCAGTAGTTTTTGAAGTCGATTTAATATTTGGCAGAAAAGTTTATTTTAATAAAAGTCTATAATTAAACATCAAAATGAAAATAAATGTATTGCATCATAATATTATAAAAAGTATTCAAATAAAATTTGCCTTTATGCAAAGAACATGGTATGTCATCATTAAAAAAATAATAAAATAATTTTTTTGTGCCAATCAGTAAAAACAACCAGTGACTTTTTTTTTAGCTATTTCTTTTAATTTTTTGATGCATTACATTTTATCATTAACCCAATTTTTGCAATCAGTAACCACATTTTTATTTATCGCTTATGTTAAGTAGATGGTTTTTTTTTTAATATTGTCTTTTAATTTTTACAAGTGCAGAATCAGTTTAAGAAAACTACTTAATTAAAATTAAAAATCAGCCAGCCTTTTAAATTTTCCCGGATTATTTGTGAAAAGAAACATTATATTCAACTTAATGGCACTTTAAAGCTTATTTAAATGACTTAAAATAAAGTTACAATAGAAATAAGAGCGAAATTAAAAGGATCATACCAGTTTATAGCCGCTCTTAAATTTCACATTTTGACAAAGTTGTGCATATTTCAATTATTGTCTCAATTAACTCAGTCAAATAATGTTTCTCCTTATTTCCTACAATAAATTTATAGATGTCAGTTTCTAAATTTTTAATACATTCTCAGCTTTTGCTATTATAAAAGTAATTTAGCATAATTACTACTGTTTGGTTGTTTTTGTAACGTCCAATTGCCTGTACGTGGTATATAGGACCTAAGGGGAAGATGTCCTCCGTGAGACTCTTTCTAAAAGTGCTATTACACGTGTCGTGCTGCAGACGTCAAATCGCAGGCGTCTCCATGTTATCCTATGGGACCAGGGGAATCGCTTGGTTAGCGCGCGATTCTCTTTTGTTGCAGCGTCTTTGACGCCTGGAACAAAGCGAGTCGCCAGTAAGAGCCAATCAAATGCTTGGAAATCCAAATGATGGTAAAGGCTCTTCTCGAACAGTCAATCAAATGCTCAAAAAACGAAAAAACGCAGGCGATTTTTGTCGCTTGCAAATTTTACGTGTAATAGCACTTTAAGAGAACCTATCCCGTATTCATGCAAGGAAATTCAAGGTTCGAAGGAAATCATGGAAAAAATTAGGCCGAAGGTCACGATTGGGTTCAGATCCAGTACCTGCCGTTTACCAGTTTAAAGGGCAGCACCTCTCAGCTAACGATGGGCGATTCTGGAAAAATTACTAATCGATAAAAATCGTAATCGTAAAAAGGCACAATCAATAAAGTTATCGATTAATTTCGAGAATATACAATCGAAATTTTTTACAATCTATAATTAAAATCTTTGTAATTACTTGTTTAAAAAGTATAATTTAGTAAATGCATGGTAACCGAAAACAGAAAGAAATGATATATATATATAAAACAAAAAACAAAAAGAGGTTATAATGAAACCATAATAGTAGAAAAGTCATGCAGCAGCATTCCTTGGTTGCAGAATGTTGAAAAGTCGCGAATAGGTATGAAAAGGTAAGGGGAGTTTAAATATAAAAAATTAGAATTTTTCAGCAGTTAGTGGCAAAATGGCAAAAGAAAAAAAATCAAAATTACTTTAGTGGCAAGAACATGAACTAAAAGTATAATAAATGTAATCAAAAATTTTTATTGATTTTTGTACATCATTTGAGATAAGTTCTGCAATTTCCGCGTTATTAGAAAACTTCCTGCTGTAACATATTACGAGCCCCGCGGAGGGCAAAGTGGTGGAAGAGCAATGAAAGTGCATAAAATAAATAAATTATCACATGACGGGTGTCGGTTAAATTTAGAAAAAGCAAAGTGGGGTGGAGGAGCGCAAGAGATTTATAAAATAAAATAGTAGTCACAGAGGTTTTGAATGATATATCACGAAATAAGTGTCAGCAAAAGATAGAAAAGGACCCTCTTAAAATTACAACTTCAGCCACTGGTCGGACTTTCGTATTTACTACAGATTTTTTATTTCCTTCAAATAATATTGAATTCGAATAAAATAGGTCTTACAGTTTTGCATTTATTTTTATATTTGAGCACGTTTGTGTCTGTGTATTTTAATGCGACAATCCATTTTGTTTTTTAATAGTTTTTATTAAATTATTTTCAGTTTAATGATAAATTTTAAGTTAATTTAAACAAACTAAAGAGTACACATTACCTTGTAAAGTGTATACTGAATAAAACATTTTTTGTTTAAATGTGATTTTGTTAAATTGAAGTAATTTATAAAAATATTATTTTTAAAAGGAAGATTCTTGTTATCTCCAAATATTGTAAAAATTAATATTATTTGAATAAACAGTATATAATTAAGAATCAAAATGAAAATAAATAAATGTATTATATAATAATATTATAAAAAATATTCAAATGAAATTGGCCTTCATATAAATAACAAGGGAATGTCATCATTAAAAAATAAAAAATATATTTTTTATTATTAAAGATTAAAAACAGCTAATGTCTTTTTTAGCTATTACTTTTAATTTTCTGATGCATTAAACATTTATAAATCTTCCACATTTTGCAGTCAGTAACCTTATTTTAATTAATGGCATATGTTAAGTAGATAATTTTTTTAACATGGTCTTTTTATTTTAATCTTTTTAGAAAACTATTTAATTAAAAATGAAAATCAATCAGCCTTTTAAATTTTCTAGGATTATTTGTAAAAAGAACAATATCTTTAACTTAATGATACTTTAAATCTTATTTAAATCACTTAAAATAAAGTTACCATAGAAATAAAAACGCAAATAAAATATTCGTACCACATTATAGCCGCTCTTAAGTTTCACAATTAGACAAAGATATGCATATTTCAAATACCATTTTAATTAACTCAGTCAAATAAAGTTTCTCATAGTTTCCTAGAATATCTTTACATTTTTCAGGTTCTAAATTTTTTGATATATTATCTGCTTCTGATATTCTAAAAGTCATTCAATACAGTTAAATTTGTGAGTTTCTAAGTTTTCTTTGCTTTTTCTATTAATAAAAGTAATTCAGAATAATTACTACGAGTTGGTTTTTTTGTGACGGCCAATTATCTGTACGTGGCATATAGTCCCTAAGGGAAAATGCCCTCCTTAGGGGGGGGGGGTCTTTCTAAGGGAACTTAATCCGTATTTACGCATGGAAATCCAAGTTTTGAAAAAAAAAACACGTAAAACTCCGACCGATTATGCCGATGTCCGCGATTGGGTTCGTACCATCATGCACCTGCCGTTTACCAGTTTCGAAGGCACAACCTCTCAGTCACTGGTAGGGCTTTCGTAAATACTACAGATTGTTTAATTCCTTCTAATTATGTTGAATTTGAATGAAATAGATCTTATCATGTTGCATTTTTTTCATATTCGAGCACGTTTGTGCCCATGTATTTTAATGCCATAATCCATTTTCTTTTAAAATAGTTTCTATTAAATTATTTTCTGTTTGATATTTTCAATTATGATAAATTTAAATTAACTTAAACTAACTAAAGAGTATACATTACCTCCTAAAAAGTATACTGAATAAAATAATTTTGGTTTAAGTGAGATTTTGTTAAATTGAAGCAATTTATAAAAATATTTTTCTTTTTTAAAAAGATTCCTGTTATCTTCAAATCTTGTAAAATTGTTTATTATTTGAATAAACGGTATGTAATTCAAAATCATAATGAAAATAAATAAATGTAATACAAAAAATATTATAAAAATATTAACATAAAATTCGCCTTCATACAAATAACATGGGAATATCAACATTAAAAAAAGAAGAAAAAAACTTTTTGTAACAAAGACTAAAAATAGCTAATGCCTTTTTTTAGCTAATATTTTAAATTTTCTGATGCACAAATAATATATTCTTCAACTTTTTGCAATGAGTAACTTTATTTTAATTAATAGCATAAGTTTTTATCATGGTTTTTTAGTTTTAACAAGTGCAGATGTTTTTAGGAATTAATTAATTAAAATTAAAACCCAGTACATTTTTGACAAAAAACATTGTCTTCAAATATAATGACTCGTTAAAGCTTATTTAAATGACTTAAACTAAAGTTACAATAGAAGTGAAAACGAAATTAAAATGTTCATGTCAGTTTATAGCCGATTTTATGTTTCACAATTAGTCAAAGATATGCATACTTCAATTGCAATTTAATTAACCCAGTCAATTAATATTTCTCATAATTTCCTACAATAATTTTACAGTTGTGAGTTTTTAAGTTTGCAATATATTCTCTGCTTTCGATATTAGAAAAGTAATTCAATATAATTACTACAGATTTTCCACTTCCCTCTAATCATGTTGAATTCAAATGAAATAGGTCTTAGCATATTGCATTTCTTTTTATATTCGAGTACGTTTTTGCCTGTGTATTCTAATGCAGTAATCCATTTGGTTTTAAACATAGCTTATATTACATTTTTTTCTATTTATTATTTTGATTTTTGATATATTTTATGTTAATTTAAACTAACTCTAAATATACAGAGTAACTTGAAAAAAGTATAATGAATAAAAATCTTTTGATTACAGTTTGTTTTTGTTAAATTGAAAAAAATTATTAAAATAATATTTTTAGGAACATTCCTATTATCTTCCAATATTGCGAAAATGTTCACTGTTTGAATAAACAGCATATAATTAAACACCAAAACGAAAATAAATAAATGAATTACGTAAAGATATTATAAAAATATTCAAGTGAGGTTTGTCTTTATACAAATAATATGGGATGTAATTTTAAAAATAAAAGAAAAATAAACATTTTTTTTTAAATCAAGGTCTAAAAACAGCTAAAGTAGTTTTTAGCTATCACATTTAATTTTCTTATGCATTAAACCTTATAATTCTTCCATTTTTTGAAATCAATAACCTTATTTTAATTAATAGAATATGTTAAGTAGATAGCTTTTAACATGGTTTCTCAATTTTAACAAGTTCATTGTCTTTTTATTTTAACAAGTACAGAATCTTTTTAGGAACTATTTAATTAAAATTTAAAATCAATCAAGCTTTTAAATTCTTCCGGATTAATTGTGAAGAGACACATTAGCTTAATGACTCTCCAAAGATTATTTAAATTACTTAAAATAAAGTTACAAGATATATTAAAACAAAATTAAAAGGTTCATATTAGTTTATAGTCGCTCTTAAATTTCACAATTAGACAAATATAAGCTTATCTCTATTACCATTTTAATTAACTAAGTCAAATAATGTTTCTTATAATTTTCTACAATTAGTTTACATTTTTCAGGTTCAATTTTATTATATATATATATTATCTGCTTTTGGTATTCTAACAGTAATTCAATATAGTTACTACAGATTTTTCATTTCCCTCAAATGATGTTAAATTCGAATGAAATAGATCTTACCATGTTGCATTTATTTTTAAATTCTAGCACGTTTGTGCCTGTGTATTTCAATGCGGTAATTCATTTGGTTTTAAAATAGGTTCTTTGAAATTATTATGTATTACATATTTCCATTTATGATATATTTTTAGTTAATTTAAACTAACTAAAGAGTACGCCGTATCTCGAAAAAAGTAATTTGAATAAAAAACTTTTGTTTTGGGTTTGATTTTGTTAATTTGAATCTAAGGTGGTCTGGTGTAATAACGGCAGGCGGGGTAATAACGCCAAGTGCTAATATTTTGCATAATTATGAAATAATCTGGTAAATGACACCCATGTGCTCTGCGTCGAAGGGTTTTGAGTCTTATAAATCGCAAAAAACAGCTTCAAGTTAATTTGTTTCATTTTTAGGTCTTATTGTTTTTACAAGAAACTAAAATTAACGCTTGATCTTAAATTTGCGAGATACGTTTCGTGATGTGAAGACTATTTTTTTTTTTTAATCCGGAAATTCTTTGTTAATTACATAAATTTGTAGTACATTTCATGGACTTTCAAAATGTTCTTGAAGATTTTGGATATATTCTCGAGATAATTAGTAATTTAAAATGTACAGCGCAATAACTATAACGGGGTAATAACGCCAATCCTTGACATTAATACCCCGGTTGATTCCCTACAGTGGCCGAGCTACAGCCTAAATACTGATTCAAATAAACACAGTTATAACTGTGCAATGTTTCTAATAATTCTATTTAAGCGGTCCTTTTTATGCAAAAAGAAGCTCACTGTCTGATATTCTTTTGCCTCATCCCCCCCCCCACACACACACCACACCTTTATTTTTTTTTTATACTTTCACAAAAAATTTAACATTTTTAATAGCTTTTAATGCAATTTGTCAATTTCTAAGATTGTAGAATTAGTATTTTTAGAATTGGGCAATCTACATACAATTATCCCATCCTATTTCATAGTTTTGTTTGCATGGCGTTATTACCCATATAGGTGGATAATAACGCCAAATAGCATTGGTCAAGAAATCACGCCATTACATTTTATGAATACATATTTGTTAAATTATTTTTTTATATAGATAGTCATTGAGTTGCTGTATCAATTCATATACACTGTAAAAAAAAATCTGCAAGGTTACTAAACATTTTCTAGGAAACTGGGATGCCTAGAACTTTTTATGTAACCGCAACAAAAGAAAATCATGTAAGATTACATAAGTTGCTTTAGTAAGCGTTACTAAATATTGTTTAGTAAACATACTAATGATTTTTTAGGGCGTTTTCTAAAGAATCTTCTGAAAATTTACTAAATATTATTTAGTAAACTTACTAACGATCATTTAGGAAGCTTACCAAAGAATTTTTTGTACATTTACTAAATGTTGTTTAGTAAATTTATGAACGATTTTTAAGGATATTTCTCAAATTAGTTTTGGTAAACTTACTAAATAATGTTTAATAAAGTAACTAGCTATTGTTTAGGGAATTTATTAAAGAATTTTTCGAAAATTCGCTACGTATTATTTAGTAAACGTACTAACTATTGTTTAGTGCGTTTACTAAACTATATTTTGCAAATTTTCTAATATTTTTTTAATAAAGTTACAAAGAATTTTTTAGTGTATTTACTAAGAATTTTTTTGCAAATTTGAGACAGATTTTACAGTATATTTACAGCAATTTTTTTTAGTATTGCACCCAAAATCTTTTATGTAATTTAGCAAAATATTTCTGGTAACTTTATTAAGGTACCGTCAGAAAAATTCTTAGTATTAAAATCTGACTTTTCGGTAGTGTATTTAAAGCAGTTTTTGTACTCACGCAGGAAAAGTTCTTTGCAACTGTGCAAGAGTCAATGCAGTAATTTCTTATTTATTTATTTTATTTTATCTAACATTTTATTTATACTTATCAAAAATTATATGCAACTATAAAATTTTTGCAGTGGCTTAATAATGGTTTATAGTTGTATACCATTTTTTAACTAAAAGTTATATTGATTAGAGTTGTTGTTACGGTATTCTTTCAGTATGAAGTTGAATTTTTACTTTTTAAAATACCTTGAGAGGTGTTTTCGTCATGTATCAAAATATTTTGATGCAAAATAAGCAATATGGCCTGACATGTGTTTCAGTATTATCACAGCAATTTCCATGAATATTTGTATGTTATGCATGAGAAATCTGACAAAAGTTTCATTTTATGTATTTAAATAGGATAATAATATCGATTTAAAATGAACATTATAGCAATGGAACTAAATGAGCAGATAAGTATAACAGTTTTCAATTAAATAAAAAAAAGAAGTCCAAAAGAAGCAATTTAAATAAAGTATCACTAGTAAGTTTATAAAAAATATTTCACATTTAAATAGAATTTCGATGTAATTGAGGCAAATAAAATTTACAACCTTTAAGGACTAAACTCCGTATTTATAAGTAAGCACTGTGCCTCATATAATACTATATACATGATTTGAAAATCTGTATATAATTAGAAATACTTTCTGTTCGTTTTCTATAACAGGGTTCGTACGCTTCAAGGATACTGTACCAGAATGTTTGTAAAGTAATATTTGCCTTTTTTTAATGGGGAAAATTCAATTATTAGATATAGAAATCAGTACAGTATGAATTTTCTGGTGCAAAACCACCTAAAATCCCAGGAATCCCCTGATGCGTACGGACCATGTATAAATATGCTTATAAATTAGAAGTAGAAATACAGTAGTCTTGCAATTTTTTTCTTTTTTTGACATTTTCTTTATGGAGTTTCTTTAAATTCTCAACTGATAAGAATTTTATTAACAAGTATCTTCTATATATTTGAAACACTGCACAGTAACTGATTCTATGTCAGAAAAACATTTGTGACATCTGAAAAAAAATTAATTTCTTACCTTGAATTTCTCATTCAAGGTTTTTTTTTTTTTTTTTTTTTTTTTTTTTTTTTTTTTTTGTACCTCTTATTCTATTTTTATGAATGCGCTATACAGTTATCAGTGATCAAAAGGATTCTTCTTCCTTTGATATGTCTCTTTTTTAGACTTATACTCCATTAATGTACGCAACACATTTTTTAATACTTTATCTTCTTGTGAGGTATGTTTCAAATTTAAATATTAAAAATAAAAATTCTTGATGGGTCACACTTTTGAAACTCTAAATTTGCTTAAAGATACATAAAGATGGATGTGGGAATTTAGTATGATTCTACTGTGGTTACTCCAATAAGAAATAGTAGAATCCAATTAGAATCTCTAACTAAAATTGTTACATATACAACAGAGATGACATACACACCTTAACATATCATTCACCCTCAAGAAAAGGTCACATCTAGACGAAAATAAAATTTCACATAGGCAAAAGAACATTTGCTTTCTTTTTCTTTTTTTTTTTTTTTTTTGTAACATAAAATTATAGCATTTAAATCTGCTCGCAGGAAAGTAAACGTGCATAAAAGCATAAAACACTTAAAAATGAAGTTGTATAATGAGGTTTGGAAGGTTGGACAGTTTTACCTCCCCACACAAACCACCTCTCCTATGTTGTCATAAATGGACATATAGCGTAAGAAAGTAATTTTCTGCATATCTACACGTATGAAAATGTTTGTGTAGTAAGTCGCACCTACAACACAACTATTAGTGGAATAATATTCAAAATGAATTTGTGCGAGATTTGTCACTTTTCTTGCGATTGAACGATTTGAATTTATTCACAAATGCATCTTGGACATATCAACAATAATTGTGAGCTGATTTCACATTTTTAAGTACGTAGTAGTATTTGATGATAGAGATGTCTAAAGACACTTTCTGAAAGAAGAAAATAAATGGAAACAAAAAGGAAGCTATATTTCTTTAGAAAGCATTATGAGCTGCCAGTTTATTATAAATGCTTCATGCATACTTGTACAACTAATAAGTGTAATATCATTAAATGACAAGATTCATTGAAATATGAATAAATTTTATTTCTAAACAACAAATTAATGCATCCATTACAATAACAAGAACATATTTGTAAACATTTTTTTAATGTGACACATTTTACAAATCTTACATAATTTGTATAGTTATGTAATTGAAATTCCTCATACATGAATATAGTCAGTACTATCTGCAAAAACAGCATGCATTTTAAACTCAGTTTTGAATATTGAATAACACATGAATTAAATAAAATACGAAATAATACGAAATAAACAAAACGCAGCATCAAAAAATCTAATTCTCCTATGAGAACTTGGCTCTTATTTTTCAATTCCTTTACATATAATTGTTGAGTATCCCACAATTGGATGTGGGAGTAGTGTTCTGATTCCGCATCTGACTTAACTGAACCTTCACTGTAAAGAAGGCTCACAATATATTTAATTCTAATTTCTGTTTCCTCCTGCACCTAAAGAAGAAAACTGAATGTTAACATGAAAAGTTAAATAAATATACTATTATAAAAAAGTCAATATGCTGATATAACATTAAGAAATCGTAAATTACTGTCATTATTCAACTCTAATTTCATACAAAATGTATTTGTAGAACCATATGATAACGAAAAAGTCGTATTTTAAAAATTTTGACATGCTTGTCATTTATTAAATAAAAATATAAAATCTGTCGGTACATAGTACAATAACACATAAGAAATATTAAATATGCTTTATGAATGCTAAATATGTTGAATTAAAACTGCTCAACTGGTACAAAAAGAATGTCCTGAAGGCATTCATGATATTGAAATTGTGAATTAGAAAATTCCCCAACATTTCTGAGTGTCATTGTCTTTTGACAGCATGTCTAAATAATTAGACAATACTCGGACACAATATACCTTCTTATTCAATAGATAATGCTTATAGGCATGTTTTGTAAAGCAAATGCTAGAAGTAATTTCTAATCGCATTATCTAAATTAAATGTAGTTCAATAATATATTTATGCCACGGAAGTGTTTTTTTCAGATTTTAAATGAATTTCTCAGCAAGAACCCCCCCCCCCTCCCCACAAACTTTAAGATAGTGCAAACAAAATTCAGCTTGCACCTTTTCTTGGTGAAAAATATGGTTAAAGAATCATTGTTTTTTTTTTTTTTTTACATTTAAAAAAAATATTTTTATGATCCCCTCCCCCTCCAGAAGTAAAAACCAGAAACAATTAGGTTCCCAAAACTATTAAATCCCTATTTGCTAACAAAAAACATGTTTTAAAACTTTCATTATAATTTTTAGTGATTACAATAATTATAAAAACTGCTATCATTTACATTAGTCAGTAGTATACAATGTTATATATAAAAATATTTTGTAATAATTATGTAATACCATATTAAATACAACAAATATTTACATGCATTAAAATTATTCACTGCATTTATCATTAAATTGTTAAAACTGTATATAAAATTATTTATGAATTTATTATCTAAGAAAACAATACCTATTTTTATGTTTTAATTGCTAAAATAATAATTTAGTATTCATTCTACAAAGAAAACATAGCCATGTAGCCATTCCCCCAAAAAAGCACTAGTTTTTAACAAAAGACATTGTTTCTTGAGAAAATAAATTTGCAATCTCTTAATAAAATAAGAAAAAAGTACATAATATTTTAATATAAAAAATAAGGTAACATTAGCTTTTAATGTTAATAAATTACAAAAAAGACAACATGATTTATCAAAATCCCGTTTTTTCTAAATAAAGTTCTATATTTTTATAAAGTGTTGGGCACACAGATTTAGAAATAATGCATAATTCAAGAATTTCTTGTTAAATGATCTCTGGTTACTACAAAAGGTGAATTTCCCTATTTTTTTCTAATCAAAGTAAATTTTTACAATTTTAAAAGAAGCAGGTTATTGCAAAGCTTCAATATGACCTAGACTCTAGAGGGATCAATAAGTAAATTACAGAACTAATAAAAAATGCACTTAAATAAAATTTCATTAGTTAGTATCACAAATAACAATGAAAAATCTTTCAGACCGTTTTGCATTTGTATTTAGAAAAATTGATGCTAATTGCTTAAATGTAAACTTGTACACAAAATATTTTTTGATAAAAACATGCATTCAACCGCAACCGAAGAGGGTTTTTTTATATTTAAAATTTTTATACCAATTAGTTCTTTTTCTCTTATATATTTCTTTAATAAAGTTTTTGAGCAGCTGTCACTTTGTTTAATCTTCATTAATCCCGATTTGCTATAAATTTGTAATTGCAAAAGCAGGCTGAGAAAATAACATTCTGCCAAGGCGTACCTTTTTTTTACTTGGATAAATTTAATATATACTTTCTATGCTTATTTTATATAAAATATGAATGACTTTATTAGTTAAATAAATTACATGGCTGCCAACTATTACGCCTATTTGTAGTCAAATAAACATATTAGAAACAGAAATTTTAATTAATTATTGAGAATATGTAATGTAATACATAGCATTAAGTATATTTGGCATATATTTTACTAAAATAAAATTGTGGTTCCAAACATATTTATATGATTTAAACAGGCGTAGTAGTTGGCAGCTCTGAAATTACGATACAGCACATTTTGTTAGATTTAAATACCAGTTTTAACTGAAATGATTTTATGCCAGATAAGTTATTTCGTTTTACAAAACTATTTTATTTAATATTTTACAAGTCTAAGGAATAGTTTTAGTTGGGAAATTATTTATAGCACGTTTTGTATTGTTCATTTATAAAGCAAAATATCCACAGAAACTTTTGAAATTATGTCCATTTTAAATTTTTATACTTTATCTAATTTTTAACATTTATAAAAATTATGATTTTAATCAATTATTTAAAAAAATCATCTCATAGAAAACACCATTTAATCACTGATAAGTAATTGGATTAAAATTTTTGATATTCAAAATAAAATAATGAATCATTAAAATTTATACAGAATGGTATTTATCTTTAAAATAATAGTACAAAATATAGTCTGAGTATAATCCATTAATATATATATATCACACAAAAGAGAATTAGTTGCTTGATAATATGCTAAAAAGGTATTTTGAAAGATAATTTAAATGCATGTCATAGAAAAACAAACATACTTACATCTTCTAAGAAGTAGGATCATTATTCTTTAAAATTTGCAGGGATCAGTTGAATTCCGTGAGTAATTAATTATTTTGATTGTCAGTTTCTTCTAGCAATTGTTTTCTAAATTTCTCTGCTTAAATGTTTCTATACATCACTCATAACAATTCTTATTATTTTTCGGCGGATCTAAATTAAAAAAAAGTTGAAAATGAAAACACAAATTGACATAAAATATGAATATATTTGAACATAGGGGTTATGCATATATAACGTTATCAGCTTTTTGGAAGTTTTGGGCTCTCCAATTTCCATATCATACGCTATCTTTCGAATCTCCCCCCCCCCGGCTCCACCACCACCACCCTTATAATGATAAAGTTATCAATGCGGATTTTTTTCTTTTTTCAGAATTTATTTCTTTTTTTGGAGTGATATACAAAACTGGTTACATTTCTTTTTAGCATATTTATTTATTTAAATGAAGAGAAGTAATTAAACATTACTTTCTATCGAAAAATACTTTTAAAGAGTAGTTACCATTAGAAAGTATTTTATAATAGTGTTTTTTTAGATAAAGCATTCAACAGTAATATTGTTTTATACACTTTTCCTGCACGGAAAATGGGGAAGGGGGATAGAAATTCTAATCTACAAAGTAAGAGGGAAACATTCTTTCGATTTCATTTATTTATTAGTGAACAAAAGCTTCAATACAAATATTCTTCACATATAATTTCTCGAACCGTGATTATATATGTATACATATGACAGAAGAATATGGATGCCAAACGTGGAGGTATTCTTCATTTCAAAATTAGATAATTTTATAATTTAGCGATTTTAATAACTTTATATTTTCATAATTATAGATAACAGACTCAAAAGAGATAACATGCTATTTTGAAACAAAGATTGTTACAAATAAAAAGAGAAAATTTTGTTGGATGAAAAAGTGATATTGACATCAAAAAGACCACACTCCTCCCCGTAGAAATATCTTACGATATCGTGTGCCAGACCCTCCCCCCTTCCTTCCTAAAATGATAACTTTATATTTGCCAAGCCCCATAGTTACAATAATCCTGGAACAAAGTCTAATTATGCAATCCAAGCTTATTATGATATGTTTGGTATTAAAAAGGGTGTACATAACTGTTTATTTACAGGAACTCACAAAAGAATTTACGATTGTCATATTCCTTTAGGTTTTGCACTTAATTTTTCATGTGTAATCCTAGGTTATCAAAATTAAAACTTTAGCATAAAACGCTTCTTTTTCGAAGAAAACAAAGTTTATTCGCAAAGTATGAAAAAACACATCACAACACTTTTAACAATCTCTAAAGGGGAGAGTGGGATGGAATGGGACAGTAAGAACAATTGGACAGTAGGCCCCTCTTCATGTATCATTCTAAATACTTCATAAATCACACACTAAATAAACCAATGGTACCCCAATCATCAGTTGAAAAAATGCTTATCAACATAAGCTTGCAATCGTATAAAGAAAAAGATAATTTCAAGAATCAAATGTAAATTTACTTCATATACTTTAAGATTTTCGCCTATTAATGACTTGATTATGAGTAGATATAATAATGTCTTTGTTTACCGAACATTATACTGTATGTTATGCATAATTTAAACAATGCCAAAAAGCAGCTGTTTTTGTTTATGCAAGAAGTTGCAAATAAAAAAGAGTAGTGGGAGAAATAAGACATGTCTAATTTCTTCTTTTTAATAAGATTAATGTAAATTACTAACATGCAAATATTTTTAATGGGTTGTATATTAATTATAACATTATAAATATATTAATTTCCTTCAAGTTGTAAATGAATTGAACTGGTAAATTTTTATGTGACCTCTGATCACAATATGAATTTTCCTTTTATTGATGAAGGTACTGTTATTTGATGTTGTGAAACTGTTATTAAAAATCTCCAATCTTTGTTATTTTGTATATCTACCTGACACTAGACTATTTTTGGCTTATGGCTTCGTTTCAGGGGTGCTCCATACCTTCCCTAATAGTGGGGAAGTATTGGTCACATTTTAAAACTTACAATTTCTTTAATTATAAAATAGTTTCTGCAAATTATGTTTCTTTATTGTTCAAGGACATTAGAAAGTGCTTTAATTTGCACTCTATAAATTTAAATTTTTGTGTCAAACAAAGTTGATTTTCTTATTTTATGAAAATATTCCATTCCTCCTCACTCTCCCCTACAGAAGATTATAGAAGAAATACACTGGAGCTCATCCTTAGCACCTATTTTCACCCGCCCCCCTCTCGCACTGGCTGATTTAACATGAAACAATGTTTGTACAATCATGACCGCCACGTAGCAGTTTGATTACATGTGTAGTAATTGTGTATTAAAATCTTGTCAAAAAAGTAGCACTTCATGCCGAGAAAATGAGACAAGTTTAAATTTTCGAATTTTGATCTAGTATTTTTAAAATTTCACTTTATTCGTTTGCCGATAATATCTTGAATTTTCACAAATCCAAAAAATGCAGCTCTTAGCTTCTATATATCGTGTAGATAACCTTGATCGCATTTGTTTAAAATTAAAGGTAGCCGGTTAAGCAAAATACTACAAAATGGGGTAAATGTATGCATTTGTCTTGGTTCAAAAATGCACACAAGTTTCAAAGCTTTTTACAATTACGTAGTTGAAAGCTCTATGCACTATTTTTTTCATTGTTGTTTTTGTATAAAATATAATAGCTATTTAACCAAAATCAGCTAGTTAACTTTTTTCCCCTTTTTCTATTTTTTTAATATAAAAAATGGGTATCTGCTTGTCAACTTTTAAAAACCAATATTCTTGTTTCATGATATATTTTTGTGTTAAGTCTTGACCCTTAACTTCTGTTAAAGGCCTCACAGATAGCTTCTATATTTAGTTTTCACAATTTAGCTTGTAATTTCCAGTTAAAAAACTCTCGTTATAGTTTAATTTTGATTCGTTTGGTTTCTTAGTAGAATTGTTAGAGACTTCTAAATGAAAGAGTTATTATAATAGGTTTTTACATAAAGTTTAGTGCATAAATATAATTTTATGAGTCAATCAACACTTTTCTTCATTCTACGATCAAGCGGTCTCGAGTACCGATCATATTTTTAGAACAATTTTTGTCTGAACAGTTAGAGTTTAACTGCTATTTACCATCTCCCAGACTGCTATTTTTTAGGTTTAATTTATAATTTTCAGTTTGACTATAAAAATACTAGTGAAGTTTATTAATGCTTTTACATAACACATTCGTTTCAGGAGAAATGGGCTCTCGAGAGAAATACGCACTGCGCACTTTGCCTCATTACTGAGTTCTTTTACCCTACCGATGGGGCAAAGATATGCAAAACAATACTTTTTAAAAATTGCAATTTGGCTACATAATGATTGATCGTGATCCATGCCTAAGGTTCTAATATAATATTTTAATTATTCGTTACATAAGTTTAGACCAATGTGTTCATTAAAAATAAAAATTTATGGAAGTGCATATCTTCCCCCCCCCCACCCTACCTACTCTACATGCTCTAAAAGTTGAAATCTACCAACTGTTGATGTAATTGTTTTTGCAAGTTACTTCACGTTAAAATATTAAATCACCCGTTGATCATGTATGAAAAGCTTAAAGTGTATTAGACATAATTTCTCTTCTAATGGACATTTTTGTATGCATTTTATTTTAACGTTACTAAAAATCATATTTACTTGGAAATTATTTGAAAAATAGATTTTTGGGTTGTATAAAGGGTACCTGACAAATACTGTGAAAACTGAATATTGCAGTGGTCAGTGAAATTTAACAGGAGTTAAGGATTAAGATTCAAAACAAAAGCGTTTCATGAAACAAGAATATTGGTTGTTAAAAGTAGGTAGCTATAGGAGAAAATGGAGTGGTGTGGGACACTTTTTACAGAAAATAAACTTTGTTTGACACAAAAACTAAAATTTCAATTTATAGAGTGCAAGGTTAAACACTTTTTAATCTCCCTGAACAATACATAAACATAACATGAAAAAGGTATTTTATAATTAAAGAAATTTTAAGTTTTTAAATAGTTCCCATACTTCTCCACTGACAGGGAGATATGAGACAGTAATAAAACAAGCCTATAAGGCTCAAATAGTCTAACGTGGAGGAAAAGTATTACAGCTGTGCATAAACGAGTCACTAATGAACAAAAAATATAAAAAGTATATGAAGCAAATTTATTTTTGATTCCTGAAATAATCTTTTGCTTTACACAATTGCAAGCTTATACAGATCAGAACATTTTTCAACTGAAAATTTGGCTACTATTACTTCATCTTGTGTACCATTGGATGAAATGGTAAAAATATGAAATAAAGAGGAAATCTTATTGTCCCATTCCTCCCACAGTCCCACTCCTCCCTACTCTTTCCTCACCCACCTACTTTTAAACATCAATACACCTACGTTCCATATTAAACAATTAGAAAAGGAAAAGGTAGTTTAATAGCTTATATTAATTAAGTAGTTATTATATTTTATACAATAACTAACTTAGAAAAAATATAAAGTTTTCCAAAATGTAATTGTGTAATGTTTTCATTCAACTTGAACATTGTAGCAAAGTCACTACACTATTTTGAGTTTTTAACATTTGTATTTACAAATGTTTTGTATTTTTAGTAGTATTATTAAACTCTCCGAAACGACTTGATATATTACTTATAGTAATTTCGTTACAAATATGAAAGAAACAATACTGCAGGCTGAAAGTTTAATAGAATTTCAAAATATACCTTGAGAACTGACATTTGAGAAACTGCACAAATATTATTAACACCAACGTAAATAAAAGTCATTTGATGGATGATAAATATTTAGCTCTCAGATATAAATAGGAAAATTAGCCATCAATACTAAGTCATGTTACATTTTAAATCAAACTGAAACAGCCCTTACTGTGTTAATAACTATGAATCAAGTAAAACAAAAATATAACAAAATTAGTTCATAAATAAGAAATATTTGCTTACAACCTAACTTGAAATCTTTATCAACATTGGATTCAACATGGATGCCTTTCACGCGTCTGTTGCTGGATGAATAGGCATTACGTCATCAATAAAAATCTTTTTGATTGGCTGACAGGTGAAACTAAAATATTTCATGTATTCATACTATGCGAGAGATAATATTATACCCTGCTTACAGATGAAATTTTAGTAAGCATGCAGATTTCTGTAGTTATACAAAAACTAGTTTTGTAGGTCTCCAGATTTTTTTTTACAGTGTACTTGTTTGAAAAATACAACCTAAAACTGAGCCGTGAAAATTGGTAGAACCTTAACGTGGCGTTATTACCCCAGGATACCTTATATATAAAAATAATATTTTTTAAATAAAAGTTTCCTTTTATCTTGAAATATTTTTCAAATGTTCATTATTTGAATAAACAGTGTATAATTAAATATCAAATGAAAATAGATAAATGTATTACAAAATAATGTTATAAAAAATACTCAAATAAAATTTGCCTTTATACAAAAAACATGAGACGTCATCTTTAAAAAGTAAAATAATATAAATGAAAAACTTTTGCATCAAAGAACGAAAAAAGCTAATGTCTTTTTTTAGCAATTACTTTTAATTATCTGATGTATTAAGCTTTATAATTCTCCCATTTTTTGCAATGAGGAACCTTATTTTAATTAATGGCATATGTTAAGTAGATAGTTTTTTTTAACGTTTTCTTTTAATTTTAACAAGTGAAAAATATTTTAACGAACTATTTAGTTAAAGTTGAAAATCAACCAGCCTTTAAAATTCGCCCAGATTCTTTGTGAAAAGAGACATTATCTTCAACTTAATGACTCTTTAAAGCTTATTTAAATTACTTAAAGTAAAGTTACAATAGAAATGAAAACGAAACTAAAAGGATCATGCCACCTTATAGCAGGGTTGGCAAAAACCCAGGTTTTTGTACAAAAACTCAACCCACCTGGGTTTTTGTTGGTTTTTCTGGGTATTTGTGGGGTTTTCTGGGTTTTTGTGAGTTTTTCTGGGTATTTGTGGGCTTTTCTGAGTTTTTGTGGGTTTTAGTTATTCTTTTGTATATTTGTATATTAATAATACAAGTGTGTACTCATTTAAAAATATTCTTTTTTACAAATTTTTATCGTGTGTTATAAGCTAAGCTATCTTTGAAACAGATCAAACAAGAATTTAAGATTTTTACAAAAATTAATAATAAAAATAGTAGTATTTGAGGGAAGTAGTGTTTGAATTAAAAAAAAAACAGCTAACAATTATATCTCCAGCTCTTGATGAGCTGCAGAAAGATACAACCACAATGTCATGTTCTGTTAAGATTTAGATAAATTTGATGGAATCAAAATAATTGAAATAACACAAGGAAATTATGCTGAAATGCTACAAACAGATCATCGAGACCGAGCATTTTTTAGCTAACATAATGGATGTAAAGTTTAGATGGGAAAGGCTTAATTTAACAAAAGAGGAAGAAACTGATGAATGGATAGTGCAGTATAATTCAGAGTGGTTACCTGCGATATTGGCATTTAAATCAAAGATAGACTATTTTCCTAAATCACTTTTCTCAGAAAATATTATGTCACAGTTCTCAGCTTCAAAATGGTGGAAAATTCTTAAAAGAAAAATACAGAAAAAGAAAAACAAGTTAGATTCTGATTTATGTAGTTTTTTTTTTCAATCTCTGCATTCTGTTCCATCTAGTTCTGCTTCCATCAAGAGGATTTTCTCTACATTTGGATTCATATAGTCTAAATTACAGAACAGACTAGACTCAGAGCACTGTGAAAAATTAGTAAAAAATTATAAATATTATCATAAAAATTAAAGTGAATGTCATTTTCATTAGTAAACTATAAAAAATATCAATTATAATTACTTTGTATTACTTCTTTGAAATATATTTTTATAAAATAAATAAATTGAAAAAATAAATATTCTGAAATAAACTATCACCTAATTACCACAAATAAGACCGTCTTTTATTTTTTTTTAATTGTGATTTTATAAAAGAAAGCCACCTAGATTTTTAGGCTTAAAAGGAAAATTTGTATTATACTATTAGGATTTGCAGATTCAGAAATGATTTTCAGCAAAAATCCACTTTTTACAAAAACCCAGGTGGGTTTTTGTTGGTGGACACACCCAGAAAAACCCGGGTGGGTTTTTCTGGGCTGGGCCCACTTTGCCAACCCTGCTTTATAGCCTCTCTTAAGTTTCACAATTAGACAAAAGTATGCATATTTCAATTACCATTTTAATTAATACAGTCAAATAGCGTTTCTCATAGTTTCCTACAATATCTTTACATTTTTCAGGTTCTAAATTTTTTGATATATTATCTGTTTCTGATATTCTAAAAGTCATTCAATATAGTTACTACATATATTTCATTCCCCTCAAATCATTTTGAATTCGAATGAAATAGATCTCACCACGTTGCATTTACTTTTATATCCGAATACGTTTACGCCCGCATATTTTAATGGGATAATCCATATGGTTTTAAACATAATTTCTATTAAATTATTTTTATTTATTTATTTGTTTATGTTTTTAATTAATTAAAGCTAACGAAAGAGTACAGAATAACTCAAAAAAGTGATGCTGAATAAAAAATATTTTTTTATTCTTATATATATATATATATTTTTAAAGATTCCTGCTGTCTTGAAATCTTGTAAAAATGTTTATTATTTGAATAAACAATGTATAATTAAGCATCAAAATGAAATAAATATGTGTATTACATAAAAATATTATAAAATATACTCAAATAAAATTTGAGGAACACAAATAACGTGAGATCTCATCTTTAAAAAGTAAAATAAAAAGAAACTTTTGTATTAAAGACTAAAAACATCTAATGTCTTTTTTTAGCTATTACTTTTAATTTTCTAATGCATTAAACCTTTTTATTCCTCCACTTTTTACAATCAGTAACCTTATTTCAATTATAGGCATATGTTAAGTAGATAGTTTTTAACATGGTCTCTTAATTTTAGCAAGTGCAGAATCTTTTTAAAAATTTTTAATTAAAATTGAAAATTAACCAGCCTTTAAAATTATCCCGGTTTTATTGTGAAAAGAAGCATTCAACTTAATGACTCTTTAAAGCTTATTTATATTACTTAAAATAAAGTTACAGTAGAAATAAAAACGAATTAAAAGGTTTATCCATTTTATAGCCGCTCTTAAGTTTCACAATTTGATAAAGATATGTTTGTTTTAATTACCGTTTTATTTAACTCATTCAAATATTGATTCTAACAATTTCTTACAATAACTTTGCATTTTTTAGGTTCTAATTTTTTAATATATTATCTGCTTTTGATAATATAAAAGTAATTCAATATAATTACACCAGATTTTTCATTTCCCACAAATGACACTGAATTCGAATGAAATATATCTTACCATGTTACATTTATTTTAATATTCGAATACGTTTGTGCCCGTGTATTGTAATGCTGTAATCCATTTGGTTTTAAACACAGCGTCTATTAAATTAGGTTCTTTTTATTATTTTGATTTATGATATAAATTTAAGTTAATTTATACTCAATAAAGAGTATGGAATAAATCGAAAAAAAATATACGGATTAAAAAATTTGAATTTGATTCTGTTAAATTAAAGCAATTTCTAAAAATAATTTTTTAATATTCCTATTATCTTGAAATATTGTAAAAATGCTAATTATCTGAATAAACAGTATATAATTAAACATCAAAATGAAAATAAATAAATGTATTACAAAATAATATTATAAAAAATATTCAAATAAAATTTTACCTTTATGCAAATAATATGACATGTTGTTTAAAAAAAAAATGAAATTTTTGTATCAATGACTAAAAACAGCTAATATTTTTTTACCTATTACATTTAATTTTCTGATGCATTAAACCTTATGGTTCTTCTACTTTTTGCAATCAGTAACCTTAGTTTAATTAATGGCATATGTTAAGTAGATAGTTTTTTAACATGCTCTTTTAATTTTAACAATTGTAGAATCTTTTTTAAGAACTATTTAATTAAAATTGAAAATCAATCAGACTTTTAAAATATCCCAGATTATTTGTGAAAAGAATCATTATCTTTAGCTTAATGACTCTTTAAATCTTATTTAAATTACTTAAAATAAAGTTTAAGGAGAAATGAAAAAGAAATTAAAAGATTCATACTGCTTTATATCCGCTCTTAAGTTTCACAATTAGAAAAAGATATGATTTATTCAATTACTGCTTTAATTAACATTCTCAAATATTATTTCTCATACAGGGTGTTTAAAAAATGACAGGTATATTTGAAAAATCAATAAAAGATACACGGGCAACGATAGAAATACACCATTTGTTGCAATATGTATGGGAGAACAGTAAATTTTCAGGCAGGCAAACTTACGAAATGAGTTACAATTTTCAACAACAGATGGCACGGCAGTCTGAAAAATTTAAAGTACGATAATTTCCACATATCCACCATGCAAAGCAGTAATAAGGTGTGTCTTTGAACGAAACTGCCAGAAACCTTTGTAAACGTATCAGGCAGGATGACTTCACATGCAAAAGAGATGTACTGCTTCCGTTGTTCAACTGTTTCTGAGTTGTGACATTACACCTGGTCTTTCAAGTGTCCCCACAGAAAGACGTCACCCGGGGTTCATGTCTGGCGAATAGGGAGGCCAGTCCAGGCTGCTTCCTGTATATGTGGGATAGCTCTAAACAATCACACGATCCTCGAAATGTTCATTCAGGAAATTAAAGAAATCGGCATTGCGATGTCGCCGGACAGCATCTTGCATAAACCACAAAGTGTTCGCAGTACCCTCTAAGGCATTTTGTATTGCCACAAATTCACAAAGAATATTCAGAAATGTTGCAGTAATAATTTCGGATCTGAAAATTGGACCAATATGTCCTTTGGAAGAAATGGCGGCACAGACCAATACTTTTGGAGAATACACGGACGATGGGACTGCAACTTGGGGGTTTTCGGTTCCCCGTATGCGCCAGTTTTATTTATGAAGCCGTCCAGGTAGAAATAAGCTTTGTAAGTAAACCAAATGCTGCCCACATGGATATCGCAATCACCAATCCTTTGCACCATAACGTTAGCGAATGTTTCTCGTGCATCAATGGAAGCAGCGCTGAGGGGTTGCCGAGTTTGAATTTTGTATGGATAGAGGAGTAAACTCTGGTGCGAGAGAGTGACGTTGTTTTTATTTGGACCGCAGCTGCAACTCAGTGAATGGAAACCCGAAGCCGCTGTTGGATCACCTGCTACACAAGCTAAAGATTGCCCTCTGTGGTGTCCATATGCGCTCGCCCTACTTTTCCAGAATGTTGATCAATCACGTTCCCAGTCTGTTGAGAATTTTAAAATAAATCCTTTATTGTATCGGTTTCCGGTCCTTTGGTAACATTAAAATTCCGTTGAAAACTTCGTCTTGTTGCAACAACACTAGGCGGTGTAATTCCAACACCAGAAGGAAGTTTATACTAAGTTCTATGATTTTATTCTAAGGAATAAAACATTTTTTTTTTCACAGCAAACTTGCAATCTGTGAACAGCACACGTTTACAACAGAAAGAAGACTTACAGAATAGCGAACTCACAGACTGCGTTTTCTTCTACATCTTTCAAGTCGCCTGAAGCGCCATCTGTTGTTGAAAATTGTAACTAATTTCGAAAGTTTGTCTACCTGAAAATTTACTGTTGTCCCAAACATACTGCAACGAACGGTGTATTTCTATCGTTGTTCATTTAATTTTTATTGATTTTTCTAATATATTGGTCATTTTTGAAACACCCTGTAGTTTCCTACAATATGATTACATTTTTCAAGTTCTATATTTTTAATATATTCTTTGCTTTCTTTATTTTAAAAGTAATTCAAAGTGAGGTCGTTGTTCTTGAATGCGATGATCTCTAAATACGGCCAAGTCCTTTTATTTAAAATCTTAATTTGAGAATCTTATATAAATCCTATATAATGAGGCATTCTTAAGGAGCAAAATCCGAAACATATTTCTGTGATTAAAATGTCTTCTTAAACAAAATTTCTCATTTAAATACATATCATTCATTTTTTATACCGCTCCCATCTTTTATAAATGCGACAAAAAATTCCGAAAATGCCTAACAGTATTTTTATTTTAAAATTGAAGATCAAATAAATTCATAGACATCAAGGACTTTACCGTATGTTTTGTTTACCTTAGGTATAAGCTTAGAATAGCCCACCAGTTTTCACATCAGAGTTTAAAGTATACTACGCATTTAAGAGGCTTAGTAACTTCGAATACTTCATAGCGATGCAGTATGTGATCTAAATGCATGAAGACTTATAGGAGATTTATTAAGTAAGTTATAGGATATTTTTTCATAGAGTGTATTAAAATTATGTTTAGAGAAGATTATTGTTTAGTTAACATGCTGTATTGAATTACTAATTTTTAATTCCAGTATAATCACCAAATAATAATTTTTTAAACTAGTTATTTCAGTAAAATCATCAAAATATAAAAATAAAAATTTTAAATATTTACTTAAAAATTGGCATAAATAAAGCTGTATATTTCGAGACAGGGTATATAGAAACATGATTATGAGACTCGTGTTCACAATGCTTTTTTATGGTGAAAATTCTGAAAAACCTAATATAGATTAAAATCACTTAAATTATGTATGTTTATTTTAATGTGATAAAGTAAGTTGATTTCACAAATATTATAACATTCGGTGGCTTAAACGCCAAATTCAGTTAAGATATTATCTATCTAAGGTCTCAAATTTTTGTTTGCACATTTCTTATACCTAATATTTTAAATCTGTTTTCACCTTTTATTCACTAAAATAAACATTATCTACTTTTAGAATAGAATAAGATAAAAAAAAAGAAAACTGTGTTTATCTAAATGAGCATTTATGTTTCCATATATCTATTCTAAGCGATAGAAAATGTACAATATTTTGAGAAAATGTAAGAAAAAAGAGGAGGAGGGGGGGGGGAGAATAAAATATCAGACTCTGGGCTTCTCTTTGCTTAATGAGGCCGGCTTAAGTAGAATTAATTGGAAAAATTGCATTAATTGGAAACATTGGATGCAAAATACAATAAAATAACACAAATATTGCATGAAAAACAAAATCGATTGGATAATTAGTCGCTAAGATATTTATAATGCTATTTTCCACACTCTTCGATGTTTCATGACCCTGTATTTCATTTAAATTTCAATTCAAAGTTATATTTTAATTGGATATGAGACGTTTAATACGACGCAATAAACTGTTAATTAATATGATAATTATTTTTGGAATTAAAAGAGTGTTCTTTTTATGCAATTTGGTACTACTTGAGTAGTTTAGAGTTTTATTTAAGCGGGTGCGGGACAATAAAATCTTCGAATTCTCTAAAAAATTTATTGCATTAAAATTTTCTCTGTTTTTAATGCTTATAACGACGTTTAAATCATTTTTCTATCTTAATTTAAAGAGGACAAGTTTTTTTTTTCGTTTTGGTTTGGTTACAGAATTTAGCTTTCAAGCAGTGATTGTGAGGGAAATTACTTCTTGTGAAAATGCATGTTTCCTCATAATGAGTATTTTCACAATTTCTCGGATTTAAATTTTTATAATTCAAGAACCGTTAAAAATAAATGCTTCAAACATGAAACATGTCTTTTTTATTACTTTACTATATTGCTGATTTAGATTTTTTTTTTAATATATTTACTTAAAATTTTTTTTTTAAGTTACATCTTTTTTTTTTTTTTTTTTTTTTTTTTTTTTTTTTTTTCAAAATTTTACTTTAAATAATTTTTTTTTGTTTTTCTTTTAAATAATACTTTAAAAAATGCTGAATCAAAATTAAAATTTAGATATTTTTTTATTATTTAAATGCAGCAAAGAAAAAAATGTAATTCCACAAACAATATTTTGTGCTATAACAATTTTAAATTACCCTATCATTTTAATAAATTTTAAATAAAAAAATATGAGGAATTTTATCATGTGATTTTGTTTAGAAATTATACGGTTAATCATCACGAAAAAAAACAAATCAAATTTTTAATTCAATAAGTAAAAATGATTTTAAAATGTGTACCGGACCCCTTTAACCGGCTTCAGTCGATATTTAAGATATCTCCGACCGACGAACGCACTGAAAGAGTTCCAGGAACTCACCTAGAAGAGTAGAAATTTTCTGTCTATAGCTATTCCCACTTCTATAAATTACTCTGATTGGTTCTAGATCTTAGTTTTGACTGATAGATTATTGAGGTTGATTTTAATGCTTGCAAATGCGCGCACTTCTCATTTGTTCAGATCGAAGACATAGTAACATCTAATGAGTTAGGAGAAGTTAGTTATTTTGAAGTGTAGGCAAAAATTTTAATTCCGGTTGTACCATATCCTAAATCGGGGTCTAAAGTACGTATCTTCAATATACGTTGTGGACATCTTAACCTGTATTCCTAACACAAATAACAGTCCGTAACGAAAGCTCCAACATTACAGCTTCTTAGACTTCTAAAGTCGAATGTTCTGCAATCAGTAAAAAATTAAAATATAATAAATAAAAACATTTAAAATATACATATTTATGGATTTAATTTAATTTTGTATTACAGTTCCTGTTTTGTATGGAAAAACCAAACTGTTAATGAAATTTCTTCTAAGTCAAACATAAAGTATTTTTATGCATGTTTACATTCATTTACAATTTTCTTCCACTTTCAATTTTTATGTTAACCAAACTGTTAATGAAGTTTTTTCTAGATCAAACATAAACGTATTCTTATGCATATTTACATTCATTTACAATTCTCTTCAACGTTCAATTTTGATGCATACATTTCATGAGTAAAATTTATCTATCAATAAATAAAATCATACTATTACTGAATTTCGTTTACGATATATTAAAAGCCTAACAAAATCAAAAGGGCATTTCAAAGATTTATAAATTTAAATCAAAGAAAAAATTCCAGAGTATGTTACACTTTTTTCTTATAGCATGGACTTTTTTCACATTTAAATTCAGAAATGATTAAATGGCTCTAAAATATTCTGTGAAAGTTTATTTTATGCTTACTTTTTCTATCATATTTTGATGCTCTAGAAAAACATTTTTGTAAAAGTCAAACAAATATACTCTTTCTTAGAGGAACAGATTTGTTTACAGATTTGTTTTCAGGAATATTCTTCATGAAAATAGCTTTTTTAACTTATAAACTTTTGTAAAAATACAACGATATTCTTTAAATTGAGATTGCTTTAGAAATAACAAATTTCAATATAGATTTTCATAAAAGATTTACTTATATATTTAAGAAATGCATCTTAATTTAATATTATATAAATAATTTATACCTTCCCAAAATAAAGTTTTTTTCGTGATAGATTGTGTATAAATATTTTTGAAACCTACATCTCTTACATAAAGAAAATTTATTTTGAGATGTATATGTGCGTTTATTGCTCTCAATACGGTATATAAACTTAGAACATACATTTTTATATAAGTTATTTTTATAAAATTTCCAATGTACATATTATAATATTTTTTTTATATAATTTTAAAACCTACACCTTTAACACAAAGAAAAATTATTCTAGTATGCATGTTTATAATTATTTCACTCAGTACAATATTTTGACTTACAGCATAAACTTTTATGCATTTAAGCTTTTTATATAAAATTTCCAATAACCATTTAATTATAATTCAAAACATACCATTTCTATTTATATTGAAACAATCCAGAAAAAATATGTTTGCAATAATTTTTCCGTGCAGAATAAAGCCAAAAAAATCAATAATAGTATTTTTTTAGATAAATTAGCAGGATGTTGACATAAGTTCTCTAAAAAATAAATCATGTGAATGTGAAAACAGTAAAATTAGGAGAAAAATATGTATATATTTTTTTCCAATTAGCATACAATGAAAGTGACTGCTCCATACGTTATATAATACTAATGAACAATAAATTCTGTTCATTAGTAAGTATGTTCTATTTCTATCCTTATTTTTTAGTCTTCTATATTATTCATAGCTTAATTCTACTTTCTGCTGTCAATTGATTAGTGTATCTAAGCATGTTTTTAAATTTATCATTGCTATTTTTGAGATTTGCCAAAACTAATTTGTCAGTGAAAAGCGAAATTAGTTTGACTATGTATGAAAATAAATAAAAATATTATATCTACATTTACAAGAACGGAATCTTTTAGAATGATTATTCATGGAATTACAATTGTGTAAATTATGTGTATGATTTGCTTTCAAAATGTAGTTATTTATATGAATTACTCTAAAAAGCTACCTGAAGCATCGATTAGTTATAAGCGAAAAAGTAAAACATCACTACCTATTTAAAATTGAAAATTATTTGAAATTTAATTATCTAGCGTTATTGACTATATATATATACATGTGTGTGTGTGTTATATAAAAAAGTTCTTTGCAACATTCAACATTCATTGCTCAGTTTCGCTTTTTCTAGCTCACTGAGTTTTGCACAGATGAAGAATCTCGATTGTAGATTCGAAACAGCTGTTTGATTTCCTTTTCATACATCATTTGTGTATTTATAATCGTTGGTTTTCTATCTTTAAACATTTTTGCACAAAGGCATTATTTACTATTTTAACGTATTGAAATTATTCTAAATTTACCACAAATTCTTTTATATGCCTATTCTTTGTTTCCCTATTCCATAATAAGATCTACTGTTTATTTTTATCTAATTCCTTAATAATTTATTTCTATCTAATGGCAATAAAAAGATGTAATAGTCTGTTATTTTCCAGCTAATTTTCATTTACATTCTACAGAAATGGAATACATCTGTTTCAAAATTTAAAGAAATGACACTAAAAACTACAATAATAATAAAAATAATAATAATAATATCTCAAAAATGAAAAGGGATGCAGTTTTCGGACAAATTAATTAAAAGTACTACATTTTCTCTATACGACAGTATAAAATTAAAAATGGTCATTGCTTAGAAGATTAAAAAATTGCACTAGAGATAATTCAGCGCAATGATTCATCTGCTTTGTTTTACGGCTGGCTTATATAACGGACTGTTATTTTTAGCGACAACATTTTATTTATTTGCCAAAAGAAACTGCATATCAGGGACTAATGAATAAAATAATATGAATTTGACGTAAAATGATCATTTTTGGGACACGTGATAAACGCTGTGATGTTTATGAGACTAACGTAATAGTCGAAGAGCCGACAACACAAAAACCTAAGGTATCAAGCACAAGAAAATATCCTTTATAGTAATAGGGGAACCTAATGATCCATATCTACCGGAAGTTAAGTGGTGCATAACCTTAGAATTCATACAACCAGTGACTGACTCGTACACTGAAAAAAAAAAATGTATCTATATATATATATCTGTAATCCTACAAATTAAAAGTTGCCGAAATCTGTATACTTACTTACATTTTACCCGTGCATCTTACCAGGAAAAATGTAAATCTACAGAACTAATTTTTTTAAAGCTACAGGTATCTGTAACTTTGCAAACGAAACTTTTAAAATTACAGTAACCTTACTAAAACTTTATCTGTAATCTGGGATGTATTACATAAAAAATTCTTGTAATCCCAGTTTCCTAAAAAATTCT
The DNA here is from genome assembly GCA_964019185.1 of Maratus speculifer. Taxonomy (NCBI): domain Eukaryota; kingdom Metazoa; phylum Arthropoda; class Arachnida; order Araneae; family Salticidae; genus Maratus; species Maratus speculifer. The sequence goes on along the minus strand of OZ025290.1, from coordinate 349,857,930 downwards.
TTGCAAACTTACAATTCTTTTTAATTTTCGGTGCAAATCTGTATCTGTTACATACATTTTTGTTGTTGCCGTTACATAAAAAGTTCTAGGAATCCAAGTTTCCAAGAAAAGTTTTAGTAACTTTACAATTTTTTTTTACAGTGTAGATTTAACATTGTATTTGACGTAAAATCAAAGGTATGAAATGATTGTAAGGCAAATAAAATGATAAACCTACAAATAAATTACTAGTGGTATTAATTTTTGGCCTAAGCACCACTTCACTTTCGGCAGACATGGATCATGAGATTCCGCTACACTGTAAAAAAAAAAAAAAATCTGTAAAGGTACTATACTTTATCTAGGAAACTGGGATTCCAAGAACTTTTCCTGTAACGGTAACAACAAAAACTCAAGTTTTAGAATCGGTTACATGGATTTTTCCTGTTATCGTTACATGAAAAGTTCTTGGAATCCCAGTTTCCTAGAAAATGTTTAATACCTTTACAGATTTTTTTTTTTTTTTTTTTTTTTTTTTTTTTTTTTTTTTTTTTTTTACAGTGTATTATTACTCTTCCATAAAAGAAAGTATTATTCCTTTTGTTTGATACCTTAGGCTTTTGTGCTGCTGGCTCTTTGAGTATACGTTTCTCGCGTGTATGGATATAAAAATTTAATGTATAAATCGAAATTTACAATACAAGGTTGTGTCCACTTTTATTGCTGTCCAGTGGCTCATTTTTAAACCATTAAGTATCCACATAGAGTTGAATTTTTTTAAAGAGTTAAATAAACTCATAAAAGTTCATTTGAGTCAATAAAGAAAACACTTAAAAAATATGAAATTAATATTTTTATATGGTCTCCCAGTCCTATAAATTATGTTTAGTAAAAATTTCCCATTACAATAGCAAGCATGACAAAAAAAAAGTCCGAATCTTCTACGATTAAAACTGACTATGTGCACTGTAAAAAAAAAAAAAAAAAAAAAAAAAAAAAAAAAATCTATAAAGCACTAAACATTTTCTAGGAAACTGGGATTCCAAGAACTTTTCCTGTAACGGTAACAACAAAAACTCAAGTTTTAGAATCGGTTACAGGGATTTTTCCTGTTATCGTTACATGAAAAGTTCTTGTAATCCCAGTTTCCAAGAAAATGGTTAGTACCTTTACAAATTTTTTTTTACAGTGTGGATCATTAGGTTCCCCTATTACTAAAATGTAAAAAAAATCTGTAAAGGCACTAAACATTTTCTAGGAAACTGGGATTCCAAGAACGTTTCATGTAACGGTAACAGGAAAAATCCATGTAACCGATTCTAAAACTGGAGTTTTTGTTGTTGCCGTTACAGGAAAAGTTCTTCGAATCCCAGTTTTCTAGAAAATGTTTAGTACCTTTACAGATTTTTTTTTTCAGTGTAGTAGCAGTTTAAAGATGAAACATCTTTTATTGCTGCGAAATTATTTACAAATTTACTAGAAATATAAAAAATTGTCAGATATAAATAATAATAATTATAATATTTGAGAGTATAATTAACATTATAGTAAAAATTTGAATTTTTTTTTGTTATTCTAACATAATTAAAAAATATGCAATTTGAGCAATAATATAATTTTTGTGAAACAGGATGATGAAACACAACATTCAAAATTTTTAACAAAATTATATTTGAAAATTCTATTAGGTTACCTAATCTAAACTTAATTAATAAAATTTGAAACGCATTATCAGTAATTTTTTTTAATGATAGATATTTGAAAATTTCATTAAATTACCTAATCTAAAATTTAATACAATACAAGTTACGTTTTACCATGCTCGAAGTGACTTCCTTCGTCTGTAATGCTGAAATGCATACGTGAAATAAATCCTTTTAATACTTTAAGCACGTTGTGTATGATCCCTCGTAGAATGGTTCAACTATTCTGCGTTCAGATAAAGACAATTTGTAAGAACATGAAATGCAAATTTTCACGGCATGATCAATTTTAGTTTTAAATGGTCTTTTTTGTACTTGTTAGTGTAATGATAAATTTTGAATAAATATCACTATATATGAATAGAAGACCATGTACAATTTTAAATTTCGTAACATTTAAAAAAATTTTTTGATTGACCGAAACAAATTTTAAAATAATTTTTGACTTCATTTAAAAAATTTTCGTAGTAGGAACCAGGAATGTAGTGGAGGGCATACTGGAGTATACGCCGCATATCTTCCGGATTTTTTAAAGGAACGTCGTATTCCCTCTGTTTCTCAAGAAAGCTATAAAATATACATTATAGGGTATTCTAGGATAAGATCCTACACTGTAAAAAAAAAATCTGTAAAGGTACTAAACATTTTCTAGGAAACTGGGAGTCCAAGAACTTTTCCTGTAATGGTAACAGCAAAATTTCACGTTTCAGAATCGGTTACATGATTTTTTTCCTGTTATAGTTACATGAAAAGTTCTTGGAATCCCAGTTTCCTAGAAAATGTTTAGTACCTTTACAGTTTTTTTTTTACAGTGTAGGAACCCTCTGCTTTGAGAGTATACTCTCTGTTTACAGGGTTTACATTCAGTTTAGAGCTTATATCCTCTGTTTTTTTACGACTGCACAACTGGTTAAAATTGTATGTTTATTGTAGTATGTTGTAGGTTTACAAGTTAGAAATTGGATACCACTGCACTGTAAAAAAAAAAAATTCTGCAAAGGTACTAAACTTTTTCTAGGAAACTGGGATTCCAAGAGCTTTTCATGTAACTATAACAGGAAAAATCCATGTAACCGATTCTGAAACTTGGATTTTTGCTGTTATCGTTACAGGAAAAATTCTCGGAATCCCAGTTTCCTAGAAAATGTATAGTACCTTTTCAGAATTTTTTTACAGTGTGATAGCGGACTCCCGGTGTACGAATGGGATAAAATGGCTAAATAAAGCAACATTTACTTCATCATACCTACGTTTTATCTGTGACTAAAAATTGTAAAGCATTACCTTTATTACATTTGTCGAATGGATACTTTTTGTTAAATATAAATGTTGAACTTCATCTTTTCTCAAATTTTTTAATATAAAACTTCATATAATACATCTTTTTAAAATACCAACACACACTATCTTGAAAGTAAATAACAATATCATTCACATTTGCTTTGGATTATTGTGTTACTTCTACTTCACTTCTAGGAACTAAGATAATAAATTCTTTTTAGTGTTTACTTTATCCAACCACTAAATTTATAGAAATCTTCAATAAGTCACATCTAATGAGAAATTTTACCTTAAATCAATTTTACAATAGTATTGCAATTTACTTGAGTAAGATTTTTTCCTAGAAGTTTCGAATATTTTGATATCCTCTGAAAAGGATTTTAAAATATTTACTAGACGTTCTTACAGCAACCTAAGGGAAGGGGCATTTTTATTGGAAAAATATCACTCAAAAGATTTTATCAAAAGATTTTAGTTGAAATATTAAATGCTATTCCTAATTATATTTTAAAATGAAGCGAAAATTGCATTTTTCGTTTTAGTTAAGTATTTTATATGTGGTCTTTTATTCATTATTTCAGTTTTGTGTTTTAAGTTATATAAAATATATCTCGTATATTAAGATTCAATGACAGGATTTATTAGAAGTTAACAGGAAACTCTAAAGCGGAAGTATTTTATAAACAAATATTAATGTTTTAATATGAACATTATTACATATTTTAACAATATTTTTAAATATGGCTTTCAGTTATGTGTTGTTATAAAATTCTAAAAACTTAAAGAAAAAAAATATTAAGCATTAGAAAATATATCTTAAATTTGGTATTTTATAGATTACTTGTATTCTTTAACACAAAGTCTCGTAGATTTAAATCAGTAGATACATTAGATTATACAGTTGATTGCAGTTTTCTATAAAAAAGCTTTTTTTACTGAATAGTAACTGCAGCATTAAATTTTAAAACTTTTATGATAAGATTTATGTACTAATAAATCTGCAGATCAGCAGCCTCAACGTCAGCTCATGAGAAATTTCAAATAAATATTACTTATTAGACCGGGGGAGCATGTACAATTTTAAATTCCATAACTTTTTAAAATGTTTTGATTGAACAAAACGAATTTAAAAAAAAATCTTTTTACCTCATTTAAAACTTTTTTTTGTAGTTGGAACTATATGTTTATAACTAACGGTTTAGAAGCTAGCTATTGGATCCCTTTGAGAGTGAACTCTGTATATGAATGAGATAAAATGGTTAAATAAAGCAACATTTATTACATCGTACTTGTATTTTATCTATAGCTAAAAAATGTAATGAGATAACTTTATTACATTTCTCGAATGGATTCTTTCACTTTAATATAATTGTTGAACTTAATATTTTCTCAATTTTTATTATAAAACTTCATAAAATATATCTTTTAAATATACCAACGCACACTATCTTGAAAATAAATAACAGTGTCATTCACATTTACTTTACATTATTGTGTTTCTTCTGCTCTCTTCTAGGAATAACGATAAAAAATTATTTTAAGTGTTTTCTTTATCCAACAACTAAATTTATAGAAATCTTCAATAATTCAATCTAATGAGAAATTTTGCCTTAACTAAATTTTACAATAGTATTGAAATTTATATGAATAATATTTTTTCGTGGAACTTTCGAATATTTTGATATCGTCTCAACATGATTTTAAATCATTTATTAGAATATCGTAAAGCAACCTAAGAGAGGGGTTATTTTCATTGGAAAAACATCACTCAAAATATTTTATCAAAAGATTTTATTTGAAATATTAAATGTTATTCCTAATTATATTTTAAGATAAAGCGAAAACTGCATTTTTCGTTTTTAGTTAAATATTTTACATGTGAAGTTTTATGCTTTATTTCAGTTTTGTGTCTGAAATTATGCAAAATATACTACGCGTATTCAGATTCAATGATTTATTAGAAGTTAACAGCAGATTTTAAAGCGAAATTATTTTACAAACAAATATTTATGTTTCAATATGTATATTATTATATATTTTAACAACATTTATAAATGTTGCTTTCAGTTATCTGTTGTTATAAACTTTTATAAACCTTAAGTGAAAATGGTATTCATATATAGTACAGTATAGTTCAGTATTGGAAAATATATCTTAAATTTAGTATCTCGTAGATTCAGATTTAAGTTAATAGATACATTACATTATACAGTTGATTGCAGTTTTCTGTAAAAATACTATAGCTTTAAATTTTAAAACTTGTATGATAAGATTTGAGCATAAATAAAAAATGGTATTTTCAAATATATTTTGAAATAAAGGGAAAATTATCAGTTGCTTGACTGGATCAGCTTGCAATATGTAGTTCGTATATTATTATGGATTTTGTTTTAGATGTGTATTATTATAGCCACAAAACTCTAAATCTTGTTATGTGATGATTTTATAACTGTAGCATCACAATTACTTATTACCATTCTGAAGATATATTTAGAATGTTTAGTTCTCTTTAGTTTATTCGCGAAATATCTATTTTTACACTATTTAATAAAAATAACTATTCAATATCTTTGGCCAGTATTTGGATTTTAATTTAAAACCCCACCACATTTTGCAATACTGCATCTAAAGTGATTTTAAAAAAGTAGTATATCAGATATATTGTTGTCTTCTGATGTTTAGATATTTCAAATTGTTTATTCAAATTAAAGAACAAAACAAAAAAAGAGATTTTTAGTTAAAATATAAATTGAGATATGGATTTTATTCATTGTGTTTTTAACAAAAATTTAAAAAGTCATATTCAGAATTGTTTGATTTTTTTTCCATTCTAGCATATAAAATTATTTGGTACTTACGTATTAATGCCACCTCAGTTATCTTTTGGATTCCTTTTTGCCTTGTGTTTTGTTGATTTTTGACGCCATTTTTTGTGTTTTTTTGCTCTTTAGTGCCTTTAAGTGCATTTTTTGCTCATTTTTGACGCCATTATATTTGTGCACGTGCGACAAAAGATTGCTTTTTACTGGCGCATTAAGCGCAAACTCTGCTGTGATGGCGTTAATGCGTAAGTACCAATTCTTTTAAAAAAAGTATCCTTTAAGGAGATACTTTTCCTTCTTAACATTATTTTACCATTCAAAATATGGTTCAAATTGCGAACAGGCTGCATTTCAATGTTCAATTAAATGTGCATTTTGAAAAAAAAATTTAAATTGCATACATAATTAAAATTTTCAAAATTAATTAAAATATTTAAAAAATGAGTTTTTTAAAAAATATTGATACATTATTCAATTTTACTTAAGATTTTCATTGGTGACTAACAAGACTGCACATGGGATTTTAGGAAATTTTTATAATACATATGATATAAATTTGTTACTGATATATCTATAGTAAAACGATAAAAACTAACATATCTTTGTATGTTTTTATTTTTAAAAAAATGATAAAAAAATAGTCTAAAAGCAAATTTTATGCGAAGATTTTTCACATACGTAATAACGAACACGTATACAAAAATTCAAATTTCTATCTCAAATACACACAAAAAAAGGAAAGAAAAAACAAAAAACAAAAAACAAAAAACAAAAACAAAAAACTTGGATTTTTAAAACATGTAACTGAAGAACACATGGACAAGGATCAAAAGCCATTTAAACTTTTAGTATGTGCGGGTAATTGCGCTGAGCAAATTTTGCAAAATTTACAACATCTCGCAATATAATTGATGTATGGATAAAATTGACACGTCAAAATATTCACAATAAAGCAGACTTTTATTTAATGTTTAAAAAAGTAAATCCATGTTTTAAAAATAAATTTCGAGTAAAACTGCCCAATTAACCCTTTCAGGTCTGGTGCACTACTAATAGTACATTTCATTTAATTGAATATAATTTTGCGTTAACAAATACATTTGTTACTTTTAACATGTTGCAATGTTAGTATGTTTCTATGCATCTTCTATATGACTTCATTAACGTATAAACATTTCGTAATAATAATAATACATATTTACTTTATTCTTTTTTACATCTTTTGTGATACTTTTCTTTTAAACACATATTTTACTCTTATAATTTAAAATAAAATAAAAATAATACTAAAAAACTTTATTTTATAACTATAACTTTAACTATACTTTAAAATAAAAATAATACTTTTCTGAAAGAATAATGTGTAATAAAGCGCAAAAAATATTAGAAAGTTGTAATATCAGTCAAATTTTGTTGTAATATAATATCTTCTATTCATCTCCAAAAATTCTTCCTTAGCTTATTGTCATAAGAATATGAATTAACAGTACGCAAAACAAACATAATCATTATTTTTCAGGCAATTAAATATCCCTTAAATTCTAATTAACCTATTTAGATTGGATGTTCATATTATTTAATAAAAATTTAAAAGTATTTTTTTTCTGAAAATTGTGAAGAAAATCGGGCTCAAAAGAGTTGAATCAATGCCATTTTTTATGATAAAGTAAATATAAAAAAAATTTCAGATTAAACTTATCATTATTTTACAAGAACAATTTTCAGAATTTATTTTCATCTTGGGTAACTGATCTAAATAAAGAAATTGGTATTTTAGAAGCAGTATGGGGAAATGAAGAAGAATGGAGTCAAAATTTAGCACATCTCGTGAAGTTATGGGTCTAGCCTGATAATTTATTTATCCTTAGCTATTGTGTAGCTTTTGATAAAGAACGGAAGTGGGCAATAAAACCTAATGGAGAGTTCTTGTAACAAAAACTATATGATGCGTTTAAAAGACACAAAGAAATTCATAAGCATTTCCATTATGAGATATTTATATTAAATTTTTGGCATCTATTTTTTTCATAATTTAAATCTTTGAAATCTTCGCATCAAGTATTAAAATATAACTTGTTATAGTTATGATTACGCATTGTTATAGTTACGCATTGATACAAAAATTTACATATTTTATTAGACAACCTTTAAAACGAAAACGGAATAATATATATGTATATATATATATTGAAACATTTTTATCACAAGTTAATAGTGTACTAAAAAAAAATTACCACGCGAGTAATACAATTATTTTTAGTAAGTAAAAAAGTGAGTCATGTGAAGTTTACTTAAATATTTGAATTCACCAGTGCTAAAGGTATAGTAATAATTGTTTTATTTAAATTTAACAGTTGGGCTGATACTTTATTGGCGTTTTTAAGATGTGTACTCCATGAAAAACTGGCTCAAAATGTCCGGTAGTTCAATCGCTCTTATTAAATTGTCGTTCTTGAACCATATTATCAAGTGCTTTTATTGTTCAGAATAGAGACAAATTACGGATTTGCTCTCGAAACCTTCCATACTCTCATGATATTAATGCAAAATCGCGTATTCGATCTCAATAGATGGAATTAAAACAGCACAGACTACTAAAGCAATTTCGTGGTTTGGGAAACGTAGGTATTTCGATTTTTGTACTTAAAATTTTGCAATGTCACAATTTTGATTTTTCTATAATTTATTACTTTTTTAAAAAATGTGTATAAATAGCTGTTTCCGAATTTTAAACAAGAATCTGTAATCCACATGTTTAGATACAGTAAAAATTTCAAAGTATTCCGGTGTATATATTTTTATTTTATAAAAACATTTAGCTTGTACATAAACTTTTACGCCGCACTGTATGCATCACGTATTTTTGAAAAAACTGTAGTAATTTTTCAAGCCTTTCTGATGTTTCAAAAATTGTAAAAGTAAATTATATATACCATATTTTTCCTACAAAATATACTTACATTTATAAAAACTTTGGTTTCGACTTCATAAAGTTTTTCAAAATTTTTTTGGAGATTTATATCCATATGCAGTTTGTTTACTTTTGAAAAAGAAAAAACATTTTCTTGCAAGTCATGCATTCATTCCAAGAGTAGTTTTGTGTTATACTGCCTTTTACGAAGCACAAATGTATTCTCAAAGTTTCATAACAGATTGTGTTTGCTTGGACTTTAGGATAACATTTCTTTTAGTTTCCTGACATGAGACACAGTAGATAACATATTTCTTTAAAATTAAATAAACTTATTAAATATATATATATTGAATTCTTCAACTTTTTTTCTTTTTTTATTTAGAAATTTTTGGATTATTTAAATATTTAAAAAATATTTAATCAAAATGTGAATTTAGCACTGATAACCTGGGGATTAAATATACAGTGTCACTTTGTTATTAAAAATTTCATTTGAAATCATTTTGAAGTCAGCAATACAAACTTATAATTAAGAATTGGATATAAATTTGTACTTATATTTCAATTATTGCTCAGACCTAAGAATAATAAATAAATAAATACAGTCGAACCTCGTTAATACGCGAATCAGGGGTTCGATCAAAATTCGCGTTATAACCGAAGGTTGTAAATTTTGGTCGAGTGGTCTATCTAATAACAATCTATTCGGAAAATAAACACATTTTTTGTCAATTTTTAGCGTTTTTAAGCGATAAAATGACTTTTTATTTATTTTAATCATTATGTGCTTATTAAGCAGGAACGTTTGAATGCTGAAAATTCAAATAATCGTTATTCTCTCAAGTAAAAATCCTATGTCTTTTCAAACTTATATTTATTATATATAACACATAAAATTGAATAAGACGAACACAAAAATTTCTGCTAACCATATTAACTAAAACTTATGTTAATAAAATTGAAATCTTTGTTAGATATACAAAACAGATAGGTGCGGTAATAAGTAATGTTGATAAGAATAAAAAGTCAATTAAATTTTTTTTTACTGAAATCAATAATGTCATAAAATTTACTTTTTGGAGACATAGCTGTCAATTTTGGTCTGTTTGACATGCGGTCGTGCCATCACCGTGATGTTTTTCGCCTTATTTAGGTAGTGGTAAAGTTCGCTTGTTGAGGGTGCTTCGTCCAGCGTCGTTACCATAACGTCTTAGGAAATTAAATTCCTCAGTAACTTTGAAGAATGGGGCTGGGGCGCGTAATTTTTTTTCCAAGCACCTTCGTCGTTCCAAGCCCAAGCTCGCACTCTGATTGGTTGTTGCTTTCGGCACTGTTTTCATGTAATTTGGCGATAATCATACTTGGCATAGCGATAGATGCTTCCGTCGAGGAGTTTGATTTCCTTCCGAACCGAGTACAAAGTAACTTTTCCCGTTTATTAATAAGTAAAGCATTAGCCATTTCATAAAATAACACAAGATAATAATACACAAGAGCACAAAATGAAGGAAGAATAAGAATGAATAGGTTAGGTTTTAGGTTTACTCGTTCACTTACGAGCGAAGTATTTTACGCCAAGTATGGTTATCGCCAAGTTACGTGAAAACAGTACCGAGAGTAACAACCAATCAGAGTGCGAGTTTGGGCTGGGAACGACGAAGGTGCTTGGAAAAACATTTTCGCGGCTGGGGCTGTAAGCGCATCATCATCATCTTCTTCCTTCTCATCAGGTTTGTCAGTCGCAGTTACATCGGTGATGATATCATCCAGACTTATAAGTTGTGAGGTAACTAGATCGTTGTCGATATTAATGAATGTGTCTAAATTGACAATAATTTCCTCAACATTAGGATGTGAGGTTGTTTCTGTGTAAATGATTCCTCGCTACTTCCGAAACCCGCTTTGTGAGAGCAATTTGTAATTGTTATTGGTGTGACACTCTCCCATGCTGCAGTAACCATGTGAATAGCGTGGAAGACTGTAATTGGACAACACTTCTAGCAAGAAAGATTGCTATCGTGTTCCATTAGGTGAAGGTATCGCCGTATTACGCGAGTCTTGTAATTTATTTTGGCGCAGTTAATTATTCTTTGGTCCATTAGCTGGTTGACACTAGTCGAATTTGCAGGTAGAAATTCTACTTGTAGGTTATTCAGGTCTTCGTTATCTTTTGGATGCGCAGGGCAGTTGTCCACAAGCAAAAACACATGGCGCGATTCTTTTCTTATATGCCGATCAAAATTACGAAGCCATGTTGTAAAAATGTTGCCTGTCATCCATGCTTTACGCTGGCTTTCGTGCAGGCAGGGGAAATTCTTGACATTATTAAAGCATCGTCAGCTGCTGATTTCCCTATAACCAGCAGCTTTAATTTATCTGATCCATCAGAGTTGGCAGTATCCATCCGAGCAGAATAATAAGACTGTCTTTGCTCAGTTTGCTTCCATGACAGGTTTCCCTTTTCATGGGCATTGTTTTATTGCGTGTCAGTTTATAAAAAAGTCCAAATTCGTCCACGTTGCAAATATCCCGACGTGAATAGTTTTTTACAAGCTGCGGAAGCACATGAGTTTTCCAACAGTGAACATCTTCAATGTTCACTGCAGCTGACTCACTGCACACTTGCTTGAATTTTAAGCCGTACTGAGTTTTAAATCAATCCAGCCATCCATCTGAAGCATTGAAATCTAGAAATCATATTTTTGCTGCCATTTCAGAAGCTTTTTTTTTTTTTGTATTAACAAGTCGGGGATAGGCTCGGGGATAGGGATCGTAGAGGGCTCGTGAAGGGCATTTTCCATGTCCTCAAACTTGACGGTTCTTATTTTCTTGTTCTTTGTTCCTCCAAATAAAGCTTGGTTAACGATGGGATTTCTAATCTTTAAGTTGATTCAGGTATGCCTTTTTCTTTGGCGAACGCAGGCTTACTTGAGACAGTTTGGGCATCGTAGTTATTTTTAGTTTGTAGCTTCTGAGTGATAGAGAGAGCCTTCCGTTTGATATGTTTTGCTACTTCCGCCATAGTTTAGACTAGATTATAAAAGTATAGATGGTTATGGTAGACTTGATAATACTGGGAGCAACAAGCGACTCTCTTTGAAAAATGCCACAGCACTAATGAAACAGCAATAGGAGAAACTCACGTGATTAATCTGCGATTGTAGCGCATGCTCCATCTATCGGTTCTACCGCTCTAATTCAAGGGAGGGCGGGGGGGTCACATCATTTCTTAGTTATGGGGAATTTTTGCTTTATATAAAAACTAGCTGACTCGTGCAGCCCGCGCCCTCGATGAATAAACCTTACATGAACTTCAAATTTGTATGATTTTATAAATTTCCTTTTTGTCTACATTTAAATTTTTCAATGATAAAAATCGCAAAAAAAGTATTGAATTGAAGGTGCATTCTGCTTCGCGTAATTTGATTTTTTCAGCCTATGAGTACAGAAAGCGAGTGAAACCACGACAAAACACTCAGGTTTTTACAGATTTGAAAAATTTTTGTATCAATTATTTTATAAAATACATATTCTTAATTAACGTCTCATGGTAGACCGAAATGCATAAGCTAAAAATATCTAATTGCTGTACTTTTTTTAATTGAATTTCCATTAAAATTTTACACTGTAGTTTTATATCCTCTCCAAATGAAAACATTATATTTTTCAAAGCACACTTAATGTCACAACGCTAGGCTCGACTAGCTTATGAGATTTCATTGAGAGAGTTTTGATTGGGCAATTTTGTGCTAGCTTTGAATCGGTGTCCATATCTAGTCAGAGTGGGGTTTTGAAGGAAAAAATGCTCAATTTAATTGGTTTTATATAATTGTTGTATAAAAATTAGTTAAATAATTGTTGTATAAAATGCTTGGGAAATTACTTCTACTAAAAATTCGTATGTTTAGAACTAAGCTCATTCGCGTGTTAAACATAAGTTTTTCTTTCTAGGGACTCAGAAAATTTCGCGTATTAAATGGGTTCGTGTATTAAGCGGGACGCGTATTAACGGGGTTTGACTGTATTCGGTAAATTTAAATCTAATTTCAAATATTAATAATTAATATTCGCAGAAAAGTTGAATCTGTTACAATTATTTCATTTAAAATTCTTTCAATGTTTTCTTTACCTTCCCAACAGGGGGAATCTTCGAATGTCTATATGAAGGAGACGCTTAGATGATGCTATTTTTTTAATATGTCCCAATAACATTGTATAATCGTACGGATAGAACACCACTTGTTTCATTTCTTAGTAGCATAAGTATTCAAATGGTTTTGAGTTGTTACTACGTTATTCGAGAATTCTGGTTAAGAGTAGAATTGCAATTTCTGAATGAACCGAGATATGTATTAATTGAGATAGACAAATAAGCTATTTTAAAAAATGTTAAATATATGTGATTGAGATTTTGAGTATGTTTGAAATTTTATAATTTTCTTATTTTAATAGCTGTTATAGCGGGGTTTTTTAACATTTGTTGTTCTAGTATTGTAAATTTTTTAACGCTATTACCAGATATGTCTGTAGCATTGTGTCAGTCGTTTCAGACTAGCTAATTTTCATTTGTTTGCATAATCGGTGAAATTATTGTTATTTTAGCTAAACTGTGGAATTTTCGTAAAATGCATAAATGCAACATCTAAAGAATTGTTTTCTTCAACGGTCAATCTACATGAAACAGATTTACTCAACAACAGAAAAAAAAAATTGGTATAAAATTACTTTTAAGTTAAAGCATAAATGATAAAGAATAATATATTTCAAGTATTATACCTAGTAGTATCCGATTTCGATTTTTATCGATATTTTTTAGAATAATTACATCTCTACGATTATCATTTATGATATAAATAATAATTTCACCTCCTTTTTACTTTTATGTAAGATATAATGGATTACTAGTTATTATGACGTACCACTATTGGCAATAAAAATATATAAATATTACGCGTTTGTTGCGAGGAAGTTGAATGAAGTTAATGCTTACATTTTTTGCAAAAGTTTGACAACTTGGGTTACTATTATTGATGGCAATATAAGCTGACTGTGTATAACATAACTTGTGCAAAATGTTAATAGGACTTTGGAAAAATTTATTTAACTTAGGTGATGAATACAGCTTTGTTCTCTTTTAATAAAATATCGGAAATAAACTGTTTTTTTCCTCTAGAATTGTTGATGCATTTAGTGCATTTAGCGATTTATTTTTCGGGTTATATTGTTAAGGTGTCCACCTACATTTAAAACGTCCATTTCAATAAAAATTCGCATTTTATTATTATTATTATTATTATTATTATTATTATTATTATTATTATTATTGTTATTATTATTGTATAGAAGGATCATATTTGTTTCTAAACTTCCTTTTTATTTTTTCTCTGCGCCTTTTCGAAATGAAATTAGAGCTCTTTTTAATGTTTTTTAATATATAAATATTACGCGTTTGTTGCGAGGAAGTTGAATGAAGTTAATGCTTACATTTTTTGCAAAAGTTGTTGGATCATATTTGTTTCTAAACTTCCTTTTTATTTTTTCTGTGCGCCTTTTCGAAATGAAATTAGAGCTCTTTTTAATGCTTTTTAATATATAAATATTACGCGTTTGTTGCGAGGAAGTTGAATGAAGTTAATGCTTACATTTTTTGCAAAAGTTTGACAACTTGGGTTACTATTATTGATGGCAATATAAGCTGACTGTGTATAACATAACTTGTGCAAAATGTGAATAGGACTTTGGAAAAATTTATTTAACTTAGGTGATGAATACAGCTTTGTTCTCTTTTAATAAAATATCGGAAATAAACTGTTTTTTTTCCTCTAGAATTGTTGATGCATTTAGTGCATTTAGCGATTTATTTTTCGGGTTATATTGTTAAGGTGTCCACCTACATTTAAAACGTCCATTTCAATAAAAATTCGCATTTTATTATTATTATTATTATTATTATTATTATTATTATTATTATTATTATTGTTATTATTATTGTATAGAAGGATCATATTTGTTTCTAAACTTCCTTTTTATTTTTTCTGTGCGCCTTTTCGAAATGAAATTAGAGCTCTTTTTAAAAACAGCAGACGTCGTTAATTTAAAATGAAGTGTAAAACTTTAAATGTGTTTTATAAAAAAAATACATTTTCATCTAAAAAATTAAACGACTATTGCTCTAACTCAACTTTTTATTATTCTATAACGATGAATGGTATCTTAAGAATTGACGAAGTTATGTATTTTTTTTCCACCCTCCCCTGTTTTTTTGTTTTTTTTTTCAGTAAGAATTGGTCCTATCAAAAACTCGTCAATACGAAAGTATTATAATATTACGAACAATAGTAATACAATAGTAATAATTATAATATTAAGTAGATAATATAAACTATATTTATAAAAAATACATTAGGATTTGATTTCTTAAGAATTAACGAAGTTATGAATTTTTTTCCCCAAAACCCCCAATTTTTTGCCCTTTGAGCTCATTTTAAATTTTATCAAATATCTATCATGCATAAAATTTTTGCCCATCTCTTAGAAGTAATATAGACTTTAAACTGATTCAGTATCTTTTTTTGTTAAGAAGTTATGGGGTTTTTCTTTTTTCATAAAATTCCTCCCCATTTTCTCCTCACTTGGTCCGATTTTGCCCATTAATGAACTTAATAACTAATGAACAAACTAATGAAATAACCGAGATTTTACGTTCCTTGATTTTATGTACAAGTTTGAAAGAGATCCGAGCAGAATTATGGAAGTTATCGTGTCCAGAAGAAATCCTTTGGGGTCTAGAGGTCATGATAGGTGTAAATCTGCAAAAAGTTTTCAGAAATTCGAACATGGGTGCGAACACAATAGGTAGTATTGCACACGAAATCTACCTAAAAACGTTTACGCTTGATTATTAAAATTTCTCAAATGCTAAAAATTATTAATAATTCCTCAAATTTATATCAGATTTCTGCAGAAAATTACATAGATTACATGCCATAATGCAACGCCCTATTTTGTAGTGTAATCAGATTTTTGCGGCAATAACATATGAATCAGATCAGCGAATGATTCTTAAGTTACTTTAAATGCACGGATAAAGTGATCGCATGATTGATGAAAGCACTTGGAGCCCAACTTTGAAGAAAAAATTAAGTGAACTTGGCGACAGTTTTCAATTTGTTTTTATACAGTTCTTAAATAACTAAAGGACTGCCAAAGACTGCCAAAATTCAGTTCTTATGTGCAACTACGTGTCGTAGAAGGTGATTTATTTATTTCGGAAGTTTGCAAAAATGAGTTCAACTTTGATAAAATGAGAAGTGGATAATAAAATGTAATGGAAAAACCTTGTAACGTAAGCCATGTGTTACACTGGTGGAATAAAACTGAATAATAATAATATTTTTAGAAAAAATAATCTATTTATATCCATATATATACTTAAATACGGTTTCCAGCGAAATCGTTGCTCATTTTTAATTTTATTCTTTTTAATTTACTTATTTTTACTTTTATTCACAGCTATATGTTTTTTATTTTCTTTATAAAATATATTTTTTATGAACAATATTATATCTTCAAAATATATGTTAGATGCAGATATAAAAATATCATGATATAAGAATAAAATAATTGTCTTTTACAAGACTTAGTTTCTGTTATTACTTGTAGGCAGGATTGGCAAAAACCCGGGTTTTTGTACAAAAGCCCAACCGACCCGGGTTTTTCTGGGTATTTGTGGGCTTTTCTGGGTTTTTGTGGGGGTTAGTTATTCTTCTGTATATTTGTATATTTAATAATATATGTGTACTCATTTAAAAATTACTTATTAAGCTGCATTTTTTAATTACATCTGATCTATTTATTACTAATTAATATTATTTATAATATCAGTTAATAAATTTCTTCTATTCTGATATTAGTATTAATACTAATATCAATAGAAAACTTAAAACTAATATCAGAATTATTTTATTATTTGATATAAAATAATTTTAATATTATTAAGAATCCATGTTAATTATTATTACTATTATTGACTAATACTAATAATAATAGTAATATTATAATCAACTTAATATGGTTAATTTTTGTAACAATCTTAAATTCTTGTTTAATCTATTTCAAACTTTAAGATAACTTAGCTAATAACATACGATAAAATATTATAAAAAATAATGCTGTGTCATATACTGCTGTTTTCTGTAATAATTTCTGCAAAAATCTTAATTTCTTGCCTTAAAATGTCATTTCCTTGATTTATATGCCTACAGATAGGTTGTTTAAAAGAGTTTTGTTCAAATATATTTTTGTTAAGAATATAGCACACTTCTTGGCAGTATATGTGCAGTATTCCTGCTATACAGTGCAGTATGCAGCTAGAACCTATTTTGAGATATGTTCGTATTTTTGTAGTTTTTTTCCAATCTCTATTATTATCAATACTAATAATAATAGTACTAGTATAATTAACTCAATATTATTTTAAGTGATAAAAGTGAGTTCTTATCACTTTTAAATATACTTTAGTTATCAGAAGGAATAATTAATTTTATTTTTGTAGTAACTATAATAATTAAAATTGTTATAATAATTAGTAACTATGATAATTAAACAAGCTAGCTTTGCCTGCTAGTGCGACTGGTCCTTTTATACGTAAATCTCGAAGCGAACAAACTCCGAATCGGATCCCCGCTGCCTGTACCACCGCATAACAGGTCAAAAGCATGCACTACTGGGCCCCTCCTTTTAAATAAATCTCTAATTTAGACGCACATCTCAAACCGTATCTCCGCTGCCTACATCAGCATGTAGAGGATGCTGCACATGCATAGAAGGATCCTTCCTTTTAAATAAATCTGTAATTGATATGCAAATGTCGTGCCGAACATATCTCAAACTAGGTTCTAACTGCATACAGCACTGTATAGCAGGCATACTGCGCACACACTACCAGGAAGTGTGCTATATTCTTAACAAAAATATATTTGAGCAAAACTCTGTTAAACAACCTATCTGTAGTCATATAAGTCAAGGAAATGGCATTTTAAGGCAAGAAATGAAGATTTTTTAAGAAATTATTATAGAAAATAGTAGTATATGACACAGCATTTTCTTTTTTATAATTTTTTATCGTATGTTATAAGCTAAGTTATCTTAAAGTTTCAAATAGATCAAGCAAGAATTTAAGATTTTTACAAAAATTAATGATAAAAAATTGTAGTATTTAAGAGAACGAGTGTTTGAATTTAAAAAAAGCAGCTGACAATTATATCTTCAGCTCTTGATGAGCTGCAAAAAGATACCACACTGTCATGTTCTGTTAAGATTTGGAAAAATTTGATGGAATCAGAGGAATTGAATTAACACAAGGAAATTATGCTGAAATATAACAAACAGATCATCAGGACCAAGCATTTTTAGCTAATATAATGGATGCAAAGTTTAGATGTGAAAATCTTAATTTAACAAACGAAGAAGAAACTGATGAAATGATAATGCAGTATCATTCAGAGTGGTTACCTGCAATATTGGCGTTTAAAATTAAAGACATAGACTATTTTCCAAAATCACTTTTTGCAGAAAGTATTATGTCACAATTCTTATCTTCAAATGGTGGAAAATTCTTAAAGAAAAAATACAGAAAAAGAAAAACAAGTTAGATTCTGATTTTTGTAGTTTTTTCCAATCTCTGTATTCTGTTCCATATAGCCCTGCTTCCATCAAGAGGATTTTCTCTACATTTTGATTCATATAGTGTAAATTACAGAACAGACTAGACTCACAGTAGTGTGAAAAATTAGTAAAAAATTATAAATATTACCATAAAAATGAAAGTGAATGAGATTTTGATTGGAAAACTATAAAAAAGATCAATTATAATTATTTTTTATTACATTGCGTAACTTGTTTGCAATATATTTTTATAAAATAAATAAATAAATTGAAAAAATAAATATTCTGAAATAAACTAACCTGCTTACCACAAATATGGCTGTCTTTTTTAAATGTGATTTTGTAAAAGAAACCACCTAGGTTTTGTGCTTAAAAGAAAAATTTGTATTACACTATTAGAGGGATTTGCAAATTCAGAAATGATTTTTAGCAAAAACCCACTGTTAACAAAAACCCAGGTGGATTTTTGTTGGTGGACCCGCTCAGAAAAAAAACCCGGGTTTTTCTGGGCTGGGCCCACTTTGCCGACCCTGCTTGTAGGGTATAGATACATATGAATATATTTTTTTTCATTTAAATTTCACATAAATATTTATTATGTTTGTTCATTTTAAAAGATAAATTACGACTATTTTGAGTTTTAACACTTTAAAAATAATAATGATCAAAGTATACCCTTAACCGTATACATTTTTTTAACCTCTTCGCTACTGGCGATTATTACAGTATTTTTAATTATTACTGAATTATTTCTTCTCTCGTTTGACTTCAGAACTAGATTTTTGTTTTATTTTCATTAGCTCGAATCTTAGAATTCGAAACGTATTATTTTTACATCGAAATTTCATTTATATTTGAGTATCATTAATAAAATGGGACAAAACTGATGTACCCATTTGGGTACTCAGGGACTGAAGAGGTTATACAAAAAAGTGCTCTTTACAGAAAAAATAGATATTTATGATATCTTTCTTTAAATAATGAAAATTGTTTATTTGACGTTTTAATTTAAGCATCATATTGTACACTTTAATAAAAATGATGAATGATGTTTTTGATCAATATAGACTCTATGTTGCAGCAGTCATATCCTATCATTTAACAGTTTTTAAACATAACGCTTACTTGAGAGTATTATGAAATTTCTTTTTGGTAGAACCAAAAATGAACCATGAATATGTAACAGTTAAAAAAAAACAATTGAATAATTGGGCAATTTTCTGAGATTTTTTACAGTTTATAGTTATTGTCGTTATGTTTTTCGTAAGTTCTTTGTTATTCCCATGAATTTGGAAATTATTGTGTCAATAATTAGTTCTGCATTTTTTTAAGTATATGTAAATGAATACTTTTAAAACTATTGCACTGTAAAAAAATTCTGGATTACAACACTGTAAAAAATATTTTTACAGATATAAAGTTACCGAAATCTATTTGCTAACTAAAATTTTATTTGTACACCGTACTGCACTACAGAGGAAAATATATTCTACAAAACTAGTTTATGAACAACTACAGAAATCTGTAACTTTATTACCATAGTGTTGTAATTTCCATTTAATTTTTATTGAAGTTCCATCATTTTTTTCAGGTGTATTATTTATGTAATACATAAAATGTTATGTATATACATAGCACCTATAGTTGTCGTTCAATCTGTCCGTCCGTCCGCATATAACAACTCAAAAACTACGCAACCGAATCGTTTGAAACATAAAATATATAAGTATTACATAATTTTGTCGAGTCATTTCAAATTTTATGAAAATCGGATACATAGATCAATTACAGGGACAATCAAAAGTAGTCCGTTACATCACGGTCAATAGGGAAAAATGTTTCAAATGCATTTTAATGGTGTTACACTCATTCGAATGTAACAGAATACATAAATCTATGAATTGTATATACCGTCAAACCCCGTTAATACGCGTCTCGCTTAATGCGCGAACCCGTTTAATACGCGAAATTTTCTGAGTTCCTAGAAAGAAAAACCTATGTTTAACACGCGAATGAGCTTAGTTCTAAACATACGAGTTTTTAGTAGAAGTAATTTCCCAAGCATTTTATACAACAATTATTTAACTAATTTTTTATACAACAATTATATAAAAACAATTAAATTGAGCATTTTCCCCTTCAAAACGACACTCTGACTAGATATGGACACCGATTCAAAGCTAGCACAAAATTGCCCAATCAAAACTCTCCCAATGAAATCTCATAAGCTAGTCGAGGCTAGCGTTGTGACAATAAGTGTGCTTTGAAAAATACAATGTTTTCATTTGGAGAGCATATAAAACTACAGTGTAAAATTTTAATGGAAATTCAATTAAAAAAATACAGCAATTAGATATTTTTAGCTTATGCATTTCGGTCTACCATGAGACGTTAATTAAGAATATGTAATTTATAAAATAATTGATACAAAAATTTTTCAAATCTGTAAAAACCTGAGTATTTTGTTGTGGTTTCACTCGCTTTCTGTACGCATAGGATGAAAAAATAAAATTACGCAAAGCAGAATGCACCTTCAATTCAATACCTTTCTTGCGATTTTTGTCATTGAAAAATTTAAATGTAGACAAAAAGGAAATTTATAAAATCATACAAATTTGAAGTTCATGTAAGGTTTATTCATCAAGTGCGCGGGCTGCACGAGTCAGCTAGTTTTTATATAAAGCAAAAATTCCCCATAACTAAGAAATGATGTGACCCCCCCCTCCCGTGAATTAGAGCGGTAGAACCGATTGATGGAGCATGCGCTACAATCGTAGATTAATCACCTGAGTTTTCCAATTGCTGTTTCATTAGTGCTGTGGTATTTTTATACGGTTATTACGCGAACCCGTTTAATACGCGAATTTTGATCGAACCCCTGATTCGCGTATTAACGAGGTTCGACTGTATATTAAAATAAACCTTCTGAACAATCTGTCATGCAAAGAATATTTATTATTAAATTACAGGGCCAAACAAAAGTATTCCAATGCATAATGCTATCGGAAAAACATTGTTTGCGGCATGCGTTAATTATATTAAACTATTTTACATTTTATGAATATGATTTATGCTGATGAGGTGTAATAAAAATTTCTTCTTGTATATTTACAGGAGCACAAACAAAATTTTGACCTCTATACTATATCCGAAGTACTGTCAACTAAAACAGCAAGATCTGAATATTTTTAAAACTTCGTTATCGTACGAAAGTACCTCATTTGCTACGTTTCAGGTGCAATTTCCAACTTCTTTCTTTTAGGAATCAAACGTATTTCGCTTTGAATGTTCAATGAGCTTTGATAAATGTGCACTGAAAAATGCAATTACAGCAGAAAAATCCTTAACACTGGAGATATAAAGTTATGGAAATCTGTATGCTTACTGAAATATTATCTGTAAAGTGTACAGAAGAAAAAAAGATGTAAATCTACAAAACTGGTTTTTGTAAAGGTACAGAAATCTGTAATTTTAAAAATTATTCAAATAAAATTACAGTAATCTTACTAAAATGTTATCTTTAACACATGTTAGAGGTACATAGAAAGTTCTAGGAATCCCAAGTAGAGTCAAAATAGCATAGTAATTTGTACTGCATATTTTCACGAAGGTAAATAAAAGATAACTGATTTGTATTTTTATTTTAGAGTACTAGATGAATGTCTGAATTATTTACACATTTAGGAGTCATTTAGAATATGCTTATTTTTAAATGCTTCTGTAGCAGAGAATAGAGTTTTTATATTTTAAATAATTACAAAAATTTATTAGAACATATTTAATAAAGTGGGTTTTAATAAAAATTTAAGATAGAATTTTCGGTGTTTCAAGCCGAATCTTTTTTCAGATGGTTTATTTTCATTTGACTACTGATTTTTTTTCTTATTCACCAAATCACTAATGTTAGTCAAAATACAGCAAGAACCCTGGTTTCATGAGGTATGTATATTTATCATTTAAATATTGCGATATTGCTGTTAAGTGATTGCTAATATACACGAATTTCTTTCTTGTTACATTTTTGTTTCTCATGTAGTAAAATATCTAACATACTAATATCTTAAATCATTATTCAGTTTCCAAAAATAACGTAGCTTATTTTCTAGTTATGTGAAATACAAATGCCAGAAATGGATGGAAATCCTAAATTAATCAATAAGATGTTACAGCATATAATATACTATATAGCCTTAAACACAGGACACTTTCAATTTTAGACATTTTGTCGCATATTTAAAAATATATTTGTAGTATTCTTCAGTAACTTTTGGATTATAAAGATTATGTTCGACCACGTACTTACCCATAGCCATTTGATTGGGAGGACATTTAGGAAGCCCACAAAAAACTAAATAAAAATAAAAATATTGAGGATCGACCTGTACACTAAAATTCACAAAATGATTTATCGCTGTAGAATGCAAATATATGGTAACTGTATGACGTATCTGGTATTTTTTTGAATAGCACATACATTCACTGAAATAAAGTAATTTTTGGAAAAGTTGAAAAAATTTTTGCTTATTTTTAGTTTATATCGTGCAGGGTTTTTCAACCAAATTCAACTCATTTTAGGAAAAATATGCAAATGTAGTAGAATTAATATAGTGCAATTAAAATGCAAATATATTAAATATTTTATGAAATATGAATAGTTGTGTGAAATATTTTTTATCAACGGATGCGCGAACGATAATAATAATCCTTTTATTTAATTCAATAGTCAAATCTATGTAGCAACTATTTAAAAAAAAAAACAATCAAATATCGTAAAAATTCAGAAAGATGTCGGCGGTGGGAGTGAGACAATTTTTATTTCTCTCTAAAAGAAGCTAAATGATAAGGGATTTTTCACAAATTGTCAATGTTAAAATATTTTTTTATTTTTTATTTTTTATTGATGCCTTAGTTTTTCGTAGATAAATACCAGAACGTACCAATTTCTTGATAAAAGTAACAGTAAGTACCAAAAATTTAATTTTGGTCTACATTTTCTCATTGAATTTCATTATATACAGACTTTTCCTGAAACTTAGTTAATAAAAGATGACAATTTGTGGAAAATCCCTTATCATTCAGCTGCTTTTAGCGATCAACTAAAAAACAGATCACTCTGTTGACGATATTCTTCGGAATTTTTACCATATTTGACTGGGTTTTTAATTATAAGTTTATACATAAACGTGACTATTGAATTATGTAAAAAGATCGTTTTTATATTTTGCTCATGCAGAGATAAAAAGTATTTCATAAAACTATTCATATTTAATAAAATATTTAATTAAAAATTAATGAAATGAAAAAAATAACCGTAAACAATAGTTGTTAGTTACTCCAAAGTCTAAAGCGCCTTCTATCGGCATTTTTTGAAAGTTATCTTTAACATTTATTTTTAAGAAAATACTGATTTTAGCCAAAACCACAAACGAGTCAACCAATTTTTCCGTTTTTTATAATCATTTGAAATTTGATCCTCTGAACACAGTTCAGTTTGCGCTACTTAGCCTCGCCCAACTATTCAAATTTTGAGCTCAAAATTTAATCTTCCGAAAACATTTAATGAGATGCAAAAAATCGTTGTTCATTACTCCAAAGTCTAAAATGCCCTCTATCGACATTTTCTGAAATTTACCTTTCTAATTTATTTTCATGAAAATACTGACATAAAGAATAGTTTTAGTAAAAACCGCAAATTAATCTACCAATTTTTCCGTTTTTTATGTTTATTTGAAATTTTAAACTCTAAATTTTAATGGTGCACATTTCCTTTAGAAGACGTTTGGGACTCTTATTTTCCTATTTAATATTGTTTGCCTTGATCTGTACTATCATCCCTTAAACTTTTACCCAAAAGTTTAGATACACCCTGTATAAAAATAACGTAGTTTTTTTCAATTATGTAAAATACTAAAGCCAAGAATGGATGAAAAGCATAAATGAATGAATAATATGCTACAATATCAAATGTAAGAAAAAGGAAAAATGTATGTTAGCTTGAGGTGCCGTAGGAAATACAAAAATGTGCAATATTTTTCTGACATCTTGTATTTGATTCTAAGGCATCTCTTTTAGTTGCGGATTTGAATATCATTTTGCTTTATGGCATAATGCATTTCACACCATGATCTTATTTGTATTCTCAGGAATTTTTTAAGTAATATTTTTAGACATATTTGTGGAAATTATTCTACGCATAAATAAACATAAAATTAATTTTTTACAAAAGCAATCTACAGAAGTTCATTTTCCACCTTTTTAATTATATAAATACATAGCACGTCGTAGTTCAATCCGTCTGTTGTCCGCGTATAACAGAATGAAAATTACACGACCGAATCGTTTGAAATTTAAAATAGATAATTCAAGCATAACTTTGTCGAGTTATTTCAATTTTTTTGAAAATCGGATGAATAGTTTATTTACAACGATAATCAAAATTATTCCGTTCCAATGGGAAAAATAATTTCAGGTGCATTTTCATGGTGTTACACTTTTTCGAACATAATAAAATATTATGCTTGTTATGAAGTACGCACTAAAATGTACGTTCTGTGCAATGTCTGGTGCAAGAATATTTGTTATCAATTTACAGGGCCACACAAAAGTATTCTATTACATAATAGTTTGGGGGGAAACACTGTTTGGGGCGCATTTTAAAAATGTTAAACTATTTCACATTTTATGAAATTGATATACGTTGCTGGGTAATACTACACATAATAGTCAAACCTCCACTGTAAAAAATTTTGGTCTCGAATCACGGTGGTTATACCGTCAACTTTGTGACACTTCCTTTTACCGTAATTTTACTGGACGGTATATATACCGTAAAATACTTAAAGTACATGTACCGTAATTTAACTGAACATAAATTTAAATATTTTGTGGTATATGTACCGTAAAATATTTAAAGTATATGTACCGTAATTTAACTGGACGGTATATGTACCGTAAAGTATTTAAAGTACATGTACCTTAAAAAAATATCGTTACAGCATATATACCGTAAATTAAATGTAAGGTATATGTACCGTAAAAAATATTTTTACAGCACAGATACCGTAAATTAAATGTACGACATATGTACCGTAAAAAATATTTATACAACATATATGCCGTAAATTAAATGTGCGGTATATGTACCGTAAAAACATTTGTAATCAGTATGTGTACCGTAAATGAAATATACGGTATATATACCGTAAAAATACAGGATGATCCAAAAAAAAACCCTCCCACATTTGACAGGTTTAAAAAAACAAAAACGACTCTAATGAGAAACTTATTTGTTAAAAATATAGAATAGATATGACGAGAGTTTAAAATGACTATTTTTCAGGAATGACTTCTGGAAAGTGTTTTCCATTGCGAGCAATATAGATTTCAAGACGATGTCTGGAATCTATCATCACGAACGCATCGTCTTGTGGGAGAATTGCTACTTCTACTCTCTTGAGGTGAGAATGAATGTAGGTCTTGTCTCAAGATTGTCTCAAGCAGAGGTAGCCGCTTCCACAAGACAGTTAGGGGATGATATATTTCAGATATTGTCTAGAAATTTATATTGCTTATAATGGATAACACTTACCAAGCATCATTTCTAAAACATAGTCATTTTAAACTCTTGTCATACCCATTGCATATTTTAAAACAAACAAGTTTCTATTTACAGTCCTTTTTTGTTTTATATTATCCTGTCAAACATGGGATATTCTTGTGTGTTATTCTGTAATCAGAATCGACGAATATACATGGTAAGCACAAGTCTCACTCTTATTATAAAAACTTATTTTGGCGAGAAATATTAGATATGTGAGGATACATTTAAATATTTTGATAAAAATTTTAATAAAACCATTTGTAGATCATCAAGTTGTGGAATGATATGCATGCTGGTAAAAAACAATGCATATATATATATTATTTTTCATAAATATTAAATTTTCTGTATTTCTTAAGAAATATTTTTTTTCTTTTTGTTTTTTGTCATTACGTACAATTGTTCAAAAAAAAATTATGGTAAAATGTAACTAAAAACAATGAATTTGAATTATACTTACATAGCTGCCAATTACTACACCTTTTCTACATTCATTTTTTATACCACTATTTTAAAATAGTTACTGCTGTCGCATTTCAGATTTAAATATACAGCGAAAATTATTATTTTAAAATAGAGGTATAAAGATGCTGTAAAAGTAGTATGCACTTAGAGAATTAAAAATAAAAATCACAAAAAAGGTGTTTACATTTGTGACCGCTATGATAATGTGAGATGATCTCTGATAAAATCAAATGCTAATATTAAATTACTTTCTTACATTTCTATAAATTATTAAAACTGAAAATAATTAATTGATCTTATATTATTTTTATTAAATAGTAACAATTTATTAAATTTTATTAAATATTAACAAATAATTCAAGAGTACTGACTGCCGAAAAATTATTTCACACTTCTTTTGTTGTTTCACAGACATAATTATAAAAACTAAAGGATCAGAAGGGCGTGAAGAGAATACAAATCACATACACTTTCAAAAAATAAAGTAAAATTAATAAAAGTGGTCAAAATTATACATATACATTAATATTCTTGTTACTTACTTGGATATTGGGATTTTTATTTTTATTTTCTCAACATACAAATCTAAAATTTCTTACATTCATTTAAAAGTTTAAGAATGTCACTGTCTAGCAAATCACCACTTTTTAATTTTTTTTTATGGAAATGTGCTATTATATTATTCTATATTGATATGTAATTTATAGCTTATAATCTTAATAACAAACTTTAATTCTCCCTTCAGATCAAGAAAAGTAAAAACTAGTTGTCGTGGGCAAAATTGCCTATAACGCGAAAAAAGTTAATAAAAAATGAAAAATATATTTTCCTTCCAAATATTTAAATAGTCAAGACTAAATTTATACATTCATGCTTAAAAATAAGTTTAAAATTGTATTAAAACATTGCATTGTTAAGGAGAGGCTTTGAGAATCATATTAAAATTACAAATATAAATATTTTAGAAAATTTACAAAATAAATGAATATCATTATGATTCAGACATATTTAAAACTAGTTGGATGTGTCAATCCCAAAACTTTCTTCTATCTCATAAGTACATTTTAATATTAAAAAAAAACATGGTGACCCCAAAGTTACCCACTATCGAATTTCCTCGAACATTTGACCTAGCCTAATGAGATTCTGTAGCCGAAAAGCCTAAAAAGCAAAATTTAATTAATATTCTGAGAAAATGATCTTAGTAGTGGTTGGATAATTTATACTAAAACCTAATAAGCATCTATTTATGTCAAGACCTAACAGAATCTGAAATTTGATTGAATTTCGTCCATTAGTTCTTCAGTTATAGTTATAACAAAAAATTTGCAAAACGTAGAATAGCAACACCATATCTTGGACAATTTATGCCAAAACGTAAAAAAGCGTCTAATTATGTTATGGTGTAAAAGAATCTGAAGTTTGATGAAATTCTGTGCATTAGTTCTTGAGATATAGCTAGTTTAAAAAAACCGTGTAAAATATAGCACAGCAGCGCCATCAGTTGAAGGATTTATAACAAAACGTAATCATCGTGTAATTATGTTATATGTCATTTTGTAACAAATTCTGAAGTTTGATGAAATTCTGTGCATTGGTTGTTGAGATATAGCTATAGGAAAAATCGTGCAAAATGCAGCATAGCTGCACCACCTGTTGCAAGGTTAATACCAAAATGTAATCAGCGTCTAATTATGTTATATATTCTAATGTAACATAATCTAAAATTTGATGAAGTTCTCAGCATTAGTTCTTGAGATATAGCTATCGCAAAAATCGTGCAAAATGTAGCATAGCAGCGCCACCTATAGGTCAGTTCACACCAAAACCTTATCAGCGGCTATGTATCTCAAGGTATCGCGAAATCTGAAGTTTGGTGAAATTCTGTGCATTAGTTCTTGAGATATAGCTATCATGAAAATCATGAAAAATGTGGTATAGCAGCGCCACCTGCTGGACAATTTACACTAAAACTTAATCAGCGTCTATGTATATCAAGGGGTCACAGAATCTGAAGTTTGGGGAAATTCTCTGCATTAGTTCTTGAGATATAGCACTCTTCAAAATCATGAAAAACGTAGTATAGCAGCGCCACCTGCAAGCCAATTTTCACCAAAACTTAATCAGCGTCTATGTATATTAAGGGGTCACAGAATCTGAAGTTTGGTGAAATTCTCTGCATTAGTTCTTGAGATATAGCAATCTTGAAAATCATGAAAAACGTAGTATAGCAGCGCCACCTGCAGGCCAATTTTCACCAAAAACCAATAGGCACTAATTCATATCAAGGTCTAACTGAATATAAAATTTTATTAAATTTCGAGCATTAGTTCTTGAGATAGAGCGCCCACAAATTTTTTGTCACATACAGACAGACAGACAGACAGACAGACAGACAGACAGACAGACGGACAGACTCACAGACAGACATTTTCTAAAAATAGTCAAAACGTGTTCAGGACCTTCTAAAACGTATAAATCCGTCGAAAACCGGAAGTCGAAAATTTTCATGAATCCAATACTTTTTTCTTGTAAAGATAGAAGAAAGTAACAAGCAATTAAAATATAAAAAGATATTTATTATAACGATTAAATTACATTAATACACTGTATCATGATGCATTGTTATAATATTTATGTATACAATTTATTTTCTTCTATACATTGTGTCAGTTACATTTATATAAAAATTCCAATAGTTTGGCCCACTTGCTGCATTTTGATTATCCGCCAATTGATTATTTGTAGTTTGTACCACACACAGGGTTGACCAACATCAAGTACCTTAAAGAAAAAGATTCATTCAACATGGGTATAAGCATTAAAATATATTATCGAAAAAAATACAAAAGTAATTTGTAGAAATGGTTTCACAAAATCACCTTAAGAGGTTATTTCAATATTCACAAGAAGGAACAAGAATGCTAATATTAATCCTATGGGAGCGTTATTTTCAATTTTCTCGCTTTGATTTTAATATATAAATATACATACATATATACATACAATAGATGATCTACTGGGCTACTTTTCATTTTCCTATTTTAGTTATAGACGTTTTATATATATTTGGGTAGTTTCAATTTCCAAACCAGTTCTGTAAATGAAGGAAAACTAAAAAAAAGTCTAAAACTAAGATCTAAAAATTAAAAAACTACCGCAGGTACATCGCCCTCAGTTATCCTACACAGAAATTACTAAACAATATTTATATCCATGTTAAATATTATAAAATAACGCTCCCATAGAATTTACATTAGTGTGTTCGTTTCTTCCCATGACTAGTGTGGTACTTCCCATGACTCTTAAAAACCTACACCAGTCCCGTGGCTAAATGCCAATATTTAATGTTAAATTCACGGGAAAATTTCTTAGAATTTTCTAACTTGTATTTTAGTATTTTTATTTTTACTTTTTACTTTTTTTTTTTTTTTTTTTTTTTTTTTTTGGATGTGAAATTTTAAATTGATATATATTGTTGTGTGTTTGTACTTTTTCAACTTTTGTAACCATTTCTTAAGGCGAAAATAGTTTTATTTTCAGAACTGCTTTCAAAGTAGAAGCATCTGCACATAAAAAAGTCCTTCCGGCAGTGCCGGGAGGAAAATGTAGCTTTGATATAACTTATTTATTTATTTATTTATTTTAAATTAAGTTAAGTTATTCAAACATACGAAGCTCAAATTAGTGGAGTCCGATTATATAAGATTGAATACTCGTTTTTGGCAATACTGAATATTAATGGGAATTTTTATAAATTAGTCATCTTTTATTGAAGCTGGTTTTATTTTAAGCGATTTATAGGGTCTCCAAATTCCACGATATCATGAAGTATATGCCATTTTAAAACAATATAATGGATAAAACAATCCAATGAGCTTGGTCGAAATCTTAATTCATGTACAAGCGCACACTCACATCGAAATCGATTAATATATACGAGTGCTTGATAAAAAAAACTTGATAAAAAAAAATGTCATCCACATTAAAAATCCAAACTGCTATATCTCACGCGCTTTTTAAGGTAAAGACAAAGCATAAAATACTCCGGGATTCATTATTAATATCAAACACCTTAGAAAGAATATTTCCTCAATTTCTAAATTTTTCTTTGTACATCATTATACATTTAAAAGATTTTTGATAAACTTAAATGGACACCATTTTGAAACAAGATGGCATCTGATGCTGCCCAACGAACTCGGTCGAGCCATTTCTATGTACTATGTACATACCAAGTTTCATTCAAATCGGTTCATAAAAACGATACTTACAGCGTGACAAAAATCATATATATATATATATATATATATATATATATATATATACAGGGTGTATCGAAACTATTGGGCAAAACTTTAAGTCTTAACTAAGGGTCCCAAATGTCTTCCGAAGGAGATAGGCGCCATTAAAGTTTAGGGTCCAAAATTTCAAATAAACATAAAAAACGGAAAAATTTGTCGATTTATTTGCGGTTTTCACTAAAACTATTCTTTTTGTTAGTATTTTCATCAAAATAAATTGTAAAGATAAATTTCAAAAAAGGCCGATAGGGGGCGCTTTAGACTTTGGAGTAACGAACAATTATTTTTTGCCGTTATTTTTCGCATCTCATTAAATGTTTTCGGAAGCTTAGACTTAAACTTAAATTTTGAGCTCAAAATATGAATAGTTGGGAGTGGTTAAGTAGCGCAAACTGAACTGTGTTTAGAGGTCGAATATCAAATGATTATAAAAAACGGAAAAATTGGTCGATTCGTTTGCGGTTTTCGCTAAAACTACTCTTAAAATCAGTATTTCCTCGAAAATAAATTAGAAAGATAAATTTTAAAAAATGTCGATAGAGGGCGCTTTAGACTTTGGAGCAACGAACAACTATTTTTTGCGGTTATTTTTTGCATCTCATTAATTTTTTTAGAAGCTTAGACATAAACTTGAATTTTGAGCCCAAAATGTGAATCACTGGGAGTGGTTAAGTAGCGCAAACTGAGCTGAGTTCAAGGGGAGGGGCAGGTTCAAATTTCAAATGATTATAAAAAAAGGAAAAATTGGTCGATCCGTTTGCGGTTTTCGCTAAAACTATTTTTATGTCAATGTGTATGTAATATGTAAATGTTTATTTGAAAATAAATTTTTAAAATAACTTTCAAAAAATTTTGTTAGAAGTCGTTTTAAACTTAAGAGTAACCAAGAGCTATTTTGAACCGTTAATTTTTGTATCTAATTAAATGCAAAATCTTAGACTTAAATTTTGAGCTCAAATTCTGAATCGTTGGGAGTAATTAGGTAGTGCAAAAATGAACTGTGTTTGAGGTGGGGGGGGGGGGGTAAATTTCAACTCCTGAACACAGTTCAATTTGCGCTTCTTAACCCCTCCCAATGATTCAGAATTCGAGCTCAAAATTTAAGTCTAAGCTTTTGCATTTAATTAGATACAAAAAATAACGGTCAAACATAGCTGTTGGTTACTCTTAAGTTCAAAGCGCCCTCTGACGAAAATTTTTTTTAATTTATTTTTAAGAAAATACTCACGGAAATACTGAAGAAAATTGCTTGCGGTTTTCTCTAAAGGAAAACCGCTAACGAATCAACCAATTTTTTCTTTTTTTTTTATAATCATTTGAAATTTGAACTTGCCCTCCACTTCAACTCAGTTCAGTTTGTGCTACTTAACCACTCCCGGGGATTCAGATTTTGTGCTCAAAATTCAAGTTTATGTCTAAGCTTTTAAAAAAATTTAATGAGATGCAAAAAATAACCGCAAAAATTACTTGTTCGTTGCTCAAAAGTCTAAAGCACCCTCTATCGGCATTTTTTGAAATTTATCTTTATATTTTTTTTTAAAGAAAAGACTGATTTAAAGAGTAGTTTTAGCAAAAACCACAAACGAAACGACATATTTTACCGTTTTTTATAATCATTTGAAATTTGAACCTCTAAACACAGTTCAGTTTGCGCTACTTAAGCACTCAAAACTATTCAGATTTTGAGCTCAAAATTTAAGTTTAAGTCTAAGCTTCCGAAAACATTTAATGAGATGCAAAAATAATGGCAAAAAATAATTGTTTGTTACTCCAAAGTCTAAAGCGCGCTCTATTGGCATTTTTTGAAATTTATCTTTACAACTTATTCTAAAGAAAATACTGACACAAAGAGTAGTTTTAGTGAAAACCGCAAATCAATCGACAATTTTTTCCGTTTTTTATGCTTATTTGAAATTTTAGTTCCTAAACTTTAATGGCACCTATCTCCTTCGGAAGACGTTTGGGTCCCTTAGTTTCCTATTCAATATTGTTTGTCTTGATGTGTACTATCACCTCTTAAAGTTTTGCCCAATAGTTTAGATACACCCTATATATATATATATATATGTGTGTGTGTGTGTGTCAACATTTGAACGGAGGGTGGTTTTGGGGTCTGGGGGTCATGATCGATGAAAATATACCAAAATTTTCCGGAAGTGCTTTTCTCCGGACGGTTGCAATATAGATAGCTTTTAACTTTTTCTAATGAAAGCTACCTAAAACTGTAACAAGCAATTAAAAAAGTGGAAATGCACAATAAAATTTACGTACTGCACCCTGTGTGAAAAAAAATCATTTAAAAATGTTAAAAGGGGGGGGGGCAAGAGGTCTGTAAATAACAATACCATAGAATTAATATTTAGATTGAAAATTTCTTACCGAGCCTAGTGTAGGCTATGTGTTTAAACAAAAATGGAATTGTCGGAAATGAAATCCTTAATTTAATACATTCTCTCAACAATGCACACATTATCAAGTAATTGTTATTTATTCAGTTAAAATTTTGAATTTTTTTCTGATTGTTTACCATATCATTTTGAAACAAAAGCACGTGACATAATTTCTCATAATTTTTTTTTTAATTTAATAGTAATTAAAAAGTGGGGTAATTTAAAATCGTTATAACTCGAAATATTATTTGTAGAATTTCTTTTCATTTATATAAAATATATAAGCTTTAATTCTGATTTAGGAATTTTAAAAGCATTAATTTGAATAAAATTAAAAAATATTTAAAGTAAAAAATTTAAAAAAAATGTAATTTTTTAAAATCATATTTTTAAAATTAAATATATATTTTTTTAATTTGCTGAAGCAAAATTAATATAAAACAATTGAAAAAGATTTGTTCCAAATTTAAACAAGATTTTTTAAAACCGCTATTGGGTTAAAGTAATTTAAATACAAGAAATAGTAAAAAAACTTATGAAGAAAAAAAGCATTTTCACAGAAAGTCATTTTTATGAGAACGATTGCTTTGAAAACTAGATTTTAAAAAGAAACCAAAAAGAAAAAAATAATATTTCTTGTTACAGTTAAAATAGAAACAAGGTTTTAAACGTAATTTTAAGCAGAATTTTTAATGTAATAAAACTGTTTAATAAAATTTGAATATTTTTGTTTCCCGCACCCCCTTAAGGGGGTAGTAAGGTTAATTCGAGGGAAAAAAAAGCATATTTTCTATCATTTTTTGTAAGGATACAATTAATATTTCTTTATTTGTATAATTATAGTATAATTATATGTCATTTAAAGAGTATTCTGCGAAATTTTCATTAAGAAATATTAAAAAATGAGCCGATGACAGCGAATCTTCGAAGACGTCCCCCAAAAAAAAGTTGATTCGCGGTGAACTCTGTAGCTCAAAATCTACTGAACCGATCTTTTTAAAATTTTACACACTCTTTCTTTATATAAATTACGAGATAACGCTGTCGAGTTTTTTTTTATTTTTTTTATTTTAACTTACTTTTAAAAAACAAAATATCAGATTTTTTTGATGAAAAATCAGCATTTTGACTTCCGAGCCTTGTAAAAAATTAAAAAATCAATAATAAAAAAAAAA
This sequence comes from Maratus speculifer, assembly GCA_964019185.1. NCBI lineage: Eukaryota > Metazoa > Arthropoda > Arachnida > Araneae > Salticidae > Maratus > Maratus speculifer. The sequence goes on along the minus strand of OZ025290.1, from coordinate 349,823,631 downwards.
CTCGACTGCGTTCCCTGAGGAAACTTATCACCTAATTAAATTAATTTGGTTTTTTAATTTCAGTTGATCCAGTCATGAGTTATGCGGTTCACCACGAATCAACTTTTTTTGGGGACGTCTTCGAAGATTCGCTGTCATCGGCTTATTTTTTAATATTTCTTAATGAAAATTTCACAGAATACTCTTTAAATGACATATAATTATACTATAATTATACAAATAAATAAATATTAATTGTATCCTTACAAAAAATGATAGAAAATATGCTTTTTTCCCTTCGAATTAACCTTACTACCCCCTTAAGCACCGAAAGTTACAGGTCGCAGCATAAAATTAGCCGCGTGTGGCATCTAGCGACAGTGAATCTGTAATTATAATGAAGGGCAGGGTATGAAAAAGAAGTCAATTAAAAAACTCTGTTTATTTGGAGAATGGAAGAGAGGTTAAAAAGTTTTAAAAAAATTCTAACTAGAAATAAGTAAAAAGCATGCGTTTAACAATGATAACACTGAGACGCTATTTTAGCTAGATTATGTGTGAGTTAAATGTACCTACAAATAAAATTATGCTATTAGTAATAACTAATAGTCATTATATTATTATTACCATTATGGGTTCGAAATATTACAAGAAATGTATCAAGCCTTTGATTTAAAAAAAAAACAAATATCGACTTTGTGTTTGATTTTATTTGTTTTTCAAAAATTAAAATAAGAAACTTTGATCAAGACTGTGCAATAAAAAATGCTGATACTCAGTCATATCCCCTATTTTTTGCAATCACTATTCATATTGCAAGCCTTATAGCAGAAAGGTAAAGAATGGAGACGGGTGTTACAGATTTTCTTTTCTTCTTTGTAGATTATTTTTTCATAAAACATTTCTTTTGTTTTAAGTTATATTTAACACTTTATTACTGAATGCAAAAATGTGAGTTAGTTATTAACAGAACTGAATAAAACGCGTAAAATCGTTAAAAGTAAATGTTTAATTAACGCTGCATTTGCAAAACATTTTACCTATGGATTATTTTCTGCCTCTGTAGTATCTGCCGCAGACAATCGAGAATTTTTTTTGGTACTGGGTATCCAAGTTCCAAGGGTTAGTTCCAAGTCTACTCCTCCATTATACTTCAAAATTGAAATTGGGTAGCCATATTCCTTCTCCATTCCAAAATTTCTGTTATTGAAAATAAACATATATTATTTCTTAACGATTTAAATATACTAAATGAAAAAAAGTCTTTATACCAGCCATTTTATTAATATATATCAATATTTTTTCTGGATTGCTTGTCAAAAACTGTGAAAACTTGTTTTAATTCCAAAAATTTTTGACGAGTTTGGACGATAATGACTACGAAAATAAATAAATAAATAAAATACCAGAGGAAGACCCCTAGCTTTTCCGTCATATTAAAATTACTCAATATCAAAAAGTAAATGTTTAAAAAAAACCCCGAAAATATAATAACTATATTCTTACAATTCTCTAAGTAATCAATTTGAAAAACAAAGAAATCACACAAGGTTTTGACGTGTAAGAAACTAAATAGTTATACTGTAAATCAATGATTTTTACTGTTATTAATATTTTATCACAAAAATTACGCAGGCTAATTTCGAAGATCTCAAATAGATGATAATTATAATTTACACTTCCCGTAAAACTTCTAATATTGAGAACATGTGATAAAATATGGATTGGTAGGTACACCTCTTTGTTTTAAGACAGGGGTGCAAAAGTCTTTGCGCCAGTTGCTCCTATGCTCTCACTACTAATTTTTTTTCGACTTGTATCATCTAATAATTTGTATAAATTTCTTGCTAGAATGCTATTAAATTTTACTCCGTGGTGAGTGATTGCCCCCCGCTGGTGCCTAGATTTTTACACCAATGGTCTAAAATCTAAATATGTAAAACTGTAAATTTTGAATGTAAACTTACGTAATCAGGCACAATCAAAGCGAAATTTGGGGCCTATTTAAAAAAAAATTCATTGAATAATAGGCTCTTTCACAAAATCATACATTTCATCATTATTTTTACCATCCAAATTTAAAAAAAAAAAAAAAAAAAAAAAAAAAAAATACACCAGAAAGTAAATTTTTAACACAAAGACTTAAATCCGATTCAATAAACTCTGTGTGCAAAAAAGACAAATTAAAATAAAGAATACTGCCCAGTTAAACTGATGGCATTGCGCTCACAGGCTACAAATACTAATTGTACATTAAAGCCTTACATTTTCAAGGGTTAATTCCGTTCGAAAAAAAAATTAAGAAGGGGAAACAGCTCTCCCCTTTGCTCTTTTTTTATACTTAGTCATTGAACCTCCTATACTATCAAAGACATGCTTTATCATATAAAAAATCTATATCCAAAATTCAGAGCAAACGAGATAATTCTTAATAAAAACCCATTTAGCATTTATATAATTTAAAAAGGAGTTATCCCCCTCTTTTATACTTAACCATTAAACTTCCAAAACTATTCAGAGATTTGAACGAAATCTGAAAATTCTGGTTGAAAAACTCATTTATATAAATTAAGGGATGGGGGCATTAGAACCCCTGTTCCCCCTATTTATACTTATTCAATGAACACCTAATAACAGTCACGGAATCGCCTCATCAGAATGATCCTAATCTAAATTTTGAACGAACACTTAATTCTGCATGAAAATCCCATTTATATCAACTAAGGGGAGGGTCATGAGCCCCCCGTTCCCCCTCTTATACATGTCGAATGAACTCCAAAAACTAATCAGGGAAGCGCCTTGTCAGGATATACCTACATACAAAATTTCAAGTGAATCGGATATTTTTATCACGAGTTATCGCGTTACGCACGAACGAACATACAGAACGGACGGGCACATAAGCTCTCAGGCTATGATAGCCTGTGAGCTAAAAAGTATCACTCCAGAAATTTGACTTTAACTGGGTGCTTTTCTTTTTCTAGAGAGGAGGGGGGGGGATGAAGAAACGCCGTAATTCGCATTTATTCAGCGAAGTATTTGAATTATAGGCTACACATTTTTAATTATTTTTAATTAGTTTAATGACACTTATAATCGTATAACATGCGGAATCACAAAATACCGAATCGACTATTTAATCAAACACTAGTTTTAATGACATTTAATTAACTTAAAATTTAATAAATAACCCAGTATCTCACTAGTGAAAACATAAATACTGTAATAACACATAGATATGAGTTGCCAGTGAATTTTTTTAATCAGACTTGCAAATATGCCAGCTGAATTTTAAAAGGGCCATATTATTGACACTGCTCATTTCTAGAGAACAGTTTTTAATCCTAGAAGACTCGAGTTATATAAGTTAGTGTTTTCTTTCTTTAAATAATATTCGATCCACTTGACATTTTTTCTTTTATTTCACACCATACACACATATAGTTGAACAGACACTAACATATACTATTTACATGAAAAAAGATACATATTTTTTACGGGGAAGTAAAATATTCTTCCTCGCATCGAGAATTCGAACAACTTCTACCTTTTTTAACAAAAACATTGCGCCACAGGTGGCTTTCCCTTTGGCGACTGCACGGCGCCTTCGGGTTGATTCACACGTGATTTGCAACACATATCAACTGGTTTATTGATTTACATTGACTTAATTTCCTCACCCCCCTCTTTTTACTGTGTTCTATAAAATTAAACAGGACGATGACTCTAATTTTAACTCGGAAGGACGCGCGCAGGGCCTAAAAGACCCTGAGTGCGTATGGTTTTTACAATTGTAGCCACTAATTTTTTTAAAGTAATCTTCAACTTATTTTATCACAAAATTTGTATGAATTGTTTCCGTCTAAAAAAAGTAGTTGTTATATTTTGATTTTATTGGTGACAAAGTTAAAACCATTCAAACACTGGGTAAGGGCGTGTTCTCCCGGGTTAAGAGCAATCAATGCACAAGTCTTTTTTTTATAAACATTTAAAACCAAAAAAAGTCTTAATATAAACACCATTTTCTCACTATTTTTAAAATTAGTATTATGAATGGAATATGCATGAATATGCATGCTTTTAAATAGCAACTAAGGTGCAAAACAATCATAGTTTAAAAAATATATATGTATATCTTTGTTTAAATCAGACTCTTTTTATTTAAATCAGGTTTTTATGTTTTTTCGTGCGTAAATATACTATGTTTTTAAACTTTAATTAATTAATGTTATTTAAGTACGGGATATATTAGTTAGTACTAGTTCTAATATTATTAATAAATAGTATTAATATTTATTACAATATTAGTTAGTAATGGAGAATGGGATAGAATGGGACAGAAATTTTTCCTCATTACGTATTATTCTAAACATCAATCACAATACTAGATGGAGGCAGTGGCGTAGTTAGTGGGGAGCAGGGGGGGGCGGTCAAACCCGGGTGTCACCCAATATTTATTTGAAAATAAATATGTATAATCTTACACCATTGGGAAAAAAAATTCTGAAATAAAATTAAATTTCTAGCGTACGACGAAATAGAGTTAATTTTCTTTTCTAAAAGAAGTTGAAATTTTATGCAGACTGGTGTGTTTAAATAAGATATTTGCACCAGAGAACAAAAATCTAATGTATCCAACGAGTGGATAACAAAAGCAAACTTTAAAAGAAAGAATTTTCTTCGACATACAGACACCACATTGATTTAAGCGGATTATGGGTTAAGTAAAAATTCGCCCTTCTGTTTTTTTTTTTCTCAATGCAGGGCAAAAGGTAAATGAGAAATGATATGGCCATTTGTTATAATAGCGTACAATTGTGAATGAAAAAATATAACGGATCGGTGTGGGGGGGTGACACCATGGTGGCTGGCGGTAACACAATTTACATCCGCTCTGGGTATCACCTATCCTAGCTAAGCCACTGAGATGGAGCAATGACAACCAAATCTTCAGTTGAAAAAAGTTGCTTTTCAGCATAAACTTAGATTTGTATAAAAAAATTGTTTATTAAAAAATAAATTTGCTTACTATAATTTTAATATTTGCTGTATATTAATGACTTGTTTACCTGTAGCTGTAATAGTTCCCATCTTTAGAAAACCTAATATTATACATTATCCATAATTTTAACTAAACTTAAAAGCAGCACTGTTGTTTATATAAATAGTTTAACATAAAAACAATAGCGGAGGGGCGTGGGACAGTCTAGCAAAAGGAGGAATGAAATAAGTCGAATTCCTTCTTTTGAATAAGATAAATGTAAATTACTAATATTACGCAAATATTCTAGTAAAAATGATTAAATTTAAAAGGAAATAGTTGAAATATTGAACAGAAAATATTCAAAATTTTATAGATGTCAGTTTGCTATTTTTAACGCAATTTAATCCAACACGCACATTTCATAAACAAAGTAATTTATTTTCCAATTTTTATATAACTTAGCCAAAGAAATGAATAACATAGTTTTAAGAAAAAAACAATTTAAAACATGTATAGTTCAAATTAGTTATCTAATTATGTAAGTTAAAGGAAAACAAGAAATACAGCCGATTAACTTACTTAAATATGAATGACTGGATCTCAAGTTCTTCATTGCCCGAAATCAACAAACTGACGCCATTAGATTTGTTGGTTGGTTGGTAAATACGAAACTTATCCTGCTACCCGTAAACAAGGCTTTTGCCTCGAAAATTTGACACCATTACTTCGGCCGAAAGCAAACTTTCACGCTCTGTATTATCTTGCCTATAATCAGACATTTTCAAAGAAAATGTTTTGCTCAGTCAATATTTACGATGGTTTTACTAGAAACAAGAATGATATATTAACTTTTTTTATTAGGTGCTGTGCATATATAACATTATTCTTTTAGGGGGGAGGGAGGGTCTGACACATGATATCGTAAGATATTTCTAGGGGAAGGGGGGGGATTTGCCTTTTGATATCGATATCATTTTTGACCCAATTATAATTATCTCTTTTTCTCTGTAACGTGGTATTTTGTTCAAAATAGTACATTATCTTTTTTTTATTTTGTTAACTATTTTTATTTGAATAAGGCGATATTTTATTAAATTATCTTCAATTGAATCAATAAAGTTTGCGAAAAATAAATTTAACCCGTTTTGTATGTTAATCAAAACAAAAGAACTAAATTCTAAAAAAAATTTTTACACTTTGATAATGATATCATTACCGGGCCAGGGAGTTTGATGGAAGTAACGTATGATATTTAAAGGGAGGGAAAGGGTCCAAAATTACCAAAAAGTAAATAACGTTATACCGCGTTTAACATTAACCGCGTTTCTATAATTTACTTGAAATATGGTAAAGTGAGTGCAAAATCAGGGAATAGGGAATCATTATTTTACAGACATCTTTAACTGAGCATAGTCGATCCATCCGATGGATCATACTGAATCGGGTAGGAGGCATCGACTATTTCTTTTAAAAACATCAGTGGTAGTGTTTGCATCAAAATTCCACTGATGACCACTGAAGTAACCTGAAAATATCATTCAACATCTAGTCTGAATAATTTATCCAAGCCGGACTGAAGAGAGATCGGGGGAGGGGGGATTGTCGAAGGTTTGAAGACATATGGATGAGACTGTGAATTAACTTAAACTGTCTAAATGGTTTTTAGTGTTTAATTTTCCAAAATTTCGAGGGGAGAGATTGAGTTACCGAATGAGAGACCTTTCTTTTAACAAAAATAACAGTCTTGCCATATCAGTGTTGAATTAATGGGGTGCCCCAGAGGGAACCCCCCCAGTGCAATGAAATGTCCCCTCCCCCCGGAAAAATAGAGTTCTTGTGTTTTCACTGGGGAAAAAGGTTTCATTGCCCCACCCCCGGAGCCACAGAAGTCCCTCCCGGAGTAAAGTGTCTGAATTCAATACTGAGCCGTATGGCGAAAGAGCGTCGAGTGAGATAGGTTCTAAAATTTTGATTTGCGGTTTTTAGAGTTTTTGAACTTCACCACCTTTTTAAGGATTAGATCAACAGAATTGTTAATTACGAAATTCCTGAGCTCATCGAGATTGGGGTCTGAGTTCGATAAAATTCTAACAACGTAAGCGAAAAAAATTTTAGAATTTTAGTTATTTATGAGGTTGGTAGAGGAAAGAGGACCGGTGTTTGCAGTTTTACCGGTGGTTGAAGCGTAAATCTAAGCCAACTGACTGTTTGGTATTTTATTATTTTTTTCTGATAAGGATGTATTTTTTTCTAGTTTTATGATAATTTTGTCTAAATTTTGAACGTGGGGATTCGCGGGGGATGGGTCTTTATAGGCCCCAAAATTTCACCATCTGAGCACACACGATACGTTATACCATATCATTTTTTTTTTAACAGACAACTTACTAGCCGCCGATCTTCATTATTTGAGAGAGGCGACGTTCGATACATTAGAATTGTAGAGAACACGAACATGCGTGTTACTAGTGTGTCGCTGAATAAGGAAAAAGAAAAAGGTAAAACGCTTCGTGTTGCCCAGCTTGGAGTTTTCAAAAAATAAGCAGTACCATATGTCGGTGCTTCTCTTTATTTTACTTCATGAATAGACTTCACTTTGAAATTCCACCACGGAAATTTTTCACATTGTATTAATAGATTCTTTTTTAAAGAACTTTTAATTTCAAATAATTTTTAGCTGAAAAATTTGTTATTTGTCATACCTAAAAAAATATTAATTATTAATGTCATAATTTTTAAACCCAAAATAAATTAATAAGACAAATATATAACAGTAAAGAAGAAGTTTATTAAGAACTAATGCAAGTTAAAAATGTAATAAAAATACATGCATAATAGTTACTTTCAATTAAAAATAGTTAAAATGTTACATACTTCTTTGTCCTGCACGTCCGGTATGAGGATCCAACTGAATGAAACACAAAGTGCATACACAAAGTTGAACAAACTCTTTTAACATATAAGAATATCACTGGTATATATATTCAATCGTACATAATATTACAATTCCAATTGCATGACTATGAATAAGTGATTAATTAAACTAGTTTAAAATCTTAGAATTTCACTTCTATGAATTGTACAATTCTTCAATAAAAATTAAGGATGGATTTGACATCATTCAGTATGATAGATTAAAAGTTCCCACTAGAAAGACAACATCTATTCAGGCCGTCGAGAACCGTGACGGGCCCAGAATCAGTCCCCCCCCCCCCTTACACAGACACGCAAGACACATAAAATGCATGTGAATCTTTAATAAAGCCTCGTCTACTTTGTAGACTACTTTAGTCATCTTTCGTAAATTACATTATTTATTTTCTTGTAGTTAAAGATAATAATTATAAATTCTAATAATTATCTATTCTTCTTTAATACTATTTAACAAAAGTAAATACAGTCCTTTCTCTTTTTTTATTGTTACATTATGGTATCTATAAAAATTATAATAAACAGTGTGTATTGCAGGAGTTGGGACCCTTTGAGATTTTTGGACTCCAAAACAAGTTAATGGCTGCACTCCCCCCCCCCCCCATCTCCTCAGATCTGCGCGCATTTACCTAGCAACAACAAGAACATCGCTTGAGAAAATGCCGTACACCGAGGCGAGGATACCATATTTTCCCTTACTGAAATATAATTTTTTTCAGTATAAATATCGCCTTTTTACTGAAAAACAATCATTTTATGGTATAAATACCGTTTATAATTGAAATAGCACAGAAATTGGTCATTTTATGGTATAAATACTGTTTATAAGCGAAATAGCACAGAAAATGTTTTTTTTAATGCCTAATATATCTTAGAAATACGGTACTCATACAGTAAAGAATGATAACAGTAGACGTACCGTAAAATTTAGGTACATCTATTGAAATGCTACGAAAATTTTTACAATGTCGTTTTTTTTATTGAAAAACAAATTATTTTACGATATAAATACCGAGTTTTTACGGAAAAATAATAATTTTACTGTGTAAATACCGTTTTTAATCGAAACAGTACAAAAAACTGTTTTTTACACTTAATATACCTTAGAAATACGGTATTCATACCGTAAAGAGTGAAAATGGTAGAAGTACCGTGAAATTTACGGTACATCTACTGGAATTTTACAAAAAATTTTTACAGTGTCGTTAACATGAACACGTTTAACGTGAATTACTTTTAACATGAACTGTTTTCAGAGTGCCCTGTTTAGACGAATACAAAGATGTGATACTGATAACATGAATTACCGTTGACATGAACAAAGTTTTGGTTCCCATTGAGGTTCACGTTAACGAGGTTTGACTATACTTTCTGGTTAAAAGAAGACTGAAATATACTAATAAAAAAGAAAAATGTTAAACATGGTTTATATCCAATCATATTTTACGCTTTGTTGGTAAAATTAGCACTTAACATAGAAATCTATCTGCGCCTGTGCGCCAAGCCGACAGAAATTTTTTGAGATATAACTGTTGCGGAAATTATGAAACATTTCTGAATAGTAGCTTCACCGGGTGATTTACACCAAAACTAGTCCGTCCAATTTATATCAGGAACTAATTAAATATAAAGTCTGATAAAAATTTATGTATTATTTCTTGAAATGCAATCGTTGCAGAAATCACGAAAAATGCTGCATATAACGACACCCTTAGAGCGATTAACCGGAAAAGGAAACAACACCAAAGGATATTATCACAACAGAATCCGATTTTACTAACAGAATCAGATTACTAATAGAATCTGATGCTTTATTAAATCCCGCGCATTAGTTCCTGATATATAGTTTTTGTAGAAATAGTGATAATATCGCATACCAGCACCACCTGTTGGCGATTTATACAAACAAGTAAACAGCACCAATTATTACCAGGAATTTACTGAATATAAAGTTTCATTAGATTATGTTCATTCACTCTTCAGATAAAGCCTCTAGAATATTGGTGTCATACATTGGCATAAAAAAAACATGTTTATTGGGATCTTTGATCCATAAGTTAGAGACAGGTATTTTTTAAAAACAGGTTTCTACGAATCTTTGATCCCTAAAACATGTAAATCCGTCTAAAATCGAAATTTAATACTTTTCACGTATGAAAAACTCTTATCTTGTAAAGATACAATAAAATAAAAATAAGCAATGCTGGTGGAACAAACTTTATGAAAATTATTGTTTCACTTTAAATTTTTCCGCGTGCTATAGATTTATTTTTAATGATTTTACATGTAACAAAAATACATTGAGATTAAGTGAAGCTAATGTTAAACACAACACAAAACATTGTACAATTTTTTTAACCTAATGTCTCTCTGCGCATGCAAAAAACTATCGAAATTTGTATTTTTGGTGTGTCTGCCTGTTTCTGAAAAAAATTATTTCTTGTTATAAAAATAAATCTACAGACAAAATGCTTTTATTCTCTCGACCGAATGATGCCAATACGGTTTTGTACGAATTGTTGTCAATACGGTACTAAGTAAAAGTCTTTCTCAATGTTACCCGGCTAAAACTTAAGCTTATTTTCACTGCAAAAAATGTTGTAGCGGCTGCTGTGTAGCAATACAATCACCGATACTGTGAAATGGAATTCAAACACCGATGATCTAAACGCAAATTTAAGGAATAAATGCAATATAAAACGAATTCTTTTCATTAGCTGCAACAAATAACAATGCGAATTTCCCAAGACATAAGAAATTTTACAGCTTAAAGAGATTCTTAAAGACCTGTGAAATTTACAACTGTGTTGGCAGACAGGAATTCAACAACTTTTGTTATAAAATAGAGTAGAAATTTTTACCCCACTTTAGGTTGTAATTTCTCAAGCAAAAAATTCAAGTGCTGCTAATGTGAAAGCGAATTGAAGCAATAAATGGAGTAAAAACCGAACTATTTCTGTCACGTATGTTACGCAGCCTATCGCAATACGACTGTCATTACTTTTTTTGTTAGTGTATAAGAAAAAAAAGTACATTAAATTATTTGAGTTATTTTTGTTATTTTCATATTTAAAATGAATATTAAAAGAGTTTAAAAGTATGATCATTATACTTAGACGAATTTGAATGTGCCTCAGTTTTATTGAATAAAAAATGAATAAAAAGAAAAATTAAATTGTATATAACTTAAAAGCATATATAATATTATTGGACCAAAAATGAGAAGAAATGAAGTACTTAAAGCTATTTCACAAATTTACAGATTTAAGAAATTTTACAGATCTCTCTGAAGATAGTTGATTGCAAATTTTACAGCAGCTGCAATCACATTCGAGAATGCCAGCAACTTTTGTTTTAAATTACAGAACTAATTTTTACAGTGCTTCATGTTGACTTCATTTTTTTTAAATAATGATTTTATTCGTAATTAATATAAATGAAATAATAAATTAATTTCAATAAAATAATAAATTGATCCCATAGGTAATTTTATTACTACGAAAATTCCAAATTTCTTGTATACTTCACGAAAGCCGCATATTTATGCATGTATCATATTTCCCTTGATCGTCATTCGATGTAAATTTTTATAAAATGATGTCAAAGTATATAAACAACATTTATTCAACGACACAGTATTTTTCAGTATCAATTTCGATTTGTGAGAATTTGATTCATTCCATGAATGTACAAAAATTATCTATATTACAAATATGCAATCTACTTTGTTCATTTTTGCTTTAAAAAAGGCTATTTAAACATACTAGACAATAAAAACTATAAAAAAGGGCACAGCAAAGAAAAAAAAATAAATGTTTGAGTTTGTGTTTGATTTTGTTAAATCGAAACAAATTGTGTATAAAGACAAATAATTTTTTAAAAACATTAGTCATGTTAAAATATAATAAGATTATTCTATATTTAAATAAGAAATGTGTAATTAAATTCAATAATAAATAAAAGTTTAAAAAAAAGAAATGCATATTAAAGTAATTAAAAATTTTCAAAAAATATATTTTCGAATAATCAGGGAAAATCCTTTTTTAAGAGAGTTTTTGGAAAAAAAGGATAAAAAATTGCTAATGTATTTTCTCTAAATATTCCTTTTAATTTCCAGTGCATTAAAACATATAATCCTTCCACCTACTTAATCAGTAATCTTATTTAAATTAATAGCATATGTTAAGCAGATAGTTTTTTAACATGATCTCTTAATTTTTTAAAAGTCAAGAATATTTTAAAGAACTATTCAATTAATATGTAAAATCCAACAGCCTTTTAAATTCACACGGATTATTTCTGAGAAAAAACAACATATTCTTTTCAACTTAATGACTCTAAAGAATGAATTTAAATACTTAAAACGATATTAAAATAAAAATGAAAACAAAACTGAAGGGATTATACAAATTTATAGCCGTTTAAAATTTCGCAATTAGATTGATGATACATATTTCAATTATCATTTTAATTGACAGGAATCAAATTATTAAATTATTTAAAGACAGCTATCACATGAAAGTCATAAATACTTTTGCAAAAGATAGCCTCGAATATTTAGTTTACGTTATTTACTATGATAAATGAATAATTTTAATTCAAAATGTGATTGGTAAAGTGAAATGCTTGCATATTTTTTATGTTTAAGAAATATTAATTTCATCCTTTCCTTAAAACTTATTAACTACACTGTATTTATAGGTTACTTGTTACCTTCGGTATGTAAGAAAACATTACTCCCCCTCCCTCAAAAAAAAAAACTTTCTTGAGATATCCATGGTTCTTTTAGCGGCACACTGTAAAACATTTGTGTAACGTTACCCCATAAAATTGGGAGCAGCTTTGCTGCCTCCAACTTTATGGGGTACTTTAACGGATATAACCGGTGTAACATTGTACGTAATATATATTTAAATTACATCATTATATAAGTAAAAAAAAAATAATGCATAAACTGAAGTCAGCAGCTGCCACCAATTTTATAGAGGAACTTTACACAAATATTTTATAGTGCAGAAGTCTAAAAATGCAATATATTTTTACGATTTAAAGAAAAGTTACTAAGACAAAAATTTCTTTGACTGACTTGTCTTTTTTTTTTTAATGAGTAAGATCTGCACTTTTTCCATTAAACTTACAATTCAATAATCTGTTTTCTCAAAATGAAACTCCTGTTTTCTAGTTTATATCAAGTATATAAATAAACATGTTTAGCTGCGGAATAAAATTTTAACGAGCAATAATAAATTAATTTTTATTTGAATCTTATTCTTAGCGTTCTTAATTTAGAATTTTCTCTGTTGTATATGCTGTTATAGTATGAAAATGTTTAATTAAAAATTGTTAGAATTAGAAAAACCCTACATTTTGTGTTAAAAATTGATTAACTGACTAACTTTGCAAAATTGAGTAGATATAGCCGCTATTACTCACCCTGTTTAGCTATAGAGCTTCGCTTTAACTGATTTGCACTTGAAGCTCGTGTTAAATTAGTTACATTATTATTAATTAAATTGAATTTGTTAAATTCTTAACATTAGGCAGATATTAGGCACATAAACATTCTATGGGTTATTATACATGAGTTTTATGGAGAGACGATGAGATGTGCGATGTGAATAACCTCTCTAATTAACCCCAAAACCAGGGTTTAATTTTGGTCTTCACCAACCTTAACATAGAAAACCCATGTTTAACACTAAAATAATGATCACGATTGAGCTTGAATATGGCCGAAATTCAATCAGATTATTAATGAATATTCCTTCAGAAATTTACCTAAGTTTCGTAAGTTGAGACAAAGGGTGAATCAGAGCATTAAGTAGTTCAAATATCCAGTAGTACTAGAAATAGGTTCTTTTTTACCTCCTTTTTTAATCCTCGTGCAGATAATCATCAACAAATAAAACCCCTACTTCTATATATAGCTTCATAGACTTCCAAAGTAGGTATACTGCCATCTATAAAATTAAAAATAAAACACCAACTTCTATATATAGATTCATAGAATTCCAAAGTAGTTATTCTGTCATCTATAAAATTCAAAACATAAATTATTTAAATTAAGATTTATTACATACACTCTTATATACAGAATACACATGCTGAAATAAAAATAAACATTGCAATGCTCGCGACTTAAGTCTAACCCAACTAGATTATTAATGAATGTCATTTTAGATTCGACCTAGGTTTTCTAAGTAGACGATGAATATTTGCATTAAATATATAAACTATCTGGTTAAATTAGAAAGAGTTTTTCGACTTACATCCCTCGCGGAAAAAATCAGGTGAAACTAAAATACCAACACTAACACTCATAACGTCATAAAATTCTGAAATAGGTGATCTGCAATCTATAAAATTCAAAATAAATTAAAAATGATTGATAAATTTTTTCACTTATTGCATACACGCTAAAATAAAAATTCCTATTGAACTTGATCTCTGCTGAAATCCAATTAGATTATAAATGAATGTATTTTAACACTCGATCTAAGTTTTCTAAGTGGATGGTAAGTAATTGCATTAGATATCTTAAATATCCAGAAATATTAGAAAAAAAAGTCAAACTGTATCTCTCGCTAAGATAGCTAGCTAGTCGTACATAAAACAATGGTATCAATACTCATAGCTTCTTAGAATTCTGAAATAGGTGTTCTGACATCTGTAAAATTAAAAGGAAAATAAACATAATTTAAGTATAGTTACATTTATTGTATACATGCATATACTTATACGATGAATTAAAGTTCATGAAAAATATTCAAGAATATTGTTTTAGTGTTCGACCGTTTTGACCTAGGTTTTCTAAATAGACGGCGAATACTTGCACAAGCTATCTAAACTATCCAGTTATAAGAAAGTGTTTTTCGACCTACATACCTCGTCATTTTAATTGCAAATTATAAACACCAATTTAAACGCACACTTTCTGAATTCTGAAGGAGGTGTTCTGAAATAAATAAAATTTAAAATAAAATAAGCATCACTTTCCGAAACGGTTCCGATGACGGTTCCGAAACATGTCAATGTATTTTATTTTTATTATAACACCTTTCTGAAGAAAAATTAAAATTTTTATTAAAATGTTTATATAAAAGGTGAATGTTTTAAAATCTGATGATTTAAAAAATCAATTGGATTTAATTAACTTTTTAAACATCACTTTATTTAATGTTTACACCACTTAATTACTCGTGGATACCGCGCATGCGTGTATAATGCGCACCCCCCTAATTTACAAGAAAAAATGGCGATTTTTTAAAATCTCGTATATAACGCGCACCATAAATTATATATGCAAACAAATGAGTGACTAATTGAATTTCAGTAAAGAAAGTCTAAACAAACATTACATCGGGCCCAAAACAAGGTGAAAATACATTTTCACACTTCGAGTAGAGATTGAATGACGGGGGGTACTGGTGAGTGTCGGTAGTGAGAATTGCTAATTAGCGTTTATATAATGCTAATGTATAAAAAAGTGTAAGGAGGGAAATAAAGAAGGCAGGAATACTTCAATTAAATAAGATTTTACGAGTAATCATGTCTTCTTCGAATACATTTATTGATTCATATGTATATCGTATGATTGCATCAAGCAGTAAAAAATTATTCCGTGTATTACGCGCACCTAGGAGTTTTGCCCTATTTAATTGAAAAAAAAAGTGCGCGTTATACACGAGTAAATACGGTATTTCCATTTATTTTGTGTTATGTATTCCTGTTTTATATGGAAAGAAAACAAACTACTGATAAAATATCTCTTTGAGTTAACATAAAAATATACGTGTGCAGATTTGTATTTCATTTACACTTCTCTTCACCTTTTCGTTTTGATGCATAAGTTTCATGAATAAATTTTTCTCTCGATATATAAAATTATGCTGTTTCTAAATTTTTGTATATGATACATCAAAAACATATTAAATTGAAAGGGGAATTTTAAAAATTTATAAATTTAAATCAAAGAAAATTTGCAGAGTATGATACGGCTATTTTTGTTCTGTACAGAATTTGCACATTTAAATTCAAGAATGTTTCTAAAATATTCTGTGAAAGATTGTTTTATGCTTCCTTTGCATTGTATTTTGATATTCAAAAAAGATAAATGAATGTAGAGGGAACTAATTAGTATTTGAAGGATCTAATTACACAATAAGCTATTGTGTAATTATTGTGTAGTTACTAATTACACAATAATTACACAATAAGCGGATTTTTAAGTTTTGTTTCGTACACTTTAACTTTTTGTCGTAAAAAGGAAGTTTCCCTGCAACTGATTTCGAATACGAAGTTCAATACTTCTTCATATGTTATCCATATTATATATAACACTCAGCATTAATTTTTAACATTGATTGATTTTCTTTTTTATCGAAAAATAACAAGTTGGAAATTGCACGTCAAGCGTAGAAAATGAAGTGCGTTAGTACTATAAGGAAGTTTAAAAGATTTTCAGATCTTGCTGTAATAATATGCAATACTTGATACTGCATATTACTCTACTGGATACAGTAGAATATCTGAAACCTTTTGTGTGTCCCTGTAAATGCTATCTGCTTTCTATTATACAGAAAGTAACTTGTAGTAAACCTCAGCAACGTATATCAGATTTATGAAATGCGAGATAATTTAATATTATTAAAACGCGCCCCAAACAATGTTTTCCCCTATACCATTATATGGAATACTTTTGTGTAGCCCTGTAAATAAATAAAAAATATTCTTTCCACCACAAATTGCACAAAATATATATTTTAGTATGTACTTCTTAGATTTGTATCAATTTTATTATGCTCGAATGGGATTAAAATGCACTTGAAACATTTTTTTCTCGTTGGCCGTAATATAACGGACTACTTTTGCTTGTGCATGAAATTAAATTATTCGTCCGATTTTCATAAAATTCGAAATGTCACCACAATATTATCCAACAATTACATATTTTAAATTTCAAATGATTTAGTATGGTAGTTCTGCTTTGATATATGCGGACATACAGACGGATTGAACGATGACTATAGGTATTGTGCATTTACAGAATTACAAAAGCATCTAAATTCCAAAAGAAAGCAGAGAAAGGACACTGCACAAAAGTATTTGTACATTAAAATATTCTCGGATAAATTCATAATTAAAATTAACGCTCATTTGCTTTTTTTTTATTGCATGATTCGTTTGTAATATTCTATTCATTATTAAAAATTTCCTTCTACTCGTAAATAAACAAGTAAGCATTCAAAATAAGGATTACCTTTCATAATAGCTTTGGACACTCAGTTCGAAGTATTACTTAATTAGTTAATATACCACATTCTACAGAGAAATATGGAATAAAACGCTTTAAATAAGAAATTCGATTCAAAAACCTAGTAAGAAAATGTTGTCCATCTAATAAAGGGAATCACTTTTGGGTTCGCTCGCTCCTAGCGTTGAAACTTGGTGTAATATAAAGCTCTGAAAGTTTGAGAATCGATTTTTTTTTTGTTGTTGTTGAAGTCGCATTTTTTTATTTTGCAGCAGCATAACTTTCAGAAAATGCTATTTTCGAGGCCATTTTTCATACTATTAACAAGAGTTTTTTAAAGAAAAGGATTTAAAGATATAAATTAGTTAATAATGAATGTATAATATTGAAAAGAGTTTAAAATTTCTTTCAAAAACCTAGAAGCTTAGTTTTGAAAAATTACGATATTGTATTCACATTTTTGGCGGGAAAAAAGTTGGCGTAATTTCAAAAGTAGAATTTTCGCAACCCTATCCTAATGCCAAAACCCCAAAATAAGGAAAGCGAAAAATTCGTAGCGTCATGTTTGTCATCTTAACATACGTTTGGGGTGAATGAACAATTAAAAATCCAATAATAAAAAAATGCCGACCCAGTGGCGTGGTTGGTAGCGGCAGCTGCTCCCACACCGATGGTCCTTGGTTCGAGTCCAGCTAGCAGCATGGGTGTCTGTGTTGTCCCTGTGATGTGTATTAAATGTATATACTGGATTTTCTGTAATAATAAAGTGTTCTGTATTTGTTTCTGTGTATTCTGGATCAATCGAGGCAACAGCCCTTGTAGCTATAGGCCTTAAAGCACTATTCACTCAAAACTAAAAAAAATAAATAAATAAATAAATAAATAAAAATAATAGTATAATATATATATACCAATATATAATAAGATTTTAACAGATAAATGTTATCTTTAACTTTTATGATTAGGGCTGCAAATTCACCAGATCTCGATGCTATTTGCGAACAACACCAAAAATTAATTCCCTTGTAAGATAACTAATATCAAAGATTTACAATTAGAAACTTTCTAATAAATCCACGCTTAAGTATGTAAAAGTTACTGCAGTATGTAATGAAACATTTTCTACTTCACTTTCTTCTGAAATTTTTCGACGGGTGCTGAGATCAGCTGCATTATACATTAAATGGATGTTTTGTCCGTATATATATATATATATATATATATATATATATATATATATTAATCAGAGCAAAAAATAGAAAGCTTAGGTATTTTTTAGCAGAATCAGAAATTAATAAACCCAATCGTATTAAAATAATGTTTCAGATGCAGATAAAAGTTCATTAAAAATGTTTATTTCCGATGGGCTTATAACTGTAAAAAGAAGAAAAAATGAAGAACTTTATTCAAAACACTTAGTTGGAACAGCTAGTTGCATGGCGGAGACGTTGTTCTCATGTGGGAGTAAAAGGCATCATCAAAACTACGTAATTTGGTATTTATCCGTAGCATAATCTCTTTAATTCCAAATCTAAAATGATAATACATATAGGGGAGAGTGGGGATACTTGAGCATAGAGGATACTTGAGCCACCCCTATTATCTCTACAGTTGGTTAATTTTTCTTTCTAAAACTACCAATATGATAACATATTTATAGTTCTGAACATGTAAAAAAGAAATCACACATCTTGGTACCATTTTGAAAATATAGTAATTAATAGTTGTCTTTTCCCTACCTGAAGTAAATATTTGGGTGCATGGCTTTTTTGTTTTTTTGTAATCAAAGTTTTGTTTAAAGTTGCAACTATATACATACATTTAATAAGCATAATTTCAATTGTATTTTGAGTCTAAAATAGTTCTAATAGCTGCATGCTTTATTTAGTAAAACTCTGGGAAACAAAAATAGTGATAGTGGGGATACTTGAGCCAATGAGAGTGGGGATACTTGAGCCATGCCTCAACCATCCCCACAAGAAATTAAACATGGGTGAAACAAACAAAAAATAAAATTCCATCCTTATATTCACTAATAGATATTTTTCTGGATAAAAGGGAGAATAATTTTTCATTTTATTTTTTTTTTCTTAAAAAAATAACGACCTAAAAATGTTTAAAAATTTATATTTTTTAAATGAAAATATCTATTTTATTTTTCATTTTGACTAACAAAATAGCCTGTCTAGATAAATGTAAACATAGTTTTCAATTTAACTTTCATTAAATTAAAATAACTTTTTAAAACGGTTTTACAGGCTATAATCTCTAATACTTTAATTAATTAGGTCCAACATATTAAAATATTTATTTTTTAATATAACATATTAAGATTAATATTTTATATTGAAATCGTAACCTCTGTTGCTGTAACTTTTTTTAACTAAAAAAATTGAAGAAAAATTGGTAAAACGAGCGCACAAAAAACAAGAAAAGCAACAAAAATCCCAGTTCAAACTTACCTGCATAGAGCCAAAGAGTAAGAAAAATCTTTTCCTGTGAAATCAAAAAAGTGTTTGAAACAGTAGAATGATACATCTGGCTTAAATTCCGATAGCTACTAAATTAAAAGCACGAGTTCGACAATATAATTAGAGGAAAATTCTGTCAATGATGGTGATGATGTGAAAAGAAAACCTTCTATTGATGGTTGGTTACTAATAAAATATGCCAGAAAGAAAACTGTAAAAATATTTGTTGGATAAGTGCTTAATATTTTGAAAATGAAATTTGCCCGAAGAATTGCAGATTACAAATTTAAATGGCTCTGAACTGAGGATGTTTCTACCGTCGTTATAACTCAAGTTGAAATTATCATCCGACAACCAGTTTTAACGACAAAAAATGATCGTATTACTAGCTTTGTTTTCTCAATTGGTTTTGAATGACTTTACGTTTCATAATTTATCATTCTGTAAAATGTTTGTGCAAAAATAAAGCGAAAAAAATTACTTTTGTAGGTATTTTTCCATAGTGGCTCAAGTATCCCTTCACTATGGCTCAAGTATCCCCGCCATGGGGATACTTGAGCCACGATGTAAAACAAAAAATAAACATTTATTATACATAGAAAAATAGTTCAAAATTAATTGAAAGTGGTTTTTAGTTGAAGAAAAAATATCAAATTTTCATTTTCAATATTTTATTTTATTCTAAAAAAATATAAAAAATTTAAAAAAATTAAAATTAAAAAAATGGCTCAAGTATCCCCATCTTCCCCTACTTATTCATTGATTTTTACAAAACAAAATGACCTCATAAGTGACAGAAAAAATATCTTTTCTGAAATTGAATCTTTAGGCACCTAGTAATTTAGGTTCAAAAATATGGATTTAAATCGTCAAGCCCCCTAAAACATCAATTTAATAATCATTAACCTAAATTAATGCAATCACAAATTTAAGAGCTTGTAAATAATCTACCAGTCCTCAAAATTTTTCATTGAAAAATATTTACGTTAAATATCTTAATAATTACCTTCTCATTTTATTTGTCACACAGCCTTGAAGGCATTTTGTAAATTCTGATGAAAATTACATTTATTTTATGAAAGAATGCTGCCATTTATTCTTTTAATTCAAACGCAAAAAAAAATCAATTATTAAAAATTGATGTAAAAACGTAAAATATAATCTGACGTTTAGATTTTTATAAGGAAAAGAACAGAAGTTCTCAAAGGGGGATTCAGGAATCGGTGAGGAAAATGAATCATGATCTTTTTATAAATACTTTAATAGGTAGTTTAAAATAATCTGTCCAAAATTTGGGTAATAAACACAATTGCGTTTTTTACCAGGATAACGATCCTTTGGCAAATGGCTTTCAACATTCGCCTACTGTGTCTCTGTAATTGTTCTGCAAGTTCTAAAGACACCACCTTAATCGCTGGATTTATACCCAATAGAAAAAAAAACTAATGAAACTACATTTTCTTGCATTTGGAAGCTGTTGTGAATGCTAAACGATATCCTACTAAATACAAATATTTCGAAACTTTACAATATTTACGTATAGATTTTTATACGTATAGATTTTTATAAGTGTACAAAAAACTTTTTTGAGTTAACTTTTTTGTTACCTTTTGATTATTGATTTCTACAGAATAAAGTTTTGCCATTTTTTAAAGATATTTTATGTAGTTTTGTTAAGCATAATTTATAGATCTTATTTTTAAATGCTATTCTGAAATATTAAGATGAATTTACGGATAGAGCATTATTTCATTGAAATTCGTAAGTGTACGAACGCTTTTGATAACTCTTTCTTTTATAATATGTGAAATATATTTTTAAGGTTATACCATATATTTGTTTTTTGTGTTTTTGTTTTACTTCAGCAACTTTCACAAAATTTTACTTATCATATTTAAGAATAATTTTTTTATTTGGTATAACATAAAGAAATCCATTATATCCCAAAATAAAAGAAATTCTGAAAATTATCTTGCAAAAATACTTTTTAAGCATGCATCTTTTGCATAGAAAAATATATTTTAGGGTACATACTTATGTTTATTGCTCAAAATATATTAATAAGATTTGAATTTTACAATTTTATACATTCAAGCTATGTGTAGAGTCTTCTTAATTATCATATTTCAAACACTAGCACCACTAATTATTTTGAAATATTCAGAATAAACCATATAAGATATATTTTTTTCTATACATTTTTCATTTTCTTTCAGTGATTGAGTAGCAAGCTGAAGATGCAGTTTCCGTAAAAATAAATAAATAAATCATCGAAAAAAACTGTAACAGTTGGAAAAAAATATTTTTTTTCTCTCACAGCTTGAAAACAACTGACTTCATTTGTTGCATTACATTAATGAACAATACACTAACGTTCTATTTCTGTCGTAATTCTTAGACTGCTATATTAGTAATCCTACTCTGTGTTGTCATTTGTAAAGTGTATGTGGGCAGATTCTTCAATCAACATGATCGGTCATCTTTAAAATTGCCGAAACTAATTTGTCAGCGATAAGAGTACTTAGTTTAATCAATATGTAAATGAAAACAACGACTGTTTTATTTTACATTTACATATAGGATGTTTTCTGACAATAAGTATAATAATAGAATTGTATAAATTTTGCTTATGGTATGTTTTAAAAAATAGATTACTTAAGAATTTTCTTTCGTAAAAATAAGTTTTATATAAGTCTGAAGTATTAATATGGCGTTAAAATTAAAATATCGCTTTTCGGAATGCGTTTATTTAATGCTAATTATTATTTTTTGATTATAGTAATTTAAAGTTATTTGCTAAGTACCGTGCGTTTCAAATGTTCTGAGTGAAAGTAAATTCGACAAATAAATGTCTATGGATAGGAGAGACATACAGTTTGAAGAATAATATTCAGTGTTGTAAGACATTATGTATGACTGGAACAACAACAAAAAAAAATAGTTAAAAATCTCTATAATAGAGGGCGCAACTGCAGATATCTCGGTAATATTGCATTGCTTGCACAATGCCAAATTTCTAAACAAAATGTATACATGCAGTATCCCATAATCTTTCAAAATTAAAAATGTTTATCAAATAGAGAAAGATAAAATTATTCCATTAAACTATAAGCAATAGTGCCTTCTATCATCGAGATTTTCAGCTAATGTCTATTGCTAGTGTCATAGTGTCATACAAAATCCTGCACCACGCTGAATATTTATCTCAAAATTGTATGTCTCTGCGCATCATATATCTTATCTAATTGCGTTTTGCTTTTCTCAGTGAACTTTTGAAACAATCGATAAACATTTTAAGTTGAAAATTATTTTTGAAAAGAAGATTAGTATTAACGCTCCGTATCATTCAGACCCCAGCAAATTTCCTTCTTTAAAACTAAATCTACATGGGCTCGGAATGCATCCAAATTTTTCAAATTTCTGCTCTTACCTAATTTTATATTTTATGCGTTCAAAATATACTTTTTAAACAGATGAATCGAAATAAATTTTAACACTTGAAAATAAAACAAACCATTGAATGTTTTAATACGTTATTTATCCAGTACATTATACATATCTTTACATTGTTATCTAAGCGTTGAGCCAAACAGAGTGATAAATAGTTCAAGACGGGAATCGAACTCGGAAGCTTTGGACTACTGCTCCAAGTGCTCTGCTATTTAAGTTACGAGGGTGATGCCCAGCTTAGCCTCTCTCACTCAAGGATGTTAATAAGGCTATTACTGCAGCATATGATGGAATAATTGTTCAAGAGCATACAATGCTGCGGCGAAGCATGGGAAACAAATAAACCCAACATAAGTGAATACATATACAGGGTGAGTCATAAATATCGAAACAATCGAAACAATATATCTCCTCAAATATTGCCCCCGGACCCATACTTCCAATTGCAAAAATTCATAAAAAGGTGAAATTTCTGATAAGATAAGTTGCAACTCCATGGGGGGTCTATTTGAAAAAATACGAAAATTAAATTTTTATACGGCCCCCGTAGGGCAAAATTCCCAATTAGGAAATTATTCCTTATCCAATCCTAAATTGAACAAAACAAATTTCATCTCCGTATCTAAAAATCCCACAGAAATATTAAATCCCAAAATCCTCAAAAATTCCTGACTTACACCACTTTTCCCTGCCTCTAAACTGTGTTTTCTTGACTCAGTTTTAACGCTTATTAGGGAACATTCACAAATTGCAATTTAATAAAAATCGGTTTAAGATAGCTCTTTCTCTTTGGACATAAAATAGCAGCGTATAGTTTTTAAGCTAAATTGGTATACCAGACGTCTGCCCGGGTCAAAATATTTAGGTCAGGTCCCAAACCGACCCATAGGGGAAAAAGTTCGGCGTGGCCTGAAAAAATGTCAGCATCATAACCCAGACTGGTCTTTAAAATAGTTTAAATCATAGCCCGATTCAGTCGCAAATTTCTACTTAGTTTTTTAATTCGGCGTGGGAAAAAAAATTTTCATATGGAAGAGTTCTGATCAAAAAATTCTTTTATAGCTTTTCGTTTTTTATATTTATACTTTTTATTATTAAGGAAGCGCCAAAGGCTGTAATATATTTATTTTATCAATGAATACATTATATGTAAATGTTTCACTTATATTTAAATATCGTTAACCCATATCCCATGCGTTGGAGACTCTGAAAAATGTTACACTAAAACTTTTTAAGACGGAATCACATAGAAAAGAAAAAACACTTTATAGACAGCTGCTCTCCCTAGAAGATGTAATTGGAGCTTATTTTCTTTTCAGGTATTATTGCATTTATTTTGCATGGATCAATATATTTTCCGTTTAAGACAGAATTCCGTCATAGGCTGATTTTTTTCACTGGTTTTATTGTATTTAATTTTTTTAGCCTTTGAATAATCTATTTTAAAAAATGAATTTTAAAAGGTTTTTTTTTTTTTTTTTTGTAAAATAAAGATTTTAAAATATGTATGTTTTTCGTAAAAAGTTCGATTGAGCCGAATTTTATTTGTTTTATGCACGCATTAAGTCAGTCAGAGACAGTGATTTTAATACGGGTTTTGTCAAGACCAGGTTTGAAAATTTCATCCAGAGTGCACCTAAGTTGAAGGAAGTAGTCCCCTCGTTTATGAAAAGTACGCTAGGCCAGGCTTGGCGGGTCTTCAGAAAAAAGTATCATCTCGGTCCTGGCGCTACCAATGGCCATAATTAAGAATTATCTGGGCCCAAATTTTTTTAAAATCCTCTGAGGACGATAAAAAGCCTGAAGTTGTCGGAGGAAAATTTAAAAAGAAAAAAAAAAGACAAACTACATTTTAGAAAAAACATTTTTTAAATTAACTGACGGACATTTAAACAATACACTTCGTTTTACTGCATAATGAATTTTTTATCCTCGATTTCTTGTCTTTAAATTATTAAATGTTAAGAATTTTTAAAAGAAAAAAGAACTTGAAACACGTCATTTTTTATTTTATTTTTTTTTTTTTTTACATTAGTTTTGTTTCGGCAAATTTGAAAAATTGTTTGCTTTTGAAAATATGATTTTTTTTAAAAGTTATATTATTTTTCCAATAAACATTTTTAATAGTTTTAAAAATAATATAAAAAAAACTTTTTAACAAAACTAAAATCAGCTTTTCATCTTTAATTAAATGGAAAGCTATTGAAATCCGATAAATAATGTTACGCGTTATAACGATTTTTGATTGTTTCATTTAAACCAGTACTAACCACATGAAACTTTTATAAATTGTATGAGAAATTTAGGATGTGATTTTCTTAGCAAATTATAAGGCTAACCATCACAAAAAAAAGAAAAAAATCAAAATTGTAACTCAAGAAATAGATTTTTTACGCGTTTTCTAGAACTGTTAAAGTAACATTGTCTTTTGAATTGCGCGCATTTCAATTTGTATCTAATCCCTTAAAACCTGATGAATTTTTTGAACGGCTATAACTTTGCGAATTTTCGAGATATGAAGATGCAACTTTTTTTGTCTTTTTCAGGACTGATTAAGGAAAATTTTCCTAATTGGAATTTTTGTCCTACGGGGACCGTATAAAAATTTAATTTTCGTAACTTTTCAACTAGACTCCCAGTGGAGTCGCAATTTATCTTATAAAAAATTTCACATTTTTTATGAATTTTTGCAAATGGAAGTATGGATCTAAGGGCAATATTTAAGGAGATAGCCTATTATTTCGATATTTATGACTCACCCTGTATAGTCTAAGTAGTACATATATAGCCTAAAAACTATTCCATCATATGCTGCAGATGCTGCCTTACCAATATTCTTAAGTGAGTGATGGTAATTTGGGTATTGTCAATCTAGCTTATGGAGTTCCGTTGCACAAAATTCTCCAAATTTTCTAAAAAAGTTGTATTGAATTTAATACTGTTTTATTAGTTTTATTACTTTTATTGCATTCTACTTATTATTTTCTGATTATAGTGACGTTTAAATCATTTTTATATATTAATTGTAACAAGAAATATAAACTTTTCCGCTTTGGTTTATTTTCAATATTTACTTTTCAAGCAATCGTTGTCATGGAAATGACTTACTTCTGAAAATGCGTTGTTCTTCAGGATGGTTCATTTTCACAATTTCTTTTATTTAAATTGTTTTAAGTCAAGAACCGTGAGAGATAAATGGTTCAAACTTGGAACATGTCTTTTTCGATTATTTTATTTTAAATTTTATTCAGCAAATTTGAAAACAAATTACTTTTGAAATTATTATTATTTTTTTAAGTTAGATGAATTTTTTGTAAATATTTACTTTTAATATTTTTAATTTCGGTATAAATTATAATTATAAAAAATGCTGAATCAGGATTAAAACTTACGCATTTTTGTTCATTTAGATGAAAAAAAAAGAAATTTCCAGTTAAATTGATTTAGAAATAACCCATAAAAAAAGAAAAAGAAAAGAATTAAATACACTAAAAAATGAGAATTTTTAATCATGTGATTTGGTATACAAATGATATGGTTGAACATTACAAAAAATTACGAAATTTTAACTCAATAAATAACATTATTTTTAAATTGTTCCCCGATTCCCTTAAATGGTAGAGAATTTAGAGGGCTATTCCAAGGGTTTTGGGTTCGATTCCAGGCTTAGGCTGCCTATATTTCACACGCCCTATTTTTTTACAATTACGGCGGTGATTATCTGCATAAGAGAAAATAAACTTATGAGAAAAGTAATAAGATTGCGGAGTTTAACTAAAGAAAACTTAAATTATTCATTAAAACATTATTTAAAGGAAAAAATTGTATTTTGAAGGTAAGCATTTAATTAAAAGTTGTGTTTATATTTTTACCATTGAAATTACAGAAATACCTATGCGTAAAATTGAATATGTGTTCCATGATATGCCTATTGTGTGCGCTTGTATAGTAAATTAAATATTTGAAATGCTCATTTATTTATTTATAAAGAATTTTTATTAAAGGATGTTTTAAAAGAATCTTATGCATGTAAAGTTATATTTTTACCCTTTTCAGCATTTTTTTCATCGATAACACGTAAAGACTTACAGATCTAAAATTAACTTAAAATTATCTTTATTTTAGTTTAATGTTCATTTAAATTATACAATGAAACATACATATATTTAGAAACATTATTTTTTTTTTTTACATTAATGCAAAGCTTGTAGTTTTATCATGCAATTAGTTATTCTGTTTAAAATCTTTATATTATTTTTCTGTGAAAATTAAAGTTGCGACTTATAGAGTGCATTTCTTCAGTTTTTCATGAAATCTCAATTTATTCCATTTTATATAAATAAGGAAATGCTTTTAAAAATTATATAATATACCAAAGAAACTAATTTTTCTTTCTGATTTTCTGGCCTTTTATAATGTATTATTTGAAAATTAGCGCACATTACGATTTACGCTGAGCAAGCATTTAAAAGTTTAATGAACACCGTACATTTAAACGATGTAGCAACTAAACGTCGCTAATTTTCTCTCTAATGGCATCTAAATGATACAAGAATTTTAACATAATATCTTGCTACTTTAATGAATACACATTTAATTTTAATAAATTATTTTGTCTTTAAAATAGAGATTCAAAATAAGAAAACTCAGTTTTAGATATTTCAAGAAACATTTAATTATCTTTTATCCAAAGAAATTTTTTATTCGAAAACTTTTATTATAAAAATGTTTTTATCTATTGTTTCCAGCATAATTAAATTTGTGTTTAAATTTTTATCATTTAAATTATAGAAATACTTATGCATAAAATTACATATGGGTTATATGTTATACGTTTGTATTGTAAATTAAATACTTAAAATGCATATTTATTTTTAAAGGATTCTTAAAAAAAAATCTTTGTGCATAGAAAGCTCTCTTTTTGACGTTTTCTGTATTTTTCTCCGGTAACACATAAATACTTACAGATCTAAAACTAAATTAAACTTATCCGGTTTTTTTTAATTCATTTAATGAAACATATATATATATATATATATATATATATATATATATATATATATATATATATATATATATATATATATATATATGTAGAAACATTATTTCCTTACATTAATTCAAGGTTTGTGGTTTTATCATGCAATTAAATATTCTGTTTAAAATCTTTATTTCTTTATATTATTTATCTGCGAAAATTAAAGTTGCGATTTAAAAAGTGCATTAGTCTACAATTTTTTCAAGAAATCTCAGTTCATTCCATTATGTATAAATAATGAAAAACTTTTAAAGGAGCATAATATACTAAAGAAATTTTTTTTTCTTCCCTGTTTTCTTACTCTTTATAAAGTATTATTTGGGAATTAATGTAGGGGGGACCAGGGTTAGTTGTGCCAGGGGCAAGTTGTGACAGGGGCAAGTTGTGCCATCGAGCTTCCTGACTCAGCCAATAGGTTGCAGTACCTGTCGCGTCATGTGAGTGAAGAGATTGATTGTCTCAATGTGCTGTGTATTTTTTGAAGTATAGCGTCGCGTTGTTTTCGAGAAAAAAGTATTTATATTGTTTTCTATCGTAAGTGTAAATTTTGCGATCTACATTTGAATCATCGTTGCCACTAGCGATACGGAGGTATGTAAATTCCCTAACTTTATTTAAATGCTTACATTTTGAGCTGTTATTCTATGTATTTCATTTGTTAATCATGTCAACATTTCGGAAACTAATGAATAAATTTCAAAATGGCGTAACGCGGGGCTACTTGTGACGAAGTCTAAGAGGCACGTTGTGACAGTGTTACTACTTACCCGAGCATAATTTTTAATGAAAGTTTTTATATTTCAGGAAAAATAGTGCGAAATTATAAGAGGCGTACTGAAAGAGCTATCTATTAGAGATGAGGGCGTTAAAGAGCAGAATGACAATGAAAAAAAAATTAGTGAATATGTAACTGTTAATAAACCAAGCACCTCAGCAATAACTTTAATCAATGATGGTGAGATTGCAGGACCGTCTTCAGAAGTAAGAAATCTTATTGAATTAGATTATTCTATGACAACTGATAATAGCAATGTGTCAGTGGTCTTACAGAAAAAAGATCACTCCCTAAAGCAGGACCTCAACAGGGCAATCGATCTATTCGTAAATGTTTGAAATCTGCAATTCTAACAAGCACACCTGTAGAGAAAATTCGAGCAGTACAAAAAGCAAAAGAACGTATAAAACAAATTGAAGAAGAAAAAGAAAAAAACTGAATGAAAAGACCAAACAGTGCATAAGAAAATTACACCTAGGTTATAGAAAAAAAGGAAGAAGCAAGTATTGGATAGCTCTGAAGATGACGAAAATTGCTTATGTCTAGTTTGCTTAAAACAATTCAAACTTTCTAGACCCGGAGAAGACCGAGTGCAATGCATGTCATGTAAAAGATAGGATGTCAAATGTACCAAAAATAAACCTTATTATATTTGTATTATAGTGATTAAAAATATAGGATATAGAACTACACGTTGTAGTAGGCCCCCTAGTCAAAGATCAATATGGCCAAAGATTAGTGTTGGTTTACTTTTTATTTCTTTCCTTATTAAGAAAGTTTTTTATTGCTAAGTGTCTCTAAAAGTAACTTTATAAAGGATTAAGAGTTTACAAGTGTTAAAAATTTAGCTATTTTATTTTCATTTGATTTACAATATTACTCAAACATGAAGGCGTTTGATTGTGTTAAGAACGTTATTAAATGAATAAATTTAAAAATATTGATTTAACATATCCCATTTAATCGCTTTTCTTACATAATTTGTATATGCTACAATGTACTTGTATGCGTCATTTATGTGTCACAATGTGCCCCAAGCATGTCACAACTTGCCCCGTACAGGGGGTTAGTAGTGACAAATTTCGAGATCACGCAGAATTCATTTTGTGTTATGAAAAACGTTAATAATGTTAATAATAGTTTTATAAATATGTTACGCAATACTTACTCTAATGATATCATACACTAAATGTTTCGCTTCTGTTCAAATCTTACGGCTAATATAAAAAAGGTCGAAAGTGTCACTACTAGCCCCGGTCTCTCCTACACTACGGCTGACGCTGAACAACCATTTTAAAGTTTAATGAACACTATACTTAAACGATGTACCAACTAAAGGTCATTAATTTTCTAATAGCATCTAAAGGAGATTAGAATTTAACATAATATCTCGTTAGTTTAATGGATAAATATTTTATTTCAATGAATTATTTTGTGTATAAAATAAAAGTTTACATTCAGAAATTTCAGTTTAAGTATTTTTAAGAAACATTTAATTATCCATTATTCAGAGAATATTTTTTCTAAAAATTTAGTATTAAAATGTTTTTATTAACTGTTTTCTGCATAATTAAATGCGTGTTTAAATGTTTATTATTTAAATTACAGAAATATCTATACGTAAAATTACATATTGTTTCTATGATATGACTATGATATGCGTTTGTATAGTAAATTAAATACTTAAAATGCTCATTAATCTATTTTTAAAGAATCTTTATGCAAAGAAAGTTCCCTTTTTCCGATTTCTGTTTTTTTTTCGGCAACTCATAAATACTTACAGATCTAAAATTAAATTAAAATAATCCTTTTTTTTTAGTTTAATGTTCATTTAAATTATACAATGAAACATATATATATATATATATATATATATATATATATATATATATCTGAAGAAGATATCTATATATATATATATATATATATCTTATTTTTTTGTAGCATAAATTATTCTTTTTTGGACGACTTTTTTTTTCTATCCTCTTTCAGCTATCTACCATGAAGTTTTATAATTTAATCTGGAATTGTAAAGATTACATGATTTTCAATGTATTTTATATTTATCTGATAAAAATGTGCTTTTAAAACACACATATTGGAAATCTAAATCTTCATTCCGTTTTAGTCCTTAAAGTGCCTCTGAACATTTTTTGGGAAAGTATATTGTTGTAACTGCAGTCAGTATAGGTTTTTAGATTGTTGGATCGTAATAACTACATGCTCAATATGAATTTTTCATTTAGTAGACTTTAATTTTATTAAGCATAGGCTACGTGACTTGTACAGTTAATATTTTCTTTTATTAAAAAAACAAAACAGGTATTCTTCATGGCACCTTTTTGGCATGCAACCTTTTTTTTTTTTTTTTTGATGATTTTCCAGCATTTAGCTTATTGGATGAATTATGCGTAACATTCAAAATCTGAAACTGCAGTGTACTTTGTCCAATGTATTTAGCGCTTATCAAAGTTTCTATTCAGGGTGCTCCTACTGAAAGATTTTAGGTTCATTTTTTAAACTTTTTTTTATTTAATTTAATCAAATATCTTGTGGATGAATGAAGACTGTTAGAAGTTTAGCATCAACAACAAATTCTGAATGAAGGACATTAGTTGAAACTAGTGATCCATATGTGGGCAATGGGTAATACTTAAAACAAAAGTTACATTGCTGTAATCACATCGATTTTTTTACAAAGTATATATCATCAAAAATAAACAGAAACCTATCACTTATGAACAAGGAGAAAAATTGGCAAAAGAATTGAAAGCTGTTAAATATGTGGAATGTTCAGCCCTAACTCAGAAAGGCTTGAAGAATGTTTTTGATGAGGCAATATTGGCAGCTTTGGAACCTCCTGAACCTAAGCCAAGGCGAAGATGCAGGCTGTTATAAGATCAAGACTTTTGCAAAAGTCTCATCATATTAACCCTAAATTTTCAACTCTTGGCTTTTCTTCTTCTCTGAACAATTATATTCAGCGAAACCATAAAACATCACAAAAAGTATTGCTCTTTTTTTTACTTTGTATTCCAGAATTGATTGAAAAAGCAAGGCGGCGACTGCGTCAGTTTCTGGACTACTTTACCTCTATCTTAAGCGCATTTACTAAACTAAACATCATTTAGTGTTTCAGGGTTAAATGAAAAGGACCAAGACTGATTAAGTGCCACTTTTGTTTCATTTTTCTCAGTTTAGCATGGAAAAAAAACATTGCCAGCATTTTTTTCTTTTTAAAATCTGCAATCAGAAGTGATTGTTATATTGCTGGTGGGTTTATTTTTAACTTTTAGAGTGATGCTTTTCAATTACTGTTATCAGTACAGTGATTGGTATGTTTGTGTATGTATCAGGAGATGCGAGACCCATATATTTTATATTATTTTGCAGATGCAATATGTTTAGTTTATCTTGTGTTATATATCCTGTCGACTTTTCGATTAGTTGTGACGATTTCAGGAGAGCTCGAATTATTTCCACTTGTTAAAAGAAACACACAGTCATGGCAAGCGAGGGAAAAAACAAAAATATTAAATAAATGTAGAAGATCCAATAATTAGTCATGGGCTGCTGTAAATTCATTTATTAAATTCGTGATAATGAGGAAGGAAAAGCTCCTTTTTGCAAAAATTCCATCATTATTTCAGCGAGCTGTCCTCATCGAAAAAGCAACCCAAGAAATCTTCAGAATCTTCCTTTCATCTCGAGACTTCCCCCTTTTAAACTAAAAAGAAAGTTCTGGAACATTCTGTAATCTCTAACCATCATTATTTTATGTAAACAGAATTCTTGTCCAGCTACGAGATTATTTTAAACAGACGATAAATTTATTTAAAAAAATATATATATATTATTTAACCAATTTATAATTGACTCAGAATTTTAAATATCTTAGGCAGACGATTTTTATACATGATTAATTTTAAGAGAAAAAGAAAAGAAATGAATTTATTAATATGCAAATTATCGTTGACGGCGGAAAAATAAATAAATAGATAAAATAAAATAATGATATTTTTTAAAGGTATGGGTTTGGAATAAATTTAATAAGACTTTCTTAAAAAGGGTTGATAAAAACATAGAAGAAATCAGTTTTATTTGGAATATTAAGAAATAAAGTTTTAATTAAGAATATTTTTAATTTAGAGCCATCTTTTTAAATTTACGCATACTGGATTAATGTTTTTTAAGGCAAATTAAGCATTTATATCGTCTGCATAAGGATTAACAGATTAGATTTAGAAACAAGATTTTAATTTAATAATTTGAAGTAAGTACGGAATATTATTATAAGAAAATTAAGATAGTATAAAGGTTAGTTTTGGCGAAAAAATTTTAAATTTGTAATATATATATATATATATATTTAGAAACATTATTTCCTTATATTAATTCAATGTTTGTGGTTTTATATTGTAATTAAATATTCTGTTTAAAATCTTTATACATTTACATTATTTATCAGCAAAAATTAAAATTGCAACTTAAAAATTGCATTAGTCTACAGTTTTTTAACAAAGTCTCAGTTTATTCTATTATATATAAAATGTGAAATGGCTTTATAAAAGGCTTAATATTTTAAAGGAATTTGTTTTTCTTCCTTATTTTCTTATCCTTTATAAAGTATTATTTGAAGTTTAATGTACACTACGGCTGATGCTGAGCGAGCATTTTAAATTTTAATGAACACCATATTTAAACGATGTAGCAACTAAACGTCATTAATTTTCTAATGGCGTTTAAATGAGACTAGAATGCTAGTATTATATCTTGTTACTTTAATGAATGAATACAGTCGAGCCTTTATATAACGAAATCCATCGTTCCAGTAAAAAATTCGTTATATTGAGAAATTCGATGTATAGAGTATGATGTTAAAAATAGTATTTAATGTGTAAATTTTGAACAAATATTATTTTTGATCTTTTTAATTAAGAATTTGAAATGTTTAAAAGTATATATTAACCTAACATTTTATTTCTTACTTATTTAAGCAGTTTCAAAAAAGAGAAAAGACATTTATTTGAAAGCTTAATGAAAATCAAATGAGGAAGACTTACATAAATTTCAGAGGAAGAAATCAGTAATTTTTTGTTGTTTTGATTTTAAAATTACAATTGTTACGCTCTCAAAAAAATTCTCAAATTTTAGCAAGGAATGAAAAATTGTAGTTGATATTTTCCTCCATTTGAAGGTCTCTCTTATGTGCTCTCATTGATTCCTCTCTTATATGTGTAACAATTCAATTGACTGTGTTTTGAGAAGGATGTTGAAAGGTGTGTGGGAGATGGGATGAACTTGTTAGATTTAAAGGATAAGGAGAGAAGTAATATTTATTAAAAAAAAAAAAAATAAATAAAACCTCTCCACTGAACGATAAATCAAAAATAAGTGATGGAAAATTGATTCCATTTGATTTCGAAGCTTTTTTAAAACTGAATAAATTAAGATCAATTTATGAAAAAATTCGTTATATGGAGATAGATATTTCGCTATATAGAGTCTGTTTTTAATGTAATCATGCGAAAAGGGGACCGTTCTTACTAAAAATTCGTTATATGGAGAAATTCGATGTATGGAGTTTCGTTATATAGAGGTTCGACTGTATTTCATTTTAAAAAATTATTTTGTCTATAAAATAGGGATTTATAATACGGAATCTCAGTTTTAGCAACTTTAAGAAACATTTATTTATGTTTTATCCAGAGTATTTTTTTTTCTAAAATTTTATTATAAAAATGTTTTTATCAATTGTTTCCAGCATAAGTACAAAGTGTTTAAGACTTTGATATGTCTGACCGTTGTCTGATACAAATAAATAAATTCAAACCGCTGTATAAATAATATATGTTATTGAGGTTTACTACGGCATATTTGAAATTAAAAATGAAGTGTGATGGGTCATTACATGAAAAACGGATAAAATGGCATGCACATGAAACTTATATAAATATACATTGTTAACTCACTTGTTTATAAAATATACATTAAAAAAATATATTTTTTTACATAATAATAGTTGTTGTAATTTAAAGATACAGTAGTGTTATTATAACAGCAGTAATATGTAGAAAGTTATGTCATCAGTCATTTTTTTTTAGTTATTCACCTGTCAATGCACTATTCTTTGAATCCAGATGAAAAAATAAGACTAATCCTGCAACTCTACAGAACACATTTGATACTGCACTAATGACTTCTGATGTACATTGTGCTTCACAACTAGACAGCCAAAATTGCAGACAGTGTTGAGGACACAGTGACGACTCGGGTCTAGCATGCCGTAGATCTGAGTTATGGTACAAAGCAATGTTGCCATTTGGCTACTTTTTTAAATTCAGCTTTCTAGATTGGCATCACTCTTTTGAAAATGGTAAAATTCCTTTTATTAAATAACGCAGTAATTAAGATGAAAATGAGGGGAATTTTACAATTTTAAAACGTCAATCAAGATATCTGAATTTTAATAATAATAAAAAAAATAATAGTCACTAGCTTCACTGGTACAAAGAAGCAGAGAAAAAACAAACAGAATCAGCAACACATTAATAGAACAGAAAACATATTAGCGAAAGAATGTATTATAGAAGAGGGTTCAAATTACAAAGAGAAGTCTTCAAGAGGCTTGACTGTGGCGCCGCATAGAATTTCTTGTGTTCTGGAAGATTCCTGGCGTGTCGCGTATCCTCCTGGCAGCTACAAATCTTCGAGCGACAAAATACCCAATTGAAGGAACAGCGTGTCGCTGTTAAGCATGTTTGAAATCTTTTGGCCGAAATTTCGACCATCTTCGGAAGTACAACCTTTCAATAAAATGTTTTTTTTTTCTCCCATCAATATATTGCTGTTCTGTTCTTTTTCTCAGCTTCTTTGTACTAGTGTTGTCAATGGACTATTTTTTATTCAAATTTCTTAAGTAACACCAGTTTTTTTTTAATTGTATAATTCTTCTTATTTTCGCAGGTTATTAAATAAGCAAAATTTTAGTATTTTCAAAAAGTAGATCGAATCGTGAAATCTGTATTTAAAAAAGTAGCCCACAAACAACTGAATTGCTTTGTACCATAACTCACAACTGCGGCATATTGAACCCTGCATTGCTGAGTGATTTCAAGTCATCTACACTTCCAGCAAGTTTTTCAGTCTGGTAGTGAAATTATCTCTGTATCCGATTAAAGATGGTAATTGCTTAAATTCAGTTTTCAAAGTTTGGCATAACTTAGATATTACCATTAAAACCATATTAAAATCTGAAATACAGTAGAACCCCGATAATTCGGATTAATTGGGACCAGGTCCAATCCGGATTGTTGAAAATCCAGATTATCCGGAGAATGTGAACAAATGAAATAAAATAAAACATACTCTCAGAAAATCACCTTTATACTGAAAATATTCAATATTTACAGACAGTAAAAATGTTTTTTTTTTTAATTGTAAAATTCGTTATATTCTATTGTGCATGTTTTGCAGGCCGCATGGTCACACATTCCCTTGAGCATAAGTAATTCGTTCGATGTAGTCTCCACATAACGTTCAAAATAAATAATTAATTGTTCAAAATGAAATGTTGCTTCATTATAGTTTATAACGTCTGGTTAATCATCATTGATAATGGTTTTCGTCTGCATCATCTTTATTTCCTTCAGTTGCGTCACAAAACGATTACTAAGTCATCTGTAAGCGAAGAATATTCATTATTTCCTGCTTCCAAACAATTGCTAATGTCGCTGATATCAACATCTGAGCACCCTTATTTTTTTTAAAACAAGCTGACAAAATCTTCTGGTGTAATTTCTCTCTCACACACACTTCCTCGTTTATTCCTCCTTCTATTTCAGTTTTCTGCAAGTGATTTTTAGAAGGGTTTTGGCACGAAGACGAGGAAATAGTCCCAAGAGACCTATGGACTGGCTGACAAAGATTGGAGAGCGATCCTTCTCAGTCGGTGTCTATAATGTATCAATAGTCTATAAGGACTTTTTGCTTTGCTTTCTTGCAATGCTCTGAGTAAAACTTTATTGAGGAGTGAGCTTTTGATGAAATTTCTAAATGGATTAAATTAAAAAACTGGGAAAATTAGAATTGCCAAAGCATAAATGGTGCATAGTTGTTCCTCTCATAGATAACATTAAAGAGTTTAAATAAGAAAGCTTGAGGTATTCTTCCGAAAAGATTTCAGAAAAGATTTTTTTATTCAGAATATGAGGCTGAAATAAATTTATGTAATGGAAATTGCCGATTACTTCTCAAACTTGAAAAAAAGAAAATCAATCCGGATTATCCGGAGATCCGGATTAACGAGGTCCGAATTAGCGGGGTTCTACTGTACTTTTACAATATTCTGAATTGGGGTTAGGGGTGTTGGAAAGTGTTTCATAATATATAATTAATGCACCATCTTTCTTTATTGTTTTTCTTTTAATGGGGTAAAAACAATAAATTGGTATTAGTGCTAACAGATAAGATTGACTTAAATCTAAATTAAATATCTATCTGTATTTTAAAGTTCAAAATATTTTTTTATATTACGCAGTTGTAAAAAGAAATTTAATTAGATTTTTTTAAAACATTAATGCTATAACCCGAATGAAATATTCTACAAATAAATGTATAAAAAGTTATAATGATCAATCGATTGATAATAATGCTTATTATTAAATTTCATTTGTTATGCTGGGGGTAGTCTACATTGTTTTAAAAATAATAACAGCCAATTTTTGCACTTCATTTAAAATTTCTTGATTTCAAAACAGCTCAGAAAGGTATGTAGTTTTTCAGATTCTCACAGTAGATTGTCATTGAACCAGATCATGGATAACTGAATCAGTGCTCAACAAAAGAAATGGTCAAAATGGTCAAAAACTAATTCACGGATTCTCAAGAAGCTTTAGATTCAGTTATTCCTAGACATGCATTTATGCTGTCTATATTTTTAGTGTAAATCGCTCAACAGGTGGTACAGCTACGCTGCTTTTTTCACAATTTTTGCAAAAGCTACATCTCAATAATTGTTTGGATTTTCATCAAACTTCAGATTCAGTTAAACCTTGATATAAAGGTAATTCTGTTTAGGTTTCAGTGCCAATCAGCGAACAGGTGGCGCTGTTATGTGGATTCTTTTCCAATTTTTGCAATTGTTCTTTCTCCAGAATTAATGCACGAATTTTCATCAAACTTCAGATTCTGACATACCGTAATAAATATTACTATGCTGGTTATATTTCTGTATAAATCGCACAACAGTTGGTGCTTTTATTCTGAATTTTTTTCGATATTCGAAATAGTCCTATTTCTAAAACTAATGCAAATAATTTCGTTTCATTAGAATTCATACGATAGGCATAGATTGTCATTTTATTTTGGTACTAATAGTGAATTTTTAACTATCAACATACGTGAGAAAATTTTAGGATTGCCACATCCGAATAGTTTATCTTAGGACTCGAAACAACTATACCTCTAGTTTGCCTCTGTGTATAAAGTTGTCACATCAGAGAACACGGACGACATAAAAGAATCTCGTCGAAATTTCTAACTAATTAAATCTAAAATTTGAAATTTTATTCAACATAATTTTAATATACATATTTTTTATTATTGAAATAAATTATAAGAGATACATTTTAATTAGATTTATCTTAATTTTTTTTTCTATTTTCCATAAGATTTGATAAATTTACAAGCTAATTAGAAAATACTTCAGAATATTTTAATTTATTTTGCCCAGACATATTGATTAAATTTTGTTGTAAGATAACTTTTCACTTGCTCTCATTTTGCAGAAGACGTGACTATAGAAATGTTACTTACGATATGCGTTATATAAAATATTTTTATCATAAGTGAATAAATGATATTCCTGCTTAAAAAAATACCTATTCATCCAAGCTACCATATCATACTATACAGTTAAGCTAAATGTTACATCAGTTTAATTTACTAGGTATAATTTTATTAGGTAAAGATGAAAAAATATACTATACGTATATGTCGCATGCTTACAATTTTAGATTTTTGGCTGACATATAATTGAAATTAAATTATTTTCTTTTGAATATAAAAATTAAATATTTTAATCTGTCAAAAAGATTTTTTTTTGTACATTTAAAGTTCTTTTCGAAATAGATCAACGATTGTTTTTTATATATAAGTTGGAAAAAAGATGATACTAATAAATTTCAATTATCAGGAAGAAGAAAAAAAATTGTTGATTTCAGCTCATTATAAGTTCGAATATTATAATGTTAGAATTTTTTTACAGAATTAAATTCAAAATTCGAACATGGTACAACAAAATATAATCAGTACATTAGATTAAGCAAAAAAAGATTTTTTTGTTTAATCAATAAATATTTTTTTTTCCTTGATTACCTAGACACGGAAAATTCAACGTATTAACAATTGTCATATGAATTTCATTTCTAAAAAATCGATTATTAATATTTAATGCAATCAAAATGTTTTAAGATTTTTTTTCTTTATTACTCATATTTTCTCAAAATAACAACTTTACTCAACTAATATAGCCCTCTTCGAGAGGTACTTGACCTCGCTCTTTCCTCTCACCTCTTCAGATAGGTTTAGGATGTTATCGAAAAATTGGATCCAAAAATTTACAGGATACCATGCATAAATTTGGATTTGTGGCGCCTTACAACGAAATTCAAACTTTTTAAACAAGTGTTGTAAAAAAAAAAAAAAAAAAAAAAAACTTTTATTGTTGCCGTTTACCGCGGATGCAACTAGATTGCACATTTTACGTGTTAATCATCAAATACAATACTGGTTGTACAATAAACTACTTCCTGAAAATTAATGTTTTAAAATGCACTTAATTTGTCTCTATTTTAAAGCTACCTTACCGCCTGTCCCAAAAAATATTATTCAATCCATTTTTTGAACTTGCTCTAAAGGATGTGTAAAAGAATGTGATGACCGAATAAATATGTGATGACCGATTGAAATATTCTGATTTTGCATAAATTGCTTCGGAGTTTCATGTCATAATGTAAGTAAAATTGAATTTGAAAACGAGGAGGATATTCACAGTATCCTGCCCACTGCAAGGGAGGAGGGAAGGGCTACTTCTAAATT
This sequence comes from Maratus speculifer, assembly GCA_964019185.1. Classification (NCBI taxonomy): domain Eukaryota; kingdom Metazoa; phylum Arthropoda; class Arachnida; order Araneae; family Salticidae; genus Maratus; species Maratus speculifer. The sequence continues at coordinate 349,783,650 of OZ025290.1, read as the reverse complement.
TATTGATGGTAAGGCAAACAGAAAATATTGAAAGCAATACTACAACAAAAGAAAGAAATTCAGATAATGACGAAGCTGAATCGAGTGTAGAAATTGAAACTGTTCAAAGAAGTACTAAAGCAGTCAAACGATTGAAATTAGAGCCAGTTACTATAAGTGGAATATGCCACGAGGGAGCCACAATAAAAAAACGTACATACAATTTACATCCATGTTTTACCGCATGGATAGTGTAAAAATAAGCATATATGCATGTTATATATTCACCTTATCTATTCAAAGGGGAAAATTTTAAACCTGTTTACATTTTTTTTTTTTTTTTTTTTTTTTAAGTAGCTGCAGATTTTTTGTATTTGTATAATTTTACTTTCAAATATCTTCACTTTTTAACATTTTTGACGGTGAAGGGTTGGTGTGACAAACACATGTTAATGACACTTTGTGTTGGAATTACATTATCTACATCTAGTAATTGAACTTTTTTGTGCAGATGCCATTGTTTTTGAGATATTCACAGAAATGCGATTTTTAAGTTCATTGGCGCCCTCTGGAGGCTAAAGCTCACGTCTGATCTATGGGAATTTTTAGTATGTTAAAGTACATTCCCTAACTAGCACCCGTGTGAAAATCCAGTTTTGTCTTAATTTTTCCCCTATTTTTCCTAAAATGACTGGGGTATGTAAAAAAAAAAAAGAATCTGTCGTCCTACAGATGCAAATTTACAGAAATCAGCATGTTTACTAAAATTTTATCTGTGTACTATGCAAAAAAATTCGTAAATCTAGAAAAGTGGTTTTTATAAATCTACAGAAATCTTTAATTTTACGTGATGTACAAGAATGTACTAAAATTACAATAATCTTACGATGTTTTTAAGTTTAATCCAGGTTGCAGTTACATAAAAAGTTCTAGACATCCAGTTGCCTAAAACATTTTTAGTAAACTTACATATATTTTGATAAACAGTATAATAATGTGACTCTTACATAAATTTTTGCTGTTAACATAAAAAATAAAAATTCTTGGAATCCCTCCTAGAAAAAATGCTATCAATTTTGCAGATTATTTTTCAGTGCATTGATATTTATTGATGAAAATTCAAATGCATGCTATAATACTCGGAACATCTAAACTTTAACTCAGATAAAATTTTAACAAATTGAGGATGGGACAATAAGAAATACATTGTGTATTTTAACTTTACGCATAACAGAATAAGTTTGATAGATCATAGTTTGTCCCGTCTTCTGCAGAAAACTACCTTTCAATATAGCAACCATGTATTTGCGCATCGATTAAACCAAGCATCAAACCGATGTTTGAAAATTCAGGATTTCGTATCTTGACCTATGATCTTGAAATTGTTTAACGGCATACAAGTCATGAATCTGAAACCACGTAGGTTGTCTCTGATAGGTTCAAACAGGTAAAAGTCAAAAGGGGACAAATCGGGGATGTAAGGTAGGTGAGGCACTACTCACCACTCTTTTTTTAAATTTGCTTGGATGTGAACAATGACGTGTGTGGGTGTGCTTTGTGACACATAAAGTCAGCAGTTATACCTTGTGCAGTATCATACAAAACTTTCAATTCATCACTAATATCCAGAACTGCAACGCATTTATCTTTTCAAATCAATTCATCAATTCTTTCTTAACTTACATGTGTACAGGAAAACACGAGAAACTTTTATAAAGTGAGACTAATGCTTGGTTTTATTCATTTTAAATGAACTTAAAATATTAACATTTATAAAATTATTGCTCAACCCGTTCAACTAAAATCTCAATGGGCTTTCTTGTAAAGGAAGTATGTTTGACTTTTCTAAATCAATATTTTATTACGATTTTAAGAAAACTCTTTTGGTATTTAAAATAAATTATAAATGAAATAAGAATTTAAAATATTTGAGCAACGTCTATGTCTAATTCAAAATGTTCTTGAATTAAAAACTTAAACTATAGTTTAGAAATCTCAAATGGATTTAAATAAATAACATTAAATATTTATACATGAATAACTTAAATCTTTTATTTTGAAAGTAAATATATCTATGATGAGAAAAATTAAATTATATTAGATACTTAATGAGATAATTATCCACCTTTACGAACTGACATTGAGCCTATTCAACAGAATTTATGACGGAAATTTATTAAATATTTAAATTTCCTCAATTAGTTTTTTTAAAGGGCTAAGAAAATTAAATTGTTATTTAAACTAAATAAATAGCCGAAATCTAACATGAGGATGGGACAATATGAAATATATTGTGTATTTTAACTTTACGCATAACAGCATAAGTTAGATAGATCATAGTTTGACCTGTCTTCTACAGAAAACAACCTTTCAATATAGTAACCACGCATTTGCGCATCGATCAAACAAATTTTTGAAAAATTCAGAGTTTTGTATCTTGACCTATGATCTTGAAATTGTTTGACGGCATACAAGTCATGTATCTGAAACCAAGTACGTTGTCTCTGATAGGTCCAAACAGGTACAAATCAAAAGGGGACAAATCAGGGATGTAAGGTAGGTGAGGCACTACTCATCACTCTTTTTTTAAATTTGCTTGGATGTGAACAATGACATGTGTGGGTGTGTTTTGTGACACATAAAGTCAGCAGTTATAGCTTGTGCAGTATCATACAAAACGTTCAATGCATCAATAGCATACAAAACTGCAACGCATCTGTCTTTTCATATCATTTCATCAATTCTTTCTCAACTTTCATCTGTGAGTGATATTGTCGGCCGCTTTTTTCCGGTTTATCTTCAATTCCCTCTTCTTTATTTATAAACTTCTTCACCCAATGCCGCACAAAACTGATTTCCAATGCAACGTCAGAATAAATATTCTCCAAACGATTATGAATTTTCTTAGGTTCACGATTTAAATTTTTACCAGAAATTCAATGATGAATTTTTCTTATAGCTTCACATCCATAGTTATAATCAGCCAATCTGTAAAGGAAAATACCATGTAAGTTGAATAATGTTACCCTATAATATCACGCATCGAAAATCCAATAACTGGGAAAGAAATAAAAAATTATAGCTTAGGAGACAAAACTTTTTGATTCATATTAGCAGTATTAAATATTTATAAAATAATTTAATAATCTATTTTTAAAAAATCATATGAGAAAACTAATCATCGCTTTAAGTATTTATAAATAAGTATGTAATCCTACGTTCAAAACACTATTTCGTTAATCATTTTTCAAATTCCTCTTCACTAAAGAATAAAAATATCGGAAATTTACAATCTACGTATGTCCGTACCGAAATCCACTCTCCTTCATAACATGAAATCAAGAGTGATTTTTTGATGCTTTGTAAACTTAAATAAGCTTTGTTTATGTTACTAAAATAAAATCACTGACATTTTTTTTTAAACTGATCCCTTTTTCTTCTGTTAACGAAGGTTATTTTTATCTCAACAAAACCAGAAACATCTGAAATAACGAAAATTGATAGAAGATTTTCGGGGATTAGGATGTCTGTAATTAAATTAGATTAAAACTTCTTTTTGAATTTACAAATAATGTTAAATTGAAAAAAAAAAGTTTTAATATTGATTGATAAAATAAATCTTTCAAAAGTAATGTTGCCATATTTTTAACCATTATTTTTTGACTATTAATTATTATTTATTTCTCTAGATTTTTCAAGAAAATGTTTAGTTATTGTTTCTTCCGGTGGGTTACTGTTACGGGCAAACTTTTTGTATCCCTTTGTATGTCAGCAAAGTTGCAAGGATGCTGTCAGACAGAAACAAGATATTGAACGTATGGAAATAACTGACTTACCATTGCGATGTGTGCCAAGTCACTATGGGTACCCACATTAAACATGTGTAGTATATAGCAGAAAATATGTTAAATGTATGAATTTAGGCTAACCTTGTATATTCTATGCGAAAAGTATAATACAAAATTAAAAAAAAAAAAAAAATCCCTTTCGGTCGAGCCAATAGGCGAAGGCATATTTCGAAGAGTGCTCATTTCAACAACAAAAAATAAAATATGATTAGAGATAAACACAGTTTAACAACTTTATTTGCCCACTTTTGGAATTTTTTTAATTTCACTTTTCTGTGAGAACTAGTTTTATAATAATTATTTTAAGCGAAATTTAGCTGAAATGTCCATTTTGACAGCATATTTTGAAATATATTCTGACTTTATCAAACAATCGACCAATGAGACACATTATATAATTTCTAAATAAGAAAAAAAACTGTCAAATGAATTTTGAGAGCAAAATTAAATTTTAAAAAAGAGTCATAAAATGAACAATTTGTTATTTGAATACATTCTCTATTCTTCAATCACAATCACTTCGGCAAATTTCAATGGAAATTTCACGTAAAATTTCCCGGTGTGATTGTAATATGCCCATTTTACAGCCTTTTTTTTAAAATATGTACAGACTTTATAGAAAAAATGAATAATACGGCACATTATACAATTTCTAAATAAGAGGACCATTCAATTGGATGCGTTTGAGAGAAAAATTGAATTTAAAAATGAGTCTTAAAATAACTAATTTATACATTCTCAATTTTTTAATCATGATTGCTTCAGAAAGTTTGTGTGAAGTGCCTAATTTGACAGATTTTTTTTAAAATATATTCTGACTTTATCAAATATCTGACCAATACGGCACATTAGACAGTTTCTAAATAAAATAATCTGTCAATTCGGTGGCTTTGAGAGAGAAAAACGGATTTAAAAATGAGTCAGAAAAAACGCATTTTGTTATTTGAACACCTCAATTTTTCAATTACGATCGCTTCTGGAAATTTTGTAAGACGTGCCCATTTTGACAGCTTTTTTCTTAAATATATTCAACCTTTGTCAAAAAACTGGCTAATACATCCCATTATATAGTTCCTAAATAAGAGGACCTATCATTTAAATGGTTTTAAATTCAAAAATGAATTTAAAAATGAGTCATAATATCAACAGTTTGGATTTGAGATTTTTTTCTTCAACTCCTGTTTTTGTTTAATTTATTTTAGGTGTAAGAATTGGTCCTATAAAAAACTTGTCAATGTAAAATTTCTAGATATTATTCAGAAGATGTAAAATAAATTTAATCGGATTTTGATAGCTTACGAATTGACAAAGTTTCTCCCTCCCCTTTTTTTTATTTTCGGTTTTAATTTTTTTTATCGGTAAGATTAGATCTTATCAAAAACGTGTAGGCTCAAAAGTTTTAGATAATTTTGAGAACATTTATAAAAAATTTAGTTGGATTTGATATCTTGAGAATTGACAAAGTTATGATTTTTTTTTTTCTTCCATAAATCTTATTTTTTTCGCTTGAGCCCATTTTTAACTTTATCAAAAATTTGTCATGCATAAAGTTTTGGCCCATTTTTTAGAAGTAATGCAAACATTAAATTTATTTGATATCTATTTTAATTAAGAAGCTCTAGCGTTATTTCGGTTTTCACAAAATCCCTTCCTATTTCCACCTTTTTAGTCCAATTTTGCCCATTAATGAGCTTGAGCAATATTTTATAACCCTTGATTTTATATATTAATTTGGAGGAAATAATAATTTAATGAAACATTTTTATATTTTTAAATTATCGATTAAAAACATTTTTCAACATACTACCATATTGTTCCATTTATATACAATTTTTTTAATTTATTTTATTATTATTATTTTTTTAATATTGCTTAAGAATTTTCAGGTGGACTTACACACTAGTATATACGGCCTTTTTCTTCGTTTTTTTAAAAACAAAAACAACCAACAAGCAACAAAATAAATGATCTCATAGTTTAAAAAGGCTACTTTTCTGTTTGAAAAAAAAATCTGAGCTGGTATTTTGTTTTTCTTGCTTTTTTTTTTTTTTTTCTAAATTTGAACCATTATGTTTTAAATAAAAAGGGAAATATAACTTATTCGCGAAAGTTTGTTTAATAGATAAGGCGCATAAATTTTCAAGCATTTTGGCGTATTTTATTAGAGCAGAGAATATGCGAAAAATTTAAAGAAGTTACTCTCAAAACTTCTGTCATTTGTACTTCTGTTCTTGTGAATTAACACCAGAAACTTCGAAAAGTTTATTTGAAATGAAGTAATACTATATTTTACATATTTTTTTAAGTTCTAAAAGTGTAGTTCAAAACTTCTGTTGCAAATCTTAATTAAAATTAAGTGATATGATAAATAACCATTATATATGATATACTATAAATGGTTATTTATCAGTAGCTGTATATCATTGGTTATTAATCAGTTGTGATGAAATGATATAAATAACCATTGCCTTTCAAAGAGTTAAGGGTTGAAATATAAGAAAGGATAAACAAATTTGTTATATTTATTTTTTTCATGTTTGAATTTTTAATAATGTCATAAAATTAACCCGATAGGAATATTCCTGAATTTACTGATGTATCTGGAACCGACAGTACCTTCGAAGAGCAAAATCATTTATCATCAAGACACTTATCTCAAAAACTATTTTTTTCCATCTGTTTTGACAAGATGACTTTTGAAACAAACACGAAAGTTTTTCCTTTTTACATCAGGTGAATAATATTCCCCCAAAACTCTATATGGAAAACAAAAACAACAAAAAACTAGTTGGATGTGTCAATCCCAAAACTTTCTTCCATCTCATAAGTACATTTTAATATTTAAAAAAAAAAAAAATCGTGGTGACCCCAAAGTTACCCACTATCGAATTTCCTCGAACATTTGACCTAGCCTAATGAGATTCTGGTATCCGAAAAGCCTAAAACACAAAATTTTATTAATATTCTGGTAATAAAATGAGCTTAGTAGTGCCTCATGTTGGGTAATTTATACTAAAACGTAATAAGCATCTATTTATGTCAAGACCTAACAGAATCTAAAATTTGATGGAATTTCGTCCATTAGTTCTTGAGATATAGTTATAACAAAAAATTTGCAAAACGTAGCACAGCAACACCATATCTTGGACAATTTATGCCAAAACGTAAACTAGTTGGATGTGTCAATCCCAAAACTTTCTTCCATCTCATAAGTACATTTTAATATTTAAAAAAAAAAAAAAAATCGTGGTGACCCCAAAGTTACCCACTATCGAATTTCCTCGAACATTTGACCTAGCCTAATGAGATTCTGGTATTCGAAAAGCCTAAAACACAAAATTTTATTAATATTCTGAGAAAATGAGCTTAGTAGTGCCTCATGTTGGGTAATTTATACTAAAACCTAATAAGCATCTATTTATGTCAAGACCTAACAGAATCTGAAATTTGATGGAATTTCGTCCATTAGTTCTTGAGCTATAGTTATAACAAAAAATTTGCAAAACGTAGCACAGCAACACCATATCTTGGACAATTTATGCCAAAACGTAAAAAAGCGTCTAATTATGTTATGGTGTAAAAGAATCTGAAGTTTGATGAAATTCTGTGCATTAGTTCTTGCGATATAGCTAGTTAAAAAAAAACGTGTAAAATATAGCACAGCAGCACCATCAGTTGAAGGATTTATAACAAAACGTAATCATGGTGTAATTATGTTATATGTCATTTTGTAACAAAATCTGAAGTTTGATGAAATTATATGCGTTGGTTGTTGAGATATAGCTATCGGGAAAATCGTGCAAAATGCAGCACAGCTGCACCACCTGTTGCAAGGTTAATACCAAAATGTAATCAGCGTCTAATTATGTTATATTTTCTAGTGTAACAGAATTTAAAATTTGATGAAGTTCTCAGCATTAGTTCTTGAGATATAGCTATCGCAAAAATCGTGCAAAATGTAGCTTAGCAGCGCCACCTATAGGACAGTTCACACCAAAACCTTATCAGCGGCTATGTATCTCAAGGTATCGCAGAATCTAAAGTTTGGTGAAATTCTGTGCATTAATTCTTGAGATATAGCTATCATAAAAATCATGAAAAACGTGGCACAGCAGCGCCACCTGCTGGCCAATTTACACCAAAACTTAATCAGCGTCTATTTATATCAAGGGGTCACAGAATCTGAAGTTTGGTGAAATTCTGTGCATTAGTTCTTGAGATATGGCAATCTTGAAAATCATGAAAAACGTAGTATAGCAGCACCACCTGCTGGCCAATTTTCACCAAAAACCAATAGGCACTAATTCATATCAAGGTCTAACTGAATATAAAATTTTATTAAATTTCGAGCATTAGTTCTTGAGATAGAGCGCCCACAAATTTTTTGTCACATACAGACAGACAGACAGACAGACAGACAGACAGACAGACAGACGGACAGACTCACAGACAGACATTTTCTAAAAATAGTCAAAACGTGTTCAGGACCTTCTAAAACGTATAAATCCGTCGAAAACCGGAAGTCGAAAATTTTCATGAATCCAATACTTTCTTCTTGTAAAGATAGAAGAAAGTAAAAAGCGTCTAATTATGTTATGGTGTAAAACAATCTGAAGTTTGATGAAATTCTGTGCATTAGTTCTTGAGATATAGCTAGTTAAAAAAAACGTTTAAAATATAGCACAGCAGCACCATCAGTTGAAGGATTTATAACAAAACGTAATCATGGTGTAATTATGTTATATGTCATTTTGTAACAAAATCTGAAGTTTGATGAAATTATATGCGTTGGTTGTTGAGATATAGCTATCGGGAAAATCGTGCAAAATGCAGCACAGCTGCACCACCTGTTGCAAGGTTAATACCAAAATGTAATCAGCGTCTAATTATGTTATATTTTCTAGTGTAACAGAATCTAAAATTTGATGAAGTTCTCTGCATTAGTTCTTGAGATATAGCTATCGCAAAAATCGTGCAAAATGTAGCTTAGCAGCGCCACCTATAGGGCAGTTCACACCAAAACCTTATCAGCGGCTATGTATCTCAAGGTATCGCAGAATCTGAAGTTTGGTGAAATTCTGTGCATTAATTCTTGAGATATATCTATCATAAAAATCATGAAAAACGTGGCACAGCAGCGCCACCTGCTGGCCAATTTACACCAAAACTTAATCAGCGTCTATTTATATCAAGGGGTCACAGAATCTGAAGTTTGGTGAAATTCTGTGCATTAGTTCTTGAGATATGGCAATCTTGAAAATCATGAAAAACGTAGTATAGCAGCGCCACCTGCAGGCCAATTTTGACCAAAAACCAATAGGCACTAATTCATATCAAGGTCTAACTGAATATAAAATTTTATTAAATTTCGAGCATTAGTTCTTGAGATAGAGCGCCCACAAATTTTTTGTCACATACAGACAGACAGACAGACAGACAGACAGACAGACAGACGGACAGACTCACAGACAGACATTTTCTAAAAATAGTCAAAACGTGTTCAGGACCTTCTAAAACGTATAAATCCGTCGAAAACCGGAAGTCGAAAATTTTCATGAATCCAATACTTTCTTCTTGTAAAGATAGAAGAAAGTAACTAGTCGTTGGGGGCCACCGTAATACTTACCCATCATGGATATGTATACGAAAACATGTGAAACTATTTATAAAATGCATTGCAATTCATAAACAAAATTTAAATATTGTTAATGTACATAGTAATGCTATATTAAAGAACTGCTGGTGTAGCAATTTCAACAAATTATATAAAACGCCAAACTACTCAAGTAGTACCGAACTGCGTAAAAGAAACATCCTTATAACTCCAAAAATAATAATTCTATTAACTAACAATTAACTGCGTCGGATTACGCGTCTCGTTTCCAATTAAAATATACTTTCTGAATTGAAATTTGAATGAAATACAGGGTCATGAAAAATCGAAGAATGTGGAAAACAAGATTACAAATATCTCGGCAACTAATAATCCGATCGACTTCGTTTTATATGCAAAATGTGTGTTATTTTATTGCCTTTTACGTCCATTCCTTAGAACAAAAAAATTGGAAAATTTTTATATATCTTTCATCAGAACGAATTTTTCGAGAATCCGAAAAAAATAGTTCCGGATAATCGAGGTTGCTGATATTAAATAGGGTTCGTCCCATTCTTACATACTAACTACATACAAAATTTCAAGTCTCTATCTCAATTTGTTCGGGAGATAGAGCGTTTACAGACAGACAGACTGACAGACAGACAGACAGACAGGCAGGCAGACAGACAGACAGACGGACGGCAGAAATTTTTTTCTAAAAATATGTTTTTCGGAATCTCCACTATCTAAAACGTGTAAATCCGTCAAAAAAATTTTTCGATTTTCAAAACGATTGCAAGACTTACCCTATACTACGTATGATGGGTAAGTAATAAAAACAGCAAAGTTATATCAAAAAGGATGATTTAATTTTACGTATTTTGACCATTTTATTGTATACTAGCTCATCCGCCCCGCATTGCTTGAGCTCGTTATTTAAGTTGCGTAAATTTTAAATTGCCATTAAATGTATATGACTTTATATCTTTAACTCGATTTTTTTAATGAATAATCAAAACACTAGTAAGGAGTATTTTTCAATGGAGCTACAAATTTTCACCTTATGTAACAAATTTTATTTAGTTTTTTAATATATAACAAATTTCACTGAAATATCTAAAAGAATTACTAAAATAAATTTCGAAACCTATAATTGTTCAAATGCTTAAAGATTTGCATGTTTTACATAAATTGCGTATTCGCTAACTGTATAAAAAAATTAAAAAAAACTCATATTAACTATTAAAAGGACTTGAAATAACAGCAACGGGAAAAAAAGGAGGGGGGGGGGAGATTCAACGCTTAAAAATACATATGTCTTGTCATCCAATGCATGTTTCTAATGACCTTAGAAAGTTGTAAAAATGAGAGTTTTATAAATAACTGTTTATCTCAAAAATTATATCACATTGCGACTCTTAGTGATTTCGACAAAATTTTGACACATTTTATTTTGTAAAGAATTCTTCTGCTATTTTGAAAGTTTTGAAATTATGGGGATTTCCAAATTTATCTGGCCTGCATAGGTTCTTTGAAAATGTGTATAAATGTGAACGTTCAGCCACTTTTACAATAATAAAAAAAGATCGTCTTCGTAAAATCAAAGTAATCTGCGGTCGTGAAAATTTTAAATAGTTAAATATCATACATTTTAAACACGATTGCACCATACAAAAGAATGATGTCTAAGATTTACATACGCATTTTTATTAATCATTAACCTGAAAATTCATTCTATGCACAGACGGTGCCGTACAAAAGGGAAAAAATGCAAAAACGGCTCATTTTCGAAAAAAAAAAATGAATCGAGCAATTATCAGTAATATTTTCTCATACTAATTACTGCATTTTAAGCGTAAAAAATGCAACCTTTCAGAATATCATTATCATTTTTAATTATACTGAGGGATTTGGCTGATCGAGTTAAAAATATAATGTCATAACCCCTCGAAAATAAATAAATAAATATATAATCTCCATTTTTGCTTTTTTATATCTCTTTCTTTATGTGAATATCGTTCTTGTACGCTTTTTCTGGACCGGATACCCACCCTTTCTGGATTAACTTCGCTGTGAAAAATTGATTTTTTTATTACTTTTTTAATTCTTTTAACGACTAGTTTTATGTTTTTTTAGATCAGTAGACTTAGTGATATGAAAACACTTTTGATATCAGTAAGTATAAAGATAAATACATACTTTATTTCACGAGACACGTTCCTTGGTAAGGAAAGATAAATTTTCTCTTTTTTTTTTTAGTGGTGGGAAGTCTAAAATTTAAATTTTAAAGAAGGAAATAATTAATGCATTAACGTGTTATTTAAAAAAATGTTGTTTTATTTCTACCAAAAATAAATTAACAATAAATTTTTAAAGTCATGGAGATATCAAACTACCCTCGTAATGACATTTTTCATAAGACGCTTTAGTCTGGAGTTAAAGTGACTGTAAAACAGGTTCACAGTTAATCATTTAGAACAGTAGAACAGTGGTTCCCAAACAATGGGTCGCGACCCCCTAGTGGATCTCGACGTGTGTTTTGGTGGGTCGAGATCTCTATTAAGATTGTTCAAAAAATATGTCATTTGTTTTATCTGATCAAAAAATTTAACAATTTCAACAGTAAATAATATTTCAAGGAAAAAATCTTCAATTCCCTCTTGTATAAATACACGAAGAGAATATTTAGGAATATCTAAATCATCTGTAATGTCCTTGATCGGGTTCAATACAATATACCTGTGTAATTTTTTACTTTTCTGGTTTAAGTAACAGTACAGAAACAAACTTAGAAAGTGACTTAAGATTAAAATTAACTACTTTTAATCCTGATATAGATGCCCTCATTGGTAAATTCCAGTTTCTGAAATCATTCATTATAAAGTTACGTTTTGATAATAATTATTCGCATAGTTAATTATTTTTGTAGTTGGTGGGTTGCTTTAATTATTGCTTTAATTATTATTCTATTTACAAATACTTGGTTTACCAAGTTTTGTTTTTGTTATCTTTGTGTTATCTATTGTGTATCTTTCAAACGAAAAATTGCCTTTTCTCATAGGATAAGATAGCTGATAGTTTATTTGTTACATCTAACAAAGAAAAGAAAATTATTATTCTTAAAGCACAAAGATTTGACTATGGTTGCCTTAAAATAACGTCAATATTTAGAATTGGCGTTTTGGCGATTTATGGACTCGAATGCGCAAAGTTTCCGTTATTGCAATAGTCTTATTTTTAGGAAATTTCACTTTAATTTACTTAATCCGGCGGCCATTGTGGTTAATACAGTTTGTTTTCAAAATAGTTTATTAGTAAACAAAAGATCTTATGATCCCAAGCGAAATGTAAAACAGATCTAATAAAAATACATTTAAGGAAACAAAGCAAATTTCACTAGCAATGATTTATATTTATATTTATATTTATATTTATATTTATATTTATATTTATATTTATATTTATATTTATATTTATATTTATATTATTTTATTTTATTTATTTATTTATTTATTTATTTTTATGCCTACGGATGGTAGCAGTTTTTGACAGACAAGAGCTTTACCGAACAAAATGTAGGTATTTTAGCTAACATTATTTAAATATTCACTTTAAAAATATGAAATATTAATGCATTTTTGGCGACATCAAATGATGATTTTACAGCTCAGCTCAATTTTACACCGTTCCATATTCTTCTTATTTTTTGAAAACCATTATTTCAATATAAAAACTTTCACATTATCTAATCAGAGAAACTAGATATTAGATATAGATCTAGATAATCTAGAATATAGATAATCTAGAAATTAGATAAATAAAAAATTACCATTCGCAAGTAATGGTAATTTTAAAAATAATGATTGCTACTCGGCATATGAAGTATACCTTACAGCCTAAATGAATTTGAACTTTTTTCATGAAACGAATTTGCAACTTTTTTGTAAATCATTAAAATCATATTCCAAAATATCTAATTTCAGAAAACAGAAATTTCTTAAATACCGAAATTTCGATAAAACTAAGTCAGAGTTTTGAAATGATAATCAATAGCATACTTACCTAAAAATAACATTTTATCATATGAAATAAAAATAAATACATAAAATATATCCAAACAAAATCTCAAGTATCACTTTAAGTTCGATATGTTATTAAAAATCTCACGCTTTAGAAAACAGATACCATTAAAATTCATCTATTTTCTTTATAAATTAGAGTTTCGTTTTATGATTGATGAGGTAATAAAAGCAAAGACCCTTTTTTATTTCAACAGTTTAAAAATCACAAATATTGGTTTTTCTTTTTCTTATTTACTGAGCGTGAATGCATCAAAATAAGATATATTATCTGTCATTTTTGCTAAATCAAAGTATAATGACCGATAGAGAAACTAACGTTTCTTTACATTTATATTTATACAAATTTTTAAAATTCCGTTAATAAAAGTTTTTGATTATAAAATTTCTTTTCGCACGAATACATAAAGCATACTTAATATGCGTTTCAGATATTAACATGAAGCAACTTGTAGTCTTCCAGAATATTTTTTAAGCTAATCATTAAATTAAAAAAATACTAAACATATTGAGAATGAATTTAATTTTAAATAAACTACTATTAATTATTAATGAGTTGGCAATGTTATCGTTATCAAAGAGGGTTTTTTTATGAGCAAAGTTTTTCATTGTTATTCATCATATGTTCAGTAGAATTTTATAAGAAGTTCAGTATGCGTATTTTAAAATGAAAATTATAATATATATCGATATTTATACATAATAATATCACATTCTAAAGTACATAAGTTTTTTGAGAGAACTATCAGAAAATTATAGATTTTATAGGTTTTTTTTTTTCAATGGACCTTTCAACGGAACTGAAATTACCTGATAATACATTCTACAAAATAAAACATCATATCTTAAAATAGTGTGACTATGGTGAAAATTATAAAAAAATATTGAAAAACAATTAGAGGGTGGATTATTTGAAATGGGTATCAAGTAATCTAATTTGTAATACTTATCCATTTTCGCAGTTTGTAATTTTCGGTAAATCTTTTAAGCGTTTTTTTTTTTTTTTTTTTTTTTTTTTAAGCTATTGCATAGCTTTTATCACGGGCTTTGAGCGCGGGGACCGAATCCAAAAATTCCGTAACGCAGAAAATCCTAACACATCGGTAACGAAAAAACCTAACACTTGGCTAACTTCGTTTCAGTTCGGCAGACTTCGGCATGGTATCATTCGGTAGACTTCGGCAGACATTGACGCGGTATTTTTCAGATATTTAGAGGATATCAAGTCTCAAACTTATACTTCTTATTTCAGTTACTATAAATCTATAGTTTCAATAATAAAAATTCCTGATAGAATGTGTATAGAAAAGAATCGTCTTAAGACAAAACAAGGTAGGATAATGTAGCTTTTGGTGATTGGAGACCCGCCCAATGGTGAGGATCGAAAAATTTAAAATGCTTATAACTCGCGATCTAATTTTCGTAGTGCGGCCAAATTTTGTTTGATAATTTATTATGAGACAGTGTTAATTTTTGGTGACAAGAGACCCCCACGGTGAGGGTCGAAAAAGTTAAAATGCTTATAAGTCGCGATCTAATTTTCGTAGCGCGGCCAAATTTTGTTTGGTAATTTATTATGAGACAGTGATAATTTTTGGTAACAGGAAATCCCCCATGGTGAGGGTCAAAAAATTTAAAATGCTTAGAACTCGCGATCTAATTTTTGTAGCGCGGCCAAATTTTGTTTCGTGATTTATTATGAAACAGTGTTAATTTTTGATGACAGGAGATCCCCCCCCCCCCACGGTGAGGGTCGAAAAAGTTAAAATGCTTATAAGTCGCGATCTAATTTTCGTAGCGCGGCCAAAATTTGTTTGATGATTTATTATGAGACAGTGTTAATTTTTGGTGATAGGAAATCCCACATGGTGAGGGTCGAAAAAATTAAAATGCTTATAACTCGCGATCTAATTTTCGTAGCGCGGCCAATATTTGTTTGGTAATTTATTATGAGACAGTGATACTTTTGGTGACATGTGACCCACAACGTTGAGGGTCGAAAAATTTAAAATGCTTATAACTCGCGATCTAATTTTCGTAGCGCGGCCAAATTTTGTTTGATGATTCATTATGAGACAGTGTTAATTTTTGGTGACAGGAGACCCCCCCCACGGTGAGGGTCGAAAAATTTAAAATGCTTATAACTGGCGATCTAATTTTCGTATCGCGGCCAAATTTTGTTTGGTAATTTATTATGAGAGAGTGTTAATTTTTGGTGACAGGAGACCCCCTCTCCACGGTGAGGGTCGAAAAAGTTAAAATGCTTATAACTCGCGATCTAATTTTCGTAGCGCGGCCAAAATTTGTTTGATGATTTATTATGAGACAGTGTTAATTTTTGGTGACAGGAGACCCCCCACGGTGAGGGTCGAAAAAGTTAAAATGCTTATAACTCGCGGTCTAATTTTCGTATCGCGGCCAAATTTTGTTTGGTAATTTATTATGAGAGAGTGTTAATTTTTGGTGACAGGAGACCTCCCACGGTGAGAGTTGAAAAATTTAAAATGCTGATAACTCGCGATATAATTTTCGTAGCGCGGCTAAATTTTGTTTGGAAATTTATTATGAGACAGTGTTACTTTTGGTGACGGGAGACCCCCCATTGGGAGGGTCGAAAAATTTAAAATGCTTATAACTCGCGATCTAATTTTCATAGCGCGGCCAAATTTTTTTGATAATTTATTATGAGACAGTGTTAATTTTTGGTGACAGGTGACCCCCCCTCCACGGTGAAGGTCGAAAACGTTAAAATGCTTATAGCTCGCTATCTAACTTTCGTATCGCGGCCAAATTTTGTTTGGTATTTTTTTATGAGACAGTTTGACTTTTGGTGACAGGAGACCCCCCTTCTTCACATTGAGGGTCGAAAAATTTAAAATGCTTATAACTCGCAATCGAATTTTCGTATCGCGGCCAAATTTTGTTTAGTAATTTATTATGAGACAGTGTTAATTTTTGGTGACAAGAGACCCCAACGGTGAGGTTCGGAAAATTTAAAAGGCTTATAAAAAGCGATCTAATCTTCGTAGCTTGGCCAAATTTTGTTTGGTAATTTATTTAGGTATTGCATAGCTTTTATCGCGGGCTTTGAGCGCGGCAAAAGAATCTAGAAATTCCGTATCGAGAATAAGCCTAACACTCTGGCTAACGTCGCTTCAGTTTGGCAGACTTTGACACGGTATCCTTCGATAGACTTCGGCAGACATTGACGCGATATTTTTCTGATATTTTGAGAATATCAAGTCTCAAACTTATGTTTTTTATTTCAGCTACCATAAACATATAGTTTCAATGATAAAAATTCCTGATTAACCTACATTTATTGTAAGATAATAAAAATATTTTAAACGATTTTTCTTTTATTGAACTAATGAGAATTAGTTCAAAAAAAATTGTTATCGGTCATCACGCTCAAAAAGTGTAACTTAAATTTTTATCAAAGACAAAGAAAAAAAAAGCTGCATAAATAAAAAATAAATAAATAATTATAATTGCATAAGTTGATAAAAAATATGCTATGCAATAGCTTTACCGCGGCAGTCCCCGAGTGCCACACGTATTTTTTTTTTTTTTTTTTTTTTTTTTTTTTTTTTTTTACAAAATATACAATATGAACTTTGAAATGTTCAGGTTTACGTGAACATTTTTAAAGTTCATATTATATATTTTAGGTTAAAAGCAAGGCGAAAATTTCATTCCGTCATATATTTTATTTATTTATTTATTTTCATTTCTTTGGCGCCAAAAGTAGGGCATCTTTCTATAGTGCGCCACAAACTAGTAAGTGGCACGCTAGTTTTTAAAGTTCAAAATAAAAAAAACCAAAAATGCATTTTTTAAAAACGACTGCAACAAATGTAATTAACAACTTTAAATGTTAATTTTCCCATGAACAGCTTAGAGTAATTGCTTTTTGCTTCTGATGGAACATTCAGTACAAAGGACTAGTAACAGTAAACGTCGCACTTTATATGCCGAGTATTACACAAGATGAGTAGCAATCATTATTTTTAAAATTACCACTACTTGCGAATAGTAATTTTTCATTCATCTAATTGTAGATTCTCTGATTAGATAAAATGAATATTATTATATTGAAATAATGGTTCTCAAAAACTGAAGAAGAATGTGGGACGGTGTAAAATTGATCTAAACTTAAAATCATCATTTGGTGTCGCCAAAACTACTTTAATATTTTATACTTTTAGAACGAATATTTAAATAATGTTATCTACAGTATCTACATTCCATCCAGTAAAGCTCTTGGCTGTGAAAAACAGCGACCAACCGTAGACAAAATAAATTTTTCATTGCAACTTAAATTTGCTTTGTTTCCTAAAATAATTTTTTATTAGATTTGTTTTATATTTCGCTTGTGATCATAAGACCTTTTGTTTAATAACACTGATAAACAAGGGTTCAGTTTATAATTAAGTATATGGTGACTTTTATATTTTAAATGGTGCAGTGAAAGAATATGCCATTAAAAAGTTTCCATCACCCACAGATTTTTAAAAAATTCAAAATCTTGAAAATCTGAATTTTGTAGTATTTATTCAACACATATACCTTATGAAATTTATCATTTGGTAATTTAGTAATGACAAATTTTTAAGTAAACACTTATAAAGCTTAAAAGTAATATTTAAAATACTGAAAATATGCATTTTTTATAAAGTTTCAGAAAAATGTAGAACAAGTTTTGTAAAAAGAAGTAACATTAATAAGAAATTTCATACTTTATATTGCGGTGAAAGTCTTATCTGTGGATGCTCTCTTACAGACACACAATCACTAGCTTCCCTAATAAGGTTCCAACCTCCGAGCATATTATGGGTCCAACCTGCCTTCATATCGGGATTCCAATGCAGAAATATCCTGGTGGAAGCGCTCTTCATGCTCGTCGCTCACAGCTCCCATATTTTCGGGACAAAAAATTTAAAAAGCATAAATTACTTAATAGAATAGTTGAAGAATCATACAGTGTCATACATTGAGAATATTTTTTAATTCATTACAAAAATAAGTAATGTAATATTTTATAAATTTATATTTCCTGACGTTCATTAACTGATTAAAAAAACACAAAACCAGATAGTAAAAAATATCACATACTTTAGCTGAATTCTAAGAGGCCTTTGATTTTAATTAAAATTATTATGAGAGTTTACAATTATTGTTGTTAATGCACTATTGGTTAAAAACGTAAGGTTTTATCTTTGCCTATCAATTTTTAATAATAGGGTTTCTCATTAAACTGAAAAAACACATTTTAGTACATGTATGCAACATAAATAGAAAATTATGAAACTATAAAAATATAAATATTTAAGAGATTGTTTTATCCAAATTTCAAAAAAAGGCTTTTACACTGAATTTGAAAATTCTAGATTAACAAAATAATAATAATAATAATAATAATAATAATAAGTAATGTAATATTTTATAAATTTATATTTCCTGACGTACATTGTTTGATAAGAAAAAAACATTTCACATAAAAACTGATAAAAAAAATCTCATATTTCAGCGGAATTCTAAGAGGCTTTTAATTTTAACTAAATTATTGTGAGAGTTTGCAATTATTGCTGTTAATACACAATTGGTTAACAACGTAAGGTTTTATCTTTGCCCATCAATATTTGATAATGGGGTTACTCATAAAACTGAAAAAAAAACTCATTTTATTACATGTACACAACATAAATAGAAAATTATAAAACTATAAAAATACAAATACGAAAGGTATTGTTTTATTCAATTTTCAAAGAAGTCTTTTACATTGAATTTGTAAATTCTAGATTAATTAAAAATATGTGATATTAATATTTTATTTATCAAGAAGACTTTGATCTTCATATTATTTAAGAAGTATCATTTTAATCATAAAATTCAAACTGAAATGAAGTCACCTAAAATTTCATTTGCTCATCTTTTGGAAATATCATTCCAAAACCAATTTTCACTTACTCTAGCGTAATTTAATCTCCCGAAAAATTAATTCTTAATAAATTATATGCGTCATTGCTGTGTCACAAATATGCATATCCAGTGGAAAGAAAGGTCATTTTTATATAAGAAAAATTTATTACTTACTTTAAAATCATATCAAAATGTAATTTCGTTACATAAGACGAGTTTCAAAATCTTGTTCTATTTTTTGGAAATCAATTTCTGTAGGGGTAATAAACCCTTAAATAATAATACAGGAAAGAAAACTGTATCAAGTAGACTTGAAAATACTTCTCCAATTAATTAATTTATATTTGTTATATTTTTATTTTTTTACTTTATTTTTTGTATTTAAATAAATTCTTAAATAACATAAATAAAACAAAGTGCATGTGAGACTGAGAATTATATCAAATGGCAAGAATATATGTATTATAGTTTAGGATCATTATTAGGAGAATTATGAAGATGAAAATTATTAATTTTAATGAATTTGTAGGATAAGGGTTCATAACTGCTTTCCAAAGTGAAAAAAATAAAAAAATAAATAAGTTGTATGGTGCGAACTATAAAAGGTAATAAATATTTAAATCTTTAAAATATGAGACACATATAATATATTTCTTACATATATAGGATAGCGAAATAATACAATGTTCGATGACTCATTTTTAGGACTGATGTTATAACACCAGATAACATCATATGAAATACATGTCAACTAATATGTTTCGAAGTAACTCCTACCGGCTGTAATGTTCTTCTGTACTCGGCTGAATAGGTTTCGGAAGTAATTTTAAAAGATCTCTTTTTCTTGGTTTGTTCCTATGCCTGGATATGCTTGGAATGCTCTTTAATGTGAATGTCACAGTTTTCTTTATGGCTTCTAAATCTTTAAACCTTGTTTTTTTTTCCAGAAAATCATCGTTTACCTACTTGAAAACGTTCAGTGTTTAGGAAAGTACTCGAATAGACAATTGGCGATCAGAAGTCACAACAGTTTCAGTTTCAGTTTCAGCAAGGTGGGGAGGCCTACCAAAGGCTTAAGCACAACAAGCCCCACCTTGCAGAATGTAACAACTATGCTAAAAGCTTCAACCATGGACCAAGACAGGACTGCCAAAAGGAAAGGAGACCCTCAGTAGATGATACGGTGACAATTTCAGAAGAAACCAGAGGCACTGCATAAATGATCTCCAGATTGCCGTTAAAAATATATTAGATAATAATTGAAAGAATAGAATATCAACACAATGACAACGGGTAGCCCTATCTATTCCGGGCGTACCCAAAATGTAATCATAATCACAGTGATAAATACAAAATTATATGTACAATATAAATAATTAAGATAAGCCCATGACCATATACATAACTAGAAAATGACAAGAACTTTTTCAATTTTTTCTGCCGTGTACATGGAATTCAGCCATCTAGTGGGCGTTTCATCTCTGACACTTTCGCGGCCACCCGAAAAGCGTCTAAACTATTAAAATATCAGTGAATTGGATACTCCTTCGACTCCGTGCACTTGTTTCAACATTTCATATGTTTTGGAAGTAACTTTTAAAAGTCACTTTCCGAATAATCTTTAATATGGGTGTCACGGTTTTGTTTATTGCTTCAAAATCTTCGAACCTTGTTTTTTCTTTCAGAAAATATTAGTTTTCCTACTTGGAAATGTTCAGTTTTTTGGCAAGTACTCGTATAGACAATTGACGATCACATGTCACAACATCATGAACTTGTTCAATTATTTAGTGCGTGAACACGGAATGCGGCGGTCATTTACACATACCATCTTTGTCAAATTCGCGGTCTTCCAAAAATGACTAAACCATTCATAAGTCTACGAATGGAATACTCCTTTCTCTTTGTACACTTGTTTCAACAATTCTTAGGCTTCTGTAACATTTTTACAGAATTTTAAGCAGAATTTAACGTCTGTACTTAAAAAAAAAACTGTGTTTTAATGCATGTTTCAAAGTCAACCATTTGCTTCTGAACAGCTTAGTTTCAAAGCGCAGATCAACGATTTTCAAAATACAACCATTATTGCGTTCTGACGATTTCTGGTTCTCATATTGTTGCATCAGTCGTGGAAATTTATGGCTGCACATTATATATTTTAAGACAAACATTTTTTGTGAAGGAAACCGGTATTTAATTTCTGTTATTTAATTGAAAATGTTGGATGTCCTACGCCACTGTAAATATGATGCTGATAATATATTTCATGCATATACACAACAGCGAAATAATATATGGCAAGACAAACAATTTTTGTAAAGGAAACCTCTGCTTCAATTCTCTTATTTAATGGAAAATGTTGGGTTTCTTATTGCAAGCAAACCCTTATTATTACTTTCTTGTCTTTACAAGAACAAAGTATTGGATTCATAAAAATTTTCAAAATCAGGTTTTCGGTGAATTTAAAACTGCTAGGGATAAGAGAAACCGAAATTTTTTTTTTTGGTTAAATGTCTGTCGTTGAATCTGTATGTCACAAATTTTTTGTGGGCACACTATTTAAAGAGCTAATTCACGGAATTTCACGAAATTTTAGATTATGTGGGACATTGATATAAACTAGATCCGATTAGATTTTGGCCCGTATCGTTCAACAGGTGGCATTACCATGCTCCATTATTCACAATTTTTACAACAGCCATATCTCAAGAACTAATGCATAGATTTTCACAAAACTTTATATTTAGTTATCTGACATAGCATTGTGCTGATTACGTTTTGTTGCAAATTTCTGTACAGGTGGCTTGCCATGGTAAATTATTCGTGATTATCGTAATAGCTGTATCTCAAGAACTAATGTATGAAATTTTCTAAATCTTCAAACACAGCTTTTCTCTGATATCAATTAGTGTTGTTTAGTTTTTGGTGTCAATGTCCCTATAGATAGCACTTTTATGGTGCATTTTTCACGATTTTACAATAAATGTATCACAAGAACTAATGGAAGAATTTTCATCAAACTTCAGATTCAACTAGTACTTAATAAAAATTGACTCTGATTAGTTTTTGGAATACAAACCCCAACATAAATAGCTGTTATGCAGAATTTTTTAAAGATTTTGCAATAGCTCTATCTCAAAAACTAATGTACAGATTTTCATTAAACTTTACATACTCGTTTACGTAAGTTATTGCTGACTACATTTTGTTTTAAGTCACCTCAACAGTGGCGCTGCTATGCTGCTTTTTTAGGAAGTATTAATATGCATAAGATAGAAAAAAGTTTTCGTATTGCCACATCCGACTAGTTTATTATAACTATATTTTCAATGGAGCTATTTTTGTGAAAATTATTTGCGCTCAAACATCACTTAACTAGATTCTTCATATTTCGGGAAGTAGATCATCAGTGAATATGGCATCATTGGCAAATTACAATGCACATAATTACTATTCATTATTTCATGATCTTTCACAGAAAATAATGATATTGCGTTGATTTTGGCTTCCTAAAATATGCTTTATATTACTGTATTTACTGTGATATTGTAACTATTAATGTTATTATTGTCTATAGTTTGTGACTATTTGATATATTGTGAACATTTGAATATTTGATTATATTGTGAATATTTGAATATTTGTTACGTATAAAAAAATTATTTTTAAAAACTCAAAAATTCTCAAAAGAACGTCGATTTGAGGCTAGATACATATCTTAAATCATTAATATATTGTATGTTTGATAACATATGGATTTTTGTAAGAAATCACTTTTAAGTATGCATCCGTGAAGGATTCGAAAATTTATATTTCTTAGTTTGTCAGTCAGATATTTAAAGCAGCTCATATAAAACTCAAAAAGATACCATGAGCTAGCTAGCTAGTTGAGAAATTGAGATTTTGCGATAGTGACATGATTTTTGCAGTTTTGCGATATTTGGCATCATTATTTTGCGATATTTGAAACAATCAAAAATAGTAATAATACTCGGCAACAAGTGGTGTTACAGGTCCTGTCGATGCAAACGCCTCCGTTTTAATTATCTGCAAGATCAAGACGTGGCCATTTCTTAAAGTAACAATGCACACGCTTTTCCAGGTCCCGATTTATTTTTTAAATTTTTTTCCGTACTAAGAAAAATGACCACTTTTTGAATTTGCTTTGGTACCTGAGTGCATCAGCATTTTTACCTACAGAACACAGATCGCGATCTGTTGGATGTTATTGCAAGCATTTTTTATTTTTCCATTCTTTTTCCTCTTTCTCTAATAGTACTCCCCTCGATTTGGGTTGTATTTGAGTTGTTCCTTCAAGCTATAGGCAACTCGAAATAGAAATATTTATAAAGTAACCATCCTGTGTGCATATATACCGGGTGTCCCAAAAATGACTGATGGATTTTAAAATTCAATAACTTGCAAACGGTGACAGCTATTAAAAAAATTTTGCAGGAGGGCTATGTATAATATCAGGAGTTTTTTTACCGCAATTCTTGATTTTAGTTCGAATTTCAAACAATAGATGGCGCTGATGGCGGTTGGCGGCCAATCGACGCCGAGACTTACTTCATTCAGCTTTGACGCAAAAGAAGGAGATTAAGGCTATGGAGTACCTCTCTTTCTACAGTACAGTCTTGCTCTCAGTCCCCTATTCTGGACTCATTCGATATGATTTCAATGGAATGCGTTGTTGCCATGGAAATAACAGATTGTTCGATTGTGGAATACAGCGTTCAGAAGTGGGCATAAATTTCGCAAGCAGTATTTGAGTTTGCAGAAGATTTTCGTTTAGGAAGTTTTATTTTCCCGGATTAAATTACTTTTTTATGGCATGATTTAAAGAATATTTTATGCATCATATTTTAAAACTAGATAAAGAGAATTTTTCAATTTGATGATTTTTGTTATATTCTTAAGAAATTTTAGATCTTTTAAGAAAATTCGTCAGTAGATTTTTATGAATGTTTAAAAAAAAATCATGAAAACTGTTGATAGTACATTATTGTGTAAAATAACTACCAAAAACAAATATTATAAGTTGCTTTGTTTAACCCTTTTCAATAGAAGTAGTCTATCGTTGCATTAAAATTGAAAAAAATAAAATAAATGTGAGTTAATTAAAATGTATTTTCCCGGATTAAATTAATTTTTATGGCATGATTTAAGGAATATTTTAGGCACCGTATTCAAAACTACACTGTTAAAAATTTGAAACCTTTGCTGCATCGTCACTCCTCCACTTTTATATAAAGAGAACTTCACTGTATTATGGAGCATTCTCATTGGTCAAAATAGAGATATTCTATAATAGCAGTGGAGTGACGATGCAGCAAAAGTTTCCAATTTTTAACAGTGTTGGTGAAGATATCTTGCTACAATCTTGCTCTTACACTACAAAAATCTGCTGCATTTTGTTGTATACGCACACCGCTTGTATAGAAACGGTTACTTAATTGTATTATGAAGCATTGTTATCGGTCTGAAAAGAGATATTATATACAAGCGGCGGAGTGCGTATGAAGCAAAATGCAGCAGATTTTTAACACTGTGGGGCCCGATTCTGAACTCATTCGATATGATTTCAATGGAATGTGTTGTTGTCATGGAAATAACAAATTCCTCTATAGAAAAATACAATATTCAAAATTGAGCATGAATATAACAATCTAAATCGATCTAAAATTTCTTAGAATATAACAAAAATTATCAAATTAAAGAAATCTCTTTATCTAGTTTTAAAATATGATGCATAAAATATTCTTTAAATCGTGCCATAAAAAGTAATTTAATACGGGAAAATAAAACTTCCTAAACGAAAATCTTCTGCAAACTCGAATACTGCTTGCTAAATTTATGCCCACTTCTTAACGCTGTATTCCACTATCGAACAATCTGTTATTTCCATGGCAACAACGCATTCCATTGAAATCATATCGAATGAGTTCAGAATCGGGCCGCACAGTGTTTAAAATCTGCTGCATTTTGCTTCATATACACTCCTCCGCTTGTATATAATATCTCTTTTCGACCAATAACAATGCTTCGTAATACATTCAAATAACCGTTTCTATACAAGCGGAGTGCGTATACAACAAAATGCAGCAGATTTTTACAGTGTAAGAGCAATATATCTTCACCTACACTGTTAAAAATTGGAAATTTTTGCTGCATCATCACTCCACTGCTATTATAGAATATCTCCTATTTTGACCAATGAGAATGCTCCATAATATAGTGAAGTAATCTCTTTCTATAAAAGTGGAGAAGTGACGATGCAGCAAAGGTTTCAAATTTTTAATAATGTAGTTTTAAAATATGGTGCCTAAAATATTCCTTAAATCATGCCATAAAAAGTAATTTAATCCGGGAAAATAAAACTTCCTAAACGAAAATCTTCTGCAAACTCAAATGCTGCTTGCGAAATTTATGCCCACTTCTGAACACTGTATTCCACTATCGAACAATCTGTTATTTCCATGCAACAACGCATTCCATTGAAATCATATTGAATGAGTCCAAAATCGAGGCCTGAGAGTAAGACTGTACTGTAGAAAGAGGGATACTCCATAGCCTTAATCTCCTTCTTTTGCGTCAAAGCTGAATGAAGTAAGTCTCGTCGTCGACTGGCCGCCAATCGCCGTCAGCGCCATCTGTTGTTTGAAATTCGAACTAAAATCAAGAATTGCGGTAAAAAAACTCCTGACATTATACATAGCCTTCCTGCAAAAATTTTTTTAATAGCTGTCACCGTTTGCAAGTTATTGAATTTTAAAATCCATCAGTCATTTTTGGGACACCCGGTACATAATTATTGTACATTTCTCATAATTATTTTTTAACTATGCGGCAAACACGCATTTAAATAATAATCCCAAACCACATTAATTATTTAATACCAACCATATCAAACAAAGAAATCTTATTTATCTTATTTAAAAAAGAAAAAAGTACTAAACATCTATTTTGTATGAAGTCTTGCAAGAACATTTAATTCGCTTGATTGTTTTAGGAAGTTTATTATATTTCATTTTAAACTAAATGTCTAAACTATTCGCACACAAAATTGAGAGTAGGACATATTCCTATGATGTATGGCAGAAAATATTTTCAAATTATTTCGAAAATGTTTGAGATTTCGACGTGTTTTCAGCGGATTTCTTTGAAATCTTTTGGTTTCATTAACCGTTATTAATTAAGAATTAAAGTTTAAATAAACATATATGCTTTTTATAAAAGACATCAAAAGTTTATCCGAAACTAAAACACAGCTTTGTTTAATGTTTAGTTTCATATAGTAAGTAAAATATTTATTTGAATATCTTGCATTTGTTTAGTTGAAGGATCAAAATAATGCTTAGTTGTTTACAGAAACTATTAATATTTATAAAAATACTGCGAATTGCGATAGAGTTAGGGATAAAAGATAAAACAAACAAAAGTTTTATTTGGCTTTATATAATTTTGATCATTATTCTTATACGTCAGTTCTCTACTGGAAAAAATGTTTTTGCCACTATCACACTTTATTTTGTAGACATAAATAGAATAACAGAGGATAATAATCCAAAGATGTTCACATTTAAGTATTTTATCTTGAAAATATTTTATCGTAGAAAAATATTTATTGAGAATTAAACTTAATTTTAAAAAGTTGTTTTATGTCAAAGCATGTTTATCAGAAAACAAAGTAATAAGTATCAATAAAAACACACATACACACATAAATAACACCTTTTTTCAACTTTAAAAGGTACTTACAAATATTCAACAGACATACGTACAATAAATACAATAAACCCTGTTGGAGACTATTTTAACCATTTTTTACTTTTCAATTCTTCTTCCTCTTTCTCTAATAGAACTTCCCTCGATTTTGGTTGTATTCGAATTGTCCCTTCAAGCTATAAGCATATCTATACAAATAGAGATATTTATAAAATATTTTCATATATATATTA
The DNA here is from genome assembly GCA_964019185.1 of Maratus speculifer. Lineage (NCBI taxonomy): Eukaryota > Metazoa > Arthropoda > Arachnida > Araneae > Salticidae > Maratus > Maratus speculifer. Next base: position 349,756,265 of record OZ025290.1, on the reverse strand, counting down.
TTTTACATTTATCATAATTATTTTTTAACTATGCAGCACACACGTATTTAAATAATAATCACAAATCGCATTAATTATTTAATACCAATCATATGAAACAAAGAAATCTTATTTATTTTATTTAAATAAGGAAAAGCATTAAACATCTATTTTGTATGAAGTCTAGCGAGAATATTTAATCCACTTGCTTGTTTTAGAAAGCTTATTATATTTTATTTTTAGCGAAGTGTCTAAACTATTCGCAAACAAAATTGAGAGTAAAACATTTTCCTAAGATGTATGGCAGAAAATATTTTCAAATTATTTTGAAAATATTTGAGATTTTTTTAAAATCGTTTGGTTTCATAAAGCGTTATTAATTAAGAATTGAATTTTAAATAAACGCTTTTGCTTAAGACATCTAAAGTTTATCCGAAACTAAAATACAGCGTTGTTTAATGTTTAGTTTTACACAGAAAGTAAAATATTTACTCGAATATCTTTGATTTATTTAGTTGAAGGTTCAAAATAATGTTCAGTTGTTTACAGAAACTATTAGTATTTATAAAAATACGGCAACGTGCGAGTGAGTTATGGATAAAAGTTAAAACAAACAAAAGCTGTATGTGACTTTATATAATTTTGATCATAATTTTTATATGTCAGTTCTCTACTGAAAAATGTTTTTGTCAATTATCTCATTTCATTTTGTAGACATAAACAGACCAATGGAAGATAATAATCCTAAAATGTTCACAGTAAAGCATTTTATCTTGAAAACATTCTATCGTAGAAAAATATTTATTTAGAATTAAACTTAATTTTAAAAGGTTGTTTTATGTCAATGCAAGTTTACCACAAAACAAAGTAATAAGCATCAATTAATAAATAAACACATGAATAACGCCTGTTTTCAATTTTAAAAGGTACATACAAATATTCAACAGACATGCATATAATAAATACTATAAACCCAACATAAAAGCCTAGTACGTTGTGGTCCCAGGTTCGATCCCTAGCTCTGTCTATTTGTTTCCTTCAGTTGGGTTTATTGTATTTATTGTATGTATGACTATTGAACAATTGTGTATACCTTTATCAAGTATCTGTTATTCGAAGTATTGCCCATCTTCAGAAACATCATGGTCTCACCTTTTTGATAAAAAACGTATTCTTCAGCGAAAGACCGATTCCTGTTTTGTGGCTATAACTTGTGTCCTTCTCACCCCCCCCCCTCACACACACAATAGATATCTTCAAAGGGGCTTGTCAGAAAGAGGATTCTACATAGATTGAAACATCTTGTAATTCAAAAATACATGATATAATAAAGCGGTATCTAGTAAATCAATATTTTACTTGGAAAAAGCCTTGTCGTAACCAATTCGCCGCTACGGACAAATATATTCGTTCAATAAACTACAAGTTTCATGGTAGTAGAAGCAACTATTGAATTATTATTGTTCTACAAACATAAGGCAGTTTTAAAACATTATGTTATGGTAAATGCTGCCAAGTGCTATTTTTCTATGTTTAATTAAATTTTTTGTATCCTGTTGGAAAAGTCAGCTTTTTTTTAGATTTTTAAAAAATTTACAGAGTAAAAAAATTACAATTGCACTCTTTTACGCGGCGGTCAAAGGGTTAATTTTTCATGTATTCTGGTAGATTTGCTTTCAATTTTCGGTTCATCTGCACAACTTATTTTCGGTAACGTTCTCGAGTGATGGCTTCACTAATTTTGAGTAGCTCCAAAGTTGTAGTTGAAGATACATGGAGGTATAAGCGGTATACCTTCTGGTCTGGATTCTTAATGACCTGCTGATATCTTATGTTTCTAACATAAAGCTAAAGCGCATACTCTACTTATGAACGTTCATGACTCTAGCGTATACCCTTTTTCTTTATACGATTACAACAGTGAATAGCTTCGAATAGATGACCCTCATTAAAACAATTATTCTGTTATATATTCCCGTTTCATTACCACTCTCATTAAACCAACATTTAACTTTAAATTAATCTGACTTCATTTTCCCATTAAAATAAAGTATTAAATTAAATTTAATTTGACATTTCGAATTATACTTATGTACTTGTTCATTACCTTTCTCTCCTCACACTTGTATAAGTTAAATTTACACTTTTTAAATTATATACAATCAAAACGAACGCACCATTTCTGACACTTATTTCCCTTTTTCTTATCACTTTCATTCAGACATATATGTAGAGATAAATCTTAATCGCCAATGATTTCCGTTAATATAAAAATAGAACCTAAAAAGAATTCCCCTTTCAAGTTATGAAGGGCAAGGGCCAAAATGAGAAACTACGACGCGTAGTCGTTTCAAGATCTCGACAAACTCTGAGCGAGCATTCGACCTCAAGCATTGGAAATGTCTATTAGAAAAAACTTGGACACGTTAGAACTCGAAGTATACCCCAGCAGGTTCCTTTTTCGATCATTTTTGTCAACATGCACTATATTAATTGTGTTGATCTCGTAAATGATAGCATTTGCGTGTCTTATCTTTGTTGGGAACTCCCTTGTAAATGACAATATTTGCTAGTGCTTCTATCATTCTTGGAAACTCTGCTCCCGGTCACCTTACATTGTAAAGTATCCCATTCGGATCACAGTATTTGTTCTCTGCCAGACTTCTCACCATTTTCCCCATTTCAAAAGCCGATTGAGAAACAGCAAGGATCCTCTCTAATCAAATGTTATGTGCAATAAAACTAAAATAGTTAATTTTATTTATGAGTTGGAGTTAAAAACTTGACTCGTTTGATCAAATAGGTTTCAATTTATATTGATGAATTAGAAGATTTTCACTTATCTTTATTTTTATTTTTATTTTTTTTTCATATAATGTAAACTCGATATTGCGATTTCCCCTAAATATTAGAAAATTAGGGAAAACAGAAAAAGACTTTATAGGTACATTTTACATGTCCTTTTCGAAAATAAAATTTGGCTTTGTCCGTCACTTTAATTTATCTCTGTCATCTCATTATAATAAGCTCTTGGGAAAATTTTAGAAATATTAATTTTTCTTTTGTCACTGTACAAGCTTTGTTCTTTAAATTTAAAACAAGTTAGTTTGTATATAACCCTTCTGTATTAGATTATTCAATTTAACTATTATAAATGAGTAAATTTTAACAAATATAAATTATTTTTTTGGTTTTTTTAATTAAAAGTATGGTTTTTTTACCTGAATTTTGATTTATGTTTAAACTAAAAAAAAAAAAAAAAAATTATTATTTTACAGGTGAATATTCGCATCAGAATTTTTCAATTAGTACTTTTACTAAGGAATTTAATGGCATGTCTTATACGGGATTTTAAACACGATGTATTAACCCACATTCCAAATGTACAAAAGTCTTTGAAAGATTAATAAAGTTAAAAAAAAATCATCACAACAAATTTTTAACCCGCCATCATTTTGCAATGGAAATCATGGAATCCAATGATTATAAATGCAGAAATAATGTATGAAAAGGTAGCAAACAGCTGTTTCGAATATACTATCAAGATTCTTCATCAGTGAAAAACTCAACGAGCTAGCAAAAGCAAAACTGAGCCAAAGCCTGTAGCTCGCTGAGTATTCCACTGATGAAGAATCTTGATAGTAGATTCGAAACTGCTGGTTGCTACCTTTTATACATTATTTGTGTATTTATAATCTTTTGTTTTTTATCTTTAAGTATTTTTGAACAAAGGATGTATTTGCTATTTTAATATAGCTTAATTGTTTATAATTATTTTTTCATATATTTAGTACTTAATAGTAATACAATATATTCAGTGATTTGTGCATCATTTCTGAAGCCTTTTTTTTTGTTTCTGTTTAAGGCACATTGAAATAGCAGTTAGTTCGACAGATAAATTTTAAATTCATCTGTCTGAAAAGTAAAAACAGGATAAGCAAATTAATTTAGTAAAACTATTTCTATTATTTTCATTAATAAAATATTTCCAGCTGTAGTTATATAAAACAAAAACAAAAAGCAAGAAATATCATGGTTAGAAACAATTTCTTTATAGGATGAAATATTTACGAGTTATAAATTATTCTAATTTGTAATTAATTAATATTATTATGTAAGCTTCTGGAATTCTGAAAAAAAAATCAAATAAGCGTTATTAAAAAAGCTTTTTAAATGGAATAATGCCCGGTTATGAAACATTCTGTCCATTTTTTCCTAATTTTTTTTCGTTCTTTTACAAAAAGAAGTTTTTAATTTTTTGTGTGGTTCCTTCTATCATTATTAAGCATTTAAAATAAATCATACATGCTATAGTTTTTTTTTTTTTTTTCATTTTCAACCAAATTAGCCATTATATTTGCAAAATGATGATGAAAATTTTAGTAATAAAAAATTATTAACATCTTTAACATTTGCACAGAAAAAAAACTGTTCTTTTTTATTTACGTAAATTTAGCTCCTTTTCCTCGAGAGAGATTATTTCTGTTGTGATATATAGCTTAAATGAAAACGAAATAAACAATTCTATTAATTTCGTGTTTTATTATTACTATTTTAATTTTGGCGAGAAAAATTCTCTAGAGTTCTACCAAAATATAACCTGTAAACAAAAAATAACAAATAATAAAAGACTTTTTTTTTCGTATAAACCACTATTTTACGCCATATGTCAGACTAACCCTCTAGGTGTTTGGAACGTAATATTCCGTTCACTAAGCTTCAGGTTTCACTGCAATATAAGCAATATAGATTTAATGAATTTTTAATACGTTTTAGAAGTATTAATACTCTCGAGAATTTTATTCATATTTGCAATAAGTTTTTTTATAATGTAGAAAGAATCATATTCTGAGTATTTTAAACAATATGAAGATAAAACAACATTACAATTTTACCCATTTCCAAGACAATCAAAGGGTTAAAGATAATCACTGATATCCAAACTGACAAAAGTTATTAACAGTGAACAGGTTAAAAAGAATAATTCCAATTCAGGCTGTTTTTTAATTAAGAAATTTGAAGTTCAAACCGGAAATTTTTAATACTTTTTTTTTTCTATTACTTGTAGAATTCTGGTCGACGGGATAACCAAATAGTACCTTCTTTTATTATTATACGCGGAATATCTATTCTTTGAACCAGTTTAAAATTTCTTAGCCCCTTCTCCTTACAGATGCACTGCCTGAAATTCAACTTGTAATTATTTTTAACGTCATTAAATTCTTTAAAACAGGAAATCCTCATGATATGACAAATCAAAATATGACAGGATATGACAACATTTATAAATCAGGATATAAAAAATTTAAAATTTCACACTTAAAAATCTTTCTTTTCATTGTATTATTTGGTTTAGTTACCTTTCGAATGCTTTCTTTAATTTCCACTGCTTTCCTTAACCCTACTATCTCCCCAATTCTTAACCTCAATGATTCAATTGACTTCCACCTCATCGTACTCCTATCCGCATTTAATGAAATTGTTCAGAACATCATTAGGTCCAAACTCCACAACATTTTAGACGAAAATAACAATTTTTATACATAAACAATTTCGCTTTGGCGCTAAATATTCTGAACTACATCAACTACTTCGTGTTATACAATTCCTTAGTGAAATCCTCCACACGAAAACTCTATTTGCGCCTGTTTTTCTTGATGCCGCCCAGGCTTTTGATAAGTTCTGACATGGTCTTATTTGCAAGTTTGGTATTAATGCTAGATTTTTACGTTTGATACATTCAAAGATTACTGACTACACATTTTGCATACGCATTAATAAATTTTTATCTATACACCACCGCATTTTTGCTGGCACCTTTCAAGGCTCTAGCCCCACCAATGGCCGAGAGGTTTTGCTTCCGACACTGGTAGACGGCAGGTGCTGGGTTCGAACCCAATCGTGGCCGTCGCCTTACCCTTCTGAGTTTTCCATGGTTTTCTTCGAACCTTGGATTTCCTTCCGTAAATACAAGTTAGGTTCTCTTAGAAATACCTCCGCTGAGGGCACTCCTTCCCTTTTAGGGCCCATATCCCAAGTGTAGATGATTGATCTACATAAATACAAACAAACAAACCCTTCAAGGCTCCCTCGCCGGTATATTGTTGAGCTTATTTTTAACGACATTCCCAGAATACTGTGGACTTGTCTTGGCCTGTACGCGAACGATACGGCAATGCACGTTTCTTCACGCCATCCATTCACTACAAAATGCTACATAAGCACATTGATGACTTCTTTACATCATGTACTCAGTGTCGGGATATACATAATGAACAAAAAACAATTGCTATATGCTTTTACAAGAAATTAACATCCAACTCCATTACTATCAAATTTACAACTATTCCTTGGACTAACCACATTAAATATCTGGGAACTACCCTTGATAGCCATATTCGGAATATACACTTCATGAATAATCGTAGAAAAGTTGCCAGAATCTCTAAATCTCTTTCGGATCTTCTTAAAAGTATCACACTTTTTATTAAAAATAAACTATTCTTTTACAATACTTATAATAGATCGGTACTAATCTACGCCTGTCTTATTTGGGGATTTTCAAAACCAGTATGCATTAATCTATATCGTGGTCGAAATAAAAACTTTCATACCATTCGTAATGTCATTGGTACGTTCGCAATTCTATAATCCGCAGGGATCTTAATACCATCTCATTAAATAAAAGTATTAACAAACTTTTGAAAATTTTTTAACAAAACTGTTTACAATCTCTGCAATTAAACTGTCGCGGCATTACCAGATTATGTGGTATCCGACTCTTCTAATCGAAATGCCCTATATTTACCCTACTACTTAATGATGAATGTTGAGATTATCTCATCCTTCAGCTATGCTTACCTTCTTTTTGTTTGATTCTGTTCTTGTTATGTTTAAAAATAAAAATATAGACAATCTGTTAAAGTTTTCGCAATTTTATTTGTTAAAATTAGAATGTGTAGTGACTGTAAAGAATCTTTTTTTAGATGGACAACTCTAGTTTTCAACCAGTTTTTCGCCTGTTTAAATGTCAACTAAGTTGCCACCAAAAGTAGTGTTTGTTCACCTCAGTCGATTGTTGGTGGTTTATTACACCAACTTATTGGTGATGTTTTCTGGCTTTACTTTTGGTAGCAGTTTAATCGCCACCATTTTTGGTGTAAAGTCAACACGAATATTTTTTACATTGTAATAGTTAATTTTCTCTTTGTGGCTACCAGCGGTATTTAAACATCATTTTTAAGGCTTCTTAATGCCCTTACAAAACAGATCACAACTACAAAAACAACTTATTAAATTCAACTTATTAAATTAAAATCCTGTTATTGGATCTAATCTATCAATCTTTATAGAAACAGTATAATTTTTTAATTCACCTTAAAAACATTTATTGCGTAACAATAAATTCATTTCTTCTCTTTTTTTCTGTGAAATTATCGTCAGTGGAATATACTCGAATTTTGATTATCTTCTATTATAATTTAATTAAACAATAATCTTTTAAAATAAAATTATCGTTTCAGAAGATTCGAGACTGCTATTTTTAACCTCGGCGCTAGACACTAAATTCTGTTTACACAAAATAATCGTAACTAAATAAATAAACAACGTTAAAGAGCACAAATATTATAAAATAAAAGATGTTAAAAGCATACAGCTGTTTCGGGACTTCTAAAGTCCCACCATCAGTGCTAAAAAAGAGTGTAAAACATAAAAGACAAGTCACATCGTTAATTAAAATAAAACCGTGCATCAGAGCTCGCCGCTAAGCGAACTGACCATGAAACGTCGCAAAGCAACAGTAAAAGTAAACTAGCACGCGCACTTTTGGCACTGGTACTTTTACTGTTGCTTTGCGACGTTTCATGGTCAGTTCGCTTTAGCGGCGAGCTCTGATGCACGGTTTTATTTTAAATAACGATGTGACTTGTCTTTTATGTTTTACACTCTTTTTTAGCACTGATGATGGGACTTTAGAAGTCCCAAAACAGCTGTATGCTTTCAAAATCTTTTATTTTATAATATTTGTGCTCCTTAATGCTGTTTATTTATTTAGTTATATATAAGCACAAAGTACAATCCTCCCCCCTTCTTACAAAATAATCGTGGTTAGAGATTATCAAAAGTTCGAGAAACTTTTTTTTTACTTAAGTTAGGCGGCCCAGAGATGGATGAAATCTTTTATTCGAAGTTTGGGATTTGAATGATTTAAAAGTTAGGACTTAAAAAAAAATAGAATGTTGCTTTGTATAGGGAGAGCATTTCCACTCTGCATATGATTGCATTTAAATAAATCTTTTGGAGCTGTCAAATGTTTAATTTCATGAACCCTCTACATTTATTTCTTTGCTTAATTTTTATCTTGCCACGACTCCTGTGATATAAAATGGAGAAACTTGCGGATAAGACTAATGGCTCCCTATCTCATAATGTCATATATATGTATACATAATATCTATCTATTTATCTATCAATCTATATATGGGTGATTCTCAAAATAGGGGACAATTTCAAAAATGAAATCTTAAAAAAATTACTGTTAGCAAAATTTCTGAAAAAATATGTGTTGTTAATATAGTATTAGGTATACTTTACATGTAGTCAGCAGAGCTAAATATTTAAAAATTAACTTTAAAAAAATAATTAGTATTTTTTGAGCCATGCTAATGACAAAACAAATTGCATGGAATAAATATATTAAGAAATTTTTATTTTCTACCTGTTTAAATATTTTTTTTCTACGTTTATTAGACTTCCTTTCCAACAAATAGTTTCCATTTTTACATATATACATATAAGGAGAATAAAAACATTACCAAAGAGCAAACTTTGTTTACATGAACAACATTCTGACACTAACAGTGTAAGAAGCTGTCTTAGTGATTTTCTGACAGATTTAATGCATATTTTAGGGATAATAAATGTAATACCTAAATTTATATGTAAAATTAAACTTTAAAAAGGATACAATATAAGTACTGGTTACATTTATGCACATAGGAGTCTTTAACATGGACAGAAAAACCATGCTAATGACACTGATATTTGTCCATGCTAATGACAAATTTTAATTTAAATAAGTATATGAGCCATAATATAATCACAATGCAATAGTCCTTTCTGGGGCTTTTTAAAACACAAAAGTTCTATGCAAATAAGTAAAATAAAAATTTTAACTATAAAATAAACATGAAAATTGTTATCCATTCTAATGACATACAATTGATGTACTCGCCTAATATTCAACTTCTATTCTTAAAATACAATACATGCCTCTATTTTCAGGCTGGAATAAAATGGCTACTTGTTGCCATGGAGAAACTTTATATTTTCAAAGTATTATCATATGTGAAAATGAAATTTTGATTAATAAACAGCTGTTATAGTATGACCTTGTTTTGAAAACAGAATATGGAGGACAAACTTTAATTCTCTTTTTATATACTATAATTTTATTTTTAAAAAGAAATTTATTGGATAAATCCTCTCCTTGATTAATTTAAAGAAAGAATAACATTTTTTTTTTATTTTATAAACATGATATTAACTCTTTTAAAAGCTAGTATATACAAGGCACAGCTGCTGTGGACATCCATGCTAATGACATTTTGAACATTTATTCTGTTATTTTAAGGTGTTTTTAACTAAAAAGTGAGTAATTCTTGAGTGCAAATAATGAATAATATTAAGACAAACATATCTAAGTATAAAAGCATGACAGAAAACCTCTCAAATTTTTTTTGTATGCTGAAAGACATAAATTGTCCCCTATTTTGAGAATCACCCATATATATATAACATTTAGAAATAAATACAATGCAACATACATATTTACAAAATTTAAAATTTAGAAAAACCAATAGATAAACTGTGCTTAAACATACATAATGAATAAGAACTATTTAAACTCCTATTTAAAATAAACAAAACAGAGCACCATTAGATTTATGAAGTTCTATGAAATAATTACAAACAGACGTAGGAAAAGAAATTTGATAAAAAACAACAGAAAATCTATATTGTAAATCACTCGTCAGGGGTACATAATGTAAAAATATAAGCAAAAATGCTGTCAATTTCAATAATACGTCTAGCTTTCATCTAAGAAATATGAGCTATTATGCATCTTACTGACTGGATGAAAAAAAATGGAAAAACAATGCTAAAGTTGAAATGTGACAAATATGGAATAATAATATGATGATAATTTATACCAGCTTATCCTATAAAATAATGTAATTGTTAAAATCCATCATTAACGCATGTTACATGCCATCAAATGAAGTAAATTTTACCGCTAGTATAAAGATTATCAGTTACCGTTAATAAAAAAGGAATAAAAAAATCTAATTAAATAATAATTATAATAATAATTAAATATTAAATTTATTTAATATTAAATAATAATTAAAAAAATCTAATCTATTAATCTTAATAGAAACAATATAAATTTTTAATTCACCTTAAAAAGGATTAATTACGTATCAATAAATTCATTTCTTTTTTTTCCTCTGAAATTATCGTCAGTGGGATATATTCGAATTTTGATTACCTTCGATTATAAATTAGTTAAATAATAATCTTTTAAAATAAAATTATCGTTTGAGAAGATTCGAGACTGCTATTTTTCACCTCGGCGCTAGACACTAAATTCTGTTTACATAAATAATCGTGGTTAGAGATTATCGAAAGTTCGAGAAACTTTTTTTTTACTTAAGTTAAGAGGCCCAGAGATGGATGGAATCTTGTATTCGAGGTTTGGGATTTGAACGATTTAAAACTTAGGACTTAAAAAAAAATAGAATGTTTCTTCGCATAGGGAGAGCCTTTATCTCCTGCATATGATTGCATTTTCTTTTGGAGCTGTCAAATGTTTAATTTCATGAACCCTCTACATTTATTTCTTTACTTAATTTTTATCTCGCCACGACTCCTGTGATATAAAATGGAGGAACTTGCGGATAACAGTAATAGCTTCCTATCTCAAAATGTCATATATATATATATATATATATATATATATATATGTGTGTATATGTATGTATGTATAATATTTAGAAATAAATACAATGCAACATATATATTTACAAAATTTAAAATTTAGTAAAACTAGTAGATAAACTGTACTTAAACATACATAATGAACAAGAACTATTTAAACTCCTATTTAAAATAAACAAAACAGATCACCACTAGATTTATGAAGTTCTATGAAATAATTACAAACAGACGTAGGAAAAGAAATTTGATGAAAAACAACAGAAAATCTATATTGTAAATCACTCGTCAGGGGTACATAATGTAAAACTATAAGCAAAAATCCAGTCAATTTTAGCAATAGATTGAACTTTAAGCTAAGAAATATGAACTATTATGAACCTTACTGACTGGATGGGAAAAAAAATGGAAAAACAATGCTAAACTTGAAATCTAACAAGTATGGAGTAATAATATGATGATAATTTATACCAGCTTATCCTATAAAATAATGTAATTGCTGAAATCCATCATTAACGCATGTTACATGCCATCAAATAAAGTAAATTTTACCGCTAGTATAAAGATTATCAGTTACCGTTACTAAAACAGGAATAAAAAAAAAGTTAATAAAATATTTACTAGAACATGTATTATTTATAAATAATATACTAATCCACACTTATTATAGTATAATAAAAATTAATATTTAATATTCATATTTTTATATTATTAAAATTCATTAAAAATATTAATAGTGATAGTTATACCATTAAAATCCATGAATAATATTATTAGTGATATTTATATCTATATAAAATCATTAACTGTAAAACAATGTATAAACGATTGAACTTAATGTTAAATAATCGCATTGAAGCATGGAAAAGAATAAAATGAATATAATCAAAATTTACAAAACCAAAGCAGAATTGTGAAGTCCTCAAATACTTTGGAACTACAAATAAAGTGTGTTGTTGCATCTTCGTATTAGCCATGAAAAAGCAAAATAACATGAATTTGGGGCTACCAACTCACATAAAACCAAAATAAAATGAAGAAAGGCATTAAAAACAAATCACAGTAACATAACCAATAAATAAAAAATAAAATAAAATAAATAAATAAATGTAAAAAAAACATTTAATTTGACAATATTAATATAAACTTAATATAAGATAAAAGAAGGAATAAATTGGATAATTAATGCACGCATTTTATACACTTACAAATTATATCTTAGGCATTGTCCAAATTGTTAAAAGTTAGATTCCAATTAAATTTTAACGCTAATTAGATTCAAGTTAATCTTTAAGATTCTTTATTGAATTATATTAATACATTTAATTAATATAAGAATACAATTATTCATATATATGTGTTAATTGAACGTCCAATGTATAATGTATTGCAATTTAGCCGATTCCTCTTACACCCCCCCCCCCCCCTCTTTTTTTTCCTAACTATTGCGTATAATCCAGAGAAAGAGAGTTGAAGGATTAATATCAAAATATTAAAAATAAAAAAGAGGGAAAAAGCTCTCAAGACTAAGATAAAAGTCAAATTTATTTTGTCGCGGAAATAATCGCTATTTTGAGAAGCGAGTGTTTTCACTGCTCCTCTATCTGAGAAGAAGGGAGGAACGTGCTAAATATTAACACTACAGTGAGATTCTCTGGCATATTTACGAGTGCGCATTGAAGAGCTGAGAACACATGCACTCGTAGAAGCCATTTTGAAAACGGATTGAAAGGCTGAAAATAGTATATTCAAATGTAAATGAATTTTATGCGAATAAATATTTCATATTTAGGCTTTGGTGCGTTTTGACATGAGATATGTGCTTACTTTCCGAACACTTAAAAAAATAACAATTTAAACATTTATTAAACACATTGGCTTTTGTTATAACGAAAAAAAAAAATGAATTCAAATAAATTTTTAATAGGATTTTAATCAAAATCTTAAAATTAGGCAATTTCTAGTCACATATTAGTAAATAATTGTGATTATGCCAAAGTTTCTATAACGAAAAGCATTCAATATATTTCCCCCTTTTTTTCAACAATATAATAGCAAATAACTTAAATGTACTGAAAAGAAAAGAAATCGTCAATTTACGGAAAAGGTTTTGCAGAAGAGTTGCCGGAATGTTTCCATTTTCTGAGGAAAGTTTCGTTTAACAACAGTATTTTAACGTGCATGACGCACATGCGTGGCGATTAAAAACATAGCAGTCTCATTCGATGACAACACATAGGCACATACCTTGAGGATAGTTAGAAGTCAAATTCGGAAGAAAAGTCGTTTTTTTATGTTTTAATATTTTGAATCCATTATTTTCCCCATTTTGAATAGTATATTCCTTTTGTTTCTAGGACACCTCCAAGTTAAAAATAATTAAGTAAATCCGCTTGTTTACAATATAGTGGAAGATAGGGATACTTGAGCCATTTTTTTAATATTAATTTTTTTTTAATTTTTTATAATTTCTTGGAAAAAAATAAAATTTTGAAAATGAAAATTTGATATTTTTTCTTCAATTGAAAAACACTTTTAATTAATTTTGAACTATTTTTCTATGTCTAATAAATTTTTAATTTTTGTTTTACATCGTGGCTCAAGTATCCCCACGAGGGGGATACTTGAGCCATGGTGAAAGGATACTTGAGCCAGTGTGGAAAAATACCCACAAAAGTAATTTTTTCGCTTTATTTTTGCACAAATATCTTACTGAATGATAAATTATGATACATAAAGTCCTTCAAAACAGATGTTTAAGCTCTTTGGTAACATGTTTGAAGAACAAATTCAGAATGGTTGTAACGCCACACATCTTTTTACTTTTACCTACATAGTAACTCAGTAGTACCCTCTGTTGGGTACAATAGAAGTCATTTCTTTGATTAAAAAAAGTTACAGTAACAGAGGTTACAAATCCAATATTTACTATTTTTAAAGTATTAGAGATTATGACCAGTAAAACATTTTAAAAAGTTATTTTAATGTAATAAATGTTAATTTGAAAACTATGTTTGCAATTATCTAAACAGGTTATTTTGTTAGTCAAAATGAAAAATAAAATGGATATTTTCATTTAAAAAATATACATTTTTAAACACTTTTTTTTTTCTAAGTCATTATTTTTTTAAGAAAAAAATATGCCCCTTTTTATCCAGAAAAAAATATTAGTGAATAGAAGGACATAATTTTATTTTTTGTTTGTTTCACCCATGTCTAACTTCTTAGTTGAGATGGTTGAGCCATGGCTCAAGTATCCCCAATCTCACTGGCCCAAGTATCCCCATTGCCACTATTTTTGTTTATCAGAGTTTTACTAAGAAAAACATGTAGCTATTTGAACTATTTTAGATTCAAAATACAATTTAAATTATACTTATTAAATTTATATATATTGTTGCAACTTTAAACAAAACTTTGATTACAAAAAATAAAAAAACAATGCACCTAAATATTTACTTCTGATAGGGAAAAACAACTATTAATCACCATACTTTCAAAATGGAACCAAGGTATGTAATTTCTTTTTTGCATATCCAGAACTATAAATATGTTACCACATTGCCAGTTTTAGAAAGAAAAATTAACGAACTGTGGAGATAATAGGGCTGGCTCAAGTATCACCTATGCTCAAGTATCCCCACTCTCCCCTACATAAGCATCGAATAGCTCAATTTAAATTCAACTTTCTCAAAAATGTTGCTTTTTGAACTTCGATGTTTCTTTTTTATGAAATTAGTACACGGTAATTATTGTTTGCAATCCTGCTAAAATATATAACTCGCATTCTTGATCCATCAAAAATGAGCTTTTGTTACAAATGTTTATACAAAAGTTTTATAAAAAAGTTTTTTTTTTTAAATTTACTTTTAAGTTATTTAAAAATAGTTTTTACTCTAGATTAAAAAAAAATACGGTAGAATATCTTAAATTAATTCTTAACATAACTATTTAATTTACCTTGTATTAAAAATCAATATCTTCAACATTTGTTTAAAAATTAATTTAATGTAATTGTAGATCTGAATTTTGGATATAGATTTTTTATATGACAAAAGCATGTCCCTGTTTAGTTTAGGATGTTGAATGATTAAGTATAAAAGGGGGGAATGGGAGGAGCTGTTTTCCCTCCTAAATTTGTTTTTCGAACGGAAATAACCCTTGAAAATATAAAACAGTAGTGTACAATTAGTATGCGTAGCCTGTGAGCTCAACACCATCAGTTTAACTGAGCAATATTCTTTTTATTATAATTTTATTTAAGGTTGCATATCATATATCATCACTGACCAATGACTAATTAACAGACTGTTAGTTTTATAGGTATATTTCTAAGTCTAAAGATTTTTCATATTCTAAATATTTTTCTTATGTAGCTTTTTAATCATGACATGAAGATTCATTTGTGTGAAAATAATTTTTTTGAGTTATTAAATTTAAGTTTTATGGTATTTAAGGATCCTATGAAATATATATAAAAAGCATTTTTAATGTTGTAATGAAATAAAACACACAGTTATAAAATTGTAGCATTGTGGCCATTTTATAGGAAAGTTTCTAAAGTGTTTGACTTACAGAGAAGCCATCTTGAGTCGAGTTACGTGGATCCAATTTAATAAGACTTTGGGGAAGGAAATAATTTCTCTTAATCTTTTGTATCTTTCAGTCTATTTTAATCGCCTATATTTAAATGTATAAGCCTCACTTCAAAATCGCTGTTTATCATTATAAATAAATTGATCTTTTTCTATGAAACGCGTGTTTTAACCAAACTTGAAATGAACCATCTTGATTGGTAAGGGATGTCACAAAATATAGAAATGATTGAATGCCACCTAAATTTCCAAACAAGTATTTTTTTAAAAATAAATAAATACATTTTCTTCATCACGTAATAAGAACAGATTTCCTGGCTTACATTTACACTCTTAAAATGAATGAATGGATTTGGCTTCTCGTGAAAGAGCTGTAATTTATTAGATCGTAATTGAGTTGTTATTTAAACGTTCTGCTTATCTTCGTTTAAATTGCTTTTTTAAATTACTCTTCTTGATAAAAATTGTGTAACATGTTGACTGCCGACTACGTACTGCTAACTCGTAGGTTGCGTTCTTTTCTAAAAAGCCAACTACGACTTATCTCGTAGTCGGTTATATCTAAACAGCAACACTTTTAAAAACAGAAATGCTTGACACATCCTTTATCAACATTTGCCAGAGAAATCAACTTTAGAATTTATATTAGAAAAATACTGGCGGGAATTTTTTATAATATAAGGGATTGAATCAAATTGACATTTTAGGCCAGATTTCTGAAAATTGTCGTGGCAGTCAACGTGTTAAAAACAACTCGCTCACTTGAGTTTGATTCAACTCGTTACGAAAAGCTGATTTTCGAATCGTGAGATGACTGAATTTTAGCTCAACTTGAGTTATTTTGCGGCTGAGGTTTTAAGAAAGTAGCATTTTGAAATTAAAATAAAGTTTCCATTAAATTATGCAGTGGTCCTTTAAAGGGTTAAAAATTATTTTTAGAAATTTTATATTTTAGCATTTGAAAAATGCAGAGATTCATATAAAATTTTTGACATGAATTTTAATTTTAAAAGTTAAAAATAAGTATTTTATAGCATTATATTAGTTAAAAATATACCCCAATCAAATCTCAAATACATTATTTCTATTAAGATGATTAAACTTGTCATATTTTCAGACAAAATAGGTACAAGAATCATATGACATTTAACTAAAAACTTGAATACCGCATATATTTTTCTTCTGAATGATATAAGCTCACGCAGAAAAATAAGCAGAATTCTTTCTAGCTGTAACGAAGCTTACATAATATATTTAAAAAAAAATCTTGTACTTTGTACAGAAAAGTAATTTAAAACCTAGTTTCATAGAAACATAGTATAAACAAAATTTTCTGTCGTTTAAGATTTTTAAACTTAACGTTTCGTCTTACCAAAATTTTTTACAAAGGAATTTCTAAAGCTTTTTTCTGTGTTTAAACCAGATATTTTAAGTTTTTGGAGTCGTGTTAAGTTTATAAATAGCTGGTCGGCATTAATTTTTGTTGAACGCACTGTTACACATAATATGCACGAATATAAAGGAAAAAACAATTCATTAATTCCTTTTTATACTCTAGATATATGTAACACAATAAAATATTTGTATTCCATATAAAAACTAAAACACTACATGGTTTTACGTGTAATAGTTGAAATATGCCAAGTGATATTTGTAATGTCTAATTTTTATTAGAAGAAATTATACTTTTATGAATAAATAAAAAATTGTCATTTAAGCAACAGTTGGATTAAACTTCATTATTACAGTGCATTTGGATAAAATAAGACTTAAATTAATAAGAATAACGAAAACTAATGATACATAAATGATAATTTAATAGATATTTTGAAACTTTTATGCTCAATTCACACGCTTCTTTCAGTATTCATTTGAAATCTTGAATTTTTTGTAAACCATTTTCTTTGATAGCATTTACATTTTAAAATTAATCATCATGTTAAATTCCACGCTTCTCATCTAATGGTCTACAATCTCTCTCATTGTAGTGGAACCAATATAGATGCCTATGTTGAAACACGGGCTGGCACCATTATTATGACAACTTTAATTTTGAAATCGGTTTGGTATTTCCTGATATTCCATAAGAACAATAATTTAAAAGGCTTTTAAAGCCTTTTTAGAATTTTTGTTGTTCCTGTTAACTTGAAATGGTAGCGGCACCAGCATAAAATATAGCCAATATAGGATCAGACATTGTCACCATTGAATCGCAGCCATTACTTTTACAGTAGGTTAATTATATTCTGAGACTGCATAGAAATAGCAATTTATGACATTTTTAGAATGCTTTCGATCGATGTTGCTCGGCTCTTGCTCGCGTAATACACTGTAAAAAAATTCTGCGAAGGTACTAAACATTTTCTAGGAAACTGGGATTCCAAGAACTTTTCATGTAACGATAACAGGAAAAATCCATGTAACCGATTCTGAAACTTGGATTTTTGCTGTTACCGTTACAAGAAAAATTCTAGGAATCCCAGTTTCCTAGAAAATGTTTAGTACCTTTGCAGAATTGTTTTCACAGTGATCGATCCCAACATCTATTTCAAATTTCGAATTTACGTTAACTATTCTTACAGGACATTTATGTTTTAAAAGTAACTACCATGCCAAATGTACAGTTTCTAGCCCCTTTAGTATCACAGAAATCACAGTATAGAATGTTTTTGCTCTTGTAACTGTATGGTGGCAGTCGCATCAACATGAATAGTAGCTTATGTTTGAGCAGGTTCACTGTAAAAAAAATTCTGTAGAGATACTAAACTTTTCCTAGGAAACTGGGATTCCTACAACTTTTCCTGTAATGGTAACGGCAAAAATTCTAGTTTTTGAATCAATTACATGGATTTTTCCTGTTATCGTTACATGAAAAGTTCTAGGAATCCCAGTTTCCTAGAAAATGTTTAGTACCTTTACAGATTTTTTTGCAGTGTTCTATCACCGCCAATTTGCAAACATTGTTTTTTAAACTCCGTTTTAATTGAAAAGATTGAAAAAAAAAATCATAATTTAGAATGTTTTTAGAACGGATTCTTTTTTAATTTGGAATTCTTTTTTAACAAGTCTAAAAAAGTATTTGCATCGTTTAAGTAATTATCATGCCAAATATCAAAATAATACACCCGTCAGTAGTACAAAAAAAGAAATTTATACTATTTTCCGCTCTTGCAACCCCTAGGTGGTAGTGACAGCAACATAAAATATAACCTATGTTAGAGCAGGGACTGTCACCATCAATTTTCAATTATTACTCTTGTAATCTGTTTAGTATCTTATGAGATAGATTAGAAATCACAATTTAAAACATTTTTGAACGTTTTTCGGGCATTTTCACTCTTTTTAAATTTTTAATTTTTTCGGATCTTTTATGAAGAACATTTACATTTCATTATGATTGGGTCCCTCATCAAGTTCCAACCTTTATTTATTAAATTTGTTTGTTAGATCATAAGAATGCGCAAAAATTGGAATTATAGACCCCTTGCATTGACGTCACAGCAACGGCTGTTCCTTTAATCTGGTGCACATCTGGAGCCCAAACAAAACATTATAACTCCCCGTTTGTCGTTTCAAGCACCTGTGGTCTTTCTGTTTAATTTTGATATTTCTTATTCTTGCATTTTTTTTCTAAGTACTTAAAAAATGAAGCGCAAATTACTATTTTTATAAATGTGAAAACACCACATTTGCCTTATGTTTGGGCGCCAGATGAAGCATGTGACGTCACGTGCAAGGGGTCTATAGGAAGAACGATTATCGAAAACTTTCGGTAAATTTTCATCATTTTTAAGTTTTAATTTTTTTAGCAGTTGTTCTTAGAAATCATTTATATCTACATACGTAAATAAGTACCATGCCTAATTTCACTTTTCTAGGCCTTTCGGTAACACAAAAAAGTATTTTTTAAACTTTTTGCACTCCTGAACACTTTTTGACAAGGGGAAGGGGGAGGTCCTGACTGAAATTCTGTTTGGAAAATCT
Source organism: Maratus speculifer (assembly GCA_964019185.1). Lineage (NCBI taxonomy): Eukaryota > Metazoa > Arthropoda > Arachnida > Araneae > Salticidae > Maratus > Maratus speculifer. Next base: position 349,736,709 of record OZ025290.1, on the reverse strand, counting down.
AGGGAGATTACTGCAAATTGACAAACAGGTATAACTTAGAAATATCAACGCACTGATAGATAGCAGCGTTTAATAAGGAAGGAATTTCTTTACTAATTTTACTATATTTCTGTCCGAAAATCACATGTTTTGATTGTATTAGTGACGATACTGCTGTTTTAGCTGTGAAAATTATAAAAATCTTCATAAAATTTAAATTAAGAACCATTCTTAACGTAAGAATGGCTCATAAAAATTCTGCTTTTTTTGCCTCTTACACAATGTGCAACTATTATTTCGTTAATTTTTAAGTTTTCCATAAATTAAAAAAAACTTTAATTAACTAATGCTATATTCTTTTATATATTCTTTTGATTTATTCTAGTAAATAAACATTTTTCGTCACATCTAAATTAATTTAACATTTATTTGCATATATTAAGAGAAAGAAATCACTAAAATTAAATTGCTTCGGGTTAGTTTTATGTACTTTATCTATAATTTTATGCCATGGTTAACAGAATTGATTTAAAATGTATTTTTCAAGTCTTTTTTTTTTCAATTTAAGTATTTTACATTTTATTTCTATTTAAATTCAATGTTTCAAAGTAATCTTAGGTAAACAAAATATCTCTTTCAAAGTGTTTTGAACTGAAAGTCATTTTATTCGCTACATATACCCCGAGAGAAACTTTGAATTGCTAAATTTCGTTTATTTCAATTAATTGAAATTCATTTATTGTATGGAGGAAAAGGGGGTAAATCCTTTCAGGGTAAATCCCTCACACATGTGTCAAAATATTATTGCTTGAATTTTTTTTTATAAGTTTGTGCTTTAGGTTATGTTTAGCAAACTTTGGAAAAAATATTTACTTCAATTTCATATCCTCCACAGAGTTCCAGAGTCTCAAAGTAATGATACATACAAGACTTCTGTTTATATTTCAAAAGATAAAATTGATATCATCTTACCTGTCTAGTAACAAATGCCCGTGAAAATACATGTTTTGAATATTTTAATTTAATTACTTAGCAAATATATATATATATTTTTTTTGAACTAAGACGTTAAATAGAAAAAACTGAAGAGCCATTTTCCTTTCTAAAAATATTTAGATAATTCATAATTTATAATGATTTATAATCATATAAAAATGGAAAATTATGCATTGTTACTTTACAAAAAAAGTGATTAATCTTTTTTCAAGATTTCCATAATAGCTTTATCTAAAGAACTAATGGACGGATTTTCATAAAATTTTAGATTCCGTTAGTTCTTGATATAATATGATTCTTAATGTGTTTTGGTCTATATCGACCTACAGGTGGCTCTGTTATGCGACATTATACATGATTATTGCAATAGCTCAGGAACTAATGAACAAATTTTCATCAAACTTCAGATTCAGTTAGCCTCTGTTATAAATTAGTCTTCTTTAGTTTTTGCACTAAACAGCTAAAGAAGTAGCGCTTCTAAGTGGCATTATTCATGATTATGGCAGTAGCTATACCTCATAAATTAATGCACGAATTTTCATCAAACCTCAGATTCAGTTAGTTTCTGACATAAATTGGTGTTCTTTAGTTTTTTGACTAAATAGCATAACAGATTGCGCTTCTAAACGCAATCGATTATGGCAACAGCTCTGTCCCAGGAAATGATGCGCGAATTTTCATCAAACTTCAGATTCAGTAAGTCCTTGTTATAAATTAGTATTAATTTGTTTCAGGAGTAAATTGTTCAACAGGTGGTAGTGCTATGCAGCTTTATTCATGATTATCGCAATAACTCTATCTCAGGAACTATTGCACGAATTCTCATTTTGGAGTAAATAGCTCGATAAATAGCGTTTAAATCCAGTTTTTTTTTTTTTTTTTTTTTTTTTTTTTTTTTTTTTTTTTTTACGATTTTTAAGGTGGTTTTATTTTTAATACTAATACGCCATGAAATTTCAGATTCAATATGAACATGAAGAAAATTGCTGCAGATTAGATTTTATAAAGTGGTGTAAATTATCTAATTGTTGACGCTGCTATGTTTATTTTTACTGGAATTATTAACCTGTATGAGATAGAAGAAAGATTTAAAATTGCCACATCCATATTTTCTTTTTACACTTTTGTTTCAAACTAGTCATCATACTAAATTTTTTATTTATTTTATTTATTTATTTATTTATTCATTTATTTTGATGGTTCACACCAACTTGCAAGTAGGATTTCTTTTATTTATTTATTTTGAAACTTTTGGATATATATTCAAACCTCTAGATAGTCTACTTCAACTTCATCGTTTATAATATTTTCCAAATCATTATCAACGTTAATATCTATTTCCTCCGGATTTTTTAAAATTTTTGGATATTTTTTTCAGTCGAAATTATTGTTATTATTATTATTTGTTCTGCATATTTTTATTTCTCTTTTTACTGAATAATCGGAATTAAACTAATTAGGCGTATGTCTTAATTAACATCTCATTATTAAAATTTCAATGCACACTAATAAAAGAAAGCCTCGGTCTATGTATGAGCATGCGTGTGTTGCGAACAAAAGAGCTGACGATTATTTCCAAAAATCATAAAATGTATGGGTACGTAATGATAATAATAATAATAATAATAATAATAATAATAATAATAATAATAATAATAACAATAATAATAATAATAATAATAATGAATTTGGTATTATTAAAAGATTTTATTACGATACTGATAAATTAATTTTAGTTTATATAAAACTTGTATAGGTTCCCGTCTTAGGAGGTGGGGGAAAAAATTGTGTTTTTCACATATATTTGAAAAATCTAAAAAAAATAATTGACAATATGGAAACATTTAAATGAGCAAAGTTCGGCTGGTTCATATTCTAATGAACACGCTATTAGCATTTGCAATACTTCTGGGTAAACCAGATTTCCTGTCTAATATAAAATAACAAAATTACGATTTCTTAACTCCTTGGGGACGAGCGACACGTATACGTGCCGCAAAAAGGCTTAAAAATCTTTGTTTATCCCCACCAATAAAACTTTACCGCAATATTTGCCTTTTTTAATCGGAGCATTTTTTCGATTTAATAAGGCAAAAATTTCTGCTTTTAAAAACCGGTGATTAAACATTAAAATTTTCTTAAAAATCTCTCGTCGCGAAGTGGTTAATATAAAACTGCGTGACTGAAAAAGGCCAGCTGGAGCTATTGGGATAATACTAATTAATAATATTATCTTTTTATATCACTTTAAAATAGTATGTTTTTCGTTTACCTACCCCCGTAAAAAAGAAAGATTTAATTCCTTCAAAATAGCCACCTCCCATAACTATGCACCGCTGATATCTGCTATACATGTCCTGGGAAATTCGCAATAAATCTTCTTTTGGAATGAAAAAAGTTCAAAAGCTTCGTCACATTTAGTTGGATGTCAGCAATATGGTCAAATCTCTTTCAAAGAAAATTTGAATCGTAAAAATAGGAAGAAATCTATAGGATTGAGATCTGGCGAGTATGGTGGATGTTCAATTTGCACCACCTCTCATGAATTTCTTTAGGTACCTTGCATGACTTAACCAAACTTTAAACTGATCTTTTGTTCGTTCATTTTACTGTTCTCAGTTAAGAACCAACACACTGAAAAAGCACTTAGTAAAGCACGTGTTACACAGAACATAACCGACGCTCAACTGAACTATAGTGGGGGAAGATGGTCAACACTTGCATCTATGCAGGTGCAGCGTTTTGTTTCCCCAGTGTTGCCTCATCGGTCGTTCTGAATTGATTCACGGAACTTTTTTGTCAGAGGTAGTAGATTAAAAGATTGTTCTGTAAATTCGAACCTGAAAATTATGGGCTGCCCATTAGAGCTTATTTTGAAGTATACCTTACGATGAAGAACCATAAAACATAATTTTTTAATAGAATTAAAATTTATTATTATGTCATATCACATCTAATGTCTAAAAAATTAATAAATTTAGTTTTTTCTTCATATTTTATATATATGGCACTAATGGTTAACAGTATTTGCAGTTAATGCTGTTCGTTCAATGAAAATTAATTTCGACACGCATGACAAATATATATAAATTTAATACAACCGTAAAGTGTTGAAATAAACGTGTATTACCATAAAATAAATAAAAGTGTCATATAAGAATGCATTTTCTTACCATATACCTAAAAGGTATATTTTTCTACTGTATAAATTTTGTTTGTAATTTATCAGAGAAACGAATATAATCGAAATATTTTTAAATTACAAAGTCATTTTTAAAAGAAAAAAAAGTTACATCGAAAAGCAATTTAAGATTTCTTTACTTGTAAACATTGAAAACATATAGTAGAGAAGGATTACTTGTTCTTTATTTCTCTTGACATTTCATCTTAGTCTTGTTGCAAATCACGTGTGAAGCAATCCGAAGGCGCCGTGCAGACGCCAATTGAAAGCCACCTGTGGCGCAATGTTTTTGTTTAAAAGGGTAGAAGTTGTTACGATTTCTCGATGCGAGGAAGAATATTTTACTTCCCCGTAAAAAATATGTATCTCTTTTCATGTAAATAGTATATGTTAGTGTCTGGTCGACTATATGTGTGTGTGGTGTGAAATAAAAGAAAAAATGTCAAGTGGATCGAATATTATTTAAAGAAAGAACACACGAATTTATATAACTCGAGTCTTCTAGGATTAAAAACTGTTCTCCAGAATTGAGCAGTGTCATTACTGGCGCCGAAACCCGGGAAATGGAACATTAATATCAAAGCTAATATGGATTAAACATAGATTTCCGATCCAGAAGTGTGTTTTCAAGATTACCGAAAAGAAGCTCGAAATCTCGGCAGAAAAAAGGTACTGTAATTTTTATTTCTAAGCATGAATCTTGAAAAATTTAAGGCTAAGCGTAAAGTTATGAAAACGACCGTAACAAAATTTATAACAAAGGTCGAGTCGTTTATTGAAGATATTGATTTTGAAAATAAAGATCATATTGATAAGCTTTCGGAATTTTTGATAAATTTGGAGGAAAAACAATTAGAATTAAAGGAAATTAATTTGAAAATCGAAGAATTGATCACGGATGATACGAATTTAGAAACGGAAGTTCAAAATAGTATCGATTATAATGATACTATTAATGAAACGAAATTTAAAATAAAAACAAATTTGAAGAAATTTAAAAATGATGTTGAATCGAGAAACACTAGTTCGTTGTCAAACGCTAGTACGGTTCCTTATGTTAGTACACGATTGCCTACTGTAAATTTGCCAAAATTAAATATTCCGAATTTTAAAGGCGATCCTAATACATTTCTTGAATTTATCAATAGTTTTAAGAATACTATTGATGTTAATGATAATTTGACAAAAATAGAAAAATTAATATATTTGAAATCATTTTTGTCTGGTGAAGCCTATAAAACGGTATCTGGATTAGCCCTAACAGAAAGTAATTACGATCACTCGCTAGATTTATTAGAAAAAAGATATGGTAAAACGGAAATTTTAATTAGCGGTTGTGGATCGAATATTATTTAAAGAAAGAACACACGAATTTATATAACTCGAGTCTTCTAGGATTAAAAACTGTTCTCCAGAATTGAGCAGTGTCATTAAGTCTTACATTGATAATACAGTGGCTAATAAAATTTATAAAGAATCAAGGTTCGTCTTTGAAGTTTATTTCGGGGTTTTAAAGTATACTTGCAAAAAGAAATCAAGCGTAAGCAATTTCTTTTTTACTTAACGTGTTTTACAACAATTGCTTTTTTTTGATTTCGTATTATATATTTAATTTTCTAAAAAACATATTTTCTTATTTTGATTTCAACATAAAAACAAACAACTTTGGAGGATTTGACATTCTACAAAACTTTTTCATTAATGATTTAGCACCTTCTTCTTTTTTTCTAGTTTTATACGGAGAATGTTGTATATTTTTTATTTTTTAGTTTAAGAATGAAAGTAATTTGACTGCAATAGAAATCTTGGGAAAGACAAAAGAAATGTAGTGTAAAGTGCCCAAATATGATATAGATCCCTAATATGGCAGTACCTTATAGCTTGTAACTTTACGAGAAGTGTCACTCTAGTAAGAAAGTTCCTAAACAAGTATTAGTTTTTCAAATTTACTCATCAGGGTGCAATACGTTCGTATTCATTCAATCGATTTTAGTATTGATACTCCACCAGTTGTGTTTCCAAGATTTGAATATTTTTAAGGTTACATTTTAAAGAGTAACTTTTTCGAAGAAGGTAGGTGATTTTAAAATGTTTCAAAAATATATATTAAAATATTTAATTGCTAAACAGGACGTCAAATGTTAATAAAATACATTAAAATATCTTAATAATTTGACATGTTTCGATTATGACATGGTCAGGTGTTTATTTGTATATGTTGTTTTTCTGGTGATGATTGAGTAAATTCAATCGAAACATGTCAAAATATTAAGATCTTTTAATGTACTTTATTAACATTTGACGTCCTTTTTAGCAATTAAATATTTTAATATATATTTTTGAAATGTTTTTAATGGACGTATAAGAGAACTTCTGTTTATAATTTAATGATTTTGAAATGATTGAATATATCTGTAACTTCAGTTTACTTATATTAATGTTTGATAATTATTGGTTGGGGTTAAAATTCATTTTTTTTTTTTTTTTTTTTTTTTTTTTGCCAGTAACGAGTAATAGATATCCATGTGGAGTTCCCAATATAGCATTACCAAGGATTAGCAAATATCGGTATAATATCATATTTGCACCTCCTTTATTTCGTGTATTATCTATTTACTTCATCTTTACGCATTGTTAATTGTTAGTGTTATAGTTATAGAACAATAGTTATTTTTTAAAAAGTTAGGAATAATGTAAATAGTTCATTTATGTTCAATTCATAAGCTAATATTAACTTTCGTTGCATTAAAGTATGTCAATTTATTAATTTTCTGCAAGCAAGTTGACCCTGTTGGATTACAATGGAAGTCTATGGGAATTTCGTGAAATATCAGAGGTACCGCCAAATTGACGTAACTTTTTGCGGTAAACTTGGCGACCAATCACTCATTTGAATATTTTTAATTAAGTATTTTAGGATATTTTTCTTAACTTTGAGATTTTTTTACATCATTCTTTGCACCAGCTTTATTTTATATTTGAAATAAATAATTTTTGTGATTAAAATTTTTGGCTAATAAATTTATTTTAAGTGAAAGTTGTGTCTTGATTTTCTTTGACATTTTTGCTGCGGGAGCCGGCTATGGCACTGGGTAACATACTAAGAACCCTTTTCGCTGAAATCTGCAAGTGACACATCATACATTATTTTTTTCTCAAATTGTATTAACCTTTGAACGAACTTGATGCCAGCATCTTATAAGGAGAAAATAGATCTACAACTGGTTAATTTTTGTCCAAAAAGAGCATCTGAAAATAATTAATAAAATATATCATCAAAAAGTTGTTCATATTTGGGCATTTTCCTCTATTTCTTTCAACTATCCCAACTGTTTCAATATGATTGGAGAAATTAAGCACAGATAAACAAAATATGAAAAAATGCATACATTTTGGATAACGAAAGATAGTTAATTTTTTGAAACTTTGAATACAGAGGCGTTTACTAAAGTGTACTTCATATTATATTTAAAATTGATGCATTTGATACGATAATTGGAACAAAATTTGAAACAGTCGTTTGTAAGAAGAAAACATAAGATATTAAAATGAGCAATTTTTTAACAATAGTTTAAATAACAAACACTACAAAAATGAGAAAGTGATTTAAAAACAGAGAAAAGCAAAGCAACTTGTGTCAATAACACTAGATTTAAAGAATCCGGCCAGATAACGATGCATACATTTTGTAATTATATACTTTCTTTTTTAAAAGATACGCGAAATTAGAGAGAAGGTGGAGAAAATGGGCTAGGTATTTATGCACCATAATACTTTTAAATTCATATTGTTGTAGGAATAAATTAAGTTTTCGGATCAATTTAGATATAAAATTGGAAACTCTTTAAATTGACGGGCTCAACAAATCGAGTGTTAATCCCATTCTATCCAATCGGATAATGGCAATCAGCCCACTGCAGAAGTAGGTGTGAGCTGGCTGCTAATGTAAAATTAACTCAAATTATTCAGATTTTAAAAAGTTTTTTTAAAATCTTTTTGATGTGTCAAAACATTTATTGAAATATTGGTTCAAGCTCATGCAAAATTAAAATGTATTGCTAAGAAAGAAAAAAAAATCTTATTACTTCTGTTTCATTGGTGAAAAAGTCTTGTGGCAAATCCTGTATGCAAATTTCTGCAGCTGCAGATAGGGGCTAACGAAAAAGACGCGCTTCCACAGTGCATTCCATGTATCTTCTTTTATAGACCACTAAATGCACGTACGTGATGCTCTTTTCGTATTTCTGCATTGGTGCATTCGAGCATCACGTGACTACAACAGTCTGTAAAAAAAGATAGACGTAAATCACCGTGATAGCTTTTCTTTTTAGTTAGCCTCGCTGCAGATTCGTGTGACGTATTAAAATATATATGAGAGACGAGACGACATAAGCGTATTATTTTCTAAAATTTGAATAGGCTTCACGAACATATCGTTCACCCGAAAGTAAATAGACACATCTTGCAAAAATTAATTTAGTCTTTTATTCCATCAATTGGTCTCTCATAAGAGGGTGTTGCTACACAAACTGTCTCAAACATGTACCTATGCAGAAAATCTCTTTATTACGCCATATGCTCATTTATGATAACAGGAGAGAAATGAATTGCATAGGGAGGTAAAATTACTCAACCCTCCAAACTACATCCTAAATCTTCATTTTTTAAGTGTTAACATTTTTATGCAATTTTTCATTCTTGCATGCAAAGTTAAGTACTATAATTTTATGTTACACTGTAAAAAAATCTGTAATCCTACAATGCCAAAGCAATCCCTAAGTGGCAAAACGTGTTTACTTACTAACATTTTATCTGTAAACTGTACTAGAATAGATGTAAATCTACAGAACTAACTTTTGTAAAGCTACAGAAATCGGTAACTTTACAAACGAATCTAATAAAATTATAGTTAACCTATTAAAATTTTAACTGTAACCTGGGTGGCCGTTATATAAAAAATTCTAGGTATCCCACTTTAAAAAATTTTTTAGTAACCTTACAGATTTTTTGATTTTCAGTGCAAATCTGTATGTATTACATGAATTTTTGCTGTTGCGATAACATAAAGAGTTTTAGGAATCCCAGTTTCCTAGAAAATTTTTCTTCTTTAATAAAAGAAATCTTGCAGATTTTCTTTTGTTTCTCCCGTGAAATTTATTTCTGTCGATTTATGTCACTTTTCTTACGAGTGAGCGATATCTATTGATTTATATGTTGAAGTAAGCCAATTTATGCTCGTATTCACCATCTATCTCAACCCAGAACAGCTTGGTCGAAAGCTCAAATGAAATTCATGATGATATTTGATTGGTCATTATCAAGGAGACGTCCAATCAGAATGAAAGGTGAATACCGTTTGTGCGTTTGACCGAGGATTTCGGCTTAACTCGATTCGAAGTAGTTGGTGAATAAGAGCGTTAGTGTTATTCAATGTTAAAGATTCAGACATATGGACAGCACACTGGAACAAATAGGATAACACCAAATGAAACATGACTTTAAAGAAAAACATCGTTTAAGATGTTTTAACATAATTTTGAATTAATTGTAAATAACTGGGTAAATTTTGACTTCCTGGGAAAAATACATAAAACAATAGTGAAGATTCTAAATGATTATTATGCACATCTCTGTTAATTTCGCAAACATAGGTTAATGATTAAGTAAGTGTTTAGGGCAACACATAAAACAGTTTGGCTATAGCTGAATTCCAGTAGATTATATTTATTCGATTTAATAGCTTTATTACATTCTCCAGCAGTATATTTATTTAAACTTATTTAACATTCAAAGCAGAATACGTTTGTTTCCAAAAAAAAAATATCGGTATAACTTAAATAAGAAATAAAAGGAAATTGCAATGCAATAGTATGACCTTTAAAACTAGTACGCTTGAAGTTTTACATTTTAAGAAACACATTCTGGAAGTACCTAGAAATGATCACCCTTGCTAAAATAAATTTTCTTTAATGGCAGGAAATCAAATCAAAGTACTCAAAGTTTCCTTTTGGTAAATAAACTGTGTTTTCCTCGATTAGTTATTATATACTTAAATTTATAAAAACAGACGAAAACAAGATGCATTCTTAAGTAGAATCTTCAAATGTAGTTTTATTAAATGAAATAAATTAAAATATGTATGATAATTTTTTATGCTTATATTTTTCATTTTTTATTTGTATATTCCTTTTTTTATACGTGTCTGTTATATTAAATTGTAAAAAAAATCTTTTGTTTAAATCTCTTTTACAAATGGAAAACACTAATTCTTTTGAAAGTGTGTTTAAATTTCTAGAAAAGGAAATTTTTACCATTTTTCACAAAGTGCAATTTAAAAATTTATCCAGGAAAGAAATTCAAACTAATAGTTTCATAATTAGGTAGTTCAGTTTAAAATGACCTATCAGGTTAAAATAACATTTGTATTAAATGCATCTATCGTAATTTGTGGAACTCTTATATTCCCAATAGGGCCTAAGATTACTATATTAACTTGGATGCATGGAATACGAAAACAAAATTGCATTTAAATTCCTTTTAAACGCCCCCGATCTGAATACAAATGTAAACGTGAACTTTAAAATATTTGTTTCTAAAACTATTTATATTTATATTTACAAAACTCTAACATAAATATAAAGTACTCAAAAATATTAATAGTATTTAAATTACTTGGGATTTTACTTATATTATCCCCACATGAATTCAGAGAGAATATTCAGAAGTGATCAGCATTATAAATCAGGGACACCTTAAAAATTGTGCATGCTTTTTTTCCTCATTATTTCATTCATTCTTAACTTAGAAAAGATATTTTTAAATGCATATATAAATCTATGTAAATATTATTTTAGTGTGTAACATATTGTATTATAATAACAGTGTTTTTTTTTACAGTGTAAACTACACTGTAAAAAAAAATTCAAGAGGTTACTAAAAATTTTTTAGTAAATTTTTATTCCACAGAATTTTTTAGTAACCATTACAAACTTTTTTTTTTGCAAGTGAAACAAGCATTTCTTTTGTAAACTGAACAAAATAAATTTTTGTATAACTAACTTAAAAATTTTTAGTATGAGTCACCAAACAAATTTTACTAATAGCTCCAAAATTATTTTTAATAACCATAAATAAAACTCTCAATGCGAGAATAATTTTGCCACATTCAAATAAACTAATCATCGAACATTTTATGAAAATTAAATTTATTAACACGTTGAGTGCTAAGGTGATTGACACAGAAGTTAAAAGAATTGTCGTGGTTTATGTAATTATTAAAAAAGTATAATCATTCAATAAATAAAAGTTAAATAAATTTTGAAACTTTAAACAATATATATATATACAGGGTGTCCGAAAAGTCTGGAAACGGCCGAATAACTCGAGAAATACATATGAGATTGAAAAACGTAAATATACGTATTAAATATTTTTAAATAAGCTACTCTGTGATACCAAATTTGACCTTCGAAACCGACCCCCTGGGGGTCAGAGGGGGTCCAACTTTGAAATCTTAAATTATAACCCTCATTTTTTATTGCAAATTCGGATTCTACGGACAAAAATACGTAACTTTTGTATTTGATGTTTATTTCAAATCTTCGTTTATCACGGTGTAATGGAGCATATTAAATCGATACATATTTCCGCTTTTCCAACGGGATTTTCCCTAATCGAAACTGATTGGGCAGAATTTTTGACGTCAAATTCCTCGTCTTTTGTAGGAATAGCGTTTCCTGAAAATCACCCGTGGCGATTATTTCAATAGTGCTACACTGTTAAAAATTTGACCCATTTGCTGCAGCGTCACTCCACAGCTATTATAGAATATCTCTTTTGTGACCAATGAGAATGCTCCATAACACAGTAAAGTAATCGTTTTCTATAAAAGCAGTGGAGTGACGATGCAGCAAAAGGGTCAATTTTTTTACAGTGTACTTTACTGTGTTATGGAACATTCTCATTGGTCATGAAAGAGATATTCTATAAAAGCTGTGGAGTGACGCTACAGCAAATGGATCAAATTTTTAACTGTGTAGCACTACCGAAATAATCGGCACGGGTGATTTTCAGGAAACGCTATTATTGCAAAAGACGAGGAATTTGATGTCATAAATTCTCCCCAATTAGTTTCGATTAGGGAAAATCCCGTTGGAAAAGCCGAAATTTGTATCGATTTAATATGCTCGATTACACCGTGATAAACGAAGATTTGAAATAAACATCAAATGCAAAAGTTACGCATTTTTGTCCGTAGAATCCGAATCTGCAATAAAAAATGGGGGTTATAATTTAAGATTTCAAAGTTGGACCCCCTCTGACCCCCAGGGGGTCGGTTACGAAGGTCAAATTTGGTATCACTGAGTACCTTATTTAAAAATATTTAACACGTATATTTACGTTTTTCAATCTCATATGTATTTCTCGAGTTATTCGACCGTTTCCAGACTTTTCGGACACCCTGTATCTTAGTTTTGTATCACATTTTAGACTGTGATTCATCAGTGAAAATTCAGTCATCAAATCGGAAAACTCAGTATCAGTCACTGACACTGAACTTCTCAGAGACCTGAACCTTGATTTATGGAAGACCCAGTATCTTTAATCATGCAATTTTAAATATTTAATGCGATAAAAATTGTTTGAGGGAAAAAAGCTTTTCACTTGTAGTAAAAATTCTTTTCTAAAAAAAGAGAAATATTCAATATAAAGAAAGTTGTTTAATATGTAATTTCTCTGTACATTTATATTCCTTCAAATGATAAAAAATAGCACATCTTCAATACCAAAAATCTTTTTTAATGAAAAAGAAATATCGATTTTATGCTTCATTTTTTTTCTTCTAATTTTTTACTCAATATTTGGTACTGAAGTATCTTTAAAGTACTTTTTTCACTCCTGAAAAGGATGTTTTCTTTTATTGTAGTTTGAAAATAGAAATATTGTAAAATAGAAATATCGATTATTTTCGTTCGTAAGTTTTGGGTAGGTTAACTGGAAAGAATATGCCATTATTCTTAACATTGATTTTATCATCAAAATAAGTGACATACCCGTGAGCTAACGGAATAACTAATTTTCAAATTGTATAAAAGTGATAGCGTAATCTTTTATAGACTGGATGAAAATTTGAAATTTACCTTTGAAGTAGTTAAGATTTTATTGAATCCAAAAATATAAAATCTCTTTATTTCTTATACTGTTTTTCAATGAAGCTGTAGAACACATTTTAGATATGACGAAAATAGATTTATATAATTCTCTCAGATTTGAATTCCAACTTTTAAAGTGAAGAAATTTGACATGACAAATGATTCATTTTTCTTTTCTATTTTTTAAAGGTTCAAAAATGTAACATATCTTTACTTTAATAGAACTTAAGGTATATAATAAATATCACAAATTCTTATTATAAGAGAATCTTATTGCGCTTTACAATTGCATTACTGAAGTTAAAGTAAGCCGAGATCGCTGCCACATCGTTGGAAGTTTGGGGAGACCGTTGGAAAATTAAAGTGTTGGGAAACTGTTGATAAATGGTAGGTTTAGAGATTCCCCCAATTCAGAGCATTTCTGCTTAGGATTTTGTGCAACGTGTGATTGGACCACTGTTTTCAACTTGCTCGTATTTGTCGGTTACTGGTACATTGGCTAATGGTACGGCAAAGTAAAAATTTCTTACTGGAGGACGACATAGGACAGCAATTAGGAAACAATCAGCCAACGTTCGCAAAGTCATTTTGTGTTACTTGGGTAAACAGTGTAACCACGTATGGGATAGCAAGATTAAAATCCGTGAAAAAATAATTTTACATTCCTTTATGTATGTTATTTATTCCATTTATTTTCTTAATCATTTTTATAGTCATTAATATTGCACTAGTACTAGATATTTTATTAAGGAAGAATATCATCAAGTATTGACGTTTGTGCTTTAAAAGCTGTTAATGTATAGAGTAAGCCCCATAGTGTTGTTATATTACTACGAACAACCCGTAAAATATTAATTAAATTAGTCTCTTTTATAATTTTTTTTATTTATACTTTTATAAATAATTTATTATTTTTTTTAAAACAGTCATTTTTAATTTACGATAATTCTGATCATTTGACTTTTTTATGAACATAGATTTTGAAATACCGAAGATACTGTGATGAGTGAAAGTGTCTAATTAAATGAATTTTCACATTGCTAGCTAAACGTAGAACCAATTTAGTGAAAAATATCCAAACCAAGGATCGAACCCGGAACCCTTGAAACAGCTCTCCAAATGCTTTACCATTTAATCTACGAAGACGATGCCCAGGTTAGCATTTTTCACTTCTTATTTTGGTTAGGCACCAAATCGCAGCACAAGATGGAACCGTCTTCGTGAGCATACAAACCTGTGGCGTAACATGAGACACAAGAAAACAAAGCATCGGTAAAGCTAATTTTTAATTTTTTGATTAATTTTTCCATTAATTTTCAGCAAATCTTCAGCGAAGTTATTTTATCCCTGCTTAAAATGAATTGAAAAATGATTTAAAAATTCAAATATGTGATTCACCGATGCTGGGTGTTTTTGTATATCATGATACGCCGCAGGTTTGTGCGCTCATGAAGGCGCTTCCATCTCGTACGGCGAGTTACAGCCTTACCAACATAAGAAATGAGGAATGCTAAACTGGGCATCGTCCTCGTAGCTTAAATGGTCGAGCACTTGGAGTGCTATTCCGAGGGTTCCGGGGCCCCACCAGTGGCCGAGAGGTAAGGACCTCTCAACTGGTAGACGGCAGGTGCTGGGTTTGAACCCAATCGCGGCTGTCGGCCTAACCGTTCGGAGTTTTCGTGGTTTTCTTCGAACCTTGCGTAAATACGGGTTAGGTTTCCTTAGAAAGACCCCCACGAAGGGCACTCCCCCTTGGTCCTATATCCCTAGCGTAGATAATCGGACGACAAAAAAAATAAACTAAACCGAGGGTTCCGGGTTCGATCCCCGGCTTGGATATTTTGTCACTAAGTTGCTTCTACGCTTTGTTAGCAATGTGAAAATTCACGTATTATAAATATTCAAGAATTTCAAGCGTAATCTCACTGCTGAAGATTAATCAAAAAATTAAACTAGTGTCTAATTATTTGAAAATACTGTATCACTTCGTAAATATTTACAAATTCGAAGGTTTTCAAATTATTTATTCCGGATAAATCAATACAATATGCTCTTCTATGGAGAATTTTGAGGCCAGCTGGCATGAAAATTTAGAGCTGATTCTTCTATGTTTAAGTCAATAGGATTAATAATTTATTCGTTTATCATTTTCAAAATTCCAGCGATCTCGCGCAAATTAATAAACTGGTTTTCGTGCCTTAATAAGAATCATCTTTTAAAATTTTGGAATTCTTAATCCTTGAATTTCATTCCCTAATCTTAGAACATATATTCAGTATTTCATATTTCTGATACGATCATAATAAGAAAATATATTAATTTTCATTAAATTCAAATTGTTCCAATCTTTGTCTTATGTAACATAATTAGTTTATAGTAATTTAAAATCAATTATTCGTCATGGATTCAAATAAGATGGAAACTTATAATAATCTATCATAAAAGATAAATTTCAAATTACATATTTTTCCATTAAATTTTCAAAATCATTATTTGCGATTACGCGCTCATAGGAAGATATAAGAGGATACACAATTAAAAAAATTAATTGAAACTCTCTTTTCAAACGGAGTAAATAAATTGGACTGTTAATTTGAACTACAAATTTATTCATGGACCATATATTCTTATGCTTTATCTTAAAACTAAGAATAGATATTTTTAAAGTGTGTTATAATATAGTTCCATTACACTACATAAATAATTGCAGCTTAAATCAAATTTAAAAGAAAAATCTTAGGTTTAGCTTCTAAAAAAATTTTTAAAAACAATGTGCATAAATTAAAATTAAATTGATGATTTTTCTTTCTGTCAAGCAATTTAGTAGTTCTGTTTTTCGCCTATTTTAAAATAAGGCAGAATTTCTGTTTTAATTTGTAGCATGGCTCATACATCAGAATTCTTGCGATTAAATTTATTATATCTCAGTCTGTTTTGACATTCTCTTATTTTATTCATCCGTATTTTTATATATGAAGAGTTTTGTAATATATTTTTAACCCTTTAAGACCTGACCTACATAACTATATAGGCGACATAAAATAATTAAATAAATAAATATTTTCCTGTGTTTGTGCAAATTAAAGATGAACCTGCACCCACAGAATTTTGTGACTCCTCCCTTGACATAACTTGATATCTGATTGCACCAATTTATATCGGGCCCCACCAGTGGCCGAGAGGTAAGGACCTCTCAACTGGTAGACGGCAGGTGCTGGGTTCGAACCCAATCGCGGCTGTTGGCCTAACCGATCGGAGTTTTCGTGGTTTTCTTCGTACCTTGCGTAAATACGGGTTAGGTTCCCTTAGAAAGACCCCCACGAAGGGCACTCCCCCCTGGTCCTATATCCCTAGTGTAGATAATCGGACGTCAAAAATAAACCAAACCAAACCAATTTATATCGGCTTATGGGGCCAGAACCCACCTAATAGTTTTATCTCTCTCCTCGACATTTTTCCATTTATTTATTTCTCTATTAATTTAATTAATTTCTGATATAAAATTTGATTTTACTGAACTTACCAAAATAATTTTGAAGTTATCGAAATACATTTCAAAAATAAATCTCCTGCACATTTTGCTACCAGTTTTAATGTGTTGATAAACTGATGAAGATGTCTACACACATACACACATATATATGGATATTTATACATGTGTATTTGGGCTTTTGCATTTTTAATTGAAGCAATTTTTTTGTTATTAATAATAAAAATTAATGTATTTATAAGAAAGAACTTGAAAAATTTAAGGCTAAGCGTAAAGTTATGAAAACGACCGTAACAAAATTTATAACAAAGGTCGAGTCGTTTATTGAAGATATTGATTTTGAAAATAAAGATCATATTGATAAGCTTTCGGAATTTTTGATAAATTTGGAGGAAAAACAATTAGAATTAAAGGAAATTAATTTGAAAATCGAAGAATTGATCACGGATGATACGAATTTAGAAACGGAAGTTCAAAATAGTATCGATTATAATGATACTATTAATGAAACGAAATTTAAAATAAAAACAAATTTGAAGAAATTTAAAAATGATGTTGAATCGAGAAACACTAGTTCGTTGTCAAACGCTAGTACGGTTCCTTATGTTAGTACACGATTGCCTACTGTAAATTTGCCAAAATTAAATATTCCGAATTTTAAAGGCGATCCTAATACATTTCTTGAATTTATCAATAGTTTTAAGAATACTATTGATGTTAATGATAATTTGACAAAAATAGAAAAATTAATATATTTGAAATCATTTTTGTCTGGTGAAGCCTATAAAACGGTATCTGGATTAGCCCTAACAGAAAGTAATTACGATCACTCGCTAGATTTATTAGAAAAAAGATATGGTAAAACGGAAATTTTAATTAGCGGTTGTGGATCGAATATTATTTAAAGAAAGAACACACGAATTTATATAACTCGAGTCTTCTAGGATTAAAAACTGTTCTCCAGAATTGAGCAGTGTCATTAAGTCTTACATTGATAATACAGTGGCTAATAAAATTTATAAAGAATCAAGGTTCGTCTTTGAAGTTTATTTCGGGGTTTTAAAGTATACTTGCAAAAAGAAATCAAGCGTAAGCAATTTCTTTTTTACTTAACGTGTTTTACAACAATTGCTTTTTTTTGATTTCGTATTATATATTTAATTTTCTAAAAAACATATTTTCTTATTTTGATTTCAACATAAAAACAAACAACTTTGGAGGATTTGACATTCTACAAAACTTTTTCATTAATGATTTAGCACCTTCTTCTTTTTTTCTAGTTTTATACGGAGAATGTTGTATATTTTTTATTTTTTAGTTTAAGAATGAAAGTAATTTGACTGCAATAGAAATCTTGGGAAAGACAAAAGAAATGTAGTGTAAAGTGCCCAAATATGATATAGATCCCTAATATGGCAGTACCTTATAGCTTGTAACTTTACGAGAAGTGTCACTCTAGTAAGAAAGTTCCTAAACAAGTATTAGTTTTTCAAATTTACTCATCAGGGTGCAATACGTTCGTATTCATTCAATCGATTTTAGTATTGATACTCCACCAGTTGTGTTTCCAAGATTTGAATATTTTTAAGGTTACATTTTAAAGAGTAACTTTTTCGAAGAAGGTAGGTGATTTTAAAATGTTTCAAAAATATATATTAAAATATTTAATTGCTAAACAGGACGTCAAATGTTAATAAAATACATTAAAATATCTTAATAATTTGACATGTTTCGATTATGACATGGTCAGGTGTTTATTTGTATATGTTGTTTTTCTGGTGATGATTGAGTAAATTCAATCGAAACATGTCAAAATATTAAGATCTTTTAATGTACTTTATTAACATTTGACGTCCTTTTTAGCAATTAAATATTTTAATATATATTTTTGAAATGTTTTTAATGGACGTATAAGAGAACTTCTGTTTATAATTTAATGATTTTGAAATGATTGAATATATCTGTAACTTCAGTTTACTTATATTAATGTTTGATAATTATTGGTTGGGGTTAAAATTCATTTTTTTTTTTTTTTTTTTTTTTTTTTTGCCAGTAACGAGTAATAGATATCCATGTGGAGTTCCCAATATAGCATTACCAAGGATTAGCAAATATCGGTATAATATCATATTTGCACCTCCTTTATTTCGTGTATTATCTATTTACTTCATCTTTACGCATTGTTAATTGTTAGTGTTATAGTTATAGAACAATAGTTATTTTTTAAAAAGTTAGGAATAATGTAAATAGTTCATTTATGTTCAATTCATAAGCTAATATTAACTTTCGTTGCATTAAAGTATGTCAATTTATTAATTTTCTGCAAGCAAGTTGACCCTGTTGGATTACAATGGAAGTCTATGGGAATTTCGTGAAATATCAGAGGTACCGCCAAATTGACGTAACTTTTTGCGGTAAACTTGGCGACCAATCACTCATTTGAATATTTTTAATTAAGTATTTTAGGATATTTTTCTTAACTTTGAGATTTTTTTACATCATTCTTTGCACCAGCTTTATTTTATATTTGAAATAAATAATTTTTGTGATTAAAATTTTTGGCTAATAAATTTATTTTAAGTGAAAGTTGTGTCTTGATTTTCTTTGACATTTTTGCTGCGGGAGCCGGCTATGGCACTGGGTAACATACTAAGAACCCTTTTCGCTGAAATCTGCAAGTGACACATCATACATTATTTTTTTCTCAAATTGTATTAACCTTTGAACGAACTTGATGCCAGCATCTTATAAGGAGAAAATAGATCTACAACTGGTTAATTTTTGTCCAAAAAGAGCATCTGAAAATAATTAATAAAATATATCATCAAAAAGTTGTTCATATTTGGGCATTTTCCTCTATTTCTTTCAACTATCCCAACTGTTTCAATATGATTGGAGAAATTAAGCACAGATAAACAAAATATGAAAAAATGCATACATTTTGGATAACGAAAGATAGTTAATTTTTTGAAACTTTGAATACAGAGGCGTTTACTAAAGTGTACTTCATATTATATTTAAAATTGATGCATTTGATACGATAATTGGAACAAAATTTGAAACAGTCGTTTGTAAGAAGAAAACATAAGATATTAAAATGAGCAATTTTTTAACAATAGTTTAAATAACAAACACTACAAAAATGAGAAAGTGATTTAAAAACAGAGAAAAGCAAAGCAACTTGTGTCAATAACACTAGATTTAAAGAATCCGGCCAGATAACGATGCATACATTTTGTAATTATATACTTTCTTTTTTAAAAGATACGCGAAATTAGAGAGAAGGTGGAGAAAATGGGCTAGGTATTTATGCACCATAATACTTTTAAATTCATATTGTTGTAGGAATAAATTAAGTTTTCGGATCAATTTAGATATAAAATTGGAAACTCTTTAAATTGACGGGCTCAACAAATCGAGTGTTAATCCCATTCTATCCAATCGGATAATGGCAATCAGCCCACTGCAGAAGTAGGTGTGAGCTGGCTGCTAATGTAAAATTAACTCAAATTATTCAGATTTTAAAAAGTTTTTTTAAAATCTTTTTGATGTGTCAAAACATTTATTGAAATATTGGTTCAAGCTCATGCAAAATTAAAATGTATTGCTAAGAAAGAAAAAAAAATCTTATTACTTCTGTTTCATTGGTGAAAAAGTCTTGTGGCAAATCCTGTATGCAAATTTCTGCAGCTGCAGATAGGGGCTAACGAAAAAGACGCGCTTCCACAGTGCATTCCATGTATCTTCTTTTATAGACCACTAAATGCACGTACGTGATGCTCTTTTCGTATTTCTGCATTGGTGCATTCGAGCATCACGTGACTACAACAGTCTGTAAAAAAAGATAGACGTAAATCACCGTGATAGCTTTTCTTTTTAGTTAGCCTCGCTGCAGATTCGTGTGACGTATTAAAATATATATGAGAGACGAGACGACATAAGCGTATTATTTTCTAAAATTTGAATAGGCTTCACGAACATATCGTTCACCCGAAAGTAAATAGACACATCTTGCAAAAATTAATTTAGTCTTTTATTCCATCAATTGGTCTCTCATAAGAGGGTGTTGCTACACAAACTGTCTCAAACATGTACCTATGCAGAAAATCTCTTTATTACGCCATATGCTCATTTATGATAACAGGAGAGAAATGAATTGCATAGGGAGGTAAAATTACTCAACCCTCCAAACCACATCCTAAATCTTCATTTTTTAAGTGTTAACATTTTTATGCAATTTTTCATTCTTGCATGCAAAGTTAAGTACTATAATTTTATGTTACACTGTAAAAAAATCTGTAATCCTACAATGCCAAAGCAATCCCTAAGTGGCAAAACGTGTTTACTTACTAACATTTTATCTGTAAACTGTACTAGAATAGATGTAAATCTACAGAACTAACTTTTGTAAAGCTACAGAAATCGGTAACTTTACAAACGAATCTAATAAAATTATAGTTAACCTATTAAAATTTTAACTGTAACCTGGGTGGCCGTTATATAAAAAATTCTAGGTATCCCACTTTAAAAAATTTTTTAGTAACCTTACAGATTTTTTGATTTTCAGTGCAAATCTGTATGTATTACATGAATTTTTGCTGTTGCGATAACATAAAGAGTTTTAGGAATCCCAGTTTCCTAGAAAATTTTTCTTCTTTAATAAAAGAAATCTTGCAGATTTTCTTTTGTTTCTCCCGTGAAATTTATTTCTGTCGATTTATGTCACTTTTCTTACGAGTGAGCGATATCTATTGATTTATATGTTGAAGTAAGCCAATTTTTGCTCGTATTCACCATCTATCTCAACCCAGAACAGCTTGGTCGAAAGCTCAAATGAAATTCATGATGATATTTGATTGGTCATTATCAAGGAGACGTCCAATCAGAATGAAAGGTGAATACCGTTTGTGCGTTTGACCGAGGATTTCGGCTTAACTCGATTCGAAGTAGTTGGTGAATAAGAGCGTTAGTGTTATTCAATGTTAAAGATTCAGACATATGGACAGCACACTGGAACAAATAGGATAACACCAAATGAAACATGACTTTAAAGAAAAACATCGTTTAAGATGTTTTAACATAATTTTGAATTAATTGTAAATAACTGGGTAAATTTTGACTTCCTGGGAAAAATACATAAAACAATAGTGAAGATTCTAAATGATTATTATGCACATCTCTGTTAATTTCGCAAACATAGGTTAATGATTAAGTAAGTGTTTAGGGCAACACATAAAACAGTTTGGCTATAGCTGAATTCCAGTAGATTATATTTATTCGATTTAATAGCTTTATTACATTCTCCAGCAGTATATTTATTTAAACTTATTTAACATTCAAAGCAGAATACGTTTGTTTCCAAAAAAAAAAATATCGGTATAACTTAAATAAGAAATAAAAGGAAATTGCAATGCAATAGTATGACCTTTAAAACTAGTACGCTTGAAGTTTTACATTTTAAGAAACACATTCTGGAAGTACCTAGAAATGATCACCCTTGCTAAAATAAATTTTCTTTAATGGCAGGAAATCAAATCAAAGTACTCAAAGTTTCCTTTTGGTAAATAAACTGTGTTTTCCTCGATTAGTTATTATATACTTAAATTTATAAAAACAGACGAAAACAAGATGCATTCTTAAGTAGAATCTTCAAATGTAGTTTTATTAAATGAAATAAATTAAAATATGTATGATAATTTTTTATGCTTATATTTTTCATTTTTTATTTGTATATTCCTTTTTTTATACGTGTCTGTTATATTAAATTGTAAAAAAAATCTTTTGTTTAAATCTCTTTTACAAATGGAAAACACTAATTCTTTTGAAAGTGTGTTTAAATTTCTAGAAAAGGAAATTTTTACCATTTTTCACAAAGTGCAATTTAAAAATTTATCCAGGAAAGAAATTCAAACTAATAGTTTCATAATTAGGTAGTTCAGTTTAAAATGACCTATCAGGTTAAAATAACATTTGTATTAAATGCATCTATCGTAATTTGTGGAACTCTTATATTCCCAATAGGGCCTAAGATTACTATATTAACTTGGATGCATGGAATACGAAAACAAAATTGCATTTAAATTCCTTTTAAACGCCCCCGATCTGAATACAAATGTAAACGTGAACTTTAAAATATTTGTTTCTAAAACTATTTATATTTATATTTACAAAACTCTAACATAAATATAAAGTACTCAAAAATATTAATAGTATTTAAATTACTTGGGATTTTACTTATATTATCCCCACATGAATTCAGAGAGAATATTCAGAAGTGATCAGCATTATAAATCAGGGACACCTTAAAAATTGTGCATGCTTTTTTTCCTCATTATTTCATTCATTCTTAACTTAGAAAAGATATTTTTAAATGCATATATAAATCTATGTAAATATTATTTTAGTGTGTAACATATTGTATTATAATAACTGAGCCAACTTTCTATAAAAATGGAGGATTTTTTTTTCGGGGGGGGGGGGGGGTTAACAATTTTATGATATGAAATAAACACTAATGATAATATAAACGAAAAAATACAACAATCATAAATGATAATTTAGCAAGTTGATATTATTTTTTATAATAAATTGAATCGACATTCTATTATCTAATATAAATAAATAAATAAGAATTTAAAAATCGAGATGTGTATATTGAAAAGTATGTGTCTGCTTAGTAAATTTTGTATATACATTGTAAAAAAAAAAATCAAATTGGAAGAAAAAATGTGTCAATTTTGGCACCAGTGGGTAACTAACAGAAAATATCTGTAATTTTTCATTAAATCAGGGTTTTTTCTGTGTAAATTATAAGACCTGCGCTTTTTTAATGGAAATATTTTAAAATTCTTTGAAAAAAATACAAGTTTTTCTGTAAAAATTACTAATTTGTTTTACAGTATACTGAATGTTTAATGAGAGTTTTGGACGTTCGATATGTTAACCAAATATATTTTATTCCACTAAAATTTGAAAAATACTAATATTTTAACAAACATTCTCAAAGAAATCTTCAACTTCTACTCTTGCAGTGTGACAGTAGAAAAATAAGGAGCATGAAAAGGATATTAAATTAACGAATGGGGTATCAGCTCTCCGAATGCGAAGAATTAATTGGATGTCATTTATCATTTAGTGTTATCTGTCAACGAAGCCATGAATCACGTTCACCCTCGACTGTCGCTGTTGAAAGGAACTCTAAGGTTACATACAAATAAACAAGATAAAAAAAAATGTTCTAAATTTGTTTAGAATCATTCCTTGTGTAACGCGACGAAATATTATTTAATTTTAGTTCTCTCTCTCTCTCTCTCTCTCTTTTTTTTTCAAATGGTGTTACATTTAACTGAAAATGAACTGATATAATGAATTTCTATGTTCAGTGTGTTATTTAGTTCAATAGCATTGCATGTGCTGAAGGTAAGGGTGAATAGTGGTAATCTCAAGAAAGAATATCGAAATACAGTCAGCCCTCGTTATAGCGTTCCTTTGGTATATCGCACATTCGGCTATTTCACTTTTTTTAGTTTTAATTCAACAAATTTCCGATTTGCTGATAAAGAAGTGTGCGAAATAGTCACGGGTGTTTCTTCCCCTTCAAAAGCCATATTTGAAAATTTGACTGACGCAGGCATTATTTCTGCAGTTCAAAGACCTAATAGATCAACGACCCCCCCAAAAAAAGAACAGCGAAGAGAAATTATCTGACGAAGTTTAGTATCACCGATGACATAAACTAATCAGTTTTTATATTCATATTTTTTAAAGATATAAAATTTTTTAAACGGCGAAATGTAAGCAGGTAACTGAAATTAACTTAGCTCATTTGCTTTTTTTAATTCCCAGTGGCATGCAGAAAATCAAAGAAAATAAAAAACAAACAACTTTGTTCTTATTTTCATAAATTTTATAAAATGTATGTAAGAATGCTTACTATACGAGTACATTTACGGTTTTGTAATTTCTTAACGTTTTAACGTCTGCTTAGTTTTGCACATATAGCATGTAGCTTTTTTAAACAAGTGTTAAATAGAAAAGCTAGTAACTTTATTTAGGGCACTTTATTTTTTCTTTATAAGCATTTTTCTCGCGGCCTCCCGTTATATTGATATTCTGGGTATACCGCACTTTTCTCTTATCTTCCATGTCGCACAATATATCGAGGGGTTACTGCATTAATATTTATATGAAATTCTTTATGTTTCTTAAATTTATACTTTTTCCATATTTTAATATACGGATAGCTAAATCTTGATTACTTTCATTTCAGCATACTTTTTAAAGCTATAATTACTACTAATACTTCAATTTACTATATTATTACTTTCTCAATGGTTATTGTTATTAATCTGTAATAAAATAAAATAATAAGTGAATAAATAAAACTATAATAGTTGTTTACTTAATTTTGAATTGTACATTAATTTTAATTCAGTAGAAATTGATGAATATAATCATTATAAATTTATTTTCTGACGTTTTATTAATTCGAAAATTTAAATGTATTGTTTATTAAATTATTTCAAATTAATATACGATAACAATATCTTTAATATTTGCTTATATTTTAATTTTAAAATCGTGGACACACAACATAAAATAAAAAATAATAATTACAGTGGAGTCGTGTTTGTAAAATCGCAATGTTTTTTTTTTATAGTTTTGATATACATAGTTTTTTCACAGCTTTCATAGTTATGTTTTTTTTCATGTGTGTGTGAATCATTACAATTAAACAAACTGAATTAAGGAATTTTATACTTTAGCAAAGAAATGTTAATACAAACTGTAAATATTTATCATTTTTTAGGGTTTTGTTCATCTGACGAAACCCTATTCGGCTCTGTCCGCTGTCTGTCTGTCACAGAGTCTGTACACAAAAACTATGTAAATCACAGAACTCAATTTTGTGTACATATAGCTAAATACCTCTTGTCACACAACAAATCATAAAATTTTGGAAAAGACTAATATTTTAATTTAAATTAAATATTTTTCATCAGTTATATCATCAGTTCATTTTTTTCTCTTCTAATTGTTGCGCATGTAGATATAAAAATTATTACTTTTTTTTAATTTACTTTTAAAAGAAATGGAGTACTTCTGTTGTCACAATTACAAAATTTGTTAAATAATAATAATAATATCTAAAAATTTTATTGCGATACGGCTTTCAAACAAAGTGCATTTAAAATTACATTTTTTTTCCTATACGATAGTGTAAAAATTGAAAACGTGTGATATTTAGAAGCTTAAAAATTTTCAATAGCGTAAATTTAAAAATTGAAGTTTCATTTCTTCTAATTGTTGCACGCAAGTTTAGATAAAATTATTATGCATGTAACATTCTGGTTGGCGCGACTAGCAAAAAAAATCCCAAAATAGTGCCGAAAACCGTTTTTCATTTGTTAATTTAACGATAAAGTGTTTTGAAGGAGATATTATAAGAAACTCTCAATGCGATCTGCGATCACTCTAATCTACTTGTTTAAAAAACACCATTTGCTTAAATACGTTCTTGCTTTAATCTGCGAGTTGTGTATCTGGTATTGAATCAGTTAAATTAAAGAAACGTACAGTTTAGCGAAAACAAATGGTGATAATGCTGTAAATTGCAACTTAAAAAGTAACGGCATTCATCAGATTTTTAGAAAAATCTAATGTAATATATTCCAAGCGAAAATTCGCAATTCGCATATTAGGGAACATTGAATATATTAATTCATTTCTAAATAAATATTACTTTGTAAAAATTGGTACAAAATTAAGAACGCTACCATTTTTTAGTTTATCCTAATAAAACTAATTTCATTTCGAGCTGTGCAAAATACACTTGATATTTAAAGCACCGAAACAAAGTATATGAAAAATCAATATACAATGAAAAATCTTATACTATGGAAGAATTTTCAAGAGCAATATACGCATACATAGAAATCGCAATGATTTATGTATTTGATGACATGTGTCTCTATTAATTGCAATAACAGTACGAACCGAAGGAAAAAAATTAACTACATTCCGGGTGTCCCAAAAATGACTGATGGATTTTTAAGTATAATTACTTGCAAACAGTGATAGATATTTAAAATATTCTCGCAGGCATCGTAAATTTTAGTACTGTGATTAGTTTGAATTTCAAGCAATAAATGGGGCTGTGAGCGATAACTGCTAAATCCAGGCTCGATTTTCTGACTCTCTCTTCTTCCATATGTAAAAAAGGAGATTCAAATGTACTGAAGTAATCCCGAAGTATCATAAATCAAGCCTGAATTTAGCTCTTATTGCTCGAAGCGCCATCTATTGTTTGAAATTCGAACTAAAATCAATAATTACACTAAAACTGCAGCCATCATGCATAACCTTCGAGCACATTTTTTTAAATATCTGTCGCCATTTGCAAATTAATGAGTTTTTAAATCCACCAGCCATTCCTAGGACATCCGTATATAAATGCAGTCTACGAACGGAGCTTTTTAAGTAGTAATGCGTATATATTCGACTAACGTAAAGTGATTTTTTTGCCAATTTTATCTTTAGATAAAAGCCTGAAATGTAATCCTTTATGCTACCTAAGTACCATCAAAATAACTAGTACTGAAATTAATTTAATGCATCGATTAGTGAAAAAAAGTTCATAACGAGTTATGGAAATTTTACTTTATCTGGTCCAAAAGCGTTATTGGTTGCACCAAACAAAAATACTTTTAAAAAAGATTTCTTTTCAGTTGCATCTTTTAAGTTTTCTTGGCATAAAAATATTGTGAAAGTTTCATTAATTTAGGAAATAGTTCTGTAAATATATTGTAAGAACATTTTATTCTTACACTTCCTAGTTCCAAGAAATACTTTTTTTTTTTTTTTTTTTTTTTTTTTTTAATGAAATTTTGAGTTTTCTAATAAATGTTGCACGAAATTCTCATGATTTCAAATTTACTTAACATTAATTGGCAAAATCTTTCTAAAACGTATTAAATGATCATATATATCTCCTAATGTACTTTCAAAAATTCATTAAAAATGCTTTATAAGATATTTTTGGTGCTACTTGATTATCCGGTCAACCAATTTCGCCAAATGATTACATTTGAATACCGCTTCATATTGAATTTTAAATGGCGTTTTATCAGATTAGTAAATGTGGAGTTAGTGCCCATTCTTACTTTTAAAATATATAAGCTACTGCTTTACAAAATTAGTCAAGCATACGTTTCTTTATAGTCTTCATGCAAAAGGAAAAAATTACTTGTATAGGTTATTTATTTACTTACTTATTTATTTATTTATATATTTATTTATATATATACGCATGGATAAAATTTGAAAAATAATTGCAAATCTTATTTATTTATTTTTGGGATTTGTGCTATATTTAAATTTTAACCAAAACTTTTAGCATATATTTTGGTTTTAATTTAGATATGTGGGTTAAGATCCTATTTTCTTCAAAAATTGTTTTCTCTGTGAGTAATTTACTGTTTTATCATGCGCGCAGTAATTAATGACATTAATACACGCGTTAGGGAGATAAATTCTTCAAATTTAAAATTTAAATATTAATTTTGTACATACAACATAAATTTTTTCTTGGTTATGTACTTAAGAATAGTTTTTTCAGGCAGAAATTGAGAAAAAAGATCTTAATTGCATATTATTTGTGTTTTTGAATTTCAAAAAAGGCGGTGATTTTTTATTGTTTTGACAAACTCAAACGTCCTGTTTATTAATTTAAATTTAATTTTATGTTTAAATTTATGATAAAATGGTAGTTAAAATTTCTAGTTATTTGAAAATTTATTAATTAAAGAGAAAATTTATTAATGACACCATTAAGTCATTACTTGCAAACCAAAAAACTATTTAGTATTAAAAAAATAAAAGATTTTTATAGAATTTTATATTTTAATTATTTCATAGTGAAAAACTTTTCTTTGTTTTTTTTTTATTTCTGAATAAAGATACATATTTTCACTTAAAAATTCATTTAATTTTGGTAACAAAATTACGTTATATGAAAGGTTATATAAAATTTACAGAGACATTATTTTTCGAATTTTCATGTTTCATGAAATTAATGAAAATCTCACAATATTATTTCAGTGTCAAAAAGTAGGAAAAAAAAGAAACGTTGTTTTTTAATACAGAAAATTGCAGTTATTAGAATTATCTGTAAAAATATAAATGCAACAAAATCTGCATATTAAATTAAATGAAAAGAAAAATAAAAGTGATTTGTTTTTATAAATATATATACAGCAAATACATATAATTAGATCGTATATAAGATTGAAAAGGACAAGAACAAAATATAATACAAAGTTTTTGAAAAAGGACATCAGATTTTAATTTATAAACTCCCGAAATGACAAAACACATTATCCGCATCGCTGAATATGGAACACTTCCAAATTCGGTTTATGGTCTATTCGGTTTCATTAGTATAATGTTAGTGCTCATTGCAGTTCGGAAAACATTAAAATGTTAGTTCATTTTCTGTTATACAAAGGGTCACATGCATTAGTTTAATTTAAGGACGCAACAATGCGATCATGAACATTAGCAACCTAACGGATTATAGACCAACTCTCATATAATATCCAGTGATGCGCGACTTGTACTTATAGTTTATGCGGAATGTAAAAAATAAATTATTGAAGACTGACTAAAACTCCTGCGTGTAGAAAAAATATTATAGTTATTATAATTAATTTTGATTATACAAATTGTTTTTTCACTTAAATATTTCAATAAAAGGTGTTGCATAATGCATGTCATTAAGTGTATATCATCCTCGTAACTTTCTATTTTTGTAGCAAGAATATAGCAAAATTTTAAATAAATACCTTGTTTCTTTAAATGTTTGTATGGACAGAAAAATACAGTGAATGGATCTACATATGGCTATTTCCATGCGAATTTGTTTGTCTGTTACACAGCTAAAAGTGGCTATGCTTGCTGACCACCGTTATTTTCGAAACGTTTGCTTCGTTTTATTCAATTTATGAGATATCTTCGACAAAATAAGTTACATTTTTCCGATATAAATACTGGTAGCGAAAAATCGCAGCACGTAACAGACAAACAAGTTCGCATGGAAATAGCCATATATAAAGTTTAAGCTACCGATTTCAAAAAAATAATAAAACAATGCAGTGTTGTTCAATAAAAATGCATTATTAATGCAGATTTTGGGATTTCAAAACAAAAATCCATTATGTGCCAATAATCCGTTTATAAACCCATCAGATGATTTCTACGTGCAGACAATACTATTATGGACAAGCTTACTAATAGTTAGAATAAACTGTCAACTTAGTGAATTATTTAAATCGACATTATTTCTTTAGAATATAAACTTAATAACATTTTAATATGTAGTATTAATTGTAACAGAAAAAGCTCTTTATGAATTAATTCTGAATTTATATAAATTATTAAACTGACTATTTAAGCAAAACATGCTTACCATCTCTTAAAAATTATCATTTATAGTTTAATAATAGATAAAAAAAATCGTCAACTTAAAATAGATTAATTATTTTCCTTTTTTGTTATTTCCGAAGCAAAATTAACGTGGCGATAAAATATAATTTTCAAAAGTTTGAAATTGTGTTTAATGATTAAGAATCATTCTTTAAAATATACATTTTGCTCTATGTATAATACAACATTTATCAGCAATGAAGTTCATTTCTTTAAAGTACATTTAAACTACAGTCATGAGAATAATGTCTATAAAAATAATCAGTTTAGTTTTAGAATTATAGAAACTAAAATATTGAGAATTTTTAAATCATTCTGGCAAAATCCTGTGTAGAGTCTCTTGAAAACTGCAATTTTTCTATATTTTTTTAAATCCAATTTGGATCAAGAACATACAAACGCACTGCAAAGCTTTTTTAAAGGAAATTCACATCAAACATAAAAGATTGGAGTGTGCTAAAGTTTCATACGTATTTTTTTATTCAATTGTCTGCAGGAAAGATGTGAAATACTAGTGATAAAATTATTTGAATTTTTTTTTTTGGACATTAGTATTTCTTTCCTTTCTTTTTAAATTCTACCTTTTTTTAAATGTTAATATAAAGAGCGACTATTTCTTATTGAAATGGTTAATAATATATACCAGTTAAAAAAATAAAAGACTTTTAGTGAAAATTTAGATGTAATACGACGGACCTTGAAACACAATATTGCGCCTCGAAATCAAAGAATCGAGTAAAACGATTTTTGATTTTATCTAAATGCCAACGTGTTCTTTTTAATTGTTTACATTTCTTTATTTTATTTTTATTTTTTGTTTTTAAATATGATTTTATTGCACATTTTTAACGGTTTGATTTTGTTTTAACTTATTTGCTTTTAAATTCATTTCATTTATGTTATGCAAGATCTTTTTATAAATACATAAATACCGTAATAGATACCGTATGTCCCATAAATTCGTTAATGCCTTAAAAATGCACAAAAATTAAAATGTTTATTTATTTTTATGCAGTTTGTGGCAAAGTTATTCTTTCTTTCTTTCTTTTTATTTATTTATCTATTTATTTTTTTGTAAAGAGAAAAGAAAATAGTGAAAATTTTGTAAATAGTTTAACATCCGATTCCTAAAATGAAAAATTTCATTTTTACGGAAGGATACGGGGTATCAATGCCTTTGGTGAGAAAATTACACTAGTTTATAGGGTTTTTGTCCTTGAAATGAAAAGTGATTTTTCTTAATGATTAAGCGTGCATCAAGTTAAAAAAAAAAAAAAAAAAAAGGTCAGATTTCAAAAGTATTTATTTTTTTATGAACAAGAAAAAATGATACAAACGTGTATAAAAAAATTAAAAATGAACTGCTTGAGCTCTTTTCTTGTATTTGTTTGAGACTGTGTTTCTTCAAACGGACCAGCAATAGTCACCTAACAGAGACTTGTCCCAGTATCCCTGTTAATTTTCCACAAAAAATTCAAGTCCTGGTGAAAACGCTCACCGTGCCTGTCGCTGACGTTTACAAGGTTTTCAGGAAAGAAATCAAGGCGCGAGTGAAAGAAATGAATTTTCAGGAATATGTTAACACTCATTTGTTGAAAAATTATGTAGTAAATCAGAAACTAATTGTCGGTAATTCCCATTTTTGTTTTTGTTGCCTAGGAACTATTGAATAACAAGTTGTAACGAACCAACCTCCATTGTTCTAAACGTGAACAAAGTAATTCGGCTTTAGGTTTAAATAGGTTTAAGTCCCTTACTAAATTATTCCTCTCAGCCTGAGTTATCATGTGCGGTTCTTCAAGAGCATCAACAAAGTCATCTGAACTTATGCCACTTTGAATTTCAGCTTACTCGGATTTCGAGTTAGGCATTGAAGTTTTGCTGGAAAAACCTGAAGGACTTGAAACTCGCAAATTGTCTGAACAGTATATAGGCCTAGTAACTGTAGGAACATCTGCATATATAATTGAATCCTTGTTCTTGTGATTAACCCGGGAGTAGTCGCAGCTTTTTTTCGAATGTGATTAGTCGCGCTCTTTCTATTCGCCGCGTTCCCTTTTGGCCGAAGAAACATAGGAAAGTTGCCGTTATTCCTAGAAGATCGAAAATAGAGAATTCAAGGGGAAAGTATTGCTGGAATGCGAAAAGATATATGTTATAGCGATTAATACGCAATTATGTTAAGTATATATTTGGTTAACCTTTAAATACAATTTATTAAATTTCATTAAATTATTTATTTTTTTTTTTCATGATTTGTAAAAATGATAAAAGTTGTTATATAATCTGACTGATTTTCTAAAGATACAATGAATAATGAATTAAAAGATATTTTCAATTTTTTTTTTTTTTTTTGAAAATTTGAAAAAGTGATACATATTTTTTGAAAGGACAGCAATGATGTCAGTTTACTTTTGACGGTGGTCTGGTACTAGGAACCAACTGAAATTGAAAAAATGCCTCTCAAATATAATTTGTCTTACTATTTCGATGTAGATATAAGAAAAGAAGATGAAATAACCTTTTATTAAATTATTAACATAAAAACAGGAGCTACTTCTCATATTTTTTCTTTCCCTTGATTCTTTTTAGCATGTAAACTTTAGAAGTTTTATAATACAGTAATTATATATATATGTGTGTGTGTGTATATATAATTTTTTAATAACTTCTTTTCATCTTTTTTTATTTCAAAGTTTTTAAAAAAGATAAGAATTACAATCTACTCTGATTTAAATTGCAAAGATACAATGAATAACGAATTAAAAGATACTTTCAGTTATAACATTGAAATCTTGATATAGATTTTTTTTTTCAAAAGACAGCAACGCACTCAGGTTGGTTATGACGGTGATCTGACACTAGGGGCCAATTAATGTTGAAAAAATATATCTTATTTTTTTTATTACCATATCTATATAGATATAAAAAAGCAGATAAAATAACCCTTTCTTCGTAATTAGTAACATAAAAGCAGTAGCTACTTTTCATTTCTTTATTTTATTTTAACTATTTTTTCTTTTCGTTGATTCGTTTTTGAAATGTGCAACTTTAGAGATTTGATAATTTAGTACTTTTTTTTAATGAAAAAAATATATGCAACAAATGAAAATATATGAATAATATTAAAAAAGAAAATAAATAATAAATGTATTAATAACTTTTTTTTTAAATTTTGTAAAATCGGTAAAAATTATTATATAATGAAACTGAAATTATAAAGATGCAATAAATAGCTAATTAAAAGAGAATAAATTTTGAATAAATTTTCATATGTAGATATTAAATTTGGTATACATAAATCAGTTTTTTGGGGGAAAAGTGTCAACATTGACTTTGATAATGTTTCATTTTTAGGCGACAATCAATATCAAAAAGATGCAATATTTAATGTAAATAAATATTATTTTGTAATTAAATACAATATTTTTCAAAGTATAATTCATTTTCAATGAATTTCGCTTTTGGAAAGAAAAACATTAGTAATGAATAATGATTTGTGAAATTAAATGCCAAGAAAGTTAACTACATCTCAGCACTAGGCACTCTTTAAATTCGTTTTTTTTTTGTTTTTTTTGTTTTTTTGTTTTTTTTTTGTTTTTTTTAAGAAAAAAATTAGGGGCGTTGTTCTGGCGTTGCTAAATAAGGTGTATTTTTATTGACAACAAACATTTTAAAAATATATACATTTTAGAAATGTAGTTATCCATTTCTTGTATTTTATAAACATTACTTGAATTATAAAAAAAAAAAGAAAAAAAAGAAAGAAAGAAAAAAGGTTTTTACTTGCATAAGTTCTAATCTACATTAGAAAATTCGTATTATGTAGCACACTCGACAAATAAATTATAAGTATTTTCTTTAGAGATATACAAAGTACAGTGTTGACAAAATTGTTCTGTTTCCTTTTCTGCATTATTGCGCAAAAACTACATTTTCAGTTTTCGCAGATCGAACAACTTTTTTTCATTTCTATGGTCCTTTATTAAATTAAACACAACCATTTTACGCGTATTTTTCGGAAAAATAACTTGCAATTTATTCGCGCAATATTCATAAACAACAACAACAACAAAAAAAAAAAAAAAAAAAAAAAGTAAGCTGTCTTTTATTACTTTTCTTTGCATATTCTTACACATTATATTAAAAAAATAGGTCATTGAGTTTATATTGATATATTTGTATAGTTCACAGTTTTCTCTAGAACAGAATCATTAAAAAACAGTTTTCAGGCAACAAATATTATCAATGCATGTTTTGCGCTGTCGCGTACTCCTGGTGTTTCACAAACAATATTATCTTGTCTAAGTCATACATTTGTTCTTGGTAGATTTTTTTCCTACTTTCTAATATTATCTTAACAGGAAAGAAAGAAAAAAAAAGGGACGGCGATACAGAGCATTTATTTTTTCTTTCATAATTTTTTCAACTTTTTACTATCACTTTTCTCTTCTGTTTAGGGCCCCACCAGTGGCCGAGAGGTTCGGACCTCTCAACTGGTAGACGGCAGGTGCTGGGTTCGAACCCAATCGCGGCTGTCGGCCTAACCGTTCGGAGTTTTCGTGGTTTTCTTCGAACCTTGCGTAAATACGGGTTAGGTTCCTTTAGAAAGACCCCCACGAAGGGCATTCCCCCCTGGTCCTATATCCCTAGCGCAAATAATCGGACGTCAAAAATCAATCAATCAATCAATCTCTTCTGTTTAGAACTACATTATTGAATTCCTTTGATGTAACGGCTTCATCGTTAATACAGCTCATTTTTAAAATATCAAAAATTGTTAAAACTTCTTGAACAGTTAGAATTTTTTTACAAGGCACTGGAAAAATAATCAAACACTCCAGCAATAAAGCAGAAAGGCAAAAAAGAGATAGGGAGAAGAAACGGAGGGACTCTGCGATTCCCAGAAAACATCCTTCTGAGAATTTCGGGGTAGTGGGAAGAATGAATGATAAGGAGAAAAAAACTCGAGCAACGTCACTGCTCGCATCGCGGTCATTCAGACCGAATTCAACATTAAAAAGTAATAAAATCATGAGAAAACACAGGAATGACTTGCAATTTCTAAAGACAGAAGGTCGACCAGTGAAGGTCAGTTACACGGCGTGTCACCGTTTTATCTTTAAGGGGAGATGAGTTAATAGAAAGCTAACGAATTTTTGCGGCTAAATGACCAACGCGCGACCAACCGCGGGTTAAAGACAAATGCCTTAGTAAGACAGAAGTAACAGTCAGTTTCGTGTTGGATGGTTCCCTCCATATCATTGGCATGCAAAATTCAAAAATCTGTTTTCACCTGCAGCCCAGGGGCTTAGCGTTCTTCTACACCTTTCACAATATACGTGAGGAACCCACTTTTTATCTGGTTGAGAGAACGAAATTTTAAAATAATAAAAATAAGCCTGTTTGAGAGATTCCGTTATGGGATATCCTTTCTTAGGTATAAAACATTCACCACAAATGTAACAAAAATGGTTAGGATTCACTTTTAATAATTTATTTGTCACTTTGAAAACAAATATTTAGAATTAAACACTACACTGTATCGAAATTCAAGAATAATTTCAAAACAAACTTGTGGGTAGTAGAAAATTAAATTTGTTGATAATGTCAAACTCTGACGTGTTAAAAATAAAAAATATATATGTTTGCGCTTAGTTGTTGCAACTAAATTAAAAAATATAAAATTCATTAGAAGGACATAATTTTTTATTTTTGTAAACTACACTGTAAAAAAAATTCAAGAGGTTACTAAAATTTTTTTAGTAAATTTGTATTCCACAGAATTTTTTAGTAACCATTACAAACTTTTTTTTTTGCAAGTGAAACAAGCATTTCTTTTGTAAACTGAACAAAATAAATTTTTTGTATAACTAACTTAAAAATTTTTAGTATGAGTCACCAAACAAATTTTACTAATAGCTCCAAAATTATTTTTAATAACCATAAATAAAACTCTCAATGCGAGAATAATTTTGCCACATTCAAATAAACTAATCATCGAACATTTTATGAAAATTAAATTTATTAACACGTTGAGTGCTAAGGTGACTGACACAGAAGTTAAAAGAATTGTCGTGGTTTATGTAATTATTAAAAAAGTATAATCATTCAATAAATAAAAGTTAAATAAATTTTGAAACTTTAAACAATATATATATATACAGGGTGTCCGAAAAGTCTGGAAACGGCCGAATAACTCGAGAAATACATATGAGATTGAAAAACGTAAATATACGTATTAAATATTTTTAAATAAGCTACTCTGTGATACCAAATTTGACCTTCGAAACAGACCCCCTGAGGGTCAGAGGGGGTCCAACTTTGAAATCTTAAATTATAACCTTCATTTTTTATTGCAAATTCGGATTCTACGGACAAAAATACGTAACTTTTGTATTTGATGTTTATTTCAAATCTTCGTTTATCACGGTGTAATCGAGCATATTAAATCGATACATATTTCCGCTTTTCCAACGGGATTTTCCCTAATCGAAACTGATTGGGCAGAATTTTTGACGTCAAATTCCTCGTCTTTTGTAGGAATAGCGTTTCCTGAAAATCACCCGTGGCGATTATTTCAATAGTGCTACACTGTTAAAAATTTGACCCATTTGCTGCAGCGTCACTCCACAGCTATTATAGAATATCTGTTTTGTGACCAATGAGAATGCTCCATAACACAGTAAAGTAATCGTTTTCTATAAAAGCAGTGGAGTGACGATGCAGCAAAAGGGTCAATTTTTTTACAGTGTACTTTACTGTGTTATGGAACATTCTCATTGGTCATGAAAGAGATATTCTATAAAAGCTGTGGAGTGACGCTACAGCAAATGGATCAAATTTTTAACTGTGTAGCACTACCGAAATAATCGGCACGGGTGATTTTCAGGAAACTCTATTATTGCAAAAGACGAGGAATTTGATGTCATAAATTCTCCCCAATTAGTTTCGATTAGGGAAAATCCCGTTGGAAAAGCCGAAATTTGTATCGATTTAATATGCTCGATTACACCGTGATAAACGAAGATTTGAAATAAACATCAAATGCAAAAGTTACGTATTTTTGTCCGTAGAATCCGTATCTGCAATAAAAAATGGGGATTATAACTTAAGATTTCAAAGTTGGACCCCCTCTGACCCACAGGGGGTCGGTTACGAAGGTCAAATTTGGTATCACTGAGTAGCTTATTTAAAAATATTTAACATGCATATTTACGTTTTTCAATCTCATATGTATTTCTCGAGATATTCGACCGTTTCCAGACTTTTCGGACACCCTGTATCTTAGTTTTGTATCACATTTTAGACTGAGATTCATCAGTGAAAATTCAGTCATCAAATCGGAAAACTCAGTATCAGTCACTGACACTGAACTTCTCAGAGACCTGAACCTTGATTTATGGAAGACCCAGTATCTTTAATCATGCAATTTTAAATATTTAATGCGATAAAAATTGTTTGAGAGAAAAAAGCTTTTCACTTGTAGTAAAAATTCTTTTCTAAAAAAAGAGAAATATTCAATATAAAGAAAGTTGTTTAATATGTAATTTCTCTGTACATTTATATTCCTTCAAATGATAAAAAATAGCACATCTTCAATACCAAAAATCTTTTTTAATGAAAAAGAAATATCGATTTTATGCTTCATTTTTTTTCTTCTAATTTTTTACTCAATATTTGGTACTGAAGTATCTTTAAAGTACTTTTTTCACTCCTGAAAAGGATGTTTTCTTTTATTGTAGTTTGAAACAAAGAAATCGGTATTCACTGAAATTGTAAAATAGAAATATCGATTATTTTCGTTCGTAAGTTTTGGGTAGGTTAACTGGAAAGAATATGCCATTATTCTTAACATTGATTTTATCATCAAAATAAGTGACATACCCGTGAGCTAACGGAATAACTAATTTTCAAATTGTATAAAAGTGATAGCGTAATCTTTTATAGACTGGATGAAAATTTGAAATTTACCTTTGAAGTAGTTAAGATTTTATTGAATCCAAAAATATAAAATCTCTTTATTTCTTATACTGTAAAGAGAAAACCTGTTTTTCAATGAAGCAGTAGAACACACTTTAGATATGACGAAAATAAATTTATATAATTCTCTCAGATTTGAATTCCAACTTTTAAAGTGAAGAAATTTGACATGACAAATGATTCATTTTTCTTTTCTATTTTTTAAAGGTTCAAAAATGTAACATATCTTTATTTTAATAGAACTTAAGGTATATAATAAATATCACAAATTCTTATTATAAGAGAATCTTATTGCGCTTTACAATTGCATTACTGAAGTTAAAGTAAGCCGAGATCGCTACCACATCGTTGGAAGTTTGGGGAGACCGTTGGAAAATTAAAGTGTTGGGAAACTGTTGATAAATGGTAGGTTTAGAGATTCCCCCAATTCAGAGCATTTCTGCTTAGGATTTTGTGCAACGTGTGATTGGACCACTGTTTTTAACTTGCTCGTATTTGTCGGTTACTGGTACATTGGCTAATGGTACGGCAAAGTAAAAATTTCTTACTGGAGGACGACATAGGACAGCAATTAGGAAACAATCAGCCAACGTTCGCAAAGTCATTTTGTGTTACTTGGGTAAACAGTGTAACCACGTATGGGATAGCAAGATTAAAATCCGTGAAAAAATAATTTTACATTCCTTTATGTATGTTATTTATTCCATTTATTTTCTTAATCATTTTTATAGTCATTAATATTGCACTAGTACTAGATATTTTATTAAGGAAGAATATCATCAAGTATTGACGTTTGTGCTTTAAAAGCTGTTAATGTATAGAGTAAGCCACATAGTGTTGTTATATTACTACGAACAACCCGTAAAATATTAATTAAATTAGTCTCTTTTATAATTTTTTTTATTTATACTTTTATAAATAATTTATTATTTTTTTTAAAACAGTCATTTTTAATTTACGATAATTCTGATCATTTGACTTTTTTATGAACATAGATTTTGAAATACCGAAGATACTGTGATGAGTGAAAGTGTCTAATTAAATGAATTTTCACATTGCTAGCTAAACGTAGAACCAATTTAGTGAAAAATATCCAACCCAAGGATCGAACCCGGAACCCTTGAAACAGCTCTCCAAGTGCTTTACCATTTAATCTACGAAGACGATGCCCAGGTTAGCATTTTTCACTTCTTACTTTGGTTAGGCAGCAAATCGCAGCACAAAATGGAACCGTATTCATGAGCATACAAACCTGCGGCGTAACATGAGACATAAGAAAACCCAGTATCGGTAAAGCTCATATTTTAATTTTTTGATTATTTTATCAATTAATTTTCAGCAAATCTTCAGCAAAGTTATTTTATCCCTGCTGAAAATGAATTGAAAAATGAATTAAAAATTTAAATATGTGATTCACCGATGCTGGGTGTTCTTGTGTATCATGATACGCCGCAGGTTTGTGCGCTCATGAAGACGGTTCCATCTCGTGCTGCGAGTTGCAGCCTAACCAAAATAAGAAATGAGGAATGCTGCATCGTCCTCGTAGCTTAAATGGTTGAACACTTGGAGTGCTATTCCGAGGGTTCCGGGTTCGATCCCCGGTTTGGATATTTTGTCACTAAGTTGCTTCTACACTTTGTTAGCAATGTGAAAATTCACGTATTATAAATATTGAAGAATTTCAAGCGTAATCTCACTGCTGAAAATTTATTAAAAAGTTAAACAAAAGTAATTATTTGAAAATATCACTTCGTAAATATTTACAAATTCGTAGGTTTTCAAATTATTTATTCCGGATAAATCAATTCAATATGCCCTTCTATGGACAATTTTGAGGCCAGCTGGCATGAAAATTTAGAGCTGATTCTTCTATGTTTAAGTAAATAGGATTAATAAATTATTTGTTTATCATTTTCAAAATTCCCGCGATCTCACGCAAATTAATAAACTGGCTTTCGTGCCTTAATAAGAATCATCGTTTAAAATTTTGGAATTCTTAATCCTTGAATTTCATTCCCTAATCTTAGAACAAATATTCAGGATTTCATATTTCTGATACGATCATAATAAGAAAATATATTAATTTTCATTAAATTCAAATTGTTCCAATCCTTGTCTTATGTAACATAATTAGTTTATAGTAATTTAAAATCAATTATTCGTCATGGATTCAAATAAGATGGAAACTTATAATAATCTATCATAAAAGATAAATTTCAAATTACATATTTTTCCATTAAATTTTCAAAATCATTATTTGCGATTACGCGTTCATAGGAAAATATAAGAGGATACACAATTAAAAAAATTAATTGAAACTCTCTTTTCAAACGGAGTAAATAAATTGGACTGTTAATTTGAACTACAAATTTATTCATGGACCATATATTCTTATGCTTTATCTTAAAACTAAAAATAGATATTTTTAAAGTGTGTTATAATATAGTTCCATTACACTACATAAATAATTGCAGCTTAAATCAAATTTAAAAGAAAAATCTTAAGTTTAGCTTCTAAAAATTTTTTTTAAAAGAATGTGCATAAATTAAAATGAAATTGATGATTTTTCTTTCTGTCAAGCAATTTAGTAGTTCTGTTTTGGCCTATTTTAAAATAAGGCAGAATTTCTGTTTTAATTTGTAGCATGGCTCATACTTCAGAATTCTCGCGATTAAATTTATTATATCTCAGTCTGTTTTGACAGTCTCTTATTTTATTCATCCGTATTTTTATATATGAAGAGTTTTGTAATCTATTTTTAACACTTTAAGACCTGACCTACATAACTATATAGGCGACATAAAATAATTAAATAAATAAATATTTTCCTGTATTTGTGCAAGTTAAAGATGAACCTGCACCCACAGAATTTTGTGACTCCTCCCTAGACATAACCTGATATCTGATTGCACGAATTTATATCGGCTTATGGGGCGAGAAACCACCTAATAGTTTTATCTCCCTTCTCGACATTTTTCCATTTATTTATTTCGCTATTAATTTAATTAATTTCTGATATAAAATTTGATTTTACTGAACTTACCAAAATAATTTTGAAGTTATCGAAATACATTTCAAAAATAAATCTCCTGCACATTTTGCTACCAGTTTTAATGTGTTGATAAACTGATGAAGATGTCTACACACATACACATACATATATGGATATTTATACATATGTATTTGGGCTTTTGCATTTTTAATTGAAGCAATTTTTTTGTTATTAATAATAAAAATTAATGTATTTATAAGAAAGAACTTGTAAGGATATAATTTGGTAGATTATTTATTAAATAAATTTAATAAATTATTTATTAAATTATATATTACATTTTACTTATAAAAACAATAATTTAACTTCGACTTATCCCCTCTAGTCTTTCATTGCACCCCCGTCCTTCTCTCCAAGCACACGCAAGTGGGAAAATTTTTATATGTCATTTTACTCAAACTTTATTGAGTTCACACAATATTTTTCCAATTTTGACGTGACTGCTGATATCGATATTTTTCAAAAATATTTTTTCTATCAAATATGATCTTATTAATGGTGTAAAAAGCCAACACCTGTTTCATTTTCTTAAAGGGATGTTCCTCTTTCTGATATGCTATAATTTATAAAACATACTATATATGTGCGCAAGTATGTTTACCATGTCATTACAACATTTCAATAATTTTAGAATTTAAGTATAAATTAATCACTAATAAATGCGAGATATTTTCCGTTAGCCGACAAATAGTCTTTACGATTGAAACTGTTTACGGGATACAAAATCAAAAGTGATAATTATACTCCAAAGCAATCTCACCAGAATGGACCAACTGGTTATGAAAAGATATTTCACACTCTAAAAAGAAACACAGCAAAAAGAGATTTTTTTTTTAATTGTGCTTTTTATCAAGTATAAATCAGGAGGTCGATTTTTCACAATCGCAGTCGCAAACCAATAAGAATATTTTCCAGATATTTTATTATTGTTATTATTACATGACTGGTAGTCATGACATTAATCATGATATTGCAGTTAAAACAAACCAAAAAATAAATAAAATATAATAACTGAAGTTACTAATGCTAAAATGTTTAATTTTCTATTTAAAAAAAATAGATCAAGAAAA
Source organism: Maratus speculifer (assembly GCA_964019185.1). Taxonomy (NCBI): domain Eukaryota; kingdom Metazoa; phylum Arthropoda; class Arachnida; order Araneae; family Salticidae; genus Maratus; species Maratus speculifer. Next base: position 349,694,324 of record OZ025290.1, on the reverse strand, counting down.
TAAAAAATTTTTAATTGGTGTTCCTGTTGACAAAAAGCTTACTTGATTACATTTATATATATTTATATTTTGTTAAAGGTTGAATTGAGATAGAATTTTATAAACTGATTAAATAATCTTTAATAATTACGCATGAGTATAATAAGTAATAATAAATGCATTGCTCAAAATATCCATGATTAATCGGCAATTTGAAATCCAGCAGTTTTAGCAATTATTTGTATTCAAATGCAAATATGTCAAAAAACACCTTTTGGTAGAAACGTGCATATACAAAATCGTACTGGAAACAGTGTTATATAAATTATTTCCCCACTCCGTGCAAAATGATGCTAATTATGTTAATTAGTTGCACGCGTGCGTATTGGCTGTATTAATACCGAAATTCAAATTTATTTTTAAAATGAAAAATTTACAGTTCAAGAGATTAAAATTGCTAATTTATTTTAAAATAAAGAGACAAAAATATGAATGGGAATTTGATAAAGTAGCAATTTTCTCTTTCATTTAAACTTATTCACAATTTATATTTTCGAGAATCAAAAATATTCGCTTGCAAAGTATATTCTCAACGAATATATTTAAAATATATATAGTCATTCAATCTTCTTTAAAAATGAATTCCATTCGAAAAAGCAATTATTTCTTTTCGAATTTAATTAAAAATGTCATATTCATAATTTACATATAACAGTCATATTATTTCGTATTAAAATAAGTCTAAAATATTATAATTTTTATAATCTATTATTACGAAATGTCTTTACAAATAAATTTAAATTCCCGAACTTTCTGAAAAGTTTACTGTGACAGAATACCTTGAAATTGGTCAAAATACCGATTCTTCTTAAATTGATTAACTTCTTTAATTCTGAGTATTTTGACACCTCATTGTTATCCATAGGGCAAATATATCGCGATATATTGTAAATTTTGTCAATAGATCCTGCACAATGATCCATACAAATGAAAACTTTAAACTAATTTTTTCTCCTGTTCATGTTTGTGTAATTTGCTTGTTTGAAAAATACTAAGGCTTTCTTGCTAATTAAGGAATAGGATTGAATTTTTTTACCTGTTTCCCATTGTGTATTTAATATTTATGTGTATGGATTTAACATCAAGTTTATAGTTAACTTTTTAAATATTTAAATTGAGAGATTATCATATTTCCTTCATTTTTTGATGTACACAGTCGGAAAAAAGTCATAATTTTGTAAAATCCTATGCATCTAAAAATCCACGCACAGTTTTATGCAATATAATCTAAACAATGAGGAAAAAAATCGAAGCAAAAATATTCATATTTGTAAAAATAATAGGGATTTTTAAAAAGTTATTTTTTTAAATAATAAAATTTTAGTAAAATAGATTTGTTCTACAAGATTTTTTTCTTTAAATTTTCATTAATTTTTAGTATTCAGTATTATGACACCACATAATATATTGCAGTATTATTCGATATTGAAGAGATGGTTTCAAACGTTCTGTATCCTTATAACAAGATTTACTACTATTCACTTGAAGAAACACCATATCTTCATTTTAAACTCGCCTTCTGCCAAGCACTCGCTAGCTTAGGAAGTGGAAGAAGGAGAGAAGTATCATATACATATTTTTTTTATTAGAAAAAGTATGACAATGATGAAAAGATAATAAAATGGGTGCAATGACAATAAATTATAAAAGAACAACACCAAAAAACAAAACAAAATAAACTCCCTGCTCCTCGGAAGGTGGGGAGAGTAACAGGCATCAAAAAGTTATTAAAAAAATGTATCCTCACAGGTTTCGCAAGGCATCACAAAACCGCATACTCCACTTATATAAAAAATATAAAACAAAATAACATTGAATACCGAATTTAATAAATAAAGAATATAAAACAAAATAACATTAAATACTGAGTTTAATAACTAACCAACAACAAAACCATGGCATAAATCAATTCGTATCTTAAAATATTCTAAAATTTCAAAAAATAAATTAAAACTGTAAGAAATCTCAATAACTAAACAATAAACTAAATAGACATGCAGCAATGTGAGGCCCCCACCTTGACCTGTGAAGAAAAAAGAAAAAAGATACCTATAATCATCACATTACACATCCATACTTGCATGAGCAGAAAAATAATTAGATATTATAATATATGTGGGTCGAGAGAAATTTTGGAGTCACAATTTTTTTAATTTGCTGCAAACTTGTTTTATAACTATTTTTATCCTCATAAATTTATATTTCATTATGTAAATGAATTAAAAAAGGTTTCTTGAAGTGGCAACATCAAGGCCAAACACCGTAATGAAGGTTTGTTCTCGAGTGTTGAATTGATGAGGATCTGTGGATGAAATTCCAGTTAAGGAAAGTTCACAGGGCGATCATTATCAACTTTTGAGAATAAACGGACCTGGATTAAGATTGGAGAGAGTTGAATAACGGAAGGACCATTCAAAGAGCTAAAATTTTTTATGCTGGCCTGCTACCATCCTAGGCCTAACAGTTTCCCGCTCAGGTAAGTATGGAGGTGTAATGTGATGATTTTTAACAGGTATTTTTTTCTTTTTTCTTCACAGGTCAAAGTGGGGGCATCACATTGCTGCATGTCAATTTAGCTTATTGTTTAACTATTGAGATTTCTTACAGTTTTAATTTATTTTTTGGAATTTTAGAATATTTTAAGATACGAGTTGATTTATGCCATGGTTTTGTTGTTGGTTATTTATTAAATTCAGTATTTAATGTTATTTTGTTTTATATTCTTTATTTATTAAATTCGGTATTCAATGTTATTTTGTTTTATATTTTTTATATAAGTGGAGTATGCGGTTTTATAATGCCTTGCGAAACCTGTGAGGATACATTTTTTTTATAACTTTTTGATGCCTGTTATTCTCCCCACCTTCCGAGGAGCAGGGAGTTCATTTTGTTTTGTTTTTGGTGTTGTTCTTTTATAATTCATTGTCGTTGCACCCATTTTATCATCTTTTCATTATTGTCATATTTTTCTCATAAATAAATAAATAAGTATATATATATATATATATATATATATATATATATATATATATATATATATATATATATATATATATATATATATATATATATATATATATATATAATATAATCTTTATATAATATAATCTATATATAATATAATATATATATATAATCTTTTGCCAGGTTATGGAAATTTTTAGTCTGCGAAAGGTAAAAAATAAGAAAAGTTTTTAATGGGTGGATATGTTACATCTTCTCAGACTTAAAAAAAGAAACGGACATTCAAAAATTTTTGAATAAGTATGTAGTTCTAGCCAGGAACATTTTAGTGAATTGAGAAAAGTACTTCTGAGAGTGTTCAGAATGGCCGAGTGAGCTATTAAACCGGGAGGCGGCAGCACAGTCAATCACCTCACTGAGTTTACGGCTGAAATTCCAGAATTATTTAAAACTCCATTCACATATTAACATGCAAATGATCTGCCAAGTCATATCTTGGTGAAAAACACTTGAAAATGTAATTTTAGCGGTTGACTTGAAAGTTTATCATTGTGTTTTCCAATACCCAAAGGTATGAAAACATCGAGGATTGGGAAGAAATAGTCAACATTAGGAGCGCCTCCCGGTCTATATAATTATGAACATTGTGTCTTCCCTAATAGCATGCATGGTCACAGTGACGTCACAGTGACTTCACTGTGAGTCATTTTGGTCACATCACATCTGTGACCAAAATGCCACCACTCAGGGACGTCACATTGTGACTGAGATGTGACTTTCTTAAAAATCTTTAGAAACTTATAAATATCCTTCAAAACATGTTATTTACTTTAAAAAAAAACATGTTTCTGGCAATTTAAATATCGTCGCTTTTGTCACAGTTTCGTCACAATGTTAATGTCAAATTACTCACAAATGACACATTTTACACAAATTTGCCACATTGTGACCACTTTGTGAAACGTCACAAAAGAGCTCTAAAACGGCCATAACGACTTCACATTTTAGTCACTGTGACTTCACATCGACGTCACGTGACGTCACATCGACAATCGATGGTCACAAAGTTACAATATGACTTCACAACGACGTTGCGGTGACGTAACCATGTTTTATGGGTTTGTACAGTTAAATGGTTGGTTGGTTGGTTTTTGTCGTCCGATTATCTACGCTAATGGGATATAGGACCAGGGGGAGTGCCCTCCGTGGGGGTCTTTCTAAGAGAACCTAACCCGTATTTACGCAAGGTTCGAAGAAAACCACGGAAAACTCCGAAGGGTTAGGCCGACAGCCGCGATTGGGTTCGAACCCAGCACCTGCCGTCTACCAGTTGAGAGGTCCGAACCTCTCGGCCGCTGGTGGGGCCGTACAGTTAAACGGATATGCGCTACATGACGAGAACACTTTACAGCATCATCTAGCGGTAGACTGAGGAGTTGGTGTTCCTTTTTAAATAACGGCAAGGGATAAGGGACAAAATTCAATTCCAAAGTATCTACAGTATTTGGTGTATTTTTTTTGTGGGCCGATTATCTACGCTGTGGGATATAGGCCCAATGGGGTGGGTTGCCCTCCGTGGGGGTCTTTTTAAGGGAACCTAACCCGTATTTACGCAAGTTTCGAAGAAAACCACGGAAAACTTCGAACGGTTAGGCCGACGGTCGCGATTGGGTTCGAACCCAGCACCTACCGTCTACCAGTTTGGAGGTCAGAACCTCGCAGCCACTGGTCGGGCCAAAGTATCTACAGTGTCTTCGATTTTTTACGAATAACCATCTTACGCTTAAAAATAACTTTATTAGAAGCTCTAATATGTAAATTTTTATTTTTCTACCACCAGCTAAAAATTACCCTTTAAATTGAATACACTAGTGAAGCATTATAAATCAAATATATTAGCGGTCTTTTTTTGCTCTATGGATGACGTTCCCTTCCTAAAAGTTTTAGCACATTCGAAAGCAAAAGCAAGAAACATACTCAGGGTTTTTCTTAACTCGATTACACAGTAGTTAGAATTTCTTAATATACCTTGAAAAGAATTTTTAAATAAAGTAAATATAAATATATGTATCACAAATATAATCCTCTTCAATTGATAGCATGTGCAATATTTTCAAACAACTGAAATTACTTAACAGAGCAAACAAAAGCAAACAAAGTGATTTCCCATTTTAAAAGCTTCCATGTAAACTATAAAAAAAAAAAAAACTGCAACGCACTTTAAAAAATAATTTAAGATTATGTTTAGCTTAACAGGCGAAAAAAAAAAGACAAAAAAGGTATTAAATTAACAATAAAATTAATATTTTTAACTTTGAATTTAGTTTTTTTTCCATGCTGAATATGTGAATTAAAAAATCGCAAACATGTTTTTTTACATCTTTGCTTTAGACTAACAATATAAAAAAATAACTCGAAAGTATTGTATATGTTTAAATTTAACTCGCATCTTTACAACGCAAGTATATGATGATGAGGAACAAAAAAAAAGTCAAGTGTAAAAAATATTAAATGCAGTTTTTTTCTCGTTAGATACACAAAATATTTTGGAAGAAAACAAAAGAAAAAGTAAATTAATGGGTAAATGTTTTAAAACCTTAATGGTAGAAGTTTTAGAAAACATAAAAAATGAAAACATTTAAAAATAAGTGATTTAAAACAGTGTAATAATAGTCGATTTGAAAATTTTTATTTTTCATTAATAGCATTTTGTTAATTAAATCAAAATAATTTTCTTGCAAAATACAAATATTTAATAAAATTTATAGCACGCATTTTAATTTTTATCATTTTCATTTTTAGTGCCTTTTAACGTCCCTGCAAAATGTTTGTCTTCTTCAAAGATCATATAAAGGTTATTCGTTGGCTACAGAACAAACACCTCGTTATTAGAAAAAGGAAATAAAACTGATATTATTATTATTTTTGTTTGTATCATAATTTATTTTCTTATTGAATTGTACAAATGATAACTTTTTTATAAGAAACTAGCCGCCTTTGGCGATCAATTTCGTTTCTCTTAAATTTATGATAAGTATTGTATCATATTATTTTAATTCATAAGTTAATTTACTCGCTTAATCCTTCTCCAAATCAGAAAATTCTTATGATAGATAATTTACTTCTCAGTATTTTTTTGTCAACCTTCGGCAGATGATAAATAGCCAATCATCGTTCCCATCGCATTTTTGTGTATTTCATTAATTTAATTTTCTTTCACTAATTTTATTTAAAATCCATAATTTTAATTTAAAATTGAAACATTAATATTCACGACTCTCACTCATTTCGTTTTTTTTTCTTTTCATTTTTTTAAGAAAAGGGAAAGAAAAGAAATAAATAAGAAAATAAACTAAGAAATTTAATTTCCTTACCAAAGTATTGTTTTAATTTTCCAGAAGAAAAGTAAAAAATGCTAACCGACAAGTTTTTTAAAAAATGTTATTTGCGTCATTTGCGATTGGCTAACATTAAAGTACTAAGAATTCTTTGCTATCATGGTAATTTTTGTGTAGTTTTATTTGAAAAAAATAATTTTGATTGCTTTTGAGAAGCTAAGGGGTTAGTTCATAATTGTTTATGGCAGTCACAAAACTCACACTACTACAATACAGATAAAATGATAGCGATTGAACAATATTTGGCGATTTATCACCTGCATCTGAATAACGTTAAAATACCAAAATGGACGCTTGGCATATAAAATGTGAAACGGAATTGTTAAGGGCAGCACCTGATTTAGGCTTTTATTATAAGAAATGTACTGTACAATGCATTATGTTTAACTTTTGGTATACGTAAATTCAATGTATCTGATATTCAAGAATGATGATTAACAATAACTTAATGAGCGTAATATGAATAGTAAAACTTGGTAGCATAATGGTCAGCCCACATGTCGCGAGTTCGTCCAGCGCCCCCTAGAGAAAGGTGAGAGCCTTGACACGCTTTGCTATGATGTTACATCACACAAAGAAAAAAAAAATCGAACAGCTTGCATGTTTCGGTTTTGTTTACTCATGGAATTATTAATTATATTATCAATAATTAATTATATTATCAAAATTAAACCAAACTTATTAAACATTGAGGGTCTCACGTTATGCTGATCGGGGCATGTGCTGCACGGTGCCCTGGGTCAAGGGCAAAATAAAGTTTGGGTTGGGAGTCCAGATCATTCATAGATTGTGAAATCACTTTTTTAGATGTGTCTGTAATTATATAAATACAGAAGTCAGGTCCGTCCGCCTGTGTGTCTATCCATCCGCATATAACAGAAAAAAAAACTACCCGAACGAATAATTTTAAATTTGAACTATATATTTGTTGCAGATTTTTTGTGGTCCTTTCAAATGTTATGGAAACTTCATACATAATTCAATTACAGCAACAGTCAAAAGTTTTTCGTTCCATTATGAACAATAAAAAAATGTTTCAAACGCATTGTAAAGATTTTACACACTTTATAGGAAAATGAAATTGATATGCATTTATGAAGTTAACTAAGATATACATTTAGTAAAATATGCGGTCAAAAATACCTTTTAGTCATCTACAGGGCCACGCTAAAGAATTCCGTTAGATAATTGCAGAGGGAAAAGCATTGTTTGCAGCGTATTTTGATTATGTTCAACTATTTGATGTAACCAGAGTCGCATCCGCTTACTGTGCCACGAAAAGTACCTCGTTCATCCAATAATCGGTCTGCAGATTGGATGACAATAACACGGTTTATCAAGCCGAGATATATGCTATTCTCCAAGCAATCGAAAGGATTCAAACACAAACAGACACTGCCCTACAGTGTCTGTTATAGAGTGATAGTCTATCAGTGTCTGCAGGCATGGAAAACCCACACGTCCAAGCAATCATTTGTTTTTAGCATTAAAAAAGTCTATCTCTTAAATATCGCGCTCAAATTGGTCACGTATCTGCTAACAAGGCAATGTTTGGTAACGAACTGACAGACACTCTAGCAAAAGAAGTCACAAGAAAATTCAAAATAGATTATTACCTTCTATCTAGGTACATCAAATGTTATTTAAAAACAAATATTCCTAAAGACACATAAATACATCGCACCACTTCAACAAAAGGGCGACACATTTTAAACTAATCCCAAAAGTCTTCTACACACTATTTCACCTCACTCTCCACACTAGAGCTTTTCTTACTGGTCATGGTTCTTTTCGTCAGTATCTTTACAAATTTCATTCTGCTTTTTCAGATCAATGCGAATGCGGTAAACAAGGTATAGGGTCACATCCATATATTCATTGATACTAACAAGTCAGTGACATCTCTAATATATTCAAAATCCTCCTAGAACTTGGCTTATTAATGTCTTCATTCGCTTAATTCTTATGACGAAACTCAAAAACATCTATAAACATCTGACATACCTTTTCAGTTTAACCTTTGAAACGTGTATTTAATTTCGCACTCTCCTTTGTCACCTGTCACGAGTACCTCTGTCACAGGTAGCTTCCACCCCCCAACCGATGCCTCTCGTTGTCCAGTGTCGTGTGGGAAATATGTTTTTTGCCAGCCAGTGACAAATTATGTAAAGTCAGACCCTGTCCCTTCCTCGCGTTTGGAATTCCTCTGGTAGGGCCGGCCTTAAGTTCAGAATTTTGTATTTAAATATCGCCAATTGTCGTGTTTACTGGCGGTTAGCTCTGGCTAAAATCTGGCTAAAATAAAAAAAAATTTAACATCTCAATAAAAAGGACCGAGAAGGACACCATACTCTACAGACTGGTTTCCTTCTCTGAGAAGTCCCTCCTAGGCAATCAATTCAAATCAAATTGGTATACATTGTTCAAGCTTGTACAGATATCTGGTTGTAAAATAAAAATCAAACTTGCAATTTTTAGTTAAGAAATGTGATTCAAAATTGATTTTCTCATTTTGTTTATCGAATAGTCAAAATGCCACTGTTATCCATATATATAAAAGAAAGTTATGATTTGGGATTAATTAATTTGTTATTGAAAAATTGTAAATGAGTCGTAATGATTAAAACTGGAGGAACCTCTTTATTTAATTACTTTCATTAATACAAAGATAATACTAATAAAGAGAGATAAGAAAATGATCCAAGATTGGATTCCTCCCTGATCCAAGAACACCCTTCTTCGTTGATACGAGATGCAGTTGAACATATTTCCCTCGCTGAAATACAAGCTAAAGTGTAAGAAAAAATGTTAAGAATGTATTAACTATTTCTTTTTTTTATCAATAAAATATTAATCCATAATTATGTCAGATGTGTAATGAAATGTGAATCGGTGGATACTAGTAAAAGATTTTTTAACACATATCTTGGTTAGAAATATTTACAATTATTACTAGTAAAAGATTTTTTAACACGTATCAATATCGTTAACACCCTGTATATATATATATATATATATATATATATATTCAGAAAATTAGAGGACTTTAACAAACTTCAAACAAATTTAATAAAATTTCAAACTTTTAACAAACTTAATAACAATGCCTATGTATACCGTTTTTCTTTAATATAAATAAATGACACTATAAAATAATGATATACATTTATAATGTGCAGTTTCGGGTATTATCGTAAAGGTGAAATGTAAAGAAATGGAAGTTTTAATAGTTTTAATATATCTTTAGTAATAAGATTTATGCAATGATAATAATAAAAAAAGATGTTACTATCTGATGTAGTTCTTTGATTCAATAGATTCATGGCAAATATAAGAGCAATTTTATAGTGTTTTTGTTTTTTCTGCCATTTTTTCTTTCGATTATTTTTCTATCATTATTCCATCTCATAAATTTTGTCTCCTATTATTATTATTCTCTCTCTACATCTACATCTATTTATATATTTCAGGATATCCAATGTACTGTATTACCAAAATATAAAAACTGCCTATTTACTATGAGTATATTAACTAATAATCCATAATACAAAATAGAAAGAAACAAAAATGTGTAATAATTAGTCATTTATTTTTATTATCTTCAAGGCTTACTTGACATAAAAATAGAGAAAAATTAATTCCAAGTCCAATGGATGCATCTTGGTCATAGAAAAATTACTTATAAAAGTCTGACAAAAGTATTGTGGTTAATCTCTGATAATTCTTTTTACAAGCTATTTCAAGATAATTAATTCTATGACTTAATTATTTCCACAAACTTACTTCCAACTCTTACCTCTTACGAACTTTTAATACAAATACGCGGAATTTTTTTATTTATAATATACTTAATTATATAAACTTTTACTTTGTTGAAAAAAAAAAAGAATATACATTTCAAACAAATCAAACTGTAATAACGTCTCACTAATAAGTTAATTTTCATTAATTATTCTCCGTTTTTTACATCTCCACGATTGACGTTAGACTGCCAAAATTTTTTATTTTCATTAGCTTAATTTTTCTTTATGAAATGTTTTCTTTTCTTAGACCGAATACTTTTTTTAGACAATGAGATTACGGTATTATTAACAACCTTAAGGAAAAGCTTATTGTCTGCTTATATGAAGCTATTTCTATCAAAAATTGATACTTTCTTCATTTAAAAAAAGTTCTTTCTTACACAACAATGAGAAAGCTAATTTAAAATAACAATGAAAATTGTATAAATGAAAGTTTTAGAAAGCTAATTAAAGTAGACTACAGAATTATGTGACCTTTATGGGATCAGGTGTGTTTTGGAAAAATTGAAATCATTAGATAATCAGGAAGGTAATTTCATTTACATTCTTTAACATTTTCCAACAAAGTTAAAGTACGTAAGGTGTAAAATAATATTTTTAGTTATCTAGGCGTTAATCCAAGTCATTTTAGGTAGATTTCGTAAGAAATACTACCTGTTGCAATCGCACCCGTTTATAGATCTGTCTATCTATCTATTTATCTATATATATATATATATATCTCACTTTTTTATGGACACGATAACTTCTATAATTCTTCACCAAACTGGTACTAAAATCAAAGGGGTTAAAATCTCGGCTAAGTTCGTTAATGGGCAAAATCGGACCAAGGGGGTCGGAATAGGGGGCGTTTTGTGAAAACCGAAAAAACGTTATAACTTCTTAATTAAAGTAGATATCGAATCGGTTTAAAGTTTATATTACTTCTTAAAAATGGGCCAAAAGTATATGTATAACAGATTTTTGATAAATTTAGAAGTGGGCTTAAGGGGCGAAAAAAACAGGGATTTTGAGAGAAAAAAATTCATAACTTCGTCAATTTTTAAGGTCCAACTAAATTTTTTGTAAATGTACTTAAAATTATCTAAAACTTTTGTATTGACAAGTTTTTGATAGGATCAACTTTTACCGATGAAAAAAATTAAAAACGAAAAGAAAAAGGGCGATGAAAAAAAAGAAAAATCCATAACTCCGTCAATTTTAAGATATCAAATATGATTAAATTAATTTTACATCTTCTCAAAAATATCTACAACTTTTATATTGACAAGTTTTACATAGGATTAATTCGTATAGCAAAAAGAAATTAAACAAAAATAGGAGTTGAAGAAAAAACTTCAAATCCAAACTGCTTATATTCTGACTCATTTTTAAATTCATTTTTGATTTTAAACGCATCCAAATGGTAGATCCTCTTATTTAGAAACTGTATAAAGTGACGCATTGGTCAATTTTCTGATAAAGACAGAATATATTTCAAAAAAGGCTACCAAAAAGGGTATTTTGAACAGAATTTCCGAAAGTCATCGGGACTGAAAATTGAAGGAAGTATTCAAATAAGAAATTGCGTTTTTTTCTGACTAGTTTTTAAATCCATTTTTGCTCTCAAATGCATCCAATTTACAGATCCTCTTATGTAGGAACTATATAATATAATGCATTGATCGGTTTTTTGATAAAGACAGATTATATTTTGAAAAAGGCTACCAAAAAAGGGTATTTTGAACAAAATTTCCCGAAGTCTTCGTGATTTGAAAATTTAAGGAAGTTTTCACATAGCAATTGCGTTTTTTATGACTCGTTTTAAAATACATTTTCGTTCTCAAACGCATCCAATTTACAGATCCTCTTATTTAGGAACTATATACTGTGACGCATTGGCCAGTATTTTGATAAAGATAGAATATATTTTTAAAAATGCTGTCAAAGTGAGTATTTCGCAAAATTTTCCTAAGCAATCATGATTAAAGAATTAAGGATGTATTCAAACAACAAATCGGTTATTTAATGACTCATTTTTATATTCAGTGTTTTTCTCAATTGCATTCAACTGACAGTTTTCTGTTATTTAGGAACTGTATAATATACTGTTTTGGTCGATTTTTTAATACATTCAGAATCTATTTCAAAATATGTTGTCAAAATGGGCATTTGAGCTGAATTTTTCTTAAGATGAATCTGATAAAACCAGTTTTTGCAGAAAAATGAAATTAAAAATTTTTCATAAAATGTGGCCAAATGAAGTTATTAAACTGGGTTTATCTCTAATCATATATATATTTTGTTGTTGTCGTTGTTGTTGAAATGAGCACTTTTCGAAATCTACCTCCGCCTATAGGCCCAGCCGACAGAGATTTTTTATTTAGATAATATTGTATGAACAAATGTATCAATAGATTAAAGTTCTTCTTGCCATTCAAAATGAATGCCTGAGATAAGGCGATGAAAAAAATTAGAATTTCACCGTCTATTTAGCGAGTTAATGGACGTCACGAGAAGATGACAGTCTGAGGTTAGAAAAACAAATGGGACCCCTGTTCATAAAGGAGAATTCCCATAGACTATTTTAGCGAGAAAGTTAGATCTGAGGTAGACACGAAAATACGTGGTCGATTTTTCCTCGGTAGAGTTGTCAAACGAGAATGTAGTGAATTGCGTACAAGAGCATAGTTCTGGCATATATGCCGGCGTAGCGGAAATATCAGTAGTAATCTCCGATAAATCTATTTTAATTAACACAGAGTGAATGGAATATAGATTATTTTAATAAGTGAAACCGAATTTGCAGAGTATTTGCTGTATGAAATTGAAGATCGTAAAGGATCGTCTGTATCCGAGTTAATCGTAAATATTGTTTTGTTATATGTAAATAATATGTAAAGAAATGGTTCATTAATTTTAATTGAATAAGTCTAACATTCTTTTTATAATCCTTCTCACAAACTGCCCGATATCACGCAGTTATATCGGTATTGGCAGCATACCAAAATAAAAGAATATTTTTCGAAGTTGTATTGACTACGAAAGAGTGCAAGTTACATCATGATTAAATATAATCCAAATTAATGTTAAAAATTCTGTATTTACCTATCTTTTATTTCGTTATAAATGTAAAAACCAGTTGACGAAAAAAAATCACTCGTATACTTTTGACTTTATACCTTTAATTATGAATTTACTTGAAGCTGTTCTTCGAATATTTTGTAATAAAATCATTTGTGTAATTTCTGTTTGTGTGTTGATATCGAAATATTTCATAGATAATGTAATTTAGAATATGCAGGAGTAGTTAATGGGAAAGTTAACTAGATTTTTGATTTTTTAACTTCTATTTTCAATGCATTTTTTTGATGAATTCTACATTTTTCAATGCTTTGATTTTCGTAATAATTTACCAGCCTTTTTATAATTCTAATATTTTTAACATACTGAAATTTTTATGTAAGCAATTACAATTTATAAATTTGGTAAGCAGGCACATAAAAGCACATCATAATTGAAGATTTGATGATTAAGCACACGCATATTATAATCGAGCATCGGATAATAGACAGTTTATTAAAACTGATATTAATCCTTTACTTTGTAGAGAAATCATCTTATAGAACGATAGAGACTTCTACCATGGAAATTTATGGTAACACGGGTTATGCTAAAAGTAAGATGAGTGCATTGATATCAAAAGGTAAACGCACACTCTAAAAAATAAAAGTGTAAATTTACACACAAAAATGTGTAAATCGATGATACAAAATAGATTTGTTTATATGAGTAAATTTGTGTATAAATTGCCAAAATACATGCCTAATGTGTAAATTTCAAAATACACATTTAAGTCTATAATTTGATGATAACATTAAGTGGGTAAAAGTTATCATGATCACTCATGAAATACCCACATTAATGTGTAAATTGCGCAAGAATATACATATATCTCTGCAATATTCTCATTCATTTATCTGTGTAATCTTCTGTGACAACACTGATAAATGTGTATTACGCAAAAACCACACATTATTGTGTTATTGTAATTTACACAGTTCTTTGCGTAATATGTAAAATACGCATATTCGATGAAGGTTCAATAACTATTGTGCCTAGTGTATATGAAATATCTGTACTGCAATGGGTTGATGTAGAATATCGAAGTCTAATGTCTTAGTTGATTTTATGCTTAGTTTCAGAACCGTAGCTGCAATATTGATATAGTTTTGTATGGAGGAGTAAAATGGTTGGGGGTGTAGTTGAAAGCCTGATTTTTTAGCTTCTGGGGTTAGATTTGTGACAGTGGATGCGATAAAAGTACTGTTATAAGGGGTTATAAAAATAGCAGGGGTTATAAAAATAGCACAAAATCCCTGTAAAATCAAATTTAATTAATCCTTCTAAATCCTTCTAAAATCCTTCAAATATTTATTAAATGAATATGTAAATCTTTTTATTTAGTTTAAACAATTTGCGTAAAATGCTTTAGAATGTAAAGTTTTCATGAATTCATAATGCGGTAGATAAAGGGTTAATATAAAAGCCGTTTTTTCTTCTATCGATCCAAGGAATTTCATTTTGCATAGTAAATACAAAAACATTCACATTTCCAGTTAAAAAATAAAAATACTAAAAATAGTTATTGAATGTTTATATCAGTTCAAACAACAAATACATATAATTGTTCTTTAAGCATCATAGGAACAATTATATGTGTTCCCGTTTCATGATTTTAAGATTGAATAAATAGCTACCTAAATAGACGCATAGTTTAATATCAGTTGTGTAAAGGATTGTGCAACGAAGGAAATTAGTTTTACTTTGATGCATTTATATCTGAATAAAGATTTATGTCCATCAAGTTATATGTTTGTAAAGTTTGGATAGATCCAGAATGTTTCTTTCTTAACACACCGGAAAATTTATCTGGAACACTACAAGAAATACGGACGGTTTTTCGGAAATGGTACTGGTAATCCGAACGCCTGTACAATTTACTATTTTTTAATGGAAAAATTTGCGTAAATTCCACAAAATTTGCCGGTTTTTCGGGCGGGGGGGATTTTTGGTATTTATAGAAATTTTTCCGTTTAAAAACAGTAAATTGTACTCGCATCCCGATTACCAGTGCAATTTCCGTAAAATCGCCCGTTTTTTTATAGTGAAGATTTTCAGTTTTTTGTTTCATTTCGGAACAACTGCAACAGAAACTTTTGTTTTAGAAATTCTTCTTTAAATCTGGGATGTCAATTTGTTTAAGATGTTTCCGAAGATAAATGAACGCAATTCAAACTCGTGGAAAACTCAGAGCAAGTTTTGTCATATTTTCTAAAGTTTTTGATAATTTCAGAAATGTTTCCTTTTCTTAGAGTGTTGTGCGAAATCTGTTGCTGTCATGATATGTGCTCTGCAATAAAATGTATTAATGTTACTCATTTTTGTACTATTTCTTTAGACGTACATAAAATAAAAACATAAGAAATTTACAATAAGAAAAACAAATAAAAAAGTAAAATAATTTTTCTGCAATATTATACTAGTTACTTGCGTAATTTAAGTTCGAATTTAATAAACTATTAAAAAAGTTTTCAGCAGTTGCATATTTTATATTCTTTTTTACTATTAATTTAAACTGTAATTTAGTTTCTGTATTCAGAATTGTGTAAAACTATAATATAAAATAAAATAAATTTAAATTATCTTTTTTGTATCAATTAATTTGACCTCTATTAAAATTATATTTTACTCGCGTTGGAGCTTGCATGTTTTCTTCTATCAAAAGGAGTCATTGTAAATGCAATAACCAGAATTAAATATCATGATAAAGGCAATTTTTGTTTAAAAAATGTGAAAACAGAGAGAAATAAAATAATATAATACGAAAAATTCTCCTGTCATCCATCACAAATCCCTATATTTGTCAGTTTGAACTATCCGTTAGATGAACTTGAGACAGCCCGCATACCCTCATTATTTTAAACATACATATCATGATTTATCTATCTATATATATACGTAAATGTTTAGATATATAGATAAATATATGCATCCATAACTATGTATCAGTAAAATAATAATAATAATAATAATAATAAATTTATCTTTTAAAACGGTAAATTTAAAAATTACACTAAATGTAACCTATTTAAAAAATGACAAAAATATTTAAAACATGTTCAATTACTTTAATTTTTAATACTATCAACTCTAAACACACTCTTTGTCAAAGAATACAAAAAAATACTGTTATTGACTTTTACTAAGAGTATGCAGACCTTAATAACACTATATTTTTTGTATTCTTAAACGAAAGCTGTGTTTACGTAGAAAGTACAAAAGTTGTACTAAGAGAGTACTAATTTGAAAATACTAATAATTAAATTAATTTAACATCTTTTTAAATATTTTTTGTCATCTTTTAAAGGAGTTTACGTATAGTGTAATTTTTACGTATAACTATGCATAGTTATGTGTGAGAGAGTGAGTGCGCACACATGTCATTTGATATGTGTTAGGTATGTGAATAAAGGAACGAAAAATTAAATATCTTATAATGAGTGATAAGCTACACTACATACTATTTGTTTGAGTACGAAATTGAAAAATCGTAAAAAAATAATACGCCAATGATTGCAAATTCAGGCCTATTTCTTCTCTTTTTTTCTTTTTTTATTTAGCTCAACAATAAACTTTGTTTTCTACCATAATGCTACTTATTAGAAATTTGCAATGTTATAAATTGCAATTAATTATATTATGAGAACAAATTAAAAAGAAAAAAATGCTTCTTTTGCATTTCTTCTTTTCCTTTTTCTTACATTTTTTAAAAATGGGTCAATTTACTAAGTATTTCATTGTTATGAAAATGTTTGTAAAGTAATTTTGAATGCCCTTATAAGTTAAATAAAGAAGCTCTTGCACCAAATCGCTGTTTCAAACACTCCAGTTTGGCTATAGATCTGAGTATAAATGAATGACAATAAAATCCTCTCACAAAATTAATTCGGATTTTTTTATATCTTTATTTCCTATTTTTTTATTCATGTTATTATTATTATTATTATTATTAGCTACAAAATGTGAAACCCTGAAACTCACATTCTATAAATAAATAAATAATAGGTATTTTCCCAACACCATTTTCTTATACTTTAAAATTATAAGTAAAAATAAATTAAATTGAATGCTGTGCATTGTTAAGTTGAATGTGGAACTTTTATTATATAGTGAATTGAAAATGCATTTTAAAATGGAATTTCTTTTATGTGAGAGTTTTCAAGCTAAAGAAAAATCTGTCTACGAAAAGACCGACTTTCATTATGATTAAATTTTATGTGTCACATATTATCTTTAGGACTATTATCATAAATATTGAATGGCTAAACAGAACAGTACAGAACGCAACTTTTTTTAATCAAAATAAATTTATAAAATTCTCTTTTGCAATTTAACACATGATTGAGAATTTGAAAAACATTCGCAAAACATATAATGGTATATAATCTATATTTATTGTTTCTAGAACACTCGGATGTTCTTAAAACAAGCAATGAAATAAATGGCACTTGCTTATTCAAAACTTTCAATCAAACTGGCTTATCTCAAAATCTCAGAATTCTGATTTTGTGTACTAAACACTATTTTTACACACAATTTCCGTAGATTTATAAATATAATGCCTTAATATTTCACTTAAAGTTATGCATATTTTAGCAAAATACCAAATGATTATTTAAACTTGAAGACATTGCATATGTTCTAGAGTTACTTCTACGCGCACATTCATTTATTAGTTCTGAAAAAATAAATAAATATAAATTCAGTCTTAAGATATAGATGTATTCTCTATATGAACTAGATTGCATGTAAAAGTTTTAGGAAGATTAAGATATTTTATGTTCCTAACTAAGAACATTTGTAAGATTTTGACGTAAAGTACTGTTACTTTGCAGTCATTACTTATATTGTGTGCATCAAAGAAATTTTTAGTCAAAACTTTTGTGAATATAAAAGTTCATTCTAAAATCCTGAGAAAATGTTTAGAAATTGCTCTTTTACAAAAAAAAGTATTTTATTTCGAAAAATAAATGTTTTGAAGATATTATTATCATAGTCCCCCTCCACCTCTACACTAAATACATATTAAAATATATTAAACTGCATTTTTTGTTTCTATAGTTTTCTAGTTACAATTTCGTTGGAAAGAATATTGTATTTTGCAACCAGAATACTGATACTGCTTAAGGTGTAAAGAATAAAATACAATGTAAAATATAATAATGCCAAATCATTCTTTTAAAATAATACAGTATTTTTATACTTTCTACAAATCAAGAATATTTTTTTTTTTTTTTTTTTTTTTTTTTTGTAACACTAGTATATAAACCATTTCTAAATAATGGTTAAGATTTTATCTCTCCAACAAAATTTTATCAAAACTGGAAAGAAAATACGCTTATACAAAAATTAATCTTTAAGCGCAATATTTTAAATGTTTTGCTTAAATGTAAAGATTAGAATATATTTTCTTATTTTGTTTTATTTATTTTTTCCATTAATACCAAAAATTATAATTTTACAAATTAAGATTGCAGACGAAAAATATAAATTTGCAAAAATAATAAATTGTACCATTGGAACATATTATTAATTTTACCGTTTTCAAACCATTCAAATCATATTTTATAATTTGTGGACTTTTGAGAATAGAAATTTTAAATTATTGTGCATGTTTAACATCGAATTGAAATCACTTGCGTTCATAAAATCCAATATTTTATTATCTTTAAAATTTGCTTTCGAAATAAGGCAATTTCAGTAACCTACATCGGTGGTTCCCAACGTATGTGTCGCCAAATATTCGAGATTTGTCACAAAAATACATCTTTTATTTCATCTACTTAAGTAAAAGTATAACGATTTCAACAGCAAATAATATTTCAGTTTAAAATCCTTAATTTAGTTCAGGATAATACGAGAGAATATCCAAATGTATCTAAATCAACTTTGAGTACCTCGATAGGGTACAACACGATATGGGTGATTCTCAAAATAGGGGACAATTTATGTCTTTCGGCATGCAAAAAAAATTGAGAGGTTTTCTGTCATTTTTTTATATTTAGATATGTTTTTCTTAATATTATTCATTATTTGCACTCAAGAATTACTCACTTTTTAGTTAAAAACACCTTAAAAGAACAGAATAAAGATTCAAAATGTCATTAGCATGGATGTCCACAGCAGCTGTGCCTTGTGTATACTAGCATTTTTCAAGAGATAATATGACTTTTATAAAATAAACAAATGTTATTCTTTCTTTATATTAATCAAGGAGTTGATTTATCCAATAAATTTCTTTTTAAAAATAAAATTATAGTACATAAAAAAAGAATTAAAGTTTGTCCTCCATATTCGATTTTCAAAACAAGGTCATACTAAAACAGCTGGTTATTAATCAAAATTTCATTTTCACATATGACAATAGTTTGAAAATATAAAGTTTCTCCATGGCAACAAGTAGCCATTTTATCACAGCCAGAAAATAGAAGCATGTATTGTATTTTAAGAATAGAAGTTGAATATTAGGGGAGTACATCAATTGTATGTCATTAGAATGGATAATAATTTTCATGTTTATTTTATAGTTAAAATTTTTATTTTATTTATTTGCACAGAACTTTTGTGTTTTAAAAAGGCCCAGAAAGGAATATTGCATTGTGATTATATTATGGCTGATAATCTTATTTAAATTAAAATTTGTCATTAGCATGGACAGATATCAGTGTCATTAGCATGGTTTTTCTGTCCATGCTAAAGACTCCTATGTACATAAATGTAACCAGTGCTTATATTGTATCCTTTATAAAGTTTAATTTTACGTATAAATTTAGGTATTACATTTATTATCCCTAAAATATGCATTAAATCTGTAGAAAAATCACTAAGACAGCTTCTTACATTGTTAGTGTCAGAATGTTGCTCATGTAACAAAGTTTGCTCTTTGGTAATGTTTTTAGTCTCCTTATATGTATATATGTAAAAATGGAAACCATTTGCTGAAAAGGTAGGCTAATAAATATAGAAAAAAATATTTAAACAGGAAGAAAATAAAAATTTCTTAATATATTTATTCCATGCAATTCGTTTTGTCATTAGCATGGCTCAAAAAATACTAATTAGGATGAGCGAAGCGAATGCTCTACTAGGCCACTCAAATGACACTTTGTCGTACACTTTACAAAAAAACTGTGCAGTATTTTGACTTGAAATTAAACACAAATATAAATTATGATCTGTAGATTCGCAGAATATTATTTTTTTACAGAAATACTTTTCAATGAATTACTATTTTAATTAATTTATTTTACATGCTTTTCCATTACGAACGCATTTTTTAAAATAAAACGTGAAACATGTACGTTTTCAGAAGAAAAACTTAAATCATGGGGTCAGTGATTATAGCTAGAATCATCATTAAATAAATAAATAAATAAAATATATTTTCATTATTCTGACAAAATATTTCAAAAACTGCTTTCAGATTTTCAAACTATGCTCATTCCTTTTAACTTAGTTTCATGATTTCTTTTATAAAATTTATAAAATACTTTTTTTTAGAAAAATTATTGCATATTTTTAATGAATTAAAATTTGTGAAAATTCTCTTATTAACATTCAATTATAAAAGTATTTTTCTGTGTTAGGAATTCAAATACACAGTTTATTCTTATTTTGTGAAATCATTTAAGCAGACGATATTTATGAATTTTAAAATAATTATAATATGTTTTTGTGAAGTGGCAATAAAAGAATTGTAAACAAATAAAATTAATTAATATTTTGTATAATTGTACTCCGAAAATTTTTTATTTATATGTTTTTGTGGAGTGGCAATAAAAGAATTGTAAACAAATAAAATTAATTAATATTTTGTATAATTCTACTTCGAAAATATTTTTATTTATACCAGTCTTATATCATAAATAAACAACACTGTAAAAAATATGGCTATTTTGCTGCATCGTCACTCCCCCGCTTTTATAGAATATCACTATTTTGGTCACTGAGAATGTTCCATGTTAGCCTGAAGTAACAGTTTTCTATACAAGCGGTGGAGTGACGGTGTAGCAAAAAAGTCGTATTTTTTTCCAGTTAATCTAAGGAAATTCATAGTTATTTGGTTGAAATACATTTATAAATTAAAATGCCCCGAAACTTTAAATTACATTTTTGCTTAATGCAAAAGTAATTGAAAAAATATATTATTACTTTCAAATATTTATCTGATAGCATAATACTTCGCGAATCCAAACAAAGCATGGTTTTTGCTAGTTATTTTTTAAAGTTAATTTTTAAATATTTAGCTCTGCTGACTACATGGAAAGTATACCTAATACTATATTAACAACACCTATTTTTTTCAGAAATTTTGCTAACAGTAATTTTTTTAAGATTTCATTTTTGAAATCGTCCCCTATTTTGAGAATCACCCATATACGTGCACATACATGTTTTTTCCATTTTGCTGTTCTTGAGATAAAAATACTGAAAGTAACTGCGTGTAGAAAATGACTTAAATTTAACCAGTTTTAACACTGATACAGTTTATTTTCCCTCTAAATAGCAGTGTCAAAAATCTCTCTGGTTATAAAGTTCTGTTTTGATAATAAAAATTAGCTTATTTTTTATTATTTTTGTATTTTTTGTGTTGTTTTAATTATCATTCCCCTTACACAGATTAGGATTACCTTTGTCACAACATCGATAATATATTTGAAGTTTATCCACTGGACAAAGTGTTGGAAAATTCATAAAACAAAAAGCAATTCAGTAATTTCAAACAACAAGGCACAGTTTTCACACTTCCTAAAAAAATTATATTTTTGGCGACATTTAAAACTATAGGGTTCTTAAGATTCTGCCTGGCATTATTTAAGATACCATGTGACAGAAATAACTTCAGAAATCCTTTTTGATGCTTTGCAGAATATCCTGCATCGCATGACAGTTAATATCATTACACTGTAAAAAAATATATCAGGTTATTAAGAATTTGCTAGGAAACTGGTATCCTAAAACTTTTTGTGTAACTTTCAACAAAATAAATTCATGAAACAAGCACATGTTTGCACTAAAAAAAAAGCAATTTTTTTAATTATTTATTTAACAGCAACAACAATACAAAAAAGTAAGATAATTACTCCAAGCTACCAAATAAATAAGGTGTTCTGGTGTAATAACACCAGGAGGGTTAATAACGCGAAGTGCTAATATTATACAAAGTTACGAAATAATCCGGTAAATGACACCCATGTTCTCTGCACAGAAGGGTTTTGAGTCATATAAAATGCAAAAAACAGCTTAAAGTTAATTTGTTCCATTTGTAGGTCTTATTTCTTTTACAAGCAACTGAAATTAGCGCTTGATATAAAATTTGCGAAATAAGTTTTGTGATGTGAAGTCTATATTTTTTTATTCGGAAATACTTTATTTATTACATAAATTTGTAGTGCATTTCATGCACTTTCAAAATGTTGTAGAAGATTTTGGATATCTTCTCGAGATAATTTGTAGTTTAAAATGTACTGCTAAATAAATATACATTGGTAATAACACCAATCCTTAGCGTTATTACCCCGGTTGATTCCAAACAGTGTTCCAACTACATCCAAAGGGGGTTTATTTATTAATATGGGACAGCATTATCATCATTGTTGAAATGTAAGATTACGAGGGGGGGGGGGGGGTTCCAATACCCAAAACTAATCTCGCAATTTTTTTAATACTAATGTAAAAAAAATAAACTCTTATAAATAAAACTATATCAAAATGTTTTCGATATTCTAATTCGAACATCTTCAGAATCAGGATTCTATTAAATTTCCACTTCTTCGCGTTCGGTTTTTCAAAATTTTACAAATTTAACCTTTAACCCATGTGACAGAAATTGTAACGTAAGTAATGTGAAGCGATTTGTGAGACCGCAAGATTAAAAGATGAATAAAAGGCGGAAATAACTCATAGGATTGTGTTTTTGTACTAAACTTTTTATACAAGATTATTATACTTAATATTGACCTATTTAAAAGTCTCTGGTGATAGTGCTAAAGTTCCAAATGAAACAAAATTTCGGTAGTGCTTGTAATTTTCAGTTTAAAAAGTTAAACTATAAAAATTAAAAGTGAAACAGTGGTATGTGAGAACGGTAACATTAGATAAAGTTTAAAAGTCGATCAATGATTAAAAATCATAAAATACTGTCCCTGCACTAAACTTTTATACAGAATTAGTTCAAATTAAATTTAATCTAATCAAATATTTCTAACAACAGTACGAGGACACCAAACGAAAGAGAATTTCAGTTGTCGCTATAGTTAAACTGGAAAATACAAGTTAAACTCTAAAATTTGGGGGGGGGGGGAGGCAGCATTCAGTGAGATTGCTAACAGCAGTTAAAGGTAAATTTTGTTGTTAATATAGAGATAAGGATATATAACCACATAAATCATGTATAAAATTTAATAAGATATTTCATTGGGACAATATTTTTTTAAATCAAAAATCTTATTTAATTAATTAAAAATTTATTGAAGCATGTTTTGTATAACGCCGACAATTTAACTTTGGTTTGGAAAATCCGCATTAGTGTGGAGTTATGGGTTAAAAGCTATTTACAAGACTACTATAATAGTATTAACAAAAATATATATTACATTTAACTCTAGTTATTATAAAATTTCACATGATTAACATATTACATTATAAATGGTTAAAACCATGGAATGTTTCTTATAATTATATTTAAGCGGGACTTTTGAAGCAAAGAGAGGCACAGGGTGTTATATTCTGTTAAGCTCCCCCTCACTCTTTTTTCTTTTACTTTCACAAAAAATTCAATACTTTTTATCGCATAGAATACATACATGGGAATATAAATACTGATTCAAATAAACACAATTAAAACCGTGAAATATTTCTAATAATTCTATTTCAACGGTCCTTTTAAGCAAAAAGTAGCTTAGTATCTGATATTCTTTTGCCTGCCCCCCCCTCCCCCCAACCACCACACCTTTCTTTTTCTTACACTTTCGCAAAAAAATGAACATTTTCAATAACTTATACTGCAATTTGTCAATTTCTAGAGCTGTAGAGTTTTTATCTTTAAAATTGGACAATTTATATATTATTAATCCATTTTATTTTATAGTTTTGTTTGCATGGCGTTGTTACCCATATAGGTGGCCAAATAGCATTGCTCAAGATATCACGCGATTACATTATATGGATACATATCTGTTAAATTATTTTTTTACATAGATAGTCAATGAGTTGCTGTATCAAATCCTATATTTGTTTGAAAAATACAATTTAAAACTAAGCCGTGAAAATTGGTAGAACCTTAACGTGGCGTTATTACCCCAGGGTACCTTCGTAAGCATACTAATTTCTGAATCTTGAGAAACCTAGTTTGGTAGATCTACATTTTTTTTTTTTTTTTTTTTTTTTTTTTTTTTGTATAGTGCAGAGATAAAGTTATGTTAAACATAGAGATTTTCGAAGTTTTTGCGAAAAATAGCTTTGTAGGTTTTTAATTTTATTCTAATTTAAGTGTTATGACATTTATCAAATTTAACATTTGTTGTCTTAGTTGTTTTGTTAGCTGTGCCATTTTGCAAATTTCTCGTACAGCTGAAACGCTAATTAACAGTGGAAATGTAATTATTATACAACAGAATTTCCGTTATAAAAAATTTCACATCTTTTGTACATCTGCGTTACAACGAAAGAACCATTGTACAAGGGTAACTCTGACGTCATTTTAAGGTGGAAACATCCGGTGGTGGTGGAATAAGGTGGAAACATAAGGTGGAACCACTGTACAACAACACCATAGAATAGAAAAAAAATGTTCCTTCGAATGCAGTTTATTTGAAAACTGTACTTCAATTTACTTAATTTTTATGGCTTTTGAAGTAACTTTCAAGGGTAAATATTTAAAAATGCATCTATACTACATTCAGCCTAATTACAAATGTGAATTACACTTAAAACATTATAAAAAGTTCATCTATTACTGGCTAATTCTCTATAAACGAAATTAAAAGTCCATCAAAAAATAGTTCAGCATCTATTACTAGCTAATACTCCATAAACGAAATTAAAAGTTCATAAAAAAATAAATCAAGTAATAAAATAATTTAAATAAAATACAAATCTAACCGAATGTGTAACGGTCTTAAAACGCTAAAATTATTACAATAAAAAATGTCCTATAAGTCGCGAAAATTTTCCTGATTTATTTGACTACTTACTCCTGGCCTGTAACTAGTATGAAAGGAGCTTCATTAAAAATTTATTTCATTTGAATCCATATAATTTGTATTTTTCCTATAAAAACGCTTTTTAATGTTATTAGTGGTGGAATCTAAGAAAATGTATCTAAAATATAAAAAAGTCTAATAGAATTCATAAAAAAATGGTTTTTATTTTTATACTTTATTTCTGGAAGATCTACTTAAAAAATGCTTTTTACTCTTATTCCTTATCTCTGGAAACCCGAGTTAACCCTTTAAATACAGTAAAACCGAATTATGTTTATATCTCTAACATTAACTTAATATAATCTCATAACAAATAGTTTGAGTACACTATCGCATAACAAACGTGGCTCAATTTCTGTTACTTTTTGTTCTCTAAGTATAAGCAAATGATGACATTGAATAAAACAGTGATTGATGAAAGTTACTTCTCACCTAATCCATCAAATAAGTTCTGATCTCCATCATTATGAGAGCTTTGCAGGCTTAGCTCTGAAAAAAAAGAAAATTTCAATGTTAACAGTATTCGGAAAGAAACTAATTAAAATATAATCATTTCAGATACAAAGTACTTTCTTCCGAATAACAAAAAAATAAAATTAATACTGCACTTTTTCATTAATTTTTTAGCTAAATCTGCCGTTTTGTTTTATGGGTGATTATACGGTAACGGTATCAGTATACCGGGTGTGGAGGAATAAATAACCGAAAGATTTCTGCTAATAGAGACAACGACAAATAATGTTCAAAATTTCTTTTGTATATTGTCACGGCTTGCCATGACACCCCCACTAAGAATAATCTTAAAATCATCTGAAGGTATCGCCATTTTTTCAGGAATTTTACAGAAATTTGAAGAGATTTTGCAGATATATCTTACAAATATTTGCAGAATTTTTAAAGATATTGTTAAAAATATCTTCTGCATGATCCAAATACCGACGGATTTCTCACAGATTTTTGGGCCAAATACCTACAGATTTTTTAGTGGGTGTTTCTAAACCACCTCCTTGTGCATTCTACCAGATTTTGTGTTTTGCGGTTTGGCAACAATAAATTGCTTTCCCTTTTGTTGTTCTGCACGCAGATCGAATTTTGTTATGGATTTAGACTGAATTTTAATAATTGACTTTGTTAGCTATAATAATTATGATAGCTATACTCTTTGTAATAAAGTCTATTATTTTCCGAATGTAAAGAATTATATAGTTTACGTCTTTAGTGCAAGTGGTATTGTGCACAAATCAATGGTGTTATAATTCGTCATTGACTGTTGTGTCGGTTTTGATTTTAAGATAATGTATACATGCATATAAAGAATTTTTCAATTATTAGAGATTTTTCGAATCATTGAAGTCTCGTGTGTCTTTATATATCGTATAATATCAAACTCGTTACAGTCCATTACCGCAATTTAGACCATACACATATGTAATTTTCCAATAAATTACGTTTAAATTGTGATTTTACGTATCTAAACTTACATTTCAATTTCATAGTTAAGTCATATCATTTTAATCTTGATATTCAGTGAATTTTTTAAGTTGAAATTTGATGTAACTTTAAAATTTGATTGTAGTCATGCTTTTGTAAGTTAAACCCCCTTTTTTTCAAAACCTTTTCAACTGAAACAAATGACGACTGACTGTAAAACAACATCAGACCGAAAACAAATCTGAAGTAGTCTTTTGCTGGTTAAAACGGAAACATTCTCCAGTTTACTTTTTGTACTTTGACAATACTTTTAGTTTGATTTTCAATAGGCAAGATATTGTTTTCAATAAATGGAAAACTGTTGATTTTTTAAATGTTTCTAAACTTTGAAATTTTGTGTTATGTTTCTTTTTTATTGATTTTAATTGTGATTGAGATTGAAATTTCCCGTTAAAGAGATAGTTGAAACTAGTAGCATGTATGATTTCAAATAGTTACTTTGAAATTACCCTTATTATCATAAAAAATTGCGATGTGATTATAAAATTCATATAACCATAGACGCAATTCCTGCTTCCTTAATCAAGTGACACCGTAACAATGCTATCTAGAAAACGAACAGTTTTTCCTACCACATCTATTGCGGGAATTGGTTTACTTCGTTTTCAGAATATAAAAAAAATCATCATATTTCTATACAAATTAGAACAAAGATTTATTTATTAAATTATTTAAGTTAAAAACTTTAACAGAAAATAATATTTAGGTATATTGTCCAAATAAATATGGGTTATTTTTCTCTGTTCATCTTCTATTTTTTTAACTTCTTTGGCTTTCGTATTTTTTAGTATTTGAAAGAGTTATCCGGAAATGACTTTACATAGCAAATTTTAGATAAAGGAAGTTTGAATGGAAGTTCCAGTAGTCATTATTAAAAAATACACTTGGAATTTTTATTTTCTTCAAACTATTCTTATATAAATTGAATGTCAGTTTAATGCATTATAAATTTAACATCGTTTATCTTTTTCTGATGAAGAAAATTATCTGAGCTGTATAAAACAAGAGAAAAAAAATACCAATATATATTTCACAAACGTTTAAAAATTTTAAATTCATTCCACGTTTATTCCGCCATTCTATAAAATAAGGCTAATATGAGTTAGTAATATTATAATGAAACATTTTTTGTGAAAATGGGGGATACTCAATAAAAGCATATTTAAGTAAAACACACTTACTAAATTCATTATGATTTTACTAATATTTAACTTATAGAGTATTTTAAAATTACCCGCTTAGTAAACAGTTACTGCTAACATTTTAAAATTATATGCTAATGAATGTATGTTTCATCAATTATACATAGCGATATTATTTAAAATAACCCAGTTTAGAAGCTTTAGTATACTCGATTAAATTTAGAATTCATATTGAACTTCTATGCATCACAATTCTATATGTTTGTGAATTAGGTATTTATATTAAGCATTAAACTTATAACTTATCTACTTATAGAACGACAATGTGACTTATCACAATTCCCCAGAAACTTGTCAAGTTTTGAGTCTATTATTGTATGTATTCGTGTTTAATTTAGTCTGTTAAAGAAAATATATTTACTTAAGAAATGAATATCAGTTGCATTTCTAGATTAATCCAACGCTTTAAATTCCACTGTAAGCATATCTGAACTTTATTAGTTTGTTTATGTTATTAAATTTTATTGAAAATTCAAAGAGAAATCCAATAATTTACCATTAATGCTTTTACGCATTCTTGAAGTTAACTAAATTTGGAATGAGATTTATTATCACACGGATTGGTTGTTGTAAATTAGAAATCGTAAATCCCCTATTTCTCCAGTCTGGATTCATTGCCTGAAATTGTCCATTTCTCAGCTCGCGTATTTTATATCGTCATAAATTCATCAATATATAAGTTTGATCATGCTACTGAATTGATATAATTTATATCATTATTAGTTGGTTAGTTTCACTTCGGTTTTCAAAAAACGTTTTTGTGAGTCAAAATATCAATTTTTACTGGTTACTGTTTTCATGTTGAGAGAAATTTCGTTTATATAGTTCAAAATTTCAATTTAATATTATTAATAGTCACGAGATGCTATTATTTATATAAAAATTTCCTCCAAATCATCCAGATACAAGCCCTTTCACATTACACATTGTAAACTGTCGTAAAAACTAAATTAAAAAATAAATGATCAAGTGCGAGTATTACTCGCGCTCAGAGGGTCCCGTATAATACAAATAAGTATTATTATTTGTATAATATTATTGAAAGAATAATAAGACTGTAGAAAACTATATAACGCAGGATTTGGTATAACTGTATATATCAGAAAAGTATAAATGTCAGAGAGATATAAAGCATAAATAATATCAGATATTGCTATCCTGAATAACTCTTTTTAATCTGTTTTCTGCTGTTTTTTTCCTTCGTTTATGAACATAAATAGGTACTGTCAATAAAAAGAGTACGCATTTAAACTTTATTTGGTATTTTATACAATTAAATTAAACGTAGTAATAATTTTTTGTTTTTACAGAGAGCTTAAATAAAACCTTCGTTTAAAGATTAAACTTGGCATTGTGCTAAGCCCGCTTCGAAAGTATCAAAGTTGCAAAACCTCTATAGTCCATGCCAGTGTTTTTTTTTTTTTTTTCAAATATTTTTCAACATTAGAAAAGCCGGAAATTTTAGTCAAATTTTACATAAAAAACATTCACACCAGAATTTTGATTTAAAATTGTTAAAATTTTTATTTAACGTTTTTATCTTTGATTTTTTTTAATAATAAAATTTCTGGTTTAAGCCAAAATATATTCATGTGATTGTAGCCAAAAAGACGGCACATAGCTATTTAATTAACTCAGAGGTGAATTGTGCAATCCCCTCAATGCAAACTAGTCGTGAATCCCATCGTACTTATCTCATTAACCCATTAACAACCAGTGGCACATTTTTAGATTACAAGCATTAGCAGCAAGAAAGCGTCTTTCAAACCATTAAATATGAAAATAAATATATACTCCCTTTCACAAGACAATTTCCTTAATAAAATAACATAAAAAAAATTCTTTTAAAAGTGGTGGGAAATATAAAATACAAATTTTAACAAATAACATAATTTGGACGGCAGTGCTTAATTCTAGTTACGTTAATCTGGTTTTTTTTTCTTAAGAATTCGATGTTTATTGCTTTTATACTGCTACTAAGCAGTGCATTATAGAAATACATCAATAAAAGTTCTTATCAGGCTTTGAAAGTCGATTGTACATAGTGGACGTCGCCTCTGTCACTATTTATATCAAAACCGTCCGTTTCTTTAAGGATTAATATCTCACCTATTTTCCGATGATTTTCTGTGAAAATCATTATCAAAAATGCTTTTATAGTTGTCTGACGATACCTACCTCCAACGCTCTTCAGCAACTTCGCTAAATGGTCGAAACTCGGAATTTGAGTCAAACGGAAAAATGCTCTTTTCTCAAAAACTATGTGACCTAAGTTGATCGCTATAATTTTCCTGCAAGGTTTGCATTAATGCCAACTTCCTATAACTTTTTAATAAGTTTGGTTTTCGAAGATTCAGATATAGATTGGAGAAGGGGGGGGGGGCACATTTGTGCTCTACATTTTCAACGATATCTGTAAAAATATAATACCTAAAATTAAATGAAATGTTTTTGAATTCAGCATTACAATAGCTTTCACGATATGCAAAGAAAATACTTTTTTCAGGTAACTTAATTAGAACCTATACATTTCCCTCAATTATATTTGTGAATGTTTAAAAATATGTAAATATGTGAGTCAATAGTCTTTATTACTTCCCCCAATTTGAACTTTCCAGGTTTCATAATTTACGAATAAAATAACTATGACGGACATACGGACATACAGACACTTTAAATCAAGTTGGGGGAAATTGATGATGCACATTTGATATTGTCAGAGATTTTAAAAGCAAATGAATTGCTGTAAAAAAATAACTTTTAAAATAAAATCATTATTTTGCTGTCATATCATAGAGTTCAACCACACAAAAATCGTGTGTTATACATAAAAATCGTAATTGAACAACTGCTTAAAATGAAACGTCTATTTTATAATAAATGTATAATGAATGTATCTTTAACTTCGCTTTTTATTTGTTTTTTTCCTTGAAATATTTAAATAAAAAATAATTTACACTCATTTTCAATTTGAGAATTTATTTTAGTTTATAATACATGAAAAATTTGAAATATTATGTATATATTTTTTCACAACACGCAGCAACTGTATGATTTTATAAAATTAAAATAAGTGTGCTTTATAAAATTAAACATGGTTAAAAGTTATAGTTGCATTTTTTATTACGAATATACATAATTATAAAATATTTTAACTGGTTTTAATGTTATTGCTTTTTTATTGTGCATAACTTTAACTATATATTTTTCATGTTATTTTCTTGTTCATTAAAGAAAAATTACATTTACTGAATTTACACTTTTTTTTTTTTTTTTTTTTTTTTTTTTTTTTTACATTTACAATAGTTAAAGAAAAAATGCAAAGAATACCAGCCGCAAACATTATTGTTCAACGCATAGGCAAATCTATTTTTTTTCTTTAGCTAGTTTTATTGATGCGATTAATTTTCCACATGTAATTAATGAGACTAATTTCGTGACGATATTAAGGAAGTTAAGTATTGTCCTTAATTATCTCTCATTTACACAACTACTTGAGATCTATTATTTTTCTAATGTAGTTTCTAGCAGTATGGGATTACACAACAGGCCGAAGAATATATTTTGTAAATGATATTTTGTTCAACATCTTTATTTAATTAGCTTAAGTGAGTAAAAAGAATGTCTGCTATACAATAAAATAGGTTTGAAGGTACGTGAAGATTTATTAAATTTTTACATTAAAAATATTTAAGAATTTTCATATTCGCATAACTCTTTTTATATTAATATTAATTATGAAATATATATGCGTATAAGAAGATTCCAGCCGAAAAAAAGTACAGTGGCCACGAGGTTCTGCCCTCGAAACTAGTAGACGGTAGATGCCAGGTCGGAACGCAATCATGACCGTCGGCCTTACCGTTCGGAATTTTCCATTATTTTCTTCGAACCTTGATTAATCTTGCGTAAATACGGGTTAGGTTCCCTTAGAAAGACCCCCCATGGAGGGCATTCCCCCCTTAGGGCCTATATCCCTCGTGATGATAATTGGCCGTCATATGCATAACCAAAAGAAAAATAGTGAAAAAAATAAAAAAAAATTTAAAAGGAGCATGATAAATCAGTGTTTAACCGAGGGGTACAAAAATCTTAGCGCCAACAATCAGACTCTCACGACTAAATTTATTTAGTTATTTTCCTGTAATATTTCGTGTAATATTCTTGCAAGAATATGCATATCTATCAGAAGCAACATAGTTCTTTAAATTGCTTAAAAGTATGTATTAAATTTTTTTAATAATGTGATAAATACGGTTGCACAATTACTCCATGAAACTGTCTAAAATTCTTTGTATTTAAACCACAGAAAATTTGGTACACACGATGGTACATTCGAAATACATCTAAATGATATTACACAATAAATTAAAATTGCACTAAAATGGTACGTTGGTTTCGCATCTGTAATGATCCTCAAGCTCATTTAGTGAGGTTACGATAATTTAAAATTTCAAAAATGAAATCACACATTTGGGAGCTCAGAAAAATTTATTACATACCCTTTGATTTACTACCACATTACTACAGTTTAATTATATTCAGATTATTTTTCCACAGATTCATTACATAATCGTAATAAAATTTGAAAGAGGCTCTACTGAAGTTTAATATAAAATTAGTAGCTCCACCCTTACCACAATGAGACACTGAACTCTGCGAAATAGTATTGACGAAATTCTGAATAACCAAAACGCAAAGTATTTATGAAGTTTCGGTTACATTTTCAAATAAAGATAAAACTATTTACAAAGGGGTAACAAAAGAGTTTCAGAAAGTTTTCAGAAAGATTAAAAAAGCTTCGTAGAGATATTTCACGCTGAAGTAGTGTATTGCAATTCCTGGATTTATTCCTCCAATAAAGGTGTGTTAACGTTGATGAAGCAAAAATTATAATCATTTTTAAAATAGCAGACCAAGTTTATTTTTTTAATTATATAGCCCAAATAGAATATCCTTAATATCTGTCATTATTCGCTCAATCACTGAATGAAGCCTATAAATAGCGCCATAAAATGATTACGTGTTTGAAACAACTTTCCTGAAGACTTGATTGTCTTCAGGAGTACATAAAACAGATTTTATGCACTTTTTAAATAGAGTAACTCATTTTTTTTCTTCCCAAAATAAACTAAATCTACTATTGTTGAGAGCCCCTCATATAACATGTCAAATAAATATATTGAAGAATTTTAAGTTTGGTACAATTTCTATATGTAAAGCACATCAAATACAAAATTTAGTCATAAAACTTATCCAGTAGATATTATTCGCTAATTTGCTTCAGGAGCATTTTTATACAAGGATTTCAGACAGATATACATTGGCGTCTAAAAGTTAAAGTACAACCAGTTTTTTGCGTCTAATTTGCAAATACAGTAAAACCCCAGTTATCTGAATCCCAATTCAGAATCCGAAAATCAGCTTAACCGAAAAAACCTTAAATTTTTTTTTAATTCCATTTTAAATGTGGAAACTTTTAATGTCAATACTATTTTTACCGATGCGAAATGACACCTTTCAACATATTTTGATTTACGATGTCTGTTTTACTTGTAAGTTTTAGATCAGAACAATTCTGAATCATTTTTAATACATTGAAAAATTGTTTTAATACATATTACCTATAAAAATTAGAAGCAAAGTAAGTAAAAATAAAAACTTCGAAAGGTATTATTTCACGCTGGTAGAAATAATGTAAAAAAAGCATACTTATGAAATAAACAATGCCAACTTTCTTATTTGCTCCAATGCGTAATTTTGGCACTTTATGAGATAGACATATACGACACTTCATTTTTTTTTTTTTTTTTTTTTTTTTTTTACAAAATTTGTTCTGATTTTCTTTTATTTTTCAATTTCAACGTGATTTAAATACGGTATTACAATATTTTTAGTACAACTATGTTCTAAATTACGATCTCAACTTTCCATCAAACACGTTTTGACCATAAGCCTTCCAGTTATTGAAAAAAGAATGCAGAAAAAAAAACAAATTTGGATAAAATGTGTACCAAACAGTAATTCATTGAATGCGACATAGACACTTACATAAGTAAAACGTAAACATGATTACAGCAATAAATACACTGTTGGCGGAAACGTCCATGCAAGAAACAGTACATCACAATATTGTGTGATAAAATGTCATAGAATCATTACACAAATGGGTTACAATAAGAAACATGGTCAACCCTGACTTGGATGCATTGGCGTCACCGACTTTCCATGCTGTAAATTAAGCTTTGTTGGACACTATAATGAGAAACGAGGATCAGACACAGAGTAAGTCTTGTTTCAGATCATACAATAACCTTGGAGGAGGACTTAAAGAAGCAAATTAGAAGCCAAGATAACACTATAGGGGTTTTATCGGATGCATATCTAGGGCGTGAGCTGGCCATTTCGTTCACTCCAAACTCCAAGACAGTCTTCATCAACCACAGCTCGTGGAGGTCTTTCATTGGCATCTATCAGAATGAAATCTTCACAAAAAGAATTGGTTCATGGACAGACATAAAGATCAAGGATCTCATCCCGATTACTTACACCAGAGTCCCTCCATGGATCGCATTCAGGTCAGTGTGACGACTGAGTGAGAACTTGCACACACCATGATTCCACCACTTCTGTTTCTTTCTACAACAACAACAATAATAATAATAAAATTAGTAATAAAAATAAGTGAGTTTTAAGAAGTCCATGGAATTTTTTCCCTCGTTAAAAATGATTTTCTTCTAATGCTATTTATTTTTAATTGCATTTTGTAGCATACATATCATAACATATATTTTTTTTATTTAATAAATAACGAAAATTAGAAAAAAAAAATATATTGGGAGCGCTGCAATAAAACTTAATATTTTTTTTTTCCTACAGAAAAATTGGTACACTCAAAATAGTTTTATTGTAAAAGAACTAATTTTATGTATTTATTTTTCACTTGCAATTAATAAAACTTTCTGACCACAGCTTGGATATTAACGTATGTCCTTAACGATATTCTCAGTAATACAATTATTTAGTTCCTGTTACATTTATACTGCAATGATTTTTGAAGACAGATTACAGCCTGGGGAATGTATTTTGTAAATGAGATTTCGTTCCAGAGCATTATTTAATTAGCTTATTCGAATAAAAAGAATTCTTGATTATATAATATATAAGTTCAGATATAAAGTTATGTAAAGCAAAAATATTTTTTTTTCTTAAAGAATTACTAAATCATCTTACTAAATCATCTTAATCTCTTCAAGAAGTAGTTTGATTGAATTATTATTTATTTTGCATTTATATGATTGAATTATTATTTACTTTGCATTTATAGATTACGAAAAAACATAGTCCATTTGATAAATAAAACGATGGAAAAAATTATCACGACATTAAAATGCGTCAAATAATAAACAAACTTTATTGTTTAACAGACTAAATATCGGTAGATAAAACAAGTTCTGTATTGATTTAAATGAAAAGACCAAGTATGACTATTTGCACATATAAATCATGTATATTATAAGAACAAAATCAATTAAACGATTTAAGTTCTGGAAATTAAATCGGTTTAACAAATAGGGTTTTACACAATACATTAACATATTTAGGATATTAAGCTGGAGTTTTGTTTGAATTCTGTGCATTTAATTTTGTGATACGAACATCGCAATTTCGAATATAGCATCAGTCTTTGGCACCCTATTCTTAGATGGCCTCAAACAAAATTAAATGATTATTATTTGTAAATTTAGTTTCATTGAATTCTGGTACACAAACAGCAAATATAAGTACACAAAAAAAAGAAAAAAAACGTTAAATTTAGAGCAAAAATTGCTAGCAGCAATTTTGACAGCGGTTTTTGCAGTAAAAATTACAGTAAAATTAGATGTATATATTTTTATCAGATCTAATTTTAAGGCAAACATTTGGGCAAAAACAGCTGGCAACACTGCTTCCAGCAGTTTTTGCCATAAATTTAACGGATTTCTTTTACTGTGTTTGTCACGAATCGAACAAATCCTCGGCAGTTCTTAGGAGATTTTGCCCAAACGCTAAACATCTTAAGCACCTTACTCTTGCCCAAACATAAGGCTCCTATTCCTGCAAATGAAGACAGCTGTGAGCTAATACTGAATCTGTTGGGAGGTTTTTGCCAATATTTCGTAATGTAGTAATGTATATGCATACGGATACTGAAAATAAATCTTACTGAGGACATTTTAATATGGATAACAAAGGGACTGTGCATACATCATGGGGCCCACTTTTTAGTAATTGTAGAATCTCTTCCACCCTTATGATATCATACATTAGCATCCTACAAAATTTCCCATAACCCCCTTAATGATAATGTTAAATTTTTGGGGAAAACTATTTCTTTTGTTTGAAATGATTTACAAAAAATGCTTATATTTATTTTTCATATACTTTATTGATTTGACAAAAGAGAAGTCAATAAAATATCATTTTATGAAATATTTTTATATCAAATAATATATAAGGCTCCTGCCGTGTCTGGCGAAGGCAGTCGCGAGCTAATGCTGAATTTGTATAGGGAGTTCATTTGACAGTATCTCATACTATATATATACAGGATGTTTCTAAATTCATGGTACAAACTTTAAGTGGTGATAGTACACATCAAGACAAACAATATTAAATAGGAAATAAAGGGTCCCAAACGTCTTCCGAAGGAGATAGGCGCCATTAAGTTTTAGGGTCCAAAAATTCAAATCATTATAAAAAACAGAAAAATTGGCCGATTCGTTTGCGGTTTTCACCAAAATTATTCTTTATGTCAGTATTGTCTTAAAAATAAACTATTAAGATAAATTTCAAAAAACGCCGATAGAGGGCGCTTTAGACTTTGGAGTAACGTACAGCTACTTTTTACCGTTATTTTTTCATCTCATTAAATGGTTTCGTAGGCTTATATTTAAATTTAAATTTTGAGCTCAAAATCTAAATCGTTGGGAGTGGTTAAGTAGCGCAAACTGAACTGTGGGGGGAGGTTCAAATTTCAAATGATTATAAAAAACGGAAAAATTGCTCAAGTGATTTGCGATTTTCACTAAAATTATTTTTTATGTCAGTATTATCATGAAAATAAATTATAAAGATAAAATTCAAAACATGCCGATAGAGGGCGCTTTAGACTTTGGAGTAACGTACAACTATTTTTTATCGTTATTTTTTGCATCTCATAAAATTTTTTTAGAAGCTTAGACATAAACTTAAATTTTGAGATGAAAATCTGAATCGTTGAGAGTGGTTAAGTAGCGCTAACTGAACTGTGTTCAATGGGGGTGGGAGGGTTCAAATTTCAAATGAATATAAAAAACCGAAAAATTGGTCGATTCGTTTGCCGTTTTCGCTAAAACTATTCTTTATGTCAATATTTCCTTAAAAATAAATTTTAAAGATTAATTTCAAAACTACCGTTAGAGGGCGCCTTAAAATTTAGAGTAACCAACAACTATTTTTAACCGTTATTTTTTTGTATCTAATTAAATGCTTGCAAATGCTTAGATTTAAATTTTGAGCTCAAATTCTAAATCGATGGGAGGGGTTAAGAAGCGCAAACTGAACTGCATTCAGGAGTTAAAATGTTACCCTCCAAACCCCTCGAACACACTTCAACTTTCCGCTACTTAATTACTCACAACGATGCAGATTTTGAGCTCAAAATTTAAGTTTGAACTTTTACAAGCATTTAATTAGATAAAAAAAATAACGGTTAAAAATAGTTGTTGGTTACTCTAAAGTTTAAGGCGTCCTCTAACGGTATTTTTTTAAATTAATCTTTAAAATTTATTTTCAAGAAAATACTGACATAAAGAATAGTTTTAGCGAAAACGGCAAACGAATCGACCAATTTTTTCTTTTTTTTATAATCATTTGAAATATGAACCTCCCCACCCCCATTGAATACAGTTTAGTTTGCGCTACTTAACCACTCCCAACGATTCAGATTTTCATCTCAAAATTTAAGTTTATGTCTAAGCTTCTAAAAAAAATATGAGATGCAAAAAATAACGGTAAAAAATAGTTGTACGTTACTCCAAAGTCTAAAGCGCCCTCTATCGGCATTTTTTGATATTTATCTTTATAATTTATTTTCAAGGAAATACTGACATAATGAATTGTTTTAGAGAAAATCGCAAACGAATCGACCAATTTTTCTGTTCTTTATAATCATTTAGAATTTGAACCTCGACTCACAGTTCAGTTAGGGCTGCTTAACCACTGCTAACTACTTAGATTTTGAGCTCAAAATTTAAGTTTATATCTAGGCTTCTAAAAAAATTAATGAGATGCAAAAAAAAATAAAGGTAAAAAATACTTGCTCGTTACTCCAAAGTCTAAAGCGCCCTCTATCGGCATTTTTTGAAATTTATCTTTATAATTTATTTTCAAGAAAATACTGACATAAAGAATAGTTTTAGTGAAAACTGCAAACGAATCGAAAAATTTTTCTGTTTTTTATAATTATTTAAATTTTTTGACCCTAAACTTTAATGGCGCCTATCTCTTTGGGAAGACGTTTGGGACCCTTAGTTTCCTATTTAATATTGTTTGTCTTGATGTGTATTATCACGCCTTAAAGTTTGTACCATGAATTTAGAAACACCCTGTATACATACATTGTAAAACCACTGGCAGAAATGTTGCCAGCAGTTATAGACGTAAAAATTGCAGTAAAATATGTAATAAAAAACGTACATCTAATTTCATTGCAAATTTGCGGCAAAAACAGCTGGCAACATTTAGTAGGGATTTTTTTCCTCTAAATCATAAAAGACGTACTTTGTATACAATAGCAATTTCTCCTATAACTCACTAAGTAAGGCGCCCCCCATTATTGTCAATAGGTTTCTGGTTTAAACCCCATGGTGATTAGAAACAAATGGTGTTAATCTGCAATGGTACAGTTTGTCACATTTATTCGAGTATTCAAGTTCTTTAACTTACTGGAGATTGAAGGATTCATTAATTTTAAAAAACAAAATTAAGTTATCATTAAAAGTAGATTTACATATTATTGTTTATTTTTAGTCTATTGTAAAGTTACCGAATAACTTCTCTGCTATTTAACAGAATCTCTGTAACTTTACAACGATTACCCGTTGGTCCCCTGTAATTTCACAGAAAAATTTTCCACAGTCGGAAAACGACTTGTAAGTATAAAGAAATTCCTATATAAGTTACATTTTATGCTGCTAACTTTTGCTGCATTTGTTATCGAGTATGTATAGCATATGTTTTAATTGAATGAAAATTAAATTGCGTGAAATTATTTTTTTAATAAAAAAATAAAACACAAATGTGAACAATGTCCTTTTTTAACCCTTTTAGGGGCAGAAGAATTCTGTCCATAAAATAATAAAATAATTGATTGACACCAGAATATTCAATTGAATTTCTTGGAAAATGAAAACCCGCTGTTTTTTGCTATCATTACATAATAAAAATTTTATTAAAACTTTCGCGAAATTTCATGGTTTACTTATAAATTTGCATTTACGATTGATATAGCAAATCCAATTAATTCTTAAAACAAAGTAAAAAAAAAAAAAACTTAATTAAAATTATGTTCTTCGTAAAATCTACAAAAATATTCGGAACAAAAAACTGGATAAGTTTACAGGAGGCGATTTTTTTTATAAATATAGATGCTTGCCACTTTTTTATATATTTTTGTCAGTAATGAAATAGTTAGAAGATAAAAATGTGAAAACACCCATTATATAACACACCTAAAACCTTTTTGCCTTATTATATTTTTAAGAGGAAGTGATACGAAAAGAAAGATAAATTGAAAAATAAAATCGAAAAAAAAGACTGATTGCGTGAATTCCTTTTTATAAAATAGTTTTAAAAATTTTCACGTTGACAGTTTAAGAGAAAATCTCGAAGTATCACAAAAATAAATTGAAATTTTTTAGGTAAATCTATTTACACGAAAACTTTTAAAAAGAATCTGCTTTCAAGTAATTTAAAATTTTTATCTAGCAATATGATAGGGCTGGAAATTGGAGTAGCATATAATGTGATATGATGGCATGCTTTTTATTTAATTTTAAAGTTATAATTGTTTCGGAATATTTTTTTAATATTGTTAATTATTAAAAATTTGTTTAAGCTTATTTTACAAAAAAAGTAAAGCTTATTTACATAGAAAAGAAAATATTTACATCATCCGAATAGATTGCTTTTGACCTGTTAAGACCTCAGGGTTTATTTATGTATTTTTTTTAAATTTAAGTTAATGATTTATATTAAAAAACTAATAACAAATAATTATTGAATAGCAAAAAAAGAAAAAATACATATTTTTGTACATAAAATTTAATGATATATGGGGACTCAAAAAGTACATTTTTGAGAATTTCTTAGGATATTTTTTATTTTATTTTATATGTTATTTAATTATTTATCATTTTTTATTATTACTTTTATCATTATTATTATTATTATTTGCATTGCAAAAACATCGAAATCATAAAATAAGTCTTTATTTATTTATTTTTTATATCTATATATGATTCTACGAATTGTATCTTAACTCACAATACAATTATGTACGTTTTCATTCCTGTACATTTCGTACATTGTTTACATGTTTCGACTCCTTTCGAGTCATTTTCGAAACAAATAAATGAAAATATTCTAAAATTGCTCGGTCTGTGTATTGCCATAAATTATTTTTTCATGTACTTTTCCATATTATGTACGTTATTTTTCTATTTTATATGCATGTCTATTTTTATTTGTTTAACTATTAAGTGCGTCAAGCCATAAGTTTTCTTAACTTTAGGGTACTCAGTACCTTGAAATTAGACAAAGTATCAAATTTCTTTTTCAATATTAACTGAAATCTTTTTTAATTGCGTATATTTTGACACCTCATTTTTACCCTATAAGTCAATTATATCGCGAGATAATGTAGATTTTGTTAATAGATCCAAATGAGTTACCCATACAAATGAAAACTTTAAACTGATTTTTTCTGCATGTTCATATTTTCATAACTTGCTTTTTCGAAAATTGCCAAGTTTTTTTTTTCTAATATAAATAGAGAATTGATTTTTTTTTTTTTTTTTTTTTTTTTTTTTGGTTTTTCGTTTTTTATAAAGTATTTAATATTTCAGTGCATGATTTATATTCGTGTTCACAGTAATTCTTTTTTAATTTGAATTCTGAATTTCTTGAATTTCCTTCATTGTTTAGTATAAACAACACAATTAATTTAAAATCTCACACAACTACAAATCCTTACACAGTTTTATGTAGTATATTCTAATGAGTCTGGAAAAAAAATCGAAGCAAAAATATTCACAAAATCTTCACAAAAAGTAGTAAGGATTATAAAAAGGTTAATATTTATACATTAAATTTCAGTAAAATAGGCTCTACAAGAATTTTTTAATTTTATTTCATTTAATTTTTAGTATTAAGAGCCGACACTACTGACTAAAAAAGACCAGGATGATAATGCTAAGTCTATGGGGACGTTCTTTTCAAATATCTCGCTCAAATTTTAATATTTTAACATGATTGTTTTAATATTTTAATTATTTTAATTTTAATTATTTTAATATTTTAACATGATTGTTTTTGCGTAGGATAGCTGAAGACGATCTACACCTGGGCTAGTTTTTAGTTTTTCGATTTTGGTTACATATTTTTTATATTCTGAAAGTTTCAATTTCAGAACCGGTCCTAATCGGTTTCAAAAGTTCTTTTTTTTTTTTTTCAATTTGTAGTAAAAATTTGTTTGGCTTAAGATCGTCCTCAGCTATCCTATATAAAAAAATCAGGTAAAAATGTGAAAATTTGAGAGAGATAATTGAAAAGAACCCCCCCCCCCCATGGACTTAACATTATCATCCGGGTCTTTTTCAGTGAATAGTGTAGACTCTTAATTATTGTGTTCCACATATATTAGTGTATTATTCAAAATTAAAGAAATGGTTTCAAAGTTACTGTGTCCCCTTAAAAGATACTGAATCGTAACGTCATCGGGTTACGCAATGGTAACTCGAGCAATAAAACTGGTAACTCGGGCAAATAAAAATAAACGCACAAGTAAAACAGATTAATAAAATGCATAAGATTAAAGAGTGCGTTAAAATAGCATTTCACAGACCTTGCAGTAATAGGATATTTTTAATTAAATGTTTTAAACTCCAGCAGAGTCGAAACATGTCAACAGTCAAATAAACCTAACTTTATTGCTTTTATAGGTTTAATTTACGCCTTTTAGCAATTTAAATTAGCATATTATTATTATGTGTTAATTTAGTATAGATACTGCAAATTCGTGAAACACTTTTGCAACACCAACATAATAATTAACACATACAGCTGAAGTCTTTTTTTTATTGTCTTGTGGATGTGATGCGAATGTTTTGTTCCAAGAAAAAAAGATTATACCAAAAATGTTGTTAAAAATTACATCATCTATCCAGAAATGCAGTTATTGATATTTAAGGTACCTGTACCCAATATGGACACAGTAAGGAAAACGTATTTTTTTCGTATTAAGAGATGGAACTCCAAAAATATGTGACCACTATCCTTGGACTAGTGACTATCATTATTAAAATTAGCGACCTTGTAATTATTCTGGTTTAATTTAAATGATAAAAACAAAAAAATGTTTATAAGTGCCCATATAAGGAGCTACCTGTCGCTATTATGGACAGGTGTTTCCTTATAGACTTTCTACACAGTGTGTATGGAAGAGCCACTTTTCTAACGGATTTTAGAGGCGAGGGAATAAAAAAATGTATCTTAAAGTATTCGGAGGAGGAGGGAGGACAGTAAATATCTTCAGAACATGAATTTTAGAAAGGGGGGGGGGAGGTCATTCTCGGTTTTTACCCTTCGAAGACCCATGCAAAGCCCCTTAGTTACTAGTAAATATTATGAAATAATATTGTTGGTTTTGCTTAGCTTTATTGCATCTGTCTGCGAATTTACATCTGTTATTACTCAGTCCTCACAGCATGGACAAACAGAAACTTTTTCACCATGGGCAGTAAGTCCCACATAAATTATTACTTTTAAAAATATTAGGGGTGTCCATATTGAGAGCCCTCTCCATGTAGGGTACAAATACCTTATTGGTAAAATTAGTCATTTCACTCAATAATCTCCTGCATTTTTTTTTTTTTTTTTTTTTTTTTTTTTTTTTTTTTTTTTTTTGAAGAAAACTGTCTTTTATTTAATTTTGTTAATTATGCCATTTTAAATTCGCCATCTAGAAAGTGCTTTGAAAGTATTTTACATGTGTTGTTTTATAGTGTTTTAAATTGTGAAGTTTTCTAATTCACAACACATTGATGTGCTGTTAATTTGGCTACAAAAAGTGGTCTTAAATAATTTTTCCGTGTACCTTATATTTTTGATATTATTGTAAGAGAAGCATTTTTTACTTTACTTAGTAAGCACGTTGAATTGATTTTAAAAATCAATTTTGAAATTTAGTTAATTTTGAAATCTGAACTAAAATAACACATTTCATTTTTTTCAGTTACTGCAATTTAATATTTACATATTATATATGTACATTATTTCAAATAACATAATCCATTGTAAAAATTGCCTGCATTTTAAATAGTGATGCAAATAATAACAATGTTTATTTTTGGTAATTTTTTCTAATTACGTATGTTTACCTAATTAAATAGCATTTTATTACATAACAAAAACAATTTATTAATTTTAAAATTTAAAAAAAAAATACAAAGTTTATTTAATGTTTCTCAAATTTCGAAAAACACATTGTAGAAAGAAAATCTTAATAAATACTATTGTAATATTATTACCGAAATGCTTAAAGTAATTATTTAGCTAGTAATTATTTTATTTTTGCTGGCATGTTTTTGTAATTTGTTTCAAGAAGCGGTTATCTGAACTACCTTTTTAGATATATTTTTCATTTACTTCAATTCACAATAACAACGAAACTTGCATATATCATTTTAGATAACGCGTAGTGTTATATTAAATTAGTGCAAAATTTAAACGAACTGGATCTTAGTAATTATATTCTTCTAAATATCAAGTTAAAATGCATAATTAAAACTAGAATTTAAAACATTTTCATTTTAATTTACTGCTAGTAAATTAGGTTGATTTAAATTTTATAAAAATGTGTTTTGGACGCTGTTTTGATGTTTTTTCTATTGAAAGACTTTTAAAAATACAATCATTGTTTTTAAGCTTAATATTCATTTAAATTCTTTTTTTTATGAGAATAAAATTTTAGTTTAAGAAAAGCATCTGAAAATACATGTTCTTCTTCATTTGTAAAATATATCATCCTAATTTCCAAAACGTCAGTGAAGGCTTACTGTGCAGACACGAAATTTTTGTTTTCCCACTATTTGTTCCGCGATAACTTTTCAAAAAGCATTCAATTAGCTTGAAATTATGTAAGCTCGTTCATGAGATATTCGGATTTAGCTACGTATTTTTTTTTTTTTTTTTTTTTTTTTTTTTTTTTTTTTTTGTTACATTTCGTTTTAATTATTCGGAAAATACAGAGCATTTGATTTTTCACTATAATACTTTTTCTATGGCAATTCAAACGATTTTCAAATTTTCATTTAATGAAAGAAAATGGCAGAAAGAGGTAACAATCCATAAATTAAAAAAAAATCTGCTTTTTTTTTTTTTTTTTT
Organism: Maratus speculifer; assembly: GCA_964019185.1. Taxonomy (NCBI): domain Eukaryota; kingdom Metazoa; phylum Arthropoda; class Arachnida; order Araneae; family Salticidae; genus Maratus; species Maratus speculifer. The sequence continues at coordinate 349,649,434 of OZ025290.1, read as the reverse complement.
TTTTTTTGATAGTTGAGTAAATGAAAGAGCAAATTGTGCAGATCATCGCATTTACACAATTAAGTAAAAAAATGATTTTTTTTGTGTAAAATATGAATAAAAATGTATTATGTTTGGATTTTCTTGCAGTACGTAAGTGTCACTTATACACTGTAAAAAATATCCTTTAATATACACAAACTTTTCCGTAAAATTTCACACAATAGTTTCATTTTCCTGAAAAAAACAATACAATTTCCGTATTTGACATTTTGAAATCACAAATCCGTATAAATCCAGTAATTCTTCCATCATTTTCAGGAAACAGTAGAGTGTAGTGGTGCCATCTATGTTAGGAATGGAAAAACATTATATAGCGACATGTTTTTTAAACAATTTTCTAGAATATTTCTTATTTATTTCTGTTTTAATAATAAAAAGCTAACTTATTTTTATAATACTAAGAAAATAATAAAAAAATAATAAATTTTATTAATTCTTTTTAACTTTGAAATAGCTGAAAGGGAAAGTTGATTATGATTTTAAAATAACGTTTAATTTATTTATATCATATTTTTTTAAGTGCGTAGAATACTTTAAAGTGGAAAAAAATTCTACTTTTAATTTTAATACATATATATTTTTTAATTTATTCAAATTAAGAAGTTCGCACATATAATTACAAGTAAGAAAAATCATGCGTTAAGCACTTTCCAACACTTCATGAAATCCTTAACAAAACTTCACCAGTTAAGGTTACTGTATATAGCAAAATATGTATTCCAATACTGAACAGCCCTGTATTTTACTTGTCGTTCATTCAAAAGCGTCCATGTATTCAGTTCTTTGAGTGGCCCTGTATATCGTTTTATATATATTCTACAAGCATTGCTTAGTAAAGTTAATGCAGTTCAGAGTAAAATTGCATAACTTATTTAAGAAACAGCTTTAAGTAATTTAAGCTCATATTGAGTAACGTTTGAAACCTCTGTTGGGTAGCCATGCATATCAAATATAGTACTTATAGTACACGATATAATATGCATAGATCTAGTGAAACTTAAACACACATATCTTAATTAAAAATCACTTAATTCATCCATCAGCCATACATGTACTGTACAAAACTTCGGAAAGAATGTACTATTTGAAATCTTTTGTGCATCCCTGTAAGTTCTATGTACTTCATATTATGCATGACTGTATCGTATAATTTATATTAAGCTCCAGCTATATATATATATATTAATTTTATTATATATGAAATTGTTTGGTATAGTTAAAATATGTCGCAAACAATTCCCCCTTTTACCATTATGTAATGGAACCTTTGCGTGTCCCTGTAAATGAATAATTAATGTTTTATCTCCGCATTTTTTACAGAATGCATAATTTAATGCATTTTGTAAATGAATGTATATTTTAATATGATTGACAGGGTGCAACATCCTTAAAATTCATTTGAAACAATTTTTCCCATCGGCCGTAATGTAACGTTAAATTATTGACTACCCCTGTAAATAAATTAATCATGGTAGAAACTTCATTTTCAATCGGTTCGTGTTTGGATAAATGTCACTGACGTATAAAAATTTCATGGCGATCCGAGCATATTTACGAGAGTTAGAGCGCGGACAGACGGCCGGACTAACCGAATGCATAAGCACTTTTCAACTTTGTTGGAAAGTGGTAAAAAACATATCGAAGAATATTACCGGAATTATTATAATTTTGGCGATTACCTAAGTTATAAAAAATCAATAACTGAAAATTATTTTTGTAACCCATTGTAATTATCTTTATTGAGCTAACACTAGATCGTCATAAAATAATTTGTTAAAATATATGTTTTTTTTTAAAGTTTGTTAGAATTTTTACAAAAATAAATAAATAAATAAATATCAATAACATCGAATTTTAAAACTTTTCCAAAAAAAAAAAGGGGGAAACAAAACTCTTAATACATTCTTTCATGCATGTAATATTTTAAAGGCTTATTTATATTAAAATTATTAAGCTAATTAAAATTAATAAGCTAAATATTCAAAATTATGGAAAGAAAATCTGTAAAACATTTAGAACTATCTACTCAATAGATAAATATTATTTGGGCAAAAATAAACCTGCTTTCAAAATCTTATCTTTATTTTATGAAATTCACCTGAAATAAGAAAAGGTGCAATGTTATTACACTGCCATCTACGACAGAAGAGGTCCCGGGTTTAAACCCTATGGAAGGTAAGTGGCATTTATTCGCTGTTGTTTAAATTAAACGTATATATAATGCGTCCCTGGTGTTAATGTGTTTTTGTAAAATAAAGAATAAAAATCGTAAAGATGTTAATTTGTCCTTGAAAAATGCTTTTAACTATTCAAACGAAAATTTTTACATAAGGAAATATTAAAAAATCGAAATATTTTGTGAAAAACGGAACTATTTCTGGAATTTACGGATTTTTTCCCCATTAAAATACAGAAATACTACTGGCAGCTAGATTACCAGTACAATTTTAAGTAAGCTTTAATATATTTTTTGAATTTATACAGAAAATTTTATTGTAAATCTAATGTTTATGATTGCAGGGCCGTAGAAACAAGTTCTTAACTTTGCAGAAGTATGTATATCTATGTGTATATGAAATATATATTTAATTTCTGTCTTAAAATTGTACTATAAATCTTTCCATCTGACTTCATTTTAGAAGTCTGGTTAATTCTTGTCTTTAAAAAAAAATTCCAATACTTCATATTACTTTTTTTTTTATCCTAAATGTGTAAATTAACAGGTTTTTTTCTAACAGTTTTTTTTTCTCTTTTTAAAATTATTTAAAGAAAAAAATCTCTTCACGTTTTTCTTTGTTTGTTTGTCAGTATTTTTTTTAAAATAAAATGGTAATCTAAAACTTAACACCTTTATGTGCTACTTCTCACAATAAAGGATTTCATATAATTTCGTATTTGTTGTTTTAACCTTTCACCGGCGCACAAATTTTCTTCTCATGAGCGGGCGCGAGATGTAAATTGTACAACAGGCAAAAAGTAGTCAATTATTGCTGTTTTATTTTAATTTTGCAGATAATTTAACTTACAAATATGATACAAGTTATCTCTGATCACAATTAATAAATGTATTCAGCAATACACTTTTTTCTTATAACATAATAAAGCAGAAGTTTAGATGTATGCACTACTTGCTACTGCAATCATTAAGAATAAAAATTAATAATGAATTACTAAACAATAATTAAGTAATTTTTGATTTACAGAATTAGTCCTATATTGCATCTATATTCGTTTCTTTCCATATCAAACATAAGATTTGCTTTATTGAAGGCTGTTTACAGATAATTCTTGCGCATTTCATGCGCTGTTAACAGATTAAAATGACAGGTGCAGCTAATTATGCTATCAGAAGTACAAATAACTTTCGGGAACTTGATAAAGCGATCCAATAAATGAATACAAATGGTTATTAACACTCACTATCGCTGGAATTTTGTTTTAAAGAAAAATGAATGTGGATGTTGTACTTTTTACAACGGCGCGCTCGGCGGAAGGTTAAATATATAAAAAATATTACGATGTAAAAATTATATTTTTTCTCATGATAATTTAGTTTTTAAAAATCTACAAACATAACATATTTACTTTATAATAAAATTTAGGTGGGAAAGGCTGATTCATGCGGTAATTTGATAAATAAAACAATAATCCTAGCAAGAGAAAATACATTTTATTACAATAAACGTCACAAAAATACTCAAGACACATTTGGTGGGAAATATATGAGAAAGTCTGTGCATTGGAATAATACATATATATGTGCGAAGGAAGTACATTAATATAGATGCATAAAACTTTGTCCACATGCAAAATATTTTTTTTTACATAATTCGTAAAAAGTATTAACAAAGAACGAGTTTATACAATATGCAATTCTGTAAAAAATAATTCCAAGTGTTTTTTACTAAATAGTACATTGAAATTTTGAAAACTGTAAAAAACAATATAGAGTTTTGTGTTAAAATAATCTTTAAAAGAAATTAACAGACATAAAATATAACATTTTAATGTTATCTGAATGACTTAATAGTAAACTAAAAGCATAATAATGAGAAAACTCTTAGCACCAATCAAAAGCGAATATATTTTTATGTCTATTAGCTTATAGATGTCTGTTTATTATTTATAATGCATTTTTGTTTCTCGGATTCGAAATTTTATACGATTTCATTAATTCATGTTTTTCAATCTAAGGCCAAGATACAAAATAAGGTTTTTATTACAATAATCTTAAAAATCATTCAATTACTATAAAACAAACGTTTTTTATGAGATTTTGACTACTTTTTGCTTTTTAAATAGTGATTGGGCATACCAAATAAGTCAATACACTTAATTTCATATAACACAAGTAATTTTAATTTATAAGGAAGAATTTCCAACTGTATTTATTATCTGACAGTTTAAATTGTAAATTTTGATTTTAAACCTAATGTCTATTAAACAAAATTTAAGAACTTTGCAATGGATAAAATTCTGCTTTCTTACAGAAATATCTCTTAATTAAATATTTGAAATATTTCTATTTACCAAAAATGTAATAAAAGAAAATTATGTATTATAAGTTTAAATAATCTTATAATTTAAACATTTCAGCATGAAAATAAGCATAATATACTAAATTGAATTGCCGATTCATCACAGACAAAATTTTTATTAAAATAGTAATAGAGCCTGTTTTGTTACTTATATAAAAATATTTTGATGTCCTTTTGATTGCAGTTAATGTTTTAAATCGTGACTGTGCATATCAAATAAATGAACATTTGTAATTCATATGAGAGAAGTAATTTAACCCTTTATTTAACGACTTTTACTATTTTTATGAAAAAAAAAAAAACTACATATTGAAACAATAATGGGAAAAATGTAAAAAAAGAAAAAAAATTCAAATTTTTAGTTAAAATTTTATTTTTTATTACATGTGCTACGTGTACACAATTGGAATTTTAAAATATTATACTGATATATTTTGCAAGTAAATAAGTTTAAAATAATTAGTTTCGCTTGTTTAACACTATACAATTTTTTTACGATAATATTTTTACGTATTTAGTAAAAATAATTAAAGTAAATCTAATTTTAATAGGTTATTCGATTTATTTTATTGTTTTTATTTTTATTTATTTATTTTTTTATTATTTTTGTTTGTTTCCAAAGCATAAATTCTAATTTTTTGTCTAGTGAAGAGATGTGATATGGACATACTGCGTGTTATTTTATTCTTTGCATTGTTCTTGATCAAGGACATCCATGATTTGGCCAAACTCATGGCAAATAATGAAACTTTAAATGCTTTTTGGAATGTGCCTGCTGTAGTACGTGATATAGTAAAGGATTAATTGATAACGGAAATTTTCTAATTGATTTGTTATTGATAACTTTATTTGTTCATTTAGTTTTCATACATAATGATACCAAAGATCTATTAAAGAATATCTTAAAATTTTTATGTTGCATCAAATTATGTTTTCTTTCAAATAGATCATTTAGTCTATTTCGTTGAAACTTTTATTCACAAAAAATGTATATCAGAAATGTGTTTTGTAAATTTATTTAATGTGATAACTTATGCTTCCGCAGCATGAAAATATATTTAATGTACAGACACTTAATTCAATAGCTTATCTGAGTACATTTTTCATGCATTAGCTTATAAACTGAATATATAACAGTAAATACACTTAAACAACACAATATCTTATTAAATATACACTACATCTTATTATTACATACATTATTATATACAAGTAACAAAAAAAGATCTGTAATATAAAAAATTCATTGCACACAGGATTATAGAATACTAAAACTTGAAGATATAAAACAAAATTTTAATTTAATATACTTGTTGGATAACGTAAACACATCCTATTTATAATAAGTTTGTACATAAAGAAATAAATATGACATATACCGATATATTTACATTATTATAGCAAACTACACTAAGATAATGAATATGATAAATAAGACAACTTCTGAAACATTTCTTTAAACAAAACAGAAGCTCTTTTTGGAATAATTTTATGCTCAGGAGTAAAACACATGCATATAAACAATTTTTTTCTGAATGTATAGATGAGTAACAGACAATTAAAGATTTAATATATAATATACATAATTTAGGTATCTTGTGTAAGCCTTTCAGGGGCAACGAAATTCTTTCTGCATGATGCTGAAATCATCGACTAGCACGTTTTACTTAAAATAATTAAAATTTTTATTATTAACTTCTGGTGTCAATGTGGCATTTTCCAATTCAATTTAGCTGGGATACATTTTATCCCACCGCCTTCAAAGGGTAAACACGTTTTCGATTTTTCACGGAAATAATGTATATTATTTATCGAAACTGTGTTCTTAAGTTACAATTAAATCGATACATTTAAAATGTACTCCATTACTTGTAAAACAATAACTATGTTTTATTGTTGTGTATTTCTCAGTATATTATTTCAGTTGTTTTTAATGTAATTTAATTTGTCTTTTACGAATCTTCTTTCATTATTTTCAGTTTAAAAATATCATTTACAACATTATTATTACTATGTTTTGGAGGTTTTCTTATTATCAGTTTTATTCTTCGTATAGTCACCTTATCATTGGCGAGGTAGAGAAATTTTTTGTAAAATGTTTATTTATTATCTGTTTTATTTTCAGTATATTCATCATATTTGTGACAAGAACAAATATAGCCTTTACATTTGTAAATGAATTAAAACAAATTTTGAATTAATCATATAGTTCCACTAACAAATTTCTTTTTAAATTCAATTCTTTGAGATAAAATATATGAAAAGGTAAACCTGCAAAAGCTGAAAAATCTGCAAAGCATCTTTTATTAAAGAAACAAATTGCTATATGATATTTTAAGTTATATTTTAGTTTCATAAAATTATCAAAAATGACAATCTCAAAAAGGAAATCGTACAAGGTGTTCGAGAGATAGTGTTAAATAGTAAAATGCTCTTATAAGTTTATTGATCTCCCTGAATGCGGCAGAATTTTTTCACAAAACAGTACAGAGACTGAAAAGGCTAAATGACATACTAATTTTAATAATAATAATTATATATATATATATATATATAAACATAAATCGGTGAATGTCAATAAAGAAGTCTGAGGATATTTGTTTAGTGGAAATTCATACATTCATAAGTTGCATGTTTGTATTAAGCATGAATGACATTGTATCTATAAAGAAGGCAAAATACATAATATATCCCTATATATTGACAGAACTGTTAGTCCGGGAAGTTAAATAGAGCTATCGGTTAGGAAATTTAAATCTCCAGCCCAACATAAACAGCTGGTCAATGTATAATGAGACACAAAAGACGACACAGATCCACGTAGCATTGATGGCTGTTTTTTTTTCGGGGGGAGGGGGGATCACTTTTCTGAACTCAGTCGTTGCTTTGATTACAGAAAAAGTTCATTGAACAAGAAAATTAATTATTACTCTATAGCTCTAAACTGAGCGCATATGATTTTTTTATCCTGTGATGTTAATTAGAAGTTTTATTTCCTTTTCCAGATGTACACACAACATGAGAATCTGAAAATAGCAAAATGGTCAAAATACGAAACATCGCGAAAAGATTTGTTGTTGAATACCATAGTCCATTTTACATTCCCGTAACTTTTATATGTTCGTTTGTAGAGTCGTTGGTTGTTCTGATTTACTATTATTATTATTAATATTTCAACAAATATTTGAATTTTTATGAAGAAGTTACTTTGTTCTAACCATAACGACATTATGTGACTTTATTATTTAACACATTGACCACCTTGTATAACAATAATCTTGCACTTATTTTTAATCGTAGCATTTTGCACAAAACAGACTTTAAATGCACTGGCAGAAAAATGCGTTTAGCGATGTTTTAAATGCTAATATTTTTTAACTCTGCTGTTAAACTTTTATATAAAAATATAATAAAAGCAACCAACAATAGTTTGTTTTCATTAAAGAAAAAAAAAAGACAAAGATTAAAAGAAATTAAAGAGATTATAATGTCAACAATTGCGTGTTTTAATAAAATAACTAAGTACAATATGTCATTTCATTATCAAATGTAATGTTTTTAAAAGTTACATTTCTAAACTATATTTATTTCCAGAGAAAAAATTAATCCTTTTAACATAAAGTGGTAAAATTTTCATGAAAATGTTAATCATAATTTATTTATGAATGGATGGGAAATATATTTTATTCTATTAGCAAAATAAACCTTAAGAAATTAAACAGATGTAGTAATTTGTTTGGCATACTGCAGATGGAAACGAAGTTATTCGTTTTTAAAGTGGTATAGTTCCTCTCATGAATATTATTTCCATGTTAGATAATTTATATCATTCAGACATACAACATACACAATATTTATATCTATTAAAAGAATGTACTATAAATATTTTGAATAAAGATGATAATTGATATTGCACATGCTTCACAGTAACAATTCAATATATTGGTTACAAAAATGTCCAGTAATACAACAATATTACTGTGAGAAGGGTGATACCAATGAAACAGAAATATTGATTCTGAAGTATATTTAACTTGCAATACATTCAAAAAAATGTCACTATTGTAGAAAAGTAATTTTACAATGGAAACATGTCCTGTGAGCTTTGTTTTACTATTCTCAGAATGATATCCATCGTTAGAACAATATTGTAAGTTTGGGCTAAAGTATGACAAAAATTTAACAAGATGTTGCTAAACCAAACAGTACTTTACTACAGTTTCCCAATAGAATTTAATTATAATACATATGTGAATACAGAAATAATTTATTAATGAAATAATTAAGACTAGAAAAAAGCCATGAATGGAACATAACTTCTTGTTGAATACCGAAAGACAAACTGGCACATAAGTTCATGTTGTTATCTTTTCAACCAAATCATTAAGAGATTAATTTACATTCAGCTCATTTTTTTTCAAATTTGTACCATTTGGCTGCTCTGTATTAAATAATTTTACCTAGCACTAGCACCTTGACAGATATTATAAATATACATTTAGACATTAAAATTAAAACAAATTTACATTTTTTTTAAAGTGATCAATCAGAGACTCCAGAATCTTCATAAACATCAGTCAATCTCAACGAAGCGTTACTTATTGTACTGCTGGTCTTCTTTCTCATTAATGGGCCAGAATGGATGACGATTTCTTTGAATTCGACGTTCTTGCTTGGCTTCTTTGATCCATTGGTTTCCGGATTTCCTACTTCCGATACCAGAGTGAGATCTGTAACTTCGTAACCGGCTGATCTCAGAGTGCTGTTGTAGAGGCTCATGTGACGTCCTCGGTCCTTGCGAATCAGTCTCCCACCGATGCATCTGCCAAGTGTGTCTCGAAACGCGTGTCGAAACTTCAGAGACAATATGCTGTAGAGTATCGGGTTGATAGTGGCACTGACGTAATATAGTACCCCGGATATGTTGGTCAAATAGCTGAAAGCAACGATGTCGGCATCCGAAGGGGATGTGATGTAGATGGCCATCAGTCGTTGAGCATGGAATGGAGCCCAACATATGAAAAATGCAATCACCACAGCAACTGTAAAGATTAAAAAAAAATTAAATTTCGTATCCATATATATATATATATATATATTTGAAGGGATGATAAAAAACACTTTTCAAAATTCAATTCAAATTCAAAATTTAAAATTAAATTCGAAGTTTAAAATTAGAAAATTAAATTTTAATTTCTCAGTTTTTTTTTTTTTTACTTTAAATCTAATATTTAGAACAAAGCTTGCTCAAACACAGGTTTTCTCCTTAAACTGCACGTTTTCGAGGCATTTTTGTATAGTGTACTATTAAACATTTCCGTACAATAATTTCTTTCTTAAAAAAACAAAAAAAAAACAAAAAAAAAACATGTATAACTCTAAATTTTTAAGAATTTTTATCATATAGTTAATTTACTAGTTTTTTATCAGTTAATTCAGTATGCTATGCTGACAATTCATTTAAGTCTAAAAGAATATTAAGTTTTTAGATTCTAATATTTGATTGCATATGCGGTTAAAAATTTATATAGATGTATAGAATTTTTTGGTTTTATTTGCATTATCGGCAATTCAGTTATAAAAATTATAGTCATTTTATTTTATTTGGCCAATATCATATTTTCCAATTGTTTTATTTATTCCGAAATAAATATTCTATATTAAAATATAATGTTTTATATCAAGCGGTTTAAACTTTAAACTAAATAATTACTTCAGTAGCAACAAATATCCACTACTCTAATGATCACTTCGTTCTGAGAAAACACATTAATATTTAAGATATAATTAACAGGAGGTTTGTTTTTCTTCCGGTTTGAACAAAACTTTTCTAAACTACTTTTATCAATAGAAGAATTTGTTTACAATTATAGCGAATTTATTATGAACTTACTGTCAAAAATATACCTTAAATTAAAGCTATTGGTTCAAATTCTTGAAATTACAAAAGTTTTCTTGTATTTTATTCTTAATAAAATCTAATAGGAACACGTAAATACAATAACATACATTTTCAAACTTCCATGTAAATCTTTAAATAAAGCTTATGTTTTAAAACCGATTATTATAAATTATTAATAAAAGACGTATGAAACTTCCACGCATTAGTGAAATATGATAGCGACATTATTCCTATAGTTTACATTCCTTCTGTAAGCAGCTTTGAGGGAAAATTTTAGATTAATAATAATATCTTATTATACATTACTTTATCGTTGTGTTATATTACATTATGTTAAATATTATTTGATAAAGATACATTGGTGATACACATATCCATAAATGTTACATTAAAAGAAATTTAATAAGAAGCTTTTTTTGAAAAAAAGGAAAAATATATTTTATAATATATTTATTTATATACAAAATTAGAAAATATTAAAGTTCCTTTTACACTGCAAGTTCTCAACGCAGAAAAATAAATATGTTTTCGAACACCTTTTGTCACCAAATTTATAACATATTAAGTTATTTTAAATTAGAAAAGTTCTTGTACAAAACGTTTTTTGTGTTGCGATTATGTTCTTAATATATTGCTAAAGTGTGTCTATCTATAAATGTGTTATGTGTTGCAAAAGTGTTGTTATCTAGAGATGTGCTCTAAAAATAGTTTTATTAATTGTGTTGAAATAGTGTGTTGAAATGTTGAAATAGTGATAAAAATATTTTCTTGCATCAGTATTGTGTAGCACAACACTTTGTCACCAATTTAACAACACATTTTAAAAGCCCCACAGTTTAGAGCATGATAAATCAGCACTTGTAAACCGCTTTGAACATAGTGCCTTTAAAATTGCACAATTAAAAAAAAGGAAATATGAGACATTTTGGCTTATAGAAAAAAATTGCAGGGGATTACTAAGTGAGTTAATAGTAATTTAAAAATATGTAATATTTAATAACTGTTTTTGCACATTTTTTACTGGCACAATGCATTTGCAATACATCCTCAAGACAATCGAAAACGATTTTAATTAAAGGTTTTAATTATTATGTTTAGTTAATATTGTAAAAATGTTTCACGAATTTGCAGTGTAGAGAGAGAGAAAAAAGAATTAACATTCGCATAAAAATGACTTTTTAGTCATTTAGAATAACGGCAATTAATTACAATGAGAGAGTAGTTGTTTTCAAATTTAACTAATGTTTTCATCGAACATGACTTTTCAGAAAAATATTATGATTTCAGTGAAATATTCAGTCGAAAAAAATATTTATAAACGTCATATAAATAAAAAACAATTATGTTATGTGTAAAATTTTCATTCTTAAAGCGTAAAATCCGAAAAAAAATGGTAACAGTGCTAATAATTAAAAAAAAAATCAAATTCGGATGCAACAAACAATAATATATATATATTTTTTAAATTGAGCTTTTAAAGCAAAAGAGTACCCCTCATGAAACTCTAATATTTATTTCGACACAAAAATATACAGCTACAAACATAAAAACACTACAAACATAAAAACACACACAAGAAAAAACTTTCAGCACAATTTTATATAAAGTATTTACTTGAAAAACAAGCTTTAGATGCCATATAATAAAAAATATCGTAACAGAAACGGAAACTAACATATCCAGCAGAAATCCTTCTTAAATCTTTTAAATCGAACATATCACCATGAAACTCCGTCATGCGTTAACATCTCATCTATTTCACTTAAAAAGAAAAAAAGAAAAAAAAATGAAGATAGGGACAAAGATCTAACGAATTAATTATTAAGAAGACGTGTATTGAGATATTTTCAATGGTAATTAATCATCACTAAATATCAAGTGATGATAGGAACTGATATATACAGAAGAAATCCTTCTTAAATATTTTTAATTCAACATGCAAGCATATGAAATTGTGGCATGTGTTAATATTTCACCCATTTAACTCAAATTTAAAGAAAAGAAAAAGAGTCACAAAAATAAAAGATCAAATAATTGGAAGATATGAATAAAAGTTTTATGGATTACTTCCACGAACATTAAAATAGATGCATTTTCACATCATATTCTTTTCCACAAAAGTGTCTTTGATTGTGATCAGGAAGATGTTATTTTGGATAATTAGATCACTGGTAATTACCAATCAATTTAAAGCGATTATAGAAACTAACATAACCAGTGAAAATCCTCTTTAAATCTTTTAAATTCAACAAGTAATCATGTGCAACTGTGAAATGTGTTAATGTCTCATCCATTTTGCTCATATTTAAAGAAAAGAATAAGAGTCACAAAAAAAGAGATAAAACGTTTCTATGATATGAATGAAGATATTTTAGATTACTTCCATGAACATTAAAAGAGGTGTATTTTCAAACCATATTCTTTTCCGCAAAAGTAAAGTTCATTTTAATGACGAAGATGTAATTTTGTCTATTTGGATCACTGAATTTAAAGCGATTATAGAAATTAACATAACCACTATAGAATATTCTTAAATCTTCTAAATTTAACATGTAATCATATGCAACTCTGTCATATGTTAATGCCTCATAAATTTAACACAATGTTGAAGAAAATAAAACAGGTTACGCACAGGGAAAAAAGAGATAAAATAATTCGAAGTTATGAATAAAGATATTATGCGGGATTTTTTGGCGAACATTTAAATAGTTGTATTTTCACACAATATTTTTTTCTACGAAAGTGTCTTTAATTGGGATCAGAAAAACTTATTTTGAAATATCAATAACTGGTAATTATCACGAATGTAAAGCTATTATAAAAACTAACATATCTAGTAGAAATCTTTATAAAATCTTTTAAATTGAGCATTAAATAATATGCAACTGTATCATTCCATAATAATAATCCGCTTAACTCAGATCAAACTGAAAAAATAAGAAAAAAATGCGATCAAATAATTCGAAGATATGAATAAAAATATTTCGAATTATTTCCGTGAAAATTAAAAATGATGCATTTTTCACAGTATATTCTTTTCCATAAAAAATTGTCTTTAAGTGGGATCACGAAGAGGTATGTTGAAAAAATTACTCACTGGTAATTATCGCAGAATTTAAAGTGATTATAGAAAATAACAATATCCAGCAGAAACCCTTTTTAATAGTTTTAAATTAAACATGTAACCATATGCGGATGTGTCATGCGTCATCCCATCCAAATATCCGATCTCCTCCATTTAAATCAAATCCAAAGGGAAAAATAAAGAACTCATACAGACAAAAAAGATATAAAATACTTAGAAGATACGAATAAAGATATTAAGAATTACTTTTACGAAGATCAAAATAGATGAATTTTCGCAGCATAATCTTTTCCACAAAAGATTTTTTAATTGTGATTATGAAGATGTAATTCTCGATATTAATCACTGGTAAAATGCATTGAATTTGAAGCTATTATACGGATTAACATTTCGAACATACTCAATTCTGTCATGTGTTAATACTGATCTATTTAACTCAAATGGAAAGAAAAGAACTCGAATCACAAGACAGGCATAAAAAAAATTTGAAAATACAATAAATATATTATGGAATATATCACATCGATAAACATTACAAGAAATTCAGTTCATGGTATGTTCTTTTCTCCAAAATATCTTTAATTGTGATTACAAAGATGTATGTTGAGATATTAATCACTAGTATTAAATAACTGATTTAAATTTAAAATGATTATAAAACTAAGATAACATTAAAGATATGAATTGCATTCATGATCACTTAAATATATCAAAATAAAATAGTCCTTCAAACATTTGGCGGTAAGAGGACATTAAGTACAATAATCTCCTGAAACACATAGAAAATGGAATGTTGTGTAACGGTAAAAAATATATACCAATACGGTAAATTAACGGTATCAAAGGCAAAAAGAAGACTCTTTACCGCAGTGAACATGATATTATTGTTGTCGAATGTAAGACAATTCTTGTAAAAGGGCCGATGGCTTTTATTTTTAAAGAAATGCTTGATTATAATTTTATTTTATTTAGACTGCATCAGTGACGTCACATTAGGTATGAGAGAGATCGTGCTAGTATTTCTTAGATAAATGTTTTATCTATGCCTCAAATCGAGACACGCATGTGTTTATTGTGAGATTATTGTAAGACACACTGTAAAACATTTGTGGTAACGTTACTTCATAAAATTGGTGGCAGCTACGATTTACACTTCATTGAGTAATTTTTCACTTACAAATGGTGTAATAAAAACATGCATTACTGGTGTAACATTGCAATGTTACACCGATAATATCGTTTAAAATACTCCACCAAATTGGAGGCAGCAAGGTTGCCACCAGTTTTATGGAGTAACGTTACACAAATGTTTTACAGTGCATAACATATATTGGTTCGTAATAAATGTTGGTGAGTAATAAATATTGAATTGTTGATTGGAAACTGATAAGTGCATTCATAATGTTAAAGTGTAGTGAAATTGATGTGAAGCAGTGTGAACTAAAAGATCATCTTTCTAAGGAAAAAAAAAAAAAAAAAAAAAAAAAAAAAAAAAAAAAAAAAAAAGGAAAGAGAAAAAGATAAAAAATGGATGGTGTTTTAAAAAAACCTTTGAATTAATTTATAACTATAAGCCAAGTTATTTTTATGTAGGTAAAATAATAGATCCTTACATATTATATTTCATTATTAAATGTTTAAGCAGAAAAAATAATTATTTTTATAAATTACACTTTTTTCTTAGAAAAAAATCACTAAAGCAATCACCATTTCTTGATTAAAAGATAAAGTAATTTTTTAAGTTAAAATCCACACTTCTTTTGCTATTTCTTTCACATTTTATTAGAAGAAAAATATGAATGTATTTTGAAAATAAATATTGTACAAAAGTAACATTTATGGAAGAAAATATGCAAATATAATTTATTATAAAAGTTCTCACTTTTTATGGCTTCCTCTTATAAATATTTTCATATAATGAATACTTTCACACTTTTCTTAGAAAAAATTACTAAAAAAGTAATTAATGTTTTTAGATACTAAAACGTTGTTAAAAAATTTTTTAAATAGATTTTTTATTGCGTCGGATCTTTTAAAAATGATGTATTTTTTACGCACAAAATAAAGTTTTACAAAGGGGCTTTTTGAAAACGTTAACTTCTTTAACGTTAATGCCATTTCAGTAACTCACTCAACAATTTTTTGTTTCATGATGTGCTCCGGATCATTTTATTCTTTAATGTAAAAAATAGTTTAAAAGTTTTTCACTTTTAACGCAGCTACTGAAAAACTTGATAAAATGTTCCATTTAACATTCATGAACCTTTTTTTATGTACTTTAAATTGTTAACAATGCTTTTAATCATACTTTTTCATCTTTTAAAATTTTAGATTATTATAAAGTTATAGTTGTAAATTGAATAATAAAATTATAATTCTACATTTGAAAATTTCATTCTGTTTTATATTAGGTTAATTTTTTTTTATATATTATGTTGACTTTCATTATTTTTTATGTTATGTTAATTTTATTATTGCTCGTTTACATAATTTATAAGAAATACAGAAAATGAATAAGAAATTAAACAGTTTTATATTTTCTTTTTTTTACATTAAAAAGAGCTTCAAAGAATATTATCAATATAATAATTGCCTCACCTTTGCAAAGCTTCCTTTCTTTTTTTTACATCTTAAAAAGAGAAATAAAAAATTTATAAACTACTTTTTCTTACTTAGAATAAAGTGATATTCAATAGCAATCACCATTTCTCAATTAAAGGAGGCTTTCTTCTTCTTCTTCTTCTTTTTTTTTTTTTTTTTTTTTAGTGAAAACCTTTTTGCAATACTTTTCACATTTTATTAGCAAATTATTAAGAAACCGTTTTGAAAATAAATATTGTGGAACATTTATGGAAAACAATTTGCAAATATATATTTTTTCTAAAAGTTCTCATTTTTTATAGCTCCCTCGTATAAATACTTCACACTTTTCTTAGAAACAATTACCCAAGAAATAATGTGTTTAAGTTCCAAAAAGTTGTTTAATTAAAAAAAAATTTTTTTTCATTGTGACGGATCTTTTAAAAATAATGTATTTTTTGTGCACAAAATAAATTTTTAGTATTGGGTTTTATGTAAAGCTAAGTAACGAGTCATCTTCTTTAACTTTAATGCCATTTCAGTAACTCACTCAACAAATATGTGTTTTCATGATATGTTCCGGATCCCATTATTCGTTAATGTATTAATATTTTAAATTTTTTTCACTTTTAACGCAGCTACTGAAAAACTTGATAAAGAATTCCATTTAACATTATGAACCTTTTCATGCATTTTAATATTTTTACATTGCTTTTAGTCATAGTTTTTCATCTTTTAAAATTTTAGATTATTATAAAATTTATAGCTGTAAATTAAATAATAAAATTATATTTTTATATTAAAAAATTTCATTCTGTTTTATGTTATGTTAATTTTAATTTTTTTATGTGTTAACTTTCATTTTTTTATATAAAGTTAATATTCTTATTATTTGTTTAAATAATTTATGAAAAAATACCAAAAATGAAGAAGAAATGAAATAATTTCATATTACTCTTTTACATTAAAAAAGGGCTTTAAAAATATTAACACTATAATAAATGTATCACATTTGCAAAGCTTTCTTTCTTTTTTTAAGTCATAAAAAGAGAAATAAAAAATTTATAAATTAGATTTTTTTTTTTTTTTAGAAAAAAATGCTTTTAATAGCAACCATCATTTCTTGATTAAAAGAGAAAATAATTTTCTGAAGTGAAAATCAACACTTCTTTTGCTATTTCTTTCACATTTTGATATAAAAATTATAAGGAAGCACTTTGAAATAAATATTGTAGAAGAATATAATATAAGGAAAGAAAATTTGTACATGTAATTTGTTTTAAAAGTTCTTGTTTTTAATGGCTTCCTCTTATAAATATTTTCATACAATGAATACTCTCACACTTTTCTGAGAAAAAATTACTTAAGTAATAATTAATGTGTTTAGGTACGAAAACCTTGTTAAAAAAGATTTTTAATAAATTTTTTTATTGTGTCTTTTAATAATAATGTATTTTTTATGCACAAAATAAAGTTTTAGAAAGGAACTTTTTAAAAGGTTTAGTAACAAGTCATCTTTTTTAATTTTAAGGCCATTTCAGTAATTCACTAAACAAATTTGTGTTTTCATGTTGAGTTCCGGATCCTCATATTGTTTATTGCATTAATAGTTTAAAAGTTTTTCACTTTTAATACAGCTACTGAAAAACTTGATAAAATATTCCATTTAACATTTATGAATCTTTTTATGCATTTAAAATTTTTTACATTTGCTATATATATATATATATATATATATATATATATATATATATATATATATATATATATATATATATATATATATATATATATTTTTTTTTTTTTTTTTTTTTTTTTTTTTTTTTTTTTGCTTTTAGTGATAATTTTTCATCCTTTATTTTTAAAGTTTTAAAATATTATAAAGTTTATAGCTGGAAATTGAATAATAAAATTATATTTCTAAGATGAAAAATTTCATTCTGTTTTATGTTACGATAATTTTCATTGATTTTTACTACATGTTAACTTTAATTCTTTCTATATTATGTTAATTTTCTTATTACTCGATTAAACAATTTATAAAAATTCAAGTGAATAAAAAAAATATGTTATTTTAATTCTTTAAAAAATATTTAAAAATAAAATTGTCACTGTAATAAAGGCATCACATCCATAAAGTTACCTTTCTTTTTTTAATTCATAAAAATATATCCAATACCAGAAAATTACTTAATAAAAAAAACTTTCCTTTTACGTGATCATTTTAAAAAATTTTACTTAGATAAAATTTCTGGTTTTATTTTATTTGCAATGAAAATTAAGAGGATTGGTAATACGATATAAGCTGACATTAGAAATAAGAAACATGCATTTATATACATAAATACATATTCTTTTACAGAAATGCAATGTAGTACGTATAATTTTCACAAATTAAATAAATATATATACAAGGGAGGAGAATTAAATCAAAAATACTCTCTCTTAACTTTTAGAGGCTATTTTTATTTATTCGAAAAAAATTGTGCTATATCCTAAAGTAAAAAAAAAAATATGCTTTACATTATTACATAAATAGTTTAAAAATATTATTTATAAAATCACAGGAGCATGCCATGATAACAAAGTAGCGGAAACTGTATCACAGTATACTACTCGTGGTACACAGTAAGACAATCTATATATTTTCATAAATCATACAATTTTGCACTCTATCTATAATTTTATTCAATTTAATAATGTCTTAACTACTTTTTGAAACCGTAGTCATCACTTGTAGTTTAATCCAACATTTTTGTGGTCGAGTAGTTTTCTTACATCAATAATAAAATGTCAAATTGTTTTAGTTGTTAGGATATATCATTAACAATTTACACACATCAAATCACCCACATCCGAGCACATATGGTGGATTGTGGTAATTAAACAACAGTGTTTTTTATTAAAAACTTTCTTTAGTTAAATTTTTTCGATTAAAAAAGAAAGTATTTCTTTAAGTAAAATGCAACTCTTCTTTTGTGATTTCTTTCACATTTTATTAGGAAAAAAAGTAAGAAGGCATTTTGAATATAAATATTCAAAATTCAACAACAACAACAAAAAAAAAACATTTATGGATGAAAATTTGCAAATAAAATTTGTTCTAAACGTTCTGATTTTTTATGGCTTCCTCTTATAAATATTTTCATATGATAAATACATTCACAGTCTTCTTTTTAAAAAAGTTGCTAAAGAAATAATTAATGTGTTAGGTATTATAACATTCTTTCAAAAGTTTAATACATTTCTTATTGTATCGGATGTTTTATTTTTTTTATAATACACAAAATAAAGTTTTAGTAAAATGCTTCTTTTCATCTTTTAAAATTTTAGATTTATATAAAGTTTATAGTTGTAAATTAAATAATAAAATTATATTTCTACATTGAAAATTTTCATTTTGTTTTATGTTTCGTTAATTTTCATTGTTTTTTTTATATATTATGTAAACTTTCATTACTTTTTATATTATGTTAATTTTCTTATAACTAGTTTAAATAATTTATAAAAAAAATATCAAAAATTAATAAGAAATTAAATAATTTTATATTACCTTTTTTCATAAAAAAGGTCTTTTAAAAATATTATCACTATAATAAAGGCATCACATTTGCAAAGCTTCCTTTCTTTTTTTTTTTAAGCCATAAAAAGAGAATTCAAAAATTTATAAATTACTTTTTTCTTTCTTAGAAAATAGTCACTTTTAATAGCAATTACCATTCCTTAATTAAAAGAGAAAGTTTTTTTGTGTGTTTGTTTAAGTGAAAACCAACACTTTTTTGCTATATATTTCACATTTCTAGAAAATTAATAAGAAAGCATTTTGAAATTAAATATTGTACGAAAACAACATTTATGGAAGAAAATTTTCAAATAATTTTTTTCTAAAAGTTCTCATTTTTTAATAGCTTCCTCGTATAAATATTTTCATATAATGGACACTTTCACGCTTTTCTCAGAAAAAGTTACCCAAGAAATAATTAATGTGGATAAATCCTAAGAACTTGTTTATTTATTTTTTAAATATATTTTTCATTATGTCGGATCTTTTAAAAATAATGTATTTTTTATGCAAAAAATAAATTTTTAGTATGGGGCTTTTTGAAAGGTTAAGTAACGAGGCACCCTTTTTAACTTTAATGCCATTTCAGTAACTTGCTCAACAAATTTGTGTTTTCAGGATGTGTTCCGGATCCTATAATTCTTTAATGTCTTAATAGTTTGAACGTTTTTAACTTTAAACACAGATACTGAAAAACTTGATAGAATATTCCATTTAACATTTATAAACCTTTTTATGCATTTTTTTTTTTTTTTTTTTTTTTTTTTTTTTTTTTTTTACATTGCTTTCAGTCAAAGCTTTTCAACTTTAACTTTTTAAAGTTTTAGAACATTATAAAGTTTATAGGCTATAAATTGAATAATAAAATTATTTTTCTACATTGAAAATTTTCATTCTGTTTTATGTTATGTAAATTTTCATTGTTTTTTAAATATTACGTTAATTTTCTTTCTTTTTATAATATATTAATTTTCTTATTACTCGATTAAACAATTTATAAAAATACCAAAAATGAAGAAAAAAATTAATAAATTTTATATTTTTATGCAGTTTTTTAAATTAAAATTTTTTAGCTCTTATAGATATACATATTATTAACAATTAAACCACATTCTGAACTTATCCGAGCACCTATGGTGAATTGTGGTAATTAAACTACAGTTTTTTTAGTTATTTCTTTTATTAAGAGAGAAAATATTTTTTTGAAGTGAAAACAAACACTTCTTTTACCGTTTCTTTCATATTTTATTAGACAAATAATAGGAAGGCACTTTGAAAAAAATATGTTGTGCAAGAATACCATTTATGGTACAAAATTTGCAAATACGATTTACTCTAAAAGTTCTCATGTTTCATGTGTTTATTGTAAAATTATTGTACGATGTAACTTATACTGCTTCTTGTGAGTAATAAATCTTTTATTGTTGATTCCAATACTGATAAGTCAATTAATAATATACAAGTGATATTGGTGTGATGCAATCCCATCATGGTGACGTCACTACAACGTCGATGTGAAGTCACACTGTGAGTTTGTGACCATCGATTGTCGATGTGAAGTCACAGTGACTAAAATGTGATGTCGTTATGGCCGTTTTAGAGCTCTTTTGTGACATTTCACAAAGTGGTCACAATGTGACAAATTTGTGAAAAATGTGTCATTTGTGACTAATTTGACATTAACATTGTGACGAAACTGTGACAAAAGCGGCGATATTTAAATTGCCAGAAACATGTTTTTTAAAATAAATAACATGTTTTGAAGGATATTTAAAAATTTCTAAAGATTTTTAAGAAAGTCACATCACAGTCACAATGTGACGTCACTGAGTGGTTGCATTTTGGTCACAGATGTGATGTGACCAAAGTGACTCACAGTGACGTCACTGTGACCATGCATGCTATTAGGGATAAGAACTAAAAGATTTTCATTCTAATAAAAGATTAAAAAGAAAGAAAACAAAAAAAATGAAACAGAAAAAAAAATCTTTTAATTCTCAAATGAGTTCATTTCTAACTGTATGCCAAATCAATTTTTAAGTAGATAGTACTTAATGTGTATATCTTAATAATAATATGAATAATAAATCCGATATATTTAATTTCATTACTAAATGTAAAAACAGAAAAATAAATTTGATTGTAGAAATAGACTTTTCTTTCCTAGAAAAAAATTACTTCTAATACCAATCACCATTTCTTGATTAAAAGAAAAAGCAATTTTTTTAAGAGAAAACCAACGCTTATTTTGCCATTTCATCCACATTTTATCCTCAAAATAATAGGAACGCATTTTGAAAATAAATATTGAACAAGAAAAAGATTTATGGAAGAAAATAAGCAAATATAATTTGATCTAAAAGTTCTCATTTTTTATGGCTTCCTCTTATAAATATTTTCACATAATAAATACTTTCACACTCTTCTTAAAAATATAACTAAAGAAATAATTAGTGTGTTTAGGTACTAAATTCTTGTAATTTTTTTTAATGAAATATATTTTTATTGTATCGGATCCTTTAAAAGTAATGTATTTTTTATGCACAAAATGAAGTTTTACTAAGGAACTTTTTGAAAGGTTTAGTAACGAGAAATTTCTTTAACTTTAATGCTATTTCAGTAACTCATTCAACAAATTTGTGTTTTCATGATGTAATCCAGATCCTATTATTATTTAATGTATTAATAGTTTAAAAGTTTTTCACCTTTAACACAGCTACTGAAAAACTTGATAAAATATGCCATTTAACATTTATGAACCTTTTTACGTATTTTAAATTTTTTACATTGCTTTTAATCATACTTTTTCATCTTTTAAAATTTTAGAATATTATGAAGTTATAGTCGTAAACTGAATAATAAAATTAAATTCTACATTTGAAAATTTCATTCTGTTTTATGTTATGTTAATTTTCATTGTTTTTTAATAATATATTAACTTTTATTCTTTTTAATATAAAGTTAATATTCTTTTTACACAATTAAATAATTTACAAAAAATCCCAAAAATGAAGAAGAAATGAAATTATTTCTTATTGTTCTTTTACATTAAAAAAGGGTTTTAAAAAATAATATCACTATAATAAATGCATCACATTTGCAAAGTTTCCTTTCTTTTTTAAGTCATAAAAAGAGAAATCAAAAATTTATAAATTAG
Organism: Maratus speculifer; assembly: GCA_964019185.1. Lineage (NCBI taxonomy): Eukaryota > Metazoa > Arthropoda > Arachnida > Araneae > Salticidae > Maratus > Maratus speculifer. Next base: position 349,626,568 of record OZ025290.1, on the reverse strand, counting down.
ATTTTTATATCTTAGAAAAAATCACTTTTAATAGCAATCATCATTTCTTGATTAAAAGAGAAAGTAATTTTTTGAAGTGAAAATCTACACTTCTTTTGTTATTTATTTCACATTTTATTAGAAAAGTTATAAGAAAGCGCTTTGAAAATAAATATTGAACAAGAATATAATTTAAGGGAGAAAATTTGCATATGTAATTTGTTAACCTTCCCACTGCCGCGAACTGATATAGCCGTTCACTAGGCTGCAGGTTTCACTTCAATTAAAACATTATTTAAATTAATATAATTCTACAAATATAATCTTGTCTTAAGAAGTTAAGCTATCATTGACGCTCTCAAAGCTAATAAGCATATACATAACAAACAAATTTATATCATATTAGAAAATCCCCTTTTTTAAACATTTAAAATAAATTACAGATAAAATAACATTACAATTTTACCATTTTGCTAGGCGCTCGGGGGGGGGGGAGGGAGGCATTTTTCATGGCTTCCTCTTATAAATATTTTTATATAATGAAGACTTTCACACATTTATAAGAAAAAATTACTAAACAAGTAATTAATATGTTTAGGTACTAAAACCTTTTTAAAAAAGTTCTTAATGCATTTTTTTCGACAGATCTTTTAAAAATAATGTATTTTTTATGCACAAAATAAAGTTTTAGAAAGGAGAGTTTTGAAATATTTAGTAACGAGGCATCTTCTTTAACTTTAATGCCATTTTAGTAAGTCACTCAACAAATTTGTTTTTTCATGATGTGTTCTGGATCCTATTATTCATTAATGCATTAATAGTTTAATTTTATTCACTTTTAACACAGCTACTGAAAAACTTGATAAAATATTCCATTTAACATTTATGAACCTTATTATGCATTTTAATTATTTTTTACATTGCTTTTAATCGCAGTTTTTCATCTTTTACTTTTTAAAATCTTAGAATTTTATAAAGTTTATAGCTGTAAATTGAATAATAAAATTATAATTCTACACTGAAAAATTTCATTCTCTTTTATATTACGTTAATTTTCATTGCTTATTTTAATGATACGTTTAGTTTCATTATTTTTATATAATGTTTATTTTCTTATTACTCGATTAAAAAATTATAAAAAATACCGAAAATAAGAAAAAAATGAGATAAATTTTAAATTATTTTTATATTAAAAAATACTTAACCAATGTTGGCTGTAGGTAAAATAATATATCTGACATATTTAATTTCCTTGTTAATTTAAAAAGCAGATTTTTTTTCTTTTAATATAAATCAGACTTTCGTTCTTAGAAAAAAGTCACTTTTAAAAGCAGTTGTTTACTGTTGAAATTTCATAATTTATAAGTCCCGTAAGAGGGCGTGGTGAACTCCCGTTGATTGAGTGTTCGCTACTTATAGTTTGTGAATAGAATGGCGACCAGAGTGTTCGCTAATTATAGTGTGTTATTAAAATTATGAAGATAACAGTCCTAAGTTTTATTATTAAAAGTGTGTATAGTTGTGCTTTAATTAGTAATAGTAATAGTAAACTTATGCATTTTTTATGGTCCTAGTGAACCGAAGAAGTGAGTGACCTATGGAAAAGTAAAAACTTACAAATTTAATTTAAATAAGATTTTAGTTTCGGATAATGTGCTGCTACTGCCCTTGGATAAGATGAAGAGGGTAAGTTTTTACATATTTATTACTTGAATATAAATTGTATTTCTTTGAAAATATTTATTAAGATGGAATCTGTATTAAAAGAAAAAAAGATATTAAAATCTAATGTAACCAAGGTAACGAACGAACTCGAAAATAAACATAGTTTGGATAAGTTTGAATTAGAACTTTGCAAGAAAAAATAGTTTGCTTTTGAAAAAGAATTTATAGAGATATTTAAGAAATTTTTTTCAATTTTGTGATGATAAAGATGTTGATAAATATATTGTTGAAAAACAATCTATTCAAGAAAATATAGATAAAATACATTTAATTGTAAAAAGAAAGTTAAGTGAGTTAACGAAATGTGAAGTAAATACGAAAAGTGATGTAAATGTTAGCGAATCAATCCGCTTACCTAAATTAAACCTTGCAACATTTATTGGGCAATTGCATGAGTGGTTACCTTTAAGAGATATTTTTATTTCTAGTATTCGTAATAATTCGTGTTTATCAGCTTCACAAAAACTGTCCTATTTAAAAATATCGTTGCATGTTGATCCTTTCAGGATCATTCAGTCGATTCCAATTACTGATGCTAATTATGAAATAGCATGGAATCTTTTAGAAGATAGATTTTCGAATAAACGAGATCAAGTATTTGCGCATATGAAGCGTTTTATGTCCCTTCCTTCCATACAAACTGAAAATTCGTCCTCTATATTAAAATTAGTGGACAATGTAACTAAATGTTTTAGATCATTAGAAGTTCTCGAACAAAAAATAGAGAGATTTTCAGACACTATATCTGTATATATGGTAATACAAAAGTTAGATTCTTCATGTTAGCTTTAGTGGGAAAGATAATCCAAAAAAGATGAAATACCGAAAATATCAGAATTGATTTCCTTTTTAAAAAATCATGCTCGAACTTTACAAGCTTCTAAAACAATCGGTAACATATTTAGTCAAAAAAGGCAATCTAAAGAAATAACGACATCATTTTACACTAGTGCATTTGCTGCAAAAATGATTCACATTCAATATTTAGATGCAATGTATTTCAGAAAATGCCTGTTAATGACCGCATTGATTTTGTAAAAGAAACAAAGTATGTTTCAGTTGTTTATCAAGTTCAAACCATTCTACGAGAAATTGTACATCTAATTATTTGTGTACGTTTTTCGGCAGACATCATTCATCTCTTCTTCACATACAAAGGGATAAAATAGATAGTTCTACGTCAGTGAAACTCAATCAACAATCATTAGGAGGGTTAAATGAAATTGCGAATTCATCTGTTGCCAACCAGGATAAGACATACAGCTTAAACCCCGAAGCTTTGAGCTTTGAAAGTAGCAATAGTAATTTCGCAGGAACTTCTGTAAATAATTTATGCCAAAAGAGAAAAACCACTATTTTATCTACTGCTTTAATTTATACTGAAAATGTTTTAGGTGAATTTATAACTGCGCGTGCATTGATAGATGTCGGCTCAAATTACTTATATATTTGTGATAATTTTGCAAAATTATTAGGATTTAGAAAGGAAAAATTTAATGCTTCCGTTTCATGTTTGAATGATTCTCAGATTAATATCAAATGGAAAATTAGGGCCACTTTTTCGAATAAGGCTGATTATAAGAGAACAATAGATGTTTTGATTGTTCCAAGAAAAACAAACCTTATACCAGGGCATTATTTTAAATTTCCATTTGCCGAGCTGCCTCAAGATGTGAAATTTGCAGATCCAATTTTTAATGAACCTAATAAAATAGATGTTCTGCTAGGAACTGGGTGTTTCTACGAATTTTTACAAAATGGTCAAGTACGCTTAAGAAATTCTAATGTCATTTTACAGAATACCGTATTTCGTTATGTAGTGAGAAGTTGTATCTCTAATTCGAATACTGGTAATATGACAAATTTAGCTACAAATGGATCAAATTTAGATGCTCTTACTCAAACATACACAGGCATTCAAGGCATTCAGCCATTTGCAGGTACATTTTCTCCTGTTGGTATCCAACAGCCTCAAAGTTCACCTGGTAAACAACTTGAAAGGCCTGAAGGAGCTAATCTCTTCATTTATCATTTGCCTCAAGAGTTTACAGATTCTGATTTAGCTCAGACATTCACCCCATTTGGAAATGTTATGTCTGTTTATCGATAAAAAGACAAATCTCAGCAAATGTTTTGGTTTTGTTAGCTATGATAACCCTAACAATACCCAGGCTGCAATTCAGTCAATGAATGGTTTTCAGATTGGAATGAAAAGACTAAAAGTTCAGCTGAAGCGTTCTAAAGATGCTTGCAAGACATACTAAATTCATATAACCGAGCTTGCACGCAGTTTTCCTACTAAGAAAGTGTGTGTATATTTAATTTTTTTCCTGTCATTATTCTGTGTTTACAAATGTGTTGAAATATATATTTCTTTTTAAAAGAAGATTATATTATTATTATTATTATTATTATTATTATTGCTGTCCTGAAGCATCCATGATTCAGAAAAGTTTTTGTTTTAAAAACTAATCTGTGTTTTCATGTTTTCATAATTTTTTTGTGTCCATAGATGTTGCACATATTAAATATTTTTGCACACGGTGTGGAACATTGCTTTTAAACTGAGTTAGTGACTTGTATAATGTTTTAAAATCAAAAAAGAATTGTTGTATCATATTTGTTAGGATTTTGTAGCAAAAACTGTTGATTGTACTTATTAGTCTGCAATTTGTGACTCCTGATCATGGATACTTCAAGGACTAAGTTTATATTACTAGTGACTTGTAATTGTATAAAGAAACCAAATTAGATATATTTTATTTTATAAATGCTTGTGAGCTGTGTACAAATTATATGCTGTTGATAAATATCGAGATGCTGTACGATTCATATATATCGTGCTGTAATTTGTTTGTTAGTAGTTTGAAAAGTTTTAAAAATAATCGGGAAAGGTCTCGTAAAATTGTGTGCAATATTTATTAACTGTGAAAGTTTTCTTCTGCTGGTGGTCTTAGTTAAGTTTTATATTGTTAAAAAGTTTTAAAATGTTTAATTTTTTCCCTTTTGTTTAAGGGTACAAAAGTGCCCAATTGAAATTTTATCTATCCATAGTTTTCATATTGAATTATATATTTATATATATTTTTTTAACTATTTTATTTAAAGATTTTTATATCTATAAAATTGAATTTCAAAGCTTTGCAGGTCCCTACTTATTTTATTATGCTCTGTTTTATAGTTATGTAAATTTTTTGAACTAATTAAGTTAGTACATATATGTTGTATGGTATGTTTGGTTGCTTTGTTAATTTGTGTGCAGTATTATTTTATCTTTTATGTAGTCTCATTGGTATTGTTGATTTTAGGATCACCAGAGTTTGGTGTATCTTTGTTTGAAGCAATTTTTTTTCCTTGGGCGTTATTGGTACATATAAAGATATTTAGTTTTAGCACACATTATATCATTGTTTTTATTTTATGAGAGAAACAGTTTGTATTCATACTTTCGTCCAGTTGTACAGTTTCTAAATCATGCAAAATATATTAACAAAAAACAAATTAGGATTGACTGCTCACTGATAAATCCGACCAAGATGTTTTTTGGTATCTGAGATAATTTTAAGGAAAGTATTGTGAACTGTCTCTCCTTTTTTTTCTGTGTAGAGTTATATCATTTTTGAAAAAAAAAAATGGTTTATAGACAACTAATTGTAACCCAGTATTATTGAGACTGATCCGCATGAGCTCGATGTTTTAAGATTGTGGACTGAATTCTAGTCCAAAGTTGAATTTTTTATTGTGTTTCTTTAAGAGGAACCAAAGAAAAAATTCTGTAAAGCATGTATTTATTAAAACGTCTGCCTTAATATGTTTGACACTAAAAAATTTGTGTACCAGACAAACTTCTGTGTGACTTTATTGGTGTAAAACAAATAGTAATTAATTAAAAGAAAAAAGAAATTTTGTCTACATGTAGTTTCTGTTGCTAAATGTCTTGTTTCATCTTCAACCTTTTGTCTCATCTCTTCATTCCAAGCACATTCTGCATGGAACCCATGCTCAGCTCACTGTCAACTGTCGGATATGGTGTCTTCTGTCTGTCTGCTGCTTTGTGCACGATCTGTGTGTAAGTGTTTCTGTCTTGTGAATGTATCAGAGCTCATATTTTACATCACTCTGTGATTCGTGATAACTGCTGCCTAACTATTGAGATATGGGTGCCAAACGTGTTCCAAATATAATTGAGTCAGTGTAATTCTTAGCAAAAGAAATGATAAAACTGAAAAAAAGCTGTTTTATTTTATTTTATTTTATTTATTTATTTATTTTTTTTTTACACGAGTTTTCTTTTTTTGTGCATTGTAGCTATAATTTAAGTTATTTTTTTTAACTGAAATTATTTATAAAGCATTTATAAAAAAAATCTTTATTTTACTGTTTGTTGTTATGAAATTTTAACTGTTATGTTATAATAGTGTAAAAAAAACGGGTTAGCAGTACAGAAGTTAATAATATGCTGCTGTGTAGCGTTGCTGTCCACTGTGTGTTTTGTGACTTGTGGTAACATCCAGTGCAAGTACCTTTTGCATACATCATGTGATGGTATACTTAAAAAAATTACTAGTCAAATTGCTGATGATTTTTTTACTTAAATAGTTTTCATGTTCAGTCTTTTACTTGATGATTTGTTGTTGATATTAAAAGATATATATATTTTGGTTTAAATGGAGGTTAGATCTAAATACATTACAGCAGAGATCTAAATAGGTAGTGGAAAAAGGAAATTTAGGGTAGGAATAATGGTATTGGTAAAAGAAGATTTTTTTGCCTGTATGTAAATGGGCGTTAGACCGCATTGGTGAGATTTATACAGGATCGGATGGCAAGGTTCGGGTAGTCAAGGCTCGCACAAAACCTGGCGAATTAAAGATTCAATTAAAAAATAGCTGTTTTCCCCATTGATAACTAAAACAAATTATTAAAATATTGTAAATTTTGTATTTTTTGTGTTATATTTTGTATATATTTGTTTGCTGTGTAATTTTCTGTAACTGTATTTTGTAAATTTATTTGATTGTAAAATATTGAAATTTGCATTTCAATCCGGGGGAGAATGTTTATTGTTGAAATTTCATAATTTATAAGTCCTGTAAGAGGGCGTCGTGAACTCCCTTTGGTTGAAATGTGAAGTGAACTGAGTAGAGGAAAAATGTTGTTGTTTTAGAGTGTGTGAAAAGAATAGCGACAAGAGGGTTCGCTACTTATAGTTAGTGAATAGAATGGCGACCAGAGTGTTCGCTAATTATAGTGTGGTTTTAAAATTATGAAGATTAAAGTCCTAAGTTTTATTATTAAAAGTGTGTATGGTTGTGCTTTAATTAGTAATAGTAATCATATACAGCAATCAACATTTTTTAATTAAAAGATAAGGCAATTTTTTGAAGTGAAAATCAACATTTCTTTTGCTATTTCTTTCATATTTTATTGGGGGAAAATAAGAAGGCATTTTGAAAAAAAATTCTGTACAAGAATATTGTTTAAGGAAGAAAATTTACAACTGTAATTTGTACTAAATGTTCTCATTTTTTATCGCTCACTCTTATAAATGTTTTCATATATAATGAATACTTTCACACTATTCATAGAAACAAATACTAAATAAATAGTTAATGCGTTTAGGTACCAAAACCTTGTTTAAAAAAATTAATAAATTTTATTGCGTCGGATCTTTTAAAAATAATGTAGTTTTATGCATAAACTAAATTTTTATTTAGGAACTTTTTGAAAGGTTAAGTAACGAGGCATCTTCATTAACTTTAATGCCATTTAAGAGAAGTCACTCAACAAATTTATGTTTTCATGATGTGTTCCGGATCCTATTAATCTTTAATGCATTTTTAATTTAAAAGTTTTTCACTTTTAACACAGCTAACTAAAAACTTGATAAAATATTCAATTTAACGTTTATGAAAATTTTTTATGCGTTTTAAATTTTTAACATTGCTTCTTAGTCATACTTTTTCATCTTTTAATTTTAAAGTTTTATAACATTATAAAGTTTACAGCTTTAAATTAAGTAATAAAATTATAATTCTATATTAAAATTTTTGTTTATTCAGTTTTATGTTATGTTAATTTTCATTTTTATAATACGTTAACTTTCATTCTTTTATATATGACATACACATATGATATACATTCTTTATAAAGTTAATATTCTCATTACTCGATTAAATAATTTATAAAAAATACCAAAAATGAAAAATAAACAAAATATTTTCATATTATTCTTTTATTTTTATAAAAGGTTTTAAAAAATATTATTAATATAATAAATGCATCACACTTGCAAAGCTTCCTTTTCTTTAAGTCATAAAAAGAGAAATCAAAAATTTATAAATTTAATTTTTATTTCTTAGAAAAAAGTCCATTTTAATAGCAATCATCATTTCTTGATTAAAAAAGAAAGAAATTTTTTGAAGTAAAAGTATTTTTTGAAAAAATAAATAAGTGAAAACCAATACTTCTTTTGCTATTTCTTACACATTTTATTCGAAAAATTATAAGAAAGTATTTTGAAAATAAATATTGTACAAGAATATAATTTAAGAAAATTTGCAAATGTAATTTGTTCTAAAAATTCTCATTTTTATGGCTTCCTGTTATAAATATTTTCATATAATAAATACTTTCACACTTTTCTTAGAAAAAAATACGAAAGAAGTAATTAATGTGTTTAGGTACTAAATCCTTGTTAAAAAAGTTTTTTATTATGTTTTGCATTGCGTCGGATTTTTTAAAAATAATGTATCTTTTATGCACAAAATAAAGTTTTAGTAAAGGACTTTTTGAATGTACGTAACGAGGCATCATCTTTAACTTTAATGCCATTTCAGTAAGTCATCAACAAATTTGTGTTTTCATCATGTGTTCCGGATCCTATTATTCTTTAATGCATTATTAGTTTTAAAGTTTTCGATTTTTAACACAGCTAATGAAAAACTTGATAAAATATTCCATTTATGAACCTTTTTATGCTTTTAATTTTCTTTTAATTCCTTTAAGACATACTTTTTCATCTTTTACTTTTAAATTTTTAGAGCATTATAAAGTTTATAATTCTAAATTGAATAATAAAATTACAATTCTTCATTGTAAAATTTCATTATATTTTATGTTACGTTAATTTTATTATTTTTTTTTCTTAATAATAATGTAACTTTCGTTCTTTTTTATAATATGTTAATTTTCTTATTATTCAATTAAAATATTTGTAAAAATACCTAAAATGTAGAAGAAATGAAATAAATTTTACATTATATACAGTTTTTTTTTATAAAAAAATTTAGTTGTTAGACATACACATATTATGAACAAGTGAACCACGTTCTGAACTTTTCTGAGCACCTATGGTGAATTGTGGTAATTAAACAACAGTTTTTTTGTATTATAAACTTTTAGTTACATTTTTTTTCATTAAGAGAGAAAAAAATTGAAGTGAAAACCAATACTTATTTTTCGTTGTTTCACATTTTATTAGAAAAATCATAAGAAGGTATTTTTTAAAAAAGCATATTGTTCAAGAATAACATTTATGGTACAAAATTTGCAAGTACAATTTGTTCTGAAAGTTCTCATTTTTCATGTGTTTATAGTAAGATTACTGTAAGATGTAACTTATATTGGTTCTTGTGAGTAATAAATGCTATGTTGTTGATTGAAAAACTGATAAGTCAATTCATAATATATAAATAATATTGGTGTGAAAAAATAAGAACTAAAATATCTTCTTTCTAATAAAATATTTTAAAAAAGAGAAAGCAAACTCTATAAATCTGTAATTTTTATGATGTGTTCGGGAATCTAATATTCCTTAATGTATTAATAGTTTAAAAGGTATTCACTTCAATGCATCTACTGAAAAAAACTTGATAAAATATCCCATTTAACATTTATGAACCTTTTTATGTATTTTAAATTTTTTTACATTGCTTTTAATCATACCTTTTCATCTCCTACTTTTAAAGTTTTTGAACATTATGAAGTTTACAGCTGTAAATTGAATAATAAAATTATATTTCTACATTGAAAATTTTCATTCTCTTTCATGTTACGTCAATATTCATTGCTTTTTATATTACATTAACTTCCATTATTTTTTTATACTGATAATTTTCTTGATTAAACAATTTATATTTATATTGTTGTGTAATTTTTTCATAAACGTATTTAACTTATTATAATATGTTTTTAAAAGTCCATTTTTAAAACGCTTCCTTTATTTTCAATAACACTATTTTAAGTATAAAAACATTACTTAGGCTGCTTTTTTTATTATATTCTTGAAAATATCACAAAACAAATTTTATTTTTATATTACGAATTTAAAAGTAAGAATGTAAGTAAAGTAAGATTTTAGATTTCAAATCTTAAAATTACTGAATGGAAATATTCGAAATTTTAATGATTAACAAAATGTGACTGGATAATTTCTTTTGAAAACATATTTAAAATAATGTTAGCATAAAGTTTTATTACTCTTAGTATCATTAAATAATTCTACTTTTTATGCCTGAATTTTCTCGTCCTACTTTCTGCAAATGCCTAACAGAAACATTAAGGGAAAATAAACCCTTTACTCTTAATTTCTACAGTACATTATCGCTTCTGTGTCCTATTTTTCTTGTAAAAAATAAACTTTCAATATTTCTTTTTTCTTTTTCAGTTTAACAATTTAGGAAATATTATTAAACGAAGGTAATAAAAGAAAGAATAAATTACTAATAATAATAAAGATTAAAATTAAAAACAAACTACTACTACTAATAAAGATTAAAATTAAAAACAAACATATAATACAAATTTTAAGAAATGGATTTTTCGTGTTGGTTTTGATTGTGCAATATTTTCAGAAGAATTTATTTTTTAACAATCTCTTTCGAAAGTAAATTGTTAATTAATCGCTTAAGGCTTCAAGTTACTGAATTTCTTGTTATTTTATTGAATGTAATAAGTGGTGAATTTCAATTAAAGAAGGATAACAAATATTAATTATGATATTAATTTTCATCTACTTGCAACTATCATCTATTTGTTCTTTTTTAAAGATGTTGTTAGGAAAAAGATATTTCTTATGAAATTTTAAGCCAATATATCAACATATTTAAAAATACACCCACCGAGAATTTTAATCAAATTTTGTAAAATAAAAAAATCACGCCATAATTTTTATTAAAATTTTTAATTATTTATTTTTATGTGATTAATATTTTATTTTCCTTTTAATAATTTCTGGTTTGAATTCAAGTATTTTTATTCGTTATCTGTTAAATAATTAGCCGAGGGTATATTTAATGTTAAAAAGGATTAGAGCATTAGTTTTTTAGGAGTACAGCTATGTATGTTTAGTTTCAAATTTTCTTCAAATTAAAGAAGAAGTTGAAAATGCTGTTTTTTGTGTTTTACTCTTTTATTTTTCTTTAATAAATGTGTTGGCTGAATATGTCTTGTACACGTGTAAAGGTATGCTGGTAGGATGTAACAGTTTAATTTTAAATTTTCTTCTAATTAAGCCGAAATAGAATGTATTATAAGCTCTGTCAAGGCAAAATCGATCGGGAACAAGAAATTTTTCCGTACTAGAGAAAATTGCGTCTTAGACAAGTTTTACTCCATGCCTGTGATTTGCAGAGAGTTGAAAATATTTACGAGTTAAACAGATTTCCGTATTAGAAAGATACCGCCTTAGGGTTAGTTTACTGTACTATTTTTCTTGTTTTACTTTCTTATTTTTCATAAAGAAATGCATTATATGACCATTAATCACTGTATATTTTTAATTTTAGACATTCTACCGAAAAGCATTTTGCTGAAACTTCAGGATTATGAAAATAATGTTTGATTCCATATTTATCAATGGCGATTTCATTAAAAGAACAATTAGCGAGATAACAAAAATCAATGATTAATAATACTGTTTTAAGTCATCCTGCAAAACAAAATGCACGTAGTAGTTTATCGATATAACTTACGAATGTTCAATATTGTACAGTATATGTATATTTTTGTTTTAGAGTATATGCATATTTCGATGAATATATGTGCTATTTTTTTTCTGAGATGAATACACATATTGTACAAGACCTATAGATTTGAAAACGGCAGCGATAGATCTTTTGGTGTATATTATTTTACAGGATGACCCCAAATATTATTATTTTTCTTTAATTTTTTATTGATCCCCTTATTGTCCTTCAAACCAAGTCGCTGTTGATAAATACGGAGTCAAACATATTCTTTATAATCCTGAAGTTCCAGAAAAATCCTACAAGTATACTTCCAACTATTCGATAAAATGTCTAAAACCGAAACTGTCCGGTTATTAATGGTTATATAGGGTATTTACAGTTTATATGTCAAACTTACATTCACTTACCTTATGCCCTTAAAACGTACACTGATTTTTTGGTAGGAAGTAATTGATTTTTTTAAATTTTGGTGAATATTCAAAGACAAAAAAAAATCCCTCTTTTAAATTAATAGATCGAATAAAGTTTGGAAATTCAAAATTCTATTTTTTTATTATTTTATTTATAGACAGGAACATTTTTGTTACCAGCAAGAAGTTTCCACATGAAAAGGAAATATATATCATAATAAACTGCATATAATGTAGTTTTTAGAATTGTTACTATGTTATATTTTTCACCGAAAATAATAAGCAGAGATTGATGAATTGAAAAATATATTTCATCAGGAGAAAAATTACGTAAATACATTTTGTTGAAATAGTTTGAAATTTATCACCTGGCTGTTGAAATAAATCAATTTCTTGCAGAAAGATTTTTTAGAATAAAAATCTTAAAATAAATTAATTTTTAAGTAATTTGAAATGTGTTATTAGATGTAGGAGCGTAGCTATAGATAATTTTCCAGAAAGGGGGGGGGGAATTTGAAAATTTCCCAACTTGAAACAGCTGCTCCAATTTTCAATTAAAATGATATGCACAACGTGTGTAATATTTTGATAATATATTGAAGCATAAAGAATTCCTTTTCAAATAAAATTTCTGAAATTAAAACATAAAAATTATAATATTCAGTTTGTTTAGTGAAAAAATAAACAGTTTTTTTTTGTTGTTGTTGCTGTTAATTCTCCTGGTCATCAAAGATATTTGACCCTGATGCTAATAATAGTCCAGCAAAATAAAATTCCCTATGTTACTTTCACATTTTGAAAGCGTTACGCTGCCAATATCATGTATAATTCGCATTTCAGCATTCGCATAGCAGTTTAAATAGTCGCAATAGTAGTTCAATGGTGGTGTTACATATTAAATTGGATGATGATTGTTAAATTCCCGATTATCTGGTGTAGATTCAATCCCTATTACATCGGATAATCGAGATTATACAGCACATTTTATTTCGCATGCTATAAATTATTTATACATACTTATTCATATTGAAATATGCATGAGTTTTAATTTGAAACATAGTTCTTCTCAATTTTTTGAGAAAATCTCAGCAATTCTACTAGCAAAAAAGCCAAATTTTAATCCATAAGAATTATTATAGGGTTTTTACCCTATAATAATTCTTCTTTTACTATTCTTCTATTCTACGCTTAATTTTATATGAAGTGTTAAAATTTTACTCTTAGTTTGTCTGCTTCTAACACATACAATAGTAAATTAATTATAGATTAAAAAAGATATTTTTCTTAGAAAGAAATAATAAAAGAGCCCATTTTTAAGTAGCTCAAATAAATAGATATTGATTTATTTGAGGTTATATTTTACATATAAGAAAGCATCAAATGCTTATAGATTTAACAGTACAGAGGGCGATTCGAAAACTGGGTGACGTGCAGTCTTAAGAACAAAAAATAAGAATTAAAATATCAAAATTTTGAACTATTTTTATAATAAAGATAAACATAATTTATAAATTTCATACTTTATTAACATTAGTCATTTTATGCATCTATATAATTTATACATTCAGTCGAAATTTCAGGAAATTCTATTTTGCCATTTAATAAAAATCATGCGCACAGTAAACAAAATCACTGTTTTGAGAAAAATGGTTTTTAAATTTGAATTAACCTTTGGTAATACAAAAAGAGTTCAACTGTTTTAGACCTAATTTATCTTTTAAATTGATTTTTTGCATGGGATTTCTTTAAAAATATTTCTTGACAATTATATTTGAATATAAGCTATGAAATAAAATTTTATTTCTGCTTTGATTTCATTTGATTCTTGAAAAATTAGAAATTAAACAATTAAAACCCGGAAAATATTTGCAATATATTGCTAAGTTTAAAAGTATTAACAGACATAAAAAATTAAATATATAAAATGCATTGATACTTTATTTAAAATTTAAAGAAATAATCACACCTAAAATTTTGACTATAACCGTGAATATTATTTATTTATATTTATTTAATTTTTATGATGAAAATCAAATAAAATTCCCGCTTTGCTGATACACACATTTACTTCAATTTTCATTATAATCGCAGGGGAATAGAGATATCAAGCTATAAGATTTCTTGGATAAAGCATGTTAAAATATCAGATGCGACAATGAAAATTACGAAATGAGTTTTCAAAATGTATCTTTCGGGATTAATGAGATTTAAACTGTTAAACGAGATTTTAAAATATATTATTATTCAAAAATATATTTTCATTTAAATATATCATTATTTAAAAATACATTATATACGATGAAATTATATGCTGTATGGTTTGCTCTTAATTTTACAAAACATTGTCACTAATTAATACGTTTAAATTAATATTAAAACGCATTGGGATTTTTCTTATATAGAGAGTATTTTTTGCATTTTTCATAAAATGAATAGTTAAACAGGAAACCTTTACCATTCAAAATTTTGAAATACCAATAAAGTGCATTCATGATGAACTCAAATTCATTTTTAGTAATTGGGAAATATTCCGTTATAAAATGTTTATTAATTAATACCTGATACAATAATAGTCACTGTAGCAAATTTTGAAAGGCCACAATTAGATTTAATTGCTTAAATACTAAAAGTTAAAATCAACTAACGAATCCTTATGGGAAGGTATAAATTAGAATATGAGACAAGTTTTTAATTTAATCCTATAGTAAATTAATATTTGTAACTGCGCAATAAAAATATTTACATTGCTTCGCATTTTTAATTGTATATATTTTATAGAGAAAAGTTTCCAATAAAACATTTGAATCGCTATTTTTTTTTCAAGTGAAACAAGCATTTCTTTTGTAAACTGAACAAAAGAATTTTTTGTATAACTAACTTAAAAAATTTTAGTTTGAGCCACCAAGCAAATTTTAGTAATAGCTCCAAAATTACTTTTAACAACCATCACGTGCGTCCGAAGGGCAGGAGCTTCCTTCGAGCTGCATCCAGACTTCTGAAGCGATAGATTTTCGGCAAAAACGCAATAGATGGCAGCACCAAACATTGCGACCAGCTCCAACAGGAAATTCATAACCCCTTTATTATAGAGTACTTACACTACATACATTCGGGGCGTACTTGGCGCTGTCCAGTATTGAACCCGGGACCTTTTAGCCTGGAGTCCGTTACTATAACCATTATGCTATCGAGGCCACGACAAGTGAGTTTTAGTAATAGCTATTAAAAATACAAAACTATTAACTCTGTTCGTTGATAACTTTTTTCTAGTAATTCTTACAGATTTTCTAGTAACCGACTAAGATTACTAAATGATGACTATGATTTTTTAGTAATTACAAGGATTACTAAAGTTTTTTTAGTAGATCGACCCTTTTTTTTACAGTATACTTATAATTCTTACTCGTCATTTCTTTTCTGTACTACTATTTTATAATCAGAGAAAACCTTTCTTATTTAACTAATATTTATTTAGGAAGTTCTTTTCCATTTAAATACCGATCATTTCATTCGTAATTTAGATTTTTTTTTCTATATATACATGGCTCGAAACAATTAGGGGAACACATAGTTTTAACGAAATTACGCAAATATTTACACGGATTAGTAACATAGAATGAATCATTCGTAATTTAAAGCTTAGCGGGAAACAGATTATTTGTTTGTATTTTTGTCGGCCAATTATCTACACTATGGGATATAGGCCCTAAGGGGTGGGACACCCTCCGTGGGGGTCTATCAAAGGGAACCTAATCCTATTTAAGATCATAGGGTCAAAAATCGGGAAAATCTTTGTACAGATGTCTATTTCACTACTTAAATTGTAAATTTCACCTTTACAGCTTATTTATTTACTTATTTACTTATTTATTTATTTATTAGAAAGGAAGATTTGACAGTGTTTCAACAACGTGATTTACAAGAATCAATGGCATGGAGTATTATAGGCAGACTTGAATCCTGGCAAACACAACAAAGTGTCGCAGACGCTGTTAGAGTCACCAGAAATGTCATTGCAAGGCTGTGGAATCGATTCCAAAAAACAGGGAATAGTTGATATCGACCAAGGCAAGGCCACTACAGCAACTGATGACCGTATTATACTGTTAACAGCTCTTCGAAACAGAACAGACAATGGTGCTCATCTGAAAAGGTAGTTGCTGCTGGCAACAGGATAAAGGGTGCCCAGCAAAAAATTACATAAGAGGCTTCATCAAGGAGGTCTCCATGCTCGTTGGCCAATGGTCTGCATTCCGTTGGCCATAAGCCAACACGCGACCCAAAGAAGATAGGCTGCTGAAAATCAAGATTGGGAGCAACATGATTGGAGCTAAGTGATATTTACAGACAAATCGCGATTCAGGTTAGAGTGGGACATCCAAACGTTTTTTGGTATGGAGGGAAAGGAGAACTCGAAATAACCCCACATTCTTTCGTGAAAGGTCACAATACAGACGAGGTGGTTTTATGGTATGAGGTTGAATCAGCATAGGTAGACGTATAGACCTGCATATCATTCGGAATGGTACTTTGACGGTAAAGAGATATGCAGACGATAGCATAAGACCTCATATCATTCCTTATGTTGCAGCCATTGAAGATTCCTTTTTTCCCAGCATGATAACGCCAGACACATACAGCTCTTAAAAAAAATATGCTAACTGAATGCCTACTTTTGCTTAAAATGCCTACTTTTTTAAAAGTAGTCAAACAAAACTATTTTCAAATTTTAATTACTTTTATTGGGAAATTAGGAAACCCAAACTTAAAATAATACTAAACATAGACACGAAGTTTAATAGGTTGTATGAAAAGGTAAACATCACATATATTAATAATTTTAGATGATGCAATGCCTTCTTTTGTTTGTTTCGTGACGACGTTTCTGTGATGATCGACTACCTGTAATCAGAATTGTTTTTTATGTTCTTCTCTGACCGATTCGTTATTTATTATTAGGTAGTTTTCATATGAAATACTACCTATTGCATTCTCTCCCATGTTGAAATTTCTGAAACATTTTTGCAGATCCACACCGATCATGACAAATAGACCCCAAAACTACCATCAGTAAAAAAGTTTATCTATCTATCTATCTATTTATCTCTCTCTCTCTCTCTCTCCCCTCTCTCTCTCTCTCTCTCTCTCTCTCTCTCTCTCTCTCTCTCTCTCTATATATATATATATATATATATATATATATATATATGTGTGTGTGTGTGTGTGTGTGTGTATATATATATATTTCACTAACTTCTAGACACGATAACTTCCATAATTATGCTCAGATCTTCTTCAAACTTTTACATAAAATCAAGGGGCATAAAATCTCGATCGAGTTCGTTATTGGGCAAAATCGGTCCAAGGGGGTGGAAATAGGGAGGGTTTTTGTGAAAACCGAAAAACACGATAACTTCTTAATTAAAATAGATACCGAATCAGTTTAAAGTTTATATTACTTCTAAAAATAGGCTAAAAGTTTATGCATTACAGATTTTTGATAAAGTTAAA
This sequence comes from Maratus speculifer, assembly GCA_964019185.1. Lineage (NCBI taxonomy): Eukaryota > Metazoa > Arthropoda > Arachnida > Araneae > Salticidae > Maratus > Maratus speculifer. Next base: position 349,608,972 of record OZ025290.1, on the reverse strand, counting down.
AATGGGCTCAAGGGGCGAAATAAACAGGGTTTTTTGGGAGAAAAAAATTCATAACTTCGTCAATTCTCAAGATATCAAATCTAACTAAATTTTTTATAAATGCACTCTACATTATCTTAAACTTTTGTATTTACATGTTTTTGATAGAGCCAACTTTTTCAGACGAAAAAAATTAAAAACGAAAAGAAAAAGGGGGGGGGAGGAAAAAGAAAAAAAATACACAACTTACTCAATTCTTAAGCAATCAAATATATTTAAATTTATTTTACATCTTCTCAATAATATCTAAAACTTTTATACCAACAAGTTTTTCATAGGACCAATTCTTATAGCAAAAACAAATTAACAAAAATAGGAGTTGGAGAAAAAAATCTCAAATTCTTTTGATAAAGTTAAAAATGGGCTCAAGGGGCGAAATAAACAGGGTTTTTTGGGAGAAAAAAATTCATAACTTCGTCAATTCTCAAGATATCAAATCTAACTAAATTTTTTATAAATGTACTCTACATTATCTTAAACTTTTGTATTCACATGTTTTTGATAGAGCCAACTTTTTCAGACGAAAAAAATTAAAAACGACAAGAAAAAGGGGGGAGGAAAAAGAAAAAAAAATACACAACTTACTCAATTCTTAAGCAATCAAATATAATTAAATTTATTTTACATCTTCTCAATAATATCTACAACTTTTATACCAACAAGTTTTTCATAGGACCAATTCTTATAGCAAAAACAAATTAAACAAAAGTAGGAGTTGGAGAAAAAAATCCTCAAATTCAAACTGCTTATATTCTGACTCATTTTTAAATTCATTTTGGATTTTAAACGCATCCAAACGGCAGATCCTCTTATTTAGGAACTATATAATGTAACGTATTGGCCAGTGTTTTGATAAAGGCAGAATATATTTAGAAAAAGGCTGCCAAAAAGCGTATTTCAAACAGAATTTCCCGAAATAACAGTGATTGAAAAATTGAAGAAGTATAACAAATTGCATTTTTTCTGAGTCATTTTTAATCTATTTTTGTTCTCAAACGCATCCAATTTACAAGTCCTCTTATTTAGGAACTATATAGTGGGACGGATTTGGCCAGTTTTTTCATAAAGGTAGAATATATTTCAAAAAAGGCTGCCAAAATGGGCACTTCGCACAAAATTTCCCAAAGCGATCATGATTAAGGAATTGAGGATGCATTCAAATAACAAATTGGTTATTTTATGACTCATTTTTAAACCCAATTTTGCTCTCAAACGAATTTGATTGACAGTTTTTTGTTATTTAGAAAATATATAATGTGCGTATTCATCAATTTTTTGATAAAGGCTAAATATATTTTTTTTAAAAGCTGTCAAAGTGGGCACTTCGCAAAAAAATTTCCCAAAGCGATCATGATTCAAGTATTGAGGATGTGTTCAGATAACAAATTGTTTATTTTAAGACTCATTTTTAAATTCAATTTTGCTCTCAAAAACATTTAATTGACAGTTATTTGTTATTTAGGAACTGTGTAATGGGCCGTACTGGTCAGTTTTTTGATAAAGGCTAAATATATATTTAAAAAAAGCTGTCAAAGTGGGGATTTCGCGCAAAATTTCTCAAAGCGATCTTGATTAAAGAACTGTTAATGTATTAAACTAACAAATTGGTTATTTTATGACTCATTTTCAAATTCAATTTTGCTCTCAAACGCATTCAATTGACAGGTTTTTTTTGTTATTTAAGAATTATATAATGTGCGTATTGGTCGATTTTTTAATAAAGTCAGAATATATTTCAAAATATGTTTACAAAATGGGCATTTGAGCCGAATTTCGTTTAAGATGATTTTGATAAGATCAGTTCTTACAGAAAAATTAAATTAAATTTTTTTCAAAAGCGGCCAAATAAAGTAGTTAAACTAGGTTTATCGCTAATCATATTTTATTTTTTGTTATTGAAATGAAAACTCTTCGAAATCTACCTCCGCCTATAGGCCAAGCCGACAGGGATTTTGTTATCTGCACAATTCCTCTTTATAAAATATCGTTGACCACTTTAGGAGTGTTTACATGGTTTAAATTATCAGTGATGTATTCTGTCACGTCATCGATCCCAAACAATTCAAAAAACCTTTAGTAAGTAAATTCACCTTTGTTTTATTAGTAACGAAATGGCTCAGTTCATTTTCTATAAAAACTAGCTTTTTACCTTCACATCATTTGAATTCTTTTTTTTTCATTTGTGGTGTTTAAATTTTTAGTCGTATTTACCTTATCAATATGAACGACGTTACTTTCATCCAAAAAAGCCAGTTCTACTCCTTTACTGACGGATACATAAGTTCTCTTTTAGCAACTATGAGAGCACTGTTTTTGACTTGTGAATCTCGTTAAGTGCTCTAAAACCCTAGTGTATCCAAATCACTCTTTGGAGTCTTTGGACTTATAGTTGCCTTCTGTCAAAAGTAAACATATAGGAGGCTGACAAAATTTGCAATCCGTTTCGTTCCTTTGAATTCAAGTTAAAAATATTTAACTGCTTGGTGAGGAGAACAATTTGCAAGTAAATGTATTACCTTCATTATCCACCTTGAGTGATTCAGAGCCCCTAGGATCCTGAAACTGAAGGGTCATTCCATGGCAACTTGCGTTACATTTAGAAAAGTTTACTGAGGTAATTTTAGTAATATAACACTAAAAAGTATTCAAATGTAAAATTAACATGATTTGCCAATGAAACCTATCTAAGGGTCCATTTGGATGAAAATTACCTAAAATAGATCATGAAAATTAAACTTTATATGATAATTTACATTACTTTTCCAGTAATGGTAGTTACCATAGTAAATAAAACTACCAAAATTTGAGAAATAAAATGAAAATTAGGTAATTTTCATCTAAATTGGGCTTTGAATAAGTTTAATTAGTAAACCAGTCAAACTAATATTATGAATAATTTTTTGTGTGTGTTATGTTACTAAAATTGCTGAAAATATTTCAAAATGTAACATAAGTTACTATGGAATGACCCTGAAGTTTTTTCAAACCAAGGTAAAGGTTCTCTTAGTAAACCAAGGTTCTCTTAGGTAAAGTAATAAGAGTTTTTATAACTCTTTGTAGTCTTCTCTTGGATGATTTCCCTCATTTAGGGCATTTTGGAGGTAGTCAGCTATTTTTACGCATTTTTTCCCTAGAAAGTCTTAATGCGCAACACTACTCACAGAAAAAGACCCGGGTGATAATGTAAAGTCGATGGGAGCGTTCTTTTCAAATATCTCACTCAAATTTTAATATTTTTACACGATTTTTTTTGCATAGGATACGTAAAGACGATCCACAACGGGGCTGTTTTTTACTTTTTCAATTTTGATATCAGAACTTTTTAAATACTTAAATTTCAAACCGGTTTAAACCGGTTCTGAAATTAAATCTGCCAAAATAGAAAATATATATAAGCAAAATCGAAAAAGTAAAAACTAGCTCGGATGTAGAATGTCCTCAGCTATCCTATGCAAAAAAAATCATGTAAAAATATTAAAATTTGAGCGAGATATTTGAAAAGTACGCTCTCATAGACTTTACATTATCATCCGTGTCTTTTTCAGTGACTAGTGTAAGACTTTAAATGATATTTTCTTCATCCAGTATTGTTGTATGTGACATCTTACCAAATGCAGCCCACTAACTTCATGGAGTTCCGGTGTGGTAATTGCACTTCTTGATCATTCAAAACATAAAATCTCAAATCTTTCGTAAAGTACTTCTTTTTGCTCGAGAGGGGGGGGGGAGTCCGGGAAGCCCCGCCCCTGAATTTAACACTTCCTTCCTGTACTCTCCCTACTGTTTATTACACGTAGACGTAGCAGCATTCAAATTTGTTTTTTCCATTTTTTTTGTGATGGTAAATAAAAACTAAAAGTATTCATTCCTTTGAAGGGACCGAAGGGAGAAATAAATCATTACTAGCACCTTTCCCAACAACAAAAATTCCTCTTTTGGTTCCCATTTTAAAGTTCTATTACCTCAAAAGATGAAAGAAGCCCGAGTAATGAAGCCCGAGGCATGAGAAGCCCGTTAGTAAAAAACACTCCAATATTAGAAATTTCACTAGTTTGCGATAAAAGTGTGCAAGCCTTAAGGCTGCTGATCACTTACTTTCCAAATCCCCCTCCCCCCCCCCGTAAAGTAAAGTCTATGGGCGTTTGATGCATTCTTATATTTAAAATATCTCCTCAGGAAATTAATATTTTTAACTTATTCTTTCAGTGATTTCTTTTTAAAGAATGTCACTTTTTTTCTTATTTTTGAAAATTCTTCTAAAATATATGCTTAATTTTATATGAAGTGTAAAAATTTTACTTCCAATTCATCATTTTTTAACATTTAAAATATTAAATTAAGACTATATTTTAGAAGTATTTTAACAACTAAGAAAAAAGTGACATCCTTTAAGAAGAGAATACCGAAAGAAGAAGTTAAAAATATTAATTTCCAGGGGAGATATTTTAAATATAAGAATGCATCAAACGCCCGCAGACTTAATATTATGGAATGGGAATTCAAAAAATGAGTGATCAGTAGCCTTAAATATTATCCAATCTTCTCGAAATACGGAGTACATATCTTTTACAGCACTCAGATTTAGGGCGTAATGAAAGTCAAATGAAAACTAGTCGTTGGGGGCCACCGTAATACTTACCCATCATGGATATGTATATGAAAATAAAACATATGAAAACTATTTATACCATGCATTGCAATTCATAAACAAAATTTAAATATTGTTAATATGCATAGTAATGCTCTATTAAAGAACTGCTGATGTACCAATTTCGACAAATTATATAAAACGCCAAACTACTCAAGTAGTACCGAACTGCCTAAAAGAAACATCCTTATAACTCCAAAAGTAATAAATCTATTAACTAACAACTAATTGCGTCAGATTACGCGTCTCATTTCCAATTAAAATATACCTCTGAATTGAAATTTGAATGAAATACAGGGTCATGAAAACTCGAAGAATGTGGAAAACAAGATTACAAATATCTCAGCAACTAATAATCCGATTCACTTTGTTCTATATGCAAAATGTGTGTCATTTTATTGCCTTTTACGTCCATTCCTTAGAACAAAAAAATTCGAAAATTTTTATATACCTTTCATCAGAACTAATTTTTCGAGAGTCCGAAAAAAATAGCTCCGGATAATCGAGGTTGCTGATATTAAATAGGCTTCGTTCCATTCTTACATACTAACAACATACAAAATTTCAAGTCTCTATCTCAATTTGTTCGGGAGATAGAGCGTTTACAGACAGACAGACTGACAGACAGACAGACGGACGGCAAAATTTTTTTTCTAAAAATATGTTTTTTGGAATCTCCACTATCTAAAACTTTTAAATCCGTGAAAATTTTTTTTTTCGATTTTCAAAACGATTGCAAAACTTACCCTATACTACGTATGATGGGTAAGTAATAACACCTTTGGAAAAATGAAACACCCTAATGAGTAATCGAGACAAACTTCTTTCTCAAGAAAGCAGGTTTCGCTAGAAATCGTTAGAGCTATTTTCGAGTTACAGATAGGTCACCTATAAATTATACACAAGTTCTGTTATTTGACATTGATTAATTTCAAAATGTATTCATGTACACTATGACGACAATATCATAATGGAATCAGTAGGTGGAAAAGCTTATAGTGTATGTGAATACATTTTGAATGCACATTTGTCAGATAGCAACAATCGCGTACAATTTATATTTGCTATATCGATAGATGGAAAAGCGTTCTTAAATCAAAGAACTTTTTAAACCTTATGATTGATTACACTTATCCAGTGCCTTTTATAGAATATTTCTAACCCTCTAAGTGTTTGGAACGTAATATTCCGTTCACTGAACTCCACGTTTCACTGCAATACAAGCAATATTTAAAATAACATAATTCCATAGATTTAATGAATTTTCAATGCATTTTCGAATTATTAATAGTCTAAAGGATTACATTCATATTTCTAATTAAGTTTTTTTATTATAGTTTGTAGAAAAAATCATATTTCTGAGCATTTAAAACAAAATGCAGAGAAAAGAACATTACAATTTTACCCATTTGCAAGACGCTTAGAGGGTATCGTAAAATATATTAATGTTTTATTACATAGATTTTTTTCTGCAGTTTTTTTTGAGAAATTTTGTTTTATACTTTTCACATTCGATTCGAATGTGGAATTCTGTCTTCCTGAAATTTCGATCGATTAAAAAATCACACCTTTAGAAATATGAAACACCCTCGAGACAAGATTTTTTCTCAAGAAAAACTCAGCTAAAAATCATTAGAGCTATTTTCCAGTTACAGATAGGTCACCTGTGAATCGTACACAACTGCTGTTATCTGGCATCGATTAATTTCAAAATGTATTTATATACACTATGACGACAATATCATTATGGAATCGGTAGGCGTATACTGTATGTAAATGCATTTTGAATGCACATATGTCGGATAGCGACAATTTATATATGATTTATATATAAGGACCCCAGAAGCCAAGTGGTATAAGTGACAAAATTGAAAAAAATGAGTTAAGTGCACAGGGTATCTGGAAATATGCTTTTTTCATTTCAGGTAAAGAAATATCGGTCATTTTCTTATTATTTGCTGAGTTATAGAGATAAACCACTTTTTTCGAAAAACAAGCAATAGTGATTAATTATACATTTAAAGAAAATTGTACTCTATTTTTTTTTTTTAACAGTTATTGAAATGAGAGTTCAAAGATTAGAATGCAACAAGCAGATGTTTCCTATTTCAATTTAGTCAATTGTTATTGATGTTCCAATTTAACATCAATTATCTTTAAACTCAATTTACTCCAAATCGACATTTTGTCACTTGTACCCCTTGGCTTCTGAGGTCGTCATATGTCACATCGATAAATGGAAAAGCGTTATTATTTCAAGGTACTTTTTTAACCTGATGATTGATTATATTATTCATGTGCCTTTTATACAATATTTCTTTAAAATATATCGTAGAATATATTAAAGATTTATTGCTTAGATTTTTTTTCTGCAGATTTTTGAGAAATTTGTTTTATACTTTTAGCATTCGACTCGAATGTGAAATTCTGTCTTACTGAAATTTTGATCAATTTTCTTCAAAATAAACGTGTGCATATTTTTTAAAAATATAATGCGCATACTGTGTGTGTGTGTTTTTATGCCAGGGAATTATTTACACGTAGGATATAGGTCCTAAGGGGAGGGGATAATGCGCATAGAAATACACTTATTGGGGTTTTTTCTAAGCAAATTACGTTTGATGATCATTTATTATTATTATTATTATTGTCTAACATTCAAACATATAGAAATATTTCTTATTGAATAAAATCAACATACTTTAAACTAAGTTATAAAAATTGTCATAATTTATAAATTACAATGCTTAAAAATTTAATTTCCTTTTTGGGTACTGCAGTACTTCGACATAATCTAAAGTATACCTTTAATATTCGACTAAGTTCCTATTCTGTCTTATTCAAAATTCTATCTGTTTCATTTAAGAAAAAAATGTGCACAGTATTTTTTACAAAAAAAAAAGAAAAAAAAAATGCAAATCGTTTTTTCTCGAATAGTGAGGGTTGGTTGATTTTTGTCGTCCGATTATCTACGCTAATGGGATATAGAACCAGGGGGAGTGCCCTCCGTGGGGGTCTTTCTAAGGGAACCTAACCCGTATTTACGCAAGGTTCGAAGAAAACCACGGAAAACTCCGAACGGTTAGGCCGACAGCCGCGATTGGGTTCGAACCCAGCACCTGCCGTCTACCAGTTGAGAGGTCCGCGAATAGTGAGGGAAAATGCGTATTTTTTCAGTTCTCCAATATTCGAATAAATAAAAATGTTCTATACTGAAGAAAATCAGTAACTATTGGAAGTTCATTATGAAGACTGTCAAGAAGTATAAAAATGCAATAAATAATTATTAAAAAATTTAACATAACATCATAATACCTAAACTCAAAATTCTCTTATATAGAAAGCCAAATTCTCTTGTGTAGAAAGTACACAATGTGCCGTGCTTCTCGATTTTTTGATAAATGCAGAAAATATTACAAAAATATGCTGTCAAAGTCGGCAATTTGAGCCTAATATTCCGAAGCGAGAGTTTTGGGAACGAGAAAAGCAGTCATACAGAGAAAGTTATTGTTTGTAAAACTAATTCTAATGAATTGAGCAAAAAATGAAATTACACAGCATCTTATACATCTCTCTAAAAATCCCCTCACCAAATTTCATGTTTCTACTTTTAAAAATGAGATTGAAAAAAAAATCAAAAATTTCGAGGTGTTCAGAGCGAAAAAATATTTTTTCCAACAACAAAATGTTACACGCGCCTTAATTGACATGGTTAGTATGACGAAAAATAGTTCATTGTGTTTAGATAATGTGTTCCTACAGTAAAATACAAATATAAACACATTTTTAGTCGTTTTTTGTGTCCCAACAATATTTATTTTCTGGGTTATCTTAGTATATCTTTGAATATACTTAAATCTGAATATATTTACATTCAATTTTTCACTATGCTGAAAGCACGACATTCAATTACCTTTACTATGTAAATGAAATAATGTGAAATATTTAAATTTTTGAGAGATTTTTGACCGTTAATTCATTGCATTCTGGGAATTTTCATTTCAATGTGTTTTGCATTATAGATAAAAGGGTTGCAAAATTCAATTTATAAGCAAATTTTTAACAATAGTAAAACCACAATGTAAATATATATATAAATAAACTTTGTGTTTAATGTAGCAAATATTTCATATTGTGCATTTTCTCATGAATGATAAGCAACTGTATTTTTATTTTAAAGAAAAAAATCAATAAAAAAAGATTATATACGCAGTATTAATTTTACTCTTCACATCACCGTGTTTCATATCTGCAACATATAATCGAAAGTCAATGTTATATATACAGAGAGGTTGAAAAGACGATTTTATATTCCAAAGCAGCAGTTAACACCCTGGACGCCGAAAAAAAAAAGAAAAGTTGAAATGTTGTTTTCTTAATAAATTTGTAAGTGAAAAAATAATTAAATGTTTTTTTCGACATAATGTAAAAAGTTTTTTCCTTTTTTTACTGATAGGCATATAAGCTTTGTGAGTATTAATCATAACATATTTTTTTGAAATTGCATTATGTTTCTATAATTATATTAATTTAAGTATTGATTCTATTGCAGTAATATAAATTGTTCATAAAATAAATTGTGTGCAGGCAACGATACTGACGTAAGGTAATTCTTTATAGCAAAAACTTATTTAACAATTATCAGCAGAGTTGCTCAAATTACCTTCGTGAGTTTTGAATATTGAAAACTCTGGAGATGATCCAAAATAGATATTTTGTAAAGATAAGCTTGTATACTTTAAAAATTTTATTAGAAAATTGACACTATCTATGCCAGGTATTTGTTTGTCGCAAATATGAAGAAACACATTTTATTCAGTGAGTTAAAACGCTGGAGTAATACCATTGTCTTTGGTGGAAATTTATACCTTGTTATTAAATCAAAATATACAAATAAATACTTAAAAGCTGTTGCAAAATATAGATATTATTTATTTATTATTTTACTTGAGATATTTCGAAAGGCCGAGCGTTCATTTTTAAAGGAATATAAAAGAAAATAATGGATTAGAAATTTCTAATCAATTATCTTCTTTTATATTCCTTTGAAAATTAATGCGTGGACATTCGAAAGATCTCAGGTAAAATAATAAATAAATATCTATATTTTTCAACACCTTTTAAGTATTCATTTGTATATTTTGACACATTTTATTTTTTAAAAATATTTAAAACTTTTAAAAATACTTTTTTTTTTATTTTCTTGAGACCACAAGAGACTTTCAAAATCTTTTTTTAAAATATATTTTTATTAATTGTACTTTAAATACTATTCAAGGACTATGAATCATGGCATATATTTATCACACAACAAATATAAAACAAGCGGAGAAGTGTGATGGATGATCGCACAGAGGGTTCCTTTATCCCAATATTTATTTCAATACAAATAATTAATAAATCTTTTAATTAATAAATCCAATTTGTTAATTTATAACTATTGAATTTGTACATAGATGGTAATACCAATAAATTTAATTTTAAAATAAATATGAAAGTCAGTTATTTATTTTAATTAATTTGGAAAAGTTCAAATCAAATTATTTAAATATTTTTTTCAATTATTTAAATAATTTTTAAAAAATTAGAAAAGAATAAATAAATTAGGGGAGATAAAAATGTTATTTTAAATTCCTAAAAACGAGAAAAAAATGCTTAAACAAAATTTAAAATAATGAATCTTTATTTTTTAAGTCTATCACCGATAATTAAACACAAGGAACACACACATACACAATTATATATATACACATATATTTATAACACATAAACGCAAGCTTCTTCTATTATAACTTTAGAATGTTTTTAAGTCGACACATTTTTTTTTTCATCACAGAAAATAAAGATAGAAAGCGATGGGTGATTGGTGATTCATTATTTGTTTCTGGTATGAATGAGATTGATTTTTGGAAAAGAAAAAATATATAGATATATGCATATATATATAGAAAGAGATACATACATATATATACATATATCTGTCAGTATAAAATTACTCGATTAAAAATACTTCATCTTTTATTGCTTGAGGATATAATTAAGTATAAAAATATAAATGTTGGATGATGTAAAAAAGTATTTTTGAACTGTAGATGAAACTCAGATATTTCTTTTTCCAGGATCAAAAATAAATTAATAATACTTCTGCTATGATGTTATTAATATATAGGCAAAAGCTGAAACTGTGTCAATAATTATATACAATTATGTATATATAAATTTGAAAATTAATACTACTGTTAATGAACTTGAAATTCATGTTTTGTTTTCAGTAAAAAACTTTCCTTTTAATAATTTTTAATTTTGTAAGAACTAGATTAAAAGTGAATAAAATTGAAATTTGAAAAAAAAAATCGTTCCTCAACATATTTAGCTTAAAATTGAAATCATTTCATGCATTGTAATATCCTAATTATTTTTTTATTAAAAAAATTTTCATTAAACTATTAAATGTTACCATTATTTATTTTAAAAAAATTCCGCTTATCGTGTTGCGGAGAAAAAGTATTTTTAATCTTAAATATATTTTTCATCACAAAAATACTATATACTTCTTTTTTTATGAATTATAAATAACTTTTTAATGAAGTTTTCATTATTTATTTATTCATTTATTTATTTTGTGTAACAGTAACCTTAAAAGTAATTTTAAATTATACGTGTATCTTATGTATTGAGACTTGTGAGATGTTGAATTTAAACAACATCCAAATTGAACAAGCTCTTTTCGCTCTTTCTCTCTACAGTTTGCAACTTACGAAATATCATTAATGTAATTATCAAGTTAATCTTCCAATAATGTTACCTCAATTAAATATTTCATATTTTTTTTTTTTTTTTTTTTTTTTTTAGCTTAAATATTGGAATAAAATGAATATTTAAGTAAATATCTTAAGAATAGTATAAGATACAGTAATGGAAAAGTATATAACTCCCCCTATTAAACTTGAAACAAACTATTGTGGAAGAAAATTGCTTTTACCAAACAAGTGGAAATAAAAACTACTTTTATATGATGTATACAAATTTGCTTAGTACTAACTATTTAGTACTAATTATTTGCATACCAAAACAAACTGAAACTTTTTTCCCTTTCTAGTATGAATACCCGAGGGTTACACCATAAATAAATTCTCCAGCCTTCAATTACTCTAACTACAAATTTACATGAAATGCGTAGAAGTAGTTTCAAACAGGGTTGGCACGGTTTAAACCAATTGGTTTAAACCATGGTTTAAACCACGGTTTAAACCAAATGGTTTTTTTCTCAAAAAAACCAATTGTTTTTTTTAGAAGAAATCTAATGACATTTTCTTTTTTTTCTTTAAAATTTAGGTGTTTCAGATTATTGGACATTAATAATTTTTACTTTTAACACTTTATTTCAGTAATAAGTATTATATATAGTGGGTTTAGGTCTTTTTTTATGAATAGATTTAAACCAATTGGTTTTTTCTATTAAAAAAAAAGCAATTCGTTTTTTAGAAGAAATCTAATGACATTTTCTTTTTTTCTTTATAATTTACAAGTTTAAGATTATTAGATATAAGTAATTTTTACTTTTAACACTTTATTTCAGCAATAAGCATTGGATATATTGGGTTTGCGTCATTTTTTTATGCATAGGATTAAAATCAGTACACATTGGTGATCATATCTATTGCTCTAAAGAAAAAACTTCAAACATGTGATTTGATCAAAGATAAAATGGATTCAATATTTAGTATAAAATATTTTAATTTTTTTTAATAATGCAGATTATTTAATGCAATTAATAATGTAACACAATGATCTTTTAAGATTTTGCACAAGCTGTTAAAGATTTTTTTCTTTTGGGAGATTATCTTGAAGAATTAAAAGCAAAGACTGGTTGCTAATTATAGCATTTTAATAATAATTTTTTTCCCTCTGCTATCTGCTGAATCTAACGACTAAAAATGTTAACTTCAAACTGTCACTCAGAAAGAACAAATCCTAAGAAGTATTTGTAATTTATTACTTGAATAGTTGTGGAAAAGAATATTTATCAAACTACATACAAATGTTTATTATTAGTAATCAAAAGATTGTTTATAAAGATTTACAGGGCATCAATGGTTCACTGTGTAGAACAGTTAAAACTTTCAACATAAGACTGTTTGCTAAAACTGTTTAAATTAAAAAATGAATTTTTCAATTTTCAGCATAAATTCACTATAATTATTAAATTTAAATTATTTTAAATGAAGTTATCCTGCTTAAAAACCAATAATGTCTGTTTTTATCAGTAAATATGCATGTATATGTAATAAGAAAGGATGTTTTAAAAAAACACGGTTTAAACCAAAAAAACCTGGTTTAAACCAAAAAAACCGGTTTTTTTGGTTTTTTTCAAAGAAACCTGTTTTTTTTCCAACCCTGGTTTCAAAGAAATTATTTATTTTAAAATTAGTATCATTTTGGGGCTGTATCCAAACTGAAGTTCAAATGCTGTAGATTATTGAAATGCTACAGAATGATTCCGTTACTTCTATTAAAGTATTACCTTTTTTCCAATATTTTCCATCGGAGATTTTTTTTTAATTGGTCGATTTTCACTTCTGACATCTACTGTAGAATTATCGTTCATAATATGGAAAATTAATGAACTTATTGCATGATAAATAATAGTTCACATTACATTATAAAACTTAACGTATATCCGCACACCTTGGAAAATGATTCTTTGAAATTTTTTTAATTTTCTCTTGTCATCCTTTTATAATGAGATTTATTTTCACACTTTGAAAAAAAAATAGATAAAAATTTTAGAAATTACCCAGAAATATTTTTAAGAGAAAAATAGCCAAAATTATGTAAAAAAAAAAAAGACATTTCCGCAAAACGTGATAACTCAAAAATAAAACAATACATTTTGAAAATTGCATAATAAGGAGAATAACTTTCTCTAGGACTTAGTGTAATCGTTATAATCGCATCTCTATCTCAGATGATATGGCAGTTAAAGTACTAATTTAATGGAAAATTCGCAAAATTTGTCTCACTTTTCTCATTTATATCAATTTAATATTTTCAGATTTTTACTATACGCAAAATATTGCAATATCATTATTTATACACTATACAGCTACAAATCATTAAAAATTCATCAACCGGATTCCATGATACTTTTCCAGAAACAATTATTTACTAATTTACAACAGTCTTTTAGGAATAAAACTAATTATTATATTATCATGAGTATATTATCATGATAATATATTATCTATTCCCTCAAAAAATGTTTTTTAAAAAAGTACAAAAAATTTTGTTATATTTCATGAATAAATATTTTTTCTTTTGTTTTAAGATATTTTGCGTATAGTAAAAATCTGAAAAACTTCATTTTGAGAAAAAAGCTAAAAAAACATTTCAAAAGCTGTAATAAATATAATTTTAAACGGTTGTAACTTGGGTTCCATTTTAGATACGGACAACATTTAAGCAGACTTTGATAAATAATAGATTCCATTTCAATATTATTGCAAAAAGGAAAAATCTATATTTTGATGGAAAATTACATTTTAAAGGTGTTTGGACACCTTAAATGTAACACAAAACAAAAAAGAAATATATAAACAAGAAAGAAAGAAACTTGTATGTGAAACATAATTAATTATATACTATACAGCTACAAACTATTAAAAATTCATCAACCGAATTCCATGATACTTTTCCAGAAACAATTATTTACAAATTTTCAACATGCTTTTAGGAATAAATAACTAACACACTTAAGTATTCAAGAATAAACAAGTGCTTCATAATTTTAATGAACTTCGGTACTCGGGTGTTTTATCAGTCTATCGCGAATTTCAGGATCTCTTTTATAACTCCGAAATTCAACAAACTTTTAAAGACAATCGCACAATTATCTGCGTTAGGCTAAATGCAAATTTGCATGAAATGTGTACAAGTAGTTTCAAAGAAATTATTTATTTTAAAATAAGCATATTTTAGGAGCTGTATCCAAATTGAAATTCAAATACTGAAGTTTATTGAAATGCTACCGAATGATTAAGTCAATTGTATTAAAGTGTTTTCTCCTCTTACCAATATTTTGCATCAGAGAATTCTTTTTTACATTGATCGATCTTTATATTTTTCCCTTCTGTAGAGTCATCGTTTATGATAAGGAATTTTAAATAACTTATTGCAAGAGAAATATTAGTTTACATTAAAATGTAAAATTAAATGCAATGCAAATCAAAATATAATAAAAGAGAAAGAAAAACTTATATGTGAAATAACATTCAGTTCTTCAACTTGAAAAAAAAAAAAAAAAAAAAAAAAAACAATAAGTAAAAGAATATACAGCTGCGTACTATTAAAAATCCATCAACCGGATTCCATAATACTTTTCCAGAAGCAATTATTTACAAATTTTCCGCATGCCTTTACGAATAAATAAATAATATACTTAAGTATTCAACAATAAACAAACTGTTCATAATTCTAATGAACTTCGGTACTCGGGCGTTTTATCAGTCTATCACAAATTTCCGGATCTCTTTTATAACTCCGAAATTCAACACGGTCGTAAATACAATCGCACAATTCTCCGCGTTAGGCGCCGATTCGTATCTGCCGCTACTCACAAACGGTTAATTGTCAATGAAAATCACGCCATGTTTCGCCCGCCGTAATGACGGAATTTACTGAATGGATGTTTGTGTGACGTAACCTTGCCAGCTTATCGACGTTCTTTCTCAAGTGGTTATTTTTCTTTTAAGCTTTCTTACGGTGGAGGCGCCTTCTTAACAAGTGCTTCAGCGGACTACCGATAAAAAAGAAAAAATGTCGATACATGATTCATACAAGGAGTTTTTCTCGGATTTGGAAGGTCATTGCTCGAAAATGACATAGACTTCTTGGATAAAGTTAATTTACGTTTTTTTCTTTCCTTTTTTATCATTCCGTGAATTTTTATTTGTTTTAAAGGATTGTGATTCGTTTTATCAGAACACAAACAACCTTTTTATATATAATTACCAATTCATGTTTGTTTTGCATTTTGTAATCGCTGAGTAAGATTTAACAATTGACTCTTTGAATTAATGGTAACATTTAAAACTGAGTTTTAGAAAACTTAATAAAAAGAATGTTGCCTAGTTAAAATCATGACATAGCGCTCACAGGCTAATTGTATGTTACAATCATATTTTTTGAAGGAAATCCCTCGAAATACAAATTAAGGGGTATTGGCTCCCCCATTTCCCTCCTTTATACTTAATCATTGAGCTCCCAAAACTAATCATGGATACGCCTTATCATAATGAACCTTCATTCGAAATTCCAAGCTAATCCGATAATTCTCCTTAAATTTCCATTTATTTTATTTAAGAAGAGTTGTCTCCCGCCCCATCTTTATGCTTAACCATCAAATCCCCAAAACTATTCAAAGATCAACCTTATCAGAATAAACCTATATTCAATATTTAAAGCAAATCGGATAATTTTGTATAATATCCATAACTAATTTAAGGGGATTAATCATCTATTCCTCCTTTTATGTGTAACAAAAGAATTCCAAAATCAATCGGGGAAGCGTCTTATCAATATGAACCTAAAGCCAAAAATTAAAGCAAATCAGTTAATTCTGCGTGAAAAACCCATTTACCTAATTAAGAGGAGTTGAACCCCAGATAAGTTAACCAATAAATTCCCAAAACAAATCAGGGAAACGCCATATCAAAATGAAGCTATATCCAAAATTTGAAGGAAATTGATAAATTCTGCTTAAAAAAAGTCATTTACCTATATTAAAGGGGGCTGCCTCCTTTCCCCTTTTATACTTGATCAATGAACACCCAAAACTAATCATGGAGGCGCATCACCAGAAAATCTTATATCTTAAATTGAATGAAATTTGATAATTCAGCAGGAAAAACCATTTATCTAAATTAAGAGGGGGAGAATCAGCCCCCTGAATCATCAATTATACTTATCCAATGACCTCCCAAGCGCCTTATCACAATACACCTATATCCAAATTTTCAATTAAATTGAATATTTTTATCATGAGTTATCGTATTACATATGTACGTACATACATACAGAAAGTGCGCCACGAGCACATAAGCTCCTAAAATTTGATAGCTTGTAAGCTAAAAAATATTTCCAGTTTTTGACGTGACAACGTCTTGTAAATTGGTTTGCCGGGAGACACTTCAAGAAACTGCGTTACGTTACGTTACGCTCCGCTCACGATACGCGCTCACTTTTCTCTTAACTTTTTCCGGTCACTTGTGGGACCATTTTCTGAACGTGAATGTGAATTCGCTGCAAGGAAGGGGCGGTGCTTAATAGGAATTTTAGATAGTATCAAACTAAGACGAAATACGTTATGTATTAGTTATTAGTATAAAGTACAAAGAAAATAAGTGTAGTTTATTTCGTAATTCGGTGGTATATTATGGAAAACTAATGATATGTGATTAGTGAAAGCCATTTTACTTTAGTTATATTCTGCTCATTGAAAAATTCTTTAATATGCTGTTTACAAAATTCAACATTTGACATCAATAAACATGAAGTAAAATGTGTTTAACAAACACAGTGTATTGCAAGTTATTGTATGTATATTTGTATATAAATACGTATGTATGTGTAAAGGTAAAAATAAAATTTTGTTAATATGAAATTCAGTGCGAGATTCTTTGTATAAATTAATGTTTTAAATATAATTCTTTGTATAAATAAATGTTTTAAATTGTTACTATTATTTCATCCTTCTTCCTACTATACAAATGAATATTCACATTAAAATTATTTTACAACTCAAAGTCGTTGTCACGTAAAACTTTCGCCCGTATACCGACTTTACAGGCAACCAATTTTTTTGGTTGTTGTTGCTGTTTGTTTGTTTGTTTTTATACTTTAAGCTTATTTCGTGCAGAATAAGAACAAAAATCAGTTTTATAATTATTTATTTATTTTTATTTTTTTTTTTTTTTTTAAGAAAATGTGTATATTTTATGATAATATTGAATGTGAATATAAATAAGAACAGACTTAGTCTTATATATTCATCTTTATAACAATTACAAATGGCAAATGATTATATATATATATATATATAAATCTTAAATCATTTGAGAGTTGAATCCTATATTTGAAATAATCAGCTTATTTTTTTTTATTTTTTTTTTTTTTTAACTGATGATAAATTTTACCGAAAATGATTGATCATAATTTTTTTAAATAAAATTTTTCAGACAAAGCAGAGCACAAATAATTTTATTTAAAGATTGCAGACAAAATGATTGTTTTTCTTTTAAAATTTCGGTTGTTAGGCGTTTTCTTAACAAGCACGTAAACAAACTACCATTAAAAATAAAAACAAAATGTGATACATGATTCATACAAGAAGTTTATCTCGGTTTTCGAAGGTCATTGCACGAAAATGGCATAAACTTGTTATGTAAACTTAATTTAGATTATAATTATTATTATTATTTGATGAATTTTTATTTATTTTAAAGATTGAAATTCGTTTTATTATAACACAAACAACTTTCTTATTTTCTGGAACATATTTATCAATTCGTGTTTGCTTTTTATTTTGTAATATCTGTATAAGATTATATAACTGATAAATAACCCACTTTGAATGAATATGAAAATCTAAACTGAATTTTAGAAGATTTAGAAACTACTATCATCAACTAGTTAGAAATTTGACGATATTTTAAATATGAATATAAACAAATATATTCTTTATACGAGTATATTAGTAACGCATCTCAATTTTACAATAATATTGAATATGAATATAAACAAATACACTCTTAATATATCAGTAACATATATCAATTTGACGATAGTATTGAATATGAATATAACAAATACATTCTTAATATATCGGTAATGTATGTGAATGTTTATTTATTTTTGTAACAGCTATAACAATATCAGATTCATAGAGATAAATCATAATCGTTTGAGAGTTTAAACTTAGATTTGAAATAATCCCAATAAATTAAAACTGATGATAAATTTTAATGAAAATGAATCGACAATTTTGAGAATAAGGATTTTGAAGCAAAGCAATGAAGAGGAATAATTATATTTAAAGATTTGAAAGGAATATTATTATTTTTCTTTCAAACTATCGATAGCTATGCGCTTTCTTGACAAACACCTCAAAATACAACTTTTTTTTCTTCTTTTTTTTTAATGTCTATATATGATTCTCGAAGAGTTTTTCTCCGTTTTAGGAGGTCATTGCACAAAAATGACATGAAGTCGTTGTGTAAACTAAATTTAGATACTTTTTTAACCATTCCATGAATTTTTATTTATATTAGATGACGAGAAATTTTTTTCTGGTGCCACAAAGAATCTTTTTATTTTCTGAAATATAATTACATGTATATGTTTGTTTATCATTTCATTTTGTAACCACTGTATAAGATTTTACAAATTATAAATGCTTAGCTCTTTTCGAAATTTCATTTAAATTAAAACTGAGTTTTATATAATTTTCAATCTATGAATTACATAGAAAATGTCCTTATTTGACGATATTAATGAATATGAATATAAACAAGTACTCTTTTAATGTATCAGTGATCAATGCAAAAGTATGTGCATTTTTACAACAATTACAAATGACAGATTGTTAGAAAGAAAGCTTAATCATTTGAGAATGAAGATTGGATTAGAAATAATACCTCTATTTTAAACCCATGTTACTTTTTTACTTAAAATGAATGACCGATGATTTTGTAAATAATAATTTTGAAGCAAAGCAAAGGAGAATTATTATATTTAGAAATTGAAATAAAATCATTTATTTTTGTTTGTTTGTTTTAAAATTTTTGAGATTAGGCAGTGTCTTAACCCTTCCAGAGCAAAGAACGTCTATTCATAAAGTACTGAAAGACACTGTAAAATACAAACTTATTAATAGGGAATATAACAGATTTTCTTCGTGTACTTGATAAAAAAAAGTTGCAATCCAAAATTCCAGTGTGAATGTGTTATTTAGGTATTGCATTTAAAGACCCAAAAATGTACCAATCGGTCTTCAAGGGGCTAATAAGTGCCTCAGTGGACAACAGATTTTTAAAAAAATCGATTCATGATTCTTAAAAATGTTTTTCTCTGTTTTGGAAGATCATTGCACGAAACTAGACTTCTTTGTGTATACATAATTTAGATATATTTACTTAAATATTTAAGATTATATGAATTGTCTTTAATATTAAATGAGAAAAATTATTATTCGTATAAAACAAAGAGATTAATTTCTGAAATATAATTTACAATTTATGTATGTATTACATGCGAAAAGTAAATGAAGTTCACTCTTATTGTACGTGATACTCTTAATATATATATGTAATTCTTTATTCATTTTTTTTACAGTTTTAAACGCAACTTGTAATTTTACGGAATAATAATAATAATAACAATTTGAAATTGATTTTAAAAAATTCCTTTATTTAATTGATGATAATTTTTAATTACAGCGAATTATTGATGAATTCGAAAGTAAAATTTTTAAAGTCAATTAAAGGAAAAATTATTTCTGTTTGAAGATTGCAAATCCAAAGATTATTTTTCTTCTATCTATATGGGACAGAGGGGTTTTCTTAACAAATATCTCAGTATACTATCGATTAAAAATTATGGACACCTGATTCATAGAAGGTTTTTATCCAGTTTTTGAAATATTATTTTGAAATTAAAATGTTTACATACCTTTTTTTGATCGTAATTAACCATCGGCTCCCATTGTAAGACAAATAAAATATACATATATGCATAGCAAGATCAAAAAATATCTAACAGTTAAATTAATATTTATGTACATTGAATATTTTAAAATATTTTCTGTAACTTATATAACGAATCTTTTTATTGTGTGCATGTTAATAAAAAATTAAGTTTGAGATTTTCTTGCAATCACTGTATAAGATTTAAATAGGTTAAAAAAATATTAAAAACAGTCTTCAATTTTAACTTGACCTACTAGAAAACTTGCTAAGGTAAAAACTATTATTTTGCAAATTATTTAAAACTTTTCTATACTGAGAAATTATCTATGAAAAAATTTTGAAAAACAACGCAAAAAGAAGTATACTCGCAATAAATTTATGCTTCATGTAAACTGGCATCATTTGTGTAAAGGCAGTTTAAATTTTAAATCATTGCTAAAAATGTATAAGTTGAAATGCTACAATGACGAATCAAAAATTTGTATTCCTTTTTAGATAACGAAAATGCAAGCCTCAATAGCAAACTTTTAATGCTTGCTAAATAAATTTTGCATTCTATTATATTTTCATTAACTAAGGAAAAATGCAAACATTTTCGTGTCATTAAAAGTTATAAGGAAACGGTAATCATCTGAATAATTCCGATTACTATAGTAACATCCATATCTTTTTAAAAATAAACACAGAAAAATAAGACAGAAAAATAATTTTAGTTTCACGATGCACTTCTCTTCAAATTATTCTTCAAAACATTTTGAATTAAAATCAGTGAAGCGAAATTTAATTCTCCTTTTGACACATCATCTTCCTGAAAGGGTTTTAAAGATGCTGGAATTGAAAATGTCTAAGTGATCCATTTTTTTTTCCATTTGGAATTAATTTAACACATATGATCGATAACTATAATAAAAAAAGGAATTGATTACATTATTTTGCAATCTATTATATTTTCATTAACTTTTGAAAAAAAAAAAAATTAAAAATTTCGTAACAGGAAAAATTATACCGAAACGGTAATCATCTGAATAATTCCAGTCAATATTGTAACATCCATATCTTTTTAAATATAAATACAGAAAACTAACGTAGAAAAATAATTTTACTTTCCAGATGCACTTCTCTTCAAAGTAATACTTTAAGTTTCAAGACAATATCAGGTTTCTCATGAACTAAAATCAGCGAAGCGAATTTTAATTCTCCGTTTGACACCTCATCTTGCTAAAAGAGTTTTAAAAATGCTGAAATTGGAAATTTCTAAGACATATTTTTTTCAGTGGCAATTAATTTAACCAATATGATCATAACTTTAATAAAAACATGGAGATTAGAACATGGAGTATAGAGAAGATTCATGATGGCGATTTATTACATAACTTTGTTTTTTGCCAAATAGCAAATGCGAAGTTGTAGAAGATAAGTTTCTTAAAACTTGTAACTTTGCATATTTAATTTTTTGAAATTTTACGATACATTCATACTTTTATTTTCATGCAAATACTGTGTCTAGAAATATATATAGTATGCAAATTGCGTATTCTATTTTTCATTCTATTATATTTTCATAAACTTTTGAAAAATTAAGCAATTTTCGTGACGATAAAAGTTATAAGGGAAAGGTAATCACATGAATAATTCTAATCACTATTGTAACATCCATAATTAAAAAAAGAAATAAATAACAGCAGAAAAATAATGCAGAAAATAATTTTAGTTTCAAGATGCTCTTTCCTTCAAACTACTCCTTTAAGGTTCAAGACATATCGTGTTTCTTTTGAACTAAAACCAGCGAAGGGAAGTTTAATTCTCCTTTTGACTCATTCATCATGCTGAAAGAGCTTTTAAAATGTTAGAATTGAAAATTCTGAGACATCCATCTTTTTTTTTTTTTTGGAATTAATTAAACCAATATGATCGACATCTTAAAAAAATAATTGAATACATTATTTTGCGTTCTATTATATTTTCATTAATTTTCAAAAAAATTAACAATTTTCGTGAACATAAAAGTTATAAGGAAACGATAATCATCTGAATAATTCAAAATCACTATTGTAACACCCATAGTTTTTTAAAAATCAATACAAAAAATAATGCAGAAAATAATTTTAGTTTCAAGATGAACTGCTCTTCAAACTACTCTTTTAAATTTTAAAACATATCGTGTTTCTCTTTCTGGTAACGAAAGTCTCAAAAGTAAACTTTTAATGCTAGTTAAGCAATTTTTTTAATTTTATTATATTTTCATTGACTTTTGTTAAATTAAATAATTTTCGTGAGATAAAAAATTACAAGGAAATGGCAATCATCTGAATAATTCCAATCTCTATTGTAACATCCATATCTTTTTTAAAAATCAACACAAAAAATAATGCAGAAAATAATTTTAGCTTCACGATGTACTTCCCTCCAAACTACTCTTTTAAGCTTCGAGACATGTCACTTTTCTCTGAAATTAAAATTAGCGAAGCGAAATTTAATTCCCTTTCTGACACCTCAACATGCTGAAAGAGTTTTAAAAATGATGGAATTGAAAATTTCTATGACATTCACCTTTTTTTTTTTTTTTTTTTTTTCATTTGGAATTAATTTCAACAATACGATCGATAACTTTAATAAAAAAAGAACTGAATACCATATTTTGCATCCTAGTATATTTTCATTAACTTTTGAAAATAAACAAAACGATTATTGTGACATTAAAAATTATAAGGAAAGGGTTATCATCTGAATCATTCCAACCACTGCTGACATCCATATCTGTTTAAAAATAAATGCAATAATAATAATAATAATAATAATTGTAGTTTCAAGGCACAGTTCTCGTCAAACTACTCTTTTAAGCTTCAAAACCTATCTCGTTTCCCTGGAACTAAAATTAGCGAAATGTTAAATTAAAAATTAATGAACTAAAATTAGTGAAGTGAATTAAAATTCTCCTTTTGACACATCATCCTGCTAAAAGAGTTTTAAAAATGCTGAAATTGGAAGTTTCTAAGACAACTATTTTTTTTTCATTTGGAATTAATTTAGCCAATATGATCTATAGTTTTAATTTAAAAAAATGGATTTAATACACTGTTAAAAAAATTCTGAAATTCCGGAAAAAAAAAATTTTGAATTTCACAGAAAAGGTCCCTTTTCACAACAAAAGGGCATTTTCCGTTACAAATCACGCCCCACCAGTGGCCGAGAGGTTCGGACCTCTCAACTGGTAGACGGCAGGTGCTGGGTTCGAACCCAATCGCGGCTGTCGGCCTAACCGTTCGGAGTTTTCCGTGGTTTTCTTCGAACCTTGCGTAAATACGGGTTAGGTTCCCTTAGAAAGACCCCCACGGAGGGCACTCCCCCTGGTCCTATATCCCATTAGCGTAGATAATCGGACGACAAAAATCAACCAACCAACCGTTACAAATCACAAAATTCCACTACATTTTCTGAAAATAACGAAACGGATGGAAATAGATGCAAAAAACGGAGACACTCCGCTGTGTGGAGGCTCATTGGCCGAGTGGTCAAGGCACCACATCGCCAATCGTCCGCGAGCGCAGATTGTGGGTTCGGGTCCCACTGGCGCTATGGATTAATGAAAACATAAAAAATCCCTTTTAAATTACATTTTTTCTGTTTATTTTTCTCTTATTTCTTATTAAAAAATCTTTTAATAATTTAACCAAAATAAATAAATAAATAAATAAATATTGTGCGACAATTTGAAAAAATTGTCTATATATATATATATATATATTTTTTTTTTTTTTGTAAAAAAATTGTTAATAAAAACTTTCTTTCATTCATTCATTAAAAAAAACAAAGGTTTTAAACAGTGATTTTTTTAATTTAAAGTATTTAAAAAAATAAAATCGATTTTTAAAAATAATAAGTAATATGCATCAGTCTAAAATAAAATAAAATAAACCGTTTACAAATATTCTAAGGAATATAGTTGAAAGGGAATCTTTAAAAAGCACAGCAGATTTTCCCACTAACTCATGACAGACATACTTTGTACGATGCAGCATCAGCAGCTTTGGCTCAGTTCGTAAGGATATGTTCTGCTATCAAAAGGTCCTGAGTTCGACCCTCAGGACGACGTGTACCAAATTACACATAATAATAAATAAGTAAAATAACATAGCAGCTTAAAATCACTCGGTAATTTTGAATTCCTTGACGATTAATCGATTCATTAATTTAAAAAATATATATTAAATTATTATTATTAAAAATCAAACTTTGTAACGGAAAGTTACTGCTTCTTCAAACGGAGCTTTCCTTTCTTGTACTTCCCACAACGGAAAATCTACTAACGGATCGGTAAAAGTTCGGCTACTTTGCTGCCGGTAGTTTCACCGCGAATTCACAGATTTATTTTTAACAGTGTACATTATTTTGCATTCTATTATATTTTCATTATCGCTTGAAAAATTAAACAATTTTCGTGACATAAAAATGTGTAAGGAATCGGTAACCATCTGAATAATTCAATAACTATTGTAATATGCACTCCTTTTTAAAAAAATACAGAAAAATAATGTAGAAAAATAATTTCAATTTCACGTTTCACTTCTCTCCAAACTACTCTCTTAAGCTTCAAGAAATATCGTGTTTCCCTTGAACTAAAATCAACGAAGCGAAATTTAATTTTCCTTTTGACACATCATCTTGCTGAAAGAGTTTTAAAAATGCTGGAATAGAAAATTTCTAAAACATTCATCTCTCTCTTTATTATTTAAAAAAAAAATCCAATTGCAATTAATTTAACCAATTTGATCACAACTTTAATAATGAAAAAAAAAAGAATAGAACACGGAATATAGAAAAGTACGTACAGTGCTGTTTATTACATAATTTTTGTTGCCAAATAAAGAATGCAAAGTTGTGGGAAATAAGCACCTTAGAACTTGCAATTCGTTTGCAATTAGAATTTTACGAAATTTCTACAATGCACTTAAGTGATGTCTAGGGAATTATTTGCGCGAAAGGGTAAGCAACAACGCTTCTTGCAAAAAAAAAGTTTTTAAAATTTTGAAATAAGATTATATGATATGACACATATTACTAAAGCTTTTTACTTTCATTTATTAATATACATTTTAGTTAAAGATGTAGGTCAGACATGTTAATCTAACTGAAACAGGAAAATAGAAATATCTTCGAAGATTTTTCTATTTCAGCGTGTTTTAAATGCTTTTTGAAAGATAACCTATTTCATATCAAAAAAGAAAATTAAATTTCGCTTCACCAATTTTAATGTTAGGAGAAAGCGATATATTTTGAAGCTTAAAATACAATTTACGAAAAATGAATCTTGAAATTATTTTTGTATTTTATTCAAAGGGAAAATAAATATCACTATAAAAGTTATAAGTAATCAGTTTTATCAAAAGTTATTTATCTTTTTCGTTTCCAATTAAGTTAACCAATGTGATCAAGCGTTTATTAAAAATGATTAGAACACGTATAAAGAGAAGCTTCAAAGCTAGCGTTTGACTGTCTAACTATTGATTGCAAATTGAAAATAAGTATTTTTAAACTTGCAATTTTGCATAATTAACTATTGCGTAATTTTTAAAACAAAATTTAGCTACATTCCAAAAAAACAAATAATAAAAAAGACAGATTTTTTTTAATTATGTACGAAAATTAACTATAAAAACGAATGAAAATATTCAGTAAACACTTCCAAGTAACTAAATATTCCGAGAAAGGTTTCTTTATCGAATATTTAATCTGTGAATTATTACCTGCTATTTTCTAAGCGTAGAACCAACATTGTGAAAAATGTCCAAACCGAGGATCGAACCCGGGACCCTTGGAATATCACTCCAAGTTCTCTACCATTTAAGCTACGAGAACAATGCCCAGGTTGGCATTTCTCACTTCTATATGTTGGTAAGGCTGCACTGCAGCAGAAGATGGAATAATCTTCATGAGCACACAATCTTGAGACATAACCTGAGACACAAATCTTTTTTATCTTTTGAAATCCTTGGAAACAATTTATTTTCAAAATTTTAAGAACATTTTAAAAAAAATAGCTGCCCGTCGTTTTTGTAAATGTCTTTGACTAGCTTTTGAAATGTATTGATCAGTTCTCTCACCCGGTAAATTGGTTTTTAGGATACTATCGGCTCTCAGCTAAACATTTTCAGCTGCATATTTGAAATTGTGCATGCAATTGTAATAGAATAATTTTAATTTTAATGTTGATGTTAATACTGTTAATTCTATAGTATTTTTGTAAATTAAACATGTTTGTTGACATGAAAATGTGTTCTTGGGACCTAATAATATTCGTAAAACCCATTTTCCGGGAAAAGAGATCCGATTAATGAACAGTAGAAAAGCTAGTGGTAAACGTTTCTTAAATTTAAGACCAGTTACTATATTTTTTTATATACTGTAAATCTTGTATGGTTTGTAAATTGAACATGTTTGCTGATTATAAATATATCTACGTCAGATCTAATAGCTTCTGAAAAACCAGTTTTCTGGGTAGAGAGAACCGATTAATGCACAGTAAAAGCTACTCAAAAAATTTTCTAAAATTTAAGGACAGCTAACAAAAATTTACTTTAAATTTCAAAATTAAATTAATTTGTAAGGTTTTCAAAGATAAAAGAGCGCTTTAAAAAAATCTTAAATCACTCGTAAGAGGTTCTTGTATATATATATATGTTCGTGATTATACAATATTTTCGTAAATTAAGAAATATCTTCTTTTTTAATACTATAGACAAGTTTGGGCTCATTTTAACATTACATTAAGATAAAAAGAAAAAATATCTTAACTTCTAATGCATGATTTCTGATACAGATTTGTATGATGTTTAAAATTATATTTCTCAGATTCTTTGATGATGCACACTTTGGTTTACTTTTGGCATTAAAAATACAGCTACACATTGACATTCTATGCACGTTCACTGTATGAAAATAACATAGGATTAAACAAAACACGCATTACTATTCGGAAACAATGATATCCCAATTGAATAACAAGTGGGAATTCTTGACAATAAAATATATCACACTAACTTCGGCTTTTTTTTTTCTTTTCAAATAAACAACAATGCTTTTAAAAAATATGCATTAAAATATTTAATTGCTATAAAGGACGTCAAATATTATTTGACGTCCTTTATAGCAATTAAATATTTTAATGCATATTTTTTAAATGTTTTTAATGGACGTATAAGAAAGCTTCTATTTATAATTAATAACAATGCTTTTGTTAAAAGAAAGTTGTTTGGTGGCATAACAAACTTACAAATGGTCTCGTTAATTTTTTAAATGCTATTATCCTATCTTTATACTTGTAAAATAAAATAAATAAAAATATTCCATTAGATTGCAAATCTTACAACATTTATTTAATTAATTCAAATGTTTATAGTAATATTTATTTCCTTTCTGAATTAAGTTCAAAAATTAATTTAATTTAAAGAAACATTTTTCATAAACTTTTCTTTAAGCTCACAGACATATCGCATTTCCCTTGCGAAAAAATCAGTGAAGCAAAATTTAATTCTCTTTTGGGCATTAAACATAAACATGTCATCTCTCAGAAATCATTTTAAAAACACTGAAGTGGGAAAACGACTGAAAATATTTATATTTTCTTTATTCAATTAAATTAGCAAGTCTCGCCTATATTTTTAATTAAAACGAATTTAGACATATAGAATTAAAGAAGTTTCAGTGACATGATCACATTACATTTTTTTTGTTGTGAAAAATATATAAAAGTATTTCATGGCATTGCAAGTTCTAAAAAGAAACAGTAATTATCTAATTTATTCAAACGCTTATAAAGACATTGATTTTAAAATAGCGATATAAACGTATCCATCAACAGGATTCTTACAGGATTGCGAAGGGATTGACAATATCACCCCAGTAGCTAAACAATATTGGACCAATATTGGCACATTGGCGCGATATTGGCATGAAATATTGCACCAATATTGGGATGTTTACATTTTGCCCTTATGCAGCCACTATTTGCATCCAATATTATGCCAACATTGGGGTTTCATTGGAAATATTGTCAATAAAACGCCAACATTTGCAAAATATTGGCGTTTAATTGGCAATATTTCCAATGAGACCCCAATAATGACATAATATTGATTGCAAATTTTGGCTAAATAAGGGCGAAACGTAAACATCCCAATATTGGCGCAATATTTACGTTTTATTGGCAATATTTCCAATAGATGAAATATTGGCGCAACGTTGGATCAATATTGGTTTGCTACTCGGGCAATGTAAAATAATAATAATAGTATTAATAAAATTTAAAAAATTAATTCTAGAGATGTAAAATTAAGTAAATCTATATGTTTATTAAAATTTTATGTACAGGAAAACTATAAATCTACAAAACGAGTCTGTGTAAAGCTACAGAAATCTGTAACTTTACAAAGGAATCTACTAAAATTACTGTAATCTTACTAAAATTTTATCTGCAACTCTGGTTGCAATTACATAAAAAGTTTTAGGAACTCCATTTTTCTGAAAAATTCGTAATAACTTTACAAATTCTTTCATTTACGGTATAAAAGTGTATATGTTACACGAATTTTTATTGTTGCCGTTACATAACAGCTCTAAGAATCCCAGATTCCTAGAAAAATTTTAGTAACTTTACAGTTTTTTTACAGTTTGTGACAAGTTGGTTGCATGTCTAGGTAGAAGATTTCTATGACACTGGAGTACAAAACACCTAACTATGCCAAGTGTTATAATTCCCGTGGTTCATTTGTTGAGAAGTTGTTGAAATATTGCTGTATCTTTTGCAATAAAACTTTCTATGTAATTATGTTTTATTTCTTTGCAAAATATACTTTCTGGGTGACTTTTTTATATCAACTGCATCAGATATATATATATAAGATGTCATATTATACATATAATGTGTCCTATATGTAGCTTTGTAAATTATTCCTGATTTTAATTAACCGAGACAGATAAAACAAAGCAGTACCGAAAATTTATAAAGATAGAATAAACAAGGTTGGGCTAGCTTTTTATAGCAAGCTGTGTTTTGCACTGATGAAGAATCTTGACAGCAGATTCAAAACGATTGTTTGTTAATTTTTCATGCACTATTTGCGCATTTCTAAACGTTAATTTTTTACCTTTATACATTTTTTTCACATAGGCTTTACTTGCTGTTTTAAAGTACCAAATATTGTTTCGAAAATAACCATTCGTCTATTTTTACCATTATTTCTATCTAGTATCTAAGATTTTTTAATAATAAAAAAAATATTATATTTGTTGCATTAATTTGTTTTACCTATCGACCATTTTTTTTGTTTAGATACTGAAAATTCAGTATTTCTTGACGAAAAAGTACATCAATATTAAAATGTGATTTCGCACACACTACACATTAAATTTGTAGAAAACAACTTAAGTTACAAAAAATCAAAAAAAAAATAGGCAACTTGCTGAAAAAGACACACCTCAGATGCAAGCGCTTTGGGAACGCAATAATTGTTTTATGTTTATGTAGAATAAATTAGGTATTGAAAATCAGTAATTATTTTAGTGATTATTTATGCACACAATTGAATAAAATAATTTTTAGTCAAATAGAATGATGCATATGACAAGCTTGATTCAGAAATTTTTCTCTTGGTTTAATTTAAACGCTGTTCGTTTTCACTGTATTTTAATTTCTTTGGCACTATCGAAATAACAGTATTCATTATTTGAATTTACAATACAGTATTTATACAAATGCCTAAAAGGAAAAGAGTTGCATTCACTAAATTAATATTTAATGATTAATCTATTAATTACCGTTCGAGAATAATGTATATTATTCAATATTTAACAGTTAAGTATATTAAAACAATCCAAAGACGTTTCGAAACAAATAAATAAGTCAGCGTTTAATGAAAATTACTGCTATAAAGGTAAATGATGCTTTTGTTTGAAGTTTATTTAAATACTCTATCTAATAGTACCACAAGTTACTCTTCTATCCCTTTTAAACTTCCTTAATCCTATTGTAATTAGTTGCAGCTATTTTGATGCCATTAATCTCATAATCATTCTTATTTTTGCTTATTATTGCTTATTTAAAAAAAAATGTCACTAATGTTGTACCTCCATCTTTACTCGAAGTGCATTTAAATGCTCTAATAATTAAAACATGGCTCTAATCTATCCATTTGAAAAGCTCCTTTCCATTAAATTATTAATTCGTTCAATACATTTAATTGATTAATCTCATGTGTATCCCTACTTATTATTATTTATCAGTTTTGAACAATTCTACTAATACTCGTTAATACTAAATGTTTGTTGAATTTGCATAATCAAACGTTTATTTTTACAAAATGAAAGTTTGACATATGCATACTAAACACATTTGTTAATAAGAAGATTTAGCCATGTAATGGAAAATTAATGAATACTCGAATGAATTATCTCGAAAATCCTTACTTCAGTTATACTTACAAATGCGGTATATTTTATATATAACAAAAGGGAAAGTATTTATCTACCAAACAAATATATGATTAAATTTGCAGGTAATGGAATTATTATAGAGATTTATCAAAGCATTATTGGAATTTTAGTGCTATATTAAAATATACTTTATGTATATATAATACAAAAAAATGAAAGCTAGATTTATGTGAAAAGTGAAAGATTGACTTCACTTAGCTGAGATTTTATACTTTTACTAACTCATTCGTTTCATCTTATTGAACTTATAAGGAAGGTCTCCATACTGGGCATGCTCTGAATATTTTGTAAAAAAAAATACTAATTAAACTACTTATGTATTTAAAAAAGGATCAGTCAAATTTAGCGGCGGAATAAGAGTAGAAACTTTGTAAAAAAATAAAATACTTTTGAAAATTGGACGTAAAAAAGACCAAAGCGTCACGTGATTTGGAGAGCAACATTTTTCATCTCCAAAAGCAAATGATTTTCAAGCAACTGAAAATTGTTTCTAAATAGATTTTGAGAATGCGCGTAAATGGTATTTGATGAATTTAAACTTAACCAATGAGAGAGATTAATAAACATATCATATTGTATTAGATATGTATATTGCTTGTTGCAGCAGTTATCAAATTTTAATAATTAAAAATAATTATGTATATAAAAATATTTTCACATTGAAAAATATATTTTCATATATTTAAGCGTATTCCAAAATAAAGACTAGATAAAGAATTCTGTAGTAATATGGGATAGATTTTTGTTTCCATAGCAACAAAATTGAATAGACAGTTGGATTTAATTTTGAGATTGAAACAAATATAATTAATTTAATTTTCATTTTAAATCATAAAATTTCATAGCTAGTTTTTATTATAAATACATATATGACAAAAGCTATAATTATAATAAACTAAAACTTAAAAAAAAGTTATTTAAAGAAATATTTTGAGAAATAGTTAACATGAAACATTTTTACCTTAAACAGTATTTGACAAAAAAAAAAAGTATTTTTTGAAATTTTATTTCGTCACCAATTGGTGATAAATTGCCAAATAAACGAAATGTTCATTAATATTTTACGAACGTTCTATCGGAGTTCCACCAAAATTTTTTTATAAACATATGTATCCAAATAAGAAGAACATTCTGTAATTTCTTCAGAATTTTCTAAGTATGCCCGTACGGAGACCTTTATTGTTAGTAATTTTATAATTTCCTTTCCATAAATTTTAATATTGATAGGACGAACGACCAAAATTGAAACTTTTGTTTATAGAAAAATAACATCTATTAAAAAAGATCAGATTGAAATAAGTTAAATTAGAGAGTTTCCACTGTCCTGCATTGAAGATGATCAGTGAATAAATTATTAGAGTAAAAATAAGGAACAACAATAATCATGCTTCATTCACCGGCACATTATCAGTTAGCATCAATTTATTCATTCGTATATTTAAATGTAGATCTTATAAAGGCGGTTAAAGTAATAAAAAAGAAAGTTATATCACCCCTAGTCCCTGATTAACGGTTTAAGAACGAAAACTAGACCTACTTACATCAAATGTGCTGAAGAAGTAGCCTTTACTCGCTGTGTTCAGTGATTGCGATGATTATTTTCACTTCAGTCACTTTTTCGAGAAAAACAATGTGTCAGAAATTGATTATTATTAATGTATGATAGCAAAAATATATCGTAATTAAATTATGTCTTGATGGTTTTTATAATGGCAACTATTCAATAAACAAATTTCAAAATTTTAACCTAGCTTTCCTTAAGGGTGTAATTTCGATTCAAACTGCTTATTTTCCGATTTATTTTTGAATTCATTTTTGCGCTCAAATACACCAAACTTTCAAAATGTCTTATTTGGAAAGTACACAATTTGTCGTGATTGTCAATTCTTTGATAAATCCAGAAAATATTGTAAAAAAGGCAATCAAAAACGGCATTTCGAACCGATTTTTCCGAAGCGGAAGATTTGGGAACGAAAAAAAGGGTCATACTGATAAGGTAATTGTTTATAACTCAAATTCTAATGAATTGAGCGTAAAAAGACATCACACGGCACCTCATATGTCCCTTGAAGAATCCCTTCAGCAAGTTTCATATTTCTACTTTTAAAAATATGTCTGAAATTGTATTGGAAAATTTCGAGCTGGTGAAAGTGGAAAAGCGTTTTTTTCGAATACACCCTTAATTGAAAAACAAGGTGAGAATGTTCATCGAGGTTTCACAAGATCTCGACCTTTAATGCTGTCTACGAATTTTCTCCGCTGTTAAATTTTCAATTATTTAACAATTATTTTTGGATTTACAAGTCTTGGATTCCAATTATCAGATGGTCACACAGACAATCTTTAAAGCATTTCTGAAATTACAATATTCGGATAATCGATGTATATCGCTTTCACAATCAGCAATCCTTTCTCTTTCGTTTACCAATATTTTTTTAACTTAAAACGTTCAACAATTTTTCAACAACGTGGGGGAAAATGTTCTTTTACCTTCTTTAAAAAAATTTCATAACTTTTTAAAAGCTATCCTGTATTTGTAATATCTCTCAAAATTGCAAATACTCAAGCTCTTTGTTAACTTAACAATATATATTTTTTCATTTCATAATTTTAATATTCCTTGGTGAAAAATAATAGTATAATATACCGGGTGTCCTGAAAAGGACTGAACGATTTTAAAAATCAATAACTTGAAAACTTTTACAGATATTTAAAAAATTCTTGCACGAGAGTCATCTAAAAGGTCAAAAGTTTTTTTCCTGCGATTCTGGATTTTAGTTCGAATTACAAACAATAGATGGCGCTGAGAGCGCTAGGTGCTGTGTTGAGACGGATATTGATGTCACTTGGCACTGAAGCAAAATAAGGAGATTAAAGCTGTGGAGTGGATCTTATTCGAAAATGAACTTTTGCTTTTACGATCCGATTTTGAATGCTATCCATATAATTTTGATTTTGCTGGCGTCAGCGCAATAATAGAGAAAAATGTTGTTTTCATGGGTGACTCCTTTCAAATCGAAATGCGTGAAATAACAACGTTCGAATTACCAACTTTTATTATTATTATTATTTTTTTTTTTTTTTTTTACATTCCAAGAATGTAAGTATTTTTGAGAACAGGATATCTTTTTATCTATTTATTTATCTGGGTATCTTTTAAAACTTTTTTATGTCACCTTGTCATGTCATGCCTTGTATTGTATATTAAGTATGTGGGATTAACAGTTCATTTACAGGTACACCCAAAAGATTGCATCGCATCATAGTCTATGGGGAAAATCGCTTGCAGTGTATATTAATGAAATACACTGTTTCAAATGTGTTGAAACTGATATAAATCACTGAATTTCAGTATAAGATGATTATGATAGAATAGGGTATTAGGTATTTATAGCATTTTACGTTCATTTACAGGGCACACAAAAAGAAATCGGTTACTGTACTGTCTGTAAGTAATAATTGCTGGAAATGCGTTTTCCATTTCGGCATGCGTTTTTAAATTTGACTGTTTTTTAGATACGTTAGTAATTATATAAATGCGTATCACCTATATACTCGTCTCTGGTTCGTCCGTCCGTCTGTCTGTCCACATATAACAGTTCAAAAATTACTCTGTCGAATCGTTTGAAATTTTAAATATATATTTGTTTAGAATTTTGTCCAGTTATTTCAAATTTTATGAAAATCGGATGTGTATTTCCAATACAGGGACAGTCAAAAGTATTCCGTTACATTACGGTCGACGAGGGAAAAAGTTTCAAATGCTTTTTGATGATATTACACCCGTCCGAACACAATGAAATTAATATGTATTTATGAATTAAATTAAAATACAAATGATGTAGAATATGCTGCACAAAGAATGTTATTATTCATTTACAGGGCCACACAAAATAATTATGTAGCATAATGGTATAGAAGGGAACATACTTTGCGGCATATTTTAATTTTGTTATACATATAATAAAATTGTTATAAGTTGCTTAGGTTTACTACGAATTACTTACTGTGTAATAGAAAATACGAAGTATTTACAGGGACACACAAAAGATTTCGGAAACTACGCTGCATAAAAAATGCTGTACGCTAACGATAATTGCTTGAAGTTTTTTGTTTTGATATGATTTTTTTTCAAGTTTCACTAAAATTTTGCATGTTACGCTGTGTATATAATTGGTGCAAATCATATACAGGGCTACACAAAAGAATTCGCAGTCCTTACTAAGTGTGTAAGTAAATATATTAAACGTGCTTTGTAAATGAGATATGCATTTTTAACGTTGAACAGCTTTGAGTACATTAAGATATGTTTAAAGAATAGAAATGAAATGATATACAGAGGCACTCAAAAATTGGATTAATAGCCGGCTCTGTATGATAATCTCTGGAAGTGGGATTTCATTAGTTTAAAGCATGTTTCAGTTTTAAATAGATTTTAGCTAAATAATGGCATGTATTTTAAGATAGTAGGTAAACTACAGGGCTATGCAAAAGAGTTCAAATATGCTTCCGTCTATTTAAATAAATTGCTAAATGTCAAATTTCAACTTAACATGCGTTTTTAACACTTTCCAACATAGTTGAAAGTGTTTATGATTTCTATTTAGTTAGCCGTCTGCCTATCTGTCTTTCCAAACTCTAACTTGCGTTGAAGTAAATGAATTGGTCTGCAAGTAATATAAGTTAATAAGATTTATTATGCCGTGTTGGGTATTGTAAACAAACTGCATAATTCATGATTCATTTACAGACACTCAAAACTGTTAAATGACATTATGTTCTGTGAGGATAATTATATATGTAGCACCTATATTCGTCATCTGGAATGTTCTTTTATCTGTCCGCAAATAATAGAGCAAAAACTACCCAACAGCATGCTTTGAAGTATAATATGTATTTACTCGTTGCAGAATTTTCGTTACTCATTTAAAGTTTTATGAAAAGCGAATCAAAGCTTAAAAGAATATTAATAAATGCTTTCTTCATTCTATTAAAACCTATCATGCGTGACTAATTCAACGATATCCAATGATAGGTGATGATTCTAGGTTGTCATAATGATTATGGCTCATTTATGATGGAGGTAGTATTATATCCAATTATCATGAATTTAATATACATAATCGTAATAAATTTTGTATTTAGGTATTTTTTCAAAAGAGTACAACAGCTGTTGCACCAAGTTTTAAATGTTTATGCTATAAATATTCTTTGTTCTAAAGAATAAATCATTTCCGCAATTTTTTTACAACATACATAAAACTCTACTTAAGAACTTCTTTAAAAGAACTAGCATTTCTTAAAATATAACAAATTTTTTAAATAGCAAAATTGATTAATTTTCAAAAAAAAAAAAAAAAAAAAAAAAAAAAAAAAAAACCTAAATCGTTTTACTTTGTTTTAAAATATGATGCACAAAATATTCTTTAAATTAGATGATAAAAAGTAATTTAATCCGAGAAAATACAGCTTTCTTAAATGTAAAATCGTCTGCAAAATTCGTATGCTGCTCGTTAAATTCATGCCCAGTTTCAATCGCTGCTATTCGCGTTTGTAATGACCGAAAGGTGGCGTTGTATAAACCTGATAATCGTTTGTTTACGTAATGCTGTTTGTTCCATGACGCTGGAGCAAGCGAATCATGCAAGCATTGTGTTGCTGTCATGTTATTTTGCCATGAGTAAGTCAAATGTACTTTTTTATATTATAGATCTAAACTTTGTGTATAAAATTTTGATTTTAGATAATTTTAATACAAAGAACCCAACGTTGCATGCGTTATAGAACTGTTTATTTATTTATTTATTATAGAACTGTTTATTTATTTATCGGCCTTTTAAACACAGATTTCAGCGGAAGATGCTCACGATATCAGTTCTATTTCGTTTCAGACATTGTCCGCGAGAGGGCGTCTATTTCATTTCAAACGCGAATTATATAAAAAGATTTATTATTTCCATGACAACAACACATTTCATTTAAATCATACCAACTGAGTCCAAAATCGGGCTTCATGTCGAATACACAGGTCAAATGTATGATGTTCAATAAAAAAAAAATAAACAAAAGTTCAAAATCGGGCCCTAAGAGCAAGATTGCATTGTCAAACGAGACCCACTCCACAGCCTTAAACTCCTTATTTTGCTTCAGTACCAAGTGACGTCAATATCCATCTCAACACAGCACCTAACGCTCTCAGCGCCATCTATTGTCTGTAATTCGAACTAAAATTCATAATCGCAGGAAAAAAACTTTTGACCTTTTAGATGACTCTCGTGCAAGAATTTTTTAAATATCTGTAAAAGTTTGCAAGTTATTGATTTTTAAAATCGTTCAGTCCTTTTCAGGACACCCGGTATATATATATATATATATATAAGTTATCCATGTAATATTTGAATTGTATTCATCAAATCTTCCCAAATAAATTATTTCTTTTCCCGACATACTTGTCTTTTTTTCAATAATTTTTCTCTACAGTAAATTTTGGAGTCAAAATTCCATCATCGATGCCAATTTTTATAAATTAATATTTCTTAACTTTTTTTATCTTTAAGCTAAAATAACCCTACAAATATCGATTCATTTATTTTAAACAAACAAAATGACACCAAAGATTACACAAAAAAATCTTTCTGAAACTTTTGAAATCTAGTACACTGTTAAAAAAAATTCTGAAATTCACGAACATTTTTTTCCTGAATTTCACAGAAGAGGTCCCTTTTCACAACAAAAGGGCATTTTCCGTTACAAATCACAAAATTCCACCATATTTCCTGAAAATAACGAAACGGGTGGAAATAAAAACAAAAAACGGAGACAGTCCGCTGTGTGGGGGCTCCACGGCCGAGTGGTCAAGGCACCACACCGCCAATTACTTGAGAACGGAGATTGTGGGTTCGGGTACCACTGCCGCCTTGAAATAATGAAAACTTTAAAAATTCCTTTTAAATTACATTTTTTCTGTTTATTTTTCTCTTATTTCTTATTAAAAAATCTTCTAATCAATTATCCAAAAAATAAATAAATAGTTTACGACAATTTCAAAAAATTGTCTATATTTTTTGTTTGTAAAAAAATTGTTAGTAAAAATTTTTTTTTCATTCATTCATTCATTCATTAAAAAAAAAATAAAACAGTGGTTTTAAACAGTGATTTTTTTAATTTAATGTATTTAAAAATTTAAAATATATTAAAATATAATAAGTATTAGTCTAAAATAAAATAAAATAAACCGTTTATATATTCTAAGGAATATATTTGAAAGGAAATCTTTAAAAAGCACAACAGATTTTCCCATTAACTCATAAAAGACATACTTTGTACAATCCGGTACCAGCAGCTTTGGCTGAGTTCGTAAGGGTTTGTTCCGTTGTCCAAAGGTTCCGAATTCGATCCTCAGAACAGCATGAGCTAAATTATACAAAATAATAATAATAATTAAGTAAAATAACATAGTAGCTTAAAATCACTCGGCAATTTCGAATTCTTTGACGATTAATCGATTCATTAATTTTTAAAATTATATTAAATTATTATTATTAAAAATCAAATTTGGTAACGGAAAGTTACTGCTTCTTCTAACGGAGTTTTCCTTTCTTGTATTTCCCACAACGGAAAATGTACTAACGGAACGGTAAGAGTTCGGCTACTTTGCTGCCGGTAGTTTCACCTGGGATTCACAGATTTATTTTTAACAGTGTAATTAAGGCTCAGAAATAGATTCCTGAAATTACAAATCCCCTTAATGCATCGATATAAATATCACTGTTCTAAATTCACAAAATAAAAAGTTAAACAAGATAATGCCATATAAATCCTGAAATATTTCATTGTAAATCAATATATAAGTCTCCGAAACAGATCTCCTTCACAAATGCTACATGGATTTGAACACAAAAGACGAATTTGAACATAAGGCAACATTGCTGCCAGCCGTTTTAGCCGTAAATTTTACAGATGTTTTACATTGAAAATAGTTAAAGAAATGCATCAAAAACAAATCAAGAGCATAATTATTCATCGTTAGTTTATCAAAAGATTAATATTTTGATTTTTTATTATTTTTCTGTTGAATTGTGCGCAGACTCATCTAGCTTTGCCTTAAATAAATCAATATAGTTATTAATACAATTAGAGTTTATTCTATCTCTTCTTGTCACATAATTGATGAATCAAAGGGTGGTTTTACAAAATTTTGAAATATATGTAGATATTTACTGTTACATAACATAAGAAAATATACAGGGAAGTTTTCAAATACTAACGGGTATAAAAAAATTTTGCGCATTTATTATTTCGTTCAGGGTTAAACAAATACCCAAGTGTATTGTTTAATACTTAAAGCATTAAATTTCATTAAACTTAATTTCACTGAAACTATTTTTGCATTTATAAACATCAGAAAAATTGGTAAGTAATTTGTTCATTTCATATTATTTCAAAAACACTATCAAAATAACTATACATTTTCTTCAAATTTTCGATATTGTATCTCATTACGCATCTCATAAACAGAATTAATTATATTCATTAAATAATAATACATTTTATATGAATATCAATCGTTAAAGTACATCAAAGAAAACTGAACGAAATAAATAAATAAATAGGCATTTCATTTATAGCAAGTGTTGCATGCTGGAACCTGCGGTGTTTATAATATTTACTGCTGTAAACGTATTTATTTGAAATGCAGTTAAATACTATTCTATATAATAATATAAACGTTACACATCTATCCTTACTAAATACAATTAATCGCAGAAACTACAGAGAATTAACATGACTACTCTCATAATTCTGATTTCTGATTAATACTGGCTAATTTTAGACATTTTCATGAATACTTGACTGCATATTTAAATAAAGTGCATTTAAATGTTCTAACATTTAAAAAAAACCGCTCATCTCTCCATTTTAAAAGTACCGTTACCCATATTTCATGTAATTAGTTGACGGCAATTTACAAAAAATATCTCATATTTATCCTTACTTTTTATTATTGTTGTTAATTTCAAATAATTACGCTATTTTTTGTTAATTGTTTGCTGAATCTGCATAACCAAACTCTGTAGTTATATTGCTAAATAATAAGTATTTGATATATGCATAGCAAACACACATAATAAATATGCGGATATAAGTCCGTATTTGGTAATAAATGAATATTGTATTAAATTGCATTGAAAATTCATTATTTCATATTCATATATATGATTAGGTTTCATTTGTAATGAAGGGAAATCACATTTCTGTCACATTTATGTGAAAGTTTTAATGTACTATTGTGGAATAATGAACGAGATTTGTTTAAGAGCATTTGTAGTTCAAGGAATGCAATAGCATATCAACTTTGTTATATGCTAAATCTTAGATTTTGCTTAATAAAAATGAAAATTTACAAATGTTTAATAATTTTCTTTTAAATTTTTAACAGATATCTAAAATACTGATTTAACCTAGTATATTCTATTAAATAATCTATATATGTACACTCTTCGAGTAAAATAGATGAAGTTAATGTTCTAAATATAAAAATACTTAAATCTTTATGAATATCCATGACTCATATAGATAAAACAATAAAACTAGAACATTTTATCCTTGCAATGTGAATATCCACACATATGCAGATACAAACCTTAAGTAATTTGTAGATCTCATATAATTTCAATAACACGACCAAAATAATTGTACATTTTCTTCAAATTTTCAATACTGTATCTCATTACACATCTCTTAAGGATAATTAATTGTATTCATTAAATAACAATGCATCTTTAGTACATATGAACCAAATACATTTTTGAATATCAATCGGTAAAGTACAACAAATAAATCTGAACAAGTCATGAAATAAATAAATAATTGGGTATTTCATTTGTAGCAAGTATTGCATGTTGGAAACTCAAGTATTTCTCCTATCTACTGCTATAAAGGTATTTATTTGAAATGCAGTTAATCACTAATATATCTAATAATTCAATTGTTATACATCTATCCTTTTTCAATACAATTAATTGTATAGAAACTACAGAGGATTAACATGACACTCTCATATTAATTCTGTTTCTAATTTATACCGGCTAATTTTAAACAATTTCGTGCATATTGTACGTGTATATTTAACTAAAGTGCATTTAAATGTTCTAATAATTAAAATAAACCGTTTATCTATCCATTTTAAAAGTATCTTACCCATATTACATGTAATTAGTTGGAGGCAACTAATACGATTAATTTCATGTTTATTCCTGTTTTTTACTATTGTTTGTTAATTTCAAGCAATTATACTATTTTTCGTTAATTCTAATTACATAAAATATAAACATCACTTTAAAATATCAATTTAATTTAAATGCTTTAAGTGATAAATTTATCACTTAAAGCATTTAAATTAAATTAATGCTAATTAGTTGTCAAATTTGCATAACTAAGCGCTGCCTTTATATTGTTAAACAATAAGTATTTGTTGCATACAAACACAGAAAGTAAATATGCTGTTATAAATGAGCATTTGGTAATGAATGAACATTTTATTAAAATTCATTTTATATTGAATCACATTTTATATTGAAAATTCATTACTTTATATGTATATACACATGGTTGTGTTTTACTTGTAATGAAGTGAAACCGCATTCTCTTTCACTTATAAATAAGATTTATTTTATTATAATGGAATAATAAACAAGTTTTGTTTAAGAGCACTTATAGTACAGCGAATATATTAAATTGTAAGTTTTTTTAAATGTTGAATCTTAAAATTTGCTGAATAAAAGAAAACAATATAAGCGATTAGTATTATTTTTTTTTATCTTTAATGTGTCTCTAAAACATTTATTTTAAGTAAGATATTCTATTGGCTAATGTATATGCTTATACTGTTCAAGAATTAAAGCCGTGACTGATGTTCTCTATACAAAAATACTTAATTCTAAATGAATTTCCCATACTTGATATGGATAAAAAATAAAATTCAAACATTTTATTTTCATAATATGCAGTTATATGCAGATATAAATTTGTAATAGTAATTTGTTTACCTCATATAATTTCAATAACAGTATCAAAATAATTGTAAATTTCCTTCGGATTCTCCATACTGTATCTCATTACACATCTCTTAAAAGAAATTAATTGTATTCATTAAATAACAATTCTTTAGTATGTATGAACTAAATGATTTTTTTAATATTAATCGATACAGTACACCAAAATAACTAACAAGTTACGAAATAAATAAATAATCGGGCTTGTAGCAAGTACTGCATGCTGGAAACTGAAGTGTTTCTTCCATCTCCTGCTGTAAAGTATTTATTTGAAATACAGTTAAGTACTATTCTATCTAAAAATTGAAACGTTACACATCTATCCTTTTTCAATACAATTAATCATATAGAAATTACCTACAGAGGATTAACATGACTACTTCCTATTAATTCTTATTTCTGATTAATACTGGCTAATTTCAAACAATTTTGTGCATATTTAAATAAAGTGCAATTAAATGTTCTAATAATTAAAAGAAGCCGCTCATCTATCCATTTTAAAAGTATTTTACCCATGTAACATGTAATTAGTTAGTTGTAATTAGAACGACTAATCTCATGCTTATTCCTATTTTTTATTATTGTTTGCTAATTTCGCGCAATTACACTATTTTTCGTTAATGCTAATTGTTTCCTCAATTTGCATAACCAAACTCTGTCTTTATCTTTTAAATAATAAATATCTAATGCATCCATAGCAAACATATGCAATTAATTTGCGGTCATAAATAAGTATTTCGCACGAGATGAAAATCTTATTCAATTTTACAGAAAATTTATTACTTCATACGCATAAATTTGATTATGCTTTATTTGTAGCAAAGTGAAACCGCATTTTTATCCGACTTATATATAAGGTTTAATGTGCTAAGGCGGAATAATAAACGAGATTTGTTTAAAAGTATTTATAGTTCGGGGAATACAATAAAATATAAATTTTGTTATATGCTGAATCTGAGACTTGAATGAAACAAAATAACAGTACATAAACTATTATTATTATTATTATTATTATTATTTTAATCTTTAAAGTGTTTGTAAAATACTAATTTAAGAGAATATTTTATTTATAAGTGTATAAATACGATTACACTGTTCATGAAAAGTCGATTAAGTTAATTTGAGGAATATAAAAATACTTAAGTCTTAATGAATTCCCCATATGAACTTAATATAGACAAAATAATATAGTTAGAACATTTTGTTTCTGTAATATATATTGCTAGATTTATATTGCGCAGATTTTTGGCCATTATAATAGAATTCATTGTGAATAAATTCAATCAGAAAAAATAAACTTAAAAAGATTTATGAAAAACATTGACTATAATTTTGATACTATTAATATTATATACACATATAAATTTTACGTTTTCATGAAATATAGGTCTGAAGCGTTACACTCATGCCAAGAAAAATAAACAAGTACGAAAAATGATGCACGAGGAATAAATTACAAAATGCGTTATAAAATAAGGAAAATATTATTAAGAAAATATTAAAAGATTTTTTTTCATAAAATAAAATGAGATATCTATAAGTAAGCATATTAAATACATTTAATTCATAAAAAATTAATTTTCATATTTTCTATTATTATCCGATATCTGTCGTGTGGTCCTGTATCTGCAATTTTAAACGAGCCACACTATATACAAAAAAAAGTTTCGTTTATAATAAGACCAAGTCAGTTCCTGTAATTAAACCCTTTTGGGAGTCTCAGTAAACAAACAATAAATTCGACGCATTTCGTGATCTGTAAAAACAATGTTAGAGTACACCTTGGTAAACCTTCTAAATTTCATTTATATTTAAAGTTTCATAATTCTATAACAGCATTATAAAGAAGAAAAAACGATTTTTTCGCATAGATTTTTTTGCGTGTCCCTGTAAACGAACTAGAAATGCTGTCGGTTCTGTACTAAAAAGCATGTTTTAGTGTACCTCAAGGATGCAAATGGATATCTTTTTGTTTCGAATACACTAATATCAATAAAATGCACTTAAAGCAATTTCACACCTTAGACCATAACATGGAGATTCTTGTGAACTAACTGCGAAATTCTGAATTTCACGGAAATTGTAAAAAACCGGACTAGAAGACGTCATCTGTCGCGCGATTTACAACTAAAATTAAATGACCGTCTATTTATGGCAAGGTTAAACAGAAAATGAAGTTTGATAAAATTTTATGAGTTAATTCTTGGGATACATCTGTCAAGAAAATCATGAAGATAAAAAAAAGGCATAAAAAAACTGTCTGTTAACCTCTTGTCTGTTAGTATGTTTGTTTATAATATCGTGGGATATAAAGTAAAAATTACCAGAAATAGTAACATAAGAGTAAAAAATGTGCTACTTTAACGTCACAAAAATTGGTGTTAGGTTAGATGAAAAGAAGGTTAGGGACATGGCATTAATAGAATACTACATAAACGAAAATGTGGGCTAGGAAGAATTACTTCAAACCCTAAAAATTACAAATTTGTGTCAAAGTCTAACTAAAACTGAAGTTGGAATAAATACTATGCATTTATTCTTGATATCGAGAGCAACTACAAAATTAGTATAGTATACATTCACAGAGACAGACATTTAATAAGAACAATCAAATCTTGTTCGGGATTTTTGTAAAACGTGTTACTGTCGAAAACCATGAGTCAAAAATTTTCACGTCTCCAAAAAGATAGAAAAAAGTACATATAAAAATACTCCGTAAAGTTATTAAGAGTTGTCTTGAAAACAATGATTCTTAGAAAATTTTATGTAACGACAAAAAAAAAAAAAAAAAAAAAAAAAAAAAAA
This sequence comes from Maratus speculifer, assembly GCA_964019185.1. NCBI lineage: Eukaryota > Metazoa > Arthropoda > Arachnida > Araneae > Salticidae > Maratus > Maratus speculifer. Next base: position 349,564,195 of record OZ025290.1, on the reverse strand, counting down.
AAAAATTATGTAGCAGATAAACGTTTGCACTCCAAATCAAAACAATCTGTAAGGTTACCAATACTTTTTAGGAAACTGGGATTCTTAGAACTTCTTACGTAACTGCATCCCAAGTTAAAGATAGAATTTTAGTAAAGTTATTTTAATTTTATTAGATTTGATTGTAAAATTACGGATTTCTGAAATCTTACAAAAACTACTTTTGTAGAGTTACATTTTTTATTTATGTATTTGTTTATTTTATGTACAATGTATTTCATGTAATATACAGGTACAAGTTTAATGAGCACACAAATTTCTCGAACTTTACATACTCATAACTGTTTCTCTTTTTAAAAAGCACTTTATTTTTATTAATGTACAATTTTTAAAAAACAATAATTAAGTTTAGCTTTAGTTACAAAAAAAAAAAAAAAAAATGCAGAAAATTTTGTTTTACCTAAAACAATTACAAAATGCTGAAAAATCTTTAAATGCTCAGCCAAAAAAAATCATAATCAAATTGATATTTATTAGAAAATTTCTAATAAAACTTATTTTACTCCCTGCGAAATAGTGATTTATCCTCCGAAAGTAAAATGATAAAAATGAATGCCCTCTCTAATGGAGTGTAAATAGATTTGTGGTCACACTAATGACGCTAAGCTCACAAAGTTGATGGATTGCTTGCAAGATCAAATAAAATGTTTCTGATAAAGTTTCAAGTATTGAAAAGCATTGCAAAGAGAAAAAATAATGTGATTATACATAGACATTAAAAGCAGTAATGTTGAAAGTTGCAATTAAGTTCAATGCTCTTTTGAAAATCAATTTATATTGGGATATATAACGAAATTTAAGCATCTTACAAATTGATAATTTTGAAAACTATCTGAATAAAGATACTTTAGAAAAGCAGAGATTTTTAGTATTCTAATCATGTCTCATGTCATGTTTAATTATATGATGTCAGGAATAAGATTGAATTTTATAAGATTGAATTTTTTTTTTTTTATAATCAGGAAATACTTTCTTTCACAGTTTTTGATATTGTATGTCTTCCAAGTAAATATGTGTTACAACAAATATAAATTAAAAAGGTTTTTTAACGTATAAAAATATTTTGAATCTTATTTGCTAGGTTTACTAAATTAATGCATCGCTGTAAAACATGTGTGTAACGCCACTCTATAAATTGGTGGTAGCCTTGCTGCTTCCAATTTTATGGAGTACTTTGACCAATATAACCGGTGTAACATTGTAATGTTGCATCAGTAATATATGTACATCAGTACTCCGTAAAATTGATGGTAACCTTGATTCCTCTCATTTTATGGAGTACTTTAATCTATATAACCGGTGTAACATTGTAATGTTACACCAGTAATGTATGTACACTATGTATGTACACCAGTATATACTAATACAATGTATAATGGTGTACACTATGTATATACACCAGTACTCCATAAAATTGGCCTTGCTGAATCCAATTTTATGGAGTACTTTAATCGATATAACCGGTGTAACATTGTACTGTTACACCAGTAATATATATACACCAGTACCCCATAAAATTGGTGGCAGCCTTGCTGTCTCCAATTTTATGGAGTACTTGAACTGATATAACCGGTGTAACATTGTAATGTTACACCTGTAATATATGTTTAAATTATCCCACTATATAAGTGAAAAATTACTTCATAAATCGGAGGCAACATCTACCACCAATTAGTTTAAGGAGTAACGTTACATAATTTTTTTACAGTGATTAAATGTTAAACACTTTTTTGTTCTAAACCAATTTTAGCTATATGAAAGTATGCATTTATCCCCTATGTTACCGTTTTTAGCTCACAGGCTATCATAGCCTGAGAGCTTATGTGCCCGTCCGTTCTGTATGTACGTTCGTACGTGCGTTCGTGCGTAACGTAATAACTCATGAAAAAAATGTCGGATCCACTTGAAATTCCGTATATAGGTATATCCTGATAAGGCGCTTCCCTGATTAGTTTTTGGAGTTCATTCGATATGTATAAGAGGGGGGAACGGGGGGCTCATGCCCCTCCCCTTAGTTGATATAAACGAGATTTTCATGCAGAAATAACAGTTTTCGTTCAAAATTTAGATATAGGATCATTCTGATGAGGCGATTCCGTGACTGTTATTAGGTCCTCATTGAATAAGTATAAACAGGGGGAACGGGGGCTCATGCCCCTCCCTTTAATTGACATAAACGGGATTTTCATGCAAAATTAACAGTTTTCGTTCAAAATTTAGATATAGGATTATTCTGATGAGGCGAGTTCGTGGCTGTTATTAGGTGTCCATTTAATAAGTATAAACAGGGGAAACGGGGGTTCTAATGCCCCTCCCCTTAACTGATAAATGGATTTTTCAATCAGAGTTGTCAGATTTCGTTCAAATCTCTGAATAGTTTTGGAAGTTTAATGGTTAAGCATAAAAGAGGGGAATAACTCCTCTTAAATTATATAAATGCTAAATGGGTTTTTATTAAGAATTATCCGATTTGCTCTGAATTTTGGATATAGATTTTTTAATATGATAAAGCATGTACTTGATAGTTTAGGAGGTTCAATGATTAAGTATAAAAAAGGAGGAAGGGGAGAGTTGTTTCCCCTTCTTAATTTTTTTTCGAACGGAATTAACGAAAATACAAGGCTATAATGTACAATTAGTATGCGTAGCCTGTGAGCTCAATGCCATCAGTTTAACTGGGCAATATTCTTTTTATTTATTTAAAATTGTTATTTGTATGCTATTTTACCGTAAACTAACTAACATTCTAAAGTTTAATTCGAAATATTGCGCTGCCTAATCATAAATTAATGATCTAACAATTATTAGAATTAATAAAAGTAAATTTTTATCCATATATTTGCTATAACCGGAATAAAAATCTCTCCCAAAAGTATTTGTTAACTGTTCTGTTCCTAAACCTAAGAGTTCCTTAAACGATCAAACATACTAAAAACTTTCCCTTTTTTCCATTTAAGTTTTTTTTAACGCATAAACAAACCTTAAAGAAAAAAAAACTTTGAAATTTTTTATGTGTTTTTGTCTGCGAATGGAATCCATAGGTTTGAACGCAAGCGACTTAATACTCAGCTCTGCGTCACAGATTTACAGTGCTCCAAACAATTATGAACGTAACTAATTTGTCTGATTAATGTAAGGCGAAATGTACTTAAAGACTTAATTTGTACACAAAGTAATTCTTCGTTTTTATGTGCGTTCGTAATTATGTAAATACGTAGCACCTATTGCTGTCGCTCAGTCTGTCCGTCTGTCCGCCAGTCTGTCCACCCGCATATAACAAAGCAAACACTACCCAACAGAATCGTTTGAAATTTAAAATACATAATTATACCATAATTTTGTCGAGTCATTTCAAATTTTATGAAAATTGGATGGATAGATCAATTACAGGAACAATCAAAAGGATTCCGTTACATTACGGTCAATGGGGAAAAAAGTTTCAAATGCATTTTAATCGTTTGAAATTTAAAACATATAATTATTGCGTAATTTTGTCGAGTCATTTCAAATGTTATGAAAATCGGATGCATAGATCATTTACAGGGACAATCAAAATATTCCATTACATTACGGTCAATGGGAAAAAAGTTCCAAATGCATTTTATTGAAGTTACACTCATTCGAAAATAATAGAATTGGCATGAATCTATGAAATATATACTAAAATATGCATTCTGTACAGTCTGTGATGCAAAGAATTTTTATTATTAAATTGCAGGGCCACACAAAAGTATTCCACTACATAATGCTATACGGGGAAGCATTGTTTGGGGCGTGTTTTAATTATATTCAACTATTTCACATTTTATGAATAAGATATACGTTGCTGAGGTGTAATAAAAATTACTTCCTGCTTATTTACTGAAACGTAAAGATTTCGACTACTATACTGTATCCGGAGTACGCTCTACTATATCAGCAAGATCTGAATATTTTTAAAACTTCGTTATCGTACGAACGCACCTCATTTGCTACGTTCACGTGCAATTTCCAATTTGTTGTTCTTATTAAGAATAAGTACTGCTACTGCAATGTGCTCTTTCTGAGCAATTTCAGTATTAATACTGCGTAAAATCAGTATTGGTTACTAAAATATAATATCGATAAAAATTTTTACTTATACATTATTAATATGTACTCAAGAATAATTTCTTTAATTAAACATTTAATAAATCATTGAGATGTAACAGAAAGGTTTTAAACATAACATTATGTGTTAGAAAACATCATAATCTACATAAAAAAGATCGACTTTTCTTCCCTTAAAAGATGTATTTCACTCAATTAAAAAAAAAAGAATATTATGATAAGAAAAATCGTTTTTCATATTAAAAAGAAATTGATATATTTTAAATCTATAATTTAAAAGACCAGGGTGTTTTTTTACTCATCAGTCCTGAACACTCTACTGAACCTAATTTGATATATATATATATATATACAGTCGAGTCTCTCTATAATGAAACTCCATACATCGAATTTATCTATATAACGAATTTTTAGCAGGAACGCTCCTTTTTTTCATGATTACATTAAAAACAGTCTCCATATAGCGAAATATCTATCTCCATATAACGAATCTTTTCATAAAATGCTCTTTATTAATTCAGTTTTGAAAATGCTTCAAAATCACATGGAATCAAATTTCCATCACTTATTTCTGATTTATCGTTCAAGATTGAGTTTTTTATATTGCTTCTCTATCTTGAATCTTCTTGATCTTTAAATCCAACGAATTCATTCCACAAGCCCCTCTCCCATACATATTTTAACATCCTTCGAGAAACAGTGTCAATTTAATTTTTACACATATAAAACCTGGATCAATGCGGTAATTGAAGTCAGTGTTGATTTCAGAGGGTGTCTTGGGGGGGACGTTCACACCCGGAGCAATGAGATCGGCCCCGAAAATTTGAGAAAATTGTGTTTTCAATGGAAAAAAAATTAACGTAAGTTTTTTTGTGTGATTTTTATTAAGCTTTTAAATAAATGTCTATTCTCTTTTTTGAAACTGTTCAAAAAATTAAGAAATACGATATTACGTTAATATTTATAGTTAAACACTTCATTATTTTAATTAAACGTATAAAAAATAATATTTGTTCAAAATTTGCACATTAAACAGAACTTTAAATGGCTTTCTCTATTCAACGAATATCACTATATATTGAATTTTTTACTGGAACAATTGATTTCGTTATATAGAGACTCAACTGTGTATTTATATTTAATGAAAGCTGTTCATTTGAAGTTGTACTTATTCTAGTTATTTTCTTGTTTATTTTCATTTTTATATTTTATTTTTAATTTAAAAATTTTATTATGATATTTTTTCCAATGGTGGATCACATATTTAGCTTTTCTCTCGATAATAAAAATTTATTTTTCTTTATCACTTTCCACCAAATAGAAGTTTGATTTCATCAGTGAATTGAATATGCCATAGCATTTAAGAGAAAAAAAAGTTAATGGTTTTCGAAAATTTATTCATTATAAAGCGGTTGCGTATAATTATTTACTAATTGCAGCTGAAGAAATATTATTTACTGAGGAATGAGATCGCGTATTCGATGTAAATAAAATAGCAAATAATAATATTATTAATTTATGAAAAAAGCTATATTTAACGCGATGTGTTTCCAATGAGGAAAATGATGTCATTCATGTATGCACATATATATATTATAAAAATGCAAAATTTGAAATTTGTTAAAAAAGTGGAGTAGTTCAAAATCATTAACACGAAATATTATTTTTATAATTTATTTTTTTTTTCATTTAAATAAGCATAAATATATTAGCTTTAACTGTAATTCAGAATTTTAAATAATATTAATTTAAATAAAAATTAAAAATATTTAAAGCAAAAATTTAAAAAATAATAAAAATGTAACTTTATTTTTAAAAAATCACATTTTCAGAAATAATATACTTTTTTCAAACTTGCTGAATCAAAATTAAAATAAAATTCTTGAAAAAGACGTATTCCAAAAATGTGAATAAATTATCTTTAACACTTCTTGATTTATATCAATTTAAAAAGAGAAATGCTGAAAAATCCATCATGAAGAAAAATGTATTTTCACAAGTAGTCGTTTGCATGACAGTCATTACATGAAAGGTAGTTTTTGAAAACAAAGCAAAACAAAACAAAACAAAATAATAATAATTTTTACTATTCCAATTAAGATATAAATATGATTTAAACATCATTCAAAATAGAGAAAATAACAACATTTATAATGAAAAAGAATTTCTCAGAAAATGTGAAGATTTTTGTATCCCGGACCTTCTTAACAGTCAGAAGCATATATAAATATATATATATATATATATATATATATATATATATATATATATATATATATATATATATATATATATATATATATATATATTGTTGCTTAAAATTAGAAAGGGATACTACATTTCAACAATTACAGAACAACAAAGTCTAAGCATTATCTTAATAATACATCGATCATTAAGAATTAAAATAAAACTTTTATATTTCCCAATAATCACACAAAGCAGTAAGAATTTGCATGTTTCTAATTCCAATGAATAATTGTAATCAATCATGACATAGATTAAAATGTAAATCTACCTCATTATCTTAATTAGATTTAGAAGTTTTAGACTAGCATATTTTATACGTGTGCGGAATTATTAAAGCATGCGGTAAATGTACAAATACAGAGAAGTTGTTCAGTAATTGCTTTATTGTAATAATTTCCTTTGAACGAGTTGAACAGGACGGTATAAATATTTCCATTTCTAATTAAGCAAGTGACTGAGTTATAAGTTTATTTTTTGTTCTGTATGATACTAAAACAGTCTTCAATACAAAACATTCATAAAAGAGTATAGCGATCATAAATTTTAATTGTGTTTTATATGGACACAGTAAAATATTACGTTACATATTACCGTCAATGTGGGAAAAAGTTTTTCATTCATTTTATTAACCTTTTAATTACGGGGTTGGGACATATGTCGTCCCAGAGACTATTAATTTATTTGATTATCACCAGTTTTTGAAAACTGTTTTCTGCCATTAAATTAAACCAGTATAATTTCAAGAGCAATATAACTGAAAGCAATTATTTTATAAATTGCGGTGTGAGTAAATATTATAATACTCGACAGACTTAGTCCGTAGCCAAAAGGTTAATGTTATACTTTTTCAAGGATAGTAAAAAAGATATGCGCCACTCATATAGACTACAACATGATTTGCATCGATGAATATTTAGTCATTACCTTACGTTCACAAAGACATTCATAATATACTCTGTTATATAATGGACAATGAGCTGGACAGTAGAAAAATTCCGGGTTCGATTCCTGGCCTGGACATTATTCATTATATTGGTTCTATGCTTAGTTAGCAATGTGATAAATCATTTATTAAATGTTCAATATATATACATATTAAATATTTAATAACTTCGGATGTAATTTCACTGCTGAATATTAATTAAAAAATTAATTTAAATTATGTATGTATATTTTTCATTTCGATATTTTAAAATAAGGAAAATTATTACAATTATTTGCTTTTTGTATGAAATTACAAGATGGTACATTATTAAATCAGCAAGATTTTCTGTTAATAACTCTGAACTAATGCCTAAATATAAAACTTGGGGCATATAGGATATTTTTTTCTGTTTTTATTAGTACCTTCAATCAATAATACTATGGGTAAATTTCTTTAACGTAAGTTATAGAAATATATCATTGTGATAGATGAAGAAATGGTAGGAACAATAAAACGTTTACTACACTGTAAAAAAAAATCTGTAAAGGTACTAAACATTTTCTAGGAAACTGGGATTCCAAGAACTTTTCATGTAATGGTAACAGGAAAAATCCATGTAACCGATTCTGAAACTTGAATTTTTGCTGTTACCGTTACAGGAAAAGTTCTTGGAATCCCAGTTTCCTAGAAAATGTTTAGTACCTGTACAGATTTTTTTTTTTTACAGTGTAGATGCTATGAGCGATTTTAAATGTATGCAAAGATCTATGCTCTTCGTAATCATTTTTACTAGTCTTCGTAAAATATAAATCTTATTAATCAGTGGGTTTTTATGCATACATAATATTTTAGAAATAAAAGTTATACATCTTTAACTATGAAAGGATTTTTTATACTATTTGCAGTTCAAACTTTAGAAAGAATAAAATAGTTGAAGTTTTTAATAAAATTTATGTTATGTTGAAACGCTCTGTATAATCTTGCTACTTGTTTCATGGAGTAACTTCATGATGCATTAAATGTAAGAGACTTTTCAGCTATTTCTGTAAAAAGTTATTTGCTTTTATATTTATATATTAAAAACAGCAAAAACTTATTTATTTATGCTGAGAGATATTAAAAAATACTACCAACAAAAAATAGTTAATTCAAACTTTCTAAACATCAACCAGAACACTTTTAATACGCCATCTTCCTAGATATCCATATTTCCACACGCAGACACATGAGATTCACGAAAAATCTTTTTTGCGAAACTTCCGAAGCGTGCCACCTCTGTCACTTTCATTAGGAAGATAAACGGACTGTGATTTGTGGCTGAACTTTTATCTTGGAGGCATGTGGTAATTTTCTGAATAAAAGACGAATCGTATTTTCAAGGGACAGACATATAATATCCTTAGCTCAAGGGAAAGATATACATTTTCAGCGTAAAAACTTTGTAATAGAATTATCAGAAAACATACGACTTCCTGTGGAATATAATTATTCACGGTACTTTTTTATCTCAGCAGTAGAAATGGCTTTTATGTATTATTTTAAAATTTTATACATTATTTATGATTTAAATTTAGAAAAAAGAATTAAAACCTAAAAACGATAATTAACAATAATTTTTATGATTAATACATTTATTCTAATTCATCATTCAATAATTTTAATTATCGTCTGCATCATTAAAGAATATTATTTCCTTTAAAAGAAACGTATTTACTCGATTATTAAAAAAAGTTATGAAAGCAGTATTTTAATATATACACATTTAAAATTAGTGACATACTTAATAACAAAAAGAATGCGACGTCAAAATTTATATTTGGTTTAGAAAAAGTAATAAATGGTTACCCAACAAAATTATTTCTTGTGGTAATTTTCTAAATAAAAGACGAATCGTATTTTCAAGGGACAGACATATAATATCCTTAGCTCAAGGGAAAGTAATACATTTTCAGCGTAAAAAAATTGTAATAGAATTATCAGAGAACATACGACTTCCTGTGGAATATAATTATTCACTGTACTCTTTTATATCAGCAGTCGAGAGGGCTTTGACAAATTTCCGTAAACATTTTACTCTATCTGTGATTTCAATTTAAATGAAAAAAAAACTAAAGACATTTTGGCAACAGTAAGAAATATGTTTAAATTATCGTCTGCATCATTAAAATTATTCTTTTCTTTAAAATGTTCCTGAAAATAACCAATATCTAAGACTCTGCATTTGTTCATCATGAAAAGAAATATATTTATTCGATTGTTTAAAAAAATTGTGAAAAGTAGAATTTTAATATTTATGCATTTAAAATTAGTGGCATAGTTAATAACATAATGAATGCGATATCAAAAGGAAGTGGGCTAATAAGGGCTATTTTTCGCCCATCATATACCCGAAAAAAAAAGTTTCGAATTCCGATAAATGTTCAGTGGCTTTGCATAGTGAAAGATATGTATTTTTGTTTAGTATAAGTTTTACATGATAAAGAAAATGGTAAGTCATGGAAATTATAGCCGCAAAATAGAGTGTTTTGGCTTTATTCGACATTTTTGTCGTTTTTTGGGTCTTTGAGTTTTTTTTTTTTTTTTTTTTTTTTTTTTTTTTTTTACGAAGCGTTTGATGAACCCAATTAATTTTGATATGCAATGATACTATTATAAGATTTCATAGGAGCATTATTTTATTTGGTTTCAGTGTGCGCTTCTACCTTTTAAAGAAAAAAAGTGTATCATCCGGGAGAATCAAATTCATTGTTATCGGAGCGCGTTCAGATTTGTTTTTCCGTACTCAAAAAATATTTACGTTGCTGAGAGGTCAATGTCGTTTTCTGAAACTACTTTTATAAATATTTATTAAAGAAATTACTTATAAATAATGCTTGGATGTCTGTGTCATTGTTATTAAAAGATTTAATTATACTAGCAAAAGCCATGCTTTGTTTGGATTCGCGAAGCATTATTTTATAAAACAGATATTTGAAAGTAACAATATTTTTTTATTATTATTTTTGCATCTTTATTAAACAAAAACGTTATTTTATGTTTTGGCGCATTTTAATTTTTTATTTATGATGTAAAACTGGCATAATAAGATATTTTCGAAGCAAACTTTTACAAATTTTTTTTAAATTTTCAACTAAAAGCTCTTTTAAAGATGTTTTTACAATTTCAAGTAGCAACTGGTGTTTTTTAATTGTTTGAAATATGCATGTTTCCAATCTTTGTAATCAACATCCGATAATCTTTGATAGCTATTTTAGAATAATATATTTGAAGAAAGCTTGAAGAAAGTTACTTCTTCAAAATCCTATTTTCTGGAAAAAACATTTGAAATCTGCTTTCGTTGATACTATGAATTTTTAATTGTAAAACATTTTATTTTAATTTCTTCGTTTTTATACATGTTAGCGTATGAGAATTGCTGTAATTCTCTCCGCGTGGGAGAACTTTTTACTTTCTGCGAATGGCAACTCAATTAATGGAATTACCTTTTAACGAAACGCTCTCTCATTCTCGCAGTGACGTTTTCACGAATAATTATTGTTGTGTTTGCGAACTTATTAAAGTCTTATTTTTCTATAAAATCCTTCTGATTAATGAGTCGATATTATTTAGCCACAATACGACCGTCGCAAAAATATTTATAAAGAGCTTGAACCAACAACTTCACGCAGATCTTTTAATTTTTCATTTATATAACAAATTTAAGAATTAATTTTATTTGTTTACAATTATTTTGTTGCCAGTTTACAAAAAAAAAAAAAAAAAAAAAAAAAAATCCATAATACAATTTTTTTAAAATGTTTAAGTGTCATCTGTGCAAACGATTTTGCGGGAAAATGAAAACATGTTTTATTTAATAAATTAATCATGATTCTATCTATAATTATTTACTCCATGATTTAAACTTTTTTTTCTGAAAATATACGCGTTTCATTTTTTATTTATTTGCTAAAATGCGTCCGTATTGGAAATGCATGTAAAATAAATTAATTAAAATAATAATTTTTTTAACGTTTTACTGTAAAAAAAATTATATTCTGCAAATCTACAGATCATAATTTATTTTTGTGTTTAATTTGAAGTTAAAATATTGAATAGTTTTTTTGTAAAGCGTACGACAAATTGTAATTTGAGTGGACTAGTAGAGGATTCGCTTCGCTTATCCTAATAAATTAAGACAGACTTGAATACAGTTTTAAAAATAAATAAAATTTATGTACAAAAAATTAAAACACTAAAAAACATTTTAAAATACAAAAGCAAACGTTTCGCCAAACTACACACATGGCAAAATCAGTCAGGTCAATTCAGTACAAATAATGAAATATTATTTCTATACTGACGTATGGGTATATTTATGTACCATTTTAGCTATATCTTTAAACTAGTAAAATTCAAAATACGTTGCTGAAAAAAGAGATCATTTCATACTTGCTTTGCAGTATTACTTGTAAAACTCAGAACTGGTCTCTCTAAGGGTGTTCTGTCTACATTATTCAAAATAAGAAAAATAATAATATCTTCTTTAAATAAGCAAAACACACATTAAGAACTTTGTCCCACAACACCTTGGAATGGAACGCATCGCCAGAACACAAGTTGTTGAAAAATATGCGAGGCCTTTAGCAGGAAGATTATTTATTCCGGATTACGACAATATTGTAATGATTATTTTTGATAGCACGTACTTTCATATCCAAAAAAGTGCGAACTAATCCTTTCAGAGAAATTCATTCTGGATATACAAAGGAAGATCTTTCGTTAAGCGTAATGCAATATCTTCTGCTCAAGGGAAAGATATATTTTTTCAGCTTAAAAACTTTGGTAATAGAATTGTCAAAGAGCATACGACTTCCTGTAGAATGTAATTATTCCCTGTACTCTTTTATCTCAGCAGTAGAAATGACTTTCATACATGATATTAAAATTTTATATTTTATCTGCGATTTAAATTTTAAAAAAAGAAACAGATTTAAAACATTAAAAAATAATCATATTCATTAATAATTATTATCATGATTAATATGTTTATCATAATGGACAGCATTTCTGTGACGTCATAATTAACTGGTTTATAGCCTGGAACCGAAAGCAAATGCAGTATATATCTTCAAGGATTATTTGCTAGAAATAAATTTTATAGTACTGACATTCTTTTAAGTGTGAAAAAAAAGTTTGTAATAGTCTGAATGCGGTAAATACAATCAATAGTATTTGTGTGACGTCACTATTGGTAAAATATAGATTTTTATAGCCTAGAACCAAATGGAAGGATACGGTCCATTTATCATCCAATATTTTTTATTATCGTCTGCATCATTAAAAATATTCTTTGCTTTAAAATGTCATTGAAAGTGAAAAATTGGTAGAAAACTATGCATTTGTTCGTTACGAAGAGAAAAACATTTATTCGTTTGTAAAATAAGATGGGAAAAGCAGGATTTTAATATTTATACACTTACAATGAGCAACAAATTTAATAGCAAAAGGAATGCGTCGTCAAAATATGCATTTGACTTAGAAAAAATAATAAATGGTTATCCTAAAAAAATATTTCCTTTGATAATTTTCTCAATAAAACATTAATCATATTTTCAAGCGACAAACATATAGTATCTTCAGCTCAAGGGAAAGATATACATCTTCAGTACAAAACCTTTGGTTAGAGAAATACATTTATTCCACCATTAAAAAAATGGGAAGAGCAGGATTTTTATATTCATTCATTTAAAACTAGAGACATGTTTAATAAGAAATGAATGCGAAAACAAAATTTACATGTGACTTAAAAAAAGGTAATAAATGGCTCCCAACAAAATTATTTCCTGTGGTGATTTTCTGAATAAGAGACGAATTGTATTTTCAAGGAACAGACATATAATATCGTCGACTCAAAGGAAAGATATACATATTCAGCGCAAAAACTTTGGTAAGAGAATTATCAGAGAACATACGACTTCCCATGGAATATAATTATTCACCGTGCTCTTTTATATCAGCAGAAGTGAGAGCTTTAAGAAATTTTTGTCAACATTTTTACTTTATCTGTAATTTAAATTTAAATGAAAAAATAATCTAAAAACATTGGAAAGAGCGAAAGATCAAAATTTTTGGCAGCAATAAGGAATATGTTTTAATTATCGTCTGCATCATTAAAATTATTCTTTTCTTTAAAATGTCGCTTAAAATTAACAATAATTAGAAGACTATGCAATTGTTCATCACGAAGAAAAATATATTTATTCGATTATTAAAAAAATTGTTAAAAAGTAGAATTTTAATATTTATACATTTTTATAATTAGTAACATATTTAATAGCAAAATGAATACGATGTCAAAATTTACATTTCATTTGGAAAAGAATAATAAATGCATGCCAAACAAAGTAACTTTTTGAATAAAAAACAAATCGTATTTTCAAGGGATAAACATAATAATATCAGCTCAAGGGAAAGATAGATATTTCCAGCGCAAAAACTTTGGTAGTAGAATGATCAGAGAGTATAAGACTTACTGTGGAATATAATTATTCCTTGTACTCTTTTATCTCAGCAGTAGAAAAGGCTTTCACTCATTATTTAAAATTTTTATACTTTATCTATGATTTAAATTAAAAAAAAGATTTAAATTTTAAAAATATTTAAAAATAATTAAAAGCTATTAATCATAATAATTAATAATTATTATTATGATTCATACGTTTATCATAATTTATCATCCAATAATTTTACTTATCGTCTGCATCATTAAAACTATTCTTTCCTTTAAAACGTCGTTGAAAATAAAAAAAAAGAGTTAAAACACAATGCATTTGCTCGTTATGAAAAGTAATAGACTTATTCGTTAATTAAAATAAGTTGTAAAAAGCAGTTTTAATATTTATATACTTAAAATAAGTGAAATATTTAATAACAAACGGAATGCAACGGCAAAATTTACGTTTGACTTTGAAATGGTAAAAAATAATTATCCAACAAAATTATTTCTTGTGATAATTTTCTGAATAGATGAGGAATTGCATTTTCAAGGGACAGATATATAATAGTTTCATCTCAGGAGAAATATATACATTTTCAGAGCAAAAACTTTGGTAATAGAATGATCAGAGTACATAGGGTTTCTTGTGGAATATAATTATTCCAGAAAATATCCTTAAAGCATTTCAATATTATTAATTCACTACTGTATCAACATTGTTTTTCATCTTCTGCTTCAGTTAATTAATCAAAGTGAAAACGAATTAATCTAGATCATAACATTTATTAAAATCAATTGTCTTTCGTTATTCTGTTTTCACTACCTGTTTGCGTATTGCCCACTTAGTAGGACGAGAGTTCTCGTCGCTGCACGAGCCGCTAATGGATTATAAAATTAAGAAAAATCGAGAAAATTGAACAAAAATTGCTGACACACCACCTCCTTTCCTCGGAAAATTTAAGCCTGGTGACTATAGCTAAAAGCATGCACCAACTAGTTAAATATTCCAATTCCAAAGCTTTCTGCAATCTCATACGTGCATTTTAATATTAAGAAAATAATTACACATATTAATGCTTTAATAATTTTAATTCAATATGGTACCAACTTTGATTTTCATCTGAAAATTTTGCTTCAGTCAATTAATCGGAGTAAAAACGAGTTACCATCGCTGCACGAGTCGATGGACAGTAGTATGATAGGCAGATTTTTTTCAAATGCGGCTAGGAATTACTTGCCATACCCAAAAATAATCATACACAAAAATTTTAGTTCTATTCTATGCATAACTTCATACAATTTTTGATGGTAAAATAATGAAAATGACACAGACATTGTGATTAGTATATCGCCCTCTTCCAGCGTGTTTTTTTTTTTTTTTTCAAATTCAGGGCTGACCTAGCCATAACCAAACATTTGCACGCATATTTTTGTTCAATTCCATGCATAATTTAAAGCACTTTTAGTACAATATTGAAAATTGCACAAAAATCGCTATTGCAGCGCCCCCTTCCGGCAGAATATTCAAAATCGGAGGTGGACCTGCTTGCTACAGCCAAAAACATTCACAAAAAATCTGGTTTAATGCTATGCATAGTTTCGTACATCTTTTGATGGCAGAATGGCGACATACGGACATACAGGCACACAGACATTTTGTAAAGACATTTTTTTAATCTCTGACCCTTAAAACGTGTAAATCCGCCGAAAATCGGAAGTCGAAAAACATTTTTATTACAATACCTTTTTTCTATTGAAGAAAGTAAAAATTTGGTTCAGTTTCATGCAAAACTATATACGCAAAAAAGAAAATAGGGCAAAAATCAAAATTACAGCAACCCCTTCCGGTGAAGTATTTTCAAATTCAAGGATAAACTGTTAGCAGTATCTAAAAACATATACAAAAAGTTTGGTCCAATTTTATGCATAGTTTTATACGGTTTTCGATGGTACAATAACGAAAATGGCACAGGGAGAGAGCTATTAAAATGCCCCCTTTCCGAAATTTTTATTAAATTAAAAAGAGAAACTACTTTGCACAGCTCAATACATACACAAAAAATTCGCTTAATTCCATACATAACTCCATACTCTTTTCGATGTACAGTAAAGATAATGAAACAGACATCGGTAATACAACGCCCCTTTTGGCGGATTTTTTTTCAAATTCGGGGAGAACGAGCTGATCATAGCCGAAACATAAACAAAAAGTTTGGCTCTATTGTATGCGTAAAATCATGAATTTTTCGATGGCACAATACTGAAAATGACACAATAGTTACTATTACCACGCCCTCTTCCATCGGAATTTTTCTAATTTGAAGAAGGAACTTCTTGTCACAGCGAAAAACATGCAAAATAAATTTAGTTCAGTACTATGCATAACTCAAACACTTTTCTATGGCACAAAGGCGACACACGAACAGATAGACATTTTTTATAAAAATGATTTTTGGGATTTCTGACCTCTAAAACGTGCAAATCCATGGAAAATGAGAAGTCGAAAAAATTTTCAATAAAAATCCAATCAACGAATATATATATATATATATATATATATATATATATATATATATATATATATATATATATATATATCTTTTTCTCCTTATATATAAAAAAAATATCTGAAGAGGTTAAGAAGTTTCCGTGTTAATGAAGATAATAATTTCATTTTCGCATCAATTTATGCTTACAATTAATGCTAAGTCCACCGTTTATTTCATACTACAACTTATATAATTCGGTTTTCATATTTACATCAAAATTGACCGGACAGAAGCAAAACTAGTTTTCTACAGTACTCTGCAAACAAATATTAAAATATAATGGCTGATATGTTTAAAGATTATTTGAAAATTTTTATAAAAATAATACCAGGGAAGTTACAGGGCCATGAATTTTAATATTTCTAAACATACACTAACCACTTCTACCGTTAGTTGCTTGCATTTAAATTTAATCCAGGACTTCTGAAGTAGATATAAATACATGGAATAATATCTAACGATAGTTGTCTGAGCGAAGCGAAGTCTTATACTCAGAGTACGTAACGATATTAAAAGTCAAAAAAATTCTTTCGTCAAGCAAATCTCAAAAAGTACTTGTCGGATTTTGATTCTGTTTGTACCAGTAGGTACCTATGAAGGTGATCTGGTGAATGCACCTACTACGAAAAATTAGTTCGAAATAGTTTAAAAGTTATATTAAAAAACTGATAAAAAAGCACAATTTATTTGCATACGTCACAGAAATTTGGTGTGCGTCACTTTCCACCGGCTAGATGTTTTCGTTAGATTCCCAAATTTAAGCACATGGAGCAAGAAAAATACGCAAACAATTTTTAAGTACAATAAATTGTACTTAAACTTAAGAGACAAACTTTAAAATAATTTTTTTGTTGTTAATTTAAAAGAAAAAAGCCTTAATTCTTAGTAACTTAGTATCTTAGTAACTTTGAGATTTTGCGATATTCTTTATAACAGCACTTTATAACCGCCACTACCATATTTTATATTTCGCATATGCAAATTGGAAACAATTCTGCCGTGTTTAAATAAAATACGTGTTTTAGATAAAATATTGGTACTACTTGGTTATCTCGTTTATCAATTTCGCCAAATTATACATATTGACATATTTTTTAAATTTTAAATAACAAAAGAATAAATAAATTAGTGAAGGCTATTTCCATGAGTACTTGTAGTGTAAGTCACAGGCTACGATTTTTAGCTACCAGTATTATAGAACAAAAAAATGTGATTAATTTTATTGCCACATTCTCATTAATTGAATAAGGCCAAGCAGACTTTTCGAAAATAACGGTGGCTAACAAGCATAGCAATTAATAAGTTTTGTGACTTACACTACAGAACCCATGGAATTAGCCTGAAACATTGATAAAAATACAAATAAAAAGTGGGATAAAAAATCACTTGATGATGTTTTAAACACATGTATCGTATTTAATGCGATTGAGTACGAAATTCACGATCATTCATTATTGGCATTTTATCTTACTGTTTAGCGATACTTTTTGGTCGATGAAAAAATGAAGTAATACAAAAAAAAATTAGTTGAAGCGGTGAATAAACAGTTATAAATAATAAGCATGATAATAAATCTAAAAATAAAAATAAATATCACAATAAATCGTAAATCGTAAAAAACTTTTAGCAATATTCAAAAACAACGTTTTCACCAGTTTGGTGGGGAAAAAATCGCGCTAACATGTAGCTTATATTTTTACACATAAATGACATCTGTACCATATTTATGAGTAAAAATAAACATAAACGATCATCAGGTTTGAAATCTCAATTTCTGAAACCCAAACTGAATCATGGTTATAAAAACGCCATGGAAAAGTACCATGAAATTAGGGCAGATATATCTTATATGCATCGGGTTTGACGCAAATTTCGCGAAAATCATTTTTTAATTCACTTCTATTACTTTAAAAAGGAAATAAAAATTTAAAAAAACACGATTAAATCTATATTAAATGAATATAAAAAAATGAAATTTTTTTTAATAAACAAACAACAATAGCCGGGTTACCATGCATTGTAAATAACAATATCTTTTCGCCAATTATGTAAAAAAGTGTACCTTATCCTATTCTAAATTTTTTGGCGAGCTTTTTTTTTCCTTTTGGCATTAAATGAATTGAGAAACACCGAAAATACTGGCGATAAATATATATCAATAAATATAAAAACTTTGTTAAATCACCATAAAGAGAAAAAATAAACAGGACGCGTTTCGAGCTGCAAAATTACTGCTCGTCATCAGCTGGTCCAAACAGTAATTTTGCAGCTCGAAACGCGTCCTGTTTATTTTTTCTCTTTATGGTGATTTAACAAAGTTTTTATATTTATTGATATATATTTATCGCCAGTATTTTCGGTGTTTCTCAATATTGTTTAACTATTTTGGGTTTCTACACCGACCGATCCTGCTTTCCACGTGTTCATGGTAAGTCCTTTTTCTTTCTTCCTGCTTCTTGTTTTGCAGCTCGAAACGCGTCCTGTTTATTTTTTCTCTTTATGGTGATTTAACAAAGTTTTTATATTTATTGATATATATTTATCGCCAGTATTTTCGGTGTTTCTCAATATTGTTTAACTATTTTGGGTTTCTACACCGACCGATCCTGCTTTCCACGTGTTCATGGTAAGTCCTTTTTCTTTCTTCCTGCTTCTTGTGTGTATTGTTTTTTAGTGACTCTGTGTAATCTCCTTCCTCTTTATTTCACTGTTATTTCCACTCTGTCCGTTGTGACACGTGTTTGGACCAGCTGATGACGAGCAGTAATTTTGCAGCTCGAAACGCGTCCTGTTTATTTTTTCTCTTTATGGTGATTTAACAAAGTTTTTATATTAAATGAATTGTTGTGGTTGCGATCTTCAGCCTGTGAGGTTGCTTTTTTTACACATTTCAACAAAGTTGAAAAGTGTTTATGCATTCGTTTTGTCTATCCGTCTGTCCACGCTCTAACAGCCGTAAATGTACACCGATTTATATGCAATTGGTCAACCTTATTTAGGGTCCCCTAGGCATGTTTGGTATAGTATATGAAGTATGTGGGATCAATAGTTTATCTACAGGGGCACCCAAAAGGATTTCATTACATTATGACGTATATTGGGGGAAATCCTTTGCAGAGTATTTTAATTAAATTACGCTATTGCAAATGTGTGAAACTTATATAAACTACTGAATTTCATTACGATTACGTTATAACAGGACATCCATAGCATTTGTAATCCAATTACAGGGACACAGAAAGAAATCGGCTTACAATACTGTCTTTGAGCAATAATTTCTGGAAATGCGTTTTCAATTTCTGCATGCGATTTTAAATTTAACTGTTTTTTTTAGATTCGTCCCTAATTAATACAAATATTTAGTAACTATAGCCGTCGTGTGATCCGTCTATCTGTCTGTCCGCATATAACAGCACAAAAACTATCCTACCGAATCGTTTGATATTTTAAATACTTATTTTTTGCCGAATTTTGTTGAGTCATTGCAAATTTTAATAATAAAATCGGATAAATAGTTCGAATACAGGGACAGTCAAAATTATTCCGTTACATTACGGTTGATAGGGTGAAATAATTCCAAGTACTTTTCATGATGTTAAACCCGTACAAACATAATGAAATTTATATACATTTATGAAGAGCACTAGAATATATATTTTGTAAAACATGCCGCGCAAAAAATATTTATTTTCATTTACACATCACCGCAAAAGAATTTCATTGCAAATTAGTATGGGAGGGGGGATATAACTTTTCACCTTTACCAATCTAGGGATTTTATCATGGAGTAATATTCTCAATTTCACAAGCAGGTCTTTTAAATAACTTTTTCGGGTAAAACTGCATAATCGAGTTTACATTAGGGGCCGTCTATTAATCATGCGAGGCTCGAGAGGGGGGGGGGAGGTCCATAAAAAAATCACGAAATATCACAAGGGGGGAGGGGGGTGTAGTAATATATCACGAGTATTTATTTTTTCGGTAAACGCGCGATACTGAACCGAAAAGCGGCGTTTCGTGTATTTATTTTATCGTCAAACGCATACAAAGTCGAAAGCGGCTTGTAGTGTGACCTTGGTTCACCGTTGCCAGGCAACGAACGAAGTGAAGTTTCCGCGAGCCGCGGCAAGCGCCTGCCGGACTCAGCTTGTCAGTGTCAGTTATTCTGTTGTTTTGGCACTGATTACACGCGTAAATTGTTTATCCTTGTATGTTTTGCATTAAAACAATGTCTAAAATTGGTAATCTGAGCAATAATAGTCTAGAGATGCCACAATGTCCGTCCTTCTCGCATCCTCACGCGACGAACGAATGGTAGATCGAGAGAGGTTCTCTGCGTAGTGCGCGAAAATGATGACGCCGAGTAGCTTGATGAAACCGATGTTAATCTTCAACAAAGCACTGTGCCTAAAACTAACTTGCAAGATGCTATCCAGTTATTGGTGTTGAAGAAAGTCTTGCTAATCCGTGGTCTGAGAACATTGTAAATTAAATTATGTTTATGTATTACTACAAAAAAGTTTTTCGCATTTCTTTCATTATTTTTATGTCAGTCCAAAACAACTTGCAACCTTTCTGTTTACCTCTTAAGGTTATTATTGTAGTTTTTTTTATTTTCTATAATAAAATTTGATGATACTTCAACTTGTATTTTATAATAAATATTCTAAAAAAATTAAGATTCTTTGTAGGTACTAAAAAATATACGTGATATGGGGAAGGGGGGGGGGTAGTCTTGAACCTCACCATGTATCACCAAGGGGGAGGGGGGGGGGTAAAAATGCTAAAAAAAATCACATGATTAAAGGACGGCGTTTTAGAGTATTTGAGCCAGCATGTTATACTGAAAAAATATGTTCAGATTTGTAAATCACTTGTAAAGACACTTGTTGAGCGTTGTGAGCGTTGATGGCTCATAGCTTATGCAGAGGAGATATTCGCGTTCGTACCTTATATTATAGACATTGCCAACAGTGGAATAATCGTAAAAAACAGAATATACGCTCTAATCAGAGAGTATACACTCAAGTTGGAGAATATACCCTAGAATGTATATACTGCAGCTTTTTGAGAAAGAGGGAATATACAGTGGCTCTTAAAAAATCCAGAAAGTATACGGCGTGGACCTCTGTAATCTCTCTATCACATTCATGATTGTCAATTCGTTTTATTTTATGCATGCTAAAGCGAAATACGGCTCAATTTCATGAGAACTAGTTTGAAAAGAAAACAAAACAGCGTATGTAGTGGCCAGCATGCACGACTCATACAAATAAGGTTGAGAATATGTGGAACACACTCGAAAGGAATTGTTATGTAATATTATGCAATTATACCATTCACTTTGCTATTTTTTTTGCCAGTTCAATTTGTGATAATATGTAACCAATTAAAGATAGCATTTTTTTTTCTTTTTTTTTTTTTTTAAGCATATTATTATTAAAATTCTGTTCTAAGAAATATCGCTCAGACTAATCCCTCTAAGGGAAGTCCTAGTTACTCTAAAATCTAATTTCGCGAAGTCTTTTTAGTAATTGCTTTTTGCGGTACACTGTTTTATGGATACTTTTTTTCATTATATTAACATTCACATTTAATATATCAAATGCAATATTCTGAAATAAGTTTGGACTTTGAAAAATGTTTTTTTTATTTCAAAACAAAATATTTTTCTCCTTAAGAAATAAAATCTAACATTGTTATATGCTTTCATTTTATCAAAGAATGCACATGATACAAAAGACAAACATTAAAGCCGAAGGGAAATAGTAATCTAATATAAATATTACCTGTTATAATTTATCATTTGTAGTCGCCTACGCAATTTAAGTGAGGCACTCTAACTTATTTCAAAATCAAAACCTTTCAAATCTAAAGAAAGAAAATAATTTGAAAGTATAAAATTTATTTTTTTTGAGAAAATGTAAGAAATAGTGTTCCATATCTTTGAAAAGTTTGTTATTTTTCATATATAGATATAATGTAATTATTGTCTTCATTTTCGTGGATATAGTGGGTAATTTTAATTTATTTTATTTCCTTTGAGAGGTAAAGTTTTGTTTGTACTTAGGAATATTAGTATTTGCATAAAAATCTATACATTTGTTAAAGATCAAAATTATCTTGTTGCATACAATGAGAACTTTTCATATTTTATCAAGTTAATGCACAAAAATTCCACACGATACATAAAAAACTTTAAAAAAAATGCATGGTTTAAAAAAAAATCTTTATTAAAAGAAATATCTATTGTTTTCTCAGGCTGTACATAAGTCAATGTATGTTTAAAAATTATATGATAAGACAAAATGGACAATTTTCATATTAATAGAAAATAAAAGGTTAACATTAGATGTAAAGATAACATTAGCTGAATTATATAATTATAGAAAAATAGACCATTTGCGAAAGCATATTTAATCTAATTTCGCGAAATCTTTTTAGTAATTGCTTTTTGCGGTACACTGTTTTATGGATACTTTTTTTCATTGTATTAACATTCACATTTGATATATCAAATGCAATAATCTGAAATAAGTTTGGACTTTGAAAAATATTTTTTTATTTCAAAACACAATCTTTTTCTCTTTAAGAAATAAAATATAACATTGTTATATGATTTCATTTTATCAAAAATCACATACGATATAAAAGATAAACATTGAAACCGAAGAAGGAAAATAGTAATCTAATATAAATATTACCTGTTATAATTTGTCATTTTTAGTCGTCCACGCAATTTAAATAAGGTATTCTACTTATTTCAAAATCAGAGCATTTCAAGTCTAGCGAAATAAAATATTTTGAAAGTATAAAATATCATTTCGAGGAAATGCGAAGAAATAGTTTTCCGTATCTTTCTAAAGTTTGCTATTTTTCATATACATATATATGTAGTTATTGTCTTCAATTTTGTGGGTATAGTAGGTAATTTTAATTTATTTTATTGCTTTTGAAAGGTAACGTTTTGTTTGTGCTTAGGAATATTAATATTTGCATAAAAAGACACACATTTGTAGATTGAGATTATCTTGTTGCATACAATGAGAAATTTTCATATTTTATCAAATTAAGGTACGAAAATTCCACTCTATTCCACTTTTTTTTTTATTTGCAAGGTTTATTTTATTAAAAGAAATATCTATTGTTTTCTGAGTTAGTACATAAGTAAATTTATGTTTAAAAAATACATTATAAGCTAAAAAAGACAATTTTATATATTGATAGAAAATAAAACTTTAATATTAGATGCAATGTGAATCATATTATTATAGAAAAATGGACCATTTGAGAATGCATAATTATAATCACTTATCGCATTAAAAAGTCCTTTATTCTACATATTTTTGTGGAGAATAATTAAAATGAGGAAAATGATCCTTTTCTCTATACCAAAAATGATAGTAAATGATTGTTGTACGAAAGTAGTACATGATTACTATTTTCATTTCCATTTTGATTTTGAAAGCAAAAAATTTTGTTTAAGTCATAGGCTAATTAGATGGATCAACGGTTCCCAACCTTTATTGATGCGCGACCCACATTTAAGTAAAAATATTTTTCGCGATCCACTCAATATGCGGATCTATAAAATATCAGTACGGAAATTATTCTATGGCCTCAATAAACTATCTTATATCTTACCCTACGAAAAAGGCAAATATTCTTACAAAGAACGCATTGTCAACTTAATCAAGAATTGTTATTTTCATTGTGTTTAGTAGTATAGCAATTAAAAAAACACGCACATTAAATAGAAAATGATAAATACATATAATTATTATCAAAACACAACTTTACAATCAGTGAGATTTCTGATCCTGGTGTTTATCGATAAGGGCATGTAAATAACGGTTAAAGCAGGTTAATTTCAACCTTGTCATAACGACAGCGCGACAGCAACTATATATCACAACAAGTTTCAAAGATAATACCGACTAACAGTTTAAGAAAACACTGTTTTCTCCCAAAGTTTTAGTTTAAGCTAATAGTTTTTATGATCATCGCAGTTGTAAACTATTTTATATGTTAGATTTTTTAAACCATCCAAAGTCTTGCAAATGGATAAAATTGTAATGTTGTTTTCTCAACATTTTGTTTTAAATGTTAAGAAAATATCATTTTTTCAACATTATAAAAAAAAAAAAACTTTATTATAAGCATGATTGTAATCCTCCAGAGTATGAATCATTCTTCGATGTATTGAAAATTCATTAAATTTATAGAATTATAGTATTTTAAATATTGCTTAAATTGCTGTGAAAACTGGAGCTCAGTATACGGAATATTAGGTTCCACACGCTTAGAGGGCTAAACAGATGAAATGAAAGATATATTTTTTGTCTCAAAACTCGATTATTCCACGATCTACCAAAATATCCGTTTAACCTTAACTGAAATAGATATTCTCTATTTTATTTAATAGTAGAATTAAGGCTAACTTATGAAATTTAAAAAAAAAAAGAAACGACTCTGCAGTTTTTCTTCGGATTGTCTTTGTATTTTGTATGAGTAAATATTCACTACGCCTTATACAAGAACAGATAAAAAAATAAATCAAGCATAGATTATGAAGCACCTTCCAATATTACTAGAATACTATTCAGAAATTACAATTTTTCTTGTCTTCTCTCTTTACAAGAAGAAACTATTGGATTCGTAAAAAAATTTCGACATCAGGTTTTCTACAAAATTATACCCTTTTGAAGGTTTTGAACACGCTTTGATCGTTTTTAGAAAAAGTCTGTCTTCGGGGCTGTCTGACACTCTGTTCACTTTGGGAGTCTGTATGTTAAAGTAATATTTTGGGCGCTCGACCTCAAGAACTAATACGCGAATTTCACAAAACTTTAAATGTAATTAGACATTTATATAAACTGATACCGATAGTGTATAACGTCCTACATGTGGTGCTGCTATGCTGCATTATTCAGCTGTATCTCAAGAAGTAATGCTCAAATTTTCATGAAATTTCAGATTTAGTTACCCTGTAAAAAAAGGGGTCGATCTACTAAAAAAATTTTAGTGATCCATGCAATTACTAAAAAATTTTTAGTAATCTTACTCGGTTACAAGAAAATCTGCAACAATTACTAGAAAAAAGCTAGCAACGAATAGAGTTAATAGTTTTATATTTTTAATAGCTATTACTAAAACTCGCTTGGTGTGGCCGTGATAGCTTAGTGGCCATAGCACCGAACTCTAGGCTGCAAGGCCCCGAGTTCGATGCTGAATGCCATCAAATACCCACCGAATATATGCAGTGTAAGTTCTCGTTAAATAAAGGGATTACGAAAATGCCTTTTGGCGCAGGTAGCAATGTTTGGTGCTGCCATCTATTGCGGATTATAAGAAAATCTTCCGCTTCAGAAGTGTGTCTGTTTACCCACTGGATGTAGCTCGAAGGAAGCTCCTGACCTTCGAGCATACGTACTGGTTATTAAAAATAATTTTGGAGCTATTACTAAAATTTGCTTGGTGGCTCATACTGAAAAGTTTTAAGTTAGTTATACATAAAATTCTTTTGTTCAGTTTACAAAAGAAATATTGTTTCAATTGCAAAAAAAAATATTGTAATGGTTACTAAAAAAATCTGTGGAATACAAAATTACTAAAAAAATTTTAGTAACCTCTTGAATTTTTTTACAGTGTAGTACTTGATATAATTTTCTGTTTATTAACTTTTGATTTAAATCGCTCAACAGGTGGTGCGGTTATGCTGCATTATTTATTATTACCACAATAGCTCTATCTCAAAAACTAATGCATGAATTATTCCCAAATTTCATATACAGTTAGTCCCTGATATAAATTACACTGTTAAAAATTTTGCTCTAGTTTGAACCAAATTTTGGTGCTCAGTAGCTGCTATCATAAGATGGTGAAATCTCGCACCAACATTTGGATCTTCCTATTTCAACCTTGTTCCTACTATTGAAACTATGTTTAAACAGGAGATCGACATATTTAAGATTTCACCATCTTACAGAGGCAGCTATTGAGCACCAATATTTGGTTCAAACTAGGACAAGACTTTTAACAGTGTAATGCAGTTAGAATTTTATATAAATCTCTCAAAAGTGGTGCTGCGTTACTAGATTTATCACGATTTCCGCTATAATTGTATCTCAAGAGCTATCTTGAGATACAATTCTTACGGATACGTATTTTCTTAATACATATATTTAAATAATAATTATGTATATTTATGTATGAATTTTTAACTCAAAAAATGGACATTTTCGTTTTCGGTCGAAATTAGGAAGATTACCAAATCCTTTTTTTGTTTCGGTTCCGGCCTTAAATATCTGCTTAGGAAAAAAATCTGTATCCGATTCTGTCACAAATTATTTTTCTTTTATAGTTACATAAAAAGTTCTAGGAATCCCAGTTTCCTGAAAAATGTTTAGTAACTTTGCAGATTTTAACTTTCTTCTATATTCAATAGAAGAAAGTATTGCAATCGAAATTTTTTTCGACTTCCGGTTTTCAACGGATTTACACGTTTTATCGTTGAGAGATTCCAAAAAACATGTTTTTTACAAAATGTCTGTCTGTCCGTGTATCTGTGTGTGTGTCTGTATGTCCGAATGTCGTCATTCTATAATCAAAAAGTGTATGAATATATGCATAGAATTGAACCAAATTTTTTATGGATGTTTTTGGTTGTGACAAACAGGTTCTCCTTCTATTTTGAAAAATTCCAACGGAAGAGGGCGCTGCAATAACAATTTTTGTGCCATTTTCAATATTGTACTCATTAAAACTGTATGAAATTATGCATCGAATTGAACCAAATTTTTTTCTGTTGGTGTATGGCGTTTTTATGGCTAGTTGATTTGCCCTGAATTTGAAAAAAATCACCGGAAGGGGGCGCTGCAATAGAGATTTTTGCAATATTTTATTACAGAAAAGTTTCTGAAATTATGCATAGAATTGAATGAATTTTTTTGTATAAGTGTTTGACTATGCTCAGCAGACCCTCCCTGAATTTGAAAAAAATCCACCGGAAGGAGGCGCTATAACCGCAATGTCTGTGCTATTTTTATTATTTTACCATTAAAAAGTGTTTGATGTTATACATAGAACAAAACTAAATTTTTGTGTATGATTTTTTTTTTTTTTTTTTTTTTTTTTTTTTTTTTTTGGAGTATGGCGAGTAGATCCTTTCTGAATTTGAAAAAAAATCTGAATATTGTTCTACTGTTCATCGGCTCGTTCAGATATGGAAACTCGTTTTTATTCCGATTAATTGGCAGAAGCAAAAATTTAAGATGCAAATCATAGGTGGTATAGTATTGAATTAATATTAACGCATTAACATGTGCAACTAAATTTTGAAATATTAAAATGTACGTATGAGATAGAATAAAGTTTTGGGATTTTCACATCCAACTAGTGTGTTTACAGTGTAGAAATTATGATACTACCTCTGACAATAAAGTTTGGTGAATAGTCCTATAGCATTAATGTAAATGAAATATTAACGAAAGTTACCATACCATCCTTCAAAACAGTCATCTCCTATAACTATGCACCGCTGAGATCTGCTATACATGTCCTGGGAAATTCGCAAGAAGTCTTCTTTTGGGATGAAGTTCAAAAGCTTCATCACGTTTCGTTGGATGCCAGCAATATGGTCAAATCTCTTTCAAAGAGAGTTGAGTCCTGAAAATAGGAAGAAATCTGGAGGACTGAGATCTGGCGAGTATGGTAGGTGTTCAATTTCCACCATCACTCATGAATTTCTTTCGGTGTCTTATAAACCTTAAAACCAAACTTTAAACTGATCTTTCATTCGTTCATTTTCCTGTTCTCAGTTAAGAACCAGCACATTGAACAAGCACATAGTAAAGTACGTCTTACATAAAACATAAACGACTCTCAACTGAGCAATGGTGGGGGATGATCATTAACACTTGCCTCTATGCAGGTGCAGGGTTTTGTTTCCCCAGTGTTGCCAGATCGGTCGTTCTGAATTCATTCACAGAACTTTATTGTTAGAGGTAGTGTAAATAATTCATTTATACATTGATTTCTTCAACAAAAATTTTATGGATATAATATCATAAAATGATTTATTTCCAAATCTATCTTTTTAAAAAATACACATATAATTTTCAGCTAAATGTATCATATTTCCCAGGAAATATCTTGACACTCCAAGGTTAAAATTAAACGTGCTAATCCCACACCATAATTTCCCCATCTTCTTTCAAATGAAAATTACAGATAGTTCTTATAACAAATAAATTCACACCATTTGTTTAAAGTTATAGAATAAGTTTGTAAAATCTGGTGAGAGAAAACTATGTCAGCTGATCAAATGTAGGGATAATATCATTATTATAGCATGAAATATTTAACTATACATATAACTATGTAATAATTATGTATTTTTTCCTAATAAGTATAATTAATTAATAATTATGTATGTATATTCTTGTGTACTAATTACTCAAAAAAAATTTTTTGGAACTTTTTTCGTTTTCGGACAAAATTAGGAAGATCACCGAAACTCTTTTTCGGTTTAGGTTCTGGCCTTAAACCTTGTTTCGGTCGATTCTCGGAAATAATAATATAAATAAATCATTTATTTACTCATTCCTTTAACAAAAATTTAATCATGGAAATAATATCATTAAATGAATTATTTCCAAACCTAAACAAATACACATATGCATTTCAGTTAAATATGTCTTACTTCCTGCAGAATCAATATCAGAAAATGTCCCAATGTTTATAAATTACCCAAAATAAAAACTTGACGCTTTGGATTAATTTTAATTATGTTTACTCTTGAATATTAAAATTAAACGTGTTAATCCCATATCATAAATTCCCTATTTTCTTATAAAGAAAATTACATGTAGTTGTAGTAACAAATAAATACATGTCATTCGTTTAAATTTGTATAACGAGTCTCTCTGTAAAAGCATCGCTCCGAGAAAACTATGTCAGCTGATCAAATGCAGAGATAAGATCTTTGTTATAGCATCAAATATTTGAGATAATTGGATATGAATTTAATTTTTAGAAATACGTAATTAGAATTTGATTAAGTCCGCATTCCAATTACCTTTCGAATTTCGGTAGTTAGGAGACGCGCTAAATAGAATCCGTCAAAACCGCTTTGATTAGAGCTGATTGAAGCTGTAGAAGAAATAAACTTTTAGAAATTTAATACATGCCAGTTATCTATTTTAATAAAACTATTTCAAATTTAAATGGTTTCAGTTTTATTAAAGATTCCTATGACTAGTGATTCGAAATAGTTATAGTTTGATGTAATTGAGTCAATGATTATAAAGTTGAGACTAGTCTATATTTACTCTTTAAATCTGTTGATATTTTTAAGATAGGTATACATTACATCTAAACAAAATTATAAAATTAAATAAAATATTTTATAGTGAGATATATAAAAAACTTTAAAAATACATTAAAACAATTAAAATATAATTTGTAGACATTTCTGACCAAAAATCGGTCCCTTTTCATTACAATAAAACGTTATGCTGAGAAGGGATCAATTTTTGGTCCGAAACGTCTACAAATTGTATTTTAACTATTTTAATATATTTTTTTATGTGTTTAATATTGTTTGATAATAAAAGATCATAATTAACTATTGATTGATTTACAATTTACAATCCTGCCCAAACAAACAGGATTTATTTTTAACATGCACATTTGCCTATTAACTAAGCCGTATTATTTGTTTTTCTTTTTTATATAAAATTGCGTATACTGTAAAAATATAAAAATGATCTTTAATTTTACAAAAATATATTATAATCATGAAAAAAATACAAAATACCTCTTCCGAGTTTTCCATATATGTAAGAAGCGTTTGTTTTAAACACTAGAAACCAGTAATTTTTCTATATTAATAACAATAAAGCTTCTTTAAAAATCACAGTTTCTGTTGATGCCAATGAATTTCGGAAACTTTTTTTGCGTAATTTTTATGATGTATAAATTAGGTTTTTAAATCTCTTCTCTCTGCCCGTGTTCTAATTCTGTTAAATATACTCATATTGCCAATGGCGCTAACTTTTGAAAAATATTGAGTTTGCTCAAAAATATTGGGTGGGCTTAAAAATATCTTGGTAAAATGGTACGACCAATTAATTTTTCATTGAAGGGTTTACAGAAGATAAAAGATGAGAATTTTAAGCCATGCTATCATGTTTTAAGTAAGTTGCAATTTTATTAAATTATATTCTAACGCGTCTCAGCGTTTTTCCTTATAAAAACACTGATATTTACTGAAATTTCATGATATCATGAACATGACTTACAAATTGAATTAGCAGACAGAAAGTTAAGCATGGAGCAAAGCATCTCAGTCATTTGGGATTTATTGATGTCAGTCGAAGAACTAAAACATGTGGTCATTGGCAAAATAAATTTTATTCGAAAGATGAAAATAATTAATTGAATAATAATGAAATAAATAACCAGAAAATTAAATATTGGATACGGTATGGTTCAAAATTATTGGGTGGCCTCGGGCTACACGGGCCCATATAAGTTGGCGCCACTGCGTATTGCCATGAATTTTTTGCAATAGAGTGTTTGTTATAAAAAATAAGAATATAGTATTTACAGTCTATTTAAAGAGTCCTACATAATATTTTCATTACATTATGCTTTATGTAGAAAAAATGCCACAATGCATTTTATTTAAGATGCTTTATTTAGTTATTTCAAATAATAATAATAATAATAATAATCACATGTGGCAATCCCAAAACCTTTTTCTGTCTCATACACATTAGTAATTCCTACAAAATGAAGCATAACAGCGGAACCGCTTGATTTACACCAAAATCTAATAGACAACAACATATATCAATTTCTAAATGCGTTTGAAGGTGGAGAAAAATCCGTGCAGTAGCTCTTGAGACACAATTATTGCGAAAATCGTGAAAAATCTAGTAATGCAGCGCTATTATTGGGCTATTTACAATAATAATAATAATAATAATAATAATAATAATAATAAAATTAATAAATATACAAATAAAAATAAAATAAACAGCACTAATTTATTTCAGGGATTAACTGCATCTGAAATTTGGGAGAAATTTTTATGATACAGCTATTTTGCTAATCATAAATAAAGCAGCATTGCCGCTCCACCTGTCTTGCATTTTAAATAAAATAGTAATAAGCAGAAAATTATATCAAGCACTAACTAAATCTGAAGTTTCATGAAAACCAGTGCATTAGTTATTGAGGTACAGCTATTGTAGAAATCGTGAATAATGCAGCATAGCTGTTCCACCTATTTGACTCTGCAGCAAAAACTATTCAATATCAGTTTATATAAAGGTCTCACAGAATCTAAAGTTTTGTGAAATTCCATGCATTAGTTCTTGGGATAGAACACCCACAAAATTATTTTCTAATACGGACCGACTAAGTGAACAGAGTGACAAACAGACTCAGAGACAAGCTCATTTTAAAAACCATCAAAGCGTGATCAACACATTCCGAAACGTATAATTCCATTGAAAACCAGAAGTTGAAATTTTTTTGCTAATCCAGTACTTTCCTCTTGTAACGATAGAAGAAAGTAAAAATTGTAATTTCTGAATAGAATTCTGGTAATATTGGAAGCTGTTTCATAATGCCAGATGCACTTTTTTAAAATTCTTGTTTAATTGTATAGTGAATATTTTAGTGACACAAAATACAGAGAAAATCAATAAAAACTGCTTTTTTTAAAAAAAAATTTTAAATTAGCATTAATTTTACTATTAAAAGAACGAGGTGGAACCCGTCGAAATTCAACGAAAGAAAATCTTTAGCACAATCGCTGCCGATCACGCGAAAGCGCGTTATATGGCGCCAACGTTAAGGGGACACTTATGCGCCAGCGCGTGATGTGGGTTCATGTCAAATAGCCAGTCACGCGCTGGCGCGGGAAAATCTTTCACTGATTGTTTGTTATAAAAAGTAAATCGGCTTCTAGAAAAAAACCACTTCTACAGTGCGGCATTAACTATCATCACATCTTCACGTAAGCGGCAGCGAACGTGTTAAGAGAGAACTGTTTCATGGATTTATAATAAATCTACAGGATTAGTTACAGTAAAAAATACATCTTATATTGGTCAGTCTACAAAATACTATAAAACTCAATTATCCAAATTATTAAACGAAATAAAACCGAAATTCACCAGATTTTATAACAGACGACATTTTAAAAATAGTATAAGCATTTTAATTTCTAGGGTTTTTTTTTTTTTTTTTTCATTTTTAAGAGAAAACGGAGTGATTTTGATTCTGTTGCCACAGTTACAAAATTAATAATAAAAATTTAAAAAAAAAATAATAACTCAAAAATAAATTGAGATACAGCTTTGAAATAAATTGCATTTTAAAAAATACATTTTTTTTCCTAGGGCCTCGTTGGCCGAGTGGTTAAGACGCCGCTCTGCTAACCTGGAGGTGGGTTCGATTCCCGCTGGCTCCATTGCACGCACACTTTGTGTGGAGCTCCTGGTTGTATTTCTCATGTGTTGTAAAATTTCCTTGTCTTATCTCGTACATGTATATTTACGATGACTTATAAGCAGGCTTCATGTCGAGCACACAAGTCGGATGTATGTTATTCAAATAAATAAATATTTTTTTTTCGATACGACGATGTAAAAATTTAAAATGTACAATGTTGAGAAATGTAAAATTTGCAATATCGAAAACGGCAAAACCGAAATTGCATGGAAAAGTGTTGCGCATTTTAATTTCTTTCTTTTTTTTTCAATTTTAAGTTAAATTGAAATGATTCTGTTGCCACAATTACAAAACTTGCACTAAAAATTATAAAAAATTAATGTCTCAAAAATAAATTAAGATACAGTTTTCAAACAAATTGCATTTAAAAGTACATTATTCAAATAAATAATTTTTTTTTCTATACGACAGTGTAAAAATTTTAAATGCGCGATGTTTAGAAGTGTAAAATTTGTTGTAGAAAAAATTGCAAAACCGAAATAGCAGGGGAATGTGTTGTCATAAGCAAAATGACGTATGCGTTACGCACAGATACGTTTGGCCTTTATAATATAGATATAGAATATCTATTTCAGCTCTGGGTGGACGAGTGATATGGTAGATCGTGGAATAATCGAGATTTGCAACAAAAATGTATCGTACATTTCATCTGTTTAAAAAATTCAACATGTAAAATAGTTTAAAACTGTGATGATAAAAGTTATTAGCTTAAATAATAACTTTTTGAGAAAACAGTGTTTTATTAAAATGTTAGTCAGTATTATCTTTTAAACTTGTTGTGAGATATGGTAGCCGTTGCGTTATCGTTATGACAAAGTTAAAATGAACCTGTTTTAACCATTATTTACATACCCTCATCGATAAACACCATGACCAGAAATCTCACTGATTGTGAAGTTGCGTTTAGATAATAGTTAAATGTATTTTCCATTATCTTTTTAATGTGCGTGTTGTTTTAACCCTACTAAACGCAATGAAAATAACAAAATTTGATTTTGCTGACAATGCGTTCTTCGTATGAATATTTGCTCTTTTCGTACGGTAAGATATCAGATAGCTTATGGAGGCCATATAATGATTTCCGTACTGATACATACATCCGCATATCGGATGGGACGCGAAAAATTTTTTTACTTAAAAATGGGTCGCGCTCCAATAAAGGTTGGGAACCGAATCCATTCAATTAGCTTATGACTTAAGCAAAATTATTTGTTTTCGAAACCAAAATGGAAGTGAAAATAATAATCATGTATTACTTTCTTACAACAATCACTGACTATCACTTTTCGTATAGAAAAAAAAAAAAGGATAATTTTCCCTATTTTAATTAATTCTCCATAAAAATTTATAGAATAAAGGACTTTTTAATGCGACAAAGTGATTAAATATGCATTCGCAAATGGTCTATTTTTCTATAATTATATAATTCAGCTAATGTTATCTTTACATCTAATGTTAACCTTTTATTTTCTATTAATATGAAAATTGTCCATTTTGTCTTATCATATATTTTTTAAACATACATTGACTTATGTACAACCTGAGAAAACAATAGATATTTCTTTTAATAAAGATTTTTTTTTAAACCATGCAATTTTTTTAAAGTTTTTTATATATCGAGTGGAATTTTCGTACCGTAACTTGATAAAATATGAAAAGTTCTTATTGAATGCAACTAGATAACCTCGAACTTCAACAAATGTATATCTTTTTATGCAAATATTAATATTCCTAAGTACAAACGAAACGTTACCTTTCAAAGGAAATAAAATAAATTAAAATTACTCACTATAGCCACGAAAATGAAGACAATAACTACATTATATCTATGTATGAAAAATAACAAATTTTACAAAGATATGAAAAACTATTTCTTACATTTCCTCAAAAAAATGAAATTTTAAACTTTCAAATTATTTTCTTTCTTTAGATTTGAAAGGTTCTGATTTTGAAATAAGTCAAAGTTCTTATTGAATGCAACTAGATAACCTCGAACTTCAACAAATGTATATCTTTTTATGCAAATATTAATATTCCTAAGTACAAACGAAACGTTACCTTTCAAAGGAAATAAAATAAATTAAAATTACTCACTATAGCCACGAAAATGAAGACAATAACTATATTATATCTATGTATGAAAAATAAAAAATTTTACAAAGATATGAAAAACTATTTCTTACATTTCCTCAAAAAAATGAAATTTTAAACTTTCAAATTATTTTCTTTCTTCAGATTTGAAAGGTTCTGATTTTGAAATAAGTCAAAGTGCCTCACTTAAATTGCGTAGGCGACCACAAATGATAAATTATAACAGGTAATATTTATATTAGATTACTTTTTCCCTTCGGTTTCAATGTTTATCTTTCGTATCGGATGTGTTTTTCGATAAAATGAAAGCATATAAAACAATGTTAGATTTTATTTCTTAAGGAGAAAAAGATTGTGTTTTGAAACAAAAAAAATATTTTTCAATGTCCAAACTTATTTCAGATTATTGCATTTGATATATCATATGTGAATGTTAATATAATGAAAAAAGTATATATAAAACAGTCTACCGCAAAAAGCAATTTCTAAAAGATTTCTAAAGAAAATTAGATTTTAGAGTACCTATCGTCAAATATAATTTCATATATTTATATCTACTTCAGAAGTCCTGGATTAAATTTAAATGCAATTTTCAATACACTAACGGTAGAAATCGTTAGTGTATGTTTAGAAATATTAAAATTCATGGCTCTGTTATTTCCTTAGTATTATTTTTATATATAAAAAAAACTTCAAATAATCTTTAAACATTCCAGCCATTAAAATTTAATACTTGTTTGCAAAATACTGTAGAGATCTAGTATTGCTTCTGCCCGGTCAATTTTGATAAATGAAAACCGAATTATATAAGTTATA
Source organism: Maratus speculifer (assembly GCA_964019185.1). Classification (NCBI taxonomy): domain Eukaryota; kingdom Metazoa; phylum Arthropoda; class Arachnida; order Araneae; family Salticidae; genus Maratus; species Maratus speculifer. Next base: position 349,528,434 of record OZ025290.1, on the reverse strand, counting down.
GTATGCACTATGCGTTGGACTTAGCATTAATTGTAAGCATAAATTGATGCGAAAATGAAATTATTATCTTCATTAACCGGGAATATTTCTTAAACTCTTCAGGGATAATTTTTTATAAAGATGATTTTTTTATCGTATTTTTATCGAGAATTCTTCCAATTTCGGTTTACCATGGATTTACACATTTTAGATTGTCAGAAATCCCAAAAATCATTTTTTTTTTTTTTTACAAAATTTCTATCTATTCGTGTGTCGCCTTTGTACTATAGAAAAGTGTACGAAGTTATGCGTAGAACTGAACCAATGTTTTGTGCATGGTTTTGGCTGTGGCAAACAATTCGTCCTTCAATTTAGAAATATTCCGCTGGAAGAGGACGTTGTAATAGCAATTTTTGTGTCATTTTTAATATTGTGCCGTCGAAAAATGTATGTATTTAGGCATAGAATTGAACCAAACATTTCGTGTTCATTTTTGGCTATGATCAGATGGTTCTCCCTGAATTTGAAAAAACTCTGCCGAAAGGAGTCGTTGTAATAGCGATGTCTGTGTCATTTTCTTTATTATACATCGAAAAGTGTATGAAGTTATGCATGGAATTAAGCAGTTTTTTTTTGTTTGTATGTTTTGGGCTATGCAAAGTAATTCCTCTTTAAATTTAATAAGAAATTCAGGAAGGGGGCATTTTAATAGCGCTGTCTGTTCCATTTTCGTTATGGTATCATCGAAAACTGTATAAAACTATGCATAAAACTGAACCAAACTTTTGTGTATGTTTTTAGTTACTGCCAGCAATTTCTCCTTGAATTGAAAAATATTCTGCCGGAAAGGGTTGCTATAATTTTCATTTTGCCCATTTTCTTTTTTGATATATATTTGTGCATAAAACTGAACCAAATTTTTTGTGCATGCTTTTGGTTATAGCCAGCAGGTACAAACTATTCCGCGGAAAGGAGGTGCTGTGTCAGCAATTTTTGTTCAATTTTCTCAATTTTTTTCTTAATTTTAAAACCCATTAGCAGCTTGTTCAGCGACAAGAGCTCGCGTCCTACTAAGTCGGCAATTAGCAAACAGGTGGTGAAAACGGAATACCGAAAAACAATTGACTTTATTAAATATTATGATCTAGATTAATTCGTTTTCACTCCGATCAGTTGTCTGAATCAGAAACTTAAGATGATAATCAAAGTTGATACAGTATTGAACTAATAATATTGAAATATTTTAAATATCAAGATGTATGAATAGAAGAAAGTATGTATAGAAGAAAGTCTTGGTACTGGCCAGTGTTCTCGCTGTCGCTCGCCAATGCGCCAAATTGCGACTAAATTCTTCATTTGGCGAGTAAACAAGCTATTAGATTCGCCAAATTGCTAGTGCATTCAATTTTTGCTTTTTCTTTTTTTCTTTTTCGTTTTTCATGCATATTCATATACATATATATATTTAATACATACATATTCTTTTTATATTTGTAGCGGATAGTTGAAATTAGATTAATAACAATCGCTATCACAGTTATAAAAACTTAGGTTAGTTTTGAACATATTGAAAAAAAGGGGTACATTAAAGGATTAAAGATTTTTTTTTTTGTTGTGCTACACGGCGAATTTATTTTGCTAATACATTTTTTATTTGGCGAATGTTTTTTATTTTTAATTAGCCAAATTACTAATGTTACTCAAATTTCAGTGAGAACACTGATACTGGCACATCCAAATAGTTTTATGATTTGTTCATTTTATATTAATATGACTTTTTTAAGGGAGGGGGGGGGATATAAAACTCTCAAAATAATAACACTCACATATGTGGTAGCTGAGCGTTAATAATAATTTAAAAGTGAATTGATTTCTTAAAAAATATAAAAATAAAACAGTAAATTTCTTTTATATATTTCTTCAAATTATTGAATTTAACATACAGGGTGTATCAGCACACTGTTTACAAATTTTTAGGAGAGATAAAATACACCTAGACTATGGGAAATCACGTAGCAATACATGATTGGAAACGCTTTCTTGGCGAGGTAGTCACGACATGGAGCTAAGAAAGGAAAAAACATTAATAAGGTGCGTAAACGTGATTATTATTCTTAATACCTAGAAAAATGCTGATTGGCTTTGGCGTCAAGACACTGGTGTGAGAGACTTCCGTTAAAGGTCCTGTCCTTGCCCGCGAAGACACTCTCGAGCTAATGGTATTCCTATAGGGAGGAATTTTTCTAATAACTCTTTTGCATTTTGACATTTTTAAATAATTTTTTTTGCACTGGATAGTTGAGGTCATTCTCAAGATCGCTCCTTGGTTACTTTTTCGATTTTGGTCGCAGATATGTTTTATAAAGTTACTTTCATTTTCTGAACTGGTTTTGAAAGTGAAAGCCACTTTATAAAAATATCTGTGACCAAAATCGAAAAAGTAATCATGTAGCGAGCTTGAGAGAGACCTCATTTTCCGATGAAGAAAATAGATATTTAAAAATGTCAAAATGCGAAAGAGTTATTAGAAAAATGCCTCCTCATAGGAATAGCATTAGCTCGAGAGTGTCTTAGCGAGGAGGAACAGGCCATTTAACAGTGCTGGGAAATTGTTTTCACGCATCATGACAACTGTTGGAAAAGTCGGGGATACGCCCGGTATTTTCGAGAACGTTAGATCTTCCATTCGCTAGAGATATCTCTTGCATTATAATACAATATCGTAAGTTCGAGCATCTTATTTGATGACGACCGTTGTTCCTTTTTGTTCTTATTTCTTAGTTTTCTGATGTAGTAAAAATTAAGAACAATAAACATGTTTTCTCACCTTGTTTTTTAATTTATTCTATTTTGTATCGTCACTACCGTGCCAGAAAAACATACCAAATATGCATTGCTATGTCCTATTGTCTAAGTGCAATCTATCTCTATTAAAAGTTTCTAACTGCTGTGCTCCTACATCTTGTACTTGAAACATGTAATATTATTAAACGTTAAATATATAATAACAGTGCAGCAAAACCATGAAATGTTTACATTTCTTGTTGAAGTATTATTTTGTGAATAAATTATTATAAAATTTTTGTTCTTTTTAAAATTGAATATAACTAGAATTATAAAAAACTAAACATCCACAAATGTGACCAAAAACGTGAAAAACTTCTAGTGGTTTTATTTTTCAGGATCCTGAGAACCTTTGCCACACATCCCAATCTCATTGTAGAAAAAGGATATATTAAGAGGAATGCGATGCTTGGCAGCAACGTGAAACAAAAAATGTGTGAAGGGGGGGGGGACAAAAATTTTCTTGAGTTCATGCAATAAAAAGTGAAAAATAAAGAAAATGTTGAAAATATATGAATTTAAATATAAGATTATAATAATAAAAAAAGCCTTTGCCTAATACCCTCAAAAAGTCGAAACTTCCGCTCGTGCCTTTAAAAGGACTCTTGCAATACCAGGCGTGAACGCAGATATGCAAACAAAAATCCACTGTCTTAAAGAAACTTTCAGAAATTTCACAAAAGTTATAATACCTTATAAGCTTTAACTAAAATAAAAATATTATAACTAAATAAACACTTTAAGCAAGGAATTTAATGTAATTATATATAATAATTTCTAAAGCTTTGCTATTGCGATATTCTTAAAGTGATATGATTTTACCATCATTGAATATTTTGGCTAATTAAAAAATTTATATAATACAAAAATAATAGAACAATTTCCTCCTTAGATCTGTGTAAAAAAGATCAAAAGAAATTTTTGATTATCTCCAAGAACAAGTAACCCCCCCCCCCTCCCCACATACACATATTAAATTCATGAAACTTTAAATTGGCAACCTACCAAAAAAGAGTAATTTTTATAAATTAATTTTTTCTATTGTTTCCTTATTATAAAATTACAAATTTTTCATTAATTGAAATAATTTTTACCTTATTTATACTGCAAGTTTTTTTTTTTTTTTATCTTCCTTAATTTATTTGTACGTCTTATTTTATTGGCTCTGCTATTGTCAAGGGCATAATATTTTATGACTTGATTGAATTTAAGCATTCATTTTTGACTAGCCAGTAACCTTGAAACTGAGTTTCGTTAGCTATTAACATCACTCTACCCCATTTGTCACATAATTTAATATTTCCCATTTTCTCTTAATAGAGGCGCAAAGTTAAAATACTTTCTAGATAGACAGAGATTATTCTGAATATACAGGGTGTATCTAAACTACTGGGCAAAACTTTAAGGGGTGATAGTACACTACAAGACAAAGAATATTAACTGGGAAACTAAGGGTCCCAAACGTCTTCCAAAGAAGATAGGAGCCATCAAAGTTTAGGGTCCAAAATTTGAAATGATTATAAAAAACGGAAAAATTGGTCGATTCGTTTGTGGTTTTCACGAAAACTATGTCAGTATTGTCTTGAAAATAAATAATAAATATAAATTTCAAAAAATGCCGATAGAGGGCGCTTTAGATTTTGGAGTAACGAACAACTATTTTTTAAGGTTAATTTTTGCATCTCATTAAATTTTTTTAGAAGTTTAGACATAAACTTAAATTTTGAGCTCAAAATCTGTGGTTAAGTAGCGCAAACTGAAGTGTGTTCAATGGGAGTGGGTAGGTTCAAATTTCAAAATATTTTAAAAAACAGAAATTTGGTCGATTCGTCTGCCGTTTTCGCTAAAACTATTCTTTATGTCAATATTTCCTTGAAAATAAATTTTAAAGATCAATTTCAAAAAATAACAATAGAGGGCGTTTTAGACTTAGGAGTAACATTTAACTATTTTTTACCGTTATTTTTTGCATCTCATTAAATTTTTTTAGAAGCTCAGACATAAACATAAATTTTGAGCTGAAAATCTGAATCGTTGAGAGTGGTTAGGCAACGCAAACTGAACTTTGTTCAGTGGGGGTGGGGAGATTCAAATTTCAAATACGGAAAAATTGGTTGATTCGTTTGCGGTTTTCTCTAAAACCATTCTTTTTATCAGTATTTCCTTGAAAATAAATTTTAAAGATAAATTTCAAAAAATTCCGTTAGAGGGCGCCTTAAACTTCAGAGTAATCAACAACTATTTTTAACCGTTATTTTTTTTTCTAAATAAATGTTTTAAAAGGTTAGACTTAAATTTTGAGCTCAAAATCTGAATCTTTTTAAGCAATTATGTAGCGAAAAATTGAACTGTGTTCGTAGGGTGGGCAGGGTAACATTTCAACTCCTGAACACAGTTCAGTTTGCGCTTTTTAACCCCACCCAACGATTCAGAATTTGAGCTCAAAATTTAACTCTAAACGTTTACAAGCATTTCAAAGGATACAAAAAATAACAGTTAAAAATTGTTGTTGATTACTCTAAAGTTTAAGGCGCCCTCTAACGGAATTTTTTGAAATTTATCTTTAAAACTTATTTTCAAAGAAATATTGACATAAAGAATGGTTTTAGAGAAAACCGCAAACGAATCGACCAATTTTTCCGTTTTGTATAATCATTTGAAATTTGAACCTTCCCACCCCCATTGAACACAGTTCAGTTTCCGCTGCTTAACTACACTCAACGGTTCAGATTTTCAGCACAAAACTTAAGTTTATGTTTAAGCTTCAAAAAAATTTAATGAGATGCAAAAAATAACGGTAAAAAATAGTTGTACATTGCTCCAAAATCAAAAGCGCTCTCTATCGACATTTTTTGAAATTTATGTTTATAATCAATTTTCAAGACAATACTGAAATAAAGAATAGTTTTAGTGAAAACCGCAAATCAATTGACCAATTATTCTGTTTTTCATAATCATTTGAAATTTGAACCTACCCACTCCCATTGAACACACTTCAGTTTGCGCTACTTAACCACAGATTTTGAGCTCAAAATTTAAGTTTATATCTAAACTTCTAAAAAAATTTAATGAGGTGCAAAAAATAACGATAAAAAATAGTTGTTCGTTACTCTAAAGTCTAAAGCGCCCTTTATCGGCATTTTTTGAAATTTATCTTTATAATTTATTTTGAAGACAATACTGACATAAAGAATAGTTTTCGTGAAAACCGCAAACGAATCGACCAATTTTTCCGTTTTTTATAATCATTTCAAATTTTGGATCCTAGACGCGCCTATTTCCTTCGGAAGACGTTTAGGACCCTTAGTTTCCCATTTAATATTTGTCTTGATGTGTACTATCACCCCTTAAAGTTTTGCCCAGTAGTTTAGATACAACTTTATATGTATAATTTAATTGTTATTTTAATACTATTTGTTCAACCTCTTCAGACCTGAGCATAAAATAACTCTACAAATATATATTTATTGCTTTTGCATAATCGAAATGACACCATAGATGACAGAAAGAGCCATTTTAAAGAAATCGGTAAAATAGGGGACTGGTAATTTAGGTTTACAAATATGGATATAAAAGTATTAATCCCTTTAAAACATCAGTTTTATTATCAGTAATATAAATTTATGCAATAACAAAATTAATATCTTTAAACAAGTAAATGATCAGCAAATCCTCAAAAATTTTTACTGTAAAGCATATAAGTTAAATAATCATGAATATTTCTTACATTCTTGGCCACAATGTCTTGACGGTATTTTCAAAACTCGGATGAAAAAAATGTTTAATTTATGAGGAAATATTCATCAGTGCCGACATTGATTGGTTTTGTTTTAAAGCAAAAAACATTCAGTTGTATAGAAGTAAGGGAAAAATGCAAAAAATACGAACAGTTTAGTTATTAGGAGGAAAAAAATGGCGGTACACATTTGTGTACCTCAGGTTTGAAAAGGTAAAAAACGTTTTTTTAAAATGAAATACAGATATTGGCGAAAATAAATAGTATAATTCTGAGGATCATGAAAAGTGTTTGTCCCATGGCTCTAAATGAGATAAAAGTCAAACTGTACTTAACCGCTTCATCCCTCAAAGTTTATGTACATTATTTTAATTTAAATTATGGATTTATATTAAGAAAGCGATAACTAAGAAATATTGAATGGTGAAAAAAAAATTAATATCATTTTTTGCATATAAAATTTGATGATACAGGTGACTCAAAACAATTTTTTTTTTAAACAATGTCTCTTTTTTTTTTTTTTTTTTTTTTTTTTTTTACATTTTTGCATCTCCAAAACATTACAAAAGATAAAAGAAATATATATTTAATAATGTTTTATTACTAATGGACTCTACAAATGGTATTTTAAGGCACAGTAATTTTTTTCGTTTTGATTTTTGTATATTTCGTACATTTCAGCTGCAAGCCATTTTCAGACACTCACTAAAAAAAGCGCTATAACAAACAAATTGCTATTTTGTTTAGTTTTGCTATCTGTTAAGCTCCATTCACAGCAATTTATCTTATTTAAAATTATTTATATACGTGTAAAATATGTCAAAGGTGTGTATCCAATAGGATACACCTGATCTGAAGAGGATAATGCAAATGGAATTTATAGTGCTGCTTAAATGTAAAATTTGTTCCAGAAAATCTAAGCAATTTCTTAAATAGATAGGGCATGAATCTTGAAAACAGTCTATTCCAAAACATTCCACATAGTTTACTTGCAATTGCAGAATACATTTGAATATAACCATTAATAAATTGAAAAGAGGAGGATTCAATGGAATGATACGCCGTAAAATCACATAATGAATGCGTCACAATGTAATTTTGGCAGAGATGTCATATATGCACCATATTGGTGCGATTTTTTTCTGACGCCAATTTGGCAAAATTTTTGTTTTCAAATACCACTTACATATGTATTTTTTTAATTATCTTCTATTATTTTATAAAGGAATTAATAAAAAAAATTGATTGTTAACTATAGAACAAAACAAATTATATCATTAAAAAAATAAAATAAATGAAAGTAAAGAGTTTATTAATAAATAAGCATCAATAGCCTGGTTATCATGTGATTAATAAAATCAACATTTTATAGCATTCGCGCGAATGTGGTGTGTATATGACATCTGTGCCCTAATTTTGTCATAGAATGATTTATTTTCACCCTGATTTTAATCACTAACAAAGCATTACTATTATTTTAACACAATCTAACTGATTGGTAAAGTTATCATACGAATTGAATATTTCAAGCTGAGCGAAAAATTGCCCAGTCCGGGAATCGAACCCGGATACCTGGCTTACAAGGCCAATGAGCGAAAAAAGCTGAGCGAAAAATCCCAGCCGGTTATCGCCCGGTTAGCTTAACAGGTAAAGCATTGGCCTTGTAAGCCAGGTATCCGGGTTCGATTCCCAGACTGGGCAATTTTTTGCTCAGCTGGAAATATTCAATTCGTATGATAACAAAGCATTGTTTTTTGTATAACTTATTTTACACAAATTTATGTATCATTTTGTGTATCATTTGTGTATCATTGTGTGTATGTTTTGACACAAATTCTTTATAAAATTGTAAAAATCCGTGAGTTTAAATTACAGCGCGATTGCGAGAATTATCACGTCATAGCAAGGTTTCCTCAAACTTATACTTGTTGCAGAATAGTGTTATATTTACACAACTATTGTTTCTTCCCATTCAAATAAGAAAGATTTTGTTTCACTATATCAATCTTTTTATTTTTTTTCATTTTTTAAGCAACATATTCACAAAATAAAGAAACAAAATAAATGTATTATCCAAATTTAAGTAAAAGTATTACAATATATCAAAAATATTTTGAAAAGTACGTAAACATCATTTCTCTCCTTGCCAAAAATTTTATAACCTCGCTGTCAGTTTTCCCGAAAGATGCAATATATTATTGTTAACAAATGAGAATGACGTGTCACCATATTGACGGTCAAATCTAAACACATTTCTTATGCTAACTAAAATAAATGGAAATATTTATATATATTTTTTTCATGAAAATAAAACCGTTAGTAAAAGCTTAAAACATATAAATGAAGAGAAAAAAATGAATTATGAATAATGAGAAAAATTGCGAAGATTTATTGAACTTTTTACGATTTTCTTTTGCCACTTTAAATAGCTGGAAATATTTTTTGCATTATTTTTTTCTCCTAGCAAGCCTCTCCTAACTTGCGTGCAGAATTGTAGCCTATATTTTTCAAATAGCGGACGAATTAATTTCACTTTAACGAAGCGAAAAAAAAAACCGCTCTTTTTTTCTAATCACAGTATATAAAAGCTCTTGAAGTTATTCTGCCGTTATGTACACGAGTATAAATTGTTTCGATTTTTTCGCGACGAACATTTTTTTCCTTCTCCTCTAACGACAAGTTAAGGGCAGGGGATAAAAAAAGAAGGCAAAGAGAATAAAAAATGGTCCCTCCCTACCCCAATCAGCCGCTTGAAGAGGGTTGCTAATTTCAGCTTGGTTTACACCTTCTCCACTAAGCGCTCTGTGACGTCGAATTAACTGACAATGCTTACGGTCTTCCTTCACCATTACGCATTAATTATGAACAGCTTCATTACGTATTCCCGGTATCGAGCGGCCTGCTGGCCCTGACTGGCTTGAAGCTCTTAAAAAGGGGCGGATTCTTCATGGGAAGAGTACACACACACATACACATACTCACGCACGCACACACACACATCACTGATGGCACGCGCCTTTCCCCCCTCAAAAAAACCCCTTTGCCCAGTTTTTCCCCTTTAACATCATTCGGGATGAAGGCATGCTGCCCGCTGAGCCGGCTGCATCATCTAATTGGCTGCCGCCGATCATTTTCTCCGCCAACCTTCTAGCGCCAAGTCTTTTTTGTTTCCCGAAGTTCCATTTTTCCGGAGGATGGAGATAGTATGTTTTGTCAACATTTTATTCGAGACTCCCCGACTCACTCAAAGAAACGTCGCCTGGCTATAGAAATTCTTCGCCACCTGCAAACATCTCCCTTCACTCTAACTTATCAGGAGAAGATCACGTTGAAAAAAATAATAAGTCTACACTTTTTCTTACACGGAAAAAAAAACTTTTCAACAACGTGAACGTCAAAGGAGCAGTGGGTTACGAAAAAAAGCGAAATTTTCCATGGAACATCCATTTTTCTTATTCATTGTTACATACCCCCCAACGTATCTATTAATAATTGTAGTAACAAAAAAGAAAAAAAAAAGGAAAAGAAAGAAATTTTTAACTTAATTAAAAAATAATAATAATCTTTTTTTATTATCTTTATGATGTTGTGTTATGGTCTTTTCAAATGTCTCAAATAAAATCATTATTTTTACATGATTATAAGGTTGTTTATAATACATATATGTCACTTAAACAGATAGAATTAAAAAACAACAAACCGAAGGCAAGCAGTAAGGGAGCCACAATAGTGGAAAAGTCATGTGATGACGCGACGCCCTTCTGGTTGCAAAAAATGTTGAAATGGCGCAAATAAGTGTAAAATGATAAAGGAGTTTAAGTATCAAAAATTCGAGTTTTTTGCAAATTAGCCGCAAAATCGCGAAAAAATAAGATTTAAAAGCACTACTGTGGGTAAAAACAGGACCTAAAATATTAGTAAATGTGGTCAATATTTTTCTTTGACTTTTCTACGTCATTTGAGACCAAATCCATAATTTGCCCAATATTACAAGACCCCTAACTGAAATACGTTAAACGTACTTCTCTGGGAAGTGTAAAATGGGAGAAGGGCAAGGAATATGTATAACACGAATATATATGTATAGAATATGTATAACTCTCCCTTTCTTTCGAAATTTTCATATATTATAAATAGTATTTATTGGAGGGCTCTATAATAATCAAATTGAAAATAATAAAAACACTACGATTTTAAAAAAAGTTTGAAAAGTGCTCTCGCTAAAGAGCCAAATTAGGGTGAAGGACAGAAATATTCATAATATGAAAAAGAGGTTCGAGAGCTTTCCGGTGATATATCACATGACGATTCCTGAAAATTTTGAAAATTTTCGATTTAACTTTAACACCTTTAGGGTTGAAAATTTTTAAATCGCTTAAACATGTATTTAATTATTATTATTATTATAATTATTTTTAGATTTATTTTATGAAATTTCAGGCTTTTATCAAAACGTGTGCTATTGTCAAATGTTCTAAAATTTTAGACCCCATTTTAACCCCCTTGGGGGAAGAATTTCTAAGTTAAATATATATATATATATATATATATATATATATATATTTTTTTTTTTTTTTTTTTTTTTTTTTTTTTTTTTTTTTTTTTTTTTACAATTGCACGCTTTTAACTAAAACGTCTGTTGCAATGCGTCAAATGTTTTAAAAATTTCGACCCAGATTAATCTCGTTGGGAGGTAATTCTTAAAATCGCTGAAATATGTGTTCAATTACTTTTTTTAGTAGATAAATTTTGGGAAATTTCATGCTCCTACCTAAAACATCTGCTGTGATACAGCAAGATATTCTATAATATATCCCCATTAACTCCTTCGGGGGAAGAATTTTCAAAAATCCTATCTTAATGCATGCCCATGTCATAAGAAGTATTTTCTCCCGAATTTTCACGCTCCTAGGTTTTGTAGTTTGAGCTGTGCGTTCATGATAAGTTAGTCAAGACAAACTATTATAAATATAAATATAAATAAAAGTATCTAGAATTTTTCTGCGCATACGTAAATTGTAAACATGTATAAGTAACAAAGAAATTTGAATAAAAAAATGTACAGTAAAAGAGAATTAAATCAAAGCATTAGAATGTATTGTTTATCATATGTGTATGTATAATTCATAATGACATTCAAATAAGCACTGTCTCTAAAGAAATATTGCAAAAAAGAAATTTATTATAAAACCTCAGTGTTTATGATTTTGTTCTTCATTTAGAAAACAAAAATGCAGAAAATCATTTCTGGAGATAAGCGCCAAGTCATAAATAATGAGAAAAAATTTATTTCAAATAAAACTGTCGACTGAAAGGAAAATTATAAGTTCCAAAAAGAAAAAAAAACTAATACAGTTAAAATATTATGTTGTAACTGTAATATGAATAGCTTTGAAATATTTCGTTTTTGTGATAAATTATTTGTGAAGCTATTTAGTTTTACATAAAAATATAAATAAAATGTATATTCACTAAGCAATAAAAAAATCGTTAAAACCTTCTGATATTCTGATGCATGTTTACCTGAAATCAGAATACTTCGCGCCAAGATTCGTTGTGTAACAATTATTATAATTATGCGAAAAAAAAAGTATTATTTCTGTTCATTTTTTTCTAACTTTAAACATTTCGATAAAAACAATTATAAATAAGACAAAGAAATTCAACATTAATACCAGCATTTTTGTTACTTTACTGCGAATTCAATTCTTATTATTATTACAGAAAAAATCTTTTTTTACGTAAAAAATAGTGTTAGATTTCCTGAAGAGACAAGCTTTTTAATATTCATTAAAATCTATATTAAGAAATTATCAGTTTTAATGCTTGAAAGAAAAAAAAGCATATTAACTCCTTATTAATTTCCTTAATTATAATCATCGACTTTTCAAAACTTCCCAAGTTTTCGTAATTATTTTTAATATTCGAAATGATTTGGCAATGATTATTGAAATAAGAGTAAAATATTTCCATCCTAATTAAAAAGACAACTGAATAATAAATTTACATGATCTTAACAATTTTCAAAAGGCTAAAAAATACATTTTGACGACTAAAAAAAATTTTTTAGTAAAAATATTCATTTTTTCACATCTAACATTTAATAACAATTTTGAATTCCTAGTTTTTGAAATTAATATTGGAAGATAATATTAATTGTAACAAATTATTTTTTAAATAAATCTGTTAATAGTACACGGTAAAAAGAAAAAAAAAAAAAGGTTAAATTTACGGTAAAATCTGCTGGTAGCAAGTTGCCTCAATTTTTGTCTTAAATTTAACGGGTATTTTTTTTTCAGTATTGTTTCAAATCCAAAAGTGCAGTTAATTTATCTGAAATGTTTCCTACTTGGTGTGCAAAACCGGAGAAACTAAACATGATATCAAAATTACATGTCAGCTATGGAAATTTTAAAGTTTTATACACTGTAAAAAAATGTAAATTTATGGTACTTTACCGTGAATTATCCAGTAAATTTAAGGAATATGTCACTTTTTTCACATGAATGGTCAACTTCCGTATTTTTTTGTGTTTTACGGTCAAAAACCGTAATGATAAATTCCGTTGATATAGGTACAAAGTCCGGTTTTTTTTACGGACATTGTCTGGAATCTCTGCTGCAGCATTTTTTCAGCGTACAATTTCTATATTACCGATTTTTTTTAAAAGTGACTTTAAAGGATTGCATAAAATACTGCATATGTGATACAAAATAATATATTCAATAATTTTTGAAAATGAAAAATGGAATACCATTTCCATTTATTATAATCATTGTTATCAACTATTTTCCTAATAGCTAAAACACTCTTTTTTCAATCTTATTCAGGTAAAACCCCTTAACTTCAAAATCCTAAAATTTAATTATCTTTTTTTTTTCTTTTTCTTTTTTATATAAGTTAATAAAAAAAAAAAAAAAAAAAAAAAAAACATGCGTGATTTTTGTGTTTTACGGGATAGAAATTTTCTTCTACTTTAAAAAGAAAAGAAAAATGTCTCTAAAGATTTTTGGAGACCTTGTTTATGTTTTTCACTTCAAAAATGCTGTTTAGCAAAACTGAACTTTGTTTAGTGCATAGGTTCCCAACGGGGGCGGTATCGCCCCCCAGTGGGCGCTGGAGCCCTCCAGGGGGGCGGTGACGGGTTCAGAGGAAAATGGGGGGCGTTATGACGTTCCTTCCTATTTAAGAAATTAATGTAATGAAATTAGTTGACCCGTCTCCTCGGCGTTGCATGGGCGATGATAAAAATCTTAAATATAGCTTTAAATGAAAATCGACGAAAATGAGCCTAGAGCTGGGATCTGCTTTCACCTGTCGCAGCTTACAGCAAATGAGAACTTTCCATTTAAACTAATTGCGTGCGACGCTTTCTTTGCCGCTTATTTGTGTTCAAGTGATATGCTATTTGGGTCGCGGAAGCTTATTTTATTATTATTATTATTCTCGCAGCGACGAATAATTTGATTTTGTTGTGTTTGATGAAATAAAAATGTAATTTAGCCTTCTGATTTAGTAGCAAATGCATTGATCAAAATATTATCATGATCTCTAGCTCAGAATTTTCTATATTAAGCTCACTAAAAATTTGATAACGATAGTTACCGGGTCCCAAAAATGACAGTTGGATTTTAAAATTCAATAATTTGCAAACGGTGACAGCTATTTAAAAACTTTTTGCAGGAGGGTTATGTATAATGTCCGGAGTTTTTTTTACCGAAATTTTTTATTTTAGTTCGAATTTCAAACAATAGGCGGCGATTGAAGGCTAGTTGATCAGTACTGGGTGAAGCGTCGACCTGGCCTTCAATCGCCGTCAGTGCCACCTATTGTTTGAAAATCGAACTAAAATAAAAAAATACGGTAAAAAAACTCCTGACATTATACATAACCCTCCTGCAAAAATTTTTTTAAATAGCTGTCACCGTTTGCAAGTTATTGAATTTTAAAGTCCATCAGTCATTTTTGGTACACCCGGTATTAGTTACTTTTTAAAACAAGTATTCAGGGCCGTAAATCCCGGGGGGGTTTGGGGGGGTGCAACACCCCCCCTAGGAGAAATCAGTCGGAAAATTCCCAGATCTATCGGAAAAAGTATGTTTAGTCGGAAAAATGTGGTATTAACCAATAAAATCTTATAAACTGGAAAATCATTCGGAAATTTTCCCGTTCCATCCGAAAAAGCGTGTTTAGTCGGAAAAAATAGTATTACGTATTATCCTATAAAAACTTACAAATTGGAAAAAGGAGAAATCAGTCGGAATTCTTGTTTAATCGGAAAAAATGGTATTAACCTATAAAAGCTTATAAATTGGACAAACGAAAGTATCATTCGGAAAATTTCCCGTTCCATCGGAAAAGGCATGTTTAGTCGGAAAAAATAGTATTATCCTATAAAAATTTATAAATTGGAAAAACGAATAAGTCAATCGGAAAAATTCTTGTTCGATCGGAAACAATGGTATTAGCCTATAAAAAACTTATAAATTAGAAAAACGAAAATATCATTCGGAAAATTTTCCTTTTCAATCCGGAAAGACATGTTTAGTCGGAAAAAATAGTATTACGTATTAACCTATAAAAACTTGTAAATTTTTAAATCGGAAAAATTCTTATTCGATCGGAAAAAATGGCATTTACCTATAAAAAAAAAATTATAAATTGGAAAAACGAAAATATCAATCGGAAGTTTTCTGTTCCACCGGTAAAGGCATCTTTAGTCGGAGAAAATAATATTACGTATTAACCTATAAAGATTTATAAATTGGAAAAACGGAAAAGTCAGTCGGAAAAATTCGTGTTCGATCGGAAAAAAGTAAATTTAGAAGAAAAAAAGTGTATTAATCTATAAATATTTATGAATTGAAGAAATATTTTTGTAGTTTTTAATTAAATAAGAAAAACAAGTTAGATCGAAGAAAACCTATAAAATTTTATTCCCAGTCGGATTTATTTCCGCTTGCAGTTTCTGATAAGAAAAATAAGAAAAAAAAAACAATTTAGGATGAAGAAAACAAATTTATTCTTAGCCGGAACTATTATTAATTTAACTAATTGCTAATTTACTATTTACTTTAATTTACTAATTAATTAATGTAACTTATTAATATATAGGATTTTATTTTTCTGATAAAACTATTCAGAAAAATTTTGATTTGTCAAATATTGTGTTCCCGGAAACTTCGATATGACGAAAAAAAAAATATTCTTGTACATTTTCTAGTAATGTTAAAATTATACCATTAATTATAACAGTGATATGTGAGTAAAACCTTGATATTCCGATTTTTTTTCTCTGTCTTTTGACTTGGATATATCGAAATCTACTTGTATTTTTTTACTGTTGGAAAGTTTTTAGTTTAATCTCGAAATTTTAAGATATACTGATCGAAGTGAAGAAACTTCTATTTTTTTAATCTAAACTTTAAATTTAATTAGAAATATGTATCACGGAATTTAGGTGGTATACGATGAAAATTCATTTATAGAAATACAAATATTTGGTATTTTTTCATATCAAAATCTGGATATTTTCCATTCTATTCAAATTTTACCTTTAATTGAAAATAATTATGGTCTCATTTTTTCCTACTGTCTAAATTTGTGTTTTCTTTTTATTTTATTAAAATAATAATAATAATAAATGCGAAATTGTTTATACTTACTTTTTTACGTAATTTTTGATTGATTTAAAAGATTGTTTAAGAAATTTATATGATACAGGATGAAAATTGAAAATACCCAAATACTTTGAATTTTCATCTCGAAATAATCTGGATATTTTACAGCCTATACGAGTTTACTTCTCTCAGAAGTAATACTTTCGTTAGCTTTTTCTCAGTCAATTGTATTAATTTTTTTTAATATTTTTATTATTACTACTACATTTTGTTTAGTCAGAAAAAAGAGTTATTGTAACACCAAATTGTTATGCTGCTTTTAAGTTTGTCGTTAGAAAGAATTAAAACTTATATTAAGAAATCCCGTATTTTTGACAATTTTTTGTCGCTGAAATATTCCCCAAACAAACAAATTTCAATTTTACTTAAAAAAAAAAAAAAAAAAAAAAAAAACCGCTAAAGAGATTTTGACTGAATACTAAAAAATAGAAAGATAAAACATTGTTTTCTCTTCAACGTATAGCTTGGGCACCTAAATGACTGGACGTTGCACCTCCCGCCCTATATTCAGTTACAAAACAAACTGCGCCTGCGTTAACCCTTTGTTTAAACCGTTAGTATTCTGGCTCATAGTACGAAATCATTCAATTAAAAAGTGTTGATGGGAGAATATTTTGCTATATAGTTACTAGTTCAATTTTTTTTAAAATCAGTTATGCCCCCACCTAATGTAAGAGACAAAAAGTGCAATGTGGGTTATGTAATTACACTTTCGATGGTGATTACAGGAACACACTTAATAAACAAAAGCATGCTGATAAAATTTCAGCCCGTATACATATACCGTTTTGCATTGTTGGAGCTCTAAAAAATCCTTTTGAAGTAAGCTAGCTATTTTATTACAGAAAATTTTAGATATGTAAAATGTGTAAATAACTGAATTGTTTTCATATTTAAAAATGAATTATTTTATTTTATTTATTTATTATTATTTTATTATTTATTTATTTATTTATTTATTTAGGAGGCAGATAAATTATTTAATAACTTGTAAAAATGTAGTGTTATTCGATATATATAAATTTTTTTAACAGTTAGTATTGCAATTCCCTAACTGTTTGCTAGTTTTGTTACAAACTGGAGATGACAAGCTAGTTGTTATTTAAATTTCATGAAATTATCATTTTTAACTACATTTTTTTTCTTTCAATATATTTGCCTTCTTTTTTGCCAACCATTTTACAATTTGCAATTGCAAGTCAATGTATTTAGTGTTATACGCGAAGTTAAAATTGTATTATAGATCTTTTTATATTTTATAAATTTTATTTCATCATTATTTAAGAGTAATGTAGTATTTTAATAAATTTTTGCCTACATGGCTTTTCATTTTTATTATCTCAAGGTTCAACAACTAAGAAAGTTCATTTATTTTTTGAAGTTCAAATGTCAATGTATGTAAAATATTCTATATTTTTAAAACTTTGTTATAGTACAAGTATAATAATTTTGCTCCCTGCATAACAATATTTTGATTATTATTTTATGGATAGATGTTTTTTTTTTTTGTGTGTGTGTGTGTGTGTGTGTGTGTAGATAAGAATCAAAATTTAATCATTTGAAACTTGAAAATAATTTTAGCCTTAGGGGAGGATAAAACAGTGCAACTTTTGACTGCTTAAAGCTAATTGATGATTAAATGGATCTTTAAACCTCTTTTGCAATTTGAAATTTTAAAAAGACATTTCAACTTTACTGGTACATTTTTTGTGCCTGTGTGTGTGTGTGTGGGGGGGGGGGGGTAGATGAAAAAGGAACCAGAATTTTACTTTTGGCTTATGCATTTCGTTTATTTGTTTGGTATTTTGCGCATGTTTTCTCAAGGAGTCAGAAAAACTATGCACAATTGCCTTATTTATTAAAAAATTGAGTATAATTTGAAAACCCTTTGAATTCGCTCCTGAAAATTTACATACTCTGCTTTAATAATTTATTTGTTATTTATCTATATATTGCATTTAATATATTTATGTGATGTATCTAATTATATATTTTATCTAATGCCGGGCAACAACGGGCGGGTCAGCTAGTAGAGATAACTATAAATGTATAAAATAGTTTGTCCTTACAGACTGATAATCAACGCACACCCCAAACTACTGAATCTAGAACCATGAAAATTGGAGAGAAAGTACTTCTTATTATGTAAGCATGCACTAAGATGGAAATTTTGAAATTACCCTCCTTAAGAGGGACAAGCGGGGGGAGGTAAAAAATTCTGGAACAAATTGCCATATCTCAGCAAACATTTAAGGTAGGAGCGTAAAATTCCAGAAAATAAATCTACTAAAAAAATTATTAAACACATAATCCAGTGATTTTAGAAATCTCACTATAAGGGGGTTAAAAGGGGGGAGTCGAAAAATTTAGAACATTTGGCACATCTCAACAGTCTTTTCAAATAAGAACGTAAAACAGCAGAAAATAAAATTTTTAAAAACTAATTAAATACGTAAGAGGGGGGGGGGAAGGATTGTACTTTGTGCTTATATATAACTAAATAAATAAATAACGTTAAAGAGCACAAATATTATAAAATAAAAGATGTTTAAAGCATACAGCTGTTTCGGGACTTCTCAAGTCCCATCATCAGTGCTAAAAAAGTGTAAAACGTAAAAGAAAGTCACATCGTTAAATGAGATAAAATAAAACCGTGCATCTGAGCTCGCCGCTAAGGCGAACTGACCATAAAATGTCGCAAAGCAACAGTAAAAATAAACTGGCATGCACACTCAGAAGGAGACCAATCATATGTCTCTTCCCACTAGACGAGTCCAAATCAAGGAGAAAAGGAGGGAGGGAGGGGGAGTGATATTGCAGGAATGGAAACCAGACATCAGAAAATCTTGGAGTACTGGATATGTCATTAACCAAATTACTAGAGTTTTTCCATATATGAAAAACTCCCCAAAAGTCTAAATCATAAATAGATGAACAATATTGTATCATTGAGGCTTCGGAAAATTTAAAATTGTGACTATTGGACCAGCAATGGTTAGCGATAGCGGAACGTTTTATTTCACAATTTTTAACGTTAGCACTGTGTTCTCCCACACGTTTTTTCACGTTCAGACGAAGCATGCTTTGAAAAAACGTGTGGGAGAACACAGTACTAACGTTAAAAATTGTGAAATAAAACGTTCCTCTATCGCCAACCATTGCTGGTCCAATAGTCACAATTTTAAATTTTCCGAAGCCTCAATAATACAATATTGTTCATCTATTTATGATTTAGACTTTTGGGAAGCTTTTCATATATGGAAAAACTCTAGTAATTTGGTTAATGACATGCCCAGTACTCCAAGATTTTCTGATGTCTGGTTTCCATTCCTGTAATATCACTCCCCCTCCCCCCTCCTTTTCTCCTTGATTTGGACTTGTCTAGTAGGAAGAGACATATGATTGGTCTCCTTCTGAGTGCGCGGTGCCAGTTTATTTTTACTGTTGCTTTGCGACATTTCATGGTCAGTTCGCCTTAGCGGCGAGCTCAGATGCACGATTTTATTTTATTTTATTTAACGATGTGACTTTCTTTTACCTTTTACACTTTTTTAGCACTGATGATGGGACTTTAGAAGTCCCGAAACAGCTGTATGTTTTTAACATCTTTTATTTTATAATATTTGTGCTCTTTAACGTTGTTTATTTATTTAGTTATAATTAAATACGTACTTCAGCGATATTTTACAATTTCCACCCCCGAGGAGTTTAATTGGGGGTAGAAAAATTCCATACTTTTTTGAACATATCATAGGAAAGCCCTCAAATCACTCTTTCATATAATAAATCTTTCTCCCTCTCCCTCTGCCCCCTCTTATCGTCTATTGGGGACAATTTTCGATCTTTTTTGAAATTGTAACGTTTTATCATTTTAGACCGGATTTTTTTTTTTTTTCGGGGCCCTCCGATAAATATTACTTATAATATATGAAAATTTTATAGTTAGGGGAAGGGTCTATTCTGGGAGGGAGGACAATTTCCTAAATTTGGAATACATCTCTCTTGTGATATATCGTTGGTTTCCTATTTTGCCCTCAAGGGCAACCACTTTTCTGATTTTAGCCGATACCTTTCATGTGATATATTGCTGGAAAGCCCTTTGACTGCTTATTCGTATTATGCACGACTCGTGTCCCTCTCGGGTGGAAGGGTTATTGTATTCCATAAGGAATTCGCCTAATAATAGGGAAAATATATTATATAAGACTAATAACAACATAAGATTATTTGACTATCTCGATACACTAAGTCATAATTATCTTGCGAATTATGATATATATATATATATGTATATTAGTCTTCATGTTGGCTATAGTACTCGGAAATTTTCCTTCTTGGAGTCGGAAATTTTTGAGCCGACACCCCCCTACGCGATTAGGGTGATTTACGCCCCTGCAAGTATTTCGAAAAAAAGTTGGAAATATGACGACTTATGCCTGAATAGAGATTTCCAAACAAAACTATAGTTTGAACCTGCTCAAGAAATTCGTTTATTCTGAATGAAAGTTGTTATAAAAGACATTTACAGCCTTTATGCATATCTATAAATTAGTTGCAAAGTGAATCTATTTGAATTTAAAATGTGGTTATTTTGTATTTTAAAATGTTTGAATCTAAGAAGAAATGTCGGCAGTATAGTATGGACTATTTGAAATATAGATTTACGCATTTTCCTACAAACCAGTCATTACCTATGTGTTTAATTTGTCAAACAGTTTTTGAAATGAAGCTATGAAGCCTTCTGGATTATAAGAACGTTTTTATAAAATGCATGCTGACAAAAAGGAAAAAGATTTGTCTTATTTTTAAACTCTGGAAAAGAAATATTTAAAACAGCGAGCTGTATCAAAATTTTTGAGTTATTTTCGAAACCAGAAGATGGTAGCTGATTGCGCTTCATGTAATATAACATTGTTAATCGGAAAAGATGAAAAACTACACACAATTGGCGTGGTATTAATCTTGCCGGCTGTCAAAAAAGGTAATAGTAACTGATGTTCATCATAAAACACCGTCAGATATCATTAGAAAAAATCCTCTGAGTAATTATATTGGCACAAAGGAGAATAGATGAAATGACCAAAGACGTTGAAATACAATTAAGCAATATTACTTAGACTTGAAAATTCTCCTCTAAACTCGATAAATCTTACACTATCAAATAACGAAGCACTACTCTTATCACATGTCCAATTCGTAAAAAAAAAAAAAAAAAAAAAAAAAAAATGTCAATAGTTATTATTTGCTAGAAATGTGGAAACTGATACAAAGGGAGAATCGACATTTAATAGCTCGAACATGTTTCTTTAAGAGAAAGAAATTCCTATTCAGAATACTTTGTCAGCAGCTACTGATGGTGCTCCAGCAGTGGCAGGGCATCATGCGTTTTTCATAGCACATTTGAAAGAAGCAATTTGTACTCACGGTTGTGTTAGTCATCGACAGTATTTGGTTGTCAAAAACTTGAAAGAACGTTTGTATTTGTCGCTTTATTAGGTTATTAATCAATAAGATTAAAAGCAATTCTTTGCATGGCAGATTATTTGGTCAACTTTGAAATGAAAACGATGAAGATTACAATCGCGTGCTCTTGCACACGTAAGTTTGTTGGCTCTCGAAAGTATTTTGTCTGAATCGTTTTTTCAATCTATTTGACTCAGCACTGGACTTCCTTGAAAACAGAGGTAAAAAATTGCGAGAGTCCTGTTTAGAATATTCAATGAAATCCTTTTACAATTACAGGGTTATGAATTATATTTAATTAAAACAAAAAATGTCATAGCTGCTTTTATGACATAACTTGTTATATTCAAGAAAAATCTAGATAGAAGTGAATACAGCCGTTTTCCTACATTAGCAAGCAGTCTCTGCAAAGCCGGGAGATTTACCAACTTACTGACAACACTTGGACGCTCTTCATAATGATTTTATTGAGCGATTTCAGGACATTTTAAACATGAACATACCGAGTTGGGTTTTAGATCTTTTCACAATTGCAGATGCAGCACAATTATCAAATTTAGAAGAGGGACTTATATAATTCATAACTAATGAGAAACTAAAAGTAAAATTTTGAAGCGAATACCAAGAGTTCTGGCTTCAGAAATCTATACCAGTTCTCTACCCTTAGTTCCGGGCAAAAGAACAAAAATTTTTAATTGCTTTTCGGTAAACTTATTTAGTGAAGTGTGGGTTCAGTGCGATTTCTAATTTATTGGTTAAGAAAAGAAATAGACTGTACGTGTACGTCCTTAAAAGTGGTGATTTACGACTGATGTTAACAAAATTGGAACCCGGCATTAACAAATTGTTGAAATTCGATCAGCGGCAACGATCTCTTTAATATTTTTTATTATTATTGATTTTATATTTATGTCATTATTTTTATTATTTCCTTATTGATTTCTGTTTATGCACATTATTATTTGTGAAACATTTAATACGCTAAAGATGTCACAAATCTAAAAGATGTTACATATTTCAAATATTATACGCCGAGTGCTTTCAATCAAAACTGTTTCATCCTAGGGACACTTTTGTTTACATTCGAGTTACATAAGAGGAATTTTATTGCATAAACAAAGCTGTCCTGAAGAAGATGAAGTTCTGATCAAAAGTGCTTGGCGTATAATATTTGAAGTTTTAAGCTTTTAAAACTGTGTTTTTATATATAATAACATCTTTTAGATACATGACATCTTTAACGCATTAAATGCACTTTTTTAGCAAGTTTATTTAATTTTATTTTGAGATTATTTTTTAAATTTTTACTAAACAGCTTTTTATAACATTTGATAGTCATTTTAATTATAATTTTACCTTGTGTTTCTTAATATATAGACAAAAAAGAGGTACACATAACATGCAACAATATTTTAATTGGTGTAATTAACTATTATGGAAGAGGGGGGGGGCGTTGGAATATTTTTTTCTTGAAAGGGGGGCGGTGGTCCATAAAAGGTTGGGAACCTATGGTTTAGTGCGTCACAAAATCTTGTGAGTTATGAGGCATCTATATTTAAACGCACAGTCTTCCGAAATTCACTATACATGCTCTCTATCTACGTATACTTATTTCATTATTCTTTTTGGCAATTCATATTAACCATTATGAAATTTTAAATATTTATAATCATATGAAGTGTTCAAGTAATTCCTGTTACGATAAAAAATGACAAGTTTCATCTCCTCAGAAAAAATAAAGAAGAAACAAAAAATAATGCGTCAAGCATAGATTATGAAGCACTTTCAAACACATTCAATATAATGTAACAAAACTGCACAGTTTAAAAAAATAAATTAATAGGGCCCATTTCACCATGTAGAAATGTATAAATATTTCGAAACCAAATTTCATCTGTTCCCACCTACAACCGGAAAATTATCCGAATTTTTTAGCAGCCCTGTATATCATATAGATATGTGTATCTATTAGCAACATGCAATCCAAAATTTAGTTCATTCGAGAGATACATATATTTCATTTGAAAATTTCCCTTCAGCAATTTCTTCTAATAAATAATAACTTTTGCGCAGCCCTGTATATGAGGTATAGAATTTATATATAAAGAGTAATATGCAAAAAAACAAATTTAAAAGCACATACCGAATTTTGAAATGTACCCTCCAGCAATTATTACGCAAAAACAGTACTGTAACCGATTACTTTAGTGTATCTCTGTAAATTAATTAAAAATATTGTTCAATGATATGTCAAGTTAAAACAGAATGCCCTGTTTTAACTTGATCGTAGTGAAATTCAATGATTTACACCAGTCTAGATACATTTGAGATGGCGTAATGTCATTAAAATGCTCTCCAAAGGATTTTTCCGAAAAGAACCATAATGCTATCGAATTCTTTTGAGTGTCCCCGTAAATGAACCATTAATCGTACATACTTCATATGCATTAACAAACATGCTTTGGTGACCCTACAAAAGTTTTATCAATTTCACGAAAATCCGAGTATATTTACGGGAGTTAGAACGTGGACAGACGGCCCCATGGACCAGATAAACCAAATACGTTAGCATTTTTCAACTTTGTAGGCCTGTAAATTTTCGGGTTATCTTATTGTGATAATTTTATTGGAATATATGAAGATTTATTCCGAAAAGATCTATCTTTTAAATGTTGTTTAATGATCGCAATTTTCTCCAAGCAAAAATTATAAACAAATGAGTAACTACGATCAAAAATCGCTCAGAGGGTTTCGTTAAGTATTACCTTCAAAACAAGTTATCCTTTAATTAATAAACCCAAATTGTTAATTTATATGTAATACATTCTTACATATATGGTAGCGCAAATGAATTTAATTTTAAAATAATTATAAAAGGAGTTTTTTAATCAAATTTAAAATGTTTAAATCAAATTATATAAATAAAATCCAAAATTCTAAATTTTTTGAAAATCCGAAAAAAAAATCAATTAATAAGTAGTTTAGTAATTATTAAGATTGCAATTTTAGAATTTACAATGTTACAAACCATTTGTCATTCTTGCAAAACAGATTGCAATGCTAATAGTTGTAAAAGCCTAACTCAAAAGCTATTTTCGGAATGAGGTGTTATTTTGGATTCGTACGTTTGAAACTTTTAAAAATTGATTTCTTTAAAAAAATTTCAAATGCTATGAGTTATTTTTTTTAATTAATTGAAAAAATATATTTCAAATAACTTTTGGAGAAATATGAATTCTACATTAGGCGTTTTAGAAACAAATATCTTATTCTAGTGGCTTCAAATCCTAGAGGCTTATCCCAACTTACAGTTGATTCCACCTACCAGTTTTTAAGTTATAAGCTTAAAAAATCATCCTGCATTTCGGTCAGATTTCGGAGGATTAGAAATAAGTTTAAAACCATAAAGTTCTATAAAGTAAGCCTTCATAAAATTTCTAATGCACTTAACAAAATGAATTCTCATTCGGTATATACGAAAGAAATATTAAAAAAAAAATTCCAAATATGATGTCAAAATTAGAAGTTCGTATTAACAAAATTAGAATTTGGTGCTTTATCAGTGTAAAAAATGGTCACTAAGCTTATATTGTAAACATAAATTGAAAAATGTTTGCATTCTAGTCGAATGGCTTTTTTCTTTTTCAGGGCAGTTTACTGATTAAAATTATGGGGCTCTCAAATCCTATAGTTGATCAAATGTGCAGATTGTACTTATCATAATAATTGTTGGAAAAGGACTGTATTGGTGTGATTTATCATATATGATTACCTTAAGTATGAAATAAACTCAGATTATGGAAATGGATAGAACATGGAGAAATATACACTGGTGTCCAAAAGTTAAGCATAATTGGTAATTAAGTAATTATTTTTAAGTAATGAAAGAAATATGAATCGGAATGTGCTGAAACTCCATGTGTGTAAACAAAATAGTACGCGTCACATATTTTCGCGAAGAGTTTTCCCCGAAATCGAACAGGGGACCGTCAACAAATTGAAAAAGAACGTAGATCTTTTGGATAACCCTGTCAAAACTAATGTAGCAAAAGCGTTCAAACTGCACATTATGATTAATTGGCTTACTGTAATGTACTGTGTTAATTTTTACAAGGATAGCATGTATACTCGTAGAGAAATTACGGTTTTTATAAAAACAGTCCTAAATTTTTCCAAGTGTTTTGCTTATAATTTGCAGATTTCTTATTATAAAATAATGTCTTTTCTGAAAATATTACAAACATCATTGTACACAATACCCTGTATCAGAATTTAAAAATAATAAAAATTGTATGAAAAATGAGTATGTTTAGTAAATAATTTTTCATTGCGCATGCGTCAACGATATCAAAATGTCATTTGCATATTGTGTTAGCTAAATGTATAGAGCAACTTCTGTGAAAGTTTCAAAAACATAGCTTGAAAAGTCTGAAAACGGGAGCCTATAGAATCAACTCAAAATCCGTTATTCCTAAAGGAAGCAAAAAAATCAGGGGTTTTACCTAAATATAGTTGTACGTGCAATATTGTGTAGGCACTAAACAATGGAATATGGATACGGCCCCTCATCTTTTTGCTTCATTTAGGGAATAAAGGATTTTGAGTTGATTCTATAGGCTCCCATTTTCAGAATTTTCAAGCTATGTTTTTGAAACTTTTACAGAAGTTGCTCTATACATATAGCTAAAACACAATATGCAAATGACATTTTGATATCGTTGACGCATGCGCAATGAAAAATTATTTACTAAACATACTCATTTTTCATACAATTTTTATTATTTTTAAATTCTGATGGCAGGGTATAGTGTACAATGATGTTTGTCATATTTTCAGAAAAGAACATTATTTTATAATAAGAACTCTGCAAATTATAAGCAAAAAACTTGGAAAAATTTAGGACTGTTTTTATAAAAACCTTAATTTCTCTACGAGTATACATGCTATCCTTGTAAAAATTAACACAGTACACTACAATAAGCCAATTAATCATAATTTGCAGTTTGAACACTTTTGCTACATTAGTTTTGACAGGGTTATCCAAAAGATCTTCGTTCTTTTTCAATTTGTTGACGGTCCCCTGTTCGATTTCGGGGAAAACTCTTCGCGAAAATATGTGACGCGTACTATTTTGTTTACACATCTGGAGTTTCAGCACATTCCGATTCATATTTTTTTCATTACTTAAAAATAATTACATAATTACCAATTATGCTTAACTTTTGGACACCAGTGTATGTCATTAATTAACTTGTATTATGTCTGATACATATAATGGGGTGAAAATAATTTAAAAAAGTGATTGCCATTTTATTGATTAAAAAAAAATAAATGTACTCACCAAGCATTTTTATAACATCTTTCCTCGAAGCTGTTGAACTTTTACGTACTGCAGATCTTCCATGGTCGTTCAGCACCTTTCCTGGAGATTTTGAATTTCCGTTGGCATTTGCTTTATGAGAAGAACCGTTGTGTTTTCTGCCTATATGTGTTGACCGCCTAAGTTGAAAACCGATCAAGGCGTAAAGAATACACAAAATAGTTGCTGGAAAGATGAAAAAGATGAACGTTGAACACTCGAAAGCATGGTCTAGGGGTCTTTTGACATTGCACGTTGCTGTCTCCAGAATTTCATTACCGTTGTCATCCAGCTCATAGACTATACCAATCTGATAGCCCATGGTAATTGCGGAAAGTGCAGCTAAGATCCATATACCGATGATAAATTTAATAGCTCTAGAAAGCCTCGACATGGTATGTGCTCTTATTGGATGACATATGGCTAAATAGCGTTCGACGGTGAATGCAGTTATGGTAAGTATCGAAGCATTTGTCGAAGCTTCAGAGCTCCAGCCACGCAAGATGCAAAATACTTCACCAAAGACATACGGGAACCGTGACCACAAGTGATGGAGGTCTTGCGGAAGTCCAAGTACGAGCAACAATAAGTCACTTACTGCCAGACTAAAGAGATAATAGTTCGTGGCAGTGTGCATGTATCTGTTGCGAGCAATAACTATGCACGTGCAAACGTTACCTATCACTCCAGTTATCAAAAGTATCAAATATACTACAGTCATTGGAATAGCGTACGGATCTCGTCGAGGTCCCATTGAGTCTATATCAAAAGCAGGAAATGTCTCATTGTCGAAAATGGTAAGATTGGGTCCCAAAGAAGTCAGACTTTTCTCGGAGCAAGATAAGTTTTTAGTGGGGTCACATAACACGCTGCTTTCTGTTTCGAATTTTTCTATGATTCGACTCAACCAGAGAATATCATTCGGAATATCAGAGTTGTCTGTGACGTTATACATCTTGTCTGGTTGTTTACCTTGTTTTGGTTAGGAATTCACTCAATCAATTTTTGACTTTAGATTTTGTAAATAAAAGAATTTTCACATAATTTGGCACTTAAAATATGTTCCCATTTCAGTATTTGAAATTATAAAAAATATATAAAAGTTTTGATTTAATTATATCTTAGAAATTCATTAGAATATCGTTTTTATCAATCAATGATATTCAATTTCTTGCATAAAACTATAAATAAAATGTTGTAGCCTTTGGTAAATTTGGCACTGGACCTTATAAATGTTTAAGATATATCACAAAGTATGAGATGGATTAATTCGTTTGAAATTTTACCATACATATACACAAAATATCACAGAGATAAATTCATTCTTGCACGAGATTATATAAATATTGACCTTATGATTTTAAATAGATATATATTTGGAATAAATATAAAGTTGTTCTATGTATACAGTTCAAGCTTGAATAAATATGTTACTGGGCAAGATACTCTTCTTTGGCCTGATTATCTCCTAATAATGATTCCTGGAAAACAGAAAAAATTAATTTAAACAAGTTCATTTAATGAACATTTAGAAGAAAAGCTAAACTTATATTTAAACATTTTTAAACCCAATTTAATTAAAATACAATTTCTAATTCAAAAAGTATATATTACACAATAATGGATACATGTTGAACAAAAATCATATGGCTTCCAACTTTTACGTTTTTAAATTCAAATAAGCGCATATTAAAAAGAAATTATACTTGGGAAACTGTGAACTATATGCACTTCATTCCAATGAATAAGCACAAACAATTCGTTAAATATTTTGTCTGTTTAAAACAGAATTATGAGCAAGAGACATTTGAAAAGTATTCTAGAATGTTTAAAATATTCAAGAAAATGATTTTTTTTCAATATTTTTTCTCGTGGATAAAGATATGCCATAATGTATATAGTGCGCCCATAAATAATATTTATAGTGAAATGAAAAAAAAATTATAATAAAAAAATTGAAGGTTTCTTGTCAACTTAATCGTTTGTGACTCGACAATTCCGATTTGAAAAATATTGAATCATGTGTTAGATTGCATTATTTTAAGCATGTAAAAATAATTAAAAAATTTAAATCGTACAAGTAAAACAATTATTCACTAAAAAATACTTTTTTCACATCTACAAGAAACAGAAATTAACATACTTCTCATAAATATTGTCCATTTTTTAATGCAAATTTTAAAGTATACAAAATTACCTTTAAAAATCTTTCGGATTTTCTTTTTTTATTCATTTATTTATTTATTTAATTTTACAAACCTCATTAAGATAAGGTAAGTTTTTTGCAATATCGACCTGAAATTTTTCAAATGATAAACTAAACTTCGTTTGAGAAATTAACTCAATATCATCGTCTGTTGAGATTTCCAATGACCAATTTGTATTAACGGGTGTGTTAGGAAACAGGAACAAAAAATAAAATCGTGTTTTAAAATTTGCTGTGGAAGTACTATTGACTTTTGAGTATGTTGCAGACCACCTGCAACACGGTGATACAAAGGGTTATAAGTGTTCATCTGTTATTCTGACTTACCAAGTTCACTTCAAAATGACTTCATTGCACATATACAGTCTGGAACTACTTGACAGCGTTTGGATTATCTCGTAGATATTGTGTAACAAGACAGTCACCTTGTTCATGAAAAAATTAGTAAGAGAAAATGAATAAAATAAAATGTGTGCAAAATAAAAAAAAATTGTGACATTTCATGTGTTCTAGCGCTTTAAGACTCCACATTAGTCACTGAAAAGACTCGAATGATAATATTAAATTTATGGGGGTGTTCTTTTTAAACACGTTGCTCAAATTTTAATATTTTTACAGGATTTTGTTTGCATAGAATAGATGAGGATAATCTATAACCGGGCTAGTTTTTACATTTTCAATCTTGGTTTTAGATTTAAAAAAACGACTATAACTTTTTAAACTGGATAGGAGCGGTTCTGAAATTGAAACTATTATAATATAAAAAATATATAACCAAAATCGAAAAAGTAAAAACAAGACCGGTTGTAGACTGTCCTCAGCTATCCTACGCAAGAAAAACCATGTAAAGATATTAACATTTGAGCGAGATATTTGACAAGAACGTCCCCATAGACTTAACATTATCATCCGGGTCTTTTACAGTGACTAGTGTTGCGTCTTAAGCAAAATAAAGGTATTTCAAGAAAACAACTATGGTAGCTAATAATCTGAAATCCACTTCCGCTTAATGTATAAATGTTTTTTTAGAAATGTGTTAAATACCTAAACCTTCAGCCTGTTTTTATTAAAGAAACATATGAATGCTATACAATGAGCAATAAAAATAATTTCGCATACTCAACTTTTTTATTGATATAATATAAACACTCATTAATAAATGTAATACTAATGCTCATTATAAAATAAATAAAACACCATTTTCTCATGTCAAAAGTATTAAATATTGAGAGTCTAAAAAGCAATTAAACTTTAGCATTATGTCAATTTTTAACACATCAGAGCCGCTCCACACTAGTCACTTACTTTGTAATCACTTGACATAATAACATGCCAATAATTTTTGTTACCATACCGCCGAAAAGGTGTGAGCTTTCTATAGATATCCGTGAGAAGATTATAACTTTTCACGATTCTCGATTAAAGCAGCTGGTTTCTCAGCTTCCGTATTCTTCTCGGTAATGTAAAATCTACGGGCGTTTGATGCATTAGTATACTATTTAAAAAATAAATAAGAAATCCTCAAAAATAATAAAATAAAAAATTCACGGGAAATTATTATTTTTAACTTCTTTTTTCTGTGTTTTCTTCTTAAAAGAAACTTTTTTTTGTTGTTATTTTTGAAATTATTTCTAAAATCTTCGGTTAATTTTTTATAAAGTGTTAAAATTTTACTCCCAATTCATCAGTTTTTAACAGATAAAATATTAAATTAAGCATAGATTTTAGAAATATTTTGAGGATTTAGGAAAAACGAGACATTCTTTAAGAAGAGAATATCGAAAGAAGTTAAAAATATTAATTTTATGAGAAGATATTTTAAATGTAAGAATGCATCGAACGCCGATAAACTTAGTAATACGGAAATTCGGAAGCTGAGTGACCAGCACCCTTAAGTTACGAAGGAATAGATAAACATTTAAATTTAAACATTTCAAGTATTTTTTATGTATCAAAGAAGAAAAAAAAAAGACTTGTACGACAACAAATAAGATACGAACTGTCCATTCAAAAAAGGTAGATGCAGGAAAGAAACGCGTAATCATAAAATAATCATTAGAAAAAAAAATCTAAGTGTCTGGGATTTGTTTATTTCGTTTCAACTTTGGGAATAAGAATTACACCACACACATGTGATCTCACACCAATGGATTATTTTTAGAGAGGTTACTGAAATCGCTGGCCTACGATGATAAACCAAAGACGTTATACCACTTTGAAATCGACATATCAACTTTATTCCTGTTATACCGCCCTGGCTAATGAATAAATAAAAAGAATATTGCCCAGTTAAACTGATGGCACTGAGCTCACAGGCTACGCATACTAATTGTACATTACAAACTTGTATTTTCGTTAATTCCGTTCGAAAAAAAAAATTAAGAAGGGGAAACAGCTCTCCGCTTTCTCCTTTTTTATACTTAATCATTGAACCTCCGAAACTATCAAGGACATGCTTTATCATATAAAAAATCTATATCCAAAATTCAGAGCAAATCGGATAATTCTTAATAAAAACCAATTTAGCATTTATATAATTTAAGAGGAGTTATTCCCCTCTTTTATACTTAACCATTAAACTTCCAAAACAATTCAGAGATTTGAACGAAATCTGACAATTCTGCTTGAAAAATCCATTTATATAAGTTAAGGGGAGGGGCATTAGAACCCCCGTTCCCCCTGTTTATACTTATTCAATGAGCACCTAATAACAGCCAAGGACTCGCCTGATTAGAATGATTCTATATCTAAATTTTGAACGAAAACTGTTAATTCTGCATGAAAAACCCGTTTATACCAATTATGGGGAGTGGCATGAGCCCCCCGTTCCCCCTCTTATACATATCAAATGAACTCCGAAAACTAATCAGTGAAGCGCCTTATCAGGATATACTTATATACAAAATTTCAAGTGGATTCGATATTTTTATTATGAGTTATCGCGTTACGCACGAACGAACATACATACAGAACGGACGGGCACATAAGCTCTCAGGCTATGATAGCCTGTGAGCTAAAAAGTGAAAAATTGAACTTGCAGATTACTCTCCATTCTAGCCAGCTGCGAAGCTTATATGGCAAAAATCATTTATTTTTAAAATCATTTTAAAAATAAAAGACGTAAAAGGATTTATTTAATAAAACTAATATCATAGCTATTTTTGTGTTTTGTGTTTTATTTCGTTTTAAATTTGTATACAACTAAAAAGAAACCTCATAATAGTGCTTATTTTTACTTTTTAATATTTACTATATTTTTTTTCTCACCGCTTGTGTGCAAATACGTTTTTAGCATGATAAAAACTGTTTTATTTTTTATTTCTTATTATCTTTTTAAAACAATGTCATCAAATTTGTTATCTAAGGTTACTATTATGCAAAAAAAAAATTGAGCGTGTGCAAATACATTTTTTTAATTTCTTGTAAACAGACTTCATGCGAAAATAGTCTATTAATACAATCAATGTATAAAATTGAAGCTGGTGTTATACACAATTGAAATGAAAGAAACACCATAAAATAAGTTAACTGCGCAAGGCCCTTCGAAAGAACTTAGTCTTTCTTCGTCAGGCGCAAAAAAGACGTGCGTCCACAATGAATGTAGCGGCACGACTAAGTCAGTCGTCGTCAGTTGTTCCAAAAGCATTATTAATTACATAAAGCAAAAATATGTTTAAAAACATTATTTCATTTGCTTTTGCATCGTTTTAGCTTTCTTCATGTTGAATGATTGAGGAAGAAAAATTTCAGTTCGCACATATTTCTATATTTTTATGGCAACAGCTTCATTGTATTTGTACATTTCCTAATTCTGTGCATTACTAAGAAAAGTATTTTTCATAAAAGATTTGAAAGATATTGAAATATTGTGAAAATCTTTATAAATTTAAACTAAATTAACCATTTTTAATCGGCAAAATCATCCTAAAACTTATTAAATGACTGTGTAAATCTTCTAATGTAATTTCATAAATAGTCAAAAAATACTTAAAAAGATAAAAATTTCATGAACTCACAAGTTGGTATGTAAAGGATTAAAAGACTCAATTAATAATCATAGAATACAGTTTAAGTACGAATTTTTATATACGAAAATATTATAATTGAAATAC
Source organism: Maratus speculifer (assembly GCA_964019185.1). NCBI lineage: Eukaryota > Metazoa > Arthropoda > Arachnida > Araneae > Salticidae > Maratus > Maratus speculifer. The sequence goes on along the minus strand of OZ025290.1, from coordinate 349,495,055 downwards.
AGCTATTAAAATGTCTTTCACGATAGTAACTATTTATAAACTAAATAGCTGGGAGTCAACAGCACAGACAATTTGCTCATCGAATTCGCGTCTGAAATTCCAGAATTAATTAAAACTCGATTCGCATATTAAAACGCAACCGATCTGCGAATTTATATCTAGGTGAAAAATACCCGAAAACCCGATTTTAGATCTTGACTCGTAGGTTTACTGTTGTGTTTTCCTGCACCCAAAGCAAAAACATAGAGAACTGCGAGCAGGAAAAGTCAATAGCAAAACCTACGAGTCAACGGTTAAAATCGGGTTTTCAGGTGCTTTCCACCAAGATATGACTTGACAGACCGATTACGTTTTAATATGCAAATCAAGTTTTACCTATTTTTGGAATTTCGTCCACGAACTCGATGAGATGATTGTCTGTGCTGCCAGCTCCCAGTTAACAAAACTTTACTGGTATTTAACGTACGTGAACTGAAAAAAAAAATAATGGTCCGTGAAACCACTAGCAGAAAATAAAGATTAAACTGACAGTTGAAATTTAAATTATTAAAATGGAAAACAACAACGGTCTGTGAGAGTGCCAAAGGCAGTTAAGAATTTGCTAATGCATCCGAATAAAGCAATTTTGAATATTTTAGTTTTCTTTTATACATTATTAACTAGAGTATAACATTTAATTTCCCGTATTGCAAAAAATAGGTGAAAATTAACATATATTGTTTCTGATGTCAATATCCTTTTTTTCTCTGTACATACTTAGAATACGGGAATGAATGAGGTATTTTTCGAAAGGTTTCGGAAAATTTTTGACGTGGTACATTTATACATAGTTAAGATGCGTTGTTTGAAAAAATAAATTGCTGTTAATAAAAAAAGTATGAAAAAACAATATCAAAAACTGATATTTGCTTAAAAAAAAAAAAAAAAAAAAAAAAAAAAAAAAAAGGAAAAAAACTCTAATAGATTTTTTAAATTTCATACATTTTTTTTTTAAATGCTCATTTAGAAACTAAGCAAAATAGATATAATGCAGTCAAATAAAGTTTTGAAATGCATCAAAAAGTTTTGAAATCCATGAAAATCGATATTTTGATATTAATCTCACGTCAGAATTTAACAGCAGAAGAAATCGCCAAAGGTCGCTATTTACAGTCACCCTGTTGATTTTGTTCATTTAGGTGGTTTAATTGCGAAATTGGATTACATGGTCAAATTTATGTTAAACTGATATTTTATTGTTTTACTTACTCATTAACGCATGTTTTAATTTTGTTATAGAATATGAACTGAAAACAAATGATAAATTATTTAGGTTAACTTTAAGTGAAAACAAATTTATCTCTTGCAATCATTTTCGCGCGATAGAGATAGATTTGGAAAAAAAATATGCTTAAAAATTTTAAAAACAATAAAATTGAGTAAACTGTGATAAAGTTTTCAAATAAATTAAAAGTACATTTTTCTCTATGTTTGATAATGTGAAAATTGAATGCGTGCGATATTTAGAAATTTAAAATTTGAAAAATCGCGCATTTCTTAGCTTTCCTCTAATCAAAATTTCGTTTTTTTTTCAAGATCATTTGACGAAAATTGCGTTTTTCAGTGATTCTTTCTCGAAGATCGAGACATTTGTTGTGATCCTTTGATAAAATTGGCTTTTCTTCTTCGAACTTTTACCAAAATTCGCGTTTTTCCTTTCATTTTATATCCCTTAACAGCCTGCAAGCTCACTGACTGTTAGTAAAATGAGTATGCAATTTTATGTTTTTTCAACATAAGTACACTATAAGTTACAACTTCGTACAACTTTTACAACTTCGTACATTATAATTTTTTCTCATTTCAATTTCTGTTTTAAAGTTCAAAACATTTTATACTCATCAGTTTTAATATATTATTCGGTTTGTATATGGTTTTACATATCCTGGTTTATTGACTTCTAAATTTTTTTATTTCGATTAATCGGGCAGTGGTAAAAATTTATGCATTAGGGCATTTTCCTGATTTCTACCTCAGAAATTATTCATAATTTTTTGTGACTGCGTGGCATTGCCCTTTTAAACGAGCCACGTACCACAATATCCTATTTTATTTCTAATTATTCCAATATTGCTAATTTCATTTGACTGTCTTTCCATGTTTAAGTTTTTACATTGGGTTAATCTATATATATTTTAGATTTTAATTTGAGCATTATATAACGGTTATATATTAGCATTAAAATTACTATAATGCAAAAGCACAAATAATTATGAATGTATGCTTTATTTATTTATTTTTTTCCACCTTGAATTGTAAAATTCATTTTGAAACTCCAATTCTTATTATGGATACAGTATTAATATTATATATATATATATATATATATATATATATATATATATATATATAAATATTTGCCGGATCTTGAATCCCTGGTGACCTATAATGATGAATGCAAAATGAATCTGGTTGAAAATTACCTCTTTTATTACGAGATTAAAAATTATTTAAAAATCAATGGTCTTTATTGTAAATTACTAATAGTAAATAGTATATAGTTAAATAATCAGTAGTAATTAGTTAATGTAAAAAAAAAGAAAAAAAACTTATAATTCGTAAGTGGCTGCTTCTATTCGCGTAAGTTTCGAATTTTCCCTTTTCTAACCGGGGCTAACAGCCAGAGTAAACACTGAACAGACCTTGCCCTAATCTCTCTGACAGATTCAGAATTAAGTTGCGCTACATCTGTGATAACCTTGTTTCGCTTTCACGGTGGGCTAATATATCTATTTTGTTTCTACTCATAGATTTTCATTGGGTCTTTACATGCAAATTGTTTCTACAAATTTTGTTTTATCACTAAATTATTATTATTATTATTATTTTAAGGGGGCACACGATTTTTAAGCTTTTAAAAGTCAGCTTTTGGATTTTGTTTGATTCTAAACTTCGGGGTCTCAGGAGTCTTTTTGCGTGCTAGTGCAATTTAGCAACGTGTCACATTTCATTTTTTTTCTCAGCCCCTAAGAAACATAAATATATAAAATTTTAAATATATACAACCTAATATATCTTCTATTTAAAATAATTTTTTCGATATTCTACATTCAAATTTTATTTTGTTTTTCTAATGTTTAATTTTTATAAAAAAAATTCAAAATTGTTTTTTTTTTTTTTTTAAGTTGCATTCACTGAGCACAAAACTGTAGCAAATCTATTTGTCAATCCCCCATCTCCAAAAAAATGTTAATGGTGTAAAGCTAATGTATCTTGAACTTACAATTCATTTGAAGCAATTTATTTATTTGAAATTTAAATTTTAAATTTAACATTTTGAAAAAAATCATTTTTTATTGAAGAATTTCCAATTTTAAATAAATAATGCAATTATTATACAAAATTTGAAGTATAAATTATTCTTAAATTTAAAATATAAATATTTTACAATTTCATATAATTTGCTTTATTAGTTTTTAGATGTCTTTCGCGTACTGGATACAAGTCAAAGAACAATTTTAAATTTTTATGAAAATTAAACATGAATAATATAACATTTATTTAAATTTTTAAATGCTTAATTTTGATAATACATTTAAAATTGTGTTTTTGACTTGCATCCACTGCGCTTAACACTGTAGCAGAACTATTAATTCAAAAGCCCTTCAAATATTGATAATGATGTAAAACTAATGTATCTTAAAATTATACTTCAATTGAAAGCAATTTATTTTTTTATATATATTTGAAATTTAAACTTAAGTTATAAAATTAAAAAAAATCATTTATTGGATTGAAAAATTGCCAATTTTAAATAATTAATGAAATTACCATACGAAATTTGATGGACGCAATTTAAAAAAAAAAACATTTTTAATTTTTTTTTCTATCAAAATTAAACATAAATAAAATAAAGTAAAATTTCAATATAGAATATTAAAAAGTATATTTTAAATAGAAGAGATACTAAGCTTTCTGTATTTAAAGTTTTATGTACTTATGTTTCATAGAAACTGAGAAAAAAATGCGACATGATGCTAAATTGCACCACAATGTAAGAAATATAACTTCTGAAACTCCTTATATGCAATTTTTAAATAATCAATGCAGTTAAATCAATGCCAAGTCAAAAAATTTAGTGTTACATTTTAACTACCAACCACCAATTTGCATCTATACTCTTTAATATTTCCTATTAGAGGTCTGGACGGGCCGAAATTCCCAGGCCCGATCCCGGCCCGATCCATAGAAAAATATTTGGCCCGGCCCGAACGAAAAAAAATATTGGACTGGAAAAAATTTAAAAATCGGCCCCTGCCCGAGTAAATTTCTATAGAACATTCATTTTTACACTTGCGGAAGAGTTCAGACCAAAAAAAACTTATCTTAAGTTTTTTTTTTTTTTTTTTTAAATCTCCATTTATGCAGAAGTGCGATAGGCTGCGATATTTATGCTTTAAATGAACATTTGTTTGTCGTATGTAAATATTTCAGTTATCATTAGTATTAGTAATCCATATTACATTTAATGGATACATACAAATCTAAAAAATGGTATATAGTAAAAATAAAATCTTCAAAGACGGTGTCGCATTGGAAAGAAAAAAATACGTTCCCTCCATAGCAGATGTAAATGTTTAAATAATTTTTTCTTGCGTATTGTTGTATTCATTTTGCATGGATGAACAGTTTAAAAGAAATTTGCATTTTTCAGTTAAAAAAAAATTCCGTCACAATCATATATTTTTTTTCCCATGTATTTAACTCTATTTTAATAAACCTATAGTAACCTACGACTTTTTAAAAAGAATAAATTCTAATGTTTAATTGTAGAATAATGACGACGAAGTAGATGGCTTTTTTGCAAAAATTTTTGGACCAAGCCAAATTTTACTGATTTATGAAAAGATTTGGACATGTCCAGAAAAGGATTTCTATACGGGATGATTCACCAGGAACTGATTATTTTGGTTCATGAAGACTAGGAAGAATGAAATCAGTCTCGGCTTCGTACGGAAAAAAATACTTTGGGTCCGGGCCGATATTTCAGAAAAAAATAATGCCCGAGCTCACTGACACATTTTTCTTGTGGAACTTTCAGTGTTGATACTTGATTTTGCAAGGTCTGTTCAGTGTTTACGCTGGTTGTAAGACAAGGTAAGACAAGTAAAATTTCGAAGCTTATAAAAATAGAATCAGCCAATTACAAATTATAGGATTTTTTTTAACCTTAACTGTTTCCTATTTTATCTGTATACTATTTAAGCTATTTACAATTAAGTCCTTTAACTTTATATAATTTTAAATACCATAATAGAAAAGAATCATTTAGAACCAGAATCATTTTTAAACTTCGGGAAAAACCTCAACGAATAAGAAATCGTTAAAAATAAGTTATTAATTTATAATTAAATTGTAAAAATATTAAAAGTTGTATTGACATCGGAAAGACATTTGAACATATTTTCATAATACGTGAAGAAAGTGAGATAAAAATTGATTATAAAATTCAATCATTACATTTAAAAACTAAACTGAATTAAATTGAAGACCGTAATAATGTGATTTAAGAAAAAAAATCTAAGAACGTCTACAAGCCATTTTACTCCAGATAATATGGACAAAAATGTTTGTCTTATAAATTTTTTCTCTCGTAATTCACACAAAAATCATATGGATCAAACAATTAAATAAATGGAACAATATAAACCACTGAAATAATAGACAGAAATAAAACAACATGTTATTGTCTAAGTAAAAGAACAGAAGCTGTGAATTTATGAACTACTATTGACGATAAATGGGCCATAACGCTTTTTCTTGTCGTTTATTTTTATTTATCTCTATATTTATCCGCCATTATCTTGTTTTTGATGAGATTTTTCTTTGATGAGATTTTTCTGGTTTATTTTTTTGCATAACTCATTGAAAATATATGTTATTATGTTATAACGGACTAAAATCAGTTGATAAATTGAAAGATATTACTGCAACCATTTATAAAATATTCTTTTGTGTAAAAGTTATAATATATATATAACTGAAAGAGATAATGGCTTTGCCGGTTTTCTTAAATGCCAGTCAAAAACGAGATAAGGGACGATTATTGGGACTAAATGGACAGTATTTATGTGCAGACCCTATCCTAAGAAGAGGGTGTTGTTTATGTCAAGTTGGTCAAGTGTTATGTCAATAATAAAGAAAAAAGGCATTTTCACAAGAAGTCGTTATCATGACTTCCATTGATTGAAAGGTAGATTTTAAAAACAAACCAAAACAAAAAAATAATAATAATATTTCTAGGTTCAGTTAAGATATAGACATGATTTAAATGTCATTTTAAGCAGTAAAAAAAAAAAAACAGACTTTTTTAGCAATAAAATTATTTTAGAAAGTTTTTTGTATCCCGTACCAGCTTAATGTATTTTCATCTGTAACAACACTCAGTAGTGAACAGTTTTTTTTTCTTGTACTTTTTAAAGATGCATTATAAATAATTTAAGCATGAAAGGGCCCGTAAATCTGTATAAAAAATAGGCCAATCTGTTAATTAAGCATTCACTTAACATTTTCAGGAGAAAAGCGTTTTCAATACTAAAGTGTTCAAATAAATAAATGTTATCGGAATTTACCAATATACATATATATATATATATATATATTAAATACAAAAAAGCTATATTTCTCATACATATTTAATAAAAATTAGTTTACTAAAATTCTTGTGTTGTTGTAGCGATTGAGAATTAAAATTAATTGGTTCCATAAATATGCTACTGCATATGAAAGATTTAATAGAAGGCGAGTTAAGAGGGTACGCACGATATAAAACTATCATTTAATATATCCTAAACAGCGTACTCGAGGAAAAAAATAGGAAAAGATATTGCAACTTGTTCCTCATTGAAACTAGAATTTAAAATATAATCGGTAAAATAGCGATACTTGTTCCCCTGGGTAAAAATATACTACTGCTTCATATAAACAAACTATATACGCTATACAGAGTGTCCATTAAAAAATGTCCAAGTTTTAATGCTATATCATAACAGTTTAATTTAAACTAGTCAAAACAAACCATACATCAAGTTGTATACAACCCAGCAAAGAAAGAAACAGTGGGCCATCAGCTGGAAAAATGATGGCAGCCACCTGTGCCATCAGCGGTAAAGTGCAATGGTGCCATTACTTAAACCAGTACTAAAGTGTCCGTGCGAAATGCAGCTGGCCCATCAGTGATGGCCAACAGCAGGCCAGCAATGATATGCCATCACATTACTTCAATCCATCAGTCTTCCTTCAGTGCTAGCACCTATCCTACAGCAATTCCTTTGCTGGACCAGCAGTTTTAATCCAGCATCATCACTTATCCTGCAGTGTTTATACAATGGCAAACCATCAGACATTTTTTTTACTATGAGCAGATACCCAATTGGCACCATTACAAAAAATTCTTATAAAAAAATATATAAAAAGTATTATAGAATTCTTATAATATTCTTATAATTCTTATATTCCATTTTTCTATAAGCTAGTTTAATCGAAAGCAGTATGTGCAAATAACTATATAGAATCATTCGAATATATTCAGATTTCGCCAAGTGAAAACGGTTGACCCTCCCAAGTACTAACCGCGTTCGATGCTGTTTGGACTTTGTGATCGGACGAGCACTGATGCCATCAGCGTATGCTATGGCTTTTCACACCTCCCCTGTTCTTATTAGATTTTTTAAGTTTGTTTCTTTTGCGATTTACTTTCCTGATCTTTAAAGCCAAATAGAAATCATATACATGTTATACGCTGATTCTCAAATGCGTGAATTATGAAAACCGAAGTCATTTGTAACTTAGAAAATAAGATTTAAGATTATTTTTTTTTGTCTTCGATATTCACAAAGCCACCTAGTGTAAAGGTTCCCAGCAATAATACTGCAAAAGTTCGTGCACTTCGATCGTGTGGTGGGCCAGCGCATTAAATAAAATGGAGGCCGATCAGAATTTTGCCTTACGATTTCCAGCAGCAAAGTTGACTGAAGCTGTCCAGCAGTGGTCATGCAGTGGTAGACCATTAGCCTGCACTTCTCCACCATTGCCAGCACCTATCTTGCTGCTGGCCAGCAATTTTCTCTTTGCTGGGAAACTAACACAGTTTTTCTTACAAATGTTCATTATCTGCTCATTTAGTTATCTGGCGCGCATATAATCTAAAGTCCAATTCTTCCCACATATTTGGTTAACAAGTCCGGAGTAATAAGGGCAACAGTCCCTTCAATTCTATGTCTCAACTCTGGGAAATCATTAGGTAGCAGCAGAACATAGACACAATCATTTATAACAGCCCTAGAGAACAAAAACTGCATGGGTCTAACTACTTTTAAACCTCTCACTGACAAACCCGTGTTAATACGTTCACTAAGCTCCAGGTTTCAATGCAATACGATGTTTTTTTTAAATTATTATTTAATGTTTTAAAAAAATCATTAAAATTTGCCCTTTTTCAAAACTGTCAGTAGGCATCTTCAGCCGAACAATAATGATTTACGCTCAGAAGTCGGCATTTTGCATTATGTGGCACAGCAAATGAGCCAATAGTACAGCGGTACACTCGCATGAGTTTCTCTAACTGTTTTAGTTACTCATTATTTATGTACTTGAACTCCAGAACGCTTACATTTGATACTATTAAGATTTATATAAACATCTTGATAATATACATAATACTATAAATATATGATATTAATTTGTTTGTATTCTCAATATAATTTTGAGATATTTTCTTCTGACAGATAGAATTTGGCCTCTCGTCCTATTAATTGAAAATCAATTGTGATTTTTTTCCCCGCTACATATTAACGAATTCCACTTTTTTTCCCCCTTAAACGGACTTTTTTTAAACACTGATGATATATCATTCTCGTTACAATTTGGGACGTTGAAGTATTTCAGAAATTACTGAATAAGCAACCAGCACTTTGTTGAATATATAATGTGGATTTTCACAAACTTCTATGTAAATGTTTAATAACTGTGAAAAAGAACAAAAGGACGATTTTAGGAAGATTGTACTGACAATCGTAACTCCAGTACAATTCACTGTTATTTGACGGAAAAAAATCTTAAATTTAAGAAAAGCTTCCTTTTTATGGAATTTTTTCTGGAATTTACGGGAAATTTTCCATTAAAAACAGTAAATTGTACTGGAGACCCGATTAAGCGTACTATCTCCGTAAAATCGTCCTTTTTTTCCAATAAAGATTACTATGCTCTAATTATAATTCATTTTAATAAAGCAAATTCAAATTAACAGTCTTCTCAGAGAGTGTTGCGCATCCCGGTGTTACAATAACAAACAATCGTTTTTCAATCGTACTTTGGAATCTTTTGATCAATCTTTTGTACGACGAAATATGATCATTTTATTCAATCTTACGTCGCATAAAACGTAACACAAATGAAAAATTTAAATGTCTAAACTTATCTACCAAGCATATGTTTAAAAATAATTTAAATGAGATACAATTGGTATTTAAATATATTTATGCAATGTAAAAAATATTACCGTGATTAAATCTATTAATAAGCTATGTTTAGATTTAAAAAAATTCTTAAATTCACCATTTGAGAATTTTTTTATATAATTTTGCATATAAATTATAAATTTTTTAAATTAAATAATTTATTTTTTATGTAAATTTATTTTTTCAAAATTCACTGTTTTTAAACACTTTAAAAATTTTAAATTAAAAATTAAACCTGTTTTTAAGTAACACTTAATGCAACTTACTATAAAATTTAATAATATTCCTGTGCATGAAATAATAATTATTATTTAATTTATATGCATATCGATAACCATTAATTTTAGAGTTATTGTCACTTCTGAGAAAGTAGAAATTGAAATAAATAGTTTGCTCAATTTTAAGAGATAAATAAATATTGTAAAGCAAACGTATTGCAAATACTTTTTCTATATTTTTGAATAATTTACGGAAACAAAAACAAATATTTCCCTTTATAAATATCTCTATCTCTCAATGTATGCATATAAAACCACCATAAATCTTTACAAATTTTCATTTATAAAAGTGAATGCATAAAAGAAGGCTATTACAAATTAAAGCTGAAGTTTTATCTTTTAGAGGGAAAAATAAAAGCATATCTCTAATACAATCGAAATGAGGAATACGAGTTCAATGAACATTGAAAAAATAGAAATATTTGCGGAACCAAGTCAGTTGTTTCAGACAAAAATTACCCTGAGTTCCACAAATGACATATACTGTTTCATTCTTGCATAAGTCATATCAAGTTAAAATTCAAAATGTGGGCTAACGTATGCAATCAATCCAGTAAAAAGAATGCAGAATAGCAATAAATTAAAAATAAAGTAAATAAAATTAATAAATTAGATTAAAGATGGCGTTTAGAACCAATTAAAGTTCGAATGAATCCACCCATAATGCATCAAGTTTTTAAAATGAATAAAAAAAATTACACTTTTTGAAGTAAGCTTATATAATATATAAACATTTTAATGATATGTCAAATATATATATATATATATATATATATATATACTTTTTCTATTATTTCGTGTAAGATCTTTCTGAAAAAAATTAGCATTATTGGAGAAATGCATGCAAAATAACGATTTTATTGCATGTTTATTTATAAAGTATAATTTACAATCAAATATTATTTAACTAAAACCTATAACCCGGGAGAACTCGCTAGTGAGAATTCCTCTCACGGTGTCCAAATGTTTTCTTATACTTTACATTAACTTAATATCAACTTTTTTGTTTGGCTTAGTACTTATAGAAGCTTTCTACATTATTTGAATTTTTTGTGAGAAAAATAGTTTTGAAGGAAAAAAATTATTCCCTTTCAATTTACATAAAATGTTAAAATATTTATTGTTACGAATAAAACTTCTCACATTTTTTAAATAATGCAGTGAAACAAAGCTTTTTTTTTTTCGTTTATAAAATATAAAGTTTTATTATTATTATTATTGCTTAAGATATTTCTGTATATTATTCTCGTCTTTTTAAAATTCTTTTTGGAATATTTTATTTCAAATCAGACGAACAATTCAAATAAATATTATTCCTTTTCTAAAATTTTCATACCATTCAAAAACGCACAATTTACCGCTTATTATTTAGAAAAAATAAAATAATAAAATAGTAATAATAATTAAAAATCACCTACTTCATTTTCATTTGGTCATTTACAATTAAATATCCAAAACAAGCACTTTGAACCAAGCTCTTGAGATTGCAGTTTTGATTTTATTACTTTTAACACAATGTCGATTTAATTAAAATTTTTGAAGTCTTTTGAATCTTTTTTAAATTAGTTACTTTTAAATTAGTTAATAAATATTAATGGTGCAAACGTAAATTCTACCTTCTTTTACATTTTGAACAACACATCGAAATTATTTGGTGTAGTAAACTTTTTACGCATTATAAGTGACTTATTCGTGAGTAATAAATTTCAGCCTCGACTGTCATCATTCTATTGATTCGTCATAGGCCACAAAAACCAAACTGTACCGCGGCGGACCTCAAAAGCACATTTCCGATTCTACTCAGCGGATGCGGAGATCTGGCATCATAGTGTATCTGACTAGCACATGGTTCTTCTAAACTCTCTTCGGATTGGCTGAGCCAGCGGCAACGTCAAAAACCACGTGTTTTAACGGGATCATCTGTTACCGCCTCTCCTTTTTTCCTATTTTTCTTATTTTCGTATCAGATGCGACAGAATTTTTGTCGCGCCAAGTTGGATAAAACGAAACAAAGCAATTTTTATTTTATTTTTTGCGCTTCATAAAAAGAATTTTGTTTACATATTTTCATAGTTGACTAAATACTGAAGAGGATATTTAAAAAGCTTACTTGCAGTTTTTCATAATACGATATAATATTAAGTAAGAAATATTTTATTTTGACAGACAAAAATAAGCGGAAAAAGCATTGATTCTTGTACATTTATTTTAATTTGTTACAATGTAAAAAAAAATATATATATATGTTACAGGCCAAACCCGATTTTAGGCCAAACTAGATTGGCCTAGTCCAAACTAGTCTATCCTAACGCCCATCGGATAAACTAGTTTTTCCTAGGCCAAACTAGTCTATCCTAACACCCATCGGATAAACTAGTTTTTCCTAGGCCAAACTAGTTTATCCGAACGCCCATCGGATAAACTAGTTTTTCCTAGGCCAAACTAGTCTATCCGAACGCCCATCGGATAAACTAGATTTTCCTAGGCCAAACTAGTTTGGCCGAACGGTCATTAGGATGAACTAGTTTAGCCTGCTATTCATTGGTTTGAATTAGTTTATCCTAGGCCGAACTAGATTGTCCTAGGCCAATTCAATTTGGCGGATTTTTTTTAATCTAAAGACCGCCACGGCGCCAACTTTCTAGTTTTGATCTAATTTAGCCTAGGCCAACGCAGTGTGACGCGATTTTAGCTCACAGATTATCAAAGTATGAGAGCTAATGTGCTCGCAGATTCTGTGTGTGTGTATGTAACCATGTACGTATGCATGTACGTATGTACGTACGTATGTACGTAATGCGATAACTCCTGATAGAAATATCAAATTTGCTTCAAAATTTGGGCATAGATTTATCCTGATAACGAACTTTCCTGATTAGTTTCAGGGGTTCATTGGAGAAGAATAAGGGAAGGGGAACAAAAAGCTAAACCGCACCCCCCCCCCCTCCACTCCTTAATTTCGTTAAGTCAATTTTCATGCAAAAGTATCAGATTTTATTAAAAATTTAGGTACAATATCAGTTTGATAGGGTACATCCATGATTAGTTGTGGATGTTCATTGTTTACATATAAAGAAAGGAGGAATGGGGGGTAACACTCTTAATTTATGTAAATAGATTTTTCAGGGATAATTTACCGATTTGTTTCAAATTTTGGATGTAGGTTTCTTCTGATAAGGCGTTTACCTGATTAATTTTGGGGGGTTCTGAGTTTAAATATAAAGATAGAGCGGATTATTTTTTCAATCGGATAGAAACTTTTGGTTTTATGAAAAGATTTTTAATTCGTAACAGATATTGGTTTTCACACACATCACTTCACGCGAAATTGTTCGTATTAAAAAAGTAAATATCCGAGTCCTTTTAAAAATAAGAAAAAGCTTAAATAAAGCATGACACTTGAAATTTAGGATACGGCGGGGGGGGGGGGGTAGAGTAAGGGGACGCTAGATTTTTTTTAAAAAGCTCAGCGTTTTTTTAAGTTTTAGCTGCTAATTAAATATTACCAATTTTGTGAAACTCTTTGAAACATAATATAACATGATGTTAAATATTTAAGAAAAAAATGCCGCGTCAAATACCACTATTTTCTTTTAGTAATTTTTGTAAAAATGTTAAATTCTTGTTGGAATTGTTGAAACTTTGTGATAGTTTATAACATGTGATAAAAAATTGTATAAAAAATCCCATTACGAAAGGGAAAGAGGGGGGGGGGGGGCAAACAAAATCAGGAAATATAACGGAAATTCTAGGTTGATCTATTTGAAACATTAAGATAGTTTATGACATATGATATAAATTTATAAAAATATATTTCGCATTTAATGCCACTATTGAAGAATAGTGATTTTTTTCAAAAATCTCAAATTCTTGTTTTGAAGCACCGCGACATCGAGTAACATATCTACTGATAGATTCTTTAACGGAGTTTTCTTAAGATACAGTTTTGTTAGTAATAAGGTACGCTCCCTGGTGTTGGAATTTGGAACTAATACAACGCGATTTAGGTATTTACGAATATTGAATCGAAATGAAAGAAACATGATGATAAATACTTAAGAAAAAGGATTCCGCATCGAAATACCACTATTTTCTAATAGCAAGTTTTCTAAAAATGTTAAATTCTTGCCGGAACTTTTTGAAAAATCCGTAACAACGTCTTTCAAATTCTAATTCAAGCTGAAATTTGATGAAAATCTGTGTATTAGTACTATTTCAGGTATTTGAATTATCGCAGAAGGTCATAAAAAATTGGATAGAAGCGCTACTTATTGAGCCATTTACTCTAAAAACAAAAGAATATTAATTTATATCAGGGATTAACTGAATTTGAAGTTTGATGAAAATCCGTGCATTTCTTCTTGAGGTATTGCGATAATCATGAATAATGCCACATAGCAGCGCCACCTGTTGCACGATTTACTCCAAAAACTAAAAAGTACTTTTGTACTTTTTTATATCAAGGACTAACAGAATCTGGAGTTTCATGAAAATCCATGCATTAGATCCTGAGATAGAGCTATTGCAATAATCACGAATAATAACGTATAGCGGCGCTAACTTTCAAGAGATTTACTCCAAAACTACAGAATACTAATTTATATCAGGGACTTACTGAATCTAAAGTTTGATGAAAATTCGTGCATTAATTCTTGCAACAAATCTATTTCAGGAATCGGGAAAATTGAGCACAACAGCGCCACCTGTTGAGCAATTAACACGAATACGTAAAAAGATTTAGTTCATATCACGGATTTACTGATTCGGAAGTTTGATGAAAATCCGTAAATTAGTTATTGAAATGGTGTTAATGCAAATCAGTAAAAACGCACTTTAGAAATGCCATATGTTGAACTATTTACATGAAAAAGTAATCAGTATCGATTTACATCAGGGACTATCTGAATATAAATTTTTATTAAATTCCGTCTATTAGTTCTTGAGATACAGCTATTGTGAAAATTGTGAAAAATGCAGCATATCATAGCCATGTTGAGTAATTTACTTCAAAATATAAACAACACCAACTCATGTCATGGGCGAACTGTATCTGAAGTTCGATGGAAATTTGATTGTATTAGCTATTAAGATAAAGCTCATGCGTAAATCGTAAAAAATGCCAAACAGTACTCCACCTGATGAACGATTTACACCAAAAACTAATCAGCATCAATTTAGATCAGAGACTGCCTGAATGTAATTTTTTATTAAATTTCGTGCATTAGTTCTTCAGCCGCGTCCCCACAGACTGTGGCTGCGTAATAGCAGGTGTGCTGCACGCGTACTACCGAATGCGCTCTTCCTTTTCGAATGAACTTCGAAGCGAACAAAATTTAAATCGTAGCAAGCATGCTGAGCACGCACCAACGAATGTAACCCTCCTTTTCGAAAGAACCTCGAAGCGAACGAAATTCGAATCATATCCCCGCTGCCCACGCCAGTCCGATAGCGGGCGAAGCCAGCAAGTTTTAACTAAGCCACGTTATATTTGTTCCCCATTCCAACACCAGGGAACGTACTCTATTATTAACAAAACTGTATTTGAATGAAACTCCGTTAAACAACCTATTAGTAGATGTGTTACTTGCGGTCGCGGTGCTTTAAAACATAGAATTTCCGTTATATTTCCTGATTTTGTTCGCAACCACATCCTCTTTCACGCCGAAATGTAACTCTTTTTTTTTTAAATAAAATTATATCATATGCGATAAACTATCACAAAGTTTCAAAAAGTTCCAGCAAAAATATAACATTTTTACAAAAATTACTATTAGAAAATAGTGATATTTCGATGCAAAATCCTTTTTCTTAAAAATATATCATCATGTTTTTTTCACTTCACAGTTCGTTCGCCTCAACATACGTCCGTTTCAAGATTTTATATAAAAGAAGAAGCCCGATAGCGGGCGAAGCCGGCTGGCTTGAACTAAATCGAGTCCAAATTCCAACATCAGAGTGCTCGCGTTATATTAGTTACACATTAGTCCGTTATATGTCCGTTATTAGTACGTACATACATACATACGTACGTACATGGTTACATACACACACACAGAATCTGCGAGCACATTAGCTCTCAGGCTTTGATAGTCTGTGAGCTAAAAACGCGTCGAATTGCATCGGCCTAGGCTAAATTAGATCAAAACAAGAAAGTTGGCGCAGTGGCGGTCTTTAAATTCAATAAAATCACGCCAAATTGAATTGGCCTAGGACAATCTAGTTCGGCCTAGGATAAACTAGTTCAAACCAATGAGTAGCAGGCTAAACTAGTTCATCCTAATGACCGTTCGGCCAAACTAGTTTGGCCTAGGAAAATCTAGTTTATTCGATGGGCGTTCGGATAGACTAGTTTGGCCTAGGAAAAACTAGTTTATCCGATGGGCGTTAGGATAGACTAGTTTGGACTAGGCCATTCTAGTTTGGCCTAAAATCGGGTTTGGCCTGTAACATATACATATTTAAAAACGCATGATTCATAAAATATTTAATTTAGCATATTGATAAAAGTATTAATATTTTTTTATTCCATTTTATTTAATTTTTTCGTTCAAATGTATTTTCAGAGCTGATAAGGCTGTCAGAAAAGCTCAAAATATCGATTAATAATTAAATATTGTAAGTAATATTATAATAAAAATAACAAATAATATAATGACAAACGTAAAAAAAAATAATAATATTATAACGGAATCATCTGTTTTCTTCTTCTTCTTCTTTTTTTTTTCCCGTATCAGATGCGACAGAATTTCTGTAGCACCAAGTTGAATAAAACGAAACAAAGCAATCTTTTGGTATTTTTGCGCTTTGTAAAAAGAATTTTGTCTGCGTATTTTTGTAGTTGACTAAATACTGAAGAGGATATTTAAAACGCTTGCTTGCAGTTTTTCATAATACCATCTAAATATTATGTAAGAAATATTTTATTTTATCGCACAAAAGCAAATGGAAAAAGCATTGATTCTTGTATATTTATTTTAATTTGTTACAATATAAGAAAAAACATTTAAAAACACATGATTTATAAAATATTTAATTCAGCATACTGTTGAAAGTATTAATATATTTTTATACCATTTTATAAAACGAAATAAAGCATTCTTTTTCTTTTCTTTTCTTTATTTTATTTATTTATTTATTTGTATTTTTGCGCTTTATAAAAAGAATTTTGTTTACATATTTTCATAGTTGACTAAATACTCAAGATGATATTTAAAATGCTTGCTTGCAGTTTTTCATAATACCATCTAAATATTATGTAAGAAATATTTAATTTTACAGTACAAAAATAAGTGGAAAAAACATAGGTTCTTGTACATTTACTTTAATTTGTTACAATGTAAATATATATATATATATATATATATATATATACCGGGTGTTCCAAAAATAACCGGTAGATTTTAAAATTCAATAACATAAAAACGGTGACAGCTATTAAAAAAATTTTTGCAGGAGGGTTATGTATAATGCCATAAGTTTTATCTCCGTGATTTTTGATTTTAGTTCGGAAACCAAACAATAGATGGCGCTGACGGCGATTGGCGCTCAGTCGAAACCGAAACTGAGCTCACTCAGCATTGATACAAAGGAAGGAGATTAAGGATATGGAGTGCGTCTCATTCGATTTGATTTCAATGAAATGCATTTTTGCCATGGATGTAACAGATTCTTCGATAGTGGAATGCAGCGTTCAGAAATGGGTATAAATTTCGCAAACAGTATTTGAGTTTGCAGGATATTTTTAGCGTTGCAAAGGTTAGAAAAAACCCAGTTTAAATCCGGGAATAAACCGGGTTTTTAGGAATAAACCTGGAAAAAACCCGGGATTTTTTGGAATAATTCGGTTTTTTGGGAATAAACATGGGAATAAACCTGGTCTATTGGAAATAAACCCGGGAATAAACCGACTTATTGCAACTCTAGATAACATTTATAAAGATTTTACATTTATAAAGTTTTATTTGCCCGGATAAAATTACTTTCTTATGGCATGATTTAAAGAATATTTTATGCATCGTATTTTAAAACTACACTGTTAAAAATTTGAAACCTTTGCTGCATCATCACACTTCCGCTTTTATAGAAAATGATTACTTCACTGTATTATGGAGCATTCTCATCGGTCAAAACAGAGATATTCTATAATAACATCGAGTGATGATGTAGCAAAAGTTTCAAATTTTAACAGTGTTGGTGACGATGCAGAGAGTCACAAAAATGACCGGTATATTTGAAAAATCAATAAAATTTAAATGGGCAGCGTTAGAAATATACCGTTTGTTGCAATATGATTGGGACAATAGTAAATATTCAGGTATACAACTTTCGGAATCACTTAAAATTTTCAACAACAGATGGCACTGCAGGCAATTTGAAAGCTATAATAGAAAACGCAATCTGTGAATTTGCCATTCTGTAAACCCTCTGTCCCTGCCCGCGAAGAAACTCGCAAGCTAAAGCTATTCACTGTAAAAAAATTTGACCTATTTGCTGCAGCGTCATTCACTCCGCCGCTTTTATAGAAAATGGCTACTTTATTGCGTTATGGAGCATTATCATTGGTCATAAAAGACATATTCTATAAAAGCTGTGGAGTGACGCTGCATCAAATGGGTCAATTTTTTATAGTGTTCTTTTGGAGAGGCATTTTTGTAATAACTCTGTCGTATTTTGACATTTTAATTTTAATTTTTTTTTGCACTGCATAAGTAAGGTCCCTCTCAAGATCACTCCTTGATTACATTTTCGATTTTGGTTGCAGATTTTTTTTATAAAGTTAATTTCAATTAAAAATCGGTTTTGGAAGTAAAAGTAACTTTATTCCGGCTGTTTCAAAAATGACGGTATATTTGAAAAATCAATAATACACCGTTTGTTGTAATGTGCTTGGGACAATAGTAAATTTTTAGACAGACAAACTTACGAAATTACTTACAATTTTCAACATCAGATGGCGCTGCAGTCTGAAAAATCTAAAGAACGATATTTTCCACATATCCACCATGCGCAGCAATAATATGGCGTAGTCTCTGAACGAAATTACCAGTAACGTTTATAAACGTTTCAGGAGGGATGGCTTCACATACAGAAGAGATGTACTGCTTCAGTTGTTCGACTGTTCCTGGATTGTGGCGGTACACCGGGTCTTTCACGTGTCCCCACAGATAGTAGTCACAGGGGTTCATATCTGGCGATAAGGGAGGCCAATCCACGCCGCTCCCTGTATGTGAGGGATAGCACAAAGCAATCACACGATCATCGAAATGTTCATTCAGGAAATTAAAGACCTCGACTGTGCGATGTGGCCGGGCACCATCTTGCATAAACCACGAGGTCTTCGCAGTGTCGTCTAAGGGATTTTGTACCGCCACAAATTCTCGAAGAATGTCCAGATAGCGTGGTGCAGTAATCGTTTCGGATCTGAAAAATGGACCAATGAGCCCCTTGGAAGAAATGGCGGCCCAAACCAACACATTTGGAGGATGTAGGGATGATGGGACTGCAACATGGGGGTTTTCAGTTCCCCATATGCGCCAGTTCTGTTTATTTACGAAACCATCCAGGTAAAAATAAGCTTCGTCACTAAACCAAACGCTGTCCACTTGGATATCGCCGACATCAATCCTTTGCACCATATCATTAGCAAATGTTACTCGTGCATCAATAGAAGAAGCGCTGAGGGGTTTCCGAGTTTGAATTTTGTATGGATAGAGGTGTAAACTCTGGCGCATGAGACGGTACGTGGACGTTGGCTTTATTTGGACCGCAGCTGCAACACGGCGAATGGAAACCTGAGGCCGCTGTTCGATCACCTTCTGCACAAGCTGAGCATTACTCTCTGTTGTTGTCGTACGCGGTCGCCCTAGATTTCCAGCACGTTCATCCTTCACGTCTCCAGTCCGTTGAAAGTTTTTCAAACAAATTCTTTATTGTATCGCTTTTCGGTCCTTTGGTTACATTAAACTTCCGTTGAAAACTTCGTCTTGTAGCAGCAACACTGTGTTCTAGACGGTGGAATTCCAACACCAAAAAAATCCTCTGTTCTAAAAAATAAACCATTTTTACCTGCAAACTTGCAGTCTGTGCTTGCAGCAGAAAGACAACTTACAGAATAGCGAACTCAGAGACTGAGTTTTCTTCAATAGCTTTCATCACACCTGCAGCGTCATCTGTTGTTGAAAATTGCCAAAATAATTGAAAATAATCAAGAAATATAATAAAGAAGAGATCTTGAGAGGGACCTCAGCTATGCAATGCAAAAAAAAAAATTATTAAAAGATGTCAAAATGCGATAGAGTTATTACAAAAATGCCTCCCCATACACTGTTAAAAATCTGCCGCATTTTGTTGCAACGCACTCCCCTGCTTGTATAGAAAACAAACGGTTACTTAGCCGTGAAATTGAGCTTTCTCATTGGTTGGAATAGAGATATTATATACAAGCGGTGGAGTGCGTTGCAACAAAATGCAGCAGATTTTGACCAGTGTAAAAACACTGCAAAAACGTTGACCCATTTGCTAGAATGTCACTCCACAGCTTTTATAGAATATGTCTTTTATGACCAATGATAATGCTCCATAATACAATATTGTAACCGTTTTCTATAAAGGTGGTGGAGTGACGCTGCAGCAAATAGGTCAATTTTTTACGGTGTAAGAGCAAGATTGTAGCAAAATATCTTCACCAACATTGTTAAAATTTGAAACATTTACTGCATCGTCACTGCATTGCTATTACAGAATATCTCAATTTTGACCAATGAGGATGCTTCATAATACAGTGAAGTAATATTTTTCTATAAAAGCGGAGGTGTGATGATGCAGCAAAGGTTTCAAATTTTTAACAGTGTAGTTTTAAAATACGATGCATAAAATATTCTTTAAATCATGCCATAAGAAAGTAATTTTATCCGGGCAAATAAAACTTTATAAATGTAAAATATCCTGCAAACTCAAATACTGTTTGCGAAATTTATACCCATTTCTGAACGCTGCATTCCACTACGAAGAATCTGTTACATCCATGGCAAAAATGCATTTCATTGAAATCAAATCGAATGAGACGCACTCCATATCCTTAATCTCCTTCCTTTGAATCAATGCTGAGTGAGCTCAGTTTCGGCTTCGACTGAGCGCCAATCGCCGTCAGCGCCATCTATTGTTTGGTTTCCGAACTAAAATCAAAAATCACGGAGATAAAACTTATGGCATTATACATAACCCTCCTGCAAAAATTTTTTTAATAGCTGTCACCGTTTTTATGTTATTGAATTTTAAAATCTACCGGTTATTTTTGGAACACCCGGTATTTAAAAATGATTGATTCATAAAATATTTAATTCAGCATATTTGTAAAAGTATTAATATATTTTCATTCCATTTTATTTAATTTTTTCTTTCAGATATTGTTTCAGAGACGTTAAGGCAGTCAGAAAAGCTCAAAATATCGATTAATAATTAAATAATGTAAATATTATTATAATAAAAATAACAAACAATATAATCACAAACATAAATAATAATAATAATAATAATAATATAATGGGATCATCTGTCACCGCCGCTCCTTTTTATATTTTTCTTATTTTCGCATCAGATGCGACAGAATTTTTGTCGCGCTAAGTTGGATAAAACCAAACAAAGCATTATTTTATTTTATTTTTTGCGATTCATAAAAAGGATTTTGTTTAATATTTTCATAGTTGACTAAATACTGCAGAGGATATTTAAAATGCTTGCTTGCAGGTTTTCATAATACTCTTTTAACATTATGTACGAAATATTTCATTTTGGCACACAAAAATAGGCGGAAAAAGCATTGACTCCAGTACACTTATTTTATTTTATTGCAATGTAATATATATTTAAAAACGCATGATTCATAAAATATTTAATTCAGCATATTGTGAAAAGTATTAAAAGTATCTTTTTATACTATTTTATTTAATTTTTTCTTTCAGATATTTTTTTGAGAGACGATAAGGCTCTCAGAAAAGATGAAAATATCGATTAATAATTAAATAATGTAAATAATATTATAATAATAAAAAATATACAATATAATGACAAACGTAAAAAAAATATTACAACGAGATCATCTGTTACCGCCTCTCCTTTTTCTATATTTCTTAATTTTTCAGAGACGACAAGGCTGTCAGAAAAGCTCAAAATATCAATTAATAATTAAATAATGTAAATAGTATTATAATAAAAATAACAAATAATATAATGATAAACGTAAAAAAAAATATTAATATTATAACGGAATCATCTGTTACCTCCTCTTTTTATTCCTATTTTTCTTATTTTCGTGTCAGATGCAACAGAATTTCTGGAGCACCAAGTTAGATAAAACGAAACAAAGCAATTTATCTTTTATTTTGTTTTGTTTTTATTTATTTTTTTATTATGTTTTTTTTTTTGTGTGTGTGTTTTGTAAAAAAGAATTTTGTGTACATATTTTCAGACTTGACTAAATACGGAAGATGACATTTAAAATGCTTGTTTGCAGTTTTTCGTAATACTATTTATATATTATGTAAGAAATATTTTATCTTGTCGCACAAAAATAAGCGAAAAAAGCATTGTTCTTTATATATTTAAGTTATTTGAAATTATTACAATGCAAAGTTCTTATTTACAAATGCACGATTTATAGATTATTTAATTCAGCATACTTTAAAAATATATATTAATAAGCCTTTTCATTATGTTTTATTTAGTTTTTTCTTTCACATATTTTTTCAGAAACGATAAGGCTGTCAGAAAAGCTCAAAATATCTATTAATAATTAAATAATGTAAATAATGTAAATAATATTAAAATAAAAATAACTAATAATGTAATGAAAAAAGAAAAAAAGAAAAATAATAGTAATATATTTTACGATTAAATAAGGCAAAGGTTACTATTCGAAAATAATGGAACTACGAGACAAGGAAGTCTGAAGGAATATTCCATCAGAAAAACGTAAATTATCGATCTATATAAATAAAGTAACTAATAAAATAATTAAAGTTTAAAAGACAGAATTTTTTTAAAGCATTTTCTGCGATTATATAAAACGACGTTTACTATTTGAAATAATGTAGTAATTTGTAGTCATTCAAGATACTTAACTTTGATCCACATTTTCTCTTTTTTCATATGCACATTCTTATTTTAAGAATATTTTTGCAACTAGGAAAAGAGAAGAAATAATTCTAAATTATTGTATGACTATAAAAAAAGGAATAATAATAATAAAACAATGAAAAAACAATTTGTATTCTGATTCAAAGTTGTTAGGGTAATTTTGCGCCAAATGATAAATATTATCTAAAATAATTCATTATAAAGAAAAAAAGAAAAAAAGTATAGAAAGAGTAGAAGTCCCAGTTTAAAACCTTGCCAACAAAGTATAGTTCAAGAGTTTATTTCATCTTTTTGAATCAAAATTATTGAAAATTAGGACGTGTTGCAAAGTTGCACCTCGTGGTTCAAATTTACTCTGAATGACTGTGCAATGACAGAAAAAAAAAAATCTTGACATTTGCGATTTTAGACGTCTTGTTAAACATCTAAAATATACACGAGGAATGATTCCAAAACTCCAGATGTATAAATAGTGCAAGTCATGTATTTTCGCAAAGATTTTTTGCCGAAATCCCATAGGGGACTGACAACTAATTGAAAAAAAGAGCGAAGATCTTATGGATAACCCTGTCAAAACTGTTGTAGCAAAAGCGTTCAAACTTCAAATTATGATTAAGTGGCTTATTGTAGCAGACTGTGTTCATTTTTATGAATATACACTTAGAGAAATTAAAGATTTTATAAAAACATTTGCCCCTTTTTTTTAATTTCTAGAGTTCTTAATAAAAAAGAATGTTCTTTTCAGAAAATATGAGAAACAACATTGTAGATTCAAAGCACTCGAAACACAGTACGGACCTTCTGTTAGCATAGCTGTATTTCGCACAAAAATTCCCACTAATCTATAATTTTTTTTTCAAAATAATTTTCAGTAAAAATCTTTCTACTGGACTTGTACTAGTTCGATAATACCAAAATCATACGTGTAAAATCTATTCTAAGTTAGCACGAAAAATAAATTTTTTTCATCCGAAATCCGGGAAAACAACTTTTGTCGACACTCTCAACACGAACACAACATATTTCAGTCCGAAACCAGAAGTGAACGAAAATTAATCTCCATACTAATATAATTATTTGAAACAAATCCAAGCTCATACTTATAGGCCATTCTATTGCCTCCCCTCCTCCGTCCCGGTATAGAGCCGATGTATACCCCTCTCCTTACCAGAATTCGAGTCGTCTTCGTGCCTCTAAACCGATCTTATCTGTTTTCCTTACTTGTACTCATTATACAGTATTTGAACGAGGTGTATTCCTTCGAATTTTGGCGAAAGAAAATATTTAAGAAGGAACTTTTTTATAAATTAAAAAACCCTGAAAGATTAGTTTCAATAAAAAATGAATCTTATATTAGTTAGTCTAACTTTCAAACAAATATTATTTTAACGTAAAGATCCCTGCTGCTCTATAAAGACACTCTAAATTTGTGTAAAACTTTGCATTTTATCAATGCATGATTTCAACTGAGTTATTTTCAAGAGTGAAGCATTTTCAGCTTCAAGAATTTCAAAATCACTGATGTTAAAAGGAAGCACGTCTATAATACTTATTTCAGTTTTAATACGAAATGCACGCTTTTATTTTATATAAAACTAGCAGTCTTCGGCTACTACGCTGGTCGATTTCGATAAAGGAATTTTGAGGAATTTGAGTATTTAGATTGGTATTCTAAATCTCGAGGATACCCTTATAGATTATTACAGTTAAAACACTCTTAAAACGAAAGAGTAGATTTGGCTTCTCAGAAAAGTGCTGCAATTTATTATGTCGTGAATGAGTTGTTTTTTAAACATTTTGCTCATCTTCATTTAAATTGCTTCATTAAACTACCCATCTTGATTTAAATTGCTTAAAAACAACTCGTTCACTCGAGATATTTCAGCTTTTTATACGAGAAGCTGACTTTCAAAACGTGAGATGAGTTGTATTTTGGCTCAACTTGAGCTAATTTGTGGCTGAGGTTTTAAGAGAGAAGTTACACTGTGTATGACAGTATCTTTTTTCAACACAATGGAACTAAATATAAGGATACCTATAAAGCCTATTACTATTTACTATGTATGATCTTTGTTATAAACACAACTAAACAGATACATGTATCGAAAATATTAAATTATTAAAGTTAGATATTTAAGTATTTTTTAATCGATTTGCGATTGTCATCCTTTCGGATTTCATGCAACCAATGATGCATTGTAAAATATCATAAATTGATAAACAAAAGCAGTTCCATATGTATTCCCAGTGTTGTTGTAATTTCTATGCACCTATCAATCGCTCTAATTTTTTCAATAAAAGCTTGTTATTGTAAAAGATTATGTTAACACTTTGTGCAATGAATGAAATTGCTGGGAAGGCAATCAAAATGTTATAGATCGGCAAACGATTGAGACAAAAATATATACTCACATCTAAAATCATCCATGTAAAAAAAAAAAAAAATAAAATTTGAAAAAAAAAAATAATAATAATAAAAAATTAGTGTGAATATTGTATTTTAATGTAAACTACTTTTCGAAATAAATAAAGATGCCTAAAACTTTTATGATATTTTTCTCAGTAAATTATACTTAATTAATATTTTCCCTTCGTATTATTTACTCTGTTAACCCTTTCTGGCACGGGCAAATTCTGTTAATAAAATGAGAATTTATTGACTGTCAAAGGAATTTACAAACGATTTTTATAGAAATTAGGAATCCTTTAATTTAAGCCTTCCTTCTAAAAGTAAAATTTTATTAAAAAATTATTGGTGCCGTATTCTAATTTTCAATTAAAATTAGGCGTCCCGGACTGAGCAGAATGTGCGAGGGTTAAAAGATACAGCTGTTTTACATAATACGAATATACAATAACTATTCTAAAATACCAAAAATTCTGAAAATTTTTCTTTGTCATTAGAAACCTTGAAAAACAATAAGTTTTCGAGACTTAAACTTATGTGGTGGGCCGGGGGAGAAATTTCTCTCCTACCCAGAAGATTTGAGATTTTGTGTTTTCAACGGTCAAAATGCACAATGTTCCCTCCGGAACTCTACAACCCCCTCCCCCCCCCCCCCCGGAACCACAGATAACCCTACAAGAAAAAAGCGTCGGAATTTCTTATTGTAAAGAAGTACTTATAAGAAGGAAGGTTTAAACATTTTCATGGTCAACAAGCATGTTTTACAGACAAACATGATAAATTATGTGTCTTTAAATTACTTTAAAATTAAAAATCTTTTGTAAGTTTTGCTTTTATAAATAAAATTATGCAGTTCAAATTTTTTAAATTGCGAATTGATAGGATTTTAAAACCGTATTTCGGTGTGATAAAATTGAATAATAGAGCAAAACTACTCGAGAACGTTTCTGAAATTTCAGAGGCAGCGGAGGAATATTTTAAAAAATATTCTAAAAAAATTAAAAATTATAAAAATTTTATGAAAAGAATATTTCCTAAATACATTTTAAATCTCGTAAATACATTGTTTTCAGAGATTTCTAAAGACAAAGAACGCTTTTCGGAGTTGTAAGTCATTCAGAACAGGTTAGTGAATATTTTCGTCTGTCGTTTTCTCATATTTTTTAGGTAAAAAAAATCTGTTTTCTTTCCCAGTGGAATTATGACATCAATGTAGACTAACAACCTGTGAAAAGTTTGACCGAAAAGAGCAAATAATTTCAATTATTTTATATACCTGGGGGGGGGGGGGTAGGTGGCTGCACAAAACATCACCTCATCAAGTTGGCGTTTAAAATTACAGGATTAATTAAAATTTGCATTTTAAAATGCAATTGATCTTCCGAGTCATATTTTGGTGGAAAACACATGCAAACCTGATTTTAATGGTTAACTGGTGTGTTTATTATTGTGCTTTCTTGCTCCCAGTTCTGCATGTTTTCATTTACAAGCGTACAGGAAAACACAAGGATAAACATGCAGATCAACTTCTAAAATCGGGTCTACAGGTAGTTTCTACCAAGACAAGGTTTGATAGACTAATTGCATTTTAATATGATAATCAGTGTAATCAGAGTAATTAGATCATTTTGTCTAATCTTGAAATTTTTTGCCGTGAACTTAATGAGGCGATAGTCCATGCTGCCGCCTACCGGTTTAGTAGTAATGATACTCTAAAGCACCTATTTTTCTTGTATTTTTTTCTATATAATCCCTTCAAATAACATATACATAATTTTATCTTTTATATAAAGTCGAATTCCGCATTCTCTTTCTACTCTTTTTATCCAAAATGTTTGAAATATCTTCATAGGAATCTTCAATTAACCCTGTAATATGTGCTGGTGTTTTCAATTAACACTATAATATGTGGTAGTTTTCTGAATTTCAAACGAACACTAGCTTTTGTTCTTCAAATTTATATTTCCATGAGAATATATGAGGAGCCCAGAAGCCAAGGAGTACAAGTGACAAAATTTTGATTTCGAATAAATTGAGTTAAAAGTTAAACATTAATTGTAATTCAACGAATTGAGATATGAAACTTTTGCTTCCTTCTTAGTGATCTTTGAACTCTTATTTCAATAACTGTTTTTAAAAAAGTGGAATACAATTTTTCTTTTTATTTATAACAAAGCAATATTTATCGTCATTCGGCACTTGTACCCCTTGCTTCCAAGTAATAATGAAAACTGTTTGAAGCTAAAGGGTACAGATGCCAAATGAACACAAGAAATGAAAATATATTAAATAAAAAGTTGTATTTATGAAAAAAAATTAAGAACAATGTTGATACAAATAAGTGAAAGGACAAAATTTTGTTTTAATATAGAATCTAAAAAAAGGAAAAATTATGAAATAAAAAAATGAATTTACGAAAAATTTATAAACAATGTTGATATAAATAAATGAAAGGAAAAATTTTTGTTCTAATGTAAGTTTTAAAATTTTATTATAAGTTTAGTAACATTGTAATTTATATTTTTTAACACTTACCAACAAAGTTGAAAAGTGAATATGATTTTGGTTTGTCAGTTCGTCTGTCCGCGTCCTAACTCTCGTAAATATATTCGGATAGCCTTGAAATTTTTAGGAATTATTCATTTTTACCTCAACACAAACCAGTTGCAAATGAAGTTTCTAACACGATTAGTTTATTTACAGGGACAATCAAAAGTTTTCCATTTCATTACAGTTTATGGGAAAAATCGTTTTAAATGAATTTGAAAGATGTTACATCTTGTCATATACACTGCTCAAAACAATTAAAGGATATTGCAGTTTTAAGTGGATTTTGTATCTGGGAAACTTTTTAGCTGATTGATACATGGTCGACAGACATAGTAGGTTATATGAGAATAAATTACACATGTTTGGCAGAAAAAAATGCATTTTATTGCGCATTTGTGTACAAAAGGAAAAAAACACAATTTGTGCATATCAGAAAAAAAGAATAAGAAAAGGTGTTTTCTTCAAAGAAAATCATTTTCAGTAGGGGGTATGGTTTCCACGGGCGGCCAGCAACGTTGAACTCCTTTGAGGCATGGACTCAATGAGGCTATTAATCACGAGTTGGGGTATTCTGCCCCACTCTTCCAGAAGAGCTCTTTCCAGTTCTTGGAGAGTTTGTGGGGGTTGTTGGCGGCCAGAAACTCGTCTTCCTAGATCGTCCCAAACATGCTCTATTGGATTCATGTCTGGAGAATACGCTGGCCATTCCATTCGAACGATTCCTTCCTCGAAAAGGAAATCCTCCACCAGGTTTGCACGATGTGGCCTGCAGTTATCGTCCATTAAAATGAAGTTATCTCCGATTGCTGCAGCGTAAGGGAATACAATAGGTCTGAGGATCTCATCCCTATTTCGGCGACCAGTCAGAGCTCCATCTCGAATGATGTAGCGGTCAGTGCGCCCGTCAATGGAGATGCCACCATAGACCAACACTCCTCCACCGCCAAATCTGACACTTTCGTGCACGAACGCAGGATTATTCCTACTGCCACGGTCCCTCCAGATGAAAATACGCCTATTATCCGGATGCACAGAAAAACGGGACTCGTCAGAAAGCAGAATATTGCTCCATTCATTTCTCCTCCAGTTGACATGCTCGGTTGTCCACTCCCTGCGGTCGCGACGATGCCTTGATGTTAATCTAACACATACCATCTGTCGGCGAGCATACAGACCTACAGCATGGAGCCGGTTTCGGACAGTCTGAGTTGAAATCGTGGTGCCTGTAGCCGAGCGAAGGTGTTGTTGGAGAAGAGTAGCGTTCATGTTTCGGTGTCTCCGAGCTGTTAACGCTAAATACCGATATTCATTGGGAGTTGTTGCCCGTCTATGACCTTGACCAGGTCTTCGGCCTGCATATCCACTCTCCAAAAACGGTTCCAGATCCTGGAAAGGATACTTTGTGACACTCCAATGGCTTGCGCTACTTCGGCTTGAGTTTGGCCCCCTTCTAACCTACCAACAATTCTCCAAGCTTCTGAATCTGCCAAATGACTTCGCTGAGACATCGTACTCATCAAAACAAAGCAATCACTGAATGGCGATCATCCTTGTCTTCATTCTCTTTTATCCAGTTGAAAGTCAAATTTCATTCGCTGCCGCTAAAGCGACGTTTTTGACGTCGAACTCAAAATTTGCATACTCCACAGTTTAAAAAGCAGAAAAGTTTGCATTTGTGGTTCTCTTCTTCTATTTTCGGCAAAAAAAGTTTCGTTTGTATCTTTATTTTATATAAAACTTCAAATATCCTTTAATTGTTTTGAGCAGTATATTAAAATTTATATGTACAGTAAAGCATCGTTTATACGACGATCACTTATAGACGTTTACATTTATACGACATTTTAATGGGTTCCGATTCATTGCTATTCATTTTAATGTAAAAATATATCTTTTATACGATGCCCAAAATCGTTTATACGTCGATTTTCCGATTTTGTATAGGTTTATTTTTGTTTATTTTTCTTGTATATTTTACGTACAAACGGAAGTTGGCAGCTATGAATGGCACCAAAGAGCGTGTTTAAGTTTAAATGCACTCCACATTATAAATGTGTGGGCTGGTGTTCAATTAGTTTGAAAAATCAGCTTACGTGCAACAGATTACACTGGGAGGGGTCATTCTTTTTTCGGGGATGGTCAGCTTTCCCGACCTCTTTTAAGTTGCAAATAGACTATCCTTCTAACCGTTATCAGTATTGGCGACTTTTAATTGGCCACGCGGGGTTTTTGATCTTTGACTTTAAATGGAAAGGAAATGATGTACTGCAAATGAGGAACCTTTCGGTGAAACATAAATAAAGGTACGCATATTTAAATTGCTTACTAATTCCCTCCCCCCATTTTTTTGGTTAATTGTTTATTTTGCTTGTTTAATTTGCAAATTCATGCAAATCATCACGTTAAACATTAAAATTAAGTGAAAACAAAATTAATTCTAGTTTTGGAAATGAAAATCGATTATACGTCGTTATCGTTTATACGACGTTTTTCGGTAGTCCCTTGGGCGTCGTATAAAAGATGCTCCACTGTAATTACGAATTGTACTAAAATACACATTTTATAAAATCTGAAGTGAAAAGAACACTTAATATTTATATACAGAACCATACAAAAGATTTGCATTACCTAATGATAAAAAGGGAATTGTTTGCGACTTATTTTAATTATACACTGACCGAAAAAAAATCCCAACACCAATAAAGACTTGTGTTAGATAAACGAAATTTTGTAGGCGTGTTTATACATCTAAAAAATGACATTGATTAAAATTTCAGGCTTCGCGCATAAGTGTGGCGCTAGTAGCGCCACTCACAACTTTAAAGTCAGGTTTGCTTTAAATGAGTGTTGTGAAGTTCATGAGCATTATTTATCTTCAAAAATTGACGAAATGAGTTGAGATTAATCATGCATGCCTTTAAGAAGACGAAAAAGCCATTATCATCAGCTCCCCGAATTGGAAAGAGGTCGTAAAGTAGGGCTACGAGGAAGTGCATTTTCTTTTCGCGATTTTGCAGAAAGTCTTGGACGGAATGTATCCACTGTGTATGATTGTTGGGAGCAGTGGTCAAAGGATGATACTGCGTCAAGAAGACCAGGTTCTGGTTGACCACGTGGCACTACTGAGAGGGAAGGCCGTCGTATTCGGCGTACGGCTGTGGCGCATCGTACTGCATCTGCGACAGAAATTCGAGCTGCAGTTGGTATCTCAGTGACACAACAAATTGTTAGAAACCGGTTACTTCAAGGACAGCTCGATGCAAGGCATGCATTCCACTGACTCCAAGTCATTGCCGTTTGTGGCGTCAATGGTGTCAAGCCAGAGCTCATTGGAGGATGGACTGGAGATTTGTTGTGTTTTCTGATGAAAGTAGGTTCTGCCTTGGTGCCAATGATGGCCGTGTGCTGGTCCGAAGGAAGTCAGGGGAAAGCCTGCAACCAAACTGTCTGCGGCCCAAACACACTGGACCTACAATCTGGGTCATGTTCGGGGGAGCAATTTCCTATGACAGCAGAAGCACTCTCGTGGTTCTCCCAAGCACACTGACTGCAAATGTGTGCATCAGTCTGGTAATTAGACCTGTAGTGCAGCCACTCAAGAAAAGCATTCAACGGGAGTTTTTCAACAGAATAACGCTCGCCCTCATGCCGCTGTTGTAACGCAACGTGCTCTACAGAGTGTTGACATGTTACCTTGGCCAGCGAGATCACCAGATCTGTTTCCAATTGAGCACGTATGGGATATCATTGGATGAGAACTCCGGCCTCATCCCCAGCCAGAACTGATAATCACATTATTGACACAGCAAGTACAGCAAGCATGAAAGTCCATACCACAAAGTGACATTCGGCACCTGTATGACACAATGCATGCAAGTGTGCAGGCTTGCATTCAAAATTCTGGAGGTTATAACGACTATTAGTGTAACAGCATTTCACTTTTAAAATGCATTTTATTGACCTTAAATTAACCTGTGATCTCGAAAATCTAATCAATTAAACATGTTAACTGAACAAATCCACTGTCCAAATTTCATTACTCTACAATAAGTTTTTCTTGGTGTTGGGATTTTTTTTTCCGTCAGTGTATTACAATTTTCACGTGTAATAAAATTCATATATATCGCTGAGGCTTAATATAAGTTATTTCGCATATAATACGTAGTACACAGTATTTACAGGGACACAAAAAAGATTTCAAATAGTACATTCTACCCGAAGTAGTGTATATATTATCAATGATGATTGATGGATGGTCGAAATACCATTTTAATTATGAATTGCACTTTTAAGTTACACTAAATTTATACATATTATATAACATGTATAAATGCTATAGTTCATATACAAAGTTACACAAAAATACTCGTAAAGTTTACAGAATATGAGCGTACTTTACTTAAAGATTGCTATTAAATAAGTCATGTATTTCAATGCTGAACTTCATTCAGTTTACTAAGAAATGCTTGTAAAATTTAGATAAAATGATATACAGTATCACGCACAAAATTTTAATAAAGGTTCAAGATAAACTACAGAATGAACAAAAGTATACAAGTATGCTTCCATCTATTAGTATAAAGTGCTGAACGTGAAATTTCATAATATTATGTATTTTCTTTCTAAACTAATCTTCCCCGTTATACAGTACATATAAACCGACTGATAAAACATAGGGCTGCTCCAAAGGATCAAAATACATATTTGGCAATGGACTGTAACTCTTTATTACCCTAAAAAGCAAAATTTTTTAAAGATTTCAGGGTGTGTTGGAAAATGTTCATAATCTATGCTTAACGCATGATTTTCTTACTTGATAATAGTTAAAATGCATTTATTTAATGCATAAAAAAGCAAATGGCTTTGTATGTCATTGGTCGCACTTCTGCTATATAGATTTGAACGGACGCAACTGTACTTATACCCCTTGGCCTCCAAACGTTTCACTGTTTTGGGAAAGAGGTTAAGTAACTGACCCCTAGAGCTCAGTACATAATGAAAAAAACACTCTTAACTCTTTACCTACAAATAAATAGACATATTTCCAGATAACCTGTGCACTGAACTCATTTTTTTTCAATTTTGTCACTTATACCCCTTGGCTTCTGGGCTCCTCATGTATAAGGTACCCTGGGGTAATAACGCCACGTTAAGGTTTTACCAATTTTCACGGCTTAGTTTTAGATTGTATTTTTCAAACAAATATAGGATCTGATACAGCAACTCATTGACTATTTATATAAAATAAAATAATTTAACAGATATGTATTCATAAAATGTAATAGCGTTTTTTCTTGACCAATGCTATTTGGCGTTATTACCCACCTATATGGGTAATAACGCCATGCAAGCAAAACTATAAAATAAGATGGAATAATTGCATGTAGATAGCCCAATTCTAAAAATACAAACTCTACAAACTTAGAAATTGACAAATTGCATTCTAAGCTATTGAAAATTTTCATTTTTTGTGAAAGTTTAAGAAAAATAAAGGTGTGGTGTGGGAGGGGGGATGAGGAAAAAGAATATCAGACCGTGAGCTTCTTTTTGCTCAAAAAGGACCGTTTAAATATAAATATGAGAAATATTGCACAATTTTAACTGTGTTTATTTGAATCAGTATTTAGGATGTAGCTCGGCCACTGTAGGGAATCAGCCGGGGTATTAATGCCAAGGATTGGCGTTATTACCCCGGTATAGTTATTGCGCAGTACATTTTAAATTACAAATTATCTCGAGAAGATATCCAAAATCTTCAACAACATTTTAAAAGTTCATGAAATGCACAACAAATTTATGTATTTAACAAAGTATTTCCGGATAAAAAGATAGTCTTCACATCACAAAACATATCTCGCAAATTTTAAATCAAGCGTTAATTTTAGTTGTTTGTAAAAACAATAAGACCTAAAAATGAAACAAATTAACTTGAAGCTGTTTTTTGCTATTTATATGACACAAAACCCTTCTGCGCAGAGCACATGGGTGTCATTTACCTGATTATTTCATAATTATGCAAAATATAAGCACTTGGCGTTATTACCCCAGGTACCTTATTTTTTCCAGATAAAAATGCTTTTTCATTGAATTTTGCATATTGAATTTTCTATGTGAATAGTGCAGCAGAATGTATTATGTGATGTTGAATGCTGAATGTATTATCTAATAAGAAAATATTACTAAACACATTTAATTAAAATAGAGTGTTATTTGGAATAAAAATTCGTCATTATATAATAGTGAGATTCTTTTAACCTTTTATTTAACCCCTTGACACGATGTCTCTTTGGGAAATGATATTTTCAAACACTAAAATTTTAGATGCATAAATAAATTCTATATTTAAAAAAAAAATAATAATAAACCACATTTTTATGATCATCAAAACGTGGCTTACGTAATAACAGAGTCCTACATTACGTACGCCATGTGACTAAAAGAATATATAACTCAAAAAAATGAAAATTAAATTAAAAAATAACAGTCCTGGATCAATCATAAACAGATCTGAAATGAAATTTTAATTTTACAATTCTTGATTCTGCAAATTTTTAAACTTGTAAACATGGCACATCTTCAATTTTCACACCATCTTATAGGGAAAAAATGTACATTTAAATACAATTTTTTTAAACTCTATTTCATATTGTTTCTAAGTTACTATTTTTTTTTTTTTTGTAGTTTTTAATACTTTTTTGGTCATTGTGGTAACAGAAGTATTCTATCTCTGGACTTTAAACATGAACAAATCAGAAAACGAATAAAACACGGACATCACAAAGATTTAGATAAGTCTTATATATCTCTAGACCAGTGTTTCCTAACCTTATTTTGGGCCACACCCCACCGAAGCATCTGTAAAATCACAATTACCCCCCCCCCCCGCCGCCCTTACTTTGGCTGTAACATACATCTAACATTATTTAAAAGATGAATTCTATACTCATTTAATAAGCATCATAGAACCATAGAAACAACTTTTCTTTGTATCTTTTAACTTCAGTAAAAGGTTAATTTTGTATCACACATTTTTTTATATAATTTTACACATGTAATGAGGCTATATATTTTTGATTTTTTGCCAAGAAAACGTTTATTGTTTCTTTTCTACCTTTCCTCAGTGTCAAACAAATGTGTTAAATGGAATGCATTTTTATCTTCACAAAACACATGAACAGGTTCTTACATTTAGAATTAAAACTGATAAAATTGAACCATTTTTTTAAGCTGATGGAAAAGCTTTAATCAGTATAATATATATTTTTTGTATTAAAAATACGATTTCCAAGAAGTATTCCATATCCTCGTCTTTATAAATTTTAAATTGCAATTGATCCCCATCGAAACTCATTTTTCTGTTTTCCTTTACCATTTAATTGACTGCCATGAACTATTATCTGGTTATAAAGTATAAAATGCATAGGTTAAATATTTATTTATTGTATAGAAAGGCTTGGAAAAGAGTCATGGCTATTTACTACTTATAACAATCTTTTCCAATACTATTTATGATTTGTAAATTTTATAAAATTAGTTGTATTTCGATAAAATTATTTCAAGTATTTTTTAGGTTAAATATGTTCAAAGCGGTTGTATTCAGATACAGCTTTAAATAAATTCAGATGTAAAAGTTCGTTTTAAGACATATAATAGAGCGAAAAAAAAAACACAAGGCTCGTTCAATACATAACCGAAAACGCTTGAAAAATGTAAAATACATTAATAGTCAAAACTGTTATTAAAATTTTCATTTGTGGAAAAAAAGGGGGGAAGTAAAAAGTTATATAGATATTTTAATTTTTCAACATAATTTTCCTGGTATGAATTCTGTATTTTTACTTTTATTAGGGACTTTCTAAAATTCATCAGAAAAGTTACTTTTCAAATTTCCTTTATCGAATTTTGCATGTAATACTTCTATTCTTAATCTAGAATATTATATATAATCTAGAATCACTTTTACAAAGACACAGGCGAGAAATAGAAAACTGATTAAATTTGAAATTGCTTCCCAGAGGCCCTACGTTAGGAACCATTGCTCTAGACCGAAAGCAACAAGCATTTTCCAAATCTTTTTTTAAAAAATAGACAATGATAACAACATTATTTGGAAAAGGGGAATGGTTCGAGGAAATATTACGCATAATTCCTTAGAGATGGGAAGGTCTAAAATTGTTAAAAATATAATAATGTGCAGCTCTATAATATTTTCTTTCTACCTCTTAATGTTTCTCCAATATTTTTTTAATCACACTACATATATGGCTTATTTACTAACACTCTAAACAAATGATGAAGGAGATAGCAATTTCAATGTGTAATCTTAGAGATTTAACGTTCAGCATTTGACTAATTCCTGCACTGTAAAAAAAAAGTGTCGATCTACTAAAAAAACTTTAGTGATCCTTGTAATTACTAAAAAAGTTTTAGTAATCTTAGTCGGTTACAAGAAAATCTGTAAGAATTACTAGAAAAAAGTTAGCAACGAAGAGTTAATAGCTTTATATTTTTAATAACTATTACTAAAACTCGCTTGGTGTGGCCTTGATAGCATAGTGGTTATAGTAACGGACTTCAGACTAAAAGGTCCCGGGTTCGATACTGGCCACCGCCAAATACGCCCCGAATGTATATAGTGTAAGTACTCGTTAGTAAAGGGATTATGAAAATCCTGTCGGATCAGTTAGCAATGTTTGGTGCTGCCATCTATTGCAGTTTCGCCGAAAATATTCCGCTTCAGAAGTCTGGATGCAGCTCGAAGGAACCTCCTGCCCTTCTGGCGCAGGTAATGGTTATTTAAAAATAATTTTGGAGCTATTACTAAAATTTGCTTGGTGGCTCATACTAAAAATTTTTAAGTGAACAAAAAACTGAACAAAAACTGTGTGTTTAACTGAACAAAAAACTCTTTTGTTCAGTTTACAAAAGAAATGCTTGTTTCACTTGCAAAAAAAAAGTTTGTAATGGTTACTAAAAAATTCTGTGGAATACAAATTTACTAAAAAATTTTTAGTAACCTCTTGAATTTTTTTTTTTTTTTTTTTACAGTATGACTCATAAACATTAACGATTATATTCGGATTAAATTATAGATGTAATGATGATGTAAATCCTGCAATAACGCGAAACTGGCTGACATTCCGATTCATGTTGTTATAGTTACATAATCAAACGCTTTGTCAATGTTTAATGGATATCGTAATCATTAAGGGTGTTCTTAAATAAAAAAAAACAACTTTGTGACACATGCTTTAATTTATTTTTGTACGGAAATGCATTTAAATAGCCGGTGTTGTTATTCAGAAACCGTCTAATTGCACTCAATTTTCTGTTTTTTTTTAAACGCAGTAGATTTTTCGTAACAAACCTTCAAAGTTGGCACTTTTGAGCACATTTCTCGACGAAAGCAGAAAAACCGGTCGAAAAGTAGGAGAAAAACGAATGATCAAGTGATCGAAATAGCTTAGAACTGGACAAGTAATTTAATGATCATAAAATGGAAAAACAAGTTCGATTCGAAATCGCTTCCATAGTCAGGCATTCCCATTTTATATATTTCTGTTAAAAAATGAATTTGTAAATGCGTCAAAATGTTTTGCGCTTGTTGAGCAGAGCAGTTAAGAACACCCTTAAATAAGGAAAGTGCGTATAAACAAGAAATATTAGTGTTCTCTGTATTTTTAATGGTGACATTAATTTATGAATTGCTATTACGCACGTGTCAATCGTTTCAATGAATTTTGATGTCAGTAATAAATAACATCTATACATTTAAAAGACTTGGCTTTGCTTTAGTTTTGTGGTTGGATTTTCTACTGAATCATATTTGACGTTTATTTTTTTTTTTATGAAAACAGTTTTTTTGTAACTGTGGACGCAGTCACCATTTTTTAATAATATTTCCATTTTTATATTTCCACATTTTCGGGTCTGGTGTACTATTAATAATACATCTTTTAATGGAGTATTATTTTGTTTTAAGAAATATTTTTGGTACTATTTACATATAGTAATGTTTGGACATGTCTATGCATATTCTATATGATTTTACTTATGTTTAGGCATTTAGAATTTCTAAAAATTACTTTTATTTGCAAAATGATTTT
The DNA here is from genome assembly GCA_964019185.1 of Maratus speculifer. NCBI lineage: Eukaryota > Metazoa > Arthropoda > Arachnida > Araneae > Salticidae > Maratus > Maratus speculifer. Next base: position 349,457,083 of record OZ025290.1, on the reverse strand, counting down.
TCCACTGTTTGCGATTCTTTTATTTTGAACATGTATTTCACTCTTTAAATTTAAAACAAAAGTTACTTTCCTGAAACAGTCGTGTGTAATAATGCGCTAAAAGTTTTAAAAAGTTTTATTATAAGTTCAATCTTAGTATAAAACAATATTTTCTAAACATCGCCAGAAATTCTCTCTTAATTTATTGTCTTTGCATCTTAACTGAATAGTACACAAAACAACAACATTCATTATCATAAAAAATTTATTAAATCCAATAGATTTTTTAAATCACCAGATTTTAAAAGATTCACCTTTTCTCAGGAGCTCTCACGATTGAGAGCTTGAATGGGATGAACCATGCTAGAAATTCTTTTAGATCATGGTCTATTTTAATTTAATTTTTTACAATAGAGCGCGTGATTTTTGTTTTTTGTTGTTTATATCTCATTTTCGCGTGTCATTTGTATTGACCGTGAAATATTTTAAAATTTAATTTTAATTTTTATTATGTTTATGGATCTTATTAGACGGATCCGAAACATGTCAATGTCATTTATTTTTAATTATTATAACACCTTTCTTAAGTAAAATAAAATTTTTATTAAAATGTTTTATTAAAACATTCATTATCTTTCACACAATGAAATATTCGTTAAACACTAATTAATCTATTTAAATAGCTAATGTTAATGCTGTAACGTAAAACTAATTTTTTCTAAAAATTGAAAAATAATTCAGATTTGAAAGGGTTAAATGCAAGTAACATTTATTAAAAAGTGGTTCTCAGCGAATAAAATTCGTGTAAAAACTACCGGTCTCAAATGGGTTAATGTTGTCCCTGTATATTTTAAATCTGCGTTATTAACTATGTTTGTATGCGTTATTAACTACAACTGAAAACAAATGGATAATTAGACAGCGATTTCAATGTGTCAGTTTAGAGATTTATAAACATTCAGCTTTGGACTAATTTCTGATTCATAAACTTGAACGATTATATTAGTATTAAGTTATAGATGTAATGCAATAGAATAAAGCGATTTCTGCAATAATGCGAATCTGGCTGACATTTGGATTCATGTTATTACAGTTACGTAGTCATAAGCTTTGTCAATGTTTAATGAATATAAATCATGAGGCACCACTATACAGGGTGAGTCATAAATATCGAAACAATAGGCTATCTCCTTAAATATTGCCTCTAGACCCATACTTCCAATTGCAAAAACTCATAAAAAAAGGTGAAATTTCTGATAATATAAGTTGTAGCTCCATGGGGGGTCTATATGAAAAGATACGAAAATTAAATTTTTATACGGCCCCCGTAGATCAAAATTCCCAATTAGGAAATTATTCCTTATCCATTCCTAATTTGAACAAAAAAAATTTCATCTCCGTATCTGAAAACCTGACAAAGATATTAAAATCCAAAATTCTCAAAAATTCGTGACTTACACCACTTTACCATGTCTGTAAACGATGTCTTATTCATCCATTTTCAAAGCAAATAAGGGATCATCCACAAATTGTTCGTTATTATATGTCGGTTTAAGACTGTGCCTGTTATTTGGACATAATAAAATAGCGTATTGATTTAAATCAAAACTTGTTTTCTAAACATGTTGATCATTAGCACTGGAGGTCTGAATAGATCAAAATATATAGGTCCGGTCCTAAACCGACCCATAGGGAAAAAAGTTCTGTCCGGCATGAAATAATGTTGAGATCATAATCTGGACCAGCCTGGAAAAAAGTTTAAATCATAGCTGGCTCAGCCGTGAATTTCTAGATAGATTTTTCTTCAGTATAGTTAAAAATTGTTATGCGTGGAAGAGTTCAGACCAAAAATACTTAATATAGAATTCTGATTTTTATATTTATACTTTTTATTATTAAAGAAGCGCCAAAGACTGTAATATATTCATTTTATCAATGAATCTCTGTTTATATGTAAATGTTTCACTTATATTTTATTATCGCTAATCCACATCCCGTGCGTTGGAGACTTTGAAAAAAGTTATACAGTAAAATCTTTTAAGACGGAATCACATAGGAAAGAAAACATACATAATAGACAAATGCCCTTCCTAGGAGGGTTAAATGGAGTTTATTCTTTTCTCGGATATTATTGCATTTATTTTGCATGGATCAACATATTTTCTGTTTAAGACAGAATTCCGTTATAGGCAGATTATTTTCTCTGGTTTTATTTTGTTTAACTTTTTAGCATTTAAATATACCATTCTTAAAAAATCAATTTTAAAGATTTTTTTTAAATAAAAGCGATATTAAAGTTTATGTGGTTTTTGTAAAAATATTGATTGAACCAAATTTTACTTATTTTATGCACGTATTAGGTTCGTCAGAGGCTTTGATTTTAATACGGATTGTTCGAGACCGGGATTTAAAATTTCGTCCAGTGCAGACCTAAGTATCTCCGGTATGAAAAATACGTTAGGCCCGGATAGGCGAGTCTTCAGAAAAAAAAGTAACGTCTCGGTCCTGATTTGACCTGAGATCAGAATACAGATTTTTTAAAGGCCTCTCTAAGACGATAAAAAGCTTGAAGTTGTGAGAGCTAATATTTAAAAAAGACTAAATCTGCATCTTAGGAAAGCATTCTTTTAAATAACTAATGGGCATTAAAACAGTACATTTCATTTTTCTGTATAATGACTTTTTTTCCCGACTATTTCTTGTCTTTAAATTATTAAAAGTTAAGAATTGTTAAAGAAAAAAGTACAAACTTGAAACATGTCAGTTTTAAATATTTTACTTTAGTTTTGTTTAAAAAATTGAAAAATTATTTACTTTTGAAAATATGATTTTTTTAAAGTTATTACTTTTTAAATAAATATTTTTAATAGTTCTAAGATAAATATTGAAAAACATAAACCCCGAAACAAAACTAAAATCCGATTTTCATTTTTAATTAAATAGAAAGAAATTGAAATCCGATAAATAATGTTTGGAGTTTTTACGATTTTTAACTATCTTATTTAAACCAGAACTAATCATATAAAATTTTTTAATTTTTATGATAAATTTTCCGATGTGATTTTCTTAGCAAATTATATGGCTAACCATCACAAAAAAGAAAAAAAACAAAATTCTGACTCAAAAAATAGATTTTTTACGCGTTTCCTACAACTTTTAAAGTAATATTGTCTTTCGAATTGCGCGCATTTCAATTTGTGTCTAGTCCCATAAAACCTGATGAATTATTCAAACGGTTATAACTCCGCGAATTTTGACGATATGAAGATGCAACTTTTTGTGTATTATTCAGGACTGGATAAGGAAAGTTTTCCTAATTGGAATTTTTCTCCTACGGGGGCCGTATAAAAAGTTAATTTTCTTATTTTTTCAAATAAACACCCCATGGAGTTGCAACTTGTCTTATCAAAAATTTCACCTTTTTTTCTGAATTTTTGCAATTGGAAGTATGGGTCTAGGGGCAATATTTAAGGAGATAGCCTATTGTTTCGATATTTATGACTCACCCTGTATATCGTAATCATTAAATACAGGAAGGTGCGTAGAAACCAGAAATATTATTGTTCCCTGCATTTGTAATGGTGACATTAATTAGTTATTGCTGTTGCGCACGTGTCACTCACTTCTGAGATTTCTGATGTCAAAAATAAATAACATCATCGATATATTTAAAAGACCAGGCTTTTTTTAGATCACTAGTCTGAATTATCTGCTGAATCAATTTTGATAATTATTTTTTAAATCAAAACAGTTTATTTGTAGATGTGGACGCAGTCACTGTTTTTTTTTAATAATAACATTTTTATACTTTAACTCTTTTCCGGTCTGGTGTACTAGTAATAGTACATGTCTTTTAATGGAGTATTATTTTGTTTTAAGATATATTTTTGGTACTATTCACATTTAGTACTGTTAGCATATATCTATGCATGTACTGTATGACATAATTTATGCTTTGGCATTTAAAAATTATAATAATTATTATTTGCAAAATTCCCTTTGCGCCGTTTGAGATTCTTTTATTTTAAACATCTATTTCACTCTTTAAATTAAAAAAAAGTTACATTCCTAAAACAGTCGTGTGTAATAAAACGCAAAGAGTAATAGAAATTTGTAATATAAGTTCAATCTTAGTGTAATACAATATTTTCTAAATATCTCCAAAAATTCTCTTTTAGCCTTAGTTGTCATATGAATCTTAATTGAATATAACGCAAAACAACAGCATTCGTTATCTTTCAGGCAATGAAATATTCATTAAACTCAAGTTGGATAACTGGTAAATCAACTAGTAACTAATCTATTTGGATAACTAGTAATAATGTTACTAACGTAAAAGTAATTTTTCTAAAAATTAAAAAGAAATTCGGATCGGAAATGTTTAATTTCAAGTATCGTAAAAAAATGGTGCTAAGTGAATAAAATTCGTGTAAAACTACCGGTCTTAAAAGGGTTAATGTTGGTCCTATAACTTTTAAATCTCACTGTATATATATGCGTTACTCAATATAACTCTAAACAAATGAATAATTAGACAACCATTTCAATGTGTCATTTTAGAGATTTATAAACGTTCAACATTTGAGTAATTCCTGATTCATAAACATGACCGATTATATTCGGATTAAGTTATAGAGGCAATGCAATAGAATGGAGCGATTCTTGCAATAGCGCGAAACTGTCTAACATTTGGATTCATGTAGCTACAGTTACATAATCACACGCATTGTCAATGATTAATAAATACAAACCACGAAGCACCTCTACATATCGTAATCATTAAATACAGGAAGGTGCATACAAACAAGAAATATTAATATTCTTTGCATTTGTAATGGTGACATTAATTCATTATTACTGCTACGCACGTGTCAGCCGTTTCAAAGATTTCTGATGTCATTAATAAATAACATCATGTATATGTTTAAAATACCAGGCTTTGTTTTAGTTCTCTGGCCTGAATTTTCTACTGAATCAATTTTTATAATTATTTTTCTAGCAAAATAAGTTTATTTGTGGATGTGGCCGCAGTTACTATTTTTTTTAATAATACTATTTTTATATTTTAATCCTTTCGGATCTGGTGTACTATTAATATTACATGACTTTTGGCGGAGTATCATTTTGTTTTAAGAAATATTTTTGATACTAAGGTACCCTGGGGTAATAACGCCACGTTAAGGTTCTACCAATTTTCACGGATTAGTTTTAGATTGTATTTTTCAAACAAATATAGGATCTGATACAGCAACTCATTGACTATCTATATAAAATAAAATAATTTAACAGATATATATTCATAAAATGTAATGGCGTTTTTTCTTGACCAATGCTATTTGGCATTAATACCCACCTATATGGGTAATAACGCCATGCAAACAAAACTATAAAATAAGATGGAATAATTGCATGTAGATAGCCCAATTCTAAAAATACAAACTCTACAAACTTAGAAATTGACAAATTGCATTCTAAGCTATTGAAAATGTTCAATTTTTTGTGAAAGTGTAAGAAAAATAAAGGTGTGGTGTGGGAGGAGGGGATGAGGCAAAAGAATATCAGACCGTGAGCTTCTTTTTGCTTAAAAAGGACCACTTAAATAGAAATATGAGAAACATAGGACAGTTTTAACTGTGTTTATTTGAATCAGTATTTAGGATGTAGCTCGGCCACTGTAGGGAATCAACCGGGGTACTAAAGTCAAGGATTGCCGTTATTACCCCGTTATAGTTATTGCGCAGTACATTTTAAATTACAAATTACCTGGATAAGATATCCAAAATCTTCACAAACATTTTAAAAGTACATGAAAAGCACTACAAATTTATGTAATTCACAAAGTATTTCCGGATAAAAATATAGTCTTCACATCACAAAACGTATCTCACAAATTTTAGATCAAGCGTTAATTTTAGTTGTTTGTAAAAACAATAAGACCTAAAAATGAAACAAATTAACTTGAAGCTGTTTTTTGCGATTCATATGACTCAAAACCCCTCTGCGCAGAGCACATGGGTGTCATTTACCTGATTATTTCATAATTATGCAAAATATAAGCACTTGGCGTTATTACCCCGCCTGGCGTTATTACCGCAGGGTACCTTATTTACATACAGTAAAGTTAATATATGTCTGTGCATATATTGTATGACTTCATTCACGTTTAGGCATTTAATATTTATAATAATAATTATTATTTATAAAAACCTCTTTTCGCCGTTTCAGATTCGTTTATTTTGAACACATATTTTACTCTTTAAATTTAAAACAAAAGTTACTTTCCTGAAAAAGTCGTTTGTAATAAAGCGCAAAAAGTATTAGAAAATTGTAATATAAGTACAATCTTAGTGTAACACATATTTTCTAAACATCTCCGAAACTTCTTTCTTAATCTATTGTCATATGCATCTTAATTGAACGCAAAATAACAACATTCGTTATCTTTCAGACAATGAATTACTCATTAAGCACTAATTAATCTGTTTGAATAACTAGTGTTAATGCTATTAACGCAAGAGTATTTTTTTGTAAAAATTGAAAATAAATCGGAATCGAAAGGGTTAAGTAAAAGTTACTTTTTTGAAAAAGTTTTAAGTGACTAAAATTTGTGTAAAAACCACCGGTCCTGAGAGAATTAATGTCTCTCCAATGTTTTTTAAATCTCACTGTGTATATGGGTTATTCACTACAACTCTAAACAAATAAATAAGGCAAAACAGCGATTCCAATGTGTCATTTTAGATATTTATAAGCGTTCAACATTTGTCTAATTTCTGATTCATAAACATGAGCGATTATATTCGGATTAAATTATAGATGTAATGGAATAGAATGAAACGGTTCCTCTAATAACGCGAAACTGGCTGATATTTGGATTCAAGTTATTACAGTTACATAGTCATAAACTTTGTCAATGTTTAATGAATATTAATCACGAAGCACTACTACGTATCGTGATCATTAGATACAGGAAGGTGCGAATAAACAAGAAATATTAATGTTCCCTGCATTTGTAATGGTGACATTAATTCATTATTACTGTTGCGCACGTGTCAGTTGTTTCAAAGATTTCTGACGTCATTAGTAAATAGCATTATCTATATATTTAAAAGACTAGGCTTTGTTTTAGTTGTCTGGCCTGAATTTTCTACTGAATCAATTTTAATAATTATTTTTTTTAATGAAAACTGTTTATTGGTACTTGTGGCCGCAGTCACAATTTATTTTAAATAATACCATTTTTATATTTTAACTCTTTCGGGTCTAGTGTACTATGTAGAGTACATGTCATTAATGGAGTATTATTTTGTTTAAAGATAAACATTTGGTACTACACATATAATAATGTTCGCATATGTCTATGCATATACTATATGACTTCATTTATATTCAGGCATTTAGTAAATATAATAATATTTATTATTTTCAAAATTCTTTTGTGCCGTTTGCAATTCTTTTATTTTGAACACATGTTTAACTTTTTAGATTTAAAATAAAAGTTACTTTTTTCAAATAGTCGTGTGTAATAAAGCGCAAAAAGTATCAGAAAGTTGTAACACAAGTTCAGTCTTAGGGTATTACAATATTTTCTAAACATCTCAAAAATTCTGTCGTAACCTATTGTCATATGAATATTAATTGAATAGTACACAAAACAACAACACATTTATCTTTCAGGCAGTGAATTATTCCTTAAACTCTAATTAATCTGTTTGGATAGCTAGTGTTAATGTTATCCACGTAAAATTATTTTTTTCTAAAAATAGAAAAAAAAAATCGGATGCGAAAAGGTTACGTACAAGTAACCCTTTTTTTTATTTTGGTGCTAAATGCATAAAATTCACGTAAAAATCAACGGTCTATAATGGGTTAATGGTGGAAATATATTTTTTAAAACGCACAATATATATATATATATATATACATATATATAGGTTATTCACTACAACTGTAAACAAATGAATAAGGAGTATGCGAATTCAGTGCGTCATTTTAGAGATCTATAAACGTTCAACATTTCTGATTCATAAACATTTACGATTATATTCGCATTATGTTATAGATGTAATGCACTAGAATGAAGTGATTCTTGCAATAGCGCGAAACTGGCTAACATTTGGGTTCATGTAACTACAGTTACATAATCACACGCATTGTCAATGTTTAATGAATATAAACCACGAAGCACCTCTACATATCGTAATCATTAAATACAGGAAGGGGCGTATAAACAAGAACTATTAATATTCTCTGCATTTGTAATAGTGATTTCTGATGTTATTAATAAATAACATTATCTATATATTTAAAAGATTAGCATTTTTTGTTCTAAGTTTTCTAACCTGACTTTTCTACTGAAACGATTTTGTTAATTATTTCTTTAAATCAAAATAGTTGATTTTGTAGATGTGGACGCAATCAATATATTTTTTTAATAATACTATTTTTATGTTTTAACTATTTCGGGTCTAGTTTACTATTAATTGTTCATATCTTTTAATGGAGTATTATTTTATTTTAAGAAATATTTTTGGTACTATTTACATATAGAATGTTAGGATATGTCTTTTCATATACTATACGAGTTCTTTTATGTTTAGGAATTTAGTAATTTGAATAATTATTATTATTTGCAAAATTCTCTTCGTGCCGTTTGCGATTCTTTTATTTTGAATATACATTTAACTCGTTAAATTCAGAATAAAAGTTACTTTTCTAAAATAATCGTGTGTAATAAAGCTCAAAAAGTATTAGAAAGGTTTATTTTAAGTTCAATCCTTAGTATAATACAATATTTTCTAAACATCCCCAAAAATTCTCTCTTAACTTATTATTATATGCATCTTAGTTGAATATAACGCAAAACAACATCATTCGTTATATTTCAGGCAATGAAATATTCTATAAACTGTAGTTAATCTATCTGGATAGCTAGTAATAATTTTACTAAAGCAAAAGTATTTTTTTCTAAAAATTGAAAAAAAAAATCGGATCCGAATGGGTTAAGTAAAAAAAAAAAAAAAAAAAAAAAAAAAACTGGTGCTAAATGAATAAAACTTGGTGAAAAAATTACAGGCCTCAAAGGAATTAATGTTAGTCCTATGTATTTTAAATCGCCTTATATATATATACACTATATTGCCATTGATTATGGGACACTTGCGATTTTAGATATTTTACTAAATATCTAGAAAAATACATGAGGAATCATCTCGAACCTCTTAGTGTATAAATATAATAGTATACGTCATACATCTCCGTGAAGATTTTTTACCGAAACGCCATAGGGGACCGTCAACAAATTAAAAAAGAATGAATATCTTTTGAATAATCCTGTCAAAAATAATGTAGCAAAAGCGCTCAAACTCTAGATTGTGATTGAATGCCTTATTGTAATAAGCCTTGTTCATTTTTATGCAAATAGCATGCACACTCGCAGAGTAATTAAGGTTTTTATAAGAATGGTCCCAACTTTTTCCAAGTTTTTCCATTATAATTTTCAGAGTTCTTAATATAAAATATTATTTTTTTCAGACAATATTACAAACGACATTGCACACAGTACCCTGTAATCAGAATAAAAAAATAATAAAAATTGTATGAAAAATGAGTAGGTTTACTATATAATTTTTTACTGCGCATGCGTCAAAGATATCAAATTTTCATTTGCATATTATGTTAGCTAAATGTATAGAGCAACTTTTGTAAAAGTCTCAAAATCATAGCTTGAAAATTCTGAAAGTAATCGTCTATAGAAAAAGGACAAAATCCGTTGTTCCCAAAATGAAGCAAAAAATGAGGGATTTTATCCAAATGCAGTAGTACATCCCATATTGTGTATTCTATATTGACATTAATCAATGAATATATGGATAGAACCCCTCTTGTTTTTGCTTCATTTTGAGAATAACGGATTTTCGACTTATTCAATTGACGATTATTGTCAGAATTTTCAAGTTATGATTTTGTGACTTTCACAAAAGTTGCTCTATGCATTTAGCTAATATAATATGCAAATGAAATTTTGATATCGTTGACGCATGCGCAGTAAAAAATTATTTAGTAAACCAACTCATTTTTTATACAATTTTAATTATTTTTTAATTCTGATTACAGGGTACTGTGTGCAATGTTGTTTGTCATATTTTCTGAAAAAAATAATATTTTATATTAAGAACTCTGAAAATTATAAGGAAAAAACTTGGAAAAATTTGGGATAATTTTTATAAAAACCTTAATTACTCTGCGAGTATGCATGCTATTTGCATAAAAATGAACAAGGCTTATTACAATAAGGCATTCAATCACAATCTAGAGTTTGAGCGCTTTTGCTACATTAGTTTTGACAGGGTTATTCAAACAATATTCATTTTTTTTAATTTGTTGACGGTCCCCTTTGGAGTTTCGGGAAAAAATCTTCACGGATATGTATGACTTATACTATTATATTTATACACTAAGAGTTTCGAGATGATTCCTCATGTATTTTTATAGATATTTAGTAAAATGTCTAAAATCGCAAGTGTCCCATAATCAATGGCAATATAGTGTATATATATAGATATAGGTCATTCACTACAACGTAAACAAATGAACAATTGGACTTCGATTTCAATGTTCCATTTTAGAGATTTATAAACGTTCAACATTGACTAAGTCCTGATTCATAAACATGAACGATTATATTCGGATTAAGTTATAGATGTAATGCAATAGGATTAAGTGATTCCTGCAATAATGGGAAACTGGCTGACATTTGGATTCATGTTATCGCAGTTACCTAGTCATAAGCTTTGTCAATGTTTAATGAATATAAATCACGAACCACCACTGCATATCGTAATCATTAAAAACATTAAGGTGCGTATAAACAAGAATATTCTCTGCATTTGTAATGGTGACATTAATTCTTTATTACTGTTACGCACGTGTCAATCGTTTCAAAGATTTTTTATACCATTAACAAATAACATCATCTGTATATTTAAAAGATCGGAATATTTTATTTATTTATTTATTTTTTTTAAAGTTTTTTGACGTGGCGTTTCTATTGAATCGAATTTGATAACTATTTCTTTAAATGAAAACAGTTTATTTGTAGATGTGGATGCAGTTACTATTTTTTTTAATAATGCCATTTTTATGTTTTAACTCTTTCGGAGTGTACCACTAATAGTACATGTCATTTAATTGAGTATTATTTTCTTTTAAGAAATTATTTTGGTATTATTTACATGTAGTAATGTTAGTGTATGTTTTAATGCATCTACTATATGACTTCATTTATGTTTAGGTATTTAGTAATTATAATAATAATTATGCAAAATTGTCTTTGCGCCATTTGAGATTTTTTTATTTTGTACATGTATTTCAATCTTTAAATTCAAAGTAAAAGTTACTTTCCTTGAAATTGTCGCGTGTAATAAAGCGCAAAAGGTATCCAAAAGTTATAATATAAGTCAAATCTTTGTGTAATAGAATATTTTCTAAACATCTCCAGAAATTATCCTTTAACCTATTGTCTTTGCATCTTAATTGAATAATACACAAAGCAACAACATTCGTTTTTTTTCAGACAGTAAAATATTCTATAAACTCTAATTATTCTGTTTGGATGACTAGTAATAATGTTATTAACGCAAAAGGAATCTTTTCTAAAAATTAATCAATGGTGACATTAATTCATTATTATCGTTACGCACGTATCAATCCTTTCAAAGATTACTGATGTCATTAATATACAATATCATTTATATGTTTAAAAAATCAATATATTTTTTTAAATTCTCAGAATTTACTTTTCTACTGAACCGATTTTGGTAATTATTTCTTTAAATAAAAGAAGTTTTATTGCAGATGTGGTCGCAATCACAATTACTTTTAATATAATACCATTTTTATATTTTAACCCTTACTACTATGATGCACTATCAATAATACATGTATTTTAATGTATTATTTTGTTTTAAGAAATATTTTTGGTGCTATTTATATACAGTAATATTAGCATATGTCTATGCACATACTATATGACTTCTTTTATGTTTAGGTATTTAATAAGTTTAATAATAATTATTATTTGCAGAATTCTTTTCTGCGCCGCTTGCAATTCTTTTATTTCAAACACATATTTCACTCTTTAAATTTAAAATAAAATTTATTTTCCTGAAAAAAAATCATATGTAATAAAGCGTAAAAAGTATTAGAAAATTGTAATAAAAGTTCAGTCTCAGTGTAACACAGTATTTTTTAAACATCTTCAGAAATTCTCTCTTAACCTATTGTCATATGTATCTTAATTGCATAGTACTCAAAACAACAACATTCGTTATGTTTCAGACAATGAACTATTTATTAAACACTAATTATTCTATTTGGATAGCTAATGTTAATGTTATTCACGTAAAAGTGATTTTTTTTCTACCCCAAAAAGAAAAAAAAACTGACTTGAAAGTGCTTAGTAAAAGTAACTTTTTTGAAAAATGTTTTAAGTGAATGAAATTTGTGTAAAAACCGCCGATCCCGAAGGGTTTAATGTATCTGCAATATTTTTTTTTAATCTCACTGCATATATGCGTTATTTACTACAACTCTAAACAAATAAATAAGGAGACAGCAGTTTCAATGTGTCATTTTAGAGATTTATAAACGTTCAACATTTGACTAATTCCTGACTCATAAACAGGAACGATTATATTCGGATTAAATTATGGATGTAATGCAACAGATTGAAGCGATTCCTGCAATAACGCGAAACAGGCTGACATTTGGATTCATGTTATTACAGTTACATAGTCATAAGCTTTGTCAATGTTTAATGAATATAAATCACGAAGCACCACTACATATCGTAATCATTAGATACAGGAAGGTGCGAATAAACAAGAAATATTAATGTTCCCTGCATTTGTAATGGTAGCATTAATTCATTATTGCTGTTGCGCACGTGTCAGTCTTTTGAAAGATTTCTGATGTCATTAATAAATAACATCATCTGCATATTTAACCCTTCTGGGTCTAATATTTTTTCAATTTTCAGAAAAATATAACTTCTACATTAACAACATTAACACTAGCTATCCAAATGAATTAATTAGTTTTTAGCGAATATTTCATTTTTTGAAAGATAACGAATGTTGTTGTTTTGCGTACTATTCAATTAATATTCATATGACAATGGACTAAGGAAGAATTTATGGAGATGTTTAAAAAATATTGTATTACATTAAGATGTAACTTATATTACAACTTTCTTACAGTTTTTGCGCTATATCATACATGATTCTTTCAAGAAAGTAACTTTAAATTTAATTTAAATGTTTAAATATATGGTTAAGTTAAAAGAATTACAAGCAACGCAAAGAAAATTAAGCAAATAATAATAATGATTATTATAACTAATTGCCTAAACACATATGAAATCATATAGTAAATACATAGACATATACTAACATCAGTACATATATATAGTAGCAAATGTATTTCTGAAACTAATGTAATACTCCATTAATATTATGTATTCTTAATAGTCCAACAAATAGAAAAAAGCTAAAACAGTAGTATTTTTTTTTTGGGGGGGGGGGGGTGAAGGCTAAGTTTTTTATTGAACAGCTTTTGATAATTATTTCTTTAAATGAAAGCAATTTATTTGTAGATGTAGCTAGACTCCTTATTTTTTTTAACCTATTTTTATATTGTAATTGTAAAAGTCTTTTCTAAAATTTCTTTACTTTGATGCAAATCAGATTATGTTAATTATTACATAGATAAGGGAAATAATGGAGCATAGATATATTATATCTTTACAGATGCTATTGCTTCATTTTAATAAAAAACATATAAATTTCTTTTAATGTGAAATGTTGTTGTGTTAACTGGCACACTATTTTTTTCCACTTTTATGAAAAAAGTTTTTGGAAATCTATATTGGCCTAGTAATAGGAAAATAGTAAAAAAATTAAATTTCAAAATTCCAGCTAAAATTTGAGTTAAAATTAGGATTTTAAAATATAGTTATCCTATATTTAACATGTAAATGAGCTTAAATTAAGTAATGTTTTCTGCTTAACTCCCTGAAGTTGTTTTGATATTAGTATTTTTAAGATTCAATAAAAATAATGAAAATAAGTTTTGCGTTGGACGTTCTTGATCAATATCATAATAGCCCATAATGAGAATTACAGTGTTTTTAGGTATGTGCCTGCAGTGGCATATGGAGCAGCGAAGGATTAAAAGAAAAATGCAAGCATTCTCCCACATACAGCTGTTACATTACAATAAATATTCATTCTGCAAATGTTGAATTTCAGACGCTAATCTCACTGGGAGGCGAGTTCTTCATTGAGTGATAATGTTGTCATAGTAAAAACAAAACTTAATTTTCTCTGATAAAACAAAATACTTACCTAAACATGAGTCTAAAAGAAAAAAAATATATAGATTTCACAGGTACTGATTAAGAACATTAACTCAAGAGTACAGATGTTTACATGCAAATTTGTAGCTAGTAGTAGGAAATATATTTAACTAATACGAATGTATTTATTAAAATACAATTTTATTTCGTTGCAATATTTTAATTTTTACTCAAATGTAAGTGGCAACATTTTAAAAATTTTTATTCATTTAAATTTTAATTTATTAGAAATATTATCTCTCGATCAAGAATCAAACTTAGTCCTTCCGTTATCGTATTTTCCTGAAGGCGCCCACAGAAGACGACGCGAAACATTGATAGTTTTATTTTATTTTAATTGTACAAATGTGTATTAAAATTCCTGTTTTGTGCACCACTGAGCAATGTGTTGTATTTTAATAAATACATTCTTATTAGTTAAATTGTATGGTGCAACTGTCCTGTATATATTTATTTAGGAAATATATTTATTGACAATTTATTGCACGTTAAAATATTTTTAAAATACGAAATATGAATATATAGTGTAAGCATCTAAATTTTTCGACGGTGAAAAAGGCATAATGTTTTGATTTAAATGTACATAAAAAATATATATATCTATATATTCACTGTGTCAAAGTAGGGAACATTTTGCTGTTTTTTATTCCATAACACAAATAATCACAGATTCATTTAATAATTTCATAATTACTTATAGACCGTGAGGCAGCAACAGAGATAATCACCTCATCCGGTTCACGGTTGAAGATCTAGGATCAGTTAAATCACGTTTGTCGTAGTAAAACGCAATCGGTCGGCCAAATCCTTTCTTGAGGGAAATACTTAAAAATCCGATTTTAGCGATTGAGTCATAGGTTTACCAATAAGTTTTCTTGCTTCCAATCCTCCATGTATTCATATATTTGGGTGCAGTAAAGCACCTAAAATGTACGAGTCAACTGCTAAAATCGAGTTTTTAGATGTTTTTCAAGAAGATATGACTTGGCAGACCGATTGCGTTTTAATATGCGAATCGACTTTTAACTGATCCTAGATTTTCAACCGTGAACTCGGTAAGGTACTGCTATCTCCTGGTCTATTATCCTGATTACAAGTTACTAATTACTTTTAGGAATAAAATAATTTGAAAAGTGTAAGTTAACGGAAGCAACAATTTGTTAATTATAGTTTAAAATAATAATTTTATTCTAATAGTTAGCCTAACCATTATAGGATTTATTTTTTATTGTAATTATTTTGGAATGTTTAATTGTTTGAAGTTAAATTCAATCAATTCAATTGAAAGTTAAATTCAATCTAACAGTTTTTTAAACATTTTCACCGGTTGAATTCGACGGGTTCTGACTCGTTAATGTATACAATTGATATTTTGCTGTTGTTTGAATAAGCATAATTCATATTGTATATGGATATTATTTGTTAAACGATTTATAAAAACAATGAGTTTTTAAAATATGCAAAAAAAGAAAAGCATATATTTGAAGATTTTAGCATGAAATATGGATTCTTATTTCATTAAAACTAATTTATCTCTTTTTAGGATCAGTCCAATGTGTTGGATTCGTACGAATTAATTAAAATTATTAATCTGAATGTCCATTCGTTTGTTTTATAATTAAATTTGAGATGGAATACTTTTATGGTTTTGTTTATTCTGAACTTCTTTGACACTTAAATACAACGGTATTTTTCATTGTATTAATTGATCTTCTAATTAGGTAATTATAGATAGAAATTGATTATTTTTTATTAATAACTAATCAAAGCAATATGTATTACTTCATTTTCTGGCATAAAAAACACATCGCAATGTATTACGCATTTTTTAGGGTAAAAAAACTTGAAAATTTAACAATTACATAAACTTATTTAAAAATAAAAATATTTATAGTTAAATACTGTAAACGTTTTTCAATAATGCACTTTTAGAGACTTACTAAATCAATTTCTCCTGTCATCTGGATCTTTTCCCATACTCATGTCATTTTCGACATAGTACAAAAATTAAAAAAAGGAGTGTGAAGAAAGTTTAGTCTATAAGGAATATTCTAACATTAAGACATACATTAATGGCATTAAAATACTTCTTACACATAGTTAAACACGTTACTTTTTTATGTTTCTCACTTGAGAGAAAGTTAAATAAATAATAATGTACAGAATGGGGCATAAAGATCTCCCCATTTTAAGAGGTCAATAAACATATATATAGTACACTGAAAAGAAATATTTTATGTTTTACATTTAGAAAGAGTAATGTTTGCCATTTATTAATTTTTACAATCTGTAACAATTGTTGATATTAATTTCGAGGTAATGTGGCACGAAAAATGATATCTTCACATACAGCCGCATATGACTTCTTCCTGTGGGGTAACCTGAAGGCACAACCATAATCCTATCACACATAAACATTTACGCACATAAATCTAAGTCCTAAGACACTGGACGAAATGAAGGGTGCTATTCGATTTGAAATTGCAGCAATTCTTCCAGAAATGGTGGAAAAAGGTTATGCTGAATTTCCGGGAGAGACTTCACGACTGTATAGAGATCGAAGGAAAACGTTTAGACGATATTATTTGTTCCACAAAACCTCGAAATTAATAGCAAAAATTGTTATAGTTCGTAAAATTAATAAATTCGTCAATTATTTATTTTGATTTTCCACAAAGTGCGTAAAATCGATAATCTTCGGTGACATTTAGCCAAATAATGGAAATGCTTATTTTTCACAACCCAGTTTACTTACAGTTTACATAACAGGGGAATTTTCTTCAACAAATTTATTTAACTGAGATAGTTTGCTAAATTGAAATGGAATTGCTATTCATTGTTTGAATTCTGGAGGTATCGATATTTCTGATTTGTGAAAATTATTTCTTGTTTTAAATCATAGGAAATATTTCTATCAAAATTTCTTATCATTATTATATCTTAATTGATATTCGTAAGATAAGGTCACTGTTCTTTCTTTATTTACAGTTTTGTATGAATACTTGCGTTTAGGTATAGAAAAAAAATATGAAACTACTTTTGTTTACATATCTATTTCTCTCTGTGTGTGTTTTGTTAAGGAACTCTGTTCCCACATAAGTTTCAACAAATAAATTTTAAACTCGACTTTATAAACAAATACAATCCTTTTCATTACAAATAAACGGAGTCAATTGTTTAATATTTATCTTGCGAAAGTGTTTGCATTCCAATATTTATAAATTTGTAAAATACCAGAAATCTGTCTCTTCCTCAAAATTTGTAAAACTTTTCGTTGAAAGAATGCGAAAGAGAGCTAACACGTAATCTCAGGCCTTTATTTGCCTTTGTTGAATTATAATATAAGGGGTAATATTTAAAGCATGCATTTTAAATATCATAAAAAACCATATTTTCTTTTATTAGGCGGTGGTAATATGTATTTGATATTGAATTTATTTAATCTTCATTAAATTTGTAAAAGATAAATAATGCAGTACCATTAAGAATATTTACTAAAAAGAGATGTAATGCATTGAAAATTTGAAAAATCATGGGAAAAAAATAAAAATTCACAATTCATCAAATATTGGAAGATCTTGGGAAAAAAATACAACAATAAATCATCAATAAATTAAATTGTCAATAAAAAGTTTGGTGCAAAAATCACTTTGATTAAAATTCATTAAAATGTAAGTAAACGAAGATACATTGCTTAAAGAGATATTTAAGCAATGTATACATTTATTTGTATTTTTATGAAGAATAAATTGTTCAAATCAAAAAACAGTTATCAATCACAGCACTAATAATTCTGTTTCTTTTAATATTTCACGTACTGGCATTCCTATAATACCACAGTTGATGGTTCGAAAAGCTTCTAAAAAAGGTGTAATTTGTACACAGTTTCAGATTTCGGAATTAAAAAGTATTCGTTCTTCTAAATTTGGCAACGGAGACACCTTTTGAGGGAAGCTTTGCATGTTAAATATTCAAATAAAAATACTTATTACTTTAAACTTTAATGCTGAAATAGCCATCAGTTAAGATATAAAAAATCCCATTTTTTTCATGCTTTAGAAACGTGGAATACTAAAACTGCCAGTATTTGGATTTATTAATTATTTTTACTTAACCCTTTCGGTGCCCGAGTTTTTTTTCTTCAGTTTTTAGAAAAAAAAATCTTTTACGTTAGTAAAATTAACTCTAGGTATCCTAATAAAATAATTTGTGTTTAACGAACATTTCATTGTCTGAAATATAACCAATGTTTTTGTTTTGCGTACTTTTCAATTCATATTCATATGACAGTAGGTTAAGGAAGAATATTTGAAAATGGTTAAAAAATTTTATATTATAATAAGATTTAACTTATATTTCAACTTTCTAATACATTTTGCGCTTTATTAAACATAATTCTTTCAAGAAAGTAACATTTATTTTTAATTTAATGAAAAAAATATATGTTACAAATAAAAGAATCGCAAATGGAGCAAAGAGAATTAAGCAAATAATAATAATTATTATTATTACTGAATGCCTAAACATAAACGAAGTCATACAGTAAATGTGCAGACATATATTAACATTACTACATGTGAATAGTAAAAAAAAAGTATTCTTAAAACAAAATAATACTTCAATAAAAAACAACTGTTAATTATAGTACACCAGATCCGAAAGTTACCTTTTTTTCTCAAATTCTGAGGGGCAAATTTATAAATTTCCATTTATTTCTGTTAGAAAACGCCTGCAACTGGCAGGCGTTGTTATTTAGAAATTATGACATCAAGAGACATTTTCCTCTTATTATTTTATTCATTTATTTATTTATTTTGAAAATACAGTACTTTTTTTAATATAAAAGACTGTTTCAGTTGCCGTTTCGAACCGATTTTCTCTATGAAATGAGAAAAAAAGCAGTCATCGAATAATAAAAATGCCTTGACACGAGATCAAAATTGCTTTGAAGTCATAAGTTAATTTATTTATTAAAAAAATAAATAAAAAGATTTTTTTTAAAAAACGAAAAAACATTTTAATTTTAAATAATTTCCTTAGTCAGTTCTGTTGATTTTATAACTTTAACGTGTGAAAATGCGTACGACAATCCATTAAAAAGTTTGTGCTTGTTGAGAAATGAGTTTGAGAACAGCTAAGAATCAAAACTAGAAAGAAAAAAGTTTCCAGTTAAACTAATCTAATTGATCTCCCAGAATTAAACTTTTCAGACTATTATAATATAGATATTATATTTCAACGAAAAATGATCGATGGAAAAAATAATCGAAAAAAAACCATTTAGTTGTATTAAGAGGGAGATAAGCTCACCCATCTCACCTTTATACTTAAGGAATGAACCTCCATATCTAATCAGGGAATTTCTTTACGAAGATCAACCGGAATAACAATTTTGAAGCAAATGAGATAATTCTGCATGAAAAACCCGTTTATCTAAATTAAAGTGAGATTAGCACCCCCGTTTCTCTCCCCTCTTTATACTAAACCAAATGAATCCCCAAAACTAATCAAGGGAGTGTCTTATCAGACTGAAATTATATCCAAAATTTGAAATAAATCGGATATATCGATTAAGCGTTAACGTGTTATGTACATGCAGAACATAAAGGCACATTAGCTCGCAGACTTTTGATAGCGTATGAGCCAATGATGAATATTATTGCGTATGATAATGTTACTGGAACTAAGATGAATCTCGTATTATTTTAAAAAACTAGAGAGGACGTCAATGGCAAACAAAGATTTTGCTAGGTCGGGTGATCACTATTAATATTCACATACAAAATCGGCATCTTAATGGATTTGCTTATTTCTAAGGGCCGCTAAAAGTGTTATTCGTGTCCCCTCATATGCTTTTTCAGAGTAAAGTCATGCATGGATCAAGATATGTAGAATTCGATTTTAAAATTTCTGCTTAAAATTAATAGAAAATCCCACACAAAGCCGAAATGAAAAAAAATGCATATAATTACAAGAAAAATATATGCCATAACATGAGCAATATTAATTTATCCTTAAAAAAAAAAAAAAAAAAAAAAAAAAAAAAAAAAAAAAAAAAAATCAACACATTTTTTTTATTTATAAAATATTTAGGAATTTTTCTCAAAAATCGGTACACACGGACAATTTTAAAGAGTCAAAGCCTATCCCGATAGCAAACTGAAGAAGATACATTTAAGGATGTTCTCAACTGCTCTGCTCAACATTTTGACTCATTTACAAATTAATTTTTTAACGGAAAGATATAAAATTGAAAGACATGTCTATGGAAGCTCTTTGGAATCGAACTGTGTTTTGCATTCTTTAATCAATAAATTATCGAGTGAGTTATAAGCGATTTTGATTATGTGACAAACACGTTTTAAACCCCTGTTTGAGTGGTTATTCTTCTTTCGTGCAGAAATTCGGTTCAAATCGCTACATTTGACGTGATTTTCTAAAGGATCTATTGTTTTAAGGGAAAATGAGTGTGAAAAAACAGTTTCTTAACAACAACAGCTGCAAGTTTCATGCATTTTTAAACAAAAATAAATTTTTAAACAAAAATTAAACTTATTTCATAAATTTGCCCTTTTGGATTTAAGAACGTTCTTAAAGTCATCTTGACCCAACCTGATGAAGGAATCTAGTTTATTTTTTCTGCATTTACAGATGAAATGCCTCCATTAAGAAATATGTACAATATTTTAATCCAAATTATTAATATTAAAAAAAAAGAAAAATCACATGCTATTATTAATTGGTCAAATCATAGGAATTAAATTTTAATGAGTTCACTTTGTTTTCGTATACGATGTTTAAAAATATCATTTTTGCCTACAGTCGTTGAAACCTTACAGCTATTTTTAATTTTCGATGAAATTCATCTTACGGACTACATGCACATAAGCAAATTTATTGCTTTTAAGAACAAATTTTTACTTTTTGAAAGAACTCTTTATTTTGGTGATTATCGTTTAAAACCACAATAAAGGTTAAAGGAAAATTCTCTATTAAGTAGAATTATTTCTTGTGATTTGCTCTTAAAACAATTTCTCTGAAGTATTTTGTTTTGGCAAATAATACACAGTGTCTCACATAAGTGATGGGACACTTGTGCTTTATAAAAGGAAACTAATCAAATAAATTAAAAAAATCTGTACACATTTTTTGTGGGTGTGTTTCATACTTAAATTTAATAAATATTATTACATAACATACATTTTGTCAAAATATTAAAATATTAATTTAATAAAAATACAAATGTTTAGAACGGAGCAAAAAATAGCTCACATACCATTATATATGCAACAAAAATCGTCTGAAATAAACAATAAAAATATTTTTTGGGGTTTTATTTTTTCTTAAAAGCAATTGGCAATAATTTATAAAATCGTCTGCAGTTTTTCTCTCCAGTTTGTTTTGGAATTTTTGTGTTTTTTAGCTCTGTGTAGCCATGAATGCTAAACGAAAAGAAACTTCACCTGAAATTCGAAAATTAGTTATTAATTTGCATATTGAACGTGGAAAATCTATTAGAAAAACTGCTGAAACAGTTAACTTGAGTCGTTCTACAGTTTTCAATATCATTAAACGATATAAAAAGAACCGTATGATTCAGGATAAAAGAAGACCTGGCCGACCATCAAAGCTATCCAATGGAATAAAGCGAATTATCGTTCGAAATATTAAAAAAAATCTAAGAAATAGTGCTTCAAAAGTTGCTGCTGATTTACAAGCATTATATGGAATAATTGTTAATCCTGAGACTATTAGAAGGGTAATTCGATCTGCTGGATATCACGGTAGAGTAGCCAGGAAAAAATTCTTCGTAAGTGAAAAGAATAGAAAACTCAGACTATCTTTCGCAAAACCCAACATAAATAAGAATTCTGATTACTGGAATAAAGTTATATTTGCTGATGAGAGTAAATTTAATATATTTGGTTCTGACGGTAGAATCTTGGTGTGGAGAAAACCCAGGGAAGAATTTCGCAAACAGAACTTGGTACCAACAGTAAAACATGGTGGAGGAGGAGTTTTGGTATGGGGGTGTATGTTGTCCGCTGGAGTTGGTAATCTTGTTTTTATTGACAGTATAATGGATCCGTACAAGTATATTGATATTTTAAAGCAAAATTTGAAATCTTCAGCACGAAAATTGAACCTTCATAACGATTTTAAATTCTACCAGGACAATGACCCCAAGCACACTGCTCTGAACGTTAGACTCTGGCTGCTATATAACTGTCCTGAAATAATAAAAACACCACCACAATCTCCATACTTAAATCCCGTAGAGAATATTTGGCAAGAATTGGAATCAAGAATTCGCAAACACACCATTTCTCCAAAACAACAACTAAAAACGGTGCTTCAAGAAGAATGGGGTAAAATCACTTTAGAAATCACAAAAAAATAGTCGAATCCATCCCAAAAAGATTAAATCATGTTTTAAAAGTAAAAGGAAATCCAACAAAATATTAAAACCTTTTAAAAAGCAAAATTTTTGGATAAATATTTGATGGAAAAGTAAGTGTCCCATCACTTATGTGAGCCATTTTTTGCTCCGTTCTGAACAATTGTACTTTTACTAAATTAATATTTTAATATTTTGACAAAATGTATGTTATGTAATAATTGTTACTAACTTTAAATATGAAACACACCCAAAAAAATTTTGCACACGTTTGTTTATTTATTTTATTGCAGTTTCTTTTTATAAAGCACAAGTGTCCCATCACTTTTGTGAGACATTGTATTTAGAAAAGCTTTTCAGTATTAATATAATTTTTAAATAACTTTAGTAGTAAACAATGAAGAAAACAAATGGGTAAGTGTGATAGCAAATTGTATAGAGGGTTTCATTGAATATTTTTTAAACAATATATTCTTTAATTAATAAATCCAAATTGCAAATTTATAATTAGTAAATTCTTATATGGTAGCACCAATAAATTTAATTTAAAAGTAAATATAAAAGAAAGTTATTTATTTTAATTAAATTATAAATTTTAAAATCAAATCATTTAAATAGAATCCGAAATTCAACTTTTTTTAAAAGTACAAAATTTTAGTAGAGAAAATAAAAAAAAATCTAAAAGCGAAAAGAATTGTTTAAAATTAAATTTAAAAGGCTGAATCATTAATAAATTGCAAAAAAAAAATGAAATAGAAAGAAAATTGAATTTCAAAAAATATTATGAATGTTAGATAAACAAAACCTAACTGCATAAATTCTTAAATCGGTGGAAAATATGAAATTTTTTCTTATTAAATCCATTTTAGGATGAAAATTACAAGTTCCATCATCAAGATCTAATTGAAAACCTTCTTTTTACTAGTGAGATGCTTTTCTCCCAGGCCATGAGCACCTAAACGTAAAGCGTTCAAATTAAGCTTGTGTTTTTAAATTGCAAAAATGAACGGATGGTATTAAAAAATTAATTTAATTAAAATAATAGAATTTCTCAGTATTTAATGATTTGTAGTGTGACACGAAGTATTCAGCTGTAAGTACAGATGTAAGTGTCTGACTTATACAGTTTTTTGTATAAGGTCTCTGCGACGGACAGACAGAGGACAGAGATGGATAGAATTTTGCCAGGTAAAAAAAAGATTTTTCAAAGATTTTTTTTAATTTTTTTTTTAAGTAAAATACTACATATGGAATTAATATAGATGTGTAAATTAATGTTTATAGTTGTTTTATGTAAACAAAATTAAGAAAATCATGCACAAAATCATTTTTTGCAATTTCCCAGGCAATTTTACATCCATTTCCGGTATTATTATTTTTTTTTTAAGTAACGATAGTACCTCTTAAAGTAATCGTAGAAATAAAATTGAAACACATTTGGAATATTAATAAATTGTTGTTTTTAATAAAATTAAATTTTTTCTGATTTGCAATGATTTTTGGTTTCCTGGACACTTACATTACAACACTACTTCACTACAGCCATGTTGGGAAGATGTGCAAAATGAATAAATAAATAAAATAAAATGTAATTTAACAAATTACAATGACCAACAAAAATTATGTTTTCTGAGAGTAAATTTTTAGATTCATAAATAAATTCTTTACATAATAAAAATAACAATAAATAAATGTAAACATGATTTTTATGAGATCAAAACATGGATTAAGTAATAACTTTGTCATATATTGCATACGCCATGGATTAAACATTATTATTCTTGACCTATCATAATCAACATTTAAATGAAATTTCAGTTTTACAATTTTCACTACTGTGAATTTTTAAACTTCTAAGCATCGCACATTTTCAATTTTTACACTGTTGTACAGTACAGAGGGAAAAATGTACTTTTAAATGCAATTTGTTGGAAAACTGCTTTTGAGTTATTAATTTGTTTGTAGCTTTTAATACTTTTTTGTCATCATAGCAACAGAAATATTTCATTTCTGGACATTAAACACGGACCAATCAGAAAACGAATAAAATCCAAAAATCACAAGATTTTGAGATATGCTTCAGATATCTCTATTTTCAACTGATAGAAACAAGCAGTTTACTAAAGGTTAATAAATGAAATCTCCCTTTTTTCAATATTTTGACTTTAGCTTCATATGTCTATCTTATACATAGTGCATATTAATAAATTTTGTAATTAAGAAGAGAAAGACTTTTTAAACTCTTTGTATTTCGAACAAAAATTACTTATTAATCTTAGGCTGTTGTTGCACATAAACTGCAAGCACATAAATTTTTCAATATACGATCATTTCCTTTTTGAAATAATATGTTATTTCCTCAAAATTAAACAATTCCTAATTGCACATATTTTGTGTCGAATAATATTCCATGATCAAACGAGATAATATTTTCAGTACCATATTAATGTCACCGAACTAAGCTTAATTATTGTTGAACGTATGTCGAAAATATGAATTAAATTTAATGTTAAAATACATTTTGCAAAAATATTCGAAGTGAAAATTTTGAATAAAGTCTTTACCCAAATACGAAGTTTCTGAAAATCTGACGATTAATTATTCCAGTGAAATGCTTTCTACTTTATAAATATTCATTTACATCTTATTTCCTCCGATCACATTTTGTCGAGAAGTCGTACAAAGTATGTTGAAATTTAATAATATGGAATTTTACTGCACTTGTTTATGTAATGTAGCACATAAATGAAAATTCCAAGCGCATACTCTGTCTATACTCAGAAAAGGAAGATGTTTGCCTATGTGTGTGAATATAAAGTTAAATTCTGGGGGGGAATGGAATCGAGAAGGGGGAGAGATATTCCCAGAGCAATGAGTTATCCCCCATAGATTTGAGATTTTGTGTGTTTCGTCCTAAATTCAATAATATTACCAGCATTTCTACAAAAGTTTCTCCCGGAAAAAATTATCTGAATTTAATACCATGTCTATGTTGCATCTGTGTACGTGTGATGGCAAGGGAAATTTACCACACAGAGGCCTCAAAATCTGGATGAGGACAGTCGAAAGACATGTACACCATAATGCACCTAAGGTTTAGCTTTTTACATTTTCGTTAAATAATCGATATATTAATTAAAAACCATAATGAATGATGCAAAATTGCACGAAAAATCTCAGGAATGCTGCCAAAAGTACATATATTTCAAAGCTGGGAAAAACTGATATTCATTTCAAACAATTCAATGCAAGCTAATCGCGAATCATATAACATTTATGTGATTAATACTCAAATACACTATTAAATTTGTTATCTGGACTTTAAAGCCTTTTGTACATAAAGTATGCCACGCCTTTCATTATCCACGTTTTTAAACATTCATAACTCGGTTAATTATTGATGTATTTTTTAAACTATGATCAACATTATTTTGATACTATTGATACGGTAGGTACCTACAGTGCTCCTCAACACCTTTGTTGAATACTTTCAAATTGAAATTTGTGTGTAGCGTAAAAATTCGCTTTTCATCAAGACCATGTGCCCTAGAATAATCGCTGTAGTTACCTGTAAGGTTTAAATTAACGCCTATTACTAATAAATTTTTAATAATTTTGGTTTCTGTGAATTTGGAAATAGATAGGAAGAACATACATTTGTACTACATTTTCGACAATATTTCTGAAAATATAATACTTAAAATAAAAAAAAGTGTGTTTTTGAGTTAACTGTTACTTAAGCTTTCACACAATACTTCACATGATATACAAAAAAAAAAAAAAAAAAAAAAAAAAAAGATTCTTTTCTTTAAATAACTTAATTAGCCCTTCTAGTTTTTCCTCTACTTAAATTTTTGAATGTTTAATAATCTGTAAATATGCGAATTAATGGTCTTCATTTCTTCTATAGTTTACGAGTAAAATGGCAGACACAGGAGTGATCTTACAATGGTTCCATTTTCACTTTTTAAGTAAGGAATTAGACTTCTTAAGCAAAGTTTATCTTCAACTTCCAATGCGTATTTTGAAAAACCTGTTACTGCTTCAACTCATAAACACTATGACACTTACAAAAAATACCGTAAAACCTTAGAATGGCGGGCACCTCGGGAATGAATTTGTCCGCTATTAGAAGGTCTTTGCTACTGACAGATAAAAATGTACAAGCATATATGTTGGAGATCGGAAAAGCATCCGCTAAATAGAAGTATTTGCAATTCGGATATGTCCGTTATAAAGGCTTTACTGTATCATGAAGAGATATTTACAGTAAAACCTCTGAATAGCGACAACTCAGGAGCGGTGTATTTATTCGCTATTTGGAGGTGTTCACTATTGACAGGTAAAAATTTACAAACATGTTGGAGATCGGAAAAGCATCCACTAAATAGAGGTAGAGTTGCAAAAAGTCGGTTTATTCCCGGGTTTATTTCCAATAGACCAGGTTTATTCCCTGGTTTATTCCCAAAAAACCGAATTATTCCAAAAAATCCCGGGTTTTTTCCAGGTTTATTCCTAAAAACCCGGTTTATTCCCGGGTTTAAACCGGATTTTTTCTAACCTTTGCAACGCTAAATAGAGGTATCCGCTATTCGGGAGTGTCCGTTATGGAAGTTTTACTATATTTAGCATCATAACAGATTCATATGCTTTTAAAAACGTAACTTCATTTTTTCTGGATCAGATATATATAGCATTATAAAAGCACATTTATGGAGATTTTCAAGTATATCATCTCCTAGAAACTTTTATAAACTCAACATTAGCTCTTTACAGTCTTACAATGCATTTAAGAAATATTAGGTCAATGTCATAGATGATTCTGCATCTGTGATTAAATAACTTTTAAAGAGAAAAAATTCAAAAGACATCTTGCTATTCAGATGATAAGAGCACATTAAGTGACTGAATTTCTTTACATAAACATCTCATTATTTATTTACCATTTCTGTACTTAAAACGCTCTTTCTTCGAATAGATACTATCTGGACATTCTGGCGGCAGCCTCTGTTTTCGTGTCCCATATCTTTAAAATACACATCCTGAAATGTTTTCTTTAAGTAATCCAAAGTAGTTTAAATGTAAATAATGTGTCGAAAATGTTACGTAGTTTACATTTAAAGACCTGTTAAATCCACATTTGCAAAATTTTACATTTTCCTCCTAAAAGAGAACAAATATGAATGATTCTTGCGAAAAAGTAAATTTATTTTGTAAAATGACTGTATATGCTCGTATATAAGTCGCGCATACCAATTCGTGTTTAAGTCGAATCACATTTCTGGTAGTATGTTGAAAAATTATTTGTATTCGGGAATGAAAAAGTTAATAAATTTTCATTAAATAACTAAACTTGATTTATGTTTCTTATCAGACATTTTTCAAATTGAATGATTTCAAAATTCATAATTCTGTAAAACCGAAGAAACTTATGCTATTTTAAAATCTATTCACATCAGTGTAATGATACTTATAAAAGAAAAAAAAATATCTCAAAAATCTGTTAAAGCTTTATTTACAAAGATTATTAAAAAATATTGTCAAGTCTTACTAAACAATTTTTAAAGATTGCTAAAATATAGTACTTCCATGTATTGTAGGACTTTTAGGAGATATATATATATATAGAAGCATTCTCAGGCAATTATCTTTTTTAAAAAGATATTAAATGTTGAAAGGAATGCCCCTGTGTAGATTATTCTGTATCTATGATTAAATGTCTTTAGCGGGAAAAATATTCAAAACAAAACTTGCTATTCAGATGATAAGAGCCCATTATATGACTACATTTCTTTACAAAAAAAATTTATTATTTCCCTAGTAGCAAACTAATATTGGTCCAACGTTGTGCCAATATTTCACTTATTTATCGGAAATATTGCCAATAAAACGTCAATATTGCTCCAATATGGGGATGTTTACATTTTGCCCTTATTTAGCCAATATTTGCAGCCAATATTATGCCAATATTGGGGTTTCATTGGAAATATTGCCTATAAAACGCCAATATTGTACAAATGTTGGCGTTTCATTGGAAATATTTCCAATGAAATTCCAATATTTAACCAATATTGGCGTTTTATTGGCAATATTTCTAATGAAACGCCAATATTGGCATAATATTGGCTGCAAATATTGGCTAAATAAGGGCAAAATATAAGCATCCCAATATTGGAGCAATATTTCATGCCAATATTGTGCCAATGTGCCAATATTGCTCCAAGATATAGACAATATTGGTCCTATATTGTTTGGCTACTGGGGTTATATACCATTTCTGTACTTAAAAGGCACTTTCTTCATATATATATTATTCGGACATTCTGGCGGCAGCCTCTGTTTTCGTGACCCACATCTGTAAAATACACATCCTGAAATATTTTCTTTAAGAAATTTAATGTAGTTTAAAAGTAAATAATGTGTTGAAAATGTAATGTAGTTTACCATTAAAGATCTTTCAAATCAATATTTGCCAAATTTTACATTTTTTAAAAAGGGATCAAATATGAATGATTCTTGCGAAAAAGCAAATTTATTTAGTAAAACTACCGTATATACTCGCATATAAGTCGAGCATACCAATTCGTGTATAAGGCGAATCGCATTTCTGATGGTATGTTGAAAAAATGTTTTTAATCGAGAATGAAAAAATAATAAATTCTCGTTGAATTAGTAGCTTTTTTTTTACTTTTCTAATCAGACTTAAAAAAAAATCAACGTTATAAAATCGCTTCGTTCTGAAAAACTGAAGAAAATTAAATTAATTTGTAACCTATTCACATCAATTTAATAAATGTAAAAAAAAAATGCTTCAAAAGTATTTTCAAGCCATATTTACAAGGCTTATTAAAAGATATTGTCAAATCTTATTAAACAAATTCTAAATATTGCTAAATCAAAGTACTTCCTTTTATTATACTACTTTTAGGGAATATATAAAAGCATTCTCAGGCAATTCTCCTTTTTAAAAGGGGATTAAATGTTGAAAGGAAAGCCCATGTATTAAAAGAATGTCTGTCCAAGGGAAAATGGGTGTAGAACGATTAAAAAAACAATTTTGTTAAGTGGTTTTTTTTTTTTTTTTTTTTTTTTTGTCGATTATGGGAAGATGACAATTGCTCGCTTTTAGCTGTCTGTCCAATTTCGACCAATATGTCTCCAGTTAAAAAACTTGCCCATTCGCTGACCGTCTGCGTTTTTTTTTTTTTTTTTTTTTTTTTTTTTATACTAACTTTCAAATTTTATCTAAAATTCATTGACTTATACACGAGTATATACGGTAAATAATTTATGTTATTTTAGAATAAAATGTAAATGTATTTTTAAATTAAAAACAAAATCACTGTAAATGTTAGAAGTTATAAGAGATACAAATGTTTTAAATCCTGCATTATATTTAATAATCTTAAGCGTACATGAGAGACAATTATATATTTATGACTAAATGCCGAAGCAAAATCATACTTTAAATAGCTACGCAATAATAGATGAGCCTGCGTCTCTTTCCGTAAGCATTTCATTATTTATTTACAATTTCTTCACTTTAAGAAAATTTCTTCATCATAGTGTGAAAACTTACTTTATTACTTTATAAAAGTAAACTGCATATCTTTTATGCACTCCCATCCTGCAGTTCAGAGTAAAAGTTTTCCAACGCTCTATATAGCTTGATCCTTTTATTATTCATATTTACAAAAAGCTATATTTCACATTTTAATAAATTTTTTTAATTTTACTTAAGAAAGGTGTTATAATAAACATAAATGACATTGACATGTTTCGAAACCGTCAAATAAGTTCCATAATCATTATATAACTATATGTATTATAAAATATGTATAAATATATGTAAAAATATATAAATATATATTTATATTCTGATTATGGAACTTATTTGACGGTTCCGAAACATATCAATGTCATTTATTTTTATTATAACACCTGTCTTAAGTAAAATTAATTTTTTTTTTATTAAAATGTTTATATAAAAAATGAATGTTTTAAAATCTGGTGATTTAAAAAATCAATTGGATTTAATAAACTTTTTATCATAGCTATATTTCACATTAATCAAAAATTAAATATATTTTCTCAGTAATGTATACTGCTTTGTATTAACGTAATAAATTAATGTATTACTGTACAAAATGGATGTTACTCTGGAAAAAATATTCATTTTTTAAAAATAAGTACATCAGAAGTAAACTTCTATGAAAAACATTAAAAATATCAGAAATTTAACCCTTCACCCCACATCTGGCACATATCTAAAATTGTCCTTGTATTGAAAGGAATTCTCTCCCAAGAGAAAATAGGTGTAAAACGATTACAAAGACACTATTGTTAAGCTTTTCTTGTAAATCACAGGAAGATGACCATTTCCCTCTTTTAGCTCTCTCTCTCTCTAATCGAAACCCACATGTGGTTTATTAAAAGACTTACCCATTCGCTGACTATCTGAAATTTATTATTATTATTACTAGCGGCCTTCGCCCGCTATGCTGGTCGGCTTAGACGTACAGACGGGCATTAAATAATTTAATAGCTTATTAATTACGGGTATTAAATAGTTTAATTGTTAGTATTAAATAGTTTAATACTATTAAAATGCATACGAAACAATGTCTCAATACATAAAGCAATATCCATTGCAATAAGTATGCAATGGAATACTTTTGTATGGACTTTTAAGTCGATAAGAAATACTATTTGTACCACAGACTGTACAGAATGTATATAATAGTATATACTTCATAGATGTATATCAACTTTATTATGGTCGAAAGAGTTTAAGACGATTAAAATGCACAACTTAAAACTTTTTTCCCCATTGACCGTAATGTATCGGAATCCTTTTGATTGTCCCTGTAGTTGAACTATTCATCCGATTTTCATAAAATTTGAAATGACTCGACAAAATTATCTAATTTTTATATATTTTAAGTTTCAAACGATTCGGTTGGATAGTTTTTGAGTTGTTATATGCGGATAGACGGACGAATGGACAGACAAACGAATGGGCAACTCGGGATCCCGGGATTTTTCCCCTTCAATTCAAAACAAACGCGACGTTTCTCCATTTCCGAGATCGGAGAAAATAGTGTCACATACATACATACAGTCGGATTTTAATGGTGTAGATAGTAGCTCGCGTATAAGTTGACCCCCCCCCCATTTTCAACTCTCGAATTTTGTCTAAAATATTTCGATTTATACACGAGTATATACGGTGAATATTTCACATTATTTCAGAATAAAATGTAAATGTTTCTTTAATTAAAAAAAAATTCGTAGTAAATATCGGGAGTTATAAGAGATACAAAAGTTTTAAATCCTGCAGTATATTTTATTAATAATAAGCGTATATTAGAGGCAATTAAATATTTATGTCTAAATGCAAAAGCAAAATCATACATCAAATAGCTACACAATAATAGATGAGCCTGCGTCTCTTTCCGTACACATTCCATTATTTATTTACAACTTATTCACTTTAAGAAAATATGTTCATCATAGTGTCAGAACTTACTTTATTACTTTATAAAAGTAAACTACATTTCCTTTTTGCACTCCCATCATGCAGTTCAGAGCAAAAGTTTTCCAATGATTTGTGTAGCTTCATCCGTTTATTATTAATGTTTACAAAAGGTTATATTTAATTTAATTAAAAATTAAATATATTTTCTCAGTAATGTATCAGTGCTTTGTATTAATGTAATGTATTAATGTATTACTGAACAAAATGTATGTTACTCTGGAAAAAAAAAAAAAAATCATTTTTAAAAATAAGTACATCAGAAGTAAAATTCTACTAAAAACATAAAAAATATCAGAAATTTAAGACTTCACTGCACCGTGTGCCACAAATGGCACATGTCTAAAAACATTATAATTCTGATTGATTGTTCTTAGCGTTTTGAACTAATAAATAACACACGCTGATTTTTTAACACAACAAAGTAGACTGTAATCTTGCGTTTTTATTTCACATCAAATAGCGAGCGAGCCATAACGGCTTAACACATTCCATAATCTTTTCACATTCGAATAAGAACACACTCTTAAAAACAAACAAGTACGAAAAATCATGTGTTAGGCAAAGATTATGAAACACTTTCCATCACTTCTTAAAATCTTTAACAAAACTTCGTTATCCAGGGAAATAACGTATTATTGTTCATATTCAAATACATATTCCAATACTTTTGAAAAGCCCTGTTTTTGATCTGTCGGTTAATGTCTAGACTACATAATGGTAAAATTTAGTTTAGCAAGAAAACGCCTAACTGGTTGTAATTTTTCTTTCAACAATTTTTACTAATAGATGGAAACATGCTTGAATACTTTTGTTTAGCCCTGTAAATTACATAGCACTTTAATACGCGAAAGTATTTTGCTAAAATTTAGTTTAAAATAATTTTTTTTAAACTACTTAAATCAAATTTCTAGAAATTATCATCCAAAGGTGATCATGTATCCAGTTCTTTGCGTGACCCTGTATGGACAGCTGAGGTCTATACAAAGACATACTAACTTTTTCAAATGCTTTCACTTCATTTTTATTTTATTTTTTTTTTTGGGGGGGGGGATTTAAGATTGTTTTATGAGAATGCTTTCACTTTCGAAATTAATTCCGGAAATGAAAATGTCCTTATTAAACTATCTGTAAACAAAAATACAAAAGATATAAAACAGCTGTTGTACAGATAGATCTCAGCTATCAAATAGAAAAAAAAAACAAAAATTATTGAAATGTAGCCGAGATATCTTTGCACATTTTTCCGTAGGATTAACAGTAACGAAAGGGTCTTTTCACATTTTAAATCATTTTAAAAGCAAAACGCGTCAAATTAATTGAATAAACACAACAGCAGGAAATTAATTGAAAGTAATGATAGTAAAAGATAATAAAGCTATTCTGCAAGATAATCTTCAATGTAATCATGAGATTTCTGCTGAAATTAATTTTTACCATTTAGACAATTGTATGTTAGCAAAACAAATTAGAAATCGCACGTTATGTGTAGCAAATGAGGTGCGTTCGTACTATAATTAAGTTTTAAAAATATTCTGATCTTGGTGTAATAGTATATAGTACTTCGGATACAGTAGAGCATCTGAAATCTTTTGTGTATTCCTTTAAATACTATCTACTTTCTATTATAAAGGAAGTAACTTATAGTAAACCTAAATAATATTTGAAATGGCTCGACAAAATTTTGCAGCAATTATACATTTTAAATTTCAAATGATTCGGTTTCGTCGTTTTTGCTCTGTTATATGCGGACAGACGGACGGACTGAATGACGACTATAGGTGCTATGTACAGTAGAATCCTTCTAATTCGGACTCCTTTAATCCGGATTTCCACATATTCTGGGTCAATCTGGTCAAAATATTTTTTATTCAAAGTTTGAGAAGCTATCGTCAAAATTTCGATAACATTAATTCATTTCATTTTCGTAATTTGAATAAAAAGGTCTTTTCTAAAATGTATTCTGAAGAATATCTTAATCTTTTTTCATTTAAACTGTTTGGTTTCAACCTTTCAAAGAAACAATAATGCATCGCTTAAATCCTGGAAGCAAGTTGCTTTGAGTACCTCCAACAACAACTCCGAAAGTCGTGGAAGTATTTATGGTCTACAAATTGTGATTTTTAGAATAATGTAGTGATGAATCGTCACAACATTGCTAAAATAAATATGTGCATATAAAGAATGATTAAGCACAACTAAAGCGAAAATACATAAATATTTGTATATAAAAAAAGAAAAAAGAATCATTGATTAAAGTAAAGTTTTAAATTTATTTTATTCACTAATATCTATTTTAAGTTCGTTTCATTCTTTCAGGTAGTAATAATAATTTTAGGTTTCAGGAACAGATGAAGGCTATTTTTTTTGGTTGTAATTAAAGCCATAAACTTTATGACTCTAGAACGTTCGGTGGGAATGAATGGTAACAAGGAACACCCAAATCAAATTTCAATTGCTCGCCATAAAAATGTCAGATAATGACAACAGCAGAGTAATAGCAATGTAGTAAAAAAAACCCAGACTGTCTCCAAAGTTGACATTACGCGCAGGAGCTAACAATAAGAGAATTTACAGCCGGGAAACGCCCAAAGAAGGGAGGCCTAGGTCAGGGGTCCGACGAGTTTCTGCAACCCGTGGAAAGAAAAAATAAAAAGTTTTTTTTAGTGGCTGAATGGGGTGTAACTCCTACTTGGACACGGAACCAATGAGAAGTGAAAGGGCAATTGCCCCAATGAAAACGTTTGCAAATAAACCAATTAGATAAAGAAGAGGGATTGGAAGTAATCAAAGAAAAAAAAGAACCACCTCTGAAGAGAAGGTAGAAGTCAACAGATTCGGAAGATTTTTTTTTGCTCTCCCAGTATGTTGTCACGAAGCAAGGACTCCGAAAAGAAATTATTCCACTCCGATGCGGATGTCTAAGATTTTTTTTTTTTGGAACAATATGGAATAGATGTGTTCATCTTTAATTACTGCTACGCATTATGATGGACAATTCTGATTCGTGAGACTTCAGATGCGATGTATGAAATCGATGTGTTCATTTTTAATTACTGCTACGCATTATGATGGACGATTCTGACTCGTGAGACTTCAGATGCGATGTATGAAATCGATGTGTTCATCTTTAATTACTGCTATGCATTATGATGGACAATTCTGACTCGTGAGACTTCAGATGCGATGTACAAATTGATGTGAACATTTTAATTACTGCCACGCATCATAATGGACAATTCTGACTTGTGAGACTTCATTTGCGCCACGAGAGACTGCTACCAGTTATTTGTTTCGACAGATCTTCAGTGGATTTAGCTGACAGATATTCAACAATGGTGAGCAATTTAATTTTTCTCTTGTGGTGTTACCTTGTTTTAGAAATTATTTTTTAGTCAATTTTACATGTATATATAAAGAGAAATTTCTTTAAGATGAAAATTAAATTTTTTATTTGAAATTTAAATAAAAATAAAATAAAATAAAATAAAATAAAATATAATAAGATAAAATAATATAAAATTAAATTAAAACAAGTATGAAAAATCATGCGTTAAGCATAGATTATGAAGCACTTTCCAACACTTAATGAAATCTTTAACAAAACTTTGTTATTTAGGGAAATAATAGTGTATAGCCAAATATACCAAAATATGTATTCCAGTACATTAGAACAGCCCTGTATTTCATATGTCAGTTCATATAATGGGAAAATTTAGCTTAGCAAGAAAATACCCAGTAGCTTGAGATTTCTTTTTCAGCAATTCATACTATTAGATGGAAATGTACTTGAATACTTTTGTTCAGCCCTGTAGTTTACATTGTACCTTTATTACACGTCAGCATTAGCTAAAATTTATTGTAAACTAAAACACTTTTAAAACAACTGAAAACACATTCTCATAAATCATCATTTATACGCGTCCATGTACCGAATTCTTTGCGTTGCCCTGTATATCCTTTTATCTACATTCTGCAAACATTTCTCAGTAAATTGAATGAAGCTCAGCGTAAAAATGCATAGCTTATTTAGGAACCACGTTTAAATAATTTACGCTCATATTCAGTAACGTTGGTGAGCTCTTTACGGGTAGCCCTGTATATCAACTATAACATTTATACACACCATATAATGTGCATATTATTAGCGAAATATAAACGCGCATATCATAATTAAAATGCATTTCATCCCTCCATCAGCCATCATCGGACACATATACGATGCTTCGGAAAAAATATACTATTTGAAATCTTTTGTGTGGCCCTGTAAATGCTATGTACTTCATATTATGCAAGACAGTAGTGTATAATTTATATTAAGCTTCAGAGACATATATCAATTTTATTATACATGGAAAAGCTTAATATATTTAAAATATGTAATGGGAAACTTTTGATTCGCCCTGTAGATAAACTAATCATGGTAGAAACTTCATTTTCAATAGGGTTCGTGCTAGGGTAAACCTCAATAACGTCCTAAAATTTCATGGCAATCCGAGTATATTAACGATTTTTTACCATAGGCCGTAATGTAATGGGAAACTTTTGATTCGCCCTGTAGATAAACTAATCATGGTAGAAACTTCATTTTCGATAGGACTTGTGCTAGGGTAAACGTCAATAACGTCCTAAAATTTCATGGCAATCGGAGCATATTAACGATTTTTCCCCATAGGCCGTAATGTAATGGGAAACTTTTGAATCTCTCTGTAGATAAACTAATCATGGTAGATACTTCATTTTCAATAGGGTTCGTGCTAGGGTAAACATCAATAACGTATAAAAATTTCATAGCAATCCGAGTATATTTACGGGAGTTAGAGCGCGGACAGACGGACAGACGGACAGACGGACAGACGGACAGACGGCCAGACGGACAGACGGACAGACGGACAGACAAACCGAATGCATAAGCACTTTTCAACTTTGTTGGAAAGTGCTAAAAAATAAAGAAGAAAAGTGAATAATAGGGAAAACTTAGGCTATGCTTTTTTAGTTGTGCTGTGAAAAATTGTGTAGGTTTATGATAACATAAAACTTTAAAAAATATATATTATTATGAAATGAATACATTTTTGAGTGGTGTTATCTCACTGTGTTGCTAATTATGAAATCAATATTTTGAATGGTATTTTATGATTGTATTTTGAATAATATTTGTTGTTTGAAATAAATGTTGGTGTGTACATAGATATCCTTGTTTTCTTTGAGATTTTCTTTTCTTTATTTCTCTTTAAGTAATTTTATAGATGCAGATTCTAGATTATTAAAATTAATTTTTTTCGGAAGACAGTTATTATTTACATTCATATTATCTCTTTAAAATCCTGATTTGCAAAGTTGAACGTTAAACAAGTGGAATCTGAGCTATTGCGATGTTCCTTTATTTAAATTATTGCTAAGTTTAAAAGAAAACAATTTTCCTTTTGGTAATAACCAGAACAATCTTTCACAACGCGGATTGGGATATTATCTTATTAATATTATTTCTTGCGTACTAACCACTATTTTTCGCGTACCTTGTAATGTAATGTAATTTTCATCACCACAAATAACAAGCAAGCTTGAAACATAAGTAATAATAGGTGAGAATGAAAGGGAAATTACACCTGAAAATTTTGTGAGCATGTTTAAAAAAGCTGGTTATTGAGATGTTAATATCACCAACATTGGCAATTGAATGAAGCAAAAAATAATGAAGTTTACGCTTAGCTTACAGATGATGAAATAATCACTAAATGTACAACCGAAGAAATTGAAAATGAAGACGATTCAGACGAAAACACTATTATCAATGATGATCAAACAAAAGTTATTAGCCGTAATGAAGCAACAAATCATTTGCAACAATTAATGGTTTATTTTGAACATGAGTTGGGGACTATACCTAACAAACTAACTATTCCCAAGCGGATGCGTGACCGCGCAGCCCGCAAAAGTTATACAAAACTGGCGCAGCAAAAGATGTTGTAGTTACAAAAAAAAAAAAAAAAAAACTTTTAGTAAACATTCAGTATGTTTAATATAAAGGTAATTTTCTGTATGTTTTATTTTATTTTTTCTCATTCTCCGGATAATCTGGATTTTCGATAATCCGGATTGGGTCTGGTCCTAATTTATCCGAATTATCGGGGTTTTACTGTATTTAAATAATTACAAACGCTTCTAAAAAGAAACAAAAAATGAAAAAATAAATCTTTCCTCAAAAATATCTCACTTAAGGCTCATGAAAGGCATTAGTGCTATCATTCTTTTCTTT
Source organism: Maratus speculifer (assembly GCA_964019185.1). Classification (NCBI taxonomy): domain Eukaryota; kingdom Metazoa; phylum Arthropoda; class Arachnida; order Araneae; family Salticidae; genus Maratus; species Maratus speculifer. The sequence continues at coordinate 349,418,496 of OZ025290.1, read as the reverse complement.
AACATCTCATTATTTATTTACTAACTTTAAACTTTAAAAGCATTTTATTTGAAAATACTATTTGGACACTCTGGTGGCAACATCGTTTTCCGTGACCTATATCTGTAAAATACACTTTCTCAAGTATGTTTCAATTTTTGTAACCCCATGAGGCTCAGTAAAAGAGAATACTTTGAAATAAATGTATAGTTCGGGCGGATCACTCTTTAATCAATATTCTCAAAATGTTACATATTGTTGCTAAGAAGGACTAAATATATTTCAAGAAAGAGAATAAAAATATAAGTTTTAAAGATTTATCGTTTTCATATTGCTTTAGAGGTTAAAAAATAACTAGGTATGTTCTAAAGAGATATTTATAGAATCGAGAAGTCTAAAATGTTTTAAGGGTTCCGTCCTTAACCCGTAACTACTGTTAGCGGTCTCAGAGACTGCTGAGTTTTTCAAATTTCACGGTTTAACTCGTAATTTTTAGTTTAACTATAGATACTGGTAAAATTTTGTTCTGTTTGGAGCCTTATTGCTACTTTTGGAGACTTTTGAATAGCTTAATTTTATCTTTAATAGTCTGGTATATAAAGTTTAATACTTAAATAGTATTCTGTCAGCTAATGTAACATGATATTCACCTTTAAATTAAGCGGACTGACAAACCGCTCACAGTAGTTATGTGAGAACTTTTGTCACAGCAGTTAAGGGTTAAAAAGGTAAAACGGAATTATTATAAGATAACTCCTGTGTCTGCCTACATACCACAGAAATTTTACGCTTAAACTATGGAACGTGAAAAGTTCAAATTAATAGAAGCAATAAAGGCCTCACATATTTATAAATTATAAATCATTCACAAATATATTTTTAATAATGTAGAGGGACTAATTAATTTTGTTCTGATGTATGTGGACGCACGGACGGACTGAACGGTGATTTTAGGTGCTATGTATTTACATAATTACAAACACTTCTAAAAAGAAACAAAAAAATGAAAAAGTAAATCTTTCTTCAAAAATATCTTACTTGAAAAGCATTAATGCTATCATTCTTTTCTTTAACATCTCATTATTTATTTACTAACATTAAACTTTAAAAGCATTTTATTTGAAAAATACTATTTGGACACTCTGGCGGCAACATCGTTTTCCGTGACCTATATCTGTAAAATACGCTTGCTCAAGTATGTTTCAATTTTTGTAACCCCATGAGGCTCAGTAAAAGAGAATACTTTGAAATAAATGTATAGTTCAGGCGGATCACTCTTTAATCAATATTTTCAAAATGTTACATACTGTTGCTAAGAAGGACTAAATATATTTCAAGAAATATAATAAAAATATAAGTTTTAAAGATTTATCGTTTTTATATTGCTTTAGAGGTTAAAAAAATAACTAGGTGTGCTCTAAAGTAATATTTATAGAGTCGAGAAGTTTAAAATATTTTTACGGTTCCGTAATTAAAAAAGTAAAACGGAATCATTGTAAGACTAGTTGGATGTGCCAATCCCAAAACTTTCTTCTATCTCATGCGTACATTTTAATATTTAAAAAAAATAGTTACTCATTTTAATGTTTTAATAATTTTAATTCAATACGAAACCAACTTTGATTTTCATCTTAAATTTCTGCTTCAGTTAATTAATCGGAGTAAAAACGAATTTCCGACTCTGCACGAGCCGATGGACAAGAGGATGATAGGCAGATTTTTTTTTCAAATTCAGGGAGGACCTACTTGCCTTACTAAAAAATAACCATAAAAAAATTAGTCCAGTTCTAGAACTAACTTCAAACACTTTTAGGTGGTGGAATATCAAAAATGGCACAAAATGTGCTGTTGCAGCGCCACCTTCCGGCGGATTTTTTTCAAATTCAGGGAGGACCAACTAGCCATAGCCATACACTTACACAAAAAATTTGGTTCAATTCGATGCATAACTTCATATTCTTTTGGTCGATACAACATTAATAATGACACAAAAATCGCGATTGTAACGCCCCCTTACGGGGAATATTTCAAAACCGGATGAGGACCTACTTGCCACAGCCAAAAACATTCACAACACACACACAGACACACACACAGACATACACACAGACAGACAGATATTTTGTAAAAACATGTTGTTTTTAAATATCTGACCCCTCTGACGTGTAAATCCGTCAAAAACCGGAAGTCGAAAAAAATTCCGATTACAATACTTTCTTCTATTGAAGATAGACGAAAGAGTTAAATCCTGTGTCTGCCTATATACCACAGACATTTTACGCGTAAACTATGGAACATGTAAAGCTCAAATTGTTGGAAACAATAAAGGCGCCACATATTTATAAATTATAAATCATTCACAAATATATGTTTAATAATGTAGAGAGACTAATTAAATTTCTGTAAAAGCACTTATTTCACGATGGCCAATGTTCGAGATTTTCGCGAGTCCGTTGTTATCGCAAAAATTTAATACTCGCGAAATATTTTTTTTTTGCCTCAAATAATAATAAAAAATCAGAATTTTTTCACTTATCTAGATTTGATGATTACAGTTACTTAAATAGGAAATTGGTGCAAAAATTTCTCGAAAACGTGCAACTATTTCTTGAATAGTACACAACTATTTCTTGAATTAAACCAATAATACTGATTGCCGCTCATAAAGCCATTCAAAATTATCTCATGTTCAGCTTCATTACCGTTAAATGTGATTTGGGATTTTTCAGCTTTCAGCTCTCTTCATATAAAATTCGCGAGAATTTCAGCTCGCGAAATAACCGGCATCTTTATTTTCGCGAAAATAAGAGCTTTTACAGTACTTTTGTACAGTAAATTTTTTTATATACGGGTTATTAAAAATAAATGTAGCGATTGCAAAAGGCTATTAGTAATCGAAAGGAATTTATCGATAAGTGTTACACAGAATGCAAAAGGAAGCTCAAAATTTTGTTTACAGACTTTATAAATGTTCTGTGAGACTTTCCTTGGTAACAAGGACAACATCTAAACATTATTTCTGTTAACTTATTCTGATAACTTATCTGCATGTGTTGTAGGCCTTCTTTATCCAATATTCGAAATTATTATCAATTTTTTACTGAACTCTAAATTAAATTCACATCTCACGTTTTAAACAGTTTATTTTTACTTAATGACACAACTCTGTTCTTTTCGAACACAGATAATTATCAAAACAACTGAATTATGAACCGTAACATTTAAACATACATTCTCATAAAAAGTTCGAATCACAACAAAAAACAGAGATGATATTTTTTCACACAGCTTAGAAAGAGCTCTAGAAAAAAATAAATATGTCTTTCCCTCCCTGTTTATCATTTTCAGTTTAAAAACTTCTTATATTTTGATATGTCTGTTGTGTGGCGACATCTGTCAGAAAATATATAACTAACATTTTATCAAACAGGCATAATGGGACATTCTGTAAGTTAGAATTTCAAAATTGTCATTTCTGTCATCAAAGTACAGAGATGATTTCGTCAGTGGTGCAGTCAAATACATCCAAGTACTAACAACATACGAATATGTTATCATATGTTTAAACAAAAAGAATATTTTGATGTCCTCAATGTGACCAAAGGGAATCGCATAAAATATTCATAAAGTATATAAACAACATATTAAACTTTTTATTTAATTATGTATAATTGTTGCCGATAAATTACTTTTAATTAAATACTTATAGTTGTTTGTAGTCACAATATTCATTTTGTATTACCCTGTATATCTTGTGGGTATTGTGTGAAAGCGTTTGTGACGCTTAACTAAAATATGCGTTTCTTTTACTTTTTTAGGTATTGTAATTTAGCAGTTGCAATGCAAAAATATGCCCCTTTTTTGTATTTCCGAGTCTACTGAAAGCAAAATTATGAAAAAATTATAGCTAGTAAAATTTAATTTAAGCAGTAAACTATAGTGATTATCTTTGATCACATAGTTTTTCAAAAATTCGCATTTTTTTTCGCGAAGTCTAATTGTTGATAATCAGTTTCGGAAAAAATTGTTGGTAATTATACGAGATATTAATTCTTAAAAACACAGACATTTTGTATATATATAAACGGGCGGCATACTCTAGGCGTCATTGGCCTTTTATTCCTAAACAAAAACTTTGAATGATATATTTGTGTAATGCAATGCTCAGTAGTAGAAATGCAATAAAAGTCAAACTGTTAAAAATAGACTAATTTAATTAGAAATAATCACAAAATTACTACGGGATTCGCGATTAGTTTATATAGTGTGAATCTCTCAATAGGCCACTCGTGTCTTGAAACGTTAATTGAAAAGCTATCTGGACCTACCTAACCAGTGTTGCAAATTTGCGCCCTCTTTCACACCGCGCTTAGTACAATGCAAAGTTTAAACTATCAATAACTTTTTTTAGGCGTAAAACAAACAAACAAACAAAAAACTTATTACAATGCAGAATTTGGGTTTATGCAATGCCAAATCAAGTTATAATATGCATTATTTTTACTGTCCGTACCGAATTAACTTCATCATGAGCAGATTAAGATAAGACTACAAAGAGAATCGCAATATTTGATAATAGTTAGATTTCACATCTCCCAAAACTATCATGGGAATTCCTTTTACGTTTTCTGGTATAAACATCTAAACCCAACCCTACTTTTTTCATCGTCTTTTGTTTTAGCTTTTGTAATAATACAATTACTCAGCGCCGTGCGAAAGGGGGGGAGCGAAAGGGGCAGTCGACCCGGGCGCGGAAATTTAGGGGGCGCCAAATTTATACTACAACTTCATTTTTGGGCTGTTATAAGAAAAAATTGGCAAAAGAGTCGTCAAATTGACGCTTTGCCATGATCGCAGTTTTCTCTTCGCACCCCCCTGCAATTACTAATTAATACATTTATTGTGCGGAACATATTCTACGAGAATAGTACTCATATTTGATTGATTATTTACAAATAAAAAAAAATAATTCAATTCATCAATGCGCAATGTACATTAAAATAATAAAAACTTACTATAAACAGAATTCAATTGTTATATGTTATGTTATTTTTTATGTAAATTATATTAAAAATAGGTAGAAGAGATATATTATTTTCTTCCTTTGTATTATGGAAAGTATCATATATTTATATATATATAAATATATATATATACCCACATAGCATGCATGGACACAGTGACGTCACAGTGACGTCACTGTGAGTCACTGTGGTCACGTCACATCTGTGACCAAAATGCCACCCCTCAGTGGCGTCACATTGTGACTGAAATGTGACGTCACACCTGTGACCAAAATGCCCCTCAGTGACGTCACATTGTGACTGAAATGTGACCTTCTTAGAAAATTAAAAAATATGTAGAAAAATTCTGCAAAAGATGTTATTTAATGGAAAAAATATTTTTCTGTCAATTGAAAAAGTTTTTGTGACGTCACTATGAAATGTCATTAAAAAATGCAGTTATATATTACATAACGTTTCTATCATTTCAAAACATTTAAATAATTTTAAACATTAATCTCTTCAGTCCCTGAGTACCCAAATGGGCATACAAGTTTTGTTCCATTTTATTAATGATACTCAAAAATAAATGAAATTTCGATATAAGAATAATATGTTTCGAATTGTAAGATTTGGGCTAATGAAAATAAAACAAAAATCTCGCTCTGAAGTCAAACGAGAGAAAAAATAATTCAGTAATAATTAAAAATACTCTAATAATCGCCAGTAGCGAAGAGGTTAATGTATGGATGTGTATCTAACATTTCAAATCAAATGAGTTATTTGTTATCCTTGACAGTGAAAATGTGTGCGTAAATATAGAAAAATATTTGTATTAAAAAATGGATGTATTACACATAATTATTAATTAGAATAAACTGAAAAAAGATTTTTAGACCGAAATCGAATCGAAAGACACAAATAAAAAGCTTTTATCCTCTATAATCCCTCTTTTTTTGTATTAAGAAGATACTACGTATGTTCTCATGTGATACAAACTTTATTTTAAAACAAGTTTTTTTTATTATTACTAGGGGGGCCCCGCCCCCCTGCTCGCTATGCTCGCCAACCCCCCGCGTAATCGCTTCGCGATTCCAAATTATTGGCTACCCCTGCTTGCTGCGCTCGCCAATGCTCCATGGTATGAATAAGCAGTTGCAGACCTTTCAAATGATGTGTCACACGACTGGTGTTGTAAAGAAATTAAAAATGTGCCCCCCTGGGGGGCAGAGTAGGAGGCGACACAAAAGACATCCATAATATGAATAAGCAGCTGCAGACCTCTCAAATGATATATCACACGACTGGTGTTGTAAAGAAATTAAAAATGTGCCCCCCTGGGGGGGCAGAGTGGTGGGGACACACAAGACATCCATAAAATGAATAAACAGTTGCAGACCTTTCAAATGATGTGTCACACAATTGGTGTTGTAAAGAAATTACAAAATGGGACCCCTCTGAGAGAGAGGGGGGGGGGGTTACACACAAGATATCCATAATATGAATAAGCAGTTGCAAACCTCTCAAATGATGTGTCACACAATTGGTGTTGTAAAGAAATTAAAAATGTGCCCCCCTGGGGGGCAGAGTGGGGGATGACACACAACACATCCATAATATGAATAAGCAGTTACAGACCTTTCAAATGATGTGTCACACAGCTGGTGTTGTGAAGAAATTAAAAATGTGACCCCCCTGGGGAGAGCAGAGGGTGGGGGTGACACACAAGACACCCATGATATGAATAAGCAGTTGCAGACCTTTCAAATCTTGTGTAACATGACTGGTGTTGTAAAGAAATTAAAAATGTGTCACCCCTGGGGAGCAGAATGGGGGATAACACACAAGACATCCATTATATGAATAAGCAGTTGCAAACCTCTCAAATGATGTATCAAACGACTGGTGTTGTAAAGAAATTAAAAATTTGGCGAAATATTACAGTTATCGCCAAGTTGGCGTCACTTTTGACAGCTAATTTTGGTCGCCAAATTTGGCGATATATCGCCAAGTTGGCGACAAACTTGGCGATTATTGGCGATGGTAACCTTTCCTCTCTTTATGGTAACCCATACGGCGATGCATAGACGGAGACCTTTCCTGATTGGTCTATTCGACTCATGGAAGGAGTGGACAAACCGGATTCGTTAGTTCCGGAAATCTTCCACATCAGCATCATTCCAGGAGTCATTCCTTTTAAGGCTAGTTTTTTTTTTTTACTATAGAAGGATTATTAGCGTTAAATCTATTTTAAATCTTTAAAAACTTAAACAAAATTTTATCTAATAAACTTTAATTGTGATTATTATTAACTATTATTTACAAAAAAAGAAAAAAATGATTTTACAATTCATTTTAACTTGAATTGTTTTGAAACTAATAAAAATAAAAAATAAAAATGCATTAAAATTTTTTTCAAATTAAAAAAATGATCAGAATCACTCCCATAAATTTATTTCGTATTTAAACTCCAAAATATTGCATAAGAAAAGAAAAAACAAAACGGTCATGCGCATTGAAAGTGAAAATCGTCTGCAAGACAAGACTCTAGCGGGAGTCCGTGCAGGCTACTCTCGTAACCAGAGACAGCTCCGGTTAAGAAAAATAAAACCATATGAGAAATGACGTAACAGGAATCTCACATGCGATAAATATTATTTTTATTTATTTTTATTTTTCGTTTGTTTATTTATTTGTTTATTTTGTTAAACATTTTTTTAACATGTAATTTTGATACTTTATTATTTTTTTAGCACCTTTTAAGAAATTTTACCGAAATAAACAACCTACACTTCTGTTTACTATCACAAGAACAGCTGACTAGCGCAAGGCACACTGGGAAAATAAAATATCGCTGATGTTGACAAACCCTGGTAACGAGAGTGCCTTGCACGATAGTTAGGACTCTCGCTAGATTCTATAGTCTGCAAGCGAAAGAATAAATAAACGTAAACAAAAGTATTTTGAATTGATGATAGAAGACGCGAGTAGTTGACTGGATAGTTGATAGTTGACTGGAATTTATGGCAGATGTGTCTTGTTAGCAGATGCGTATTGACACGGATTTACAATTTAAACAAGAATGTCCACTACAACTCTTCGAAGCGGCAAAACATAAGTCCGAGAAAATTAAGGGGGCTTTGACTGTTAAAATGATTTGGTCTTTGCCACTTTAATTATTATCAGATTTAGTTTGTGCGGCAAAAAGAACGAATGAATTCGATGGAAAAAAGGTATAGAAAAGTATTATTTTTCATGGTTGCATTTATTATTATTATTATTCTGAGAAGGATTTTAATTACCTTTCAAAAACATGCTATAAAACATTCATGCTTTATTAGCTTAATAAAGTCTAATACATCCATTATTTATTTTGTTGACATAAAAAATCTTGATTATTAATAATTTGGATTAGCTTGTCAAAGGTAGTGATTTTAATTGCATTTTAATCTGCGTTGTTTCCTTTTTTAAAATAATTGGTTAAAATGTTTCCATAAACATAAAATCATATGAAAATATATTATAATAAATTGTTAATATAATTATTAAACATTTAAAGATAATTATATTTTGTAATAAAAAAGCTTTTTTATAGAATAAAATTATTAACAAACTTCCTTTTTTAATTTTTGTATTAAGTAATCTTCGGAAACATTGCATAATGTTATTTAAAAAAATGCATCCGCTCAGAAGAGGAATTTATAAGAGAACGAGAAGAACTATTAAAAGAAATCGTAGATGTTAGATATTTAAAAAAAAAAAAAAAAAAAAAAACAATAACGTTAATGATTGTTTAATGTAGTTTTTCACCTGTGAAATGTTATAAAATTTTTGAATAGAAAGTCATTGTGGTTGAAAACGTTTCAGTTGTAAATATTCTTATTGGAATGTTTTCAGAGAGAATTTGGAAGTTAAGACAATCAATAAGAATTTAAACATGATTGTATTTAAAACAAATAACGCAAATACTTGAACGGTATGAAGCTAAAAAGTAATAACTGTATTTTATTATTAATTTTTCATTCCAGACACTTTTATTATTTCCTTTAATGAATCATTTTACAGAGGTAAATTTCAAAATATCCATTATATGTAGTATTAGTATACATCGTGATTAAAGTGGGTATTATAAACACTCTCTAATATTATAAATAAAATATTAATAATTATAATTAATGTATTTGTTGTTCTATTTTATGTTTATCGTCGGAATTTTTATTAGGTAGATGTGTCTATGATGGATAGCCTTCCAGTTATGGATATCCCCTTAATGTTTTTTTTTTGTTTATTAATATACTTATATACTAATAAATATTTAGCTTTTATTTTTTTATAATTCCTCTTTGCATGTTTTAATAATATTTTAATATTCATAGAAGACAGTATGTGAAGACAGTTTGCGAATATTTTTTGATTTGTGACAAATTTGTCACTAACTTTATGACGGTGGCAGCATTGTCAATATTGTGAAGTGCAACTGGGACACAATTATACAGTTATGAATATTGTTATGTAGTGTAAAATCACTTACATCTATAATTTTATTATACTTTGGCATTACATCTCAATTAAAACTTAGGAGCTGCTATAAAAAGAATGTACCAAAAGAAAGTTATTGAATCAAAATGTAATGCTATGCAGACTTTAATCTTCGTTGCATATTTTTTTCTGTTGCAATAAATGAGAATATTTAGGACAATTGAATATTCGATCTATTACAATTATTTCAAATTTAGCAATTTGTTTTTCTAATAAGCATTAAAATTAAAAAGGAAAAAACTCTTCCTTTAAGTTGCAACACTAGCCACAGAAAAAGACCCGGATGATAATGTAAAGTCTGTAGGAGCGTTCTTTTCAAATATCTCGCTCAAATTTTAATATTTTTACATGATTTTTTTCATAGGATAGCTGAAGGCGATCCACAACCAGCCTAGTTTTTACTTTTTCAATTTTAGTTTCAGATTTAAAAAAAAATATTTTAAATTTCAAAACCGGTTTAAACCGGTTCTGATATTGAAACTATCATAATATAAAAAATATATAAGCAAAATTTAAAAAGTAAAAAATAGGCCGGTTGTAGATCGTCCTCAGCTATCCTATGCAAAAATCATGCAAAAATATTAAAATTTGAGCGAGATATTTGAAAAGAACGCTTCCACAGACTTTACATTATCATCCGGGTCTTTTTCTGTGTTAGTGACCTTAAAGGAAGTGTTTTTATGATAATTTTAATGCTTATTAGAAAAACAAATTGCTAAATTTCAAATAATTGTGATAGATCGAATATTCAATTGTCTTAAATATTCTCATTTATTGCAACAGAAAAAAAAATGTATCAAACATTAAAATCTGCATGGCATTACATTTTGATTCAGTGACTTTGTTTTGGTACATTCTTTTTATAGCAGCTCCCAAGTTTTAATTGAGATGTATCGCCAAAGTATAATAAAATTATAGTTGTAAGGGATTTTACTCTGTATAACATTGTTCATAACTGTATAATTGTGTCCCAGTGTAACTTCACAACATTGACAGTGCTGCCACCGTCACAAAGTTAGTGACAAATTTGTCACAAATCAAAAAATAATCGCAAACTGTCTTCACAACCTTGTCACTATCGTCACAGAATAGTCACAGTTTTAATGACAATTTTGTCACAAATGACACATTTTTCACATTTTGGTCACATCGTGACGTCACAAAGTGGTCAGAATGTGACGTCACAAACGAGCTCTAAAACGGCCATAACAACTTCACATTTTAGTCACAGTGACTTCAGATCGACATCATGTGACGTCACATCGACGGTCACAAAGTCACAATGTGACTTCACAACGACGTCACCGTGACGTCACCATGTCTTACGGGTATATACCCTCATAGCATGCATGTTCACAGTGACGTCACAATGACGTCACTGTGAGTCACTTTGGTCACATCACATCTGTGACGAAAATGCCACCACTCAGTGACGTCACAATGTGACTAAGATGTGACTTTCTAAAAATATTTTCACAGTTCGTCACAATGTTAATGTCAAAGTAGTCACAAATGACACACTTTTTACAAATTGGTCACATTGTGACGTCGCAAAGTGGTCACAATGTGACGTCACAAAAAAGCTCTAAAACGGCCATACTTCAAATTTTAGTCACTGTGACTTCACATCGACGTCACGTGACGTCACATCGACAATCGATGGTCACAAAGTCACAATGTGACTTCATAACGACGTTGCAGTGACGTCACCATGTCTTACGGGTATATGTATATATGTATATCTATATATATAAACATGTATATATATATATATATATATATATATACATCGTTTGAAATTAGGAACAAGAAATAGAATATATATATATATATATTATTTTAATTTAACATGCATGTATTCTTAATTTATGGACGATCGTGTTTATTTATTTTTTTATTTTTTCATTATTTCTTTATTCTTTACAACAACAACAATAACAAAAATGTTACGTAAGTATTGAATTTTAAATGAGTCACGCATGTGTATGTAGCACTTTCCTAATTAAAATATCCTCTACACTCTCAAATCTTTTAAATTTATGTTGAACATGCTTATGTTGAATTTGGCTGTAAATGTTACCAATTATTTTGATTACAAATATCGAATGTATATTATTCGGTCTATGAAATTAATAAAATTATAGCTCTAATTATGGCGTATGGAAATTTATTCTGCGATTGGCATCAGCGATAATATGCGTCTAATTTGTATATGCATCAATTTCCTAATTAAGTATTTCCTCGCTTATCTTTAATACGCTTATAATGAATTTCTTGGTAGATGCTGAATAGAAGTTTTAATTATTTATAATGTATATTTGATTATTCTTTTTATGAAACGATTGAATATCGTTAATGCTCTGAAATACCATGTGAAAAATTTCATTTTGCTCATATAAAAGCTTTTTATGCATAACATCTGGCATCCTATAAATATAGAAACTTTTTAATTCAACATTATCTGCATTCCGAAAATTTTAGCTACAATTATTTTTGTAGCAAAATATTTTTTAGAGATTTTTGACTAGTATGCAGGAAATCAATTTCAACGTTTTTTGACTGTAGCTTTTTTATTATTATTCTAAAATCCAAAATTTGTTATTTTTGAAAAAAAAATTACAGACACTACGAAAATAATGTCGAGACATTGTTTTTGTAGAATTTATTATATTACACATTCTAAGAAATATATGTACTCTGTTATATGTATTATGACAGATACTACTAAAATCATGTCCAGGCATTATTTTCGTAGTATTTATCATAGTTTGTATGAGTACATAAATTTCATAGTATTTGCCGTACTACACATTTGTAGTATCTATCGTGCTATATGCCCGTCATATTTCTCATGTCACGTAAGTATTTTTTGAGTCATTCCGGAAATAGCAAAAAATGGTTACAAAATTTCAATAAATCATGATATATCTTTGTATTTTTTTAAAACGTTATTTAATTAAAATTCTTATGAGACATTTTTCTGTGATTTCTGAAATTATATTTTTGTTTATTATGGAAGGTCTCAATGTTTTTGCGTTTAGGTCATGTGATTATATGACGAGCAGCCACATCAGACTAATTATTTTAAAACACAATAAAATAGTGTTTTATTGTTGTCGCATTGTTATCTTGAGATTCTGATGAAATTTACATTTTTGGCATAAGGTTTTATCAATATGTATCTGCTTTTTTCTGGCGTTTTTTATGTAAAAACGCTCATGAGATAATATGTTCAATGCCATTTTTAACTAGTTTGTTCTGCTGCTTCTGAAGTAGAATATGATAAATGTGATACAACATTTCATTAGTGTAATTTAGGAATATTTTTTATTTGTATATATTAGAAATAAATATCAATAATTAAAGCTGGAATAATATATTTTTAATTTGTAAAAATTAAGAGCCATTTTACAGCAAGCAACAAACATCAGAAATTTCATTCTTTTTATTCCACATATTTTTGTTTTCTGTTGCCATAACAAAATGTTAAATTGAAATTAAAAAGTAATAACGAGTTTCTACATATTCACGGATTCTATAGAAGAAAGGTACGAGCCTCAGATATTAAGTATAGATAACTCACTATAGAGTAAATTAAGTTTAGGAGGAATTTCTTTTTTCAGTTTTTAATTACATTAGATATACGCTAAGCTTTCAACAAAAAGTGGCATCAAGCTAAAAAATACTAGTGATACTTCTAGGGAGACTAGTTAATTCTAGTGATACTAAAAGAAATTCTAAAAAATACTGAAATAACAATTCTAAATAGTTATACACCCCAAATACGCAATAAAATCAGTTTTTTATGGCAAATATCTAAAAACAGGAAAAATTCATGTAATTTTTTATTTAAGAAATAAATGATCAAGGGCATGTAATACTTGCACTCAGAGGATTCCGTACATTAAATATATTAATTAGTATCAAATTAGTATTAATTAGTAAAATGTATATAATATTATAGCTCATTATTCATCTGTATTATAAAATCATCGCAAAAAGAATAATAAGACTTTGTAAAAATAATAAAACACAGGGTTGGCTATAACTGTATGTGCTAGAAATGTATGAATGGTTATACCATAAAAGTTTATAGAGATATAAAGCCTAAATGATACTATTCAAATACTACTAATTCAAATATTACTATTTTGTATAACTCATTTTTTAATTTTGTCCAAGAATTTTTTGAATTAGAACTCTCAGCTGAGGTACATCTATTTCGTCACTGAACTAAATTTTGGCATGCATTTCGTTAATAGATACAAATATATATATATATATATATATATATATCATATACACTGCTAATCAAAGAATTCGGATAAATTTCCGATTGTAAATGGGAATATATAAAATTGTTTTTTCAAATCTCTTGGTTGAATTAGACATAATATTGCAACTTACTAAACAGTGCAGTTTTGTTACATTTTCTCAATGTGTCGGATAATGTTTCGTAACCTATGCATGACGAATAATTCCATTTCTTTTTTTCGAATTGTTTTATTTACCGTTTTTTTTTTCATTTCTTACATTTAGAGTTTTTCTGTGAAATTGTTTAGATTATGAAATTTAATAAAATAAATTCTTAACAAAATTCAATACAATTAACATATTAAAATTGTGTTCAGAAGTAAATCCACAGGTAAGTACATAAGTCTGTTGTAATGTATCCCATTGCAATAATTACTGTCAGAATAGGAAATGTAATTTATACAGCATTATAACTGTGCATATGCTGCACGTAATAATAACCTCTCATAATATCTTTCGTTGAGATATAGTAGCTCTGTTTTCGTGCCTCCCCAAAGACATTAAATCTACCGTTAAATCGCATGCGTGAACTGTATTTAAATGTTGACCGCATTCTATATATTTCTTAAATTTGCTAAAGATTTATAGTATATTCATAAACTAACATTGTAGGAAGAAACACAAAATATTTAATTGTATCTTAATTTTCTTAATGTTTTAATGCCGTCGATTTATCTCACTTGTTTAATTATTTCCCAACAGAAGGGATAAGAATGTATTACACTGTTATTAAATTCTTGTTCTAAATTCTTTTTTTGGAATCTTTTGACAAAAAATTAAAGTAATGAAGCAGCGATTACTCTAAAAAAGACATTTCATAGTCGCTATTTTTTAAAACAAGTATAGTTGCAGATAATTTAACTACATTCTTGTTAATGTGGTTATAGTTTACTAGAAAAAAAAACACTGTTTTTTTAACCATTGTCTTGAATACAGATCTACACATAAATATATACATTTTAAGCCTTTTTTACAGTGAAAATAAAGCAAGCATTTTAACCTGTTCTCTATCTGAGTCCACGTATGTGGATTTTTATTCTTGTCCTAATAGAAATTAAATTTTTTTTTCTTTGAAATTCTGATTTTATTTTTCAATAGCTGAATGTTTTTTCCTTTAAAGGCAAACCATTAAATGTCAATATTTGTATTGATTTACTCAAAAACTGCATCAAAAAATACGGTATTTACATCTGAGTTTACGAAATGCTTTCCAGACAGTGTGGCCAAA
This sequence comes from Maratus speculifer, assembly GCA_964019185.1. Classification (NCBI taxonomy): domain Eukaryota; kingdom Metazoa; phylum Arthropoda; class Arachnida; order Araneae; family Salticidae; genus Maratus; species Maratus speculifer. The sequence goes on along the minus strand of OZ025290.1, from coordinate 349,403,433 downwards.
GAACTGAAAAATTTTCATAATTATTTAGCTTAAAATCCATTACAGTAAAATGTTTTGAGGATTTGTATATCACTCAATTGTTTAAAGGTCTTAAATTTCTAATTGTATGAATTTGGATTAATGATAATTAAACTGATGTTATAACTCCTTCAAGCCACAGGTTCTGATTAGGGTTTGTTTATATAGTTATTTTAACTTTTGTAATAAGTTGATGCTAACAAACAGATTAAACAGAAAAAAAAATTAAGTTCATTTTTTGCACATAAATTTTGATGATACATAGAGACTTAATCAGCACATTTTTTGACATTTTTTATTATTTTTTTGTGTTATTCTTTCTGCATTGCAAAAGAATGAAAAAAAATGAAATATAAATATATTAAATAATTTTTCATTACTAATGGACTCTTAGAACGATATCTTAGCACGCAAAAGAATTGTTTACGTTTTCATTTATTTATCTATATTTTGCACATTTTTGCTACAAGCCAATTTAATATAACACATATCTCGCTGAAAAAAGACTGTAATAGTCCATGAGCCGACCGCACAAAACCCTAAGTCATCGAGCATAAGAAAAACTCCTTTATTTTATGGAAGAGTAGTTATAGGAGAATCTAATGATCCATGTCTGCCAGAAGCGAAGTGGTGCATAAGCGAAAAATTGACACCTCTATTAGTTGACTCATAAGATTAGCATAATGTTTTCCTGTACCCAGTTTTACATGTTTCGATACTTTTGATTGTACGGCAGACACAATGCTAAACTTATGAATCTACAACTAGTGGCATCAATTTTTGGCTTATGCACCACTTCGCTTCCGGCAGTCATGGATCATTAGTTTCCTCTTCTTCCGTAAAATAAAGAAATTTTTCTTGTGCTCGAGGACTTAGGGTTTTGTACGATCGGCTTTTGGACTATAAGAAACAAATTGCTAATTTGTATAATTCTTCAGGCTCTTCAGGAGATCTTTTAGGCTCCATTCACACCAATTTCTGTATTTTCAACATTATTTATAATACGTAAAAATATGTATGAAAGAATAACTGTAAAAATATATCTATACTATAGGACACACGGAGTCTGAAAGGGTTAGGAAGATTTGTAATTTTAGATCCCCGTCTGTAAACCTGAATTACTAGTCCCCTAAAGCAGCCATACTATACTTGGCTGCGCGAGCGGCATGTGGCCTGGTGGCCTAGTATGTGTGGCCAGAGATACCTAATCATTAATCCATATACAGTGGGCTCTCGTTAATTCGAACTCGTCGGGACCACAAGAAATGTTTGAATTATTCGAAGTTCGAATTATGGAAAATATGAAATGAAAACATGCTCAATATGGTACTATTACAAACAAATTAATGTTATAGTGTTTTTTAAATTTATTTCGTCTGTTATCATTAGAATATGATTTAATATTAAATTAAAATGGAAAAATACATAAACTAATTAAAAGATTAGAAACAAGCACGATGGAAGAAAAAATTATAGCGTCACTGATTGACAGACGGGGCTCTAAGAAAGTGGATATCAATTGCATTGCATTACATGTATACTCGATCGGAACAATTTCACAAAATTTAAAGAAAGAAAGTTACTCAAGTGATCTGAAATCCGTGAGAAAGAAAAGAAAAATGAAAAATCGGAATTCTTGTTAGTTCGAAATAAACGAAATCAAGACAAAATGAGTTCGAATTAATGAAAATTCTGAATGTTATTCTGCCATTGAAAATTTCGGGACATCATGTTTAATTCGAATTAAGCGAAGATTCGAATTATCCGATTTCGAATTAACGAGAGTCGACTGTATATAAAATTAATTCAGGTCTTCATAAAAAGCATTACAAAAGTTCTTCACCGTTGTTTTATATATTTTCATGAAACAAAAACTAATTATTTTTATTAATTTAAAAGTTTCCAAAGCATTTTTAATGCGTGATTTTAGTTAAAAGTTCCTCTCACATGTGCTCTTATTTGTGATACAGACCTGTAATAAATTCTTAATATTCAACACCTTTTCAAATATTATTCCAATTTAATTAAATCTGTGCTTTATTTCTATAATTAAATAAAAGAGAAAAAACGTTTTCACTGGGTAAAAAATAATTAGATGATGTCCTTTTTTTTTTTTTTTTCCCCTAGAACTTAGGAACTATGCATTGTTATATTATTACATTCTATACTTATTATGTAGATGATACTGCTTTCAAGAGTTTAACATATGTCTCATAAAAAATATCACAAAAATTTTATCAATGTGAAAAATAACACTAGTAAGACTAGATTACGTTCATTAATAATTATATCATAATATTAAGGGTGTATTTCGATTCAAACTGCTTATTTTCCGATTTATTTTTGGCTTCATTTTTGCTCTCACATCCATCAAACTGGCAAATTGTCTTATTTAGAAAATGCAGAAGGTGCCGTAATTGTCGATTCTTTGATAAATGCAGAAAATATTGCAAAAAAGCAATCAAAAACGGTATTTGGGACCGATTTTTTCGAAGTGGGAGATCTGTGAACGAAAAAAAGGGGCATACTGAGAAGATAATTGTTTATAAATCAAATTCTAATGAATTGAGCGTAAAATGACATCACACGGCACCTTATATGTCTCTTCAAAAATACCCTCAGCAAGTTTCATGTTTCTACTTTTAAAAATGTGTCTGAAATTGTATCAGAAAATTTCGAGCTATTGAAGGTGGAAAAGCGTTTTTTCGAATACACCCTTAATAGCATTATTCCACAACGGAAAAGTAAGAATTTATATTATAAATGAATATTGTGCTTATAAGACGTTGTTGTATTAATAAGAACATTTAAAATACATTAAAAAATTTTATTTACGTGTTTCAACTCTTTTTAACCGAGTCATCTTCAAAATGTAAATAGAAAATAAAATTACAAACATATCATATAAATCAAATATATATTAAATATATCAAAATATATCGAATCATCAATGTATATCAAATGTTAAATAGTGCTAAAACATTTTTAGCACTATTTAACTTTGCGACATATCTGGAATAGAAATCTATAACAATAAATTTTATTTAAAAATAGTGGTATTACATTTCATTTCGTTACCATTTTCTCTTCAATAAACGTTCAAACTTACAGTTTATAGTAACTTTGTTATATTGCTTTGATGTACGATTATGTTACATCATTATTTTAATCATTTCTTTTTACAATTTTATAAATGTGTTGCGGCCCGCTGGACATTTCAAACTGTCGTTCCGTCAGTAAAAAAAGGCTGAGTATGGTTTTTCTAATGTGACATTGTCAAAAAAGTTTTTTTTTTTCTGTAGGCTATGATGTCCCTTTGTCTATTTAAAATCAACGAATTAGTATTTGTAGTATCATATAAACTTAATATCTTCGTCCCCAAGGTTTATTTATGTATTTTTTTAAAATCTTAGTTATGGATTTAAATTAACAAACTGATATCTAAGAAAGATTGAATGGCAAGAAAAAAATTATTATCATTTCTTAATAGATAAAATTGAATGATATATGGCACTCTAAAAATACATTTTGTTTAATTACATTTTACACTTAATTAACATTTAATTTAATTTTTAATTTTTTGAATAGCATAAACATTACAAAACATAAAATAAATATATATTTAAACATTTTTAATTAATATTGGAATCTGCAACTGGTATCTTAACGCACATAAAACTATTTACGTTTTCTCTTTTTGTACATTTCGCACATTTCTGCTTCAAGCCACGTTTATATAACACGTGGCTGTGTAAAAAAGCACTATAAGAGACAATTTACTATTTTGTTCAGTTCTGCTATCTATTAGTCCTCCATTCATATCTACTCCTCGATTGTTAAAGACTAATGAGGGGTTAAAGAATAATGAGGTTAAATTAACATTTGAGAGTTATTTTGATTGAAATTATTATTATTATTACTATTATTATACTATTATTATTATTATTATTATTATTATTATTATTATTATTATTATTATTATTATTATTATTATTATTATTATTATTATTATTATTATTATTATTTTTTACATGTTGGCAATTTTAAATTTTCCATAAAAAAACAGACAATAATGTTAACTTTGTTAAGCCTATAACAATGGACGTAAATCAAAAATAAAGAAATAAGGAAGCTAAATTGAATGCAAACTCACAGACGTATTTGTCGTTATTTGTTTCAATACATAAACACCGGAACTATACAGACCACACATTATGAAACCAACCAGATTAAGAAATCCCTTGCTACTCCAATTTTTTTCATTCTAACAGAGGTTTTATTGTTTTAATGTTTAATTAATCATATCACTGTAAAGTTATTTACTTAAAAGCTAGCCTTTAAAACAAACTATCAGTTGTTCGTTTATAAAAATCATTATGCATTTCATTTTAAAAAGGAGTCACATACAGCATTATTTAGACTGCATAAATTTGATATCGTTTTCTTCAACACGATTACGACGATCCTGGACATCTTGGCGACAATTTTAAAAAGCCGTTCTCTTTCATTCATATTTGATATATTTATTTTTGATAGTCTCAGAAACACAATCGCTGTGAGACTGTAACAATACGAAGGACGTAGCCAGGATAACGGGTAACACTAATCAATATATTCTATATTTAGAAAGCGTTTCAAAAACTCTTTGAAACTAAGAACTTAAATTAAGTTTCTAAAATAACAAGTTCATCACGCAAAGTAAAGTAAGTTTGTAACGATTTTTTGAGAGTTTTAACAATTTTATTTTTTAAACAAGTGAGAAAGTTTTAATCGAACAAAGTTACAATCTAAAGACACGTGTTAAACTAATATAACGAAGCGTTTAAGGGGACAAGGGAAGTTTAACCCCTTTAGAGGTGGCTGAATATATCCTATCCCACCTAATTTAAACGAGATTCTTACCAAAACTTTTAACGCAATTTTATTTTTTTAACTTTGGCGGTAAAATGTTGAAAAATTGCTTTTTCGTATTTTAAAACAAAAATTTTCAATTTTTTCCCGATGAAAATTCAATATTACAATCACATTATTGCTTGCTCCTCAATAGGTCAAGTGCATTTTTAACTATAGTTTAAATGCTATTCCAGGACAAACTAAATGAGTTATGATTCAAGAGTGGCACAACAATTACTGCCTGGAGTGTATATAAAATATCTCTACTCCAATGGTTGATGGGGAATATAAAAGTCCAGGGATGTAGTGGAGTGTATACGGGAGTATACGCTGTATATCTGGATTTTTTAAAGGAACGTTGTATACACTCTGTTTTTCAAGAAAGCTACAGTATTCACACTCTAGGGTATACCCTCTGTCTTGAGCGTATACCCTCTGCTTTAAGCGTATACCCTCAGTTATTTTTACGATTACATCCCTGTAGAAGCCTAATGTCTTGGATGCGTATATTCTTAATTTCGGAACGGTAGCTGCTATACTAATTTATAATTTTAAAGGGGGGAGGATGAAGATGAAAAGCTGGTTTGGAGTTTATAGGGCTAGATTTGTGACAATGTGTGAGACGTGGCTACGTCATTATGATCGCGAGACCAAATGTCCGTAGCCATGTCTAATCCACTGTCACATATCTAGCCCTGTAAGTTCCATTCCACCATTTCAACCCTACCTCAAAAATATGTTGATATAGAAGCTACGGTTTTTTAATTGTGCATATAGGCATCTAAGATATTAGGCTACCATATTCCATATCAACCACCACAGAACAAATATTTTATATATACTAGGAACAATAATAAGTGAACCACTCTCGTATATACTTATCACACAAGAAATTAAGAAAAATTATTTTAGAGAAAATAAGGAATTTTCTTGAGTATTTTAAACGTTAGGAAAACCAAAATTTCATCAAAATACGTTATGTGCATTCCATGTTAATTAAAATCCGCGATATTTTTATGTCAAGTTGTTTAGCATATAAAGATGAAAGTTTTCATAGAATTTTATATATTTAAATATAGAGGTGAAAAAAAAATTATTTTTATTTTAATGAAATGTTTAGCTTGTTTGAATAATATTTCTGCACCTAACCACCTTTATCATTTTTCGAATTATATTTAGATTAAAAAAACTATACACAAATTCATTTTTACATGTAAATTAAACAAACTAAATATAAATATTGGTAATTTTATTAATATTGGGAACTGTTATAGAATGCGCTTGGAGAATTTTGAAAAATTTTGGTTTAATGCTTAAAGTATTCGAAAATATTCCTTATTTTTCTCCAAACAGAATTCTTTCTAAATTCTTGTGTGATAACTACTCTTATGCATCATAATTTTTATAGTGTGTATTTGTATATAGTATTTAATTTGCAATTAAAAAAGCAATATGTTTGAAACTTCCTTCTCTCATTAAAGTTACATAATCTGAGTAATTATTTTTGTAAAGAAATCCTTTAAATAAGTATGTAAAACGATTTACTTATTATTAATGTTAAAAATAACGCAAGACATCGCAATTTTGGGAATAGTCTTTGATTATTATTGCATGATGTTATTATTATTTAATAATATGTTACATTTAGGTGTAAAGAATTTTATAGAGTATTTTTTTATATAAATATAAATGTTAAACTGTAATGCAAAAAAAAAAAAAAAAAAAACGTATATTTTGATGGCATTGAAATGTGTATATAAATTAGCCCTTACGCCCATATATGTCTGTAATCGTCTGTTTCTAATCTTCCATTAAATGTAAAAGACTCAAAACACTTCGAAAAAGCAACATCTACATTAACTAATACTTGGTTAAAAATATTTTAAAGCAGCATTTACAAATAAAATATTAAATGAATACCCTACAAATGAAATGTCTAAATCTTTATTTTACACTTTCTGTAACGCTTTTTTCTTCAGCATTATTTAAACTTCATAGTTTTCATTCTATTGTACTTTTTTGATTTGAATTGGATAAATTATTTAGAATTATTTTCTAAAGGAAGTTTAAAAAGCAATTCTTTAAAAGTATTTTTAAAACATGTGCGACACAATGAATAGCTCCCTTTTCAGAATAAATAGTGATAATTTTGAAATATTTAAAATAACTATTTATCTTTTAAAAAATACATTTCATAAATACGTTGAAGCAACATTTAAAGTAAATTACTAAATGATTTTTCCAGGGAATACTTGGATAGGATTGATAATTTTAAATTTTCGTCACAGAAGATGCTGCTATTGGTTTTATTGCGTTATATGTGAAGTTTAATATCACTTTACGATCGCTTGCCATTATCGTATTTACGTAATTGTAATAGCTGTTTTACATTCTAAACAACTTGAGCGTTTAAAACTAATTTTCTGCAAAAATTAAACTGCAATCATCTTAATTGGGTTTATAATCCAACTACAGAACATAAACCGCTGATTCGCTAATAAAGTTTTAACCAAAACTATCTTTTAAATAACAGCTTTTAAAGTAAGTGTTAATTAAAAATATTTTAAATCAATAATGTTTTAAAAGGGAATAATACAAATAATTTTAAATGATGTTTTTCCTTATGATGCTCGAAAACTATATCTTTTTGATACATTTACGCATTAATTTTTAAACGTAAAATCATGACACGCGCATATATCTATGGAAGTAATTGGAATACGTTATTCAACTTTCGATAAACGAATTACATTTTGAATTATAAACGATTCATATTGCATATTGGCATTGATTGGGCTAATTGCATCGAGATATTTGGTTCAAAACCTAAACTTTAAAAATAATTGCTAAAAGATCTTGTGCATTAAGGAAAAAAAGTAAAAACTTTCCAATTTTATAGTAACAAATCTTGTTTCATTATGAATAAAAATTAAATATCCAAAATAGATCCGAAAGTAGCCAGTTTTTATTTGAGAAAGTCCTAAGTATTCCTTGCAATATTTATGCTAAAAGACTTTTTGTATTTATTTAAATGTTCTAATAAATCTTTAACATATGAATTTCTACGAAAAACCAAAATAATATTAGCTAAAGTCTTATCTTTTAGTAAGCTTTCATTGCAAGAAGTAAGAACCAACTTTTTGCAGTCGTTCAAAGTTAGTCGTTAAAATTTAGGCACATTCTCAGCGATCATAACCTACCCCCCCCCCCCCTCCAATTTTAAAATCCAATTTCATATACATTATACAAAGGACATGAGGCCTTGGATGTTTTTAAAGGTGGTGCTTTAGTAAACTTGGAAAAGTTATTAATTGAACTAGTTTATGGATAGCTTAAATAATTTGATGTTGGTTTTTCTGAAAACTTAGGCCTATGATGCTCTACACTCATAGCATGCATGATCACAATGACGTCACACCGACGACACAATGACGTCACTGTGAGTCACTTTGGTCAAATCACATCTGTGACGAAAATGCCACCACTCAGTGACGTCACATTGTGACTGAGATGTGACTTTCTTAAATTTTTTTTATAAAATTACAAATATTCTTCAAAACATGTTTCTGGCAATTTAGATATCGTCGCTTTTGTCACAGTTTCGTCACAATGTTAATGTCAAAGTAGTCACAAATGACACACTTTTCACAAATTGGTCACATTGTGACATCACAATGTGGTCACAATGTGACGTCAAAAAAAAGCTCTAAAACGGCCATAACGACTTCACATTTTAGTCACTGTAACTTCACATCGACGTCACGTGATGTCACATCGACAATCGATGGTCACAAAGTCACAATGTGACTTCACAACGACGTTGCAGTGACATCACCATGTCTCACGGGTAGTTCACGTAATAGCGAATGTGACGAGTGTAGCTATTATCATCTACGTGGTATCCCCTTTTGCAAGACTTCAAGATTCGACATTGGAGTATGGCTTCTTTCATGTTAATATTTCATAAACTATGATATATATGTAATAATATAAATTTATAGTTTTATCAGTTAAATTATTTTAAAATATTTCCGTATTATTTCCTGTTATTTATTCGGAAATATTGTTGTTTTAAATATTTTTATTTGAATATGATACTCAATAGAAGTATATGTCTTGGCCATACCTTGCGAAACCTGTAAGGCTACACACACACATACACACATATACATATATATATATATTATACTTCATTGGTCCTTCTTGTTTTTGAACCTTCTTGAATTTTCCTAAAGTTTTACGACTTTCAGTTAAGAACCATACATCATACACACACACACACATATATATATATATATATATATATATATATATATATATATATATATATATATACACTATATTGCCATTGATTATGGGACACTTGCGATTTTAGACATTTTACTAAATATCTAGAAAAATACATGAGGAATCATCTCGAAACTCTTAGTGTATAAATATAATAGTATAAGTCATACATCTCCGTGAAGATTTTTTCCCGAAACTCCAAAGGGGACCGTCAACAAATTAAAAAAGAATGAATATCTTTTGAATAACCCTGTCAAAACTAATGTAGCAAAAGCTCTCAAACTCTAGATTGTGGTTGAATGCCTTATTGTAATAAGCCTTATTCATTTTTATGCAAATAGCATGCATACTCGCAGAGTAATTAAGGTTTTTATAAAAATGATCCCAAATTTTTCCAAGTTTTTTCCTTATAATTTTCAGAGTTCTTAATATAAAATATTATTTTTTTCAGAAAATATGACAAACAACATTGCGCACAGTACACTGTAATCAGAATTAAAAAATAATGAAAATTGTATGAAAAGTGAGTTAGTTTACTAAATAATTTTTTACTGCGCATGCGTCAACGATATCAAAATTTCATTTGCATATTATGTTAGCTAAATGTATAGAGCAACTTTTGTGAAAGTCACAAAATCATAACTTGAAAATTCTGACAATAATCGTCAATTGAATAAGTCGAAAATCCGTTATTCTCAAAATGAAGCAAAAACAAGAGGGGTTGTATCCATATATTCATTGATTAGTGTCAATATAGAATACACAATATGGGATGTACTACTGCATTTGGATAAAATCCCTCATTTTTTTGCTTCATTTTGGAAACAACGGATTTTGTCCTTTTTCTATAGACGATTACTTTCAGAATTTTCAAGCTATGATTTTGAGACTTTTACAAAAGTTGCTCTATACATTTAGCTAACATAATATGCAAATGAAATTTTGATATCTTTGACGCATGCGCAGTAAAAAACTATATAGTAAACCTATTCATTTTTCATACAATTTTTATTATTTTTTAATTATGATTACAGGGTACTGTGTGCAATGTTGTTTGTCATATTTTCTGAAAAAAATATTATTTTATATTAAGAACTCTGAAAATTATAATGGAAAAACTTGGAAAAATTTGGGACCATTTTTATAAAAACCTTAATTACTCTGCGAGTGTGCATGCTATTTGCATAAAAATGAACACAGTGTATTACAATAAGGCATTCAATCATAATCTAGAGTTTGAGCGCTTTTGCTACATTAGTTTTGACAGGGTTATTCAAAAGATATTCATTCTTTTTTAATTTGTTGACGGTCCCCTATGGCGTTTAGGTAAAAAATCTTCACGGAGATGTATGACGTATGCTATTATATTTATACACTAAGAGTTTCGAGATGATTCCTCATGTATTTTTCTAGATATTTAGTAAAATGTCTAAAATCGCAAGTGTCCCATAATCAATGGAAATATAGTGTATATATATATATAATGTACTGTTCTAATTTAGTAGCTAAAGTAATTTAAACTAATTTAGTAATTTTTTTATTGTTAATACTTATTTAATAGATTATGAGTTAATATTACAACTAATGACATAATAAAATATGAACGATATAGAATATGGCGCAAAATAGCAACAGTCAGCTCGTAAACTCTAATTGTACTCAAGTCGCCTGATTCGAAATGTTTCATACTGCCATACTGAGCACTGATCTCAATGTGTTCTCTTGATTTTGTGAACTTACTTTCCACATTCGGATTGTATATCCTGCATGTCTTAACATTTTCATATGGGATAGGAATCAACGTCATAAATAAACAACTTATTTTGCTTAGATCCATGCTCTTGGCCTTGAGAAAACGCTGGCGCTAGAATGCCAGCGTTGTGAAATTGAAACAACATATAGTATAATGTACATATATCTGCAATTTGCCATGCGATAGCGTTTGTATTTATGCTCCGATTTGGATGAGACTAAGTATAGTTACAGGAATTGCCAAAGTTTTGACGGAGTTCATTGGTCAGATTTATAAACCCTCTTGTTTAAAAATGCCGTTCTCAAGTTCATAAAGATATTAAATAAACAAATATCAAAAGTTAATTTTTTTTTCCATTAAGTGTTCGGCGTTAATACAAGGATTTCGGACATTTTCTTCTTATTTATATTTAAAAAAATCTTTGAAATACACTAGCAAATTAAAGTTCTAGAGAGGCACTTTCTCAAACAAGATAACATTATAAAAACTAGTAGTTTTGGGCCACCGTAATATTTATCCATCATGAATATGCATAATATAAAATATGAAAATGAAACCTGTTTTAAGTATTTATAAAATGCATTGCAATTACAAAATAAAGTTTAAACGTATATTTAAATATTTTTAATGCATAGTAATGTTTTATTGTTGAATTGCTCATAAACCAATTTCAACAAATTATATAAAACAAAATTATAAAAACTCAAGTAATACTGAGTTGCGCAAAAGAAACAATTTTATAAATACTAAAATGATTATCTTATAAACTAACAATTTGCTGCAATGGAGTAAGAATCTCATGTCGAATTAAAATATATGTTTGAATTGTAATTTGGAACGAAATACAGGGTGTCATGAAAAATCGGAGAGTGTGGAAAATGTGATTACATATATCTCGGCAACTAATTATCCGATCGACTTCATTCTATATGCAATTTTTTATTGTCTACATCCACTCTTTAAAATAAATAATTTCGAAAATTTTTATGTACCTATCATCAGAACGAAAATTTCGAGAGTCCGAAAAAAAAATGGTTCCGGATAATCAAAGGTTACTGATATTCAGTAACCTTCTTTTCATTATTACATACTAAGAACTTACTAAATTTAAAGTCTCTATCTCAATTTTTCGGGAGATAGAGCCTTTTACAGTGAGACAGACAGACACACAAACAGGCGGACGGCAATTTTTTTTCTAAAAATATATTTTTTGGAATCTCCAGTGTATAAAACGTGTATATCCGCCAAAAACTTTTTTTTTTCGATTTTCAAAGCGATTGCAAGATTTGCCCTATACTACATAAGTCTAAGTAATAAGGGAATCCCTTATGAACGGATTTAATTTAGTAGGCTTTGAAAATTATTTCTTACAAACTTTCATTCATTGCTTGTAACCATTGATTCGTTTTTTATAATAGTTTGCGCCAAAATTCTCGCCAGATTTGGCAATATTAAACTATATATCGCCAAATTCGGCTAAAGAAAAGAATAGGTCATCATAAATTAAGCCAATTCACTGATAGCTGACTAATTTGTTTTAAAAATTTTTGAAATACAATATTGACAAAAACTGGAAACTTTATCTTTTATCTTAGTGTGTTTGAGTGAAATTAGCTTAATTCTTGAAAAAATGTATAAAGAAGACTACCATTTCATTCCGGTAGATATCAGGAAGATTTTTTTTATTGTTTTTATACATGCCTTGTAATTGCTTCCCATAAACCATTGCTTAGTTATTTCTTCTTTTGTGATTCCAACGAAAAATCAAAACTATTCTTAAAGAATTATAAATAAATTTTGAAAACTTGTTAAACAGCGGAGTAGAACATTTACGAAGAATTTTCAAAAATAATTATTTTAATAAAACCTTGAAGTCCAGGTAATTTTTAAAAATAGAGATTCTTAAACAAAACCTTATGCTGTCTTAATTTTAAGATGCCTCCATTAATTTTCTTTAACACAATTTTTAAACTTTTACATCCTGAAAACATTGAGTGTCTAGAAATGCTTTTCTGAAAAAAATTGAACCACAATCAACTAAATTAGTTTTATATTCCAATCACAGAATATAAATTACTAATTTGTTCATTTTCTGCTCAGTTTTACTAATAAAATATTAAAAGGCATTTAAATTAACAGTACTAATGACTAATTTAAAAAATAATGTCTAAAAGCACCACCCACATAATATAAACCACTGATTTTCTTTATTTCCACTCTATGTAACGAATAAAATATTGAAATGGTTTTAAGATAACAGAAGTAAGTGCTAATTAAAAGAATTGTTTAAAGCAATCACATTTTCTAAGTGAATACTTAATGATTTCATTAGACTTGTAGGTTTTTTTTAACACGTTCGCTGCCGTTCACGCGAAAGCCCGTGATATGGCGCAAACGTTAAGGGGCCACTCACGCGCCAGCCCGTGATGTGGGGGTGATGTCCAATAGCCAGTCACGCGCTGGCGCGGGAAAATCTTTCACTGATTCTTTGTTATAAAAAGTAAATCGGCTTCTTGAAAAAACCCACTTCTACAGTGCGGCATTAACTATCATCACATCTTCATGTAAGTGGCAGCGAACGGGTTAATCATATTAGATTATTTTTTCAATTACATTCTTTCTCTATTGTACTATATAGTCAGTGATGACCAGTCACTTGCGATTTTAGATACATGCGAAATTGTGCTAAAAATTCAGACGTGCAAAAAACTTAAAATTCGTCATACATTTCCGCGAAGATTTTTTTCTTCGAAATCCTATTGGAAATTGTTAATAAATTGAATAAAAACTAATATCTTTTGAATAACCCTCTAGAAATAATGTTGCAAAAGTTTTGAAACTACGGCACTTAATCAGGAAGCATCTTCTAATAAACTGTGTTAATTTTTAGGAGGATAGCATGTGTGCTTGTTGAGAAATTAAGGTTTTTATTAAAATAATCCCAAATTTCACCAAATACTTCGTTTTTATTTGCAGAGTTCTTAATATAAAAGAATGCTCTTTTAAGGAATCATGACAAACAATACCATGCCCTGCAACCAGAATTGAAAAATAATAAATATTGGTTGAAAAATTAGCAGGTTTACTATATAATGTTTCACTGCGCACGCGCGAAAGCGATCTAAATGTAATATGCATAATGTATTAGCTACTAAATGTATAGTTCAATTTTTGATAGTCTTAAAAAAAGCTTGACAATTCTGAAAGTGATTGTCGATAGAATAATTTTGGAATTTCTTGTTCAAAAAATTAGGGGCCCTATCCAAATTTAGTAGCACTTGCAATATTGTGTATCCAATATTTCCACTAACCAATAGAAATATAGATACAATTCTTCATATTTTTGATTCTTTCTAGAAATAACGATTTTCGAGTTTATTTTATCTACCACAACTTTCTGAAACTTAGGTTTTGGAAACTTGAATTTCAAGCTATGCTTTTGTAACTTTAACAAAAGTTGCTATATATTTATCTTATACATTATTCGTATAATATTTTGATTGTATTCGCGCATGTGCAACAAAATATTGTTTAGTAAGCTTGTTCGATTTTCATCAGATAATTTTTATTTTTTTATTCTGATTGGAGACTTTATGTACAATGCATTTTGTCATGATTCCTGAAATGAATGGTCTAAGAACTCTGTAAAATAAAAAGCAAAACATTTTGTGAAATTTGGGATTGGTTTTATAACAAATACAATTTTTCCATGGGTATACGTTCTATTCTCATAAAAATTAATACAATCTATTACAAGAAGCCTCCTAATCAAGTGCCTCAAGTTGAAAGCTTTTGCGATAGTAGTTTTTACAGGGTTGCCCAAAAGATATTCATTTTTCTTAAATATATAGACGGTCCGCTGTGAGGCTTTGAAAAAAAAAAATTCTCAGAAATATATAATGTTTTTTATGCTGTTTACACACTTAAACTTTCAGGATTATTACTCATGCATTTTTATATATCATATATATAAAAAAAAAGTCTACCATCGGAAGTATCCGGTCATCATTTTCCATATAGTGTAATAATGGGATGTCCAACCTGGGATTTCTGGGACACAAAACATATTAATCAGTTTGCAAAACACCCTTTCATTTAAAAGTATAAAAGTTTTTTTACATTTCATGTATATTTTAAACATTAGAGAAAAAGTACGATTTTGTATTCAAATAAAAAATTAAAATTTTTAAAATATGGGACTTCGGTATCAAACTTATATCAAGAGTATACAGCATGAGAATTTTGCTATATAGAGCAACATTTCTGATTCTGAGTCTCCAGCATTTAAGGAAGTAGTTCCATTATATATCTGTCAATATTTTATTAAAATAAGTTTTATTATTATTATCACGTTAAAGTTATTTATTTGTTAATGAAATTTAACTTTCGATATGAAATAAATTAATTAATTATAACAAATTATATATTTTATTAATTGAAAAATGCTTTTTTTATTATTGTAATTGAAAACCGGCTAAACCTGTTTTATCGAGCTGCATGCTGTTCATGAAAATTTTTCAAGTGGTTTTTTTTAGGAAAATAAGACTATAATAAACTAAAATGGTTTTTATTACTTTTTTTCACTGCTAAATTGCTTGTACAAGCCTTTGTTTAGCTTTTTTTCTTTTCTCCATTAATGTTGTGAAAATGATAAAAACACCTTTGTAGGTCTTTTCACATGTATTGTTGGAGCAGACATGATAATTCAGGCAAATTTTTATAATACGCTTTTTTCAGAATGAGTTTTCTTTGTTATAGCATATTCAAAAGCATCATCTGAATTAGCTGTAAGTTTTTTGCTGTCATTTTAATTTCAAGAAGAATTAATTTTTTAACGTTTTAATTCAAAATATTTTTTGTTGTGTAAATAATAACATAACTAATTATGCATACATATATATTTAAATCAAATATGTTTAAAGTACTAAATATGCACTATGTGGCCAATTGGGACCGGTCACTTGAGATTTTAAACGTTTTGCTAAATATCTAGAAGAATACAGGAAAAATTATCCTAAAACTATCCGTTTGTAAACAAATAGTACAGATCTATATTTCTGAATTATTACAATGGCTTTAGAGCTTATTCTATCGGCGGCAGTTTTCAGAATTTTGAAGCTATGTTTTTCAGACTTTCACAAAAGTTGCTCTATATATTTAGGTAACACATTATGAACATTTAATTTTGATTATATTAACTCATGCAGAGTCTAATATTATTTAGTAAACCTTTTCATTTTTCATATAATGTTTATTATTTTTACCCGATTGCAAAGAAGTGTCTGGGTATGCATGTGGATTTATTTATACCCTCGAAAATTTCAACGGCTTGATGAATTTTAATGAATGAGGTCGCTATCAATTCGTCTTAGCCGTCCAATACTGATAGGCCAGGTGTTGTTTTCATAAATTTAAAATAGCAAAATATATAAAAAATAAATTTCGATCAAGCTATTAAGGCAAAATATACTTTTATTAATTGTACTGAATACCTAAAAACATTGATATAAAGAAAGTTGTAGGGTGTTAAGCAGGTAAAATTAATTAATCTAAGCCAATTTAATTGAAAAATTTAGCAATGCATTATTTAAAAATTCGATTTGTGTATGAAGGGTAGGGTAACATCCCCAGTAATTGGCACATTAAGGATTTGTCTTTAAACTTACTTCTTTTTTCATTACCAAGAAATAAAATATTTACTTGCAAATATTTTTAAGTCAAAGAATGCATATCTGTGCATCTATTTTGCACACTAAAAGCAAAAACATTTGAAAAAGTATTTTTATAAAAATACATTTATAAAAAGTTGCTATAATCACCAGTAATTGGCACTTAGACTTTTACACAATTAAAGTAAAACTTTTCAACTAAACAAAACTGTTGTCAATTAAAATTAAAAATATACTATAAATCAGATAATAATAAATTTAAATGCACGCCTTTCTTAAGCCAGAGAAGAAGCATTTGTAACAAAAATGGCTAATTTGATACAAGCCATAATTGTTTACCTTTTCTAGACACTATTGTCATTTAGTAGCATAAATCAAAATTATAATCTGTAAAGTAAATGAGCATATAACTGGTATATGGTTTTGCATTTTTAAAAGACTGGATATAAATCTTATTTTAGGACATTTTTGTAGGATGTGCCAATCACTGGTGCCTGCCAATTACTGGGGATGTTACCCTATACATGCCATAAAATATCAAATTGTAACTTAAAATTTTAAATTTAATTTTTTGTACTATTTTTCCCATTATCAGGCTGATATAGGGATTTCAAAAACTGTTATTCATAAAAATTGAAAATAAAATCGTGCACTGAAGGGTTAAACACTTACACAACTTTTTTGTTATGAGCGTAATGTATTTGCAGTATACTTTCAATTTATTTATTTCACGTTTCTGAATTTCAGCTATTTATACCGCGAGAAGAATTATTAGAAAAACCATATTCCAAGTGTCTGGATAATTGAGAGAAAAAGTCAGTTCAAGTGACTGAAAAGCAGTTATGTTATTTATCTGGCAAATAAATCCGTCAGTTATCTCATCTGTATATCTTAAAGCTTTAAAAGTTCCTTAAATAATGTGACTACTCACTACGCACCCTTGTCTATTTCTGAACTATTTTCCTCTTTCAGTTCAAGAAAGCTTGCTTTAAAAAATACCTATAAATTTATCTTTTATGTATAATATTAGATACACGTCAAGATGTATATTTATAAAAATGTTATAGAGAAAATAAGAGCGCGACTTTTCCACTAGGTTTAGAAGTGAGTAATTGTATTTTATGTACCGTAATAAATCTATCATTTCTATAAAAATAATTTTAAAAAAAGCAGAGTTTATGAATTTTACCGTAAAAATAACTGTTATATTATGGTGATATACCAAAATAAAAAACGATTTTTAAAATATAATATTTCGTTTTAGACCGAAATCTTATGAAAAATAGAAATAGAATTATTGGTACAGAAGTCCCTCAATTAATGTAAGTATTGACCATTTAAGTTTAAGAATTGTAAAGTATGTTCATTGTAGCATAATACATGTGTAAAAAGTCCTTAATAAAAGCAAATTTTATAGTTCCTATCTTATATGCGGTGGCAAAACTAAAATAAAAGTTACTTCATATTAACTATAAATTTATCTTTTATGTATAATATTATATACACGTAAATATGTATCTATATTATACAGGCCAAACGTATCTGTGCGTAACGCATACGTCATTTTTCGAATGGCAACACTTTCTGATGAAATTAATATTCATTACAACAAATTTTTTAAGTCCTAGACATCGCACATTTTCAATCTTTACACCGTTGTGTGGGGAAAAATATGTACTTTTAAATGCAATTTGTTTGAAAATTGTATGTTAATTTGTTTTAAAAATATTAATTTTTTTAGTAGCTTTTAAATTAATGTTTCTGGAAGTGGCAACTTGAGTACTCCATTTCTGTGCAAAGTAAAGGAAAAATCGTCATAAAGTAAACAGAAGAAATAGAGAGGACTTATGGTGGCTGGAAGTGGTGCAAAAAATGTAACCCTGAAATCTGCTACATTAAGCCCAAACACAACCGCGTGTTTTCGCTAAAAAGAAGAAAACTTTCAATGACAAGTCTGTGGAAACTTTTAGTACTACAGTTTTTAGTTTATAATAAAATAAAATGCTACTTTATAATGCTAAAATTTAAGCAGATCATTTTTATTTAGAGAAAATAAGGCAAAGGATTTAGTACCTGTCAATGTGATTCTTTTTTTCTACCCTGGGTTGAATTTTTTTCGCCGAGATAGTAAGCGAACAAAGACGATCTTGGCAATAATTCCAGGTTGAAAGTAATATCGGGTTCCCCAAATTTTCGTCCAATTGTTTAAGACATTCAATTGTAATTATATTAAAATAACATTATTCGCTTAGTGTAATTTTTTACAAATTTCAGTTAAACTTGCTAGAGCAGACGATTTTTTTAGTTATTTTTTGTTACTTGTCATTTTACCAAAAGGAAAATGCAAAACAAAATTATTTAATTTTTCTTTCTTCTTGGAATAATTATATTTTTATGTCATTTATTTTTTATTTTATTTTTAGAACCATTTTTTTTTCGAAATATATTTTCAAAAAAGAAAAAAAAGTACATTTCCACATAGAAAACTGATCTGAAATAGAAAAAGAATGATGTAAAAGGCAAAATGAGATTTCATAATTCGCCAATATCCAATGTTTAAAATGCAATTGAAAATTTGGTTTGGCATGATTTGTAAAAATCAAGGTTTGCGTATTTCACGGAAAATACGGCATCTTCTTTTTACGTTGAAGTGGCCGAGTGCAATGTTTATTCTTTTAATTTGTATTGTGTATTATAATTTATAAAACGAATTTTAAATTTGTCATAGGGTTAACTTTGAAGCAAACTTTTTTGAAAAAAATTTCTTTACTTTTTTACTTACTCAGTCATTTCTTTACTTTTAACATTTTAGAATGCACGTAAGATTTTTCGGTATTACTTGGTTATCCCGTCAACCAAAAAACTATCGCCAAATTATAGGATTAAATGCCAAAAATGGATGATTTGTGAATGTCATATTCAATATTAAACAAGATACACATGTTTAAAATGTCTTCAAGAAGTGTTTAATGCAACTTTTTATTTGTATTTTTATTCATGTTTTGCTAATTTATTTGTTTTCCCGTTATTTAAAATAAAAATTATGTCAACATACATAACTTGGCTATTAGTTTGGAGATTTTTTTTAATTTGGCGAAAACGGTCGATGGGATAATCATGTAGTACCGATTTTTCATATGCGCAAAATCTCTTTTGTAACAGACAAATGTGTCAGTGTGTAGCACTGACATTATTTTGCGAATGACAACATTTCAGGATAAATGACTTTTTGCAATTTTTGTTACTGCAATTTTTAGGTGCGTTCGTAATTATGTAAATACGTAGCACCTATTGTTGTCGCTCAGTCCGTCCGTCTGTCTGTCTGTCCGTCTGTCTGTCCGTCTGTCTGTCTGTCTGTCCGTCCGCATATAACAACGCAAAAACTACCCAACCGAATCTTTTGAAATTTAAAATACATAATTATTACATAATTTTGTCGAGTCATTTCAAATTTTATGAAAATCGGATGCATAGATCAATTACAGGGGCAATCAAAAGTATTCCGTTACATTACGGTCAATGGGGAAAAAAGTTTCAAATGCATTTTAATCGTTTGAAATTTAAAATGCATAGTTATTACATAATTTTGTCGAGTTATTTCAAATTTTTTGATAATCGGGTGCATAGATCAATTACAGGGGCAATCAAAAGTATTCAATTACATTACGGTCAATGGGGAAAAAGTTTCAAATGTATTTTATACGTTTGAAATTTAAAATACATAGTTATTACATAATTTTGTCGAGTTATTTCAAATTTTATGAAAATTGGATGCATAGATCAATTACAGGGACAATCAAAAGTATTCCGTTACATTACGGTCAATGGGGCAAAATGTTTCAAGTGCATTTTAATGGTGTTGCACTCATTCGAACTTAATAAAATTTATATGCAACTATAAAGTACATATTATAATATACATTTTACACAATTTGTGATGCAAAGAACATTTGTTATTGATTTACAAGGCCACACAAAAGTATTCCATTACATAATGGTATCGGGAGAACATTGTTTGATGAGCGTTTTAATTGTAATTCACTATTTACAATTTTATGAGATTGATATATGAGAGTAATATTTTTAAAACTTCGTTATCGTACGAACGCACCTCGTTTGCTACGCTCCATGTGCAATTTCCAACTTGTTTAATCTTTTAAACGTAGCACATTTCCAATTTTTATTTCATCATATAGGAAAAGAAATCTACTTTCAAATGCAATTTGATTGAAAAGTGTATATCATTTAACTCATTTATTGCGAGCTTATATAAATGTATATATATATATATATATATATATATATATATATATATTAATTTTTATCACGTATCTCCATTAAGAAATAATGATACACAATTTACTCATAAATCTGTGAATATTGTTCCTGATAATTTTCCATTATAAAATTTAAATTGGTTTAGTAATAAAATAAAAGAATGGTTAAAAACGCAGATTAAATTATTAAAAATTACAAATTCAACATGTAATCGAACAACTTGAAATTTTACACTGGCAAATAAGATAAAAAATTGAAAATATTTTGAATTTGTTTGAAAACTGTATTTCAATTTACTGATTGGCTGTGGTTTAAAAAAAAATCAGGTGCGAGTTATTTTAAAATTTATCTCTACCGAGTGAAACTCGATTACGATAGATTAATTTCTTTGTCCTTAGAAAATTATAAAGAGTTTGGGATTTGTTTCCGGCTAATATACTATAGCAAAATTAAAATTTTCTTTATAAATAATAAAATAAAATAAAATACAAATTTAACGGACATGTAATTGAATTATGCGCTTGAAGCACTGAAATGACCAGAAACAAAATTGCTGCCGTAACGAAATCTTTGGCTAATAACTTCCGGCATGCGTCTAATACGGAAATGTGACTTTTGAAAAAATTCGTTGTTTTATTTGATTCCATAATTAATATTTTTCACTTAACCCTTTAACCTAACCATGTTAGCCTAACCATGTTTTTCCGATATGTAATAATTTAATTCAATGATTGATTTAATATAATATTGAGATTAATATTATTTTTTTTTTAATTTTATAAGATAAAAAAAAATGTAAAGTTATCAAATACAAATCTTCACAATACTTAACCCTTTGAAGGAAAAAGCACTTCAATTCTTAAAATGCTGAAATGGTTGATTGACACAAGAATTTAAAAACAAATTTTTTTCAAAACATTTAAAAGTGTTTCTTCACGTATTTGACAAAATTAAAATTGCTATTTCAAATTACTGGCGTCAATGTGGCGTTTTGCAATTAAAATTAAGTGGGATATATCTTATCTCACCCCCTTCAAGGGGTTAAAGGGTTTAAAATGCTTTATTGGAGTTAGTTAGCAATCTAAAACGCATATTACATGTAGAAAATTCATTTAAGTTTCCAATTACAAAAAATGCTTTTTATCTTTTCTATTTAACTCGGGAAACCCGGGTTCGATCTACTAGTATTTATAAAATTGCTATAGCGAAATTAACGGCGCGACTTTTCCCTTAGGTTTTAAAGTGAGCAATTGTATTTTATGTATATTACCGTAATAAATCTATCATTTATATAAAAATAATTTAAAAAAAGCAAAGTTTATGAATTTCACCGTCAAAATAACTGTTATATTATGGTGATATAATTGAATAAAAAACGATTTTCAAAATATAATATTTCGTTTCAGACCGAAATCTCATGAGCCCCACCAGTGGCCGAGAGGTTCGGACCTCTCAACTGGTAGACGGCAGGTGCTGGGTTCGAACCCAATCGCGGCTGTCGGCCTAACCGTTCGGAGTTTTTCGTGGTTTTCTTCGAACCTTGCCCCACGGAGGGCACTTCCCCTGGTCCTAAATCCCATTAGCGTAGATAATCGGACGACAAAAATCAACCATCAACCAACCGAAATCTCATGAAAATAAGAATAGAATTATTGATACCGAATTCCCTCATTAAATATAATAGTTGACCATTTAAGTTTAAGAATTGTAAAGTGTGCTCATGTAGCATAGTACATGTGTAAACAAATCGTTAATAAAAGCAAATTTTTAGTTAGTATCTTATATGTGGGGGCAAAACTAAAAGTTATTTTCAAAGTATAGTACTCGTGTATCATGGACTCAGTTCTTTTAATCTAATTTTGGATGAAATTCTTATAAATTCACATTGGATTAATGAAAGCAATTGTTGATTAATATATATTTATTTAAGCTCAGTAAATAAAAATGAGTTGTGGCGGTAGTTATATAAACCATGAAGAATCAGGACCTACTGTCTCGAAAGCTGTTCACTTGCTCCTAGAGCCGGAGGTGCTATAGGAACATAAATGCCAATCCGGCGACCATATCGCCTTTTGAATGATTTCTTGGCGCCGTTTTGAAAGCTTCTTATTGCTAACTTTTTTTTTTAATAGAAAGTCGTTTTAAAGAAACTTAAAATTTTTAATCATTGCTTTTTATTTTGTATACAGCATCAACGTTTGAGTTCTTTACCCTCATAATTTTTTTAATGAGCCCCTTTAAGAGAAATATAAGTCAAAATTTACTTTATATGAACATTTTCTGCAATCTTTACAGGTGCACGACTATGCCTATCAGATATACAGGGTTGTTATAATTAAAGTTCGCCTATTCAGAAGGCTCTGGAGCCGGTTCTATTGCTCCAAACGAAACAAAATTTCACTAGTACATAGTTAAAGAGATGCGCTCTGCGAAAATCGAAAAAAAAATTAGTCAAATTTTTTGTCACTAGGTGGCGCTGCTCCAATATTTAAGGCGATATTTGCAGATTCGTTATATCAATATCAGTCAATCCAGACGAAACACACAAATTTAAAAGTTTCAACAAACTTCAACGAACTGCGAATTGTTATAGTTAAGTTCACCTAATCAGACAGCTCTAGAGCCTGACCTATGACTCCAAACAATACAGAAAAATGAATATCATTTCATGTAATGTAATCTGCATCAACAAAAATAAAACATGTCGCTCATCAGTAAGGAAATAACGAAGAATAACATGACGCATGCTCAATGAATCCTCCGCCATTTTTAATAATGCATTCCATTCTCAGAATTGTGCTTTCTACAGCATTGCGTAAACTGTCCTGTAAGATTGAGCGAATGTCAAGTCTAATGCTGTGTTTCAGATAAGAGATTGTCTGACATCTGTTTTTAGATACAGAATCTTTCAAAAATCCCCAGAAAATAAAGGAATCGGCATATATCGGCTTAAATATTGGCGCAACGCCACCTACTGATAAAAATTGTAACTAATTTTTTTTTCGATTTTCGCCGAGCGCATGTCTTTAACTATGTACTAGTGAAATTCTGATTCGTTTGGAGCCATAGAACCGGCTCTAGAGTCTTCTGAATAGGCGAACTTTAATTATAACAACCCTGTATATGCATTCTATAGGACGTGGTTGCGAATTTCAAAAATTCCACGTTACTGAATTTAATTTAAACTAAAAATCCTTATAAAAATGTTTTATTTTGATTATTTACATGTGTTTATACTTTAAGCAGCATTATGGTTTTGGCCCTTATCCTACAAAAAGTTTTTGAGATAAGCTTCTCTCAGGGGAGTATAGGGGAGTGCGTTGTACTTTTGACCACTTTGCAAAAATTAAATTTTCTTCGCTTAACTATTTTAAGATTAAATTCATTTTATTACTTTTATCGTAATTAGTATTATCTCGTTTTTCATCTTCAATTTTTTTCAAGTTTCTAGTTTTACTTATATTATGTTTTATTTCATCTTTTAAAAACAATAACATTATGGGTTACCGAAGGGACGTTCTCAAAAGGTGGACACTGTACACACATCATAACTTTAACCTTTTGAATAAATAAATTTAATCATCATTGACTTTAATTTTTATTTTCACTGACATATTAATTCTGTTCAGAGACAAAAATTGATATAATTTATATTAAAAGTTTTGCATAAATAACTTTTTTTTTTTACTAAAGTGGCCAATTTTGGACATCATAACGTTAACTGCTCCAATGTACCAAGAAAAAAAGTTTTAACTTGTTTCCAAGAGATTATAATGATAAACAGCAAATGCATAAAGGAAATGGATGATTGTTTTATAATTTTATTAACAAATGACACCACCAATTTATTACTTTTTGAAGTTAGAAGGACTTTTCTAGAAAGACTTTTTCTGTATTTTCTTATGTCAAAAAGTAACGATCGAAACAAAGCAGTTATTTTCACGCAAAACACGTTAAGTAAGTACTTTAATCTCTTTTATCTAACATTAAAATCATTTATGTTTAATAAAATTTTTTTGCAATAAATGCACTTTTCTCAAATAAGAAATTGGAATGTCCAAATTGCGTAACGTTCTATTTATTTCCTCGTAAATTTATTTTTAAAGATGATCTGATGTCCTGAAATATATAAGATATTTATTATGATGTTATATAATAAATAATTACGTGTTTTGTGTAAATAAAGCGTATTTAGTGCCTGTAATAATATAATTTTACTTAGAAGCACGCCCAACTTTCACGTGTAGATTGATTAATTAAATGCTTTAATAATTAATTTTCTAGAATAATTGCTGTCTTTTAATGTTTGTATATAAATTTATAGACTTATATATTGTATTGTAAAAAAATTGGCCTTAAATTTGAAAATTAAAAAAATCACTAGTAATTAACGTTTAATGATTCCACGTTTTGATAATTTAACCATAGGTGTTTGTATACCTTAGACCAGGCAATTAATCTAACAAAAAGCTGCGTTAAAAATAAATTTTAAGTTTGTTAAGCATGTTTTCAATGCTTATCCGGCTATGCATTTTATTTAAGAAAATTATCAAGATATTACTTATATCACTGCTAAATACTATCTTTTTACTAAACACATTTTTTTATCAATCAAGAAAGCTTTTTTGGTTATTAAGACAGGCTAAATGTGAAATAAAACTTCCTTATACTATGGTTTTGATGTGAATTAGTAATATACTTTTGTGAGGCAAGTTTCATTGAATAATTCAAGAAAAATGTATTTTTTTTTTTTTTTTTTTTTTTTGGTGTGCATATTTAATTATGTATTAATAATTTACTTAACATTTATTTCTATAGATTTAATATTTTAAAAATTATCTTACTCTTTATTATTTTTATTTGTTATTGACATTATTATTTATTACATTGCAAATAATCATTATTGTGATTGCATTATTACATTGAAATTATTGTTTGAAGAATGTCAACAAAGCAATGACCAGAAGTCCGCGCAACTTCTGATTCCAAGCTGTGCTGATTTGAAGAAGCATACTGTGCTTACTTTTTATTATTTATTATATACTGAAGTACAGAAATATCGTTACTTATTTCAAGACAGTTGTAGAAAGTAAATCAAAAAAGTTTAAATGTTTAGAAAATCTTTTTAAAGTGTTGTATCTTTGACCTGGTCAAAGGAGCAACAGCTGACCACGGTCAAAGGTACAACACATTTTTATTGCAGATTACAATGCAGTTTTAGTGTTAAGATAATCATTTTCTCAAGCATGGCCATATTTATAAAAATCTATAGCTAATAGTTAGATTATGTCTATAAACATGAACATAGCACAAAAATATTATTAGGCAAAACATTGACAAATAAATAGCTAAGATACATTTTTATGAAGGAATGGAATATTAATATTTACTGGAATCCTTTCTGTCTTGAAAAATCCACAGAATGTTGCATAATCCCTCTAGTGAAGGAATTATGCACTAAATACACTGAAATTCATAAAATGCTTCTAGACAGAGCTACGGCCTAGGTGATCAAAGGTATAATTTAATCAAAGGTAAAACACTTTCCCATAATTCTTCATTTACTGTGATTTACTTTTCCGCTGATTATTTTTTTTTTACATGGGTATAGTTATTGCTGCAAGATGTACGTGCATCACTGAAGACGAACATGTGTCATTGACATTACCGATTTAAGATAGCATTGTATATTTCCAGTCATATAAATAATGGTGCACTTTAGTGTTTGCTAACAACTTTTGTGCGCCCTTAGTAACTGAAAAGTTAGACAGGTCTGATAACAGCATATATCCGGTCAAAAGGTTTGCCTAATAATATATATACTGTAACTAACATATATACTGTAGGGTATACTATCTGCCCTTCATCCTATATCTTCTGATTAGAGCGTATACTCTCTGTTGTTTTTATGACTACATCACTGCTAAAACGGGACATTCGGTGGTTTGTTTCCAAGCAAGTATGGTATACACCGTAACAACCACGAAGAGATGAAAGGATGAAGAAATTTTGACCAGTCGTGAGTCGAACTCATGACATTTAGCGTGGCAAACAGGCGTGTTAACCACTACGTTACCTGTGTTCTAAATCAGAGCATGGTAATGAAAGTATTATATCATGTACAAACATTTTATGTATGGCAGATTATTTTTAAATTTAAGGTAATTTGTGCCTTACTAAAACATAAATGGAATTTATGTAAGGAAAAATATATATAAGACCTAAATAATTTAGAAGTAAAAGAGTAGAAAATATAGTGAAGATTTATCGGCAAAAGAAATTAAATTCTGTTAGTAGATACTTCTAGGTATGAAAGAGAGCAATACCAACAAAAAAATAATGCACGAGACAGATGTCAACAAGTTATATTTACGTTATCTACTTTATTGATTTGTTATGTAAGACTATGATAATATCTGCTTCATGTTTTTAGTGTTTATTAAGTATTCCAAATAAACATAATAATGCGTCAGTATTGTTAATATTAGATGCTTGTTTCTAGGACAAATTTTATTTTGTGGAATATTTTTAGTGCTATATTTAGATTTAGGAATGTGAGATCCACATATTTCTTTTGCCGGAAGCAAATTTTTTTACAAATTAGTGTTATCACATCTATAGATTTATCGTGACATCAAATAGCATTTAATATTTGAAGGTTACTGGAACAATAAATCTGGCATATTCACTAATTTGTTATTTTTTATTAATATCTATTATTGATCCATTTAAATTCTCCTTAGTTTTTGTTTTGCTCAATTTACTTCGTAAAAGCTTTTTATTTATTCCTTAATTGTAACGTCATTTTCGGCGACGAAAATAAACGTTTTTAAAAGCGACATTTCTTTTTTATATTTATTTTATTCCAAGAAGTTTCGCGCGCTGGATATAGTTTTATTTTATATTCTTACACTTACAAATTGGCAGCACTTTTTACAGAATTACTCTTATTGGACGTGACGTAGGCTTCACGCGTGTCGTTATTATTCCTGATTGGCCAAAGCCGATGGCCGATGTACAAGATTTTAACAAAAAATTGATGCAATGAAGTGAGTAGCCATATTTGTGCGATTTTTCGCCTGAAGCTATCAATGCTCCCTGGTAGTTTTATGATAATCTTAGCTTTCTTATTCCAATTTCTTCTAAAATAGCGATAAATTCTTAACAACAAAGACCTGAGTTCCCAATTGAATTGTGGGAAATGTTTTTGATGCCATATTGCTAAAAAAGTATGAAAGCTAATGATGACCTCTTATTTTTCAAAGAGAAACTTCTTGTTAAATTCATTCTGCTGCCTGTGTGTATCCACTTCACATTATTCGTGAAGACACGTCGCCAAGGTAACGGCTATTTTAAAACAGCAAATAAAGCCTTTGCGCAAAAATGTTTAAAAACAGAAAACCAACGATTTAAAATGCACAAATAAAGTAAGAAAAGGTAGCAAACAGCTGTTTCGAATCTACTTTCGAGATTCTTCATCAGTGCAAAACTCAGCAAGCTAGAAAAAACTATTATCTAAAAGCTATTGCTGTTGATCGTGGTTATTCCCCTAATAATATAGATTCAATTCATAGAAAATTGACAAAATCCACCCAATCTAAAATTTTTAATTCGAACTTCAATACTTTGGTTATTTTGCCATTTTCCCCAAAATTAGTCAGCAGGTTGCTAAAATTTTAAAATGGGTCGATTTCAATGTTATTTTTCTCTTGTTACTAAAATTGGTTTTTCAAATCTTAAGCAGCCAATTGATCGCTTAAATAACTGGGGTATTTACCAAATTTCTTGCCAATGTGGTCTTTCTTATATTGGTCAGACTAAATATGCTCTAATATTTCGTTTAACGGAACATAAAAGGTATGTCAAAAATCAAGAGCTTAAACGCTCTTCTATTGTTCAACATTGTTGGTCTTCACAACATAAATTTAATTTTTCTTCAGCCACCATTATCCATAAGTGTCCTTCTATTCTCGACCTTAATTTTTGGGAAGTTTACCACATCATTAAAAATTCTGACTCCCTAGTCAATGATTTATCAAGTACTCCTTATTTTCCAAGCATTTGGAAATCTTTAATTTAAAACTTTATTATTATTATTATTTATTTTTATATTTTTTTTTATTATTTTTTTTAATATTTATTTTTTTCCTTCTCGCTTTTGAGTTTTTGTTTTGTTTGTTCTCCGGTAGAGGTCGCTACTTGTCCACCCAGTTGTTCATGCTGCTTTCTTCTCATTGGTTGCTTTTCTTTAGGCGGGACCGTCCCCGTAGCGGGTATATGAGCCTGCGTTTCTCTGTCTCTTTGCTCAGTTTTGTTTTTTCTAGCTCGCTCAGTTTTGCACTGATAAAGAATCTCGATAGTAGATTCGAAACAGCTGTTTTCTACATTTTTTTACTTTATTTGTGCATTTATAATCGTTGGTTTTCTATCTTTAAATATCGTCTATTTATCAAATTATAATGATTTCACGCCAAAAATGCTACATCTTACATATATATGCTAATATTCATGTGTCTATACAATAGAATTTAAGAAGAGAAAAATAAATAGCATTCTAAAAATATTTGAAAATGTTAGTATTATTTAAAAATATATAGTATTATTTAAAAATAATTTTAAAAAAATATTCTCGCATTGATTATATTGCAAGATGCAGACATTATTAATAATCGATTTTTATCAGTCACATTTTTTAAAGATGCTTTGTGGCAGAATATGGGCTAAATACTTTTTCCTTCCGCAACTGTGCATACTTAAAATTTGAATAACTACATCGATTTACATGTTTCACAAAATTTGAATGCCATGCATATTTTAAAAAGTTACTTTTCTCCGAAAATGTTAACTGTTTAAGGAAAAAGAAACACTTACAAAATAACAGAAATATTTTTGTTAAAATTAAACCAATTCTCGTTACAGTTACAAAAGTTTTCCAATAGTTTACGTCAAAAGGTATTAATTAGCAGTACAGTAAAACAGAATGCCTAATTTTTATGTTACATAAGTTAAACTATATATACATATTACAAAAGATAGTAATACATTTGACAACCGACAGCATGCATATCATTAAAAAAAATAAAACAAGAAAGAAAAATCATGCATTAAGAATAGTTTATGAAACATTTTCTGAAATCTTTAAAAAATTATAGTTACTAAGGTGAAATGGTAATAGTGAAACCAAGTAAACACTTGAGAAATCAGATAACATAGGAAAATCAGATTTAAACATTTTCCTTCCATAGCCAAGTATGTATTCCAACTCTTTTGAACAGACCTGTATTTAATCTGAAGTTTTATATGCATACCATATAATGAGAAAATTTAGTTTAGCAAGAAAATGTTCAAATGATGTTGAAATTTCTCATTCAGCTATTAGATAGCTAGAAAGATTAGACAGGTTAGATTCAGTAGATTAAAACATACTTAAATACTTTTGTTCAGCCCTGTAATTTACTTAGTACCTTTAATATACTCCACTATTTGGCTAAAATGTAATTCAAAATATTAAACACTCTTAAAACTACTGAAAAAATTTTCGAGACATTACCATTCATTTCTTTGCGTGGTCCTATGTATGATTTTATCGATATTCTACAATCATTTCATACTAAACTAAATTCTGTTCAGTAAAAATGCATAACAACTTGAAAAACCACCATTAAGCGATGTGTACCCATATTATGTAACTAGTAAATCCGCAGATCAGGAGCCTCAACGTCAGCTTTGCACATAATTTTTTTAAACACACTTTGGGTAATATTCAACTTCCTGGAAACTGTAATTTAAAATTTTCAAATTACAGAATTATTTATAAGAATAAAATAAGTATAAGAAGTTTTCAGCCATCAAAAGCGTTAAATTAAATATTTAGTTATGTTAGGATATTCTGAAATTTTCATGATCTATTATTTTTGCTTTTTTATTATAACATAGTAGATTTATTCAGTGGGGCTCCGCCCCCCTGAACCCCCCCGTAGTCTCTTTAAACTTAAATTTGTAACTTTCTATCAATTTGCTAATGGTTATCGTATATCTTGTATTTCTTTATACATTTTGATTTATAAGGATAAGGAACAGTCTTAATAAGCATTTTTCATTATCTTCATACTTCTACATACCTGCCCACCACAAACACCTAAATCTGATGTATCAGGAACTTTTGAAAGTGTAAACTCAGTAATCTAGGGTTTTACAATTATGTTTCCGAAAAAAAGAAGTTTTGATTGCATTTTGTGGCAGTTATCGTGGACAGACAGGCAGACAGAACAGACTCACAGGCGGAAAATAATAAATTTTGTGTCACCAAAATAAGCCTTCACTGAAGTTTCGGCAATGACGTCATTATTCATGAGTTATTGCTATCCATGTTTCCAATATTTTTTACGACTACTATAAAATACCTGTTTTATTTCAATTATGACGTCAAATTTTATCAGGTGAAATAATTGATTGTTAAAAATATAATTATTTTTTATTTCTTTTTCTTCTAATTATGCTTCCATTTTTTGTCAGAAAAATCCTTATTAACGAAACAAATTTCCGTGTTTAATATTTAACAAAGTACTATATTTATTTTCATTTTAATTCTGACGTCATATTTATTTTTTCTTAATTTAATTTTTCGAATGGAAATTGCTCAATTGAAACTTATTGCCGTTGAAAAATTATTCCTTATTTTGATTTTTTTTTTTTTTTTTTTTTTTTTGGCAACGATAAAGGAAATTGGCTAAACTTTATCTAAAAAATCGCTATTAATTCTGCATGAAAAAGAAGGAAATTTTGAATTATTAAAGAAAACATGTGAATAAAATTAATAAAACATAGCCTATGTTGTTTTCTGGGCTATGTTATATTTATACACAAAGATACAAACACATTAATTCACCAGGTTTGACGTTGACTTCATTGAAATTAACATTATAAAAATAAGGATTATGATGAATGGTTGCTTAGCAACCATTAAGAGAAAATAAAGAAAATGGAATAAATACATTTGAAATAAGTAAATCTCTATAACAAATTGGTTTATATTATTGGAACACATTTATAAAAAATCTCCAAAATTTACAGCAATAATTTAAAAAATCTGACAAATGTGTAGACAGAATTTCAAAACAATACGAATAATTTAACTGGTAAATTTCAGTATCCCTTTATCATTGAATTCCATTAATGAAATGTGACATTTTCTCTCAAGAAAAAAAAATTAAAAATCATTGAATTTGCCATAGAAAAGCATTATTGCGCAAAATAAAATATTCTATATTTTTAGAACGAATGAATCAAATCTTACAAAAACTATACAGCTTAATCCCAGTGTCTCATTAACATACCCACTTAATTTCAAGCCAATCGGATGCTTTTTACGGAAGTTATCGCGGAACAGAGAGACTGACAAACTGACAGACAGACACAAAAAAATTTCGTGTCTCCAAAGTAAGCCTTCACTGACGTTTCGGCAAATATGTACCCATATTATTCTTTTTTGTAGCCCTATATATCAAAAATAACATTTATATATACTATATAGAATGAATAAATGTAGTGAAACTTAAACGAGCATATCATTATTAAAAATTCCTTTTCTGCTGTAATCGTTATTATACAGTTTTTCGGATAGAATATGATATCTCAAATCTTTTGAGAAGCCCTGTAAATTATACGCATTTCGTATTATACATGAAATAACTTATAGTAAGCTTCATCTACTTATAACGATATAATTATATATGGAATATATTAAAATATTTAATTTACGCTCGAAGCTATTTCCTCGTATATCATTATGTATTTCAACTCTTTTGTGTGGTCCTGTAAATGAATAGTATTTATTCTTAGTACCACAATTTCTACAGAATTCATAATTTAGGTACAATTCGTAAATGCAAAAATATTAAAATTTGATGCACTGAAATTACTTATTTTATCTACTGATGATTTTATTATGAATATTCGATTTTTATAGTGTACAAAATTCTGAATAAAAAAAAAGCTTCATTAATATATATAGGTTTACCTGTAATTAAAAATTACAACTACAGAAATAAATGCAGCATAGTTAGTTATTATTTTATAGAATAATAATAGTAATAATAATAATAATAAATCGCAAAATTTAATTAAACGACATTATTAAACTCACTAAACATATATATATATATATATGTATATCAAAATTAAAATAATAATTTGTATTATTTAAATATGGGAGCATTGAAAGGTAAAGAATAAAATAATTTTCTTTTATTAAAAATCATTTTTACGCATCGCGTACGTATTTAGTATTATTGTTAAATTACATCTTGCTTTAAACATATGAAGATTGTAAATAAAGTACATAATAAAGAAATTTCACAAGGAAATTAAAAAAAATTATAAATTAAGACATCTACAGTAGAATTTTTATATGGCTGTTGAAAAAGTTTCATTCTATTTAATTGGATAAAATGCGGAAGATTGAGTTTTCTGTTATGCAATTTTAGTTTATTAGAGTTGCATAATGAAATTGGTTAAAAACGCTTACGGCATACAGACATTGTAAAAATATTTTCGTAATATCTTAAAAGAAATTTTATCTACATTAAATTTAATTATTTTTTAACTACTTTAAATTGCTACATAAATTGCTGCATTTAAATATCTCCATCTTAAAATAAGCATAATCAAAGTTATTCGATGAAACCTATGTACTTTTCGCGAGTATTACCATATTCAGAAGTTTTAAACTAAATCTCTAAGAATAAGGTTATAAAAGGTGTCCAAAAATTCATGCAAGGAATAATTTATACATAAAACAAATGTTTGAAATTGAAATCTGCAATTTTTTTATTCATTCATGTATTATGCAGTATAGTATTATGTATGGAATACCAAATCAGGTGAATGGTTGCATTTATGGATTCATACTTTTTCAAAACCCGCAGAATTATCCGGATATATATAATATGTATTGGCACAGTTTAAGTCGGTTGGTTTTATCTATGGTTTAAACCATATGTATATATTTATTACATCCTCTGGTTATTTTTTTCTCTCGAAAATTACTAAAGATATTTCCTTTTTTTTTTTTCTTTATAATTTCAGACTTCTAATTTTATATAGTGGGCCTTGGTCAATTTTTTATGCATAGGAATAACTGTTTAAATGAAAAATGATTTTTTTTCTAATATCTACTTAATCCACTGTATATAGGTTGTTTACAAATAGATACCCGGTTTATATGTATATTTTTATTACATCCTCTGGTTATTTTTTTTCTTTCGAAAATTACTAAAGATATTTCTTATTTTTATTTTTTTTCTTTATAATTTCAGACTTCTAATTTTATACAGTGGGCTTTGGTCTATTTTTTTATGTATAGGAATAAATGAAAAATATTTTTTTCTATTATCTACCTAATCCACTGTATATAGGCTTTTGACAAATAGATACCCGGTTCAAACCAAAAAAACCTAGTTTAAACCAATAATAAAAAACCGTTTTATGTTTTTTTTTAAAAAGACATGGTTTTTCCAACCCTGTATTAAACAAATAAATATCGTAATTTGTAAAATTTTGTTTTTATAGAGTTAATTAATTTTTGAATTATTTTATTGTGTTTAGAAACTAAAGACGGCGCCACTGACGCTTTTGTTGTTAATTTGTACTTATCTCACATGTACAAAATCATTATCGATATCAATCGATTTAATTAATTCTATAATTATAATTTAAAACTTGTAATTAATATTAAATAGTTTAACTATTTAATTAGTATTAAATAGTTTAACTATTTTTATTAAGTTAAAAAAAATTTGTCTACTTATGTTTTGTAATTAATTATTTTTGAAAATAGTTATTTAAATATCTATTATTAATAAAAACTATTTGGTTTCTAATTTAACTTCGATATTAACTGTCTAATGTGACTGAATGCAAAGTGGTATTGCTATCACATGGTCGAAATTGATATTTATAAGTTTATCTTTTATATAATTAAATTGCAGTCCAATTATTTCTCTTTGACATGATTTTTAATTTGAAATCAATCAATGATAATTCAATTATATTATTATTTTGTTTTTCCTGTTCTCAATGGCGATTACTGGTTGCGATTGATACTTGTAAGTTCATCTTTATCAATATTCAATTACAGTTTAATTATTTTTCGAATATTTTTTCTTTGAAATAGTTTTTCCAATGCAATTAATATATTGATAATTCTATTATTGTCTTATTATAATAGAATACTTATTTATCTAATATTTTTCTTTGAATTGAGTTCTCATTTGCGATTAATCGGGCAATATGGAAATCATTTTTAGGTCTATCCTGATTTCTATTCAGAAATTAATCGCAATTAATGTGGCTATTTAGCATTGCCCTTGATAACGAGCTAAATACCATATTTCCAATTTTATTCCAAATTTTGACAACTCCTCTGTTTGATATAATTTGGCATTAACAAGTTTTTCCAGAAATTGATGTTGATTTGTAGTATTATCTAATGGTTCTATATATATAAATATATATATATATATATATATGTATATGTATAGTAATTATTATGTATGATTTAAAATTAACTAAGGTCTCGAATTTAGTAAGTATATATACATATATATATGTGTCTTAATTTAATTAATTTTTCAATTAATTTTCAGCAGTGAAATTACGCTTGAAATTCTTGAATATTTAATACGTGATTTTTTACTTTGCTACTAAGCGCAGAACCAACTTAGTGAAAAATGTCCAAGCCGGGAATCGAACCCGGGACCCTTGGAACGCGCTCCAAGTGCTCTACCATTTAAGCTATAAGGAGCTGCGAGTTGCAGCCTAACCAACATACGAAGAGAGAAATGCTAAGCTGGGCATCGTCCTCATAGATTAAATGGTAGAGCACTTGGAGCGCTAATCCAAGGGTTTCGAGTTCGATTCCCGGCTAAGGCATTTTTCACTAAGTTGGTTCTACGCTTAGTAGCAAAGTAAAAATTCACGTATTAAATATTTATATATATTGATAATATATCGGTTATAAAAAAGAAATATCATAAATTAAGGAATAATGTTTGTTAAATATCTTCTTTAAATTTAATTAAGCGAATCTGTTTGTTGTTTGTAAATATAACTTCTTTCTATGTTTTTGTTTTTTACCGTTTGTTAAAGAAAAGCAATTTATAGAAACAAACAAAGCCCTAAATTAGAAATCAATAAATAAAGGAGATGTGCTAATAAGGGCCATTTTTCGCCCATCAGCACCTAGATGTGACACACATTTTTTTCATTAGTGTACCCCATAACAAATAAGGAAATAACAATATCTTGGAAGAAAGTCTAATAATTGATGGAAAAATAAAATATGTGTTTAAGTAAATACCATGTATATTAAAGATCATAAACACTATTGTCATTAGTTTTAATCCAAAAAATCTATAGCAAATACAACACTAAATGCAAAATTACGATGAATGGAACTTATTAAGACTTTTATTTCAATATATGAAACATCCGAAATAATCAATACCAGAAAATATAATCATACAGTTTCAGACATTTTTGGCAATATGTTTCAGATTATTTTCCTCCTTGGTTGCTTCACGAGAATCACTACAGGACCATCCATGTAGTATAGGAGCATATTCAATACTTTTTTTTAAAGATTTGGTTGAGTTATGGCAAAAGTAAACCAGAAACCATAGTATGGTAGCAACATGCGTCTAGTACTCTTAGACACTTGCGCCTACTTTACATTGGCAGTGCCATTGTGTGAAGCTGCTTCGCTGTTTTTTTATTCAAGTATTATAGATATAATTTTTTTAACTTTTGTGTCAAACAATCAAACTTTGGTCACGAGAAGTGTCCCTTAGCATCCTTTGTTGTAAACTTTTGTTGCTGTTTAGGAATCTTGGCATGTCATGTTCGATATTCATTTCTAGCAGAAGTTCCAAACAACCGCGTAAAAACCTATGAGTTCTCACAACATCGTTTAGCTTCAGCAACTCTCTGATATTATGTGAATATTTTTTAATATATGTGTAAGTATGTTAGCGTAATTGTTCTTTGAATCCGCGAAGTAAGGACCGAAGACATCCATAATATAATTTGAAGTCGTGAAGAATACCGTACGCTTAACGAAAGATCTTCCTTTGTATAACCAGAATGAATTTATCTGAAAGGATTAGTTCGCACTTTTCTGGATATAAAAGTACGTGCTATCAAAAATAATCATTACAGTATTGTCGTCATCCGGAAAAAAAAATCTTCCTGCTAAAGGCCTCGTATGTTTTTCAATATCCTGTGTTATGGTGATGTGTTCCATTCTAAGGTGTTGTGGGACAAAGTTCTTAATCAATGTCTGTTTTGCATATTTAAAGAAGATATTATTATTTTTCTTATATTGCTGTAGATCTCTGTAGATCGCAGTTTTTCGAACATCTAAGTATCGATATAATATTTTTGTTAGAACAGATACGAAATATTTTCCACCAAGCTTTATAACAATGAAATTGACATCCAAGCATTATTTATTAGTAATTTTTTTAATAAATATTTACAAAAATAGTTTCAGTAAACAACATTGACCTCTTAACAACATAAATATTTTTTGAGTACGAGAAAACAAATTTGAATGTCCTACGATAACAGTGAATTTGATTCTCCCGGATGATACATTTTTTTCTTTAAAAGGTAGAAGCGCACACTGTACCCTAATAAAATAATGCTCCTATGAAAGCTTATAAGGATTAGTATCATTGCATGTCAAAATTAATTGGGTTCATTGCGCGCTTCATAAAAAAAAACTTAACTCAAAAATGCAAAAAACGACAAAAATATCGAAAAAAGCCAAAACACTCTATTTTGGAGCTATAATTTCCATGACTTACCATTTCATTTATCATGTAAAGGTTATACTAAACAAAAATACATATCTTTAATTATGCAAAGCCACTAAACAATTATCGGAATTCGAAACTTTTTTTGGGGTATATGATGGGCGAAAAATAGCCCTTATTAGCCCACCTCCTTAATAGTGTTTCATTATAATAATTCAAATTTTGCTCTGATTTAGTCATATTTAGTTATATAGCTTTAGGTTTCACATTAACCTAAATATTTTATACAGAAATATATTTACTTGCAGATTAGACAGGTAATAATAACATAAAGAATCTATACAAATTGAATTTATAAATGATAATTACAACTAATTAGGATTTCTTTATATAATTCTTTCCGTGAGTCTTACAATCACTTAAGTGACTATCTATATTTATATTTAAGTCTGCATGCATATTTATATTCATACTATACTTATGTGCATAGAGAAAACATTGGATTGTAGAGGAAAGAAGGCCCAAAGTATATTTACATGTAAACATATTTGTAAAATTATTTAAAGGAGAAAACAGTTTTGGATTCTCCAAAATACAGATCCTATAACTTTGCTAGTATAACATATTATTTAAAATTGGTTCAGAGAGAAGAGCCTGTCATTATATATTCTATTGAAAACGTCAAACTATAACTTATTCCTGATGGGGCCAAATTCAGCGTTTTATAGATAGCATGTCTAAAGATATTGTAGTGAAAAAATAGTGAAATGAGTTAATTTGGTTTTTTGGACTCTATTCATTAGCTTTTTAAGAATAATTCCTATGATCCAAGGCCCAAAAAGATGACGAAATGATCAAGTAATATTTTATGTAAGGAGATTAGGTGTGTTGTACATTGGTCGTTGGTGACCAATTCGCCTGCTGCTCATTTGAAACCAAATATATATACAACCCTTGGCAAAAAGTTTCCGATCATTACATCAACACTACCATCTTTTGTAAGAAAAGATTATTTATTCTCACTGCATAAAAATGAAACGACTATTAGCGATAACACATCTGTGTTACATATAATGAACAACAATATGCAATAAAGGAAAATCACCATTCATCAATTTATAAACAGAAAAATTGTGATTGAAATTTAGGCATCAAAGAAAAAATTATCCGATCATGCTTTGATTTGGAAAAAAATAACCGATCACTGTAATTATATATTTCGCAAATCCACCTTTATTTCGGATGACAGTCGAAAATGCTAGTGGCCTGGACTCATTGAGATTTTTACACTCATTGGAAGCAATTTCACCCCAGCATTCCCTTATAGCTTTACGTAAGTTCTATGGCATTTATAATTCATCGAAAATCGATTTTTCTTTTTAATATATTTCACATATTTTCGATGGAATTAAGATCCAGACTAATGGGCGGTCACGTCATGGTTTGAATTGGCATATTACCTACATTTTGTAGAAATTTCTTCATTGATTTGGTGCGTTGGGGAGCTAATTGTCATCTTGAAATAAGAAGTCATTTTGATTTCCGAACTATTGATCGATGCTGGGAATAAAACAATCCACTAAAATGTCAATGTAAACTTCAAAGCTTACTGTACGTAACACAATACACAACTTGCCGACGCATTGTCATGTAATACAACTCCAAACTGCAAATGCAGGGGAAAATTTAGTCTTCGTATTGATACACTTATCATTGAACTTTTCACCTACTCTCCTCCAAGCAAATGTTCCACAGTCATCACTTTTACCGATCGATATGCGAAATTCATTGCTAAAAATAACTTTATTTCATGTATCAAATGGCTGGTGCACATGTTTTTTGCACCATTGCAAGCGCTCTTTTCTATGTTTCTTTATCATGTAAGATTTTGTTTTAATTTTACAAGATTTAAATCTTGCTACGTTTAGATGATTACGTACTGCGGTCACATGCCTTTACGTTATACTTAGACCATTCGAAATCAAGTTGTTTTGAGGTTGCTCGCCGTTTTCTTTTCGATATTTTCACAAGTTTTATTTTCCTTCCTAGGTATTGACATTCGTGGTCGTCCACTTCGAGGTAAATTTTCCACGCTATTAGTCAACTGATATTTTTTCCAAATATCGCATACTGTACTTTGAGCACAATTTCATAAATCAGCCACTTTCCATTGTGAATTTACTTCTTCTAATAATTAAATCATGCGGATTTTTAAATCGCGAGAAAGGGTTTTCACACGAGTCATTTTCCAGCACTTCAGAGCTGCTTTTGATCTCGCAACTGGAAGATTTCTTCTTTTAAATAGGATTCATATATCATACGCATGCGCAGGCACTCTAATCTATCTTCAATATGCAAATTTCAAACTTTTTTCCTCAGTGATAGATTACTATTTTCCAACTTCGATCTTGATCGGATATTTTTTTCTCACGAGGAAACATTTTTGCCTGCATTATAATTATAAATTATATGATTGCAATATTGAATTCACTCTTTATTTTTATTTTAACATTCTTTCTTTTATTTGGCATATTGCAAAACGTTCCTATGCTCTTGAATCGCGAAGTATACGCTTCGAATTACAAAACTTCATAAACTTAATAACAGTGATCAGAAACTTTTTGCCAAGGGTTGTATATGTATTACTTTCCATAGTAGTCGCCAATGTCTACTGTAAATTAACCACATGAGATAATATTTCAGAAAGTTAAATTGTTTAAGACAAGTAAATCACGTTTTGATTATTTTTTATCTTGTGGCAACATAAATATGTTACGTATGGGTAATGTTAGTTAATAGTTACAAATACGCGGATGATAAAGATGATATCCAGGTGTTTAAAGTTTAATTTTCATCTGGTTGAAAAGAAATTGGTTGAGAAACGTTTGAGTTACAAGCTTACACATTTAAAAAAAAAGGGATAATGAGAAATCAGGGATAAAGCTTCTATTTATTTTTCAACTTATGCACTCGACAAAAAGACTTGCATATCTATCTGATATCTAGGGATTGTAAGTACTCTTCTTCTCAATAGTCTTGTTCATTTTGCCCTGTTTTTGCTACTTTTTTTACTTTTTGATACTTCCCACTTGATTTCTCTATGAAAGTCATATACGTCCTTGGAGCTCCTTTCCAGATACGCGTGCATATTTGCATGGATTTGACTTCTTTGTCTACCCATTGCAAACTCTTTAGCTTGTGAAAAGAGAAACTAAACAATTTCATCGAAATGTTGGTTTTAAATTCAGAAAGAAGTACAAAGAATTTTAATAAACGTTTCTGCGCTAAAAAAAACTACCTGCATACATTATCGAGATAATAATTACCACTTCCTGAATACTGGGCCTGAAAGGGGACACAAAATGGTGGTTGCTCGAAGTCGGATTTTTATTTCAACGTATGTACGGTTCTATAAAGGTAGACACACATATTTTATAAATAATTTCTTTGACTTGTTTAGCCTCAGAAAATTAAGGCGAATTTTGTTTTAATTTTTAGAATCAAAATTCAAAGAATTGTATACTAGGGTGGGTCGAAAAAACTTTTATTCAAGTTTTGACAATGGGCAGTGCGAAAAAGTTGCCACTGGTGGCATTAAGTTCATACAACCAATTTTATATTTCTAAGAGAATTCCTATATTTGCTGCAAATGGCTTGAAGTTTTGTTAAAATGCTGATTTTAGATTTTTTTTAGGAAACATTTAAAAAAAAAATCCTAATTTAATCTTATTGTACCTGAATTTACTTGAAATGTTTTGTTTAATGTACGAATGGTTAAATAAGCGCTGATTATATATTATTTATTAGTGTATTTTAAATTATGCGATTTTTTTGTTTTTTGTGTGCATAAATGAGCAAAAATTGTAAGCACTGATTCGTTCGTTCGTTGGTTTCTTTCTTTTGCCTCCTTCTCCTGTATCTTTCTTACCAAGTTTTTTCAATGAAGACAAGGAAAACAAGACAGAAAAAAAATCTGGGAAAGAAGGATACAGGAGGAGGTAGAAAACTTATAAGCAAATTTTTGACAGTAAAAAATAAAATAAAAAATAAAATAAAATGATCTTCATATTGAAAAAAGGGTGACAAGCGGACCCGTTGACAATAAGACAAAAAAAAAATATCACCATGTTGTCTAAATGTGGTTTGGAATATTTGGGTCATTTGAAACCTTTTTCTAGTCACTGTGAAGAAACAGCAAAAGTTTTATGTAACTTTCTAAGCAAGAATAAACATGCTTTGGAAAATATTAAGAGGAGAACTGCAACTATGATAGGTATTCTTCATACTAATGAACTTCCACACCGACACTGACATCAACTGGCTAAACTAGATGTTAGAATCATTTGACGCAAGACC
This sequence comes from Maratus speculifer, assembly GCA_964019185.1. Classification (NCBI taxonomy): domain Eukaryota; kingdom Metazoa; phylum Arthropoda; class Arachnida; order Araneae; family Salticidae; genus Maratus; species Maratus speculifer. Next base: position 349,361,365 of record OZ025290.1, on the reverse strand, counting down.
TTTACAAACTCAATCTGAGCTAGGTTAACACAGTACTTAAATTTTCAGCTTTTTTCATTTCTGATGTTCATGAATCAGGAATAGTCTCATAGAAAGCAATACATACATTTTCGTACGCTATTAGTGTGTGCTTAGTCTTTTTCTCGACCCTTTTTTTCTATGAAGATCATTTTGTCTTATCTAATATCAAAGAATATGGTTGTAATTTTTCATGATCCAAGATATTCCTCCTTCTGTATCTTTTTTCCAAGTTTCTTTTGCTGTCTCATGACATTGTCTTTATTGATGATGACATCTTTATTCGTTGTTGTCACAAATCTTACATCCTGAAGCACACATTAAGCTCTGAAGGCGCAAAACTAGTCACAGGAAAAGACCCGGATGATAATGTAAAATCTATGGGATCGTTCTTTTCAAATATCTCGCTCAAATTTTAATATTTTTACATGGTTGTTTTTGCATAGGATAGCTGAGGACTATCATTACCGGCCTAGTTTTTACTTTTTCATTTTTGGTTTCAGATTTAAAGATAAAAAACACTTTAAATTTCAAAACCGGTTTAAACTAGTTATGAAATTGAAACTATCATAATATAAAAAACATATCAGCAAAATCGAAAAAGTAAAAACTAGGCCGGTTGTAGATCGTCTTCAGCTATTCAATGCAAAAAAAGATCATGAAAAAATATTAAAATTTGAGCGAGATATTTGAAAAGATCGATCCCATAGACTTTACATTATCATCCAGGTCTTTTTCTGTGACTAGTATTGCGCCTTAATACTATGCACCTATATCATATAGCAGCTCAAAATGCGGCGAATAGGGAGAAAGGAATATTCGTTTGGAAGTGTCTGATTTTGAAGGACCTGATTCAAATTCTGATTCAGACGAACTTCCATTTAATGTTTTCACTAGTTGAATCTTATGACAATATCTTCATTTTAGAGCATTAAAATAATTAGAATCCCATCTCACAGTTCCTCCCATTTTCAGTTTCTTTTCTCATCCTTATAATGACTAATTGCGTTTTCTTTGGTTTGTGCTTCACATTTCTCTTCTTCTTTCAAAACTGCTGTCAAAACTTGCTGTGAACTGTCATCCAAATGTATGACTCTGAACGCATCGAAAAGCAGAAGGAAAAGCGAGGAACATAATAAAGACGAATGAGAGAAAACGACGACCGAGCCAAAAATACTTAAAATTTTTGCTACTTATACACGAAAAAGTATTAAAATCACCTTGTTCAAAGTATACATAACATTAAATTGTACATAATTAGAGTTTATGTGCGTTAGAGTAATCAGAGATTATGTTCATTATGTACACGAAACATGATTTTTCAAGAAAATTCAACTAAAATAAATATATAACATAACATTTTTAAAGTTTTAATCCAAAAAGTTCGGAAATCAGTATTTTAGCAAAACTTTAAGCTTTTAGCGTCAAATATAGGAGTTGTTCAAAACATTTCAAATTTGTGACCACCGAGCAAAATGGCAAAATTGTAATGTTTTTTTCTCTGCAATTTATTTTAAATGTTAATAAAAGAGGGATTTTCTATCATGGCATAATTTTTTTCTTACGTATATGCTTATAAGCCTTGAAAGTATTAATCATAATTAAATTTTTAAAAACTGGATTATATTTGTCGAATTATAATAATTTAAATAGCGCTTCAACTACAGTGAAACCTGCAGTCTTGTGAACGGTTATATCCGGTCGCGGCAGTGGGAAGGTTAAAAATACCAATGGCAATTTTTTGTATTACTTATTTCGAAAATCTAAAAAAAGTTTTTTGTCCCACTCTGCGACACACACTCTTTAAAAAAATTAGCATTCGGCAACCACAATTTTCGTGTCAGAGTTCAGATCTACTGTTTAGAGGGATGTGTAACAACATCTATTTATAAGGAACTAGAAAAAAATAAATGATTAACTTTATTAGAACTAGTTTTGGCACCTGGGAGATGTGACCTTCAAAGAATTAATTGCATAAGAAATAATACGAGTTATTGTAGATTTGTGTTCTTGGAAAAATATTTTTTGAAATTTACCAATAAAAATTACGCTTTTTTGAGCTAAAAAAAGGGAAATCATCGTAACAGGCTACAAAAATTCAACGATTACATAATAACAAAAAAAAGAGCTACCAACAGAGCTACTGAAAAAAATAAAAAGCTTTTCAATCCAGTGGCAGAAGACAAAATGTGAAATTTAGTGACTGAAGTACAGCATTTAAAATAAATTGTGTGAAAACCGACATGCTAGATCTATTTTTTTTAAATACTATGATCCCTCAAATGTATAACAACGGTGAACTCCGAATAGTCGATATTTGGACGTCTGCAGAAAATTTTCTAAAATTGCGAGAGGGTTCCTAATCTAGAATTTGTAACAAACAATAAAATGTTTACATGAAAATTTAAAAATATCTCACAGGTGGCACTACAATCGACTCTTCGGATTTCAACATCTTTGTAAATTTACGGGATTCATATTTGAGCACTGTTTGGATAACTGTTTTCCACACTACTTTTTCTAGAAACTATAATTGAAAACAAAATGAGGAATCAAGAGGGCGCAGACAAGTTGCAAAGTGCAGAGGTCCGCATCAAACATCTGAATCCAGCGATCGAGGACAAATGGCGACGATTCATATATCAAAAACAACCTATGAAGTCAAGCATATGATGAAAATCTGTTGAATATGACGGTATCGGTAATTTTGTCGCTTCGTTAGAAAATAACAACTAAAAAGTACTCAAGAACAACAAGTTCCGTTATTTTGTAATTCCTGCGCACTTCAAACATTTTTATGCTGTTGTGTTGGCATCAGAAGCAAAATATAATATCGATTCAACAATGCAAGTAAAAGGATATTATTAAAGTTTGGAATTTCCTTAACTTCCCACGCAGTCCAGAAATTAGGGTTAAAACAATTTTTGAATTCCTTCAAATGATGGCGTGTATCAATTTACACCTCTATCTGTAAGAGGAATTTTCACATATAAATGAGAGGGATTAAGAAATTCTGGAAACACATTTTCAAAATTAATAAGAGATACGCGAAATACGGAGATTTGAATTTATAGTACGCAGACTCACTGTGTATATACATACACAGTGTAAGTCTAAATTGTTTTTTAAAAATAAAAGGAGTGATACTACACATATAGACGATCAGTAATTATCATGCAAGATAGAGTTGCAAGCCTCTTATAAAGTCACAAATGCAGAATGTTTACTGAAATAGGTTCGGTGGTAAAAACTTTGAAACAATAACAATATTGCAATGAAAATCTAATGATATGTACCTTGTTTAGTATAAAATGTGATAGCAACAGTAGAACACTTGAAATATTTAAGCAAAATTGTTTCCGTATGGACTAGTAATCATAATCCAAAATGTGGAGCTCCAAGTGCATACTTTCGGCGTTTATAATGGAACTTTGTACCACTTTTTTTTCTCTTTTCACATTTATAACAAAGATAAGCATGTTCGTTAAATTTTTAGCATAATATGCTCCAGTTTTCTAAAAAGCATGACACTTTTTTTATACTCGACGCCAGGCCTTTCATAACAGTTTTTTGCGATATTCTCCTCCTGAACTTTTGACCATATGTTATATGGCAATATTTCACCTTTTTGATACTTACTATAAACTCTTTGCTTTTTTAAAAACAATTTAGACTCACGCTGTACATATTTATATATGTACATTATACCTCATATTCCTGATTATAATGCGCATTTTGAGACATTTAGACTTCACTTTTCTATTTCTATATATATTCTCTGTGCAACACGCACCTCCATCTTTGAAATTAATTTTTCGTGAGCTACCTAAATAATGAAATAAAGACCTATTATATAGTGTGATACATATTATCTTCCATGTAATCTGTAAGTGAAAAAAAAATATCATTTTGATTAAAATTTGAAATATTAGTTGATATGAGTATATTTTTATTTTTAATTTTTAAGCTTTCCTTTTTATACTTAGCATATAACACGCACTTGTAAATTTCAAATAATTTTTTGGTTTTAAAAAGAATACAGTATGTGTGCGTATTTTTCTATATATATATATATATATATGTAAACTATGTACAGGGTGATGCAAAATCAATGAAATGGCTAATATATTTTATCTTATTCATCTTGCATCACCTTGTATATTGAAGGAAGAGAAATGTGCAAAGATTATTTAACGAACCAATTATCTCAAACCGTTATATATTTTAATTAGTTTTGATAGAAATCACGTATATAACAGGCATTTAATTATTTAAATAACACCCTTCAATTAACACTCATATGAAAATAAACAAATACATTTAAAATATTTCTATTAAGCACACTCCTTTACAATAAACTTCTTCGGGAACACAATGCTGTCCATTTATGCAAATAATTAATTATGTCAGCAGCAATTTAGTAATGCACAGCTAAATAAATAGTGATTCACAAAGTTCTCTGTTAATTACGAAAATCAGCTTGTGTTGCAGTAATTAGTCTGAGGTCTTTTATCTGACTTTCACCTTGTATGAGTTTCATTATACCAAAGAGTGTGAATCGATGCTAATGTGCTTAATTGAAAAGTCTCTAACAATGCTTTGCTTTTCATTAAATATATTCTTGCTTCCACAAATTAATTTTTTGGTAAGGATGTGTGTATGCCTTTCATAAATTAATTTTAATTTTTCACCTTGGGTAATTGCAGTTTTAGTTTTATTTTCTTATATGCATGTATGTGTATATGAATAAAACAAAGGATTCTTAATTTTTTTTCATTCAGTTTTTAAAAAAATTATGCATTTGGAGATGTCCTAAATCTGAAATGATTAATTTATCAAAATATCTGTATATGTCAGATGTTTGTTGGTTGTTGGTTGGTTGTATAGAATTTAATGGCACAAAATCCCTAAAAGGACATACTGCACCAACAGATGTTTGTTGGATGCTCTTCTACATACATGAAGTAACACAAAGAATTTTATAAAACTTCATACTCAGTTAGAACTTTATATAAATTAGGACTGATTAGAGTTTGATGTATATTGACAATAACTTTTGTGTGCATGCTACATTTTCTCAACATTTATAGTAATTATATCTGTAAAATAGTTCAGTGTATATAAATTTCCATACTCATTTCCATCTTGTAAAAATTGATGCTGATAATATTTTGATGTATGTATTTCAACCAATGACATTGCTTTAAAGTTTCAAAATCATGTCAAAAACTTTTTATTCTACTTTGGCACGTATGAATCTCCATGATACGTTACATTTGTGATAATCATTGTTTGTAACTGACAGCGGATCTTTTGTATAAATATCCGCTGTCAGAATTGCTCATTTTTTAATACCAACACTATAAAACATATGTGTAACGTTACTCCATAAAATTTGTGACAACTGCTGCCTCCATTTTGTGGAGTAATTATTTTCACCTTTATAATGGTGTAATTTAAGCATCCTAGCCGCCCTTGGCGATCGGTTTGGTCTCCCTTAAATATATGCTAAACATTAAATCATATAGCTTTTATCCATAATTTATTTTAATTGCTCATTTTTTGCCAAGTTAGAAGATTATGTTAGAGAAATAGACAGAGATGCCATATACTTACCACATTGGCGCAACAGAATGACAATTATATGTGCCTCACATGGTAACCAGGCTATTGTTATTTATTTATAAATAAACTGTTTGTTTACTTCCATTTTCTTTTTTTAAATGATACAAGATTTTTTTTTTTTTATAATTAATAACTAAACTATTTTTTATTTATTAATTTCTTTTTAAAAGCATAGAAACTAGTTCAAAAATAGGTATGTAACTAGTATTTTTATACATTTTGTGTGAATCAGAGAAGAACCACAAATAGAAAAAAAAATTTTGAAATGAAACAGGTAAAATTCCAAAAATAAAATTACATGTCTTTTCTGTGACATACATACATACATGTCTTTTCTGTGAAATCTAAACTCTCAAATGTGAAATCTAAACTAAATCTTGTATATGGCTTTCAGAAATTATCATGTACTGTTTTCTCTAAAAAAAAATTAAACTATTGTTTTAAATTCCTGATTTACTATTACAATTTTACGTAATATTGTTTTATTGCTCAAAAGCGTTATTCTTTTTTAATTCTAAAAAAGTTTGATGGCAAATTAAATACAGAAATTAGGGTTGTATGAACCCAAACAAAATATATTTTAAAATCATCTCTGATTCTGTTGAAACTAATTATATTATAAAGAAAAATATATCGTAAATAACTTTAACATCACATTGATGGTGGCAACACCTCACAAAAAATTTATTTTTCATTCCATTTTCGTAACTAAACATCGCACATTGTCAATGTTTACACTATCATATAATGGATAAAACATTCTTTCAAATGCAATTTGTTTTAGAATTGTATCTCAATTTAATGATTTTTTATTGTTTTAAAAATAACTTAGAAGGAAGAATTTCTGTTGAAATCTATATATATATTACCTGCAGCCCGATTACTAAAATTAATCATTTTTACTTACAACTATGTGAATTGGTCAGTGCTTGATTCTGGCTAGTTCATTTTCTGGACGTATTATGTTTCAAATTAGTCAATGGAGACAAAATCTTTCAAGTGCATTTTAATATTGTTACATTATTTGAAACATAATAGTGTTATACGGCCTTTTTGAGGCGAAACTAAACGTGCTTTCTATAGAATATGGTGTGCAAATAATTTATTATTCATATAATAGGATTAAACAAAAGAATTCCATTGAAAAAAGATCTACGACAAAAAATTGTTTGCAATGAATTCTAATGATATTCACATTATTTTAAATATATTTGAAATTAATGTTATTTAATGAGGCGTACTACAAGTTTCTTACAGAAATATGTTTTGAGTATCGTTAATTTACATTGACATACATAAGAAATCGGCTACATCTGTGGCACTAAGAGGTAAATTTAAAAATTTGACAACATTGTTATTATAACACATGCATATTTACATTATTAGCATATTACATTTTTTGTGATTAAAACTGAAGTTTTCTATATTACGTAGAAATTGACCGAAGACTTTAATTTACAACGAAAACCAATGAACGCATATAGAGGTTTTACGTGATTTTCAAGATAAGGCGAGTTTTGAAAACGACGTACTCAATTGTCTTATCTTTTCATAATCCATACAGAAAAGTTTTCGATTGAAATTATCTTAGTTACTGAATTACTATAAATCAATGTATATTAGAAATCATTTATACAGCCTGGGAAAAAAGATCATTACATTGTATTAACGCTTAGATATATAATATAAAATATTTTTATAAAACAAACTAGCATGAGCAAAAATAATTGCACATTAAGGAAACTTTAGTTCCTTATCAAAAGAAGTAGACATTTTTAAAAAAGTACAACAACAACAAAATGTATAAAACATTTATTTTAATGATTATAGTATTTCTATTTATTTTTATTTTGCAATACTAAGAGAAGGTATTTAAATCCCAATATGCGGAAGCAAATACATTTTAAATTTGGACATACCTATGCATACTTTTAAAACATAAATGGCTATAAAAAAAGGTTGATGAACTCATTGAGTTCCAATTTAAAAATAAACAATTGGAAATGCAGATAGCGAATGTAAGCTGATTAAATGGAAGCTCAAATATTATATAATATGAAATAGGAATGCTTTTTTTATTTTTTAATAAGGATATTAGAAATAATAGGGATTTTGAATGATAAGTATTTTATAAATAAAATTGAAATAAAATCAGTAGAATACATTCAACATAATTCTTTTGAAATATAAGATAGCATATTTTAGAAAAAGTTCTATTTCAAGATATATTTTTGTATGTATTGCCGTTAACTTTTCATGCGAATGTCGAAATTTTGTCAATAAATGCAATAATAAAATTATTAGTTTTGTATAAAATGTTACGTGTGGTAAAGGTAAAAACACTGCTCTATAACGCTATAAAATTAATGAAAAATCTATTCTGCTAGTTTGTCCTCAACTTGCAAAAACTTTGTCCAGTTAAACCATACAGTTTTTTTAATTAATTTTCATTATTATTTTGGTATTTTTTCTGTATTTTTTTATTTTAATTTATTATTAATTTTTAATCGCTAACTTTTTTGGATTTATTTTGAATTTTTACTGCTATTGTTATTTAGTTTATTTCTTATACAATTCTGCATTTTTTAATTCATTTGTTTCTTTATTTTTCATTCCTTTCTTTCTTAAATTATATGCATATTTTACATTTCATTGTAATTTCCTTATTTTTGTTTTACATTTTTATCAGTTTCTTCATAATTCATTTTATTCTGTGCGTTTTTGATGTGATTATGCCTTCTGCCGTAATTAGCTGATGTCATCCGCTTTGCTCCTGGCTGTTTTCTTTCGCTTGTCTTTTTTCTTTCCATTCCCTTTCAGCCTTGCTTCTTTCTTTAAAGAGATAGTATTTGTTTTTTGTGCCTGATGAAGAAAGACAGTGTTCTTTCGAAAGACCTAGCACATTTCCTCGTTTTATTGTTGTTATAAACGTGTTTTATGTTACCTTTTTTTGTATCACACTAATTTGTTCAATATTTAAAATATCATGAAGTTTAGAAGAATAAAGAAATTTATAGAACTTAATCGCTATAACGAACCAACCATGTAGTTTAGGAGCGAAAACTCCACGAGACAGAAAAACTAATTCCAACACCTACCGTACTACGACCAAATGACCGGATGCAGGAAGCAATTGTGAAATGAAGTATCTCCAGCCGACCACTCTAGACTCCCTAAAGAGTTTGAGGGGTAAGTGGTTGGTCTCTGTTCAGTCGAGTAAGATTTATAAAGAATTTAAAGATAGACATAATATTAATCATACGTGTTGTCCAAATTTGTCTATGAATTTGTGAGCAGAATTGTAAGCTGCACATAGCTCTTAAAGTAAGATTTTTCTTAACCCTTTGAGGGGCACCAACTGTGTTTCCGAAATGTTGAATTCACACTGAAAATTTCGATAAAAGTTATTTCAAAATAAGGAAAAGCTATAAAACTTTTTACATTAAGGTAATAAAAGTAAAACTTAATTAAATGTTTCTTGTACAAATCTCAATTAAAATTAGGTGGAATATAATATATCCCACTACCTCAACAGGGGTTAACCAAACATAAATTATGTAAGAAAAGCAATAGTTAATACAAAGTTACACAATATTGATGAATTTCAAAAGAAAAAAATGAATTACGATTTAATTACACATGTATTAAAGAAAACAATAATATCAAGGTTCTTCGAAATTAACAAATCAAGTATCGATTTTCTAAGGAATAAATTTAATTTAATTTAATTAAATTATATAAAATTTAAATTTAGTTTCCCAGATAGATATCTGGAAAACTAAATTTAAATTTTTCTAAAAAGATTACATCCTAATTTTACAAAGATTTTAATTTAAGAATTTTCAAGAGTTAAAACCAGAATTATTATGTAGAATGAGGAAGGAATATTAGCTAAAATTAACAGTGACAGAAGTGAATATAAATATTATAGGTTATTGCAAAGTATATAGTTTATGATATTTACAAACTTTCGAGGGTGTTTGAAACGTTTTTGTTTATGTATAATTTAGTTCTTTCTAAGCTTAATACAATTCTTCGAATACAGTATTTTTTTCGTTGCAAAATATTTCTCATTATTTATTTATTTATTTATTTATTTATTTATTTATTTTGAATTTAGAAATTTCATCAGTACACAATTTTCGAGGATGTAATAATTTGAATTTCCTAAATATTTATCAATTAGACACAAAGATTATTTTAAGTTTTTTGTTTTATGTACAAAATCTGGAGAGTAGCCAAGGTTACTTAATAAATATGCCAGTACTGGGTGTTCACAAATAAAAATTGGACTCACTTTGTATAGAAAAATATAGGTATTACTTCCTTTTAAGTAGTATGTCCATAATAGTTGTCAATCACTAAAAGATTTAAAAAAATTGAATAATGAAGTTGGAATTAAAATTCGTTACTCATTTATTACCTAAATACATTATGATTAGGATGTTACACCCTTTCCCATTAATTTAACTTGAACACTTTATACTCATTTATTATATGTAACTATATTTTATCCACGTGCTTATCTATACTCAAATTTATTTGTTCGATAAAACATTGAAAAATACATAAGTTAATACATAAGTTAAAAGCGTTTACATTTTTTAGTTCTCCAAAAAGTTGTGCTTTTTAGCTAAAAAACCTATTAACTTCCAAAGTATTGAAGCGTTTCGATTATTGCGTGCTCAATATAAATATAAGATCATTTGTCGCAGGCAGTGAAAAAATGAAAAAGTTGCCATTGTTGTTCTAAATTATTGCTCTGAATTGTTTTACTCGTAGGAAGAAAATCTCTCTGCTTTAAGTCTTGAGCATGATTCAGTGAATGTGGTTTCTAAATTAAAAAAAAAATCAATCAAGTAGTTTCCGAGCAAGCGGGTCTTAAAGCTCGCACACCTCCCATAAGACAGCATCTAGTTTTGTTTTCTCTTAAATACATTTTTATTTACGGAACTACAACAATTCTAAAGCAATATATTATATTCTTTATTTTTTTAGAAACTCAAGATATTAATAAATAATTTATTTTTAAAGCTACATAGTACTTTTCTGTTTAAATTATTATTTAAAAGAACTACTACTAAATCACTTAGTATTTTCCCCTTCTCCTTAAAATAAGGAAGATTTACATAAAATTAATTAATTATCCTCATATTCATTACCTTTTCCTCCAGAAGCCTGTGTGACACTTTGAATCTGATGTCTCGAAAAAGTCCATTAAGCTATTAGTGTTTGCATTAGATTTTGAAAAATTATCCTAAGTGTGTGTGCTTGTATGTCTTTATTATATTATATACTTGAAGGCGTATGAAAGTAATTTAAATCATTTATCACTAAGAAAGTGACTGTTGTGTAACTAATAGATTTTCTTGTACGAAAGTGTATTGGAACTTGCACTACGAAATTAAGTTCAAACACTAATAAAAGATAAGTATCTTAAAGGTCAGGTTATGATAAAATGAAAAAGGATGTCTTTTTATCCTTTTTGAAGTGATACTTTTTCACAGGTCATACCAATTCTTCTTTTAGGTCATTCTGGAACAGCATTACTTACACAAATTTTATTCAGTTAATATCATTCTTTTAAAAATACTAACCTTGCATCATTGTTACCTAAGTGCCTCATTAAATAATGAAAATATTTAGATTAAAGAATTAAGCTTGATTTTTTTTGTTGATGTTGTTTTACTTTATATTAGTTTATTATTAAAAAAATGAAAGTGTAAAATTTGTCAGTATCTTAAATAATGTTAAACATATATGATTTTTTTTATTTTTTCAATTTTTAAAAATGTTACTGTGGGTTAATAGCCGTAAGATATTAATGTCTACTGTGAGATAAAAAAAAGAAAGATCATAAAACGCTGCTGAAAACATTTGTACTATTGCAGGCGATGGCAAATACATTTTTCGAAGTAAAACTTCTGTTTCAGTATACCAAATTAAACCACTAATGCAGAAAATAGTATCGTATATATATATATATATATATTTATTATTTTGCAAACTCAAGACATTAACAAATAATTTATTTGTAAAGCTATGCAGTACTTTTCTGTTTGAGTTATTATTTAAAAGAACTACCACTAAATGACTTAGTATTTTTCCCTTCTCCTTAAAATAAGAAAGATTTACATAAAATTAATTAATTATCCTCATATTCATTGCCACTTCCTTTAGAAGCCTGTGTGACACTTTGAATCTGATGTCTCCGAAAAGTCCATTAAGCTATTAATGTTTGCATTAGATTTTGCAAAATTATCCTAAGTGTGTGTGCTTGTATGTCTTTATTATATTATATACTCGAAGGCGTATGAAAGTAATTTAGATCATTTATCACTAATAAAGTGACTGTTGGGTAACTAATAGATTTTCTTGTACAAAAGTGTATTGGAACTTGTACTATGAAATTAAGTTCAAGCACTTATAAAAGAAAAGTATGCTAAATGTCAGGTTATGATAAAATGCAAAAAGATGTCTTTTTTTTTTCTTTTTGAAGTGGTACTTTTTCACAGGTCATACCATTCCTTCTTTTAACCCTTTATCTACCGAATTATGAATTCATGAAAATTTTACCTTCTAAACCATTTTACGTAAATTGGTTAAACTAAATTAAAATATTTATATAATCATTTAATAAATTTTTGAATAATTTTAGAAGGACTGAAGGATTTAGGAGGTTTAATTAAATTTGAATTTACAGGAATTTTGTGCAATATTTATAACCGAACTCAAATCTTTTATTTTAAATTGTTTTCTTGGTATTTTGTGGAGTTATAAAATGCACAAATGGGATTTTCTTACAATATAATTATAGAAATATTTCCGAATTGAAAAAACGCCATCCCTCTCCCTCAGCGCGAAGAAAGCTAAAAAGATAAAAAAGCAAATGAAATCATCTTAAACTTTTTTTGTTGTTGTATTGTGTAACCAATTATGCTTTTGGAGTAAAGTAAAGTAATGTATCTGTAACTCGTTCTAAACAGTATTACAACGAATCGATGTATTGAAAGAATTTTATAATAAGAAACTTTAATGGTACTTAAAAGTATCGTCGGTGAATAAAGCGTTAAGCCGTTCTGGACTAGCATCGCTGACACAAATTTGATTTATTTGATACTAATCTTTTAAAAATACTAACTTTGCATCATTATTACAAAAGTGCTTTATTGAATAATTTAAATATTATTTTCTTTTTTTTTTTTAAATCTGTGTCACACATAAAGACAATTTTGAAGGCGCACCTATACAATCATGATCCTGAAAGGGTTAAAAAGGATAGAGCACAGAATCCGGCACTGTTTTACAGAATCATTATTGATAGATCTATTATTCAAAAATATATATAAATATAAGGTACTTGCACCCTATATGGACAGTGCTCTCAATAGGGACGCGCCTAATATTTTTGAAAGTAACAATTTTGATAGAGAGATCGCGCTAGATATCCATGAAAAAAAGCAGTTGAAAACATAATTAAGCCTGGAAGGTACAAAAAAGCGCGCTGTTAGCCATTTAGAAGGAAACTTTTTGTTTCGTTGTGTGCTGATCCTAATTACAGACAAGTTTAAATTCTTATTAGATATTGTAAAATTGAATATTGATAAGTGGAGTGTTTTAGAAAGCTTATAAAACATATTTTCGATTGCTATTGCATATATTGCTTTAAAAAGTTTTCTTTATTTATTTATTACAAGATCTAATAAAACTACTCCTGATTCCCAAGATGGGCACCTTATGTCCACATTGGAAGTACAGCAGGTGAATCTTCAGATTCAGAAAAATAGAAAGCTAAGCAAAATCAACTACATTATTTCATAATATTTTGTAGTATCAGAGGGGCTTTGCATCGGTCTTCGAAGAGCCACAACCAAAAATGATCCCCCGCTCTAAAGTGCATGTTTTGAAGATATTTACTGTGCCCTCCCCCGCAATACTTTAAAAAATATTTTTTTATCCCCTCTCCTCTAAAATTCCATAAAAGAGTGGCTCTTCCCTACACCCTGTTTAGTAAGTCAATAAGGAGACACCTGTCCATAATAGGGACTGGTGGTTCCTTATATGGACATTTGTTAAAAGTTTTTGTTTTTATCATTTAAATAAAACCGTAATAGTTACAAGATCGCTAATTTTAATAATGATAGTCAACAATCCGGGGATCATGGTCATATATTTTTGGATTCATATCACCTGTACATAGGGCTGAAAAAAATAAATTTTCCTTAGGGTGTCCATATTAGGCACAGGTACCTTATTTATATATTTTGTCCACCAACAACATCAAATATTACTTTTTATGTAAAAAATATCAATATCATATTCAAATAAAGAGTTAAAATTTATTAAAAACGATCCTTTTTATTGATATAGTGACAAAATTTGATGACTAAACGAATTTTGAAATCTTAAAAAGATCATTTAAAAAAATATTTCTATATTTTTAATTCTACAACGTACAATTAAAAAATCAAAGCAAAAGTTGTATATATATATTTTTTTCAGTTCACTGGCTTATTTTTTTCTACAATGCGAAGGACAAAAAACTGTGTATATAAGAGTTTGGTGTCGACGCCAAATGAAAGTAGCCTAAGAAATTGGAAGACGGCAACACAGCAATCACCTCATCATGGCTGAAATTCCAGAATTAGTTAAAACTCAATTTACACATAAAAACGCAATCGATCTGCCAATTCATGTCTTAGTAGAAAACACTTGAAAACCTGATTTAATGGTTGACTCGTAGGTTTACTATTGTATTTTCCTGCACCCTAAGGTACACTGTAAAAAAATTGACTCTTTTGCTGCATCGCCACTCCCCCGATTTTATAGAATATCTCTATTTTGACCCATGAGAATGCTCCATAATACAGTGAAGTAATCGTTTTCTATAAAAGTGATGGAGTGATGATTTAACAAAAGGTTCAAATTTTTAACTGTGTATGAAAACGAGAAGGACTCGGAGAAGGAAAACACAAAGGTCAATATAGATTTCAATCGCTAAAATCAGGTAATCAAGTATTTTTCTTCAAAATAAAACTCTGCAGACCGAATGCGTTTTAATATGCTGATCGAGTTCTAACTAATTTTGGAATTTCAGCGTTAACTCGATGAGGTGATTGTTTGTACTTGAAGGCTGGTCTATAATGGAATGTTTTTGAGAAAAACGTGAATTGAATGTATGAAATTGTGCGTGAATAATAACATAATGATATATAAAAATAATCAGTGAATACTTGTAAATCAGTGGAAGGGTTTTTCAATTGTTTTTTATATTATGTTTATTTTTGAACATCAAGATTTTTGTTACTCGCAAACACACGTATCAAGAAATAAAGTAAAAAATTAATAATAAAACATTCAAAATATTTTGATAGATTAAACTCTTCAATTTGAGAAACACTTTCTATAAGGGGTTTCATCAATTATGAAAGTAATTGTTAAAATTCAAAACTCACGTCCTAGCAGTTTTATATTTGTTAAAAATTTCGCATTAACTATCTACAAAAAAGAAAATCATTTAAATTATCTCTAGATTTCAAGTATTTCCAGACATTCAAACTCTCATCAAACATGGAGTACCCAAAATTTTGCAAATTAAAACGCTTCAAATGCCTTGAAGCAATTTTAAATTGAAATCTTTGGATTTAATATAATTTAAAAATATTTCGTCAAAATATGGGTGCATATAGCGTATTTCAAGATTTCATGTTAAGCTCATTCCCAAGCACCTATAATTATTTTCAAATGATTCGCTGTGATTTCAATGAGATTAAAATTACGTAATTCAATTTTCATATTAGACATGTCTGATGAAAAAGTTATATAACATCTTAAAAATACTCATTTGATAAATGATTGAATCTACTTTCCTACCATCTAAATTTCATTACCAGTTCCTTTTATACATTTACACATATCAGCTTTAATATCAACTAATACTATTTGTATTAGCATTGTTTTAATCCACTTATACAAATGTTCAAATTAAAATTTTTAAAATAAAACACAAAATTCTAAATTTTTCAAAAATACAAAATACAAAAAAAAAAAAAAAAAAAAAAAAAAAAAAATAGCGGAGAAATAATTATTTTGTATTAGCTGTGAAATGAAAGAAATAATAAAGAAATTTTATACGCGTTAAACATATTTTCTTTTGTTTGACGTTTTTAAATGTCTTTAAGGAGACACATCATATTGATGGTTAAAAAACAAGTGAGTAAGTGTGATTTCATATTGCACAGAAAGCTTTGTTCAATATTTCTTATTTTACCTTTCAATTAATAAATCCAAATTTATGATTTATAGATATAATTTTCTTATACAAATGATAGCACCAGTAATTTTAATTAAAAAACTATAAAAGGAAGTTATTTGTTTTAATCCACTTATACAAATGTTCAAATTAACTTATTTAAATAAAACACAAAATTCTAAATTTTTTGAAAATCCGAAATACAAAAAAAAAAAAAATAAATAAAATAAAATAAAATAAAATAAAAAAAATAAATAGCGGAGATATAAATGTAAATTTTAAATTTCTAAAAACGAAAAAAAACAATTATTAAATTTAAAATGCTCAATCAATTATAATCATCTACAAAAAAAAAAAAAATGTTTAAATTATCACTCGATTTCAAATATTCCCAGATATTCAAAACCTTATCAATCATGGAGTTTTAAACATTTGGCAAATTAAAACGCTTCAAATGCCTTGCAGCAATTTTAAATTGAAATTTTTGGACTTAATTTAATTTTAAATATTTCATAAAAATTTAGAGTGCAAATCGCATGTTTCATGATTTCATGTTAAGCTTATTCCCAAGCACTTATAAGGATTTTTAAATGATTCGCTGTGATTTCAACGAGATCGAATTATGTAATTCGATTTTCATATTAGACGTGTCTAATGGAAAAGTTACATTACATGCTAATAATACTCATTTCATAAATGATTGAATCTACTTTCCTACCATCCAATTTTCATTACAAGTTCCTTTTAAAAATTTACACATATTAGTTTTAATATCAACTAGTAGTAAGAGCTTATTTTGTATAAGCTGTGAAATGAAAGAAATAATCAATATATTTTTTTAAATATCTGTTTAACATATTTTCTTTCCTTTAGACTCTTTTAAATGTCTTTAAGCAGGCAGATCACGTTGATGGTTAAATGGGTAAATGTGATAGATCACACAGAGGATTTCGTTTATTATTTATTTCAAAACAACTTATCCTTTAATTAATGATCCCAGATTCTTAGTTTGTAATTCTTAAATGCACACATACACGGTAGCACCAGTAAATTTAATTTTTAAATAATTATGAAATGAATTTATTTATTTTAATCCACTTAAAAAAGTTCAAATCTAATTATTTAAATAATACCCGAAATTCTAAGTTTTTTGAAAGCCCGAAAAAAAAAAAAAAATAGCGGAGATATAAATGCAAACTTTTAATGTCTAAAAGGGAAAAATTTGTTTATAATTAAAATTAAAATTCTGAATCATTAATAAATCGTAAATGTTTTTAAAATAGAAAGAAACTTGAATTCCAAAAAATATTATGAATGTCATATGCACGAAACCCTAAAAATATAAGCCCTTAAATGTGTCAAAAGTACGACAATTTCTTTCTTTACGTCATTTCGTTAATATATGAGCGCATATCACATGTTTCAAGATTTCATGTGAAGCTTATTCGCAAGCACTTATAAGGGTTTTCAGATAATTCGCTGTGATATTCAACGAGATTGAATTACGCAATTCCTTTTTTATATTAGATGTGCCTGATGGAAAAGTTACATAATATGTCAAGAACACCCATTTGATAAATGATTAAATCTACTTTCCTAATTTCATTACCAGTTCCTTTTATAAATTTACATTTATCAGTTTTAACATCAACTAATACTAATAGCTTATTTTGTGTGTTTAGCTCTATTTCTGGCTCTGGAATGAAAGAAATATTAAATATAATTTTTTTATACACGTTAAACATGTTTTCTTTTGTTCAGAAGCTTTTAAATGTTCTTAAGAAGGCAGATTATAGAGGCAGAAAAAGAGGCATTAAAAAGGCAGATCATAAAAACAATAATAAATAATAATAATAATAATCAGCAATTTTTATAATGGATACTTTCAAAAGCTACAGATACGCTGGAAAAGAATTTTTCAAAAATAATAATTAAAATAGAAATCATGACTAAAAATATCTAGCCTAAAAGAATCTGCTGTAGTGTTATAATTTGAGAAACATTTTTCATGCGGAATTCATATAAATAGGAAAAATAATTGATAAAATCCAAAGTTCATGACCTGGCAATTTTATGTTTGTTAAATGTTTCACATAAAGCATGTAAAAAAATAAAAATTGTTTAGATTATCGCTAGATTTCAAACATTCCCAGATATTCAACATATCATCAAACATGGAGTACCCAACATTTGCAAATTAAAACACTTCAAATACCTTGCAGCAATTTTAAATTGAAATCTTTGGATTTAATATAATTTAAAAATATTTCATCAAAATTTGAGTGCATATCGCATATTTCAAGATTTCGTGTTAAGTTTAATACCAAGCACTTAGTTTTCAGGTGATTCGCTGCGATAGTCAACGAGATTGAATTGCGTAATTCAATTTTTATATTATATGTGTTTGATGGAAAAATTGCATAACATATCGAGAACACTCATTTGATAAATAATAGAATCTACTTTCCTACCATTCAAATTTCATTATCAGTTTCTTTCTTAAATTTACACTTACCGGGTGTCCCAAAAATGACTGATGGATTTTAAAGTTCAATAACTTGCAAACAGTGACAGCTATTTAAAAAATTTTTGCAGGAGGGTTATGTATAATGTCAGGAGTTTTTTACCGTAATTTTTTATTTTAGTTCGCATCTCAAACAATAGGTGGCGCTGACGGCGATTGAAGGCCAGGTCGACGCTTCACTCAGCACTGCTCACCTGGCCTTCAATCGCCGTCAGCGCCACCTGTTGTTAGAGGTGCGAACTAAAATAAAAAATTACGGTAAAAAAACTCATGACTTTAAACATACCCCTCCTGCAAAAATTTTTTAAATAGCCGTTTGCAAATAGCCGTTTTAAATAGCCGTTTGCAAATTATTGAATTTTAAAATCCATCAGTCATTTTTGGGGCACCCGGTATCAGTTTTAATATCAACTTATGCCAATAGCTTCTTTTCTATTAGCTGAGAAATGAGAAAATAGTAAATAAATTTTATGCGCATTAAACATTATTTGCGCATTATACATTTTTGTTTAGACGTTTTTGCATGCATTTAAAGATGCAGATCATGTTAACGGTTAAAAAATAAATGGATAAGTGTGATCACTGATCGCATAGAGGGTTTTCTTTTAATATTTCTTTCAAAACAAATTATTTTTAAATTAGTAAATCCAAATTGTTTGTTTATAATTATTATATTCTTACATAGATGGTAGATCTAATAAATTTAATTTAAAAATAATTATAAAAGGAAATTATTTGTTATAATCAACTTAAGAATGTTCACATCAAATTATTTAAATAAAACCTAAAATTCTAAAATCTTAAAAATCCGAAATTATAAAAAAAGAAAAAAACAAATGCCAGTTTTAAATTTCCAAAAGCTAAAAAAATTGTTTAAAATTAAATTTAAAATGCTGAATCATTAATAAATCGCAAAAGTTTTTAAAATAGAAAGAAAATTGAATTTCAAAAAATATTGTGAATATCACATGAATGAAACCCTAAAAATATAAAATCTTGGTTATAAATACGAAAATTTCTTCTTATTAGATCCATTTTATTATTAAAGTTCCAGCAGTGAGATTCGAATTAAGAACCTCCTATTTGCCAGCAAAATACTTTACCCCCAACCCATGATATATACACGAAAATTAAAGTTATCTTTTAAAATTTAAATAGCAAAAAGGAATTGCTGACACTGAAAAAAATTAATTTAAATTAATAATTTTTTCAAACTATTACGTTTTGTCGTATAACACAATGTATTCAGTTGTAAGCAGACAAAATTTGAAGTCTCTGACTTATACAGTTTATGGAAACAGACTCTGTGACGGACGGACTGAGCAGAATAGTTTCGTTAGGTGAATGAAACTCTAAAATAATTTTCAACGCATTCAATAATGATACGTTCAAAAATTACAAATCCGGCTGCAAAAGAATTTTACAAATATTATTTTTCGAACAAAAGTTATGGCTAAAATATCTCGCATAAAAGCATTTGCTATAAAGTTTTAAACCAACTTTGAAGTTGTTATTCCAAAAATTGAGTTTTTAGTATTTCATACACTCTCATTTAAAAACTGATTATTATACAACCTTGAAATTACGTATATTCTTAGTTTGCATGTGTTATTTTACAATAAATCTAATTTTTATGTGGATTTTGTCACACAAGAAAAATAAATATACATTTTACGGTGAAATTTAGTAAAAATATTTATAAAAGCTGTTAATTATGCTAAAGAATTTGAATATACTTTCAAATTTACTTCAGTGTAAAACATATTTATATAAAACAAAATATGAAACACTAAACATATATCGGTAGTAGAATTTGTAAAATCATTTGCTTAAAATGTTCGCATTTAAATTTTCGCATTTTTAAAAAGTGAAGATAGAGCAATTATGTCAGAAAACGGTAATAGAAATTGGGAGAAAAAAGATATACGAATGTGTAGAAACTCATCGATTTAATAGGTAAAATCATCTTGTGAACAACAATGCTAAAAATAAATTGCATTAAACGTGAATGTATTTATTTATGATTTCGGTCATTAGGTCTACCAAAACTGTGGACGTTGTGAAAATTAAACGAAAGAGGGAAAGATTGTCTTTCCTGTTTATTTTTATTGTTTTAGATAGTTTTCAGAGAACGAGTTTTTCGTCGTACAGCTTCATATTTTAAGGATTTATGGAATTTAAATTTCTGAAATTTCGATATTCCAAAAACTTAGTTCGAAAAATCGTTAAAATATGGCACTGGTTCTCTGCAAGCAATCTAATAAAGAAAAAAAACGAACTGAGCATTATTTGCAAGCAGAGCACACTATCATCAAATCATTAACCGTTAGAAACTTCTGTATAAGACTTTTTCAGCTTACCTAATAAACAAACCGTTTACCAAAGATAATAGCTAAAACCTTGTGTGGAAGATTACAATAATTAAAATCAACGTTTAACACACAATAAATAAACACACACCACATACATATACGTTTCACGAGCATCAGGGCTCGCTTCCTCAGTGTATAAAAGTTAAAATGTTTAAAAACAGATCCCCCTCCCAACTGACAGCAAGTCAGAGACCCAAATGTTCGCAAACATAATACCAAAATATCCACAAGCTTCAGCAACCAATAAGATTAAACCGGAAATGAGGTGTTATGACATAATAAATCTAACCAGAAAGTTGAGATGTACGGTATACTTGAAAGATCATTAACCAAGGAGTTTTTTGCTTTATGTATATGGAGTGCTTCGAAAAAGTCTAAGTCTAGCGGAGTAGTGCATTTTTGGATAATAGTAGCAGAGGTAAAATTAAAAAAATTAAATTAAGTAATTTTTTTTCTGTTTTTAAACATTTTAACTTTTATACACTGAGGAAGCGAGCCCTTGTGCTCGTGAAACGTATACGTATGTGGTGTGTGTTTATTTATGTGTGTTAAACGTTGATTTTAATTATTGTAAACCGTTTACCATATAATTCTATCAATCTTTGTTTTTGAAAAATTTAATTTTGAAACCAGGGTCTTATTTGCTGGACATCCTGTATTATGTAGCTTAGATATTTCGTTAAATATTTATATTTGATAAATTAACAAATAATAAACCTTTAAAGAGTTTTAACTATAAGAATCATTTAGATTTAAGAATTAAACTTGGTTTGTTGTTGTTGTTGTTATTTTACTTTATATTAGTTTACAATTTAAAAATAAAAGTGTAAATTTTATCAGTATATCTTAAATATTGTTAAACATGTATACATTTTTTTTATCTTTTCATTAAAAAAAATTAAGTGTGGATTATCAGCCGTGAGATAATAATGTCTGTTGTGAGACAAAAAAAGAAAGATCATAAAACATTTGTACTATTGCAGGCGATGTCAAATAAATTTTTCGAAGTAAAACTTCTGTTTCAGTATACCAAATTAAACCGCTAATGCAGAAAATAGTGCCTTATATATATTTTTTTTTATTATTTTGCAAACTCAAGACATTAACAAATAATTTATTTATAAAGCTATGTAGTACTTTTCTGTTTGAGTTATTATTTAAAAGAACTACCACTAAATGGCTTAGTATTTTTCCCTTCTCCTTAAAATAAGCAAGATTTACATAAAATTAATTAATTATCCTCATATTCATTGCCACTTCCTTTAGAAGCCTGTGTGACACTTTGAATCTGAAAATGAAAATTTGAATAATAAAATGGTTAGTTTTGTATAAAATATTATATGTGGTACAGATAAAAACACTACTCAATAATGCTATAAAATTAACGAAAAATCTAATTCTGCTAGTTTCTCTGCAACTTGCAAAAATCTTCTCCAGTTAAACCATACAGTTTTTTTAATTAATTTTCATTATTATTTTGGTATTTTTCTATATTTTTTATTTTAATTTATTATAAATTTTAATCTCTAATTTAATAAGGAATAAAATAAGGAAGATTTACATAAAATTAATTAATTATCCTCATATTCATTGCCCTTTCCTCCAGAAGCCTGTGTGACACTTTGAATCTGATGTCTCCGAAAAGTCCATTAAGCTATTAGTGTTTGCATTTGATTTTGCAAAATTATCCTAAGTGTATGTGCTATGTATGTTTTTATTATATTATATACTTGAAGGCGTATGAAAGTAATTTAGGTCATTTATCACTAATAAAGTGACTGTTGTGTAACTAATAAACTTTCTTATGCGAAAGTGTATTGGAACTTGTACTACGAAATTAAGTTCAAGCACTAATAAAAGACAGCTATTCTAAAAGCCAGGTTAGGATAAAATGAAAAAGGATGTCTTTTTTTTTTTTTTTTTTTTTTTTTTTTTTTTTTTTTTTTTTTTACTTTTTGAAGTGATACTTTTTCACAGGTCATACCATTTCTTCTTTTAAGGTAGTCTGGATCAGCGTCGGTTACACAATTTTTATTCAGTTAAAACTACTCATTTAAAAATAATAAATTCTATTATTATTACGAAAGTGTCTCATTAATTAATGTAACTATTACTTTATTTTTTATCAGTGTCTAAAACAAGTGCTTCATGCCCTTTTTGAAAATGCATCTACGCAACCACGATCCTGAAGGAGTTAAATATATTAGGGCATCCAACTCGGCGTACTGGTTTACAGAACGATAATTGAAAGCTCTATTATTATTATATTTATTTATTTATTTATTAAAAATATTTATTTAACTATTAATTATTTCATTATTAAATATATATTTTTTTATTTATTAAATAAGAATACATTTATTTGGCGCCGGCGCCAAATGAATGTATTCTAAGAGATTGGGAGACGGCAAGTGTGGTGAAGATATCATCGGCCCGGGTGATTTACCAAGGAAAGATTGCACACAAAAAAACTCCGAACGTGAAACTTATAAATTTAAGCACATTTATTAGTGAGAGGTAAGACACTGCAAGTCCCCGCATAAGGGGGAGGGAATTCTCAGAGCTCCACCGAGCTACATCTCGACAATCTGGTGGTTATCAGTGAAGTGACGACATACCGTCATATCGCTTATCGCCAAGAGGTGTAAGAAGTTTTTCATACAAAGACTTTGGCGATAGAAAAATTGGTAGACCACGCTTTCAGAATACGCTAACGATTTTGCGATTGGCTACCCAGAAATTTTCTCACACCCGCGAATATCTTTTAGGGTTATAGAAATACTTTAAGCCTGGGAAATAGACAAGAGATAAGCAAGCCGTTACATACATTGGACTTTTGCTGACCAAAATTATGTTATCCTGATGGCCAATTGAACAAATAACAAGGCGCTGTCAGAAGAAACAGAAAATAAAGTATTTCTAACTCGAGGCATTAATTGTGAGATTGAAAACAGGGATGGTGGAAGGCAGATATTAGCAAAATGTAACGGATAAAAGATTAGAATTTTCTTTATTTTGTTAATCAGTGCGGTATCTGTCGGACAGATGTTTTCTCGAAGACACAACAGAGCAATTCGTGAGAAAGGAAATTCTGTTATTATTTCTTACAGAGAGCTCCAAAAGTTAATATGTTTTAACTTCTATTAGTGTGAGCATGAAAGCTAAAAATTAACTATTAAATGTAGAATTAATTTAAACTAATGGGTTCATTAGTGAAAAGGGAAGTTACAATAAATCTAAGAATTTATTAAAAGAAATAATTACTGCATTTATGAAAGGGAAAAGATATGTAGCGATAATCTTCGCTACAGCAAGGTCAGACAATAATTTCATTGAGTTCATGGCTGAAATTCTAGAATTTGTTAAAACTCTATTCACATATAAAAATGTAATAGATCTGTCAGTTGATATCTTTGTGGAAAACACTTGAAAACACGATTTTAATGGTTGTAGTTTTACTGTTGTATTTTCATGAACACTAAGGTATGAAAACGAGGAGGACTGGGAGCAAGAAAAAGCAAAGGTTAATCTATAATTCAGCCGATAAAACTAGGTTTTCAGGTGTTTTCCATCAATATATAACTTTGCAAACCGACTGTGTTTTAGTATGCAGGTCGATTTCAAAATTGGAATTTCAGCTGTGAATTTGATGAGGTGTTTGTTTGTGCTTGAATACCAGTCTGTAATGGAATGTTTTTGAGAAAAATATGAATTGAATGCATGAAATTGTGCTTGACTAATAACATAATAACATTATAAAAACACGCATCGGGAAATAATGTAAAAATTAATAATAACACATTCAAAATATTTTGACAGATTAAAATCCTTAACTTGACAGATTAAAATCTTTAATTTCTTTATATTAGAACATTTTATAGCATTTTTGAAAAGAGAAGAAGCACGAACTTTCCCAACGTATAGTACTGGTAGAACTACTTAAAGAAAGTCTGGGAATGATTCAGTTGTTTGATGAAACGGGATGGGTGATTTATTGTTTTGTAGATCAAAAGTAAATTTGAGTTTTACAATTGAAATGGTATTATACAACTGTTCTAGTGTTTTCAACCGAAAATAACTCTCCCTGGCAAGTAAAACTAATCTTTATCCTCTTCAGTCCTGGAGTACCCATTTGGGTACATTAAAACAAAATCCAAAATTACACCCAAAATTTTTTTTATAAATGCATGGATTTCTGTTAGCACTATTCAGATATATCACTGTGTCCTATATTACCAATAAATGCGCTATATGTTTAAAGATGGAGGAACCTTGTGACTTTGAAAATGGAACATTTCCAAGATGGATGACATAAACAATTTTCCAACGACTTCACGTCAAAGTATGTGAATAATACAAATTTTTGAGTGAATTTAAAAACAATATATTGCATTTTTTATAAACTATAATGTTTCAAGAATGATTTGGAGTTGTTTATAAATGTTGTTCATATGTGCATGAATGTGAAAAACATCTGTAAATATGTTGTACCCATTTGGGTACAATGGGTCTTAACTATACATTTCCAGCTAAAGAAACTAATTTTCTGCGTAACTATTGTGTACACTTGGTTATAAAAAAATTTTTTTTAGGAACGAATAAGTTATTTAATTTAGTCTTACAAAACAATTTAAAAGGACTTTTTCATTTTTGAAAATAATATGAAGTAATATACTGAATTTACTGCTAAAATATGTCATAATTTTTAATAACTTAAAAAATTTTTAACACGTTTTGAAAGGTTGTATAATTGTACAAGACCGCATGCATTAGTCAAAAAAAGTCTATAATAAATGATACTTTATTAGAAGATTGTTATTAAAAGATATGCAGTATATGTATAGTGGTATGTGTAGTAGTATGTGTATATTATCTGTGGCTTCTAGTAATAATCAGGTAAGGCATATTTTTAATATTTTGAGTAATTAACGTTTAAAGTTTTTAAATGTTTTTTTATGATTACTTTTATAAAATAGATTAGAACTTAATAATTTTCATTACATTCAATTAGGATATAAGAGCTTCTCTTTTTTTGCAAAAATAGTTGTATAAAAATATTTTTTATTAATTGAGAACCAATTAAAAAAAAAATTCAATTTTTAAATGAAAATTTATAGTCGCCTTATGACGGGAAGTATTCAAATTTTTTTTTCAGTAACATGGCAGATTAAAGCACTCTTTAAAAGCTACATTTTCCCAAATTATCTCAATTTTTTCAAAAATGTGCCATACCTGGTTATTATTGGAAGCCACAGATACATCAGATACACAGTATAGTAGCAAGTGTATAGTAGCAAGATATGCATTACAATTATTACAAGATTTGTATAATATTTTTGCGCAATACATAGCTTTAGGTAAAAAAAATCATTTAAGTTGTTTAAATTGATATAACTTATAAACAATAAATAGTTTCATTTTTGTAAAACAAAATTGGTTTTATTTGTTTAAAAAATGACATTTTTACTCAATTGCGACCTGATGTACCCATATGGGTACATAAATTTTAACTATTTAAAAATTTTAAAAATAAAAAACTAATTTTATTTTCTATTTTCTAAGTCTAAAAGCACCATAATTTGCTAATAAAATAATTTTTCTATGCAGCAGATTTTTCTCGGGACTGAAGAGGTTATCAGGTTCTCATTATTTTTTGTTAGATAAATTATGAAGTATTGGATTTGAGACTTGTTTTATTCAAAATGGCTGTATGTGGCACATTGATACAATCTTTGTCGGAGCAAATTGATGCAACCTAAATCCTTTTCTAGTTCATTTTTCATCACCTTTTATTATTATTTTTTTACAATACACTCCTTAATCCAACCTTTTTTTACTAAAAACTTCTAATATTAGTTTTTATTGAAGAGAAATAGCTTTAATTTCTTTATATTAGAACATTTTATAGTATTTTTGAAAAGAAAACACGCACGAACTTACCCAACATATAGTACTGGTAGAACTAGTTAAAGAAAAAGACGACAGTCTGGAAAATCTCAAATTTATATCACTTCTCCAAAGAAAAAAGTATTTTCTACATGAAAAGTGTTACGTAAGAGAAACAAGCTGCAGAACAGCACAGAATAATTATATTAAAAACAGAATTTTTAATACAATTATCCTTTATTTTTTATTTATAAACCGATTTATAAACAGAAAAATTGGTAATTTTTCATCTTTACTAAGAAAGAATATAATACTGGGGTTGAAGTACCAGATATGATAAAGTTAGCCTAGCCAACAATCAGACAAGGAACAGCCAGAACATCAGGTCATTATACATTTTATTTTGATTGCTTTAATATTGCTTACAAATAAAGTGTGGGTGATTTGAATTTTTATAAGTAATATAAAATGGTTTTTCTATGAAAAATATGCATTGGTGTTATTTTGTTTCCATTTTTCCCAGACGTATCAAAGTGTACCAATCTGCTCCGGGGATGGGCACATTGATACAAATTACTTTTTTTTATTTTTTAAAATTTACATGAAAAATAATATATAAAACAATGATTGTACATTTTTACAACACACTACACAGGTTTTGCTGACATCACACCGAAAAATAACTTGAAATTTCTGCTTTCTAGACACCAAAAATATTTTTAGAAAACACTGTGTCCATTTGCCCTAGTTCCCCCTATTATTTTTCAATCATAGTTTTCCCATGAAATGTAAATTGCATGCGAAGATATTACACTGATTTATAAATAAATGAAAAATGTTGTTCAGGAAGTAAAATCAGAATCTTTACATTTCATTATTCAAGTACACACTTACATGACAATAGAAATATTTTACAAATTACATAATTGTTTACAGAGTTAAATTCATAGATCATTAATCTTCTATGATCAAGTAGGTTTAAAAATGTAATTTATTCAATATTTACAACAGAGTTAATCCCCGTAAACTTTATATTTCTGTCACAAACTTCCAACAATTAAACTTTGATTTGTGAACAAACTGTAATTGAGGCATTTAATTTAAAAACCTAGTATTAGCCCAATCACATTGGTTAAAAGCGCCCATGACCATTCTCTAAATTTGTTGCAAATAAATTCCGTTATTAATGGTATTTAGTAAAAAAAAGGAAGATGTTGTAGCATATATAAGTCAGAAAGTATATCATTTAAATAAATTGATATAGCAACAAATATGCAAATATTTTTATTTTTTTAAAGGAGTATTTATTGAAAAATAAATAACAGAATCAATGTACAAATAAATAAACAAAAATATTTGGGATAAAATTGATAATGAACCCTTATTTGTGACGTTTCATGTTTTAATTTTTGTTACTATTATTTACTCTATTGTAGTTTTTAAAAAATGGATGAAAAATTTGAAAGTACTTATGGTATCAAAATAAACATTTAAAATACCAGTTTGGTTGCGAACTACTGCTATAGAAGTTGTTTTTAGTTGATGCCATATATAATTAGTTACTCTAGCAATAACGATTCTCTCTTAAAAAATCCCTTTTTCCTGTGTATTTCTGTGAAATCTTCAGCATGTTAGCGATAATAATTTTGTATTTGTTGAATTTTTATTTTTAAATTCATTTTTATTTTATTTCCTCTGTTACGTATATGTTCTAAAAATAACAGAGTGGGCTCGTAATGTTTCGAACTAGATGAATTTGAACTTTTAGTTAGTTCGAACTAATAAAAAAGTTGGAAAACTTTTTATGAGAACTAATGTGGAAATCAATTGATCATCGTATCTATACCAATTTTTAAAACTTTCATTTTTGTGTGAGTGTGTCTGTTTTTCTGCGTGAGATAGCAAAATCCTTAGCGCATAGATGACTGAAATTTTTGAGAGGTTACTCCTAGTGCATTCGAGATTTCAAATTCTAAATTTCTAATAATTAGCAGAGTTATTAAAAATACTCTAATTGAAATCTTTTCTTCGTACGTCCGAGAAGCTAGAAGCGCTTGTACTTGTGCAGATGCCCTATTAATACATCCGGAAGAAATTAAGATTGTAAAGTAGGAATTTTGGGAGAATTTATAAGCTGTCATCTGTTAAAGCGCTGAGTAAATTTAAAACTGGATGACATATTCTAAAGGATCTTACTCTTACTTCTTAAGTGTCGCAATCAATTGAAAAAATATCGCAATTAACCTTTTGAAAAATATATATGTTTTGAGAAATACATTTTCTCCACTTATAGCAACGTCTTTCTACAGCATAATTTTAGAAATGCTGACAAACCAGAAATACCCTCTTAAAACTGGAACCTTCTTATAACTGATGGTTTAATCGGTTATAAAAAATGCATTTTAACACTTTCAAATATACTGGTGAATTCAATCCACTCCGCACTTCATGTAGACGACATTTTTTCTATGCTACAAGTAATTAAACATCCGTGTTTTAACACGATATTTTTATAACTATATATTTTTAAATATATATTTTTAGGACTATATTAAACTACTTTTAATTTAAATTTTAAAAGATTCGGATGAATAGAAATATTTTTCCCAAAAGAAAATGTCAAAAATATTGACGAAACCGAAAAATAAATTGAATTTTTTGTCGCGGTTTTTCTTGTTTTCGGTACGGATAGAATCCCAAATTGAAAGAAAAAAAAAAGACTGAAAGATAGATCTTGTGGAAGGACGGGTTTATTACTTTTTTGTACTTATTTATCCCTGTGTTTTTTCATGCGATTCTCTGTTTTCTTATAGGACCTAGGCAATAAGTGAAAAATGAGAATTCACGAAAAAACACCAGGGGTTCGACATTATCGCAATTAAACTAAAGAGAATGTGGCAAAAGCAGTTGCAGTTGTCAATAACAGCGTACATAAAAAATAGCTGCCCCAACATTCCAAATAATATTAGTATTTTTGTGAAGAAGCTCCTTGGAAGACACAATGAGTCTGTAGGCCGGCCGACAATCCTAACGCATGAAGAAGATTAGTTGATTTCCAAGGTCTTGGGAGTCCTAGCTGATTGGAGTTTTCCCTTAACCAAGCACGATACCATGATGTTAATTAACCCTTTGTGGCTCAACGACTCCGTTTTGAAAAATATTGACTCAGACTATATCATTTTAAGCATGTAAAAAATAATTAAAAAGTTTAAAATGTAAAACTAAAATAATTATTCACTAAAAGGTCTTTTTTCACATCTAAAATAATTAGAAATTGACATACTTCTCATAAATATTGTCTATTTTCTAATACAAAATTTTAAAATATACAAAATTATCTTTAAAAATATACTTTCGGACTTCTTCAGCTTTTTTAATTAAAAAAAAATACTAAGGTAATTTTTGCAATATCAAGCTGAAGCTTCTCAAATGATAAACAAAACTTTGACTTTGGAAATTAACTCAATATCATCATCTATTGGGAATTCCAATGATCAATTTATATTAACTGGTGTGTTGGGATGTAGGAGCAACAAGTAAAACCGCGTTTTAAAGCTTATTTTGTAAGTACTATTAACTTTCGTGTATGTTACAGATCTACAACACGGTTATACAGAAGGTTAAAAAATACCTTAAACTGAAGAAAATCAATATCCTTGTCTGGAGAAACAACACTCCATGTGATAATACAATCAATACTGTCTACCAGAGAAAAAAAAACTTGCAAAATCATATTTTTCACAATAAATCATAAACTTTAATCTTTAAAATATCCTAAAGTGATCTAAGGGTTGTACTTTTTTCATTTTACATCGAAATCCGAATTCAGTTTGTCATAAATCGCTTATTGTGAGAATTTAAATCATATTTGTTGTTAGGTTCCACAGTTATCCCAAACCTAGGGTAACTTTATTACTGATTTTCTTATTTTTTACTCTTACAGTACTTGTATACATTTGATGTTAAATGAAATTGTTAGATCGATACGGCATAATTTTTTTAAATCCGAATTCGAAGAATAAAAACGTTATGCGCTAAAATATGTCTGAAACGTCACAAAGTAACCCGTTTATGGTACCAAATAGTACGGACTTTAAAGTCACATTTTTTCGCGATTTTTTTCATTTAAAACTTTGAAATCAGACAAAACGGAGTTAAAGATATAAAATCATACAAATTTGAGGTTCATTACATTTTATTACAACGGGCAATTCTGATCATTTTGTTTTTAGGTGCGTTCGTAATTATATAATACGTAGCACCTATAGTTGTCGTTCAGTCCGTCCGTCTGTCCGTCCGTCTGTCCGTCCGCATATAACAACGCAAAAACTACCCAACCGAATCGTTTGAAATTTAAAATACATAATTATTACATAATTTTGTCGAGTCATTTCAAATTTTATGAAAATCGGATGCATAGATCAATTACAGGGGCAATCAAAAGTATTCCATTACATTACGGTCAATGGGGAAAAAAGTTTCAAATGCATTTTAATCGTTTGAAATTTAAAATACGCAATTATTACATAATTCTGTCGAGTTATTTCAAATATTTTGATAATCGTGTGCATAGATCAATTACAGGGGCAATCAAAAGTATTCAATTACATTATGGTCAATTAGGAAAAAGTTTCAAATATATTCTATACGTTTGAAATTTAAAATACATAATTATTACATAATTTTGTCGAGTTATTTCAAATTATATGAAAATCGGATGCATAGATCAATTACAGGGGCAATCAAAAGTATTCCATTGCATTACGGTCAATGGGGAAAAAAGTTTCAAATGCATTTTAATCGTTTGAAATTTATAATACGCAATTATTACATAATTCTGTCGAGTTATTTCAAATATTTTGATAATCGTGTGCATAGATCAATTACAGGGGCAATCAAAAGTATTCAATTACATTATGGTCAATTAGGAAAAAGTTTCAAATATATTCTATACGTTTGAAATTTAAACTACATAATTATTACATAATTTTGTCGAGTTATTTCAAATTTTATGAAAATCGGATTTATAGATCAATTATAGGGACACTCAAAAGTATTCCGTTACATTACGGTCAATGGGAAAAATGTTTCAAATGCATTTTAATCGTGTTACACTCATACGAACTTAATAAAATTTATATGCAACTATAAAGTACATATTATAATATACATCATACATAATTTGTGGTGCAAAGAACATTTGTTATTGATTTACAAGGCCACACAAAAGTATTACATTATATAATGGTATAGGAAGAACATTGTTTGATGAGCGTTTTAATTGTAATTCACTATTTACAATTTTATGAGATTGACATATGAAAGTAATATTTTTAAAACTTCGTTATCGTACGAACGCACCTAATTTGCTACGCTTCACGTGCAATTTCCAACTTGTTATAACATATGTTTAATCTGAACGCTAAAAAGTTCTAATATTTAAAACAGTTTTTAGAAAAAGATAAAATATTATATATTAATCGAGGATAGTAAGTTACAATAGTGATTCCATGATTTTTGAAAACTTTGCAATGAGGAAATAAATGAACATATTTTAAGAAAAAGTAAAAAGCATAACTAATTTGGGTGGTATTCATGAGTCAGCTAATGAAATTTCCATCCTCCTTAAATGTTCTTATGAATGCTCAATAATAAAAAATAATAATATTTTGAAAATTTTATTCATATAGAACCTTCAATAGAGAAAGATCTGAAATGATTTCATACATTTGG
The DNA here is from genome assembly GCA_964019185.1 of Maratus speculifer. Classification (NCBI taxonomy): domain Eukaryota; kingdom Metazoa; phylum Arthropoda; class Arachnida; order Araneae; family Salticidae; genus Maratus; species Maratus speculifer. The sequence continues at coordinate 349,328,955 of OZ025290.1, read as the reverse complement.
CGGATAATTTATTATTGTTATTAATGTTATTTTGTAAGCTCAAATGAAAAATAAAATAAAAATAAATGGAAATTATTGCATGTTTTTCTGTAATTAATTGTCTTTGTAAGTACGATTTTTAATCAAATTGAAATCATTGCATAATATAAGTGATACTTCTATGAGCAAATGATTATTATGCTATTCAAGCGATACTACAATTTTATATATATCATTACAGTTAATGATTTTGAACAGGATTTTTTCTTTAACCCATTAACGCCCAGCGTCCTCATTTGAGGGCAGTTACAAAAACAGCAAGAAAGCGGTTTTTCCACCAGTAAAGAGGAAGAAAAATATATACCTTCTTTCACGAAACAGAATCCTCGATAAATTTAGATAAAAATTAATTTGTTTTTAAAAGTGGTGGGAAATACGAAATTTAATTTTAGCGAAGAAAATAATTCGGGCGTTAATGGGTTAAATTAGCTTAAAAAATAATTTGGATATATGTAAATATTAGTATGATATAAAAGAAAAAAAATCATTTTAATTTAATAGATAATTCTAGATTATTATAACAAGATTAAAAGTGCTGCGTAAAAATATATCTGGAAAGATTTTTAATGTAAGTTGAACTCAAAAACAAACAAACAAACAAAAGTTGTATGATAATGTTTTGCCCATTGATTAAAAATTTCAACTATATTTATAAATTTCTTTTATAAACATTTTTATAGATATTAAAATTATTTCAGTGAATTTTTATCAAATATGTATTAAGATAGAAAACTAATTTCAAGGAGTTTTATTTATATCCCCAATTTAAATTTTACTAATTTATCGCAATTGCTTGCCACTTGTTACCACTATTTAGGAATAGTAACCTATATTTTGTAATAGCAGAGATTAACTATTAGCGTGTTACCATTATTTCCACAGAATCTTAGCATTATTTAAAAGCAAAGTTTGCAATTCGCAAATAATTGTAACAAGGAAAGCAATGACTAACTTCCCCGGCTGTCAAATAAATTTACCTGAAGATTATGTTTATATTATACTTCTGTTTTGAATTAGCAAATAAAACTGAATAATACTCTAAATTTGTTTATTTTTTAAAGTATGAAACAATCCAGTTATCGGAAACTATTTTATTTTTTAAATTACAGAATACTTAAGCAAAAATCATTTGTTTTCCATTTTAATCATTAAAACGAAATGCTTAGGTTAAAATTTTTTAAAGATATTCCCCGATTTGTTGTAGAAATGAATAAAGATACAAATAACAATTCAGATAGGAAACATGGCTTTTTTTTCTGGAAGCCTGTGTAACAACTTAAAATCTGCTCGCTCTAACAAGTCCATTAAATCATTACTGTTAGCATTGGAATATGCAAAATTATCTTAAGAAAAATTTTAGAAATTAATTATGGAAGTAAAAACAATTTACAAAATTTCAATACTATTAGAGATAATGACTTATAATTAACAGATTTTTCATAAGCGAATGTATATTACAATGTGAGCAAGCTATCGAGTTAAAATGCTCCCGAATTTCTGTGTTATATCGAATAAAACTGATTCTCACTTACCGTTATTGAGTTAAAAAAAAATTATTCAAGTTTTAACCATTTTTTGTGAAGTGTAAAAAATAAAAAACAAAATCAAATTTTGTTTAAATGTTTTTTTTTTTTAAATAATTTTTTTTTCTATATCCAAATATGGACGTGAAATCTGCATCGTTCTTTCACCATTTGCTGATATTTTTTTCTATTTGATTCCATAGTTCTGCCGGTGTAAAAAAATAAAAAAATAAAATGTATTTATCATACAAATATATTATTTCAAAAATTCATATCAGGTAATAACTGTAGGGAAATTCAATTAAGAATTAATGAAATTCGAAGCTTCTCAGTTAAAAGCAATAATCCATTTTTGGCTTAAAATGACAACTCACTTCCGTCCGAATTGAATTACATCAATTAAATTATACAAACGGCTGTATTAAAAATGTGCGTTTGTTACTGAATTGAACTTTCGAAATGAATGACTTCTATTTTATAACAGTATATTTACGCTTAAAAGTTGCTCGATATTGAAAAAAAAATCGCTAACGTAATATATATATATACATACATATATATATACATAGTATTTGTTATTAAATTTTGTAGGACAGGCATGTACTTCAACAAACAATATTTAAAAGAATTTTATATAGAAATTAGAAGAAAAAATTTAAAATGCAGTAAATAATGGTTTGTTTTACTATTCTATTTTTCTGCATCCAAAATTATGAAAATATGGAGGACGGGGAGCAGGAAAACACAATGATAAATTTACGAGTCAAACTCTAAAATTGGGTTTTCATGTGTTTTGGACTAAGATATGACTTGGCAGACCGTTTGCATTTTAATATGCGAATCCAGATTAAACTAATCCTATAATTTAACTGGGATTCGATTCGATGGGACTGAATTCGATGGGGTGATTGTGTGTGCTGCCGCCTACCGGCCTATTATTTGATGTGTTTCGGAACAGAAATTTAACAGTTCGTAATCAGTCAATGTAAACACAGACCGTTGAGGGAGAAAGGCTGCAAATAAACATAAAGGTGCGAATAAACCACCACTTTAAAGTTATCAGTATCAACGTCTTTTTTCGCTGCCATGAGGTTTTTTTTTTTAAATCTTCGATGGCTTTAAAAGGAAAAAGACTGATATCCTGCAAAGTAGGAACATTTTCGTCAGGTAGAGTTAACTATTCATCTCTTGAACAATTGCTGATTCTCCGCATCCTTTTGTAAATAAATGGCAGAAAGGTCCACAACAAAAGATATCCTACAAAACTGTAGAAGGGTGGCAAAACAAGCGTTTATAGGCAGCCTAAATGCATAGAGAAAATACTGCAAAAAAATACAACAGATGGCACTATCTGAAAATAAACAATAGAGGAGTACATTAGATGGCGGGGAAAGTGTTTCGAGAACGATAAAGCTAATTAACAGAAAAGAAAAGAGGAAAGAAGAAAAAATTATTAAAAAGTAAATAAGAAATGGATAAACAAATGAAATAGAATAAGTAAATCAAATATAAAACTGACAAGAAAAAAGGAAAAAAAAAACAAATAAGAAATGGAAAAAAAAGGAAAAATATTTACAAAAGTAATTTCCCATCCGAAGAAAGAAAAGAAGATAATAAGATATCGTACACAAATTCATCGGAATAAATAAATAAAAGAAATGTGAAAATTCAAGTGAGGATTAGATATAAGTGAAGAAATAATTCTGAACATGGAAAAATTGAAACAATGATTTAAAGTTCAACAGTGAGAAATTACTTCTGATTTTAAAATACATTGATTTGAGATATTTCTCTGATGTCCATCTAATCTAAACTTTAATTCTCTCTTAGTTTGGTCAATATAAGCAGATTCTGTGTTATCAGCGATTATTCTATTGTCAGGGAATTTAACATGGAATTTCAACATTTACACAATATGGCCAAAGGTGACCGGTATCTTGCGATTTTAAACGTTTTGTTAAATATCTAGAAAGGTACATGAGGAATTATCTTGAAACTCCAGATGTTTAAACAGAAAAACATAGATCATATATTTCCACAAAGATTTTTTTTCCCGAAACTCCATAAGAAACTGTCAAAAAAGGCTATTTTTTGGAAAACCTTGTTTGAACTAATTCAACAAACGCATTTAAATTGTAGTTTATGATTAAGCGGCTTATTTTAATAAACTGTGTTAATTTTTATAAGGATAGCTTGTTTACTCCAACAGAAATTAAGGTTTTCATAAAAACAGTCCAAAATTTTTTCAAGATTTTTTGCTTCTAATTTGCACGATTTTTAATACAAAGAAGAATATTATTTTCCTAAAATTTTACAAACAAATTTGTACACAATACTCGGTAATAAGAATTAAGAAATAATAAAAATTCTATAAAAAATGAGCGGGTTAACTAAATAATCTTTCACTTGGAAGAATGAAAAGTTGTTTCCAAAAAGATGAGGGGTTGTATTAAAATATATTAGAACCTATATTGTGTTATGCTTTATTAACCCTAATCAATGAATGTATGGATACAGCCCTTCATTTTTTTTGTTTGATTTTGAGAAGAACGGATTTTGACCTTATTGAAAACTTATCATTTTGATAATTGCGTTTTTTTGTTCTTCTTTCTATAATAAATTTTTCAATAGCAGAAAACATGATTTTCCAATCCTTGAGACACTTGCATATTTCCAGAGGGTACTAGGTCATTCATGCTGCTTGAGGAATTGCAATATTTAAAATTCTTCTTTGCTTTACTTTTGAGTTACTTCTTTTATCAGCATTTTTTTTAAATCCATTTTCAAATATTCGACGGCATCTTTTTGTAAAAAATAAATAAATAAATAAATAAATAAAGAGAGAGAGAGAGCGGGGTTTTAATCATTTCGCGTATTGCACACTAATCAAAATTTTGCACTAATTAATCAAGGAAGCATCTACAAAAAGTTTACCATACTAACTAGGGAAGTGCAAGAAGTGTAAGTTACCGATTTTGACGAAAGTGGTATCTTTGGAAAGATCTCACCGAGAGTAGTAAAAAACTCAATGGAACTACTCGTCGCAAATGAGCCGTTTTCAAGATATCCGTCGATTTATGTCCCGTAACTAGTGCATACTTAATAAAGGTACGCAAAAAATTTTAGTCTCGAATTTAACGAAAATAGTATGGTTAAAAAGATATCATCATGAGGCAGAAAAAACTAAATAGAACTACCCGTCGGAAATAAGCCGTTTTCGAAATATCCAATAATTTATATCACGTAGCTAGTGCATACTGTTCTAGTGCATGCTGTTCTAGAGCACACTTAATGGGGGACCTCAAAAAATTATTTTCTCGATTTTGATGAAAATGGTGTCGTTGGAAAGATATTATTGTGAGAAGTAAAAAACTCAATGGAACTATCCCTCTGAAAGGAGCCGTTTTCGGGATATCCGACAATTTATGTCACTTAATGCAGTTTCCCAGCAGTATGCATTTACAATGTGACATAAATTATCGGATATCTCGAAAACGACTCATTTGCGATGGGTAGTTCCATTGAGTTTTTTACTACTCTCGATGAGATCTTTCCAACGATACCACTTTCGTCAAAATCGGTGACTTACACTTCTTGCACTTCCCTAGTAAGTGAGGTGGGAATCATTTCTAATTTGGCTGGCAATATTCATTAAAGTTTCATAAAATATATCAAACATTTGTTGTTGTTAATTTATTTAATATTTAAGGAGAAAGTCGTAGCAGATGAAAATTTGAACACTTTATACTCTGAAATCTAATATATATGTATATATATATATATATACAGCAAGGTATGATTATTTGTATATTCGTGTGTTTGTCCATCAATACAGATCAACAGATTTATAAATCCATAAAAATCAACCAATAAATACGAAAAAAAATCATCTATTTTTTATAGAGAATGTATTGAAACACGATGAGGCATACAGTTTCATTTGTAATACTGAGGAGTCGGAACACAAAGACAGATTTTGTTATTCTTACTAGTATCTTTTATCAATAATTTATAAAGTATATTTCTTTTACATATTTTACAAAAAAAAATATCTCTGAAAGACAATTGATAAAAAGTATTGTTAAGAACAATAATATTTGTCTCATAATGCTCCGACCCTTGTACACATTTTTTTTTAATAATTGAACTGTATAGAAGTGAAAGATATAGTTAATCGGTTGTATATGGGTCCACTTATGTAAACCTCTATTCGTTTCAAAGTAATTACCAAACCGTTTGATTTTTCTGCATTTTGACAACATTTCTTAATAGCTAAATGTTTTTTGCATTAAAATCAGACCAACAAATAGAAACATCTATGTTGACTTCCTCATAAAATAAATGTAATTTTCAACCAAGTTTGCAAAATGCTTTCCTGACAATATGTCCAGAAAATGGAGAAATTTTCACACTTATTTAAATTAAATCCTTTGCAATAAAATTTTCTGACGATTTGAATGTCATTCACTTGTTTAAAAGTGTTAAATTTGTGACTGAGTAGATTTAAGTTAGTGATAATTAAGTAGTTATTTTAATGGGACTTGTAATTTGTGATCTCTCTTTTGGAGCCTGAATTACGTGTTCCCTAAATTACCTAAAAATTATCTTTTCTATTATCTATTAAGTCAGTCTGTATGTTTTAAACTAATGAATGAGTATTTGTATATTACTTTAGCTTCTGAAGTGAAGAGGTTAGGTTGTATATATATTCCGGGTGTCCCAAAAATGACTGATGGATTTTAAAATTCAATAACTTGCAAATGGTGACAGCTATTTAAAAAAACTTTTGCAGGAGGTTTATGTATAATGTCAGGAGTTTTTTTACTGTAATTTTTTATATTAGTTCGAACTTGAAACAATAGGTGGCGCTGACGGCGATTGAAGGCCAAGTCGACGCTTCACTCAGCACTGATCACCTGGCCTTTAATCGCCGTCAGCTCCACCTATTGTTTGAAATTCGAACTAAAATAAAAAATTACGGTAAAAAAACTCCTGACATTATACATAACCTTCCTGCAAAATTTTTTTAAATAGCTGTCACCGTTTGCAAGTTATTGAATTTTGAAAATCCATCAGTCATTTTTGGGACACCCGGTACATTGCCGCAAACATATATTAATTACTTCTATTATATGAAATACTACACCTTTTCCAATTAAATAAATGTTTTCCGAAAATCTAATAATGAACATATTATGCGCTAAATCATTTTAACGTCTCTGGGGTGCCTAGATTTATTATATAACTTTAAAATATACTGTCGAAATATGATTGGCTGATCCGTTATATATTTTCCAATTTGGTGGTTTCACAATGTGCTTTAAAATATATTTAGAATAGGGAAGAAATATTGAAAGTGTCAGATAAGAGCGTTAAATTTTAATGTAAAATGTTTTAAGTCGACATATTATGCAACGTGCGACAAATTAATAGGTCACAATCATGTTTGATATATTTTCGAAATATACCGTATTTGCTCGTGTATAGGGCGCACGCGTGTACAAAGCGCACCCCTACTTTACAAGTAAAAATGGCGATTTCTTAAAATCTCGTATATAAGGCGCATCATAAATTTGATATGCTAATGAAGAATGACCAGATAAATTTCAGTAAAAAAAAAAAAAAAAAAAAAAAAAAAAAAAAAAAAAAAAAGTCGAAACGAACATTACACCAGACTAGAAAACCAGACGAAAATGCATTTTTAGACTTCGAGCTGTAAGAGAATGACGGGAAATAAGTATGAGTGACGGTAAAAAGAATTGCTAATTAACGTTTAGATAATGTCATTAGCTCTGTTGTATAAAAAACTGCAAGGAATGAAATAAATATGCAGTAATACTTCCATTAAGTAACATAATAGAACAACAGTTATTGCATTTTCGTTATGAGTGTTTTCCAGAAAATGGAAGTGACTATGGATGTTATATTGGAATCCATTTTATCTCTGTTTATATTTGTATATATGGGTGATTCTCAAAATAGGGGACAATTTCAAAAGTGAAATCTTAAAAAAATTACTGTTAGCAAAATTTCTGAAAAAAAAAAAAAAGGTGTTGTTAATATAGTATTAGGTATACTTTACATGTAGTCAGCAGAGCTAAATATTTAAAAATTAACTTAAAAAAATAATTAGTATTTTTTGAGCCATGCTAATGACAAAACAAATTGCATGGAATAAATATATTAAGAAATTTTTATTTTCTTCTTGTTTAAATATTTTTTTCTATATTTATTAGCCTTTCTTTTCAGCAAATGGTTTCCATTCATATATATATACATATAAGGAGAATAAAAACATTACCAAAGAGCAAACTTTGTTTACATGAGCAACATTCTGACACTAACAATGTAAGAAGCTGTCTTAGTGATTTTCTGACAGATTTAATGCATATTTTAGGGATAATAAATGTAATACTTAAATTTATATGTAAAATTAAACTTTGTAAAAGATACAATATAAGCAATGGTTACATTTATGCACATAGGAGTCTTTAGCATGGACAGAAAAACCCTGCTAATGACATTGATATTTGTCCATGCTAATGACAAATTTTAATTTAAATAAGATTATGAGCCATAATATAATCACAATGCAATAGTCCTTTCTGGGGCCTTTTAAAACACAAAAGTCCTATGGAAATAAGTAAAATAAAAATTTTAATTATAAAATAGTCATGAAAATTATTATCCATTCTAATGGCATACAATTGATGTACGCTCCTAATATTCAACTTCTATTCTTAAAATACAATACATGCTTCTATTTTCAGTTTGGGATAAAATGGCTACTTGTTGCCATGGAGAAACCTTTATATTTTCAAACTATTGTCATATGTGAAAATGAAATTTTGATTATTAACCAGCTGTTATAGTATGACCTTGTTTTGAAAATAGAATATGGAGGACAAACTTTAATTCTTTTTTTATATACTATAATTTTATTTTTAAAAAGAAATTTATTGGATAAATCTTCTCTTTGATTAATTTAAAGAAAGAATAACATTTGTTTTATTTTATAAACATGATATCAACTCTTTAAAAAGCTAGTATATACAAGGCACAGCTGCTGTGGACATCCATGCTAATGACATTTTGAACATTTATTCTGTTATTTTAAGGTGTTTTTAACTAAAAAGTGAGTAATTCTTGAGTGCAAATAATGAATAATATTAAGACTAACACATCTAAATATAAAAACATGACAGAAAACCTCTCAATTTTTTTTGTATGCCGAAAGACATAAATTGTCCCTTATTTTGAGAATCACCCATATACATATATATATATACTATCTCAGAATATGCTTTGTATGCACACCCATATTTATTCTCTTCATACCTGATGTATCATACAAGATTTTTACAAATTTTCTTTACGTATGAAGATAAAGTAAAAAAAAAGAATTGCTTTGAATAAAGTCTAACACACAGCAGAATTAAACAAAATAGCAATTTCCCACTTATATAGCTTTTTTAGAGAGCTACGTGCAATATAAATATGACTTGCAACAAAAATGTACGAAATGTCACAAACTAAAACGTAAATAATTTTATATGCGTTATGTTACCACTTCTAGAGTCCAATAGTAAGAAAATAATTTTAAATATATATTTATTTTATGTTTTGCAATGCTTTTGCAAAGCAAAAAAATTTAAAAAAATTGGAAAATCTTAAAATTTTCTTCCCTAAAATATCATTTTTTGAAAAAATATAAATTTCTGCTATCTATAATGTCATTTCGTTTGTTTTAAACGTATGAATGTGCATTTGAAGTATTATTTAGTTTCGGAAACTAACATGTTATTATAAATATAAATATATTGTGGCAAAAATATAATAACTGTTTGGAACATATTAGCCCTACCAATCGTTCGAACCTTTTCCGTACATCTAATAACGAACATAATAAGCGCTAACACCTCTTTAAGATCCCTGAAGTGTTTGGATTTATCATATAACTTTAAAATATTCTGTCGAAATAGGACTGGCTGATCCCTGATCCGCTTCATATATTCTAATTTGGTAGTTTCACAATGTGCTTTAAAATATATTTAGAATCCCGACGAAGTATTGAATGCGAGTGGATCAGAGCATTCAATTTTAATGTAAAATGTTTTAGGTCCACGTGTTATGCAACGTGTTACAAGCTAATATGTCACAACGTTCTGTCATGTCATATATTTTCGAAATTCTACTAGAATAACAATTATTAGACTTTCATTATGAGTGTTTTGCAGAAAATTGATGCATTTGTATATGTTATATTGGGATCTATTTTATCTCTGTAAATATTTATATATATATCGATCAAATGAAAATGATAAACTAGTTTGGAAGTTGCTTTGTATAAACATCCATATTTATCTTCTTCTGACCTGATGTAACCGACAGGATACACACCATTACAATTTTTTAAGTATATAAATATTGTAAAAAACACCTAATTGCTCTGAATAAAACCCAACAGAAGTAGAAAGAAACAAAATAACAATTTGCTTCTTATTACGCTTTTTTAGACAGCTACGTGTTTCATAAAAATGGCTTGTAGCAAAAAATGTACGAAATGCTCAAAAACTAAAACGTAAATAATTTTATGTGCATAAAGAAACTACTTGTAGAGTCTAAAATTCAGAAGATATTATTAAGTATATATTTATTTTATGTTTTACTATGTTTTTGCAATGCAGAAAAGTAAAATAAAATAAAAAATCTTAACCTTTTTTTTTTCCTAAACTATCAATTTCTAATTATTTTTTCTGTCATGTTTGACATCACTTAGTTTGTTTAAACTAATGAATGAGTATAAGTAGCATTTTTTTAGCTTCATAAACGTAGAGGTTAAGTTAAAAGTAAACATGTTGCGGCAAAAATATAATAATTATTTCAAATACATGATACCTTTGTCAATTATAAAAAAGTTTTCAACTAATAACAAACATATTACGCCCTGAAACATTTTCAACGTCCCTGAAGTGTTCGGATTTATTATATAACTTTAAAATATACTGTCGAAATATGACTGTCTAATCCGCTTTATGTTTTCTGATTTGGTAGTTTTCACAATGTGCTTTAAACTGTATTTAGAATAGGGAAGAAATATTGAAAGTGAGCAGATAAGAGCATTAAATTTTAATGTAAAAAGTTTTAGATGAATATGTTGTACTGTGTTTTACAAGTTAATACGTCACAATGATGTTCGATAGATTTTCGAAATATATACTAGATTAACAGTTAGTAGGTTTTCATTGTAGGTGTTTTCCAAAAAATAGACTCATTTATGGATCTTATATTGGTTTCCTTTTTATGTTTATACATAAATTTATCAAATGAAAATGACAAACGAGATTTGAAGTTGCTTTGTATATAACCCATGCATTTATATATTCTGATAAATTATTTCATTTGATTAAAAGCTTTAAATTTGTGATTCAGTAAATTTAAGTTAGTGATAATTAAATTGCTATTTAAATGGGATTTCTAAATTGAGACCTGTATTTATGAACCTAAATTATAAGTTCCCTGAAATATTAATTTCCGAAATTTTTTTTTCTGTTATCTATAATGTAATTTAGTTTGTTTTAAGCATATAAAGGAGCATTTGTAGTATTATTTTGCGTCGGAAACGAAGAGATTATGTTGGTTATAAAATATTGCGAGAAAAATATAATAAATATTTCACATACAGTTGACCATTCCCAGTTACACAAATATTTTCCAAACATGTGATAACGAACATATTACACGCTAAAACCTTTTTTAATGTCCCTGAAGTGTCTGTAATATAGTTTAAATTGTGCTGCTGAAATAATTCGCTAGCTTGTATCTACAGGGGTGACCAAAATTGTGGACATTTTTAGATAGCTTTCATTATAAAAGGTAAAAAAAACTACCTATTGCAGCCGTCTGGGGAAAGTTCATGGGTAAATTTTGCTATATTTTCGTAGATCCCAAAACCACCCTCCGTTGAAATGGGATTTGAATTTGTGGACAATGGAAATTTTTATGTTTTCTAACTTTTTCTTTAAAATGACCTATGTTGTTAATTTACATTGTGTGACTGTTTAAAATGTCTTTTGATGTTTCTAACATTCTGTTTAAAATTATATATAAGAGTGTGCATTTTGTGAAACGGAACTTTTTTATATAAATATACAAAGTTAAAAAACATAAAAATTTCAAAAGAATCAAATGACCACCATTTTGAAACAAGAAGGCGGTTGAAGCTGACCAACGAACTCGGTCGAGACATTAGTTTTTCAACTATGCACATAAAGAATTTCATCAAAATCGGTACATAAATTCAAGAGTTACAGAACGAAAAATTTCAGATATCTATATCTCTCTATATATATGGATATATCCATATATATAGTATATATATATGTAAGTCAACGTTTTAACGGAGGATGTTTTTGAAATCTAGGGGTCATGATCGACTAAAATGTAACAAAACGTACCGATGGGCTTTCCCTGGACGTCTGGAATAGGTAGATGTTTTACTTTTTGTAATGAAAGCTACCTAAAATTGTCCACAATTTTGGCCATCACTGTATTTGATAAATATCTGGCTGATCCGCTTTATATTTTCTAATTTGGTAATTTCACAACATCCTTTAAAATATATTTAGAATTCGGATGAAGTATTGAATGGTGGATAAGAGCATTCAATTTTAAAGTAAAATATTTCAGATTACCTTGTTATACACCCCGTTACAACTTAATATGTCACAACGATGTTTGAGCGATTTTTGTTGTAAGTGTTTCCCAGAAAATAGACGCAATTATGGATATTATATTGTAATCTGTTTTATAATAAAATAAAAAATCTTAAACTTTTCTTCCCTAAATTATCTATTTATGAGAAAAAAATAATTAGGTCATCTGTAATGTCATTTAGTTTGTTGACTCATACATATGAATGAGTATAGTCATACACATGACATATGCTCATACATAACTCATGGATATGAATGAGTATTTGCTAAATTATTCTAGCTTTAGAAACAAAGAAGTTAAGTTGAATATATTGTGGAAAAAATATAATAATTATTTGAAATACGTACATCCGATCTTTCCCAGTTACATAAACCTTTTCCGAACATCTAATAATGAACATGTTACGCGCTAAAACCTATTTAATGTCTCTGAAGTGTTTAGAGTTATTACATAACTTTAAAACATACTGTGGAAATATGACTGGCTGATCCATTTTGTATTTTCTAATTTGGTAGATTCACAACGTTTATTGGGAATCGGTACGAAATATTGAATGAGAGTAGATAAAGGCATTCAATTTTAATGTAAAATGTTTTCGATCGACATATTATGCTACGTGTTTCAACTTAATATGTCACAATGATGTTTGACAGATTTTCGAAACATACTAGAATAGCAGTTATTAGATTTTCGTTGTGAGTCTTTTACAGAAAATGGATGCATTGGTGGATGTCATATTGAAATTTACTTAATCTCTCTCTCTATATATATATAAATACATATGTATATATGAAATGAAAATTAAGTAGTTTGAAAGTTTGTATGCAGACCCACATTTATCCTCTTCACACCCGATGTAACCTACAGGATACAAACCTTTACCAATTTTCTTTACCTGTATAAACAGTGTTAAAAAAAGCTGTGAATGAAGCCTAACAGATAGCAAAACTAAGAAAAATAACAATGCGGTTTTTTTAGAGAGCAAGCTACGTGTTATATAAAAATGGCTTGCAGCAAAAATGTACGAAATGTTCAAAAACTAAAACATAAATAATTTTGCTTTGCGTTTAAATTTTCACTTAAACAGACCAATAGTAAGAAAATATTACTAAATATGTTTATTTTATGTTTTGAAATGCTAAAGATTAAAATAAAATAAAAATTCTTTAACTTTTATTCCCTAAAATATACATTTCTGAAAAAAAAGAAAAAAATTCATTTAGTTTGTTTTAAACCAATAAACACATATTTGTAGTAATATTTTAGCTCAATGTAAACAGATTGTGGCAAAAACATAACTAGACTATTCCCAGTTACATAAATCTCACCTAATAACAAACATATTACGCGATAAAAACTTTTTAATGTCCTTGATGTGTTTGGATTTAACATATGTTTAAAGTACGCTGTTGGAATATATCTGGCTGATCCGCCTTATATTTTCTAATTTGGTAGTTTCACAGCGTACTTTAAAATTGTACTTAAACGTACTCAATTTGACGAAATATTCCCTCCGAGCATTTTCCAGAAAACGGTGTCATCGAAAATGAAGAAAATTTCATGAAATCTTAATAACAATTTCTAAGTATGCAGAAAATACAAAAGTCAGGTATTCGTTCTGTAAAATTAGTACATACAAAGGTGTTCATTAAAAAAATTCTTACATGCAAATACTAAATAGAAAAAGCAGGTATTTGTTGCAAAATTATTGAGAAAAACTAAACTTTCTTTCTTGAGCCAGATATCTATAATTTGGATCACGTGCTGAACAGTTAATGTGAAGAATGTGTTCAATGTGGGCATCCGTAAATATCGAACTACATTCTTTCTTGAAAAGAGAGAAAACTGCTTTCTTTCTTCAATTCTGAGAAAGCTGTTTTCCAGGCATATGTGAAATCAAACCTAGTAGACAGGTTAACAGATAGATTTTTGCAATTTTCATACTTTTCTGAGACAGATTTGCGTTCTAACGCAGCCGACCAGTCCCACACCCGCGCATGTACACCAACTACCCTGTCTTCTCTGCAACGCCATATTTTGCGCTTCACACCATATAAATTATGCATTACAATAAAAAAAATCTAGTAACATTAATATTTCTTGTAAAAAGCAGAAATATTAGTAAGAATATCGTTGAAACGTATCTATTATAAGGTTTTCTGGTGTAATAACGCCAGAAGGGGTGACAACGCCAAATTTTTATATTACGCATAATTATGAAATAGTCTGGAAAATGGCACTTGTGGGTTCTGCGCAGAAGGTCTCTGAGTCATATAAAACACAAACAATAGCTTAAAGTTAATTTGTTCCATTTGTAGGTCTTATAGCTTTTAGAAGCAACTAAAATTGATGCTTGATCTGAAATTTGCGAGGTAAGTTATGTGATGTGAAGCCTGTATATTTACCAGGAAATAATTTGTTTAGTACTTAAATTTGTAGTGCATTTCATATATTTTCAAATTTTTGTAGAAGATTTTGGATATGTTCGCGAGATAGTTTGTAGTTTAATATGAACTGCGCAATAAGTATATCGAGGTAATAACGCCATTCCTTGTCGTTAATGCCCGGTTGATTCCTTACAGTGGCGGAACTATATCCAAAAGGGATTTGTATTTTACTTTACGTTTGAGACAACATTATTGTCATTGTTAAAATGGTTAGATTAAAGGGAAGGGGGAGAGGTCCGATACCAATAACTGATCTTTCTTTTTTAATACTAATGTAAAAACTATTTTAAACTCTTATAAATAAAATGATATCAAAATGTTTTCGATATTCTAATTCATACATTTTAAAAATGAGGTTTCTATTAAATTCCCACATAATTGTTTAATTGAATTCTAAATTTTAACTGTCCGCTTTCTTAGCCTTCTCTTTTTCAAAATTTTCAAAATTTAACCTTTAATTGATGTGATATAAATTGTAACGTAACTAATGTGAAGGGGTCTCTGAGACCGTAAGATCAACAGATATATTAAAGGCATGATGGATGGTATTTTGTACTAAACGTTTTGTACAAGACGATTATAATTAATATGCATCTATTTAAAAGTGTCTGTTAATAGTACTAAAGTTCCAAATGAAACAAAATTTCGATAGTGTTTGTAGCTGAACTGAAAATTACAAGTTAAACTATAAAAATTGTAAAAAGAAATAGTCTGTGAGACCGGAAACAAAGTTAGTTAAAGATTAAAAAGCGACCAACGATTAATACGCATAGAGTACTACTTATGCACTAAACTTTTTGTACAGGATTAAGTTTAATTAAGTTTAATCTATTTAAATATTTCTAACAATGGTACGAGGACTTCAACTGGAAGAGAATTTCAGTTGTACCTATAATAGTTAAATTGGAAACTACAAGTTAAAATCTGAAATTTGACCAAAAAAATCAGCGTTTAGTGAGAGCTTTAACAGCAATTAAAGGTCAATTTTATTGCTAATATAGAGATAACAAAATATAACCACATGAACCATCTGTAAAATTTAATAAGGGATCTCACAGGGAAACTGATAATAGGTAAATCTTACCGTAAAATGGGGTGAATCGGAACACTTTTCAACTTTAACGTTAAAAAAAAAAGCAACAACTGATTTTTTAATTTTTTAATTTTTCTACTAGAAACTTCGGTCTTGTTTTGTTCTTTACTTTTTAAGCAAAAACGAAACATTTTACTGTTTATATATAAATTATTTAAATTTTTAATGGTGTTCCGATTCACCCCGCAGATAGGGGTGAATCGGAACAAATGCTATAATCTTTATTTATTCCCATTCAAACTTTAATAGGGTTAATAAAAACAGGTAATAATGATAAAGGAGGAATAGGAACACGTAGTTACTGTGAAACCAAGCCTTTATTTTATATACAAGTAAACATATGCCTTTTAAAAAATTAGAAAATGACTTTTAAAACAAGAAAAATTAAAATTTACTTTAAGAAATTATATTCGAATCGGAAATGTAGAATTTAATGCAAATTTTAGCCCTGTTATGTGTTATCCTTTACTAGTAGTCATTGGGAAAGTGAATCTATTGAGTAGCCCCAATCTCTGCATGTATTAATACGATCAACTTATACGCCCTCTTCCCTAGCCCATAGTACTTTTTCATCCCTCTCTTTTTTAACTGGTTTTTCATTTTAAGATGTTTGTGTAATGTTGTGGATGCCAGAGAATAATATTGTACAGTTTTTCTAACTAATTTGCTATTTTAAAAGTCTTTTATTGTATGTTCTATGTCTGTTGGATTAGGCGTTGACTTTTTTGTTTAACCAAGCAATTTTTTGGCACCCTTAAACTATTCAAGTAATTAGAACAAACAAAATATTGTTACAATACACATTCATACATATATTTTCATATATTACATGAAACTATTATTGTATAGAAAAATTAACCATGAGAGAAAACGTGTTCCGATTCACTCCGTAAATCTTAAACCTCTGATGTTTCAAGCCATTTTTCATTTTTTTATTGACTAGTTTAGAAATAAAAAGAATTTAATACAGAATATCGTTAACAGGACTATCATTAATTAAAAATCCCCTCTCTTAGGTTCAGAATACGAAAAACACTGTAGTTACATACAAAGTTTTGAAGACGTTGCAAAAATGAGGTTTTTGAGGATCCTCTTGAAGTTTTTTTATATACCCCAGTAGTTGTGAAAACATGTCAAAACTGAATTTCCCAACTCTTAATGTTATAACCTTCTTATAAAAAAATTGGCAACTAAAAATATCATCACATATATTTATAATGAATTTATTTGTATGACTGGGAAGTTTCGTTCCTATTCACCCCCCTGTTTCTATTCACCCCATTTTACGGTATTTACTTATAACAAAATACAAATTTATTAAAGAACGTTTAATATAACGCCGACATTTTAACTTTAAGTTTGAGCTAATCCACATTAGTGTGGGGTTTACGGGTTATAAAGTATTTTAAAAACTTCTTCTATAACAGTGTTAACCAAAATATTTATTACACATAACTCTAGTTATTTTAAAATTTCCCATGATAAAAATATTACATTATGATTACAAATAAGGTTAAAACCGTGCATTTTTTTTTATAATTATATTTAAGCGGGATTTTTTAAGTAAACAGAATCTCAGGGTGCTATATACTATAGATGCTCTCCCAATCTCCTTTTCCTTTCGCTTTCACAAAAAATTGAATATTTTCTATCGCATAGAATGCATATATGTGAACATAAATATTGATTTAGATAAATACAGTTAAAACCGTGCAATGTTTCTAATAGTTTTATTTAAGCGGTCCTTTTTGGGCAAAAAGAAGTTTAGGGTATGATATTCTTTTGCCTCCCCCCCCCCTTCTTTTTCTTGCACTTTCACAAAAATTAAACATTTTCTATCACTTAGAAAAATTTTTGTCAACAATTTGTCCATTTCTAGGGTTGTAGAGTTTGTATTTTTAGAAATGGGCAATCTACATGGGATTATTCCATCTTATTTTATAGATTTGTTCGCATGGCGTTATTACCCGCATACATGGGTAATAATGCCAAATATCATTGTTCAAGAATCACGTCATTACATTTTATGAATGCATATCTGTTAAATTATTATTTTTTCTTTAGATAGACAATGAGTTGCTGTATCAAATCCTATATTTTTTTGAAAAATACAATCTAAAATTAAGCCATGAAAATTTGTAGAACCTTAACTTGGCGTTATTACCCCAGGATACCTTATGTAAATATTAATAAATGATTTATTAAAACTGAAAACGTTTCGCGGTTCAGGCTTCAGTCTGGATGTCGATAGTGGCCCGCCTGTAACCGATCGTGATATTAGAGCATTTGCTTTACTTTAAAAAAAAACTATAGATAAAAGTTTCAACTCATTTTTTTATTCCTGAATTTTTAACATCTAACTTTTCTGTTTGAATTATTTTTTCCTTCCTTATCATTTGAAAAAGAATAAAAAAGAAACATTAGAGTCTCTTTTTTTAACGGAAGAAAAAAACAGGATTAAGAATAATTGAAATTATTTGTTTCCGACTTTGGCTGATCGATCTTTATTTTCTTAAATAAGGATAGTTTCTAAAAATAACTTATGCTGGGATCTTTCTGGATTTTATAATAGAAATCTGTTAATTCAGAATAGCTTTCATTGAAAATTAGGAGGGGATTAGTTTTTCCTTAAGTTTGTTGTTTTTCAATTTATAAAAGTAAAGTATTTTTTCAGTTTAAATTCAAACGAATGTACGCTTTCAGCTAACTGTATCTTCTTAGTCGTTAAGTTCTGTTGAGTTTTTCGACGGCATGTAAATTTCTACCTCTTTTTGTTCCTGTATTATTTTTAAGTACCATTAAGTAAAATTTGAGTAAACATTTATTTAAACCTTCTATTTTTAAAAATATATTATAATTTTTATAGAAATTACAGGGTGATTTTAATTAACTATCCGAGCTTCTTGGAAATGGGTAAAAGTTAATTTTTTTTAAAATGCTCAAAAATTATTATTCTTTCCACATTATAAAAAAAAATAATAATAATTACAAATATTAATGTAAACTTTAAGAGTATCAATCATACTAATATATAATGAAAATTCATGAAAATTATATCATCGTTAATATTGCTTATATTGCAATGAAACCTGGAGTTTAATGAACGGAATATTACGTTATAAACATTTAGAGAGTTAAGATTTCACTTTCAAAAGACTAAAAAAAAGAACCACAGATCAGAAGGATTTGATATTTCATCTGAATACACGGGGACTATGTTAATTTGTTTTGCGAAAGAAAAATAAGTTTAAGAGTTGAACCACAGATGGTGTTAAACTTGTCGTAAGAGGATAATCAAAAGACGTAACATGCACATAACACAATACAATCGTGATAAAAGACAGGAAACATTCACTTCCTGTTATTCGACAATCATATGCCGGGAAGTTGCAGAGTAAGTGCCGCGGAGTTTAAATACTATATTACTGAGTGCAATCGGGTAAACTTCAGCTATATAGGGTTACAGGCAGAAACATTTTTACATTTTTTTATTTTTACCTAAAGCTTGCTAAAATCACCTCCTTCATTATCTACTTCTTTTACAGTTTATAAGCTTATTTTTTTATCCTTTTAATTTCCAGTCTTTATTTTCATTATTTCATTTTTTATTCACCCCCCCCCCTTGCTATTGCTACTAGTCAGGTGTTTAGATTGGTCTTCGCTTCTCATCAGCTGTGATAAACCGTGGAATTGTGGAGTTGTCCACAAAACATTTTCGAAGTCGAGTTCCTGTTATTCTGGTTTGAGGAGGTAGTCATGATTCTATCATTGAGGGTTAGGGCTATGCTTGTGCAGATTTTTTGCTACCAGAATGGTGGATGTGCGGCAATCGCACTGAACTCTTTAGCTTAGAGAACCTACTGCTTGATTTTTAAACTTTTACCACCGGTTTTTTAAAAACAGAAAAGTTTCTGTAGTGGAATCGCCAAAATGCTCTGATTGAATGAGGTTAATTTGACAATAAAAAATAACTGCTGAAAATAATGAAGGATTTTGTACATCGTAAGGGGCATATATACCGGTCGCTCGTTCCCAAGGAGTTAAGACATTCCGGAAATTAAAAGGCTTAAGGGGCGGCTGTGCCCGAATGTCTAAATTGCGTAATTTTTTTTCCAACCACCTTCGTCGTTCCAAGGCCAAGCTCGCACTCTGATTAGTTGTTGCTCTCGGCACTGTTTTCACGTAACTTGGCGATAATCATACTTGGCGTAGCGATAGACGCTTCCGTCGAGTTTGATTTCCTTCCGAACCGAGTACGAAGTAAACCGAGTACAAAGTAAAAAGTTGTGTGTAAAAACTTTTAAAGAGTACAGCTTTCAGTTAGATACGTTCCATTCAATCCAATACTGCAAGAGAAAAGTTACTTTGTACTCGGTTTGGAAAGAAATCAAACTCCTCGACGGAAGCATCTATCGCTACGCCAAGTATGATTATCGCCAAGTTACATAAAAACAGTGCCGAGAGCAACAAACAATCAGAGTGCGAGCTTGGGCTTGGAACGACGAAGGTGGTTGGAAAAAAAAAATTACGCGTCTAAATTCGGTCTGAAGAAAATGATTGGAGTTTAGAAGGCGAATTCATTTGGAGTGAAATGTGGCATAGGGATGCAGCAATTACTTCTACGTCAGTTGATAGAGTGGCCAATCATTTCAAGAAATATCGAACAGTGTTTTGCGAAAATGCAGAGCACAGGAAATGTCCCTAACTTTGCACATGGCTGTCAGATGGTTTGTAAAATTTTACGAAACATTCTGCAAAGGCTATTCATACAAAATTACGAACGTTCCGGCTTCCAAAACGAATGACATTTCCCTGGAATTTCTTGTTCAAATGGAAGTGGACCATGAATGGCTATGTAATATTTTGTGGTCAGACGAAACTCATGTTTATCTCACATCATACTCGCAACTGAAAAATATGGCCAAGTGATGACATGTTCCAAATGCAACCATTGTCCATTGTGTATTGGGATTTATGGCAGTGCTTATTATTTGCCTTTCTTTTTCGATGAGATTGGTCTTTCGGGTCCTGCCCCTTTACAGTCAATGGGATATATTATGAATCTGTTTTGCTCGACCAGTTCATTGAAATACAGCAACAGTACAAATGTGTAAATAGCCCAATTTTTACGCAACATGATGATCCTTCGAACATTGTAACATCAGTGAAACAATTGTATAATTTTCATTTTGGAAATGACAGATTATTTATCGCCACTTCCACACAGCCTGGCCACCAAAATCACATGAGCTGCACTTTTGCGACTTTTGTCTGTGGCACTACCTAAAACATGTTGCGTACAGGATCCAGTTGCAAACTTAGGTGAATCGAAACGACGCATTGCATGACACATTTACAATATATTCCCTTAAATACTCTGTTTTGTTATGGAACACACTGCTTTGCGCTTTCACTTCATATTAGGAAACGGTGAACATAATATTGAACATTTCTTATAAAATTCGTATCCGACTTCCTTTTCTTGATTATTTCATCAATTTTTGCTTAATTTGAGATCTTTGACATTTTCCAGAATATAAAATGTCTAAATATTCAAACAACTGAAACTTTGGTAAAAATGGTCAATGTGCCTGACTACCAGGCATCAGATCCAGAGTTCGTTTAGGGACTATGCAATGTTCACCCAACCTTTTATCTCATCACTGTCCATATAATGTGTACCAAGCTTGCCTGGAACTAGATGATTCCGCGTTATGCTGACCAACTCAACGGAATTAATGCTGTAGGTGAATTCCATGAAAATGCGACATGGACATCATTTTTTAAATTTGAACTAAATTAGTATTTTTTTGTTCCAATTGATAGAAAATAAGTCAAATTTTATGAAAGTAACAAGATATAATAAGATAATTGTAAAAATAAATTTTTATAGTTAATTCTTTTCAAGACTAACTTTGAAATCGAAAATCTGCTATTTTTATCTCCAGTTTAATGTCCCTTAAAGCATTTAAATATCACATAGATTTTTGGAACAAATGTATCTTTTTTAAAAATGACTAACAGTATGTTTAAAAACACCAAAGTTCTCACCTGAAATATTTTAATTATTTTGCTATTGCACCCAAACTTTATGTTAGTCTTCATGTCATGTCTGTCACAGAAAATGTCGATTTTTTTATTTTCAAGAAAATCTACTTGATAAAAATTATTAACACTTTATTTTCTCTTTTTATATGTCAAAAGGAACAGTTCATAAAAAAATTGAAAGATAAATTTAAAATTTGAGTGAAATATAAAATATTACATTTTGTCATGTCTGTCACATTTGTCATGTCTGTCACGCTAGTCATGTCTGTCACAATTAGTTTTTCAAGCAACTTTACCTTATCTCTTTCCTAGAAAGTTATTTTTGTAATTTTTTAACTTATTGTTGATGCCAATAATATTTCTTTACAATCCAACTCAACAAAATGCTTAAATTTAGAATGCATGTAATAGTTACCAGATAATTATGTTGATACAAATTTCTTTGTTTCAGATATATTATCTGTCACAATTGTTTTTTCAAACAGTTTTGCTTTAATCTTGTGATTTGAAAGTTATTATTATTTAACTTGAAATTGATGGCTATGCTATTTCTTGATGTGAAACGTACACAATCTAAAGTTTTCTACTTTCAAAAGAAAATCTGCCAAATAGAAAATATCTGGTACAAACTCATTTCAGTGAAAACTATTCGCATATTTATTAGAACAAGATTAAATCTGCTCATTGGCAGAATATTTCCTCTGCTATATATATATTACAATTGTATATTATTGTTATAGTGACTCAGTCACTGTTTCTTCAGAGCCATATATAGTGATATCTGATTATGGTAATTATGACAATTATGCTGTTATAATGTTTACCAATTTGATCATTGAAAAAAATCATGATAAATAATGCAAAGTTAAAAGTCAAAGAGGTTGAATTCTAATCTGATGGAGCATCTCTACGCTTCGAACAAAAAAATATATTTTCAATAACACAAAACAAATTCCCAACAGTCTGGCATTTTCAGTGACATCACATGGAAAAGAGCGTATTGATGAGACTATTAAGATTCAGTTCCTTGATGCTACTCAAGCTAGAAGTATAAATCCTAGAGCATAATGTAAGTGTGCTGAAGCTGCGAGGAAAATTGGTCCTGGAATCTATTTCTTCATGAATCACAATAAAAAAATACAAAGAATGAAAGCAAAACTTGATCTGACATGGCAAGTAATCAAAACAATGCCAGGAACAAGAATGTTACATTGTTTCCGATCATGAGTACCTGGCATAATATTCTTTTCTATTTCAATACTTGGTGCATGCACTGAAAATTACCTCTTGGAAAATGCAACAAAGCAATATAGCCAATGGGTGAATGTGCAATAAGACAATAAGGTTTATCATGGAATAATAACACTAATCGCACAGACACAACAACAACATAAAATAAAATGCCTAGTACCAACTGAAATTAAAAGCATGTTTAAATTTGAACCTGAAGATCATGTTGTCTGGTATGAGAAGAACCAAATATTAGAAAATGTTTCAACTCCAACACTAGTCACTTCCAAGGGATTTTATAAATTTTAAATATTTTTTATAATTTATTTTGAGATTCTTTTAACATAATATACCAATGTTATATCGTATTGTAATCTCCAAGTTGTGATAAAAGTAAAGAAAGTAATATTTAAGGAAAAAATACTT